>CM035115.1:30572368-31875041 GCA_020205555.1 Panax stipuleanatus
ATTTTGTTAGTAGAATGCTCGTTTTTTCGAAGCTGATGGGGGCCTAAATGAAGTGGAGAGATCTACGAAAATGGTGGCTACACTTCAACAGGCTCATGATTCTTGGACCTTATATGTCGAAGGATCTTCTACTTCGGACCTTAGTGGTGCTGGGATCATTTTGACCAGTCCGGAAGGATTCAAAGTGCAACAGGCTATCAGATTCGAATTCAGGGCAACGAATAACGAAGCTGAATACGAGGCGGTGCTAGCAGGCTTGCGTCTGGCCAAGAGTTTAGAAGTTTAGAAGTTGATTGTTCACAGTGATTCTCAGCTGGTCATCAAATAAGTTTCGGGGGAATACGAAGCTCGAGGCTCTAAAATGGTGAAGTATCTTGCAGAATTGAAAGATCGACTTCAATACTTCGCCTCGTGTGAATTTCAAGGTGTTGGTCGAACTGATAATTCTAACACTAATGCATTATCGAAGTTGGCTACTACTGAATCAAGCGCTTTTGACGGGACAGTTTACTTGGAAATCCTGAAACAAGCTAGCATCTAGCATGGCGAAGTAATGTGCATGGAAAGGTCTAATTGTTGGATGACCCCATATATAAACTATCTAACAGATGGCGTACTACCTTCAGATCAGATGTTAGCCAAGAAGGTAAAATACAAAATTGCAAACTTCGTGCTTATTGATGGAGATCTGTATCGAAGAGCTTACTCTTCTCCATTGTTGAAATGTTTGGTTCCATCTGAAGCTGAATATGCCCTTCGAGAAGTTCATGAAGGTATTTGCGGTGATCACATGGCCGCAAAGTCATTAGCGTATAAAGTACTTCGTCAAGATTTTTATTGGCCAACAATTTTCAAAGAGGCTACCGATTATGTGAAGAAATGCCCAAAATGCCAGTTAAATAGTTCAATACCACATCAGCCACCAGAAGAGCTATACTCGATTTTATCTCCTATACCCTTCGTTGTCTGGGGGGTAGATATATTGGGTCCACTCCCAAAAGAGAAAGGTTAAGTCAGTTTTGTTATAGTGGCAATTGATTATATGACTAAGTGGGTAGAGGTGAAGCCGCTTTGGCTGATAACGGAGCAAGAATGCTTGAAGTTTCTGAAGGAGTCAGTAGTGTTCCGATTTGGTATTCCTATGGTGGTAATTTCAGATAATGGACGCCAGTTCGTGGGATCAAAATTTGAGTCGTTCTTGAAGGAGTTAGGGATTCAGCATCGGAAGACTTCGGTTGCTCATCCACAATCTAATGGGCAAGTTAAGGTGATTAACAGAATACTCCTGAATGGAATCAAGAGAAGGCTGGATGACGCCAAAGGAAAATGGCCTGAAGAATTACTTAGCGTGCTATGGGCTTACCGAACTACGCCAAGGACTACAATGGGAGATTCCCCATTCAGACTGGCATACGGTTCTGATGCTCTAGTTTCGGTGGAAATTGGATCTACAAGTCTTCGGGTCAGTCAGTTCAAAGAATTGTATAATGATGAGGGACTCAAGGCCAACTTAGATCTGCTCGAAGAAGTCAGAGAGGCAGCCTTGATAAAATTGTCTACATATCAGCGTCGTGTGGCTAAATACTACAACAAAGGGGTGAAGTTTCGGAGATTCAAAGTTGGGGATTTTGTTCTTCGGGAGGTAGAGGCTTCTACACCTCAGAATATGAGTAAACTCATGCCAAATTGGGAGGGCCCTTATGAAGTCATTAGCATACCAAAGCCCGAGACTTACCGATTACGAACTTTAGATGGATCTGAGATTAAGAATACTTGGCATGCAGGAAGGCTCCGCAAATATTTTTAGTAGAGCCAATGTCAAAGTCCGGAAGTCTGTAACTACTATGACAATTATCAATAAAAGTGACTTTTTTCTTCAATGATGGCTTTTCTTCTTGGTAGTTATAAGGTTGGATCCCTTCGACTTTTTTGACAAGCTAAGAGGAATATTTTTCGGGTTGAACCTGTTTGGCTCTCGAAGAGAACGAGGTTGCCAGCTTGGTATAAGGTCGGATTCCTTCGTCTCCTCGTAGCAAAGTGAACTATTGTTGATTGAACCCGTTTGGCTCCCGGAGAGAACGAGTTCGTCAAGTTATAAGGTTGGATCCCTTCGACTTTTTTGACAAGCGAAGAGAAATATTTTTTGGATTGAACCTGTTTGGCTCTCGGAGAGAACGAGGTTGCCAGTTTGGTATAAGGTCGGATTCCTTCGTCTCCTCGTAGCAAAGCAAACTATTGTTGATTAAACCCGTTCGGCTCCCGGAGAGAACGAGTTCGTTAAGTTATAAGGTTGGATCCCTTCGACTTTTTTGACAAGCGAAGAGAAATATTTTTCGGGATGAACCTGTTCTGCTCTCGGAGAGAACGAGGTTGCCAGCTTGGTATAAGGTCGGATTCCTTCGTCTCCTCGTAGCGAAGTGAACTATTGTTGGTTGAACCCGTTCGGCTCCCGGAGAGAACGAGTTCGTCAAGTTATAAGGCCGGATCCCTTCGACTTTTTTGACAAGCGAAGAGGAATATTTTTTGGGTTGAACCTATTCGGCTCTTGGAGAGAACGAGATTGCTAGCTTGGTATAAGGTCGGATTCCTTCGTCTCCTCGTAGCGAAGCGAACTATTGTTGGTTGAACCCGTTCGGCTCCCGGAGAGAACGAGTTCGCCAAGTTATAAGGCCGGATCCCTTCGACTCTTTTGACAAGCGAAGAGGAATAATTTTTGGGCTGAACCTGTTCGGCTCTTGGAGAGAACGAGGTTGCCAGCTTGGTATAAGGTTGAATTCCTTCGTCTCCTCATAACGAAGTGAACTATTGAGGGTTGAACCTGTTCGGCTTCCGGAGAGAACAAGTTCGCCAAATTATAAGGTTGGATTCCTTCAGCCTTAGAACGGCGAAGTGAATATTTTTTGTTTAACCTCTTCGGCTCTTGGAGAAGAACGGGATTGTCAAGTTGTTATAATGTTGAATGACATTACAAGTTCTTCGGAGCAAATACCCTTATTCCAAGTCCGGTGATTTATTCTTTCGAATGATGGTGTACATTACCCTTCGAAAAGGAGTAAGTATTACCTTACATCATTAATCTATTTTATTTGAAGTGTTGTGTTCGATTTATATAACTCATATTGAAAGGGTAATAAGGAACAAAACCTATTTCATTGGGAATAAACGAAAATTATAACATTAATTAAAAGTTTTTGCGAGTACATAAAATTAAAATAAAAACAAGTTATTTTCACTACTGTTCTTCATCTTCGGACTCGGAAGAATCGAGGATTAGTGGGTTCAAAGAAACAGTAGCCAGTCTTGATTTACCCTTGCTTCGGGCCGCTTCGTAACCCTCCGCATACATTTAAACTATTTCACTAGTTAAGGCAGGGGACTTCCGATACTCTTCTTGAATCTTCCTACGAAGCTCTTCGGTAAGAGGGGGACCCATCAGCTTTAGATCACGAAGCTCTCTTTCAACCTTCCCTCGAAGATCTAGATGATGTTCTTCAGATTTCTTAGCATCTGACACGGCTAGGGCCAGGTTTCGGTTATTCTGAGTTAACTGTTCGTTGGCACGTCGAAGTTCTTCATTCCGTTGTATAATTGCGTGTTGTGAAGCTTCGGACGCTACCAGTTGTTCTTTCATTTTGGCTAGATCACTTTGTAGACCCTTACAATTGAAGCGGAGATTCTCATGTTCGCTCCTCTCCCTCGCCAGGGCAGATTTTAGAAGAGCATTTTCTTTTAGGGTCGTCTCTTCGTCAGCTTCAACCTCTTTGTATTTTTGGAAGAGATGCCCGAAGACCCCGTTCGCCTGCAATTATTCAAAGTTAAGGATGAATTATAGGAAGACATTTGTACACAAAAGGGATGGCTAAATAACGAATTACATACCCTAGCTTGGTTGATTAGACCCTCCTTCATCAAATCAGAGACAGAGCTATTACCGAAGCTATGACGCCCCCAAAATAGGTTCAATACTCCACCCATTTTGAGTCACCAAATACACTTAATAAAATTTAAATATAATTTTTCATATCACACGGTCGTGCAAAATACGACCACACAACTGTGAGTGTCAATACAGACAGGTAGAAAATATTAATATTCAAACTAAGTCCACATTACATTTATTATCACACTATTTTAAATAAAACAAATAGTGAGGACTTCTACAGCTCTAACTCGGACCATCACTCCATTCCCCGACTAGTACCCGCGACATTCTCATTTCCTGAAGAGAACAATGGAAGAAAAGGGTGAGCTCAACCAGCCTAGTAAAGAATATTATGACTAAGATAATGAAAAACAAATTATCGTTAGCTTTCAATAAATCAAATAAAATATTATGGACGACAAGTTTTAGATCAATATTCGCAGCGAAAATAATAATTCATTAGAAGAGTTAAGTAGAGAATGATGTCTACTATCTTCTTTGATTTAAAAGTCCATCATCAATATTTTATCCATGTAACATCAATCAATATACATCTCGAATCAAATATGCATCTTTGCACTACGGGCCAAAGATATTCATTTGTATCATCAGTTGGTCATGTTCACCTCAACACCTGTCCATCTTTGCACTACGGGCCAAAGATATTTATCAGGTAATCATTCATCTTTGCACTACAGGCCAAAGATATTCAGTTATATCACCATTTAGAACTGAGGATGATGAAAAATAATACGAATAACGGATCCAGTGAGATAAAGGACAAATATTAGAGAATTTATCCAGAGTTCAAGAATGAAGATCAAAACCTGGATCCAATCAAAGATGATTTGGAAGAAGAAGAATTTTTTTTATCGTGAATAGTACTCTATGAATAGTAACTCGTGAATAGTAACTCATGAATAGTAACTCGACATGAAAAGATAAAAAAATTCATAAGAAAGTTCAGACCAATATTCCAGTGAAATAATATTAGATGAAGCGCAAAACTCAAGTAATATCTGATCATTTCAAGAATTATAGAAGCAATACTTACCGTAGTAAGTTTAGAGTTAAGAATCTGAAATGAAACAATATACGAAATTGCAATTGGATTTTCACCTGTCTGGCGGTAGTCCGCTCAGACAGATTATTTTCACAATTTAATAACAACTGAATACGAAGGGTTATTCACCCGTCTGGCGGTAGTCCGCTCAAACAGATTATTTCCACAGTTGAATAACAACTGAATACGAAGATTCACCCGTCTGGCGGTAGTCCGCTCAGACAGATTATTCCAACAGAATAATAAGGAATGGAATAACAACCTTTACGAGTATTGAAAGAAAATAACTCTCTTCATGAATACGAAAGAAATAATATCCCTTACCTTAAAATTTGGGGACTGCACTAGCGTAATAGCAGAATACTCTTCTTCTTTCTCTCTTATTCTCTCTATACTTTCTCTCTCTATAGTTTTAGTGAATTGGTGAGAAATAATGAAGAAATGAACTTCTATTTATAGGCTCGGCAGAGTAAGGGTAAAATAGTCTTTTTGCCATAATTTATAACATCATTGCTTACATCATCGCTCCGATGACATCCTTGCTTACCTCATCGCTCCGATGACATCATTGTTTTCATCATCGCTCCGATGACATCATTGCTTGTATCATAAGAGTTCAAATTCAATTTGCACTCTTCCACCTCGTTTAACTTTTATACCATGAATTTACTATAATAATGTTACCATTCAAATTACAAAAATCATACTATTATATAATCACATCATACTACTATAATGTAATATTATAATAATATATTTGAATGAATTATTTTATCGGACAAGATAAAATACCAACTTTCAACAAATGTCACATGTTAAAAATTCCTCCGTCTAAATCCACATTGAATAAATATTTTCTTATCATATATATCAAAAATTAATTATTCACAAATAATATTACAGAACTACAATATTGACAAATAGGTCGTTCCCAGGAAAGGGGAGGCCTTCTGATAGAGATTTTTCCTTATTGGCGCGCAATTTATCAACCCCTTTCCTAGACAAAACTTCCTTAGACATTGCCAATAATGCTATCTAATAATATTATTCAAATAATATAAATTATTGATTTGATAATTTAAAATAATGTGCAATAATTATTAAATCAATAATATGAAATAGCAAAGTAGCACTTATTGATATAAAATATCAACGTAGCTAATATTGAACCAATAAAATATTATGCAATTATTGAATCAATAATATAAAATATTGAACAATAATTACTGTAACAATAATTGAGTAAAAGCCTTCATACGTAAGAATCAATAATTTGAAATACTGTGCAATACCGTGTGCTATTGTGCAACACCACGTATTATTATATTTTAACCACCTGATATTTCAACAGTACTAACAGTAACAGTTTTGCCGTTATTTTTATAAAAAGGTTACTTCTGTCGCTTTCTATATCCGACATTCATTCCGTTGTGGAGTCCACCAATGACTGCGCCGTCGTACGAATATTCTCCGACAACAGAATATTCCTCGACCAAACGAATATTCCCCGACACAACGAATATTTTATAACCACTTGTTTACTTTGTAAACTTTACACATTTCACCCATAACTTATCGCATTTATCAAATCAACACCTTACTATTTCAAAATAATATATAAAGAAAATTAAATCTTATTCATAAAATTTGGGGTCTTACAACCTCCCCTCCTTATGAAATTTCATCCTCGAATTGACGTACGTACCTGGTATGTAGAAAAGGTGAGGATACCTCGTTTTCATTTCCGATTCTAACTCCCATATCATTTCCTCGATATCATGGTTCCTCCACAAAACTTTAACTTGAGGTATAACCTTTGTGCGTAAGACATGTTCCTTCCTATCCAAGATCTTAACAGGTACCTCCTCGTATGTTAAATCTTCTCTCGTCTGGTTCTAACTCAATAATGTGGTTTGGATCTTTCACATATTTACGAAGCACAGATATGTGAAAAACGTTATGAACACGAGACATGCTTGGAGGTAAGGCGAGTCTATAGGCCACATTTCCTACTCGGTCAAGGATTTCAAATTGACCAATGAATCGTGGGTTGAGCTTTCCTCTCTTTTCGAATCTCGTAACTCATTTCCATGGAGCAACACGTAATAATACATGATCTCCGACATTAAACTCCACGTCCCTTCGACGAAGATCAACATAACTATTTTGTCGATCTTGTGCAGTTTGTATACGTTGTCGGATCATTTGAATCTTTTTCGTAGTCATACGTACTAACTCCGGTCCCAACAATGTTGCTTTACCCACCTCATCCCAGCATGCTAGAGAACGACATTTTCGTCCATACAACGCCTCGAATGGAGCCATGCCTATACTTGCCTGATAACTGTTATTGTAGGAGAATTACACCAATGGTAGGTACTTATCCCAACTCCCTTTGAAGTCTAGAACACAGAGTCTCAATAGATCTTCAAGAGTTTGGATAGTCCTTTCCGATTGCCTGTCCGTTTGTGGATGATATGCCAAACTGAATCGTAAATCCGTGCCCATAGCTTTCTGCAAGCTGACCCAAAATCGTGAAGTGAATCTTGGATCACGATCCGAAACTATGGATACTGGCATGCCATGAAATCTCATAATCTCATTCACGTATATACGAGCAAGACGTTCAAGGGAATAAGTCTCTCGTATCGGCAAGAAATGAGCAGACTTGGTTAATCTATCAACAATAACCCAAATCGCATCTATGCCTTGAGAAACCTTGGGAAGACCAGTAACAAAATCCATGGTAATGTGTTCCCACTTCCACTTTAGAATCTCAAGTGGTTGTAATGGACCATTTGGCACTTGATGCTCCGCCTTGACACGTTAACACGTTAAGCACCTCGAGATAAATTCCGCGATCTCTCTCTTCATATTGCTCCACCAAAATGTATGTCGAAGATCACGATACATTTTGGTACTCCCATGATGGATTGCAAACGGTGTGTTGTGTGCCTCCATCATGATTCTATACTTCAAATCAGAATCGTCAGGAACACAAAGTCTGGAGTTGACTCGAAGTATTCCTTCTTCATCAATCCTTGCTTCTGGAATGGCACCTTCTTGCACCTTTTTCCTCATATTCATTAGCTCTGTATCTGTAGCTTGAGCAGCTTTAACTTTATCAATCAAAGTTGGTTCTACGCGTATACTTGATATCATCGCATGGGTCCCCGAAGTCTTGAACTCTATCTCCATCTTTTGCAAATCACACAAAATAGGCCTTGAAAGTATCGCATTTGTTCCCGCATATGATCTTCTACTCAACGCGTCAGCTACCACGTTCGCTTTACCAGGATGGTATTGGATGGTATGGCCGTAATCTTTCAACAGCTCAAGCCAACGTCGTTGTCACATATTGAGTTCCTTCTGGGTGAAGAAATACTTGAGGCTCTTATGATCCGTATAGATCTCCACTTTCTCCCTATACAGGTAGTGTCTCTAGATCTTCAACGCGAAAACGACTGCTGCCAACTCTAGATCATGAGTAGGATAATTCCTCTCATATTCCTTGAGTTATCGCGAGGCATAGGCTATGACTTTCCCATGTTGCATGAGAACACATCCTAACCCTTTGCCCGAAGCATCGCTGTAAATGACAAATCCATCCGAACCAGATGGTATCGTCAGAACAGGTGCCGAAATGAGTCTTCTCTTGAGCTCTTGAAAGCTCTTCTCACATTCCTCGTTCCATACGAATTTTGTATCTTTCCGAGTCAGCTGAGTTAATGGAGTAGCGATTCGAGAAAATTCTTCCACGAATCTCCGATAATAACCAGCTAAGCCCAGAAAGCTACGTACTTCGGTCACCGACTTCGGTTGATCCCAACTTTGTATTGCTTCAATCTTCACCGGGTCCACAGATACTCCACGTTTTGATACTACGTGCCCAAGGAATGCTACCTCCTCAAGCCAGAACTCACATTTCTTCAACTTGGCATATAGCTTGTTTTCACGAAGCCTTTGAAGTACCAGCTTCAAGTGGTGCTCATAATCTTCACGGCTTTTGGAATAGATGAGGATGTCATCAATAAAGACAACCACGAACTGATCCAAATATTCCTTGAATACACTGTTCATCATATCCATAAAAGCAGCAGGAGCATTAGTTAATCCAAAAGACATGACTAAAAATTCATAATGCCCGTATCCAGAACGAAGATCGATCTTTGAAAAGAATTGTGCACCTTGCAACTGGTCGAACAGGTCATCAATACGAGGTAACGGATACCTATTCTTGATGGTGACATGGTTCAACTCCCGATAGTCAATACAAAGTCGCATACTCCAGTCTTTCTTCTTTACGAATAAAACAGGAGCACCACAAGGAGATGTACTAGGACGTATAAAATCGATGTCTAACAACTCCTGTAGTTGGACCTTTAACTCCTGAAGTTCTATAGGAGCCATTCGATATGGGGTTTTAGAAATGGGTTTTGTACCGGGTTCAAGGTCAATAAAGAATTCAACTTCACGTTCCGGGGGTAGACCGGGAAGTTCTTCAGGAAATACATCAGGAAACTCATTAACAACAGAAATATCATTCAAACCTGACGTATTCTGGTTTAGATCAGTGACATGGGCTAAGAAAGCTTGGCATCCATTTTTTAATAAACGAATAGCTTTATAACTCGAAATAACATTGATTGATTTTAGTGGTTTGGTTGTTTGAATTTGCACAATAGGTTGGTTAGGAATATGAAAACTAACAACCTTACGAAAACAATTAATTTTGGCATGATAAGTGGTCAACCAGTCAATTCCTAAAATCACATCAAATGCAAGTATTTTCAACGATATGAGATCAACAGGTAGGGTGAGGGTACCAATTTGAATCAAGCAAGATTTGTAAACTATAGTGTAACGAAAGTTTCTCCTAACAGAGTTTCAACAGATAAGTCAAAGTCTAACTTCTCAGGTGTCAAATTTAATCGTTGAGCACAAGCAGGTGAAATAAAAGAATGGGTAGCACCGGTATCTAACAAGGTGTAAACTTTGCAAGAGTTTATGATTAGCTTACCCGTAATCACCTCGTGCGGGTTCCTCGTGTTTTGGGCTGTCACGACAAACGCTCTTTCAGGAATCACCGACTTTGACTTGTCCGAAACCACCTTTGGAATCACCACCCCCGCTGGACTTGGTTTCGTTACAGGACAATCTCGAGCTATATGTCCTTCTTTTCCACAGTTATAACATGCTTTGAATTGTTGTGGGCAGTTTGGACTGATGTGTCCCTCTTTCCCGCATTT
The DNA here is from genome assembly GCA_020205555.1 of Panax stipuleanatus. Classification (NCBI taxonomy): domain Eukaryota; kingdom Viridiplantae; phylum Streptophyta; class Magnoliopsida; order Apiales; family Araliaceae; genus Panax; species Panax stipuleanatus. The sequence goes on from CM035115.1 coordinate 30,582,603, forward strand.
ATAGCATATAACCGGTGGTCGTTCTCCTCCCCTAGAAACAGTTGATGCTGGTGCTGATGTCGACGTCTTCACGTTCTCACTGTTGTACTTTCTCTTCTTGAAATCTCCTCCCGATTCACTTTTTTTATTATCATGGCCACGACCACCGGAGTGGTTACCGCTTCTGTCATGATACTTTCCTCCCCACTGGTTATCATTGTTCCGATGACTACTGCCACCGGTACGACCTTGGTTGTTGTCCCTTGGTTGAACATAATCATTATCTCGTTCTAACAACTGGGCCCTGTTCACTACATCCGAATATAGAGAAAATTTATGAGAAATGAGGTATTGATGAATCTCGGGTTTCAAACCTCTCAGAAACATCCGCGTCATACGTTCCTCATTCTCCACCAAATGAAGTGCAAACCGGGATAACTCTGCGAACTTAGCCTCGTACTGGAACACAGTCATGTTGTTCTGTTCAAGTCTGATAAACTCTACCTCTTTCATGTGACGAATACTTTCTGGAAAGTACTTATCATTGAACAGTTTTTGGAACGCCCCCAAGACATCTTGAGTGCGGCAGGCTGGGTACGCTTCACAAATTTCCACCAGTAATCTGCCTCTCCACGGAACATAAAGGTGGCAAATGGAACCTTCTGTTCCTCCGTGCATCCCAAGACATCAAATATCTTGGTAATTTGCTTAATCCAATTTTCCGCCTTGATCGGATCTGACTTTCCCTGAAATTCTGGTGGTCCCAACTCTTTAAACTGCTTGGCAGTGACAAGCCGCGAGTTGTTGTTTCCACCTGTATTATGAACACGAGTGTCTCTCGTCTGGGTTTGCATGAACTGCAAAAAGCTTCTAAATATCCCGTCATTTATCATATCTTCGGTAGGGTTGTTTGCAGGAGGAATATAGCCTTCCTGTTGCACGTTCTCCTCGTTGTTGATTAAAGGTGTCTCAACGGTCTCATTCACTTCATTGTTTAAATTTTCAGCTGCCATTCTCAAATACTGCCACAAAACAAGGGTTAATCAAACAAATTAACATATCACATATTAACCCTATATTCCAATCGACCAATTAAATAACAATTAAACTTAGGTAGGACACACTAGCGAAGGTTTTACTCGTCTCTCCCCTCCTAGTTCTATTCCCAGATCTCCGCCAGAGATCATATCCCTAAGCTCTGATACCAACTGTGACGCCCCCAAAATAGGTTCAATACTCCACCCATTTTGAGTCGCCAAATACACTCAATAAAATTCAAATACAATCTTTATATCACACGGTCGTGCAAAATACGACCACACAACTGTGAATGTCAATACAGACAGGTAGAAAATATTAATATTCAAACTAAGTCCTCATTATATTATTATCACACTATTTTAAATAAAACAAATAGTGAGGACTTCTACAGCTCTAACTCGGACCATCACTCCATTTCCCGACTAGTACCCGCGACATTCTCATTTCTTGAAGAGAACAATGGAAGAAAAGGGTGAGCTCAACTAGCCCAGTAAAGAATATTATGACTAAGATAATGAAAAACAAATTATCGTTAGCCTTCAATAAATCAGATAAAATATTATGGACGACAAGTTTTAGATCAATATTCGCAGCGGAAATAATAATTCATTAGAAGAGTTAAGTAGAGAATGATGTCTACTATCTTCTTTGATTTAAAAGTCCATCATCAATATTTTATCCATGTAACATCAATCAATATACATCTCGAATCAAATATCCATCTTTTCACTACGGGCCAAAGATATTCATTTGTTCATCAGTTGGTCATGTTCACCTCAACACCTGTCTATCTTTGCACTACGGGCAAAAGATATTCATCAGGTAATCATTCATCTTTGCACTACAGGCCAAAGATATTCAGTTATATCACCATTTAAAACTGAGGATGATGAAAAATAATACGAATAACGGATCCAGTGAGATAAAGACAAATATTAGAGAATTTATCCAGAGTTCAAGAATGAAGATCAAAACCTGGATCCAATCAAAGATGATTTGGAAGAAGAAAATTTTTTTTTACAGTGAATAGTACCCCGTGAATAGTAACTCATGAATAGTAACTCGTGAATAGTAACTCAACATGAAAAGATAAAAAATTTCACAAGAAAGTTCAGACCAATATTCCAGTGAAATAATATTAGATGAAGCGCAAAACTCAAGTAATATCTGATCATTCCAGGAATTATAGAAGCAATACTTACCGTAGTAAGTTTAGAGTTAAGAATCTGAAATGAAACAACATACGAAATTGCAATTGGATTTTCACCTTTCTGGCGGTAGTCCGCTCAGACAGATTATTTTTACAATTTAATAACAACTGAATACGAAGGGTTATTCACCCGTCTGGCGGTAGTCCGCTCAAACAGATTATTTCCACAGTTGAATAACAACTGAATACGAAGATTCACCCGTCTGGCGGTAGTCCGCTCAGACAGATTATTCCAACAGAATAATAAGGAATAGAATAACAACCTTTACGAGTATTGAAAGAAAATAACTCTCTTCATGAATACGAAAGAAATAATACCCCTTACCTTAAAATTTGGGGACTGCACTAGCGTAATAGCATAATACTCTTCTTCTTTCTCTCTTATTCTCTCTATACTTTCTCTCTCTATAGTTTTAGTGAATTGGTGAGAAATAATGAAGAAATGAACTTCTATTTATAGGCTCGGCAAAGTAAGGGTAAAATAGTCTTTTCGCCATAATTTATGACATCATTGCTTACATCATCGCTCCGATGACATCCTTGCTTACCTCATCGCTCCGATGACATCATTATTTGCATCATCGCTCCGATGACATCATTGCTTGCATCATAAGAGTTCAAATTTAATTTGCACTCTTCCACTTCGTTTAACTTTTATACCATGAATTTACTATAATAATGTTACCATTCAAATTATAAAAATCATACTATTATATAATCACATCATACTACTATAATGTAATATTATAATAATATATTTGAATGAATTATTTTATCGGACAAGATAAAATACCAACTTTCAACAAATGTCACATGTTAAAAATTCCTCCGTCTAAATCCACATTGAATAAATATTTCTTTATCATATATATCAAAAATTAATTATTCACAAATAATATTACAGAACTATAATATTGACAACCAGGTCGTTCCCAGGAAAGAGGGGGCCTTCCGATAGAGATTTCTCCTTATTGGCGCGCAATTAATCAACCCCTTTCCTAGACAGAACTTCCTTAGACATTGCCAATAATGCTATCTAATAATATTATTCAAATAATATGAATTATTGATTTGATAATTTAAAATAATGTGCAATAATTATTAAATCAATAATATGAAATAGCAAAGTAGCACTTATTGATATAAAATATCAACGTAGCTAATATTGAACCAATAAAATATTATGCAATTATTGAATCAATAATATAAAATATTGAACAGTAATTACTGTAACAATAATTGAGTAAGTGTCTTCCTACGTAAGAATCAATAATTCGAAATACTGTGCAATACCGTGTGCTATTGTGCAACACCACGTATCATTATATTTTAACCACCGGGTATTTCAACAGTACTAACAGTAACAGTTTTGCCGTTATTTTTATAAAAAGATTACTTCTGTCGCTTTCTATATCCGACATTCATTTCGTTGTGGGGTCCACCAATGACTGCGCCGTCGCACGAATATTCTCCGACAACAGAATATTCCTCGACCAAACGAATATTCCCCGACACAACGAATATTTTATAACCACTTGCTTACTTTGTAAACTTTGCACATTTCACCCATAACTTATCACATTTATCAAATCAACACCTTACTATTTCAAAATAATATATAAAGAAAATTAAATCTTATTCATAAAATTTGGGGTCTTACAGAAGCGGTGGTCATTTGCCTCAAGAATGAAAGAATTGTAGAGATATAGAGGGAAATCTTCCCCATGATTTGGCTATAAGGAGGGAGGACCGGCTACGCCAGGAAGTGGTCCAAAGAAGGAAGATAGAGGGGGCGATGAAGATGTTGCTTGTTCTGGTGGAGGTGTCGGTTGCTTAGGGGGAGACGAAGGTGGTTGGGAGTCTGAAGCGGTTCTCCTTTTTCGAATAAGAGGAGAACTATGTTCAGCCTCAAATTCATAGGTTGTAGTAGGAATAGTTGGGGGTTGGCTGATTCTAGAACAAGGTACTCTTAGTTCTTCGGCAGTAAGAGGGGTAATTTTGGCCTTTCTTTTTTTGGTATAAAAGATTTTAGTGCGTTCGGCAACGGACATATCAAGGAGACTTTCAGTAAGGACTGGGACTGGGTCATGTTTGGATTTTTTGACAACCCTTTTCTTTCGGCGGAGCTGGCTGGCCCCTTCGACAGGGTTTGAATCAGTAACTGGGGGGTCAGCAGTTTGGTCTTCGGCTTCGACATCTTGAGCTTCAGGAGGGTCTTGGGTTTGTTTGTCAGCAAGATATTCTTCTAAATCTTTTATCTCGGAAGAGGTAGGCTTGATAAGAGATACTGCAAAGTTGAAAAATGTATTTCAGATTAGATATCAAAAGAAAATTCAAGAAACTACACAAACGATGACTTCAGACTTACGTTTATGGTTGTACAACCATGCCTGCTTGCTTAGGAGGACGAAGCTCCATTCCTTCGTGGGAAGTTTTTCCATGATCTTCGCCATCTCCCGTACACGCTCCTAGGGGATATCACCCAGATCCGAAGTAACATGAGCAGCAGCGGTCCAGTCTGGGATGGAAGATATCTCAGGCCCCTTGACGAAGAGCCACTTCTCGTACCACTTCTTATTGCTTGACGGGGTGTCCATCAGAGGGCGTTTGTCAAATTTAGAGTTGGGTTTGGGAGCTTGTTTGCCCAAAACCTTGAACCCCTTTTCGCGAGACTTGCCAGAAGTAAAAAAAGTGAAGAAAAAATCAATAGAAGGGGAAACTCCTATTTCGCTACAGAAAGCGATGAAGGCAAGAATGTGAATGTAGGAATTGGGGGCTAATTGGGAGAACCCAACACCCATAAACCCTAAAAGGGTAACGACGAAGGCATGAAGAGGAAAGCGAATCCCCTTCTCGAAAAAAATGACTGGCATAGCAGTTCAACCCTCTGGACGTTGGTACATTCGCTCAGATGGAGCAGGCACTCTCAGATGGTGAGTGTCAGGGACTTGGTATCGTTTTTGGATGACGTCGAGGTCATCCTCTGAGAAAGCAGAAGGAGTGTTGGCAATGGGGTGTTGCGACTCATCTGTGAAATCGAAGGGGGGGGGGGCTCAAGAATAGGAGGAAGAAGACTCTTTCCGGATGAGATTTTTGGTCTGGGGTTTGTTTCTTGGGTGATTTGGGTAGTGGAGTTGTCGGAGTTTTGTGCAGCCATTGGTGACGATTTGACAGAGAAGGAAGAAAAGCTAAAGACCTAGAAATTCAAATGAGCAGATAAAGCTGTCCAAGTGAGAGATTCTTAGGATTTATAGGAGAGTCTCTTCAGTAATTCACGATACCCAAAGGTCGCGCATTCAATGAAGGTAATGATATAGATACAGATTTGGTGTCCGAATCGGAAATCGAGGAATTAACAGCTAGCGGTTCCTTTTTGAAATTGAAGAGTTGGCGTCTGACAGTGGATTTGAAGGGTTGGGGGGTTCGTATTCGATTCCAGGTTTTCTAAGTGGATTTAGCCAAGTCTATCTGAGTTCTTTTTGGTGGTTAGGCCGGGCTCTCATACTGTTCCAACAAACACTCTGTTTAATAAAAGACTAGGGGGCAATGTTGGGCCGTAACCTTTTGGACTGGTCGGATCTTATGCATTCTGGGCTTTCCGGGTCATAGCCCATTTTTACCTTTGGAGCATTGGGCTATTTTCTAAATGATTATTTGGCCCGGACCGGAGTTGGTAATGGGTGACAGGTGGTAGCTTATAGACTAAAGATTATCCCTAATCTGTGGGATTAGCAGCGGCCGATTGAGGTGATGGGCCCAGCCGTCTTAAGCCACCTTCATTAATGTGGATTTGACATAATGTTGATTGGGTAGAGGGCAAGGTATGGTAAAGCCTGCATGCAACCAACGGACGTAGGCATCGGGGGAAAACATGCAAGTTGGTGAGATAGTATATGAGTACAGAGCATTACACAAGGGAGGTAACAAAAATTTTTTCTTTCCAGAAACTAGAGCACACCACCTCCATTGTTAATCCTTTTTCGACCTGTACTTACTCTCACACCGGAGCGATCCCTGGCGGCCCAAAATCGTCGAGATCCGGTGCTAACGTGTTCATTGTGTAGGATTAGGCGTGCTTTTCGTGATTGAGGCGCGTGGCGAGATTTTGTCGTTAACAATCATGATATAAATATATTATAAAATTTAGAATAAGGGTTTTATGTTTTAAAGTATATAATATGTAGAGTTCCACCTAAATTGTACATCAAATTCGGGTTTTATAATTTTTCACTTTGTCTATGACAAAATATTTAAAATCTTGTCTTCTTCAAATTATAAATAAAGTACACATATTTTTTAATTGTAACTATTATTATATAACTAAAATACATAACGTGAGAAACACATCTACTACAAAAAAATGTCATTTAAAATTAAGTTTAAGTTTTTTTGAAAAATAATATATATTGCGACTTTATATGTGAACTTTTTATTGCGAGTTACGTTAATAAATTTAATTTGTAATACTTTTGTGTCATATATTGATATATGTTGTAATCATAATTCGGCTGAATTTTTTCGCAATATATAGCAGAACTCAATCTCTTTTTGTTTACAAAACAATTGCCACCGTATTATTTGTTTTATTATAAAAAAATAATAATCATTATTTTATCTTTAAGTTTGACTTCACAAATAATTTTTATAAGATTTGTATAAACCGGTATGTGATACATCAAATAATTCAAACAATAATTATATTCTAGTTTGTGAATCAACTCAATGACCAATAAGAAAATATTAGAAATACTATTATAATTAGTAGACCAAACATCACTACTTAAACGAACTCTACGGTCAAATTAGAAAACTTAAATATAATTTCAGACGATCGCATTTGATAGTAGTTTTACTTGTTTATATTTCGATTGTAAGTCGTGGTTGATATAAGTTGTAACGACTTTGTTTTTTAAAGCTTTATTTTTTGGAGAAAATAATATTTTTTGGAGAATATAATATAATTTTATAACTCATAATGAAAAGTGATAATCGTCCTTGAGACTTAAATGTAACCACTGTACCTCAGTCTTAACTACTAAGTTAAAACATTATCCGCACAACATATGCAATTAAACTTTCTAATACCATCCACCAAAATTTCATTAATTAAATCTTCTCAAATTTTAACTCTACGATTTGATGGTCTACAAAAATAAAGGAGTTGATGAAATAATTAAATTGGGGGTTGAGAATTTTGAAGCTGCCATAATTTAAAGAATGAATAAGAATGGTAATAAATGAAATTGAAAATACGTAAGATTGCAAATAGGCTAGAAAAAAATTTAAAAAGGTAATTACACTTTTGAATTTTGGTTAGTAGATTCAGTTACTATGAAGTTAACCTCATGGTAAGTTGGTCAATTAACTAATACAGTGATGACACGCAGAGAGAGTTCATCTCCCGCCTGCGTATTGATAATATATTGGTCAATTAACCAAAGTTAACTTCATGTTCACCACTCTTACCGTAAGAGAGAGTTAATATTGATAGTAGGAAAACATGGAAATGAATTGTGAAAAAATTATAATGAATCATTAAGTATTTTATAGGTGTACAAATACAACTGTTAGCCTGATAAATTATATTGGACTAAAATACCCTCAAAACATGTGAAAATAATTGTAATTATTAGTTACCACTAGTAATTGAACCCGTGCGATTCACGGGAATAAAAATTAAATTATTTCACTTAACTAATAAGTTTAGCAAAATAAATGAATATAAAAATCTTTTAAAGTATCAAATTAAAATATATTATTCATTTTATTTCATGTTTTAAGATTTTAGAAATCGTTTCGACCATCCAAACATGGATCAAGTAATATAAATATTCTCCAATATCATTAAAGAAAATATGTTACTACTTTAGTTTGTATTTAACAAAACAAATGTTGGCTAATAGTGTTTCAGAATAAAAAAAGACTAATACTGATTCATTCCTATTGATATAGATTATATGGATAACAAAGTTTAATTCCACATCTTGTTCCAATACCTACCAAAGTATAATTTATGCTGGCCATCCAAACATGGATCAAAAAATATAAATATCCTCCAAGATAATTAAAGAAAATATAATACTAATTTAGTTTGTACTTAAAAACAAATATTCGCTAATAATGCTTTAAAACCCAAAAAAAGTAATATTGATTCATTCATGTTGATAAAGAATACGTTCAGCACTATTAAAGTAGTCATATGTCAACTCAAGTGTAAAGTAATTGTAATTTCTGTCAGCTCACTATTTTTTATTTCATGTCACAGCAAAATAGGCATCTTTATCTCGCACAATGTCAGATATTGAGGCCCTCTTTCGTCCCAAGAGAAAGAAGATATTGGTGGATTAGTTCGTCAACTTCCGCTGGATTATTGTTATCTTTGCTGTACTTCCCATTTCCTTCACATTGTACTTCATTACCTATCTTGGGGATGTCAGATCAGAGTGGAAGTCTTTCAAGCATCGTCAAAAATAACATGAAGAGAATGTCAAGGAGGTGTGAAACGCCTCAAGCAAAGAATGATTGCCAAAGTTGAGCCTCTAGTTAATATGGTGCAGATCACCAGGGTGACTGTTCCAATGAATCTTGCCCTTGCTGCAGAGCTTGATGATCTGCTTCTAATATCTGTTAAAGTACTCATATTGTTAAATAATCAGTTAAAATCAAATGTGATAGAAAAAAATAAATGAGCTATTTAATCATTTCAAATTAAAGTTCGGAATAGTAAATTATTACTACCTAGTATGACTCATAATAGTAGTTGCTTCAACCATTATCTAATAGCTCCAAACCAAAAATAAAACAAAGAAAGCACAACAGAGTTCAGTATACCTGAAAAAGGGCAACGACAATAAAAGGATATATGTTTAGTGAATATTTCGAAATTAAAAAAATTCATTCTTGAATATGTAACAACTCTATCAAACAAAGAACTCAATAAAAGAATTGGACTTTGGAATTGATCTGGTGTGTAGAAAGATAGAGAAAGAATAAGAGATTATAACACAACTCACATCTCATCCATTCTAATACCTATCATAGTACTGATATTATTAATTAAATAAATTAAGATTATCAGCTAAATCACAATATGATTCTTGAAATATAATATTAATAAACAAAAATATACAACATACAACATATAACAACTTAACATCTAATATGAGAAGACTCTTTGTCATCAAAGATGAAAAGTACAATCTTTTAACCCATTAAAAATAAATGAAATCTTAAAACAAATAATTTCTTTGCATCTAATAATCTTTTCAGAAAACACCATCTATTTTAAACATAATAAGCCACAAGGGCAACAAAATTTCATTTCCTCATTCACCAGGAGGAATACATTTGTTTTATGTTTATTTGAAATTTTTTTGTTGAATATATTCGATCTTTTTGTAAAATCGGACTGGTTGCGGTTCTCGTTCCCGGTTCAACCAGTCCAATCCGGTTATGATAACTATGTATATAAGTGTACACTACATACATAAAGCTTTAAATCTATTAGTTGGGCCTAGACTTATTCCAACATTTGTCCTAGACAATAATCCTTTTGCGGGCATACAAAGCCCCCACGGATCTCCATGAAAACAACTTCCAAGTGAAGTTGACTGACAGGTACAGTAGGATATATGATCCACGACATCTAAAAACACTCTTCAAGAGCACAACTGGACAAAAAGGACGAGCAGATTAGCCTACCAGTGCTAAGCTCTGCAGAGTTCAAGAAGCATTAATGGTGATATGTTTTGGTGAAAACTCAACTCAAAGCCCACCATTATTTGGTGTCATTATCCCATATAATACCCAAACTCTAATTCCATGTCAAGCACATATTACTTTGGGTAATATGTACCAAAACAATCACTTTCATGACCACCAATGTATGATACCTATCTACCTAAGTGTCACAATCCACTCACCAGGAAGGTTAAGGTAAGACAACCCATTCAGCATACTCTAAGGACCACCTTCATAATCTCATGATTAATTAAGACATAATATTAAACAAATAAAAATAATAAAATCTATTAGAGTAATCAAACTCTACATAAGATGAACACTAACATATTTTTTTGAACCCAATTACTTATTAACTTACCATTTGATATGTCATTCAAAGGCATTTTGGATTTGCATACCAAATTGTCATTCAGTGAAATTGTTTGTACCCCTTTATAATTCATTGTAGATGGATCATTTTCTTTTGATAAGTTGGATGAATTACCTACACATATCAATATCAGAAATAATAAATTTCTATATGTCAATGATTCACAAAGCAATGAAAACATACAATATTATAAAAAATAATGACTCCTCGCCTTCCTTTGAAGATTTCCCACGTTTGGAGATTAAATTCCACATTAGAGTTACCATAAACAATTCACTGCAATAATAGATAGAACAAATGATTAATCACCAAAACGACTAAAATACGAATTTAATATATTACTAAAACCTAAAGCCTCATACAAATCGAAGACCCTAAAAAAGTAAGAATACCATTTCCTTGAACCCTAGATCGTCAAATTCAAAATTCTGAACAGTGAAATTGGAAAAACTTAATGACAATTTGATGATATTAACAAATTAAAACCCATACAAAGACATTGCGTATGAATATGAGAAAACGAATAAGAATTACGACGATCCACCATAAGGGAATTGCGAGAAGAAACTGGAATAGTGTCAGCTGAAATAATTGCTGAGGTTCGTTTCAATAAGCTATATAAATTTAGGTGGTGTTATGCTACCTTCTGTGTGTGTATGTACATGTATCTTGTAAATATGATAGAATCTTGCAATCACTTGTTCTTATTTCAATAAGCTCTTCCATCATTATTTTTCATGAAAATTAAAATTGTATAAGGTATACTTTTGTATGGTTATTTTAGTTAGAAGGATCTGAAATATACTTGGGATGAATCTCTCACGGGATTGCGTAATGATAAAATGGAACTCTAAAATAACAGGGCGTCCATGATATCAAAATTGCAATCTAGTTTTTATCCTTAACCTATTGGCTGATTACTATGCTTAATGATTAATTCATCATAAGCATTCATATATTCTACTTGTTGTAGACATAATCACAAACATATGGGGTGCATCATACAATGCCCAGAGACAGAATAAAAACCAAATTGTTATGCAATCAATATCATGTACGAAACTAAATTCCCAAAAAAAAATAGTTTTTTGAAATTCGATTGCACCTCAATTATGCCCATTAAAGTGTTTGATACATGATGAGAAATATTTTGGTTCAGTACTAACAAAAGTACATGCGATCATAAATAGAAATTAACAACTAAATAAAAAATCCATAATATAATGAACTCAATTCCACATTTGCATCCATCCACTTCAACTATTACTGTAGTTTCAACATATACCAACCCAAAATCTAATCTTTTTAATATTTCCCCAGAAATAATAAATTGTATTATATCTCAAACTGAAAAGTTGCCTTCAAAACAAAATTCACACATAATCACCTGAACAGAATTACAGAAGCGCTGCCACTATCGGAAATGGAGACAGGGACAAGCCAGGTACTATAAGAATAATGCCAATGCATACTCAAATTACAAGCGGTACCCGACCCGACAATGGTGATGCCAGTGTCTCCGGGCTTAATATCCGAACTCCGAACATCCACCCGATAAATAGTGATGTTTGATAGAACGATATGTACTTTACCAATAAGGGGGATTTTAAGGGTTTTCTCAATTTGGGGCAATTGAAGGGGCGTGAATGAAGATATAGCTTTGGTAACCAGTAAATCTTTGAGAAAATTAAGGCCGTTTTGGGAAATAAGTATGGAGATGAAGGATTGATCGGTCAATTGCTAGTACTGGTGGTTGTGGGAATCTGAAGGAATGAAGAGAGAGAAAATTAGGAGATATACGGTGGTGTTTTATTGTTATTAAAGTTTTTTCCACTTTAATGTTTTATATATATTATACATATAAAATTCTGAATTGATTAGAGTGATTCGACGCATAAACATAATTTTGAATCATTTTGAGATAATGAAAATTTTATTTTTGTTATTAATGATGATAAATAGCATTAAAAAAAGAGATAGTGAAATCTTTATCTTTTGGCAGATGTTAACGCCTGATTTTGTACGCCTGACGAAATCATCCAAAAGAATAGGCCAAAATAGCGCCAACGGTTGATTGTATCATTGTGAAATCAAAACTCACGAAATACACTCATATAAACATAAATAAAGAGATATAAAGCATGAACACAAGAATTTACGTGGAAACCCAATTGAAAAAAAATCACGGGGAGAGAGAGGAATCCACTATAATAATATTGGGAGTACATATGGTGTATTGTATGATATCTTGCTCTATGCTATGATCCCTTTATGTTGTATGATGACCTTGTAATTCCTCTCGTAATGTGTGATATGATAATGAATGTCTTCATCCCTTGCTTGTAGCCGTATTTATAGAAGTCTTGTCTGTCCAAATCCTACTACGAATAGGAGTCCTAGTCAGAATCCCCTTATAACTGCAATTACTTCCTTCCCAAGTTAGATCTCCTTATCCCACCAAATAAGGAAACTATAATCCTTCTCTAATAAGGACTCTCCCAATAAAATACATAATAAACATATATGGGCCAACATTAAATCCGTCCCATTACATAGATAGGGCTACCCCATGGCTAGGCCCAAATATTCACGCCCCAACATTGCCCCCCAGTCTCTTATTTATAAGGAACTTATAATAAGAGAGTATACAAATAGATTGGGCTGCACCATGGCTAGACCCGAATAATCACAACCCAACATTGCCCCCCTGTCTTTCATAAAACGGAACATTTGATGGAAGAGTTTATAAAATGCATAGCCCAGCAACACAAAACGTCCAGCCCACCGGCTAAGAATTTGGCGCTCTTTGACCGAGCCCAACCAGACCAAGAACTAAGACTCTCTGACCGAGCCCAGCAAATCCAAGAACTGAGACTCTTTGACCGAGCCCAGCCTTCGTCTTTGAGTTGATGCTTATGTTATATATACATGAATGAATGAATTAATGAATGCATGAATGAATGAATTAATGAATGCATAAATGAATGAATGCATGAATGAATGCATTCATGAATGGAAGTGCACCCTTAAATAAATATTCACTACGCTACGAGGAGACGAAGGAATCCAACCTTAAACCTCTGAATTCCTTCTCTCTAAGAGCCGAAGGAACATCATGAAAAATATTCACATCGCTCCGAAGAGGCGAAGGAATCCCACCTTAGTCACTCCGATGTACCCTCTCTCCGAGAGCCAAAGATACACCGGGAATTTTTTTTTCTAAGAGAAGCCCACCATAGTCACTTCGATGTGCCTTCTCTCCTAGAGCCGAAGGCACACCAGGAAAAATATCGCTTACACATGAAGCCCAGCCTTAATCACTCCGATGACCTTCTCTCCGAGAGCCGAAGATACACCTGGAATGTTCCAAAATGCTCCGAAGAGTCGCGGGAACCCAACCTTTAAACACTCCGATGCATCCTCTCTCCGAGAGCCGAGGGTACACCAGGAAAAGTTGCTTCTATCACGAAGCCCTCCATAGCCCCACTGATGACCTTCCCTCCGAGAGCCGAAGGCACATCAGGAATAAACATTCGCTTCGCTAGAAAGAGATGAAGGAATTCCACCGTGATCACTCCGGTGACATTCTCTCCGAGAGCCGCAGGTACACCAGGAAAAATAAAACTCCGCTACAAAGAGACGAAGGGTCTTCCTCCTTAGCACCAAAAGAATCGATCCGCTGATCGATTATGCAGGTTTTGGTCCGTTAAACGGACAATCATAAAAGAACTCCATGCTGCTAGTCTTCCAGAGACCTCTGACCGGCCCTGATCTTTCTTCAGAAGTTGATCCATATATTCCACCACCAACCGATCTTGGAAATATTGCTGAAGCCTCTAACTGGCCACTACCAAAGTGTACATAAATATTTTCCAAATTCGGGCTTCTTATTTCCACATCCCTTAGGGATTAGGTGCTGCTTACCCCCAGTCTCCTGCACCAGAACTGCTTCTGTCACGAGAGCTGCTCCGAAGCCTACTCTCGGTTCGCCTCATACCCGCTGCACGACGCCTTGTGTGCTCCATTCTCAAAGTCATCGAATTATCTGCCTATCCATACCAGTCCCGCTGAATTGTTCAATCAAACCCACTGTACTGATTCTAAAAATATTTCTCCTTAGACTGTGAGTTATCTTTTCCACTGCTATCTCCGTCAAGTCCATCGAATATCCCTCATAGTAAATTCCTGAATCTGAAGCCTCCTCTATCTGTTGCTGTTGATGCGGAGGAAGTTGCATACACAAGATCGCATCGGACATAGTAACTAAAGACTTGCGAAGAACTGTCGAGGGCCATAGGAGTAGTCATCGAAAGAAAGAGCCGCTGTTACTTGTGGATTAAGCTGAAGTCAGTCAATATGCTTGTGATGCCTATAATGCCGAAGTGATCCAAAGTTTCCTATCTCCCTTTAATGACTTTATATTAATAGCCATAAATTCCATCAGTGTTGCGTCACTTCCTGTCCATGCCTCGTATCCCTCCTTCCACGTGCAGATTCCTCATTTCCTGTAACACCACCAGCCCGATGACAGTCTCCAAAACGTGGTGGGGCATATTTATTCTCTCTTTCCGAACAACACTGCAAAATAGCTTAACCGAAGAAGCTTGAGGGAAACGCCGAAGTTGACTTGCCTAGCAAAAGTAGTCTAAAGAGGAATCGCCTAAGGGATTGCCGAAGTGGTCCGAAATCATGCCGAAATCCTGCCGAAGTAGTATGCCGAAGGAGAAGTCACGTCGAAATCCGGCCGAAGTGAAAATATGATGAAGCCGATATGATACATTCTAAAACAAACTACTATCGTCCGAAGTGGACCCTGTTACCCAAAGTGTCATGAGTGGATATCTTGAACCGTCAAATCTGCTATAACATTTTAATGGCGACCATGCCGAAGTCTCGACTGATTAATCTGAAGTCCTGATCAATTTTTATTCTACAGCTTGTAATGGTTGGTGTCGAAACTAACGTATTGAATAAATGCCGAAGTCATTAACTTCGGTGAAGCCCAGAGCAACTTTCTCGAAGTCCCGATTCTGCCGAGGGCTATCCTGACGATTTTCCCTCGGCTTCTGCACTGACAATTGGGCCTCCTGATGAGACCTCTTTTCACGGGGGCTGACTTGTCTTCGATCTCTGCGAACGATCTCTGCAAATCTGCTTCTATCACGAGAGCGGCTCCGAAGCCTACTCTCGATTCTCCTCATATCCTCCGCATGTCGTGTAACTATAGTAATTGGAAACCACCAAATCTTTGTTTATGTTGCAATCCCAAATTTTGCAATGTTGGACCCCGCACCGTTTGAAAAGCCAAACCGATCACCGTTGCACCCTATCCCAACTATGAGATGCACTGCTGCCCAAGAAAGTATCAAAAGTTCTAACCACCATGTATTCGGACAATCAAAAGTCTCCACGTGATCGGTTACTGCATAAGCCAAATTTGGTTGAGGTGTAGTTCCTGCTTTGTAATAGGCTGAAGTGCTGAAGCCGAAGTAGTTTGAAAGTCGATCCAAATGCTGAAGCAGTCCGAGTCCGAGTCCACTCGGTCATTTTTTTTGTCTCTGCTTCCCCCCTCTCATCTCTTGATCTGTGTCCATCCTCGATATGCTCATCATGGTTCGAACGGTGGTGATGCCCATCGGTGGCGACGGAGTCCCTGGATTTTCCTTTGCTGCTTCGGTGCTTGTTATGTTGCTTCTATGTCCGCCGTAGAATTTGTTGCCGGTTCATACCAAACAAATGCCAAATGCTATCCTAACTGATCCATGTTGCTTTTACTTTTGTTCCTCGACTTGTGGCACCACAATGCCGTAAATTACTGTTAAGAAGCTACTGATTCCCTCCGATGCCATTTTGCCCGGATCGTAAATCTTGTTTGATTTTGGAAACTGAGTTGTTGTTGAACTGGAAAAGGCTGAGCCGCAACCATCCTATGAGCGACTGAATATAATGTAGTCTCGCTGAGCCTTTACTAGGTTGCAGAAAGCGAGATGCCATTGATGCCCTTCATGCTCGAGTTGGAGAGTTGATTGTCGGTGAATTTTAGATGTGGGATCGATAGATGGAGTGGTATTAAGATATTTGACCCGCCGAACTATGTGCGTCTGGACTTGGTGGCACTCATACATGCTTCTCCACATATCAGAGGGAAAATGTGCTGCAACAAGAACAAAGCCCATCTTGTAGTATATCCACCGTACCTACGAACCAGTACATCGGCCTCACGGGAGAAAGTATATATCAGCAAGAGCAGAACCCCATCCACCAAATCTGAAGGATCGGTCTGTAATCGAGTCCCTAAAGAACACTATTTGAGGCCTCATTCTCCAATGCTGAATCAAACAAAAAACAAGAATCACAATTATGTAAAATATTCTCAATCTGGTTAAGGTCAACAGAATCCGAAGGTGAACTTAAGTCGGCAAACTGAAAACTCAAAGTTTGTTTTTCCTTCAATACATGCGCAGCTGCCGAGCATATTTTTATGTATCTCTCACTCACCTCACACACATAAATTAGGTTCTCGTCTTGAAAGTGACACAGAGACAAGCAAATTCAAATTTGGTGGAGGATCGAATTTTGAGAGAGTATATGGGAAAGGAAAAAAATTACTTGAGACTAATGCGATGCATACTGTTTAGTGAGGAAATTCTACCCAGTTAAAAGAAATTTTAACAGTATGTAAAGATAAGCCAAATTGGCCATCTCTGGGCACATGGGAACTTGAAAAGTTAATTCTTTCCTCCAATATATGCATGGGCCCGTGTACCTATGTAATTAATATAAATCCCACTTGTTTGAAAACTCAACATGCCCATATTGGTGATGTACACGTGCATAGTGTAAAACTAATCTAGGGAGAATTACATATATGACATGAATATCATAAAGTTGGACAATGAATAACATATTACTAACAAACATCATGAACATGAACAAGCGTATTTAATTGGCATAAACATATTACTAACAGAAGGCGTGAACCATATTGCACATATATATATATATCAAATTTAATAAAACAGATTAACTTAGCTTTATGTGCAGGCTCTCCAATTAAATTCGACGATTTTAATTTGACACTAGGATAAGTGTCTTCGTTTCCCACAGACGGCGCCAATGTTAACGCCTAATTTTGTACGTCTGACGAAATCACCCAAAAGGACAGGCCAAAACAGCGCCAACGGTTGATTGTATCGTTGTGAAATCAAACTCACGAAATACACTCACATAAACATAAATAAAGAGATATAAAGCATGAACACAAGAATTTACGTAGAAACCCAATTGGGAAAAAACCACGGGGAGAGAGAGGAATCCACTATAATAATATTGGGAGTACATATGGTGTATTATATGATATCTTGCTCTATGCTATGGTCGCTTTATGTTGTATGATGACCTTGTAATTCCTCTCATAATGTGTGATCTGATAATGAATGTCTTCATCCCTTGCTTGTAGCCGTATTTATAGAAGTCTTGTTTGTCCAAGTCCTACTAGGAATAGGAGTCCTAGTCAGAATCCCCTATAACTGCAATTACTTCATTCCCAAGTTAGATCTCCTTATCCCACCAAATAAGGAAACCCTAATCCTTCTCTAATAAGGACTCTCCCGATAAAATACATAATAAACATATATGGGCCAACATTAAATCCGGCCCATTACATAGATAGGGCTACCCCATGGCTAGGCCCAAATATTCACGCCCGAATATTTGAAGACCCAGGACCCGATTTGGGCTTGGTTGCGAATGGGCCTCGACCCAAACTATGGTTGGGTTGGGGTAAGGTCGAGGGGTCTATATGAGGAGAACACTCCTAATTATATGGAGACTTTACTTATGGAAAGAAGGATCCTATAATGATTAAACTTCCTATATCTTGGGAGATTTGACACTATCCTATTATGCAAGGGATATACGGGGGAACCCTAACCCTAAAGGGATATGGACTCTAGCATAGATGTGAGATATAAATACATGGCTTAAACCCTGAAAGGTACACTGACACTTTATTATTCCAGCAATAGAGTAATTTATCCCTCCAATGTTAAACCTTGTCAGCCTATACTTACTCTCACACCGGAGCTATCCCCCGGCGGCCTAAGCCGTCAAGCTTTGGTGTTTACCCGTTTTGTGCAGGATTGGACGCGCTTGGTGATTGGAACGCGTGGACGAATCTTGGCGTTAACATTGGCGCTAGAAGGAGGGCTTTTGAAGATCAATCACAACCAACAGATCACCACGTCAGAAAATATGGTGAAAAATAAAGAAGGTTCTGGTAGAAAACTGCCATCAACGGCAGCGTAAACGCAGAAAGGATCTGTGAAAGATAGGTTGGGGCCATCCATCATCCACTCACGGCTCGGACCTCAAACCAATTCAGTTGGCTCCCAAGTAGGGGGCCATCCCATTGCCCAACGAAGGCTGTTCCGCACCACCAGCCAGGAGAAGAAAGATCGAAAACAGGTGGAAGGCGCCCCGCCTCATGACCGTGAAGCTGCCATGGCCAAAAAGTTAAAAGAGATAGAGGACACAGAACAGGACCTAAAGCTCCTCCTGGCTCAAAAGGAAGAGCTCGCCAGATATGTGGTGTATATAGTCGAAGATGAGGCTTCCAGCCACCTTAACCACTCGGGGAGGGGGAGGTCTCCACGCAGAGGATCCCAAGGGCATGACGACCACACTAAGGACACCGAGAAAAGGCTTCGGAGCCGTTCCCTGGAAAGAAGCAGATCTGGAGATCATCGAACCGAGGGGTGTGCGCGAGCATACCGCTCCAACAGTCCTCAGCACAATGATCGGAGGTCACAAGCAGGTCATCACAAAGAACGAAGACACGATAGCCCCCATGGGAAGCGGTCTCATTAGGAGGCCCAACCATCAGTGCAGAAGCTGAAGGATAATCCCCAAGACAGTCCTCGGCGGAATCAAGACAGAGACTGCAAAAGCCCTAGAAACCAGAAAGATCTGAGAGAAAAGTTATCCCCAAAGAAGAGTTCGGACCCAGCTCTGGCGGCAGTAGAAGTGTTGACTAGGAAGTTGGAGGATATGTAGAAACAGTTGATCGCGAGCCAGCAGGGGAAAGTGACTTCGGGGAAGAAAGCCCCCCCGTTCTCCGAAGAGATCCTTCGGGAAAAGGGTGATCTCAATAAAAGGCTGCCGTACATCGAGAGTTATGACGGGTCGGGCGACCCATATGGGCACAGCCAGACATATGACAGGCTGTTAGATTACTATGACTACATCGATACAGCAAAATATAACACCTTCATCACCTCTCTAAGGCAAGATGCCCGACACTGGATGAACACACTGGCCCTGAACTCAGTCTCGTCATGGGAAGAACTGTGTGATAAATTTCATGCTCGGTTTGGGAGCAATAGAAAGAGAGGAAAGCCTACTAGATCGTTGGCCCAAGTCAGACAGCATTCAAACGAGACGCTGGGTTAGTACGTGAAGAGATTCAGGGAAGCGGTCGGACAAGTTGCCGACCTCAATGATTTACAGGCTGTAGGACTCTTTCAGAATGGACTGGATCTGGTCAGGTCCGAAAAGCTGATGAAGAAACTGATGTTCAACCACCGAGGAGTTTAGCCGAAGCCTTTGAAAAGGCGGAAAGCTTCATAACTATGGAATTAGCCATGAAAAGTCTGAAACGGGGCTCCACAGAGAGGCCCAAAGAAAAGGAGAAGAGCAAACCCGAGGGAAATTTAAGGCGTTACGGGGGCGATAAGTCGGGTGGTTACCAAAAGCGATATGACAACAACAAGGGGTCTAGGGGTCTATACCCTACTCAACACCCCTCGACCCGACATCCTAGAGCACTTGAAGAGACAACCAGGTTATCAGAAGCCAGATGACGGCTACAAGCCTAAGAAAGAATATTCCCACAGGTACTGTGATTACCACGAGTGCATGAGACATTACACCGTAGATTGTTGGGCATTAAAAGAGCTGATCGAGATGAACATACAGCACGGAGGCTTGATGCAATTCATTTCAGGAAGAGAGGAAGAGACTCGAAAGACAACTACCCCAACTCAGGCTGATCAGCAGCCCCAGCCGAGCCCGACACAGGGGGTCCGCCATGTGGTAGATGTCATCATAGGAGGTATGATGGGGAAACTCTCGGGATAAAATCGGGGCAATTATCTGGATACGGTGATGTCTGTGGTAGATCAACCCGCGAGACGGGAGATGCCTTTCCCGGGTTCGGTCATATCCTTCACAGACGAGGATTTCCCTACCGAGCCGATCGAACCACATGAAGGAGCCTTGGTAATCATGGCACAGGTAGGGTCGGTGGATATAAAAAGAATGATGATAGACAACGGATCATCAGTAGACATTTCATATGCTCACGCCTACCAGAGGATGAGTCTGGATGGAAGGAAGATGGAGATCGGGCAAGAATCTCCCCTCTACGGCTTCAGCAACGAACCGGTTAAAGTGGCAGGGACCATCGAGTTGCCAGTTATCTTCGGTACAGCTCCTCGACAGGTGGAGATCATGTGCCGATTCTATGTGGTACATGTTGACTCGGCTTACAACGCCATCTTGGGAAGACCCACACTGACGGCCCTCCAGGCAGTAACTTCCATACCCCATTACAAAATAAAGTTTCCTACCCAACATGGGGTTGGAGAGGTAGCAGGGGACCTCGATCTGGCAAAGTGGTGCTACCGAAACTCACTGATCACTTCGGGTGTGGGGGTCACCAAGTAGAAGCAGACCATGGCAATAGAGATCGAGCCCTTCACCGAAAGCAGTCAGGAGCCATTAGTCACACCGGCCGGAGAAACTGAGGACATAGAGCTGGTACCAGGGAAGCCGGACAAAATAGTAAAAATCAGGATGGGGCTACCCGAGCCCTTTCGGACCCATCTGGTAGAGTTATTGCAGAGCTATGCAGACATCTTCGCATGGGTCCCCAGCGATATGCCAGGGGTGGATCTGAAGGTCGCTGAGCACAAACTTCATGTAGACCCAGCAAAGAAACCAGTTCGATAAAAGAGGAGGATCTTCGCCCCCGAGAGACAGAAGATAATTGATGAGGAAATAGCGAAGCTATTGGCAGCAGGTTTCATATTTGAGATAGACTACCCGGAGTGGATGGCAAACGTAGTCTTGGTTCAGAAGCAGAATGGCAAGTGGCGGGTCTGCATCGACTACACTGATCTGAACAAAGCATGCCTGAAGGACTTCTATCCTCTGCCACACATCGACCAACTAATCGATGCCACTTCGGGATACGCACTGCTTAGTTTCACGGACGCATTCTCAGGTTATCACCAGATCTCAATGTGCAAGGAAGATATACCAAAGACGGCCTTTATAACACATCGGTCAGTATATGCTTATAAGAAGATGACCTTAGGCTTATTGAACGTAGGAGCCACCTACCAAAGAATGATGAACTACGTCTTCCGAAACCAGCTGGGAAGGAGTATGGAGGTCTATGTAGATGATATGATCGTGAAAAGTATGTCAGTCCGAGGGCACTTGGATGACTTGGAGAATTGCTTCCAGACGGTTCGGCATTACAATCTGAGGTTGAACCCTACAAAGTGCACTTTTGGTCTGGGAGCCGGGAAATTCTTAGGGTACATGATCAGTCAAAGAGGGATAGAAGCCAACCCTGAAAAAATCAAGGCCATACTTGATATGAAGTCCCCATAGTCGTATAAAGATGTCCAGCGTCTAACTGGGTGGAAAGAAGCTATGAGGCGATTCATGTCCAAATCAGCAGAAAGATGTCTGCCGTTCTTTGATACTTTGAAGGGGCCGAAGAATGCAAAGAGTTTTCAGTGGACAACAAAATGTGAAGACGCATTTCAAGAGATAAAAAGGTATTTGTCTTCGGCGCCCTTGCTGGTGAAACCTGTTCTTACAGAGCCCTTATACTTGTATTTGCCGGCAAGTTCGTTGGCAGTAGGAGCTGTCTTGGTGCGGGAGATCGGGGGTAAGCAGCACCCGGTTTATTACATAAACCACTCCCTTAGGGATGCAGAAACAAGGTATTCGAACCTGGAAAAGTTTGTAGCGAAGCAAATGTTTATTCCTGATGTGCCTTCGGCTCTCTGAGAGAAAGTCATCAGTGGGGCTATGGAGGGCTTCATGATAGAAGCAACTTTTCCTGGTGTACCCTCGGCTCTCGGAGAGAGGATACATCGGAGTGTTTAAAGGTTGGGTTCTCGCGACTCTTCGGAGCGTTTTGGAACATTCCTGGTGTATCTTTGGCTCTCGGAGAGAAGGTCATCGGAGTGATTAAGGTTGGGCTACATGTGTAAGCAATATTTTTCCTGGTGTGCCTTCAGCTCTTAGAGAGAAGGCACATCGGAGTGACTATGGTGGGCTTCTCTTAGAAGCAAATTTTCCCGGTGTATCTTTGGCTCTCGGAGAGAGGGTACATCGGAGTGACTAAGCTGGGATTCCTTTGCTTCTTCGGAGCAATGTGAATTTTTCTCATGATGTTCCTTCGGCTCTCGGAGAGAGGGACTTCAGAGGTCTAAGGTTGGATTTACTTAGCCTTGGGGGGCAAAGTAGACTTTTTATATTTTGATTACTTGTGATTATTTCATGAGGAATGTAAATGCTTGATGAAAATGTAGTTTCAGGAATTAAGACAAAAAGATAAATATTTTTCATTGATTCAAATTCATTTACAGGAAAAGAAAATGAGTACAAGACTCCTACTCCGAGTCCGAGGGGTCTTCATTAACATCCTTCTCTGAGTTGGAGGTGTCCAGCAGAGCCGGGTTAATGCAACGTTCGGCCATCTTGGCCTTACCATGGGATCGACAGGCCTCATAACCCTCGGTGTACATCTGCATAATCCTCTCATTCAGTTCTGCCGATTCCTTGTACTCATTAATTGCTCGGAGTTTGGCCTCTTCGGTGAAGGTTGGCTCGGCGGCTCTGAGCTCAGTTAATTGCTGTTCCAAAATTATATTCGATCGTCGTGCGTCTTTTTCTTGCTTAGACAGAACAAAGATCTGTTGTTGAAGCTCGGTGTTGTCCTGCTTTTGTTGGTAGATTTTGGCTTTATCTGCATCGGCTTTTTCTCGAAGCAGTTGACCTTCTGCGTTCATGCGATCTACGTGTTCTTTCAGATTGGTGTTTTCATTGCGTAGGCTGGACAATTCATTCTGCAGGTGTTCGTTGACTAGGTTGGCCTTGGCCCGTGCGGTCTGTTCTGTTAAGAGGGCAGCTCGAAGATTCTTTATCTCCTGTTCGAGCTGGGTCCCTTTGGCATCTCGCTCGTCCCATTTTTTGAGCACACGACTCCATGACGCATTGGCCTAGGGAGTTCAGTAGTGGTTAAAGAAAAAGTATAAGGGATGAAAGACATTATCAGAATGTAAAGGAGAAAGAGTGACACCTTGCATTGTTGCACGAGGCCGTTCAGTACAAGGGTGTCGAAGGACATGCCCTTATAGCGAAGGTCGTCGGCTGAAAGATTGAAGTGGTTGAAAGCATCAATGGGGTAGCTCTGGGCATCTTCGAAATAGAATGATCTGGGGGAGGGTCTCTTTTCTGATGGATTGGGAGGAGTTGGCTGCGAAGAGGAAGGATTTTCGGTATGGGGCCTTTTGGTATCCGGTTCAGAGGACGGATCCTCGATGGTCTTGCGTTTCTGTGTTGTGTTGGCTTCGGCAGTTGGGGTCGGCACCTTAGAGGAAGGGACGCGTAGCTCCTCGACAGTCAGGGGTTTGATCTTAGTGCGTCTCTGCTTTGCTCGGAGGATTTGGGCCCGCTCATTTGCCAGAAGATCAATTAGGTTCTGAGGAGTGGGTGGGGTTTGGTTGAGATTGCTCTGTGGCCTTTTTGAGGCTCTTCTTTTGTGCCTGACCCTCAGAGAGACTTCTGGGATGTCTTCTTCAGCCGGCTCATCGATGCTTGTGATTGGAGTTTGGACCTCGGCAGGTGGTTTAGTGGTGAGTTCGGCCACTTTTGCTGCGGTAGTGGCTTCGGTAGGTTGTTTGCCCGCCATATACTCTTCCAGATCACGCACTTCAGTAGTGGTTGGTCGGATGAGGGATACTGCATAGTAAAAAAGGGAGTTGAGATGTTAATCAAAGTTATACAATGATGCGACGAGGAAAATGAAAGTGGTTCTTAGGCTTACGTTTATGGTTGAAAAGCCAGGCTTGTTTGGTCAGGAGGGTAAAGCTCCACTCGGCCGAGGGTAACATTTTGACAAGTTTGGTGATCTCTTTGAAGCGTTCTGGATGCATATCTCCAAGGGGAACATTGGCTCATTTGTGGGAAGCCCAGTTCGGCAGCCGAAGTGTTTCTGGTCCTCGGACGAAGAACCAGTCCTTATACCAGTTTTTGTTGCTAGAAGGGGCATTCATCAGTGGTCTTCGACACCTTTCTGGTGGGGTGTTTGGCTTGTTGGCGATTTTGCTGAAGACCTTGAGGCCCGGAGTGAGGGTCCCTGCTAGGCTGAACAGATTAAAAAAGAAATCGACAGAGGGTTGCACTTCTGCGTCATGACAGAAGGCAATAAAGGTGGCGATATGGATGTATGAGTTCGGGGCTAACTAACTGAAGCCGACGCCGATGAATTCGAGGAGGGTTGGAATAAACGGGTGAAGGGGAAAGCAGATCCCTTTCTCCATCAGGATCAGAGGGACGGCGGTCCAGCCGTCCATAATGTGGTACATCCGGTCACTGGTATTTAGGGCTTTCAGCTCATGGTAGGCGGGGATCTGGTAGTTGGTATGAATGGCGTCCATTACCTCCTCAATAAATCGGGAGATAGTGTTAATTTGGGGGAATTGGGTCGCGTCAGAGTATTCGCGTTGGGCTTTTTCATGATCACTTTCCATTACTATATCTGGCGGGGGGATACTTTTGATGGTGGTGGTTGTAATGGTCGCATTGGTGGAGATGGCAGTAGGAAAGGTGATTGGAGTTGCGGTGGCAGTAGTAGCAGGTGCTGAAATGGATGATAAAGGAATGGCAGGGATGGGGTCAGCAGTGCTGGGGAGGGAGCCGGAAGGGTTGCTTGAGGATGCCATTGCTGTGTATCTGAGTAGCTTAGAAAATGTAGGGTGCTATTTGCCGGAGAAGAAGAGTTGAGAGAGAAATGGG
This sequence comes from Panax stipuleanatus, assembly GCA_020205555.1. Classification (NCBI taxonomy): domain Eukaryota; kingdom Viridiplantae; phylum Streptophyta; class Magnoliopsida; order Apiales; family Araliaceae; genus Panax; species Panax stipuleanatus. The sequence continues at coordinate 30,608,045 of CM035115.1, forward strand.
AATTTTCAAAATCCGTAAAGTATAAACGGAAGGGTGTTGGGAGAGTTTTATTATATCCTTTTCAAAATCCATAAAGTACCCGGATTTGGGGGTGTCGCAGGTTTGTATCAGAGCTTTAGGTTATGAACCTTAGGCCGGGAAACCTTAGGTAGTAGCTTTATAGAAGATCGAAAAGATAGTGATGATAGTTAAGATAATAAACTACCTTATGTGCTATGTGTTTATGTTTATGTACCCGAGGAGTATCGATCGATATCACGTGATAATTAAACTTTAAAATTTTGTATCAGGATGACGAATATTGGAGAGTCCAGTCAGGCTAGGAAGGAGTTACCCCAGATGCCTAGGGATGAGGAGCCCCGAGACATCCTTACAGTCTGGGAGTAGTCGGTTCAGAGAGAGCCATCTCCATTGATCATCGTAGTTGGTCAAGAGCATGAGCCAGTCTTTGACCGAGATGACGAGGATGAGTCAGAGGAGGAGGAGGATCCTAAAGAGGAATTTCCACCTAACTCTATTAGCGCTGTGATGTACGAGGAAGTCTACGATCACAACATTGAGCTACATGGTCGAGTCAGAGAGCTTGAGGAACTGGTGGACGAGAGTCGGACTACCATACAATAGAGGGAGGAGACAATTCAAGAGCTAGACGATGAGCTTGGAAACTCGAAGTGGGATCTAGTCCACGTGGAGAGTGAGAGGGATGATGTACTGGCTGAGCTAGCGAAACTGAAGAACGACATCAAAGAGGAGTCAGCAAAGCGTGCCAGAGCTGAGGATGCTTTCTTGAGGGCTACTCAACGTGCAGATCGAGCTGAAGACGAGGTTCAAGTGAAGAAGGCCAAGATGAGGGAGACAGACTATGCTTTTCATTCGGCGATAGATAGGGCCCAGGATCGTGTCTTTTATTACCTAGCTCAGTTCAAGGATTTATCGTGGTATATGGTGGATCACAGAACAGTGTTCCGGGTGATGGAAAAAGAACGTGGAGAGGCTGTATGACGTCTTAACATGCCTATATAGTAGAGTAATAAATTATGTGTTTCTTATGAATTAAATAAATGTAAATTCTAGAATTTGAGATAATAATGGGATAAGATAATGATGTAATCCTGCAACTTGTTTCAATTCAGGAATGAGATGTAAATAGCAGAGATGCTATCTATTCTATGTTTTAAAACTATAAATGAATAAATAACGAAGTTTAATGACGTGTTATGTGTCCAAGTGTGAATTGATTTATTTTAAATGTTTAAGTTGAACTTGAATATTTAAAAGATGAGTAAGGGATCTAATAAGAGTATGTCTTAATAGAAAGATGCTTCCAAAAAGAAGACCTACACGTCAATAACCAGAGGGTTCGACTAATAACAACAACAACGATGGGGCGAATGCCAATTCGGTTCAGCAACTGGTGAACCTACTGACGAGAGCGCGTGCGAATCAGCTGCAAGTTCAAGCAACTACATTTAAGGAATTCAAAGCAGTAGGACCGTCAAAATTCCAGGGATCGATGAACCCGATAGAGGCCCAGACGTTGGTGATGGAGATGGAGAAGGTCTTCAATGTGGCCAGAGTTAGCGATGACCAGAAGACGGCTTTTGTGACATTCATGTTGAAGTCGGAAGCTAGTTACTGGTGGCAGGCTAACAAGACTAGGAAAGGAGAAGGAGTGATAGCGTGGGATAGATTCAAAGAGATGTTCTTTGAAATGTATTTCCCAATAAGCTCGCAGAACCAGATGGAGGTTCAGTTCCTAGAGCTGAAGCAGGGAACAATGACGGTGCTGGAGTACGCCGCAAAATTCAACGAGCTGGCAAGGTTTGCACCATACCAGGTCAGTACCGATGAGAGGAAAGCAAGAAGATTTAAGCAGGGATTGAAGCCCTGGCTCTACAGTAAAGTCTCCATATTCCAGCTGAACACATTTGCAGCTGTGTTGGAAAAGACGATCATCACAAAAGGTGGGGGCGATGCCCTGGCTAAATTTAGTCAGGACCAGAAGAAGAAGAAGAATGAGACAAAAAACAAGGCTGGTGGTAGCAGTGCTAACAACTAGAAAAGGAAATGGAACGACAATACATCTGTTGGGAGTCAACAGGGAAGCCAGCAGAAGAAGAGAATTGAAGCATGTGCTACATGCAAAAAGAGTCACACTGGAGTGTGCTTGAGGGGAAGGCGAGTATGTTTCAACTATAGTCAGGAAGGCCACATTGGGCGGAATTGTGCTAACCCGAAGAAGGGAGCTTGCTATACATGTGGATCTAGGGATCACATGGCCCAAAGTTTCCCAAGGAAGCCTGCAGGAGGGTCAACAGGAAGTGGAGGAAATGGTAGCGGCAGCATCTTGGTTATCGCTGGACCACCATCGATGAGCCGAGCCACTGCCAGAACATTCAACATGATCGTGCAGGATGCCGTGCAGTCAATGGATGTGGTGTCAGGTATTATTCTGGTCAATAGTATTAATGCTTACATATTATTTGATTTAGGTGCTACTTGTTCGTACATATTTGATGACTTTACTAAGACATTAGACTTACCTAAAGAGGAATTAGTTTACCCTTTGAGCATAGAGATTGCGAATAGAGAAGTTATTCCTGTTAGGTTTGTACACAAGGACTGTAGGTTGAACATTAAGGGTCATGAGTTAATGGTAGATTTAATTCTGATAAAACTTGGGGAGTTCGATGTTATATTGGGTATGGATTGGTTGTTCAACCGTGGAGTGGTAATTGATTGCCAGAAGAAGTCTGTAAACCTTAAAAATTCGTCGAAGGTAGTGTTTTATGGTAGCAAATTGCCTAGACAAGCGAGTTGTCTGACAATTATGTAAGCCAAGAAGTTATTGAAGCAAGGTTGTGTAGGGTACTTAGCCTAAATAGTGGATACTTGTAAGGAGAATCCGAAGATTGAAGAGATATCAGTGGTTAGAGAGTTTGTGGACTTATTTTCAAACTATTTGCCAGGACTTCCGCCAGATAGAGATATAGAGTTTGTGATCGACTTAGCACCGGGGACTGCTCCGATATCAAAAGCCCCGTACAGAATGGCTCCGATCGAGATGAAGGAGTTGATGGGTCAACTACAGGAATTGCTGGACAAGAAGTATATTCAGCCAAGCGTTTCACCGTGGGGAGCGCCAGTATTGTTCATGAAGAAGAAGGATGGATTGATGCGGCTATGCATTGATTATAGGGAGTTGAACAAAGTCACGATCAAGAATAGTTATCCTTTACCAAGGATTGATGACTTGTTCTATCAACTGAAGGGTGCTAGATACCTCTCGAAAATAGATTTGAGAAGTGGGTATCATCAGTTGAAGGTGAGAAGAGAAGATATACCGAAGACGGCTTTTAGAACTTGGTATGGGCATTACGAGTTTTTGGTGATGTCATTTGGTCTAACGAATGCACCAGCAACATTTATAGACTTAATGAATAGGGTGTTTAAGCCATTTCTAGACAAGTTCGTAGTGGTGTTCATAGATGACATGTTGGTCTATTCCAAAACTAAGGAGGAACACACTGCACATTTAAGGCTGATATTAGAATCGCTGAGACGGGAGATGCTTTACGCGAAACTCTCGAAGTGCAAATTCTGGTTAGAACGTGTGCAATTTCTTTGCCACGTGATTGACAAAGATGAGATTTCAGTGGATCCATCGAAGGTTGAAGCTATAATGAATTGGGATCAGCCGAAGACACCATCAGAAGTGAGGAGTTTCTTAGGATTAGAAGGTTACTACAGAAGATATATTCAAGACTTTTCCAAAATCGCAACTCCATTGACAAATTTGACTCGGAAGATGGTTAAGTTCGTTTGGACAGAAAAGTGTGAGGAGAGTTTCTAGGAACTGAAGAAGAGGTTGAGTACTGCACCTGTGTTGTCTTTGCCGGATAGTACAAGAAATTTTGTGGTATACAGTGATGCTTCACATAAAGGATTAGGTTGTGTGCTGATGCAGAACAACAATGTCATTGCTTATGCATCACGTCAACTGAAGGATTATGAGAAAGGGTATCCGACCTATTACTTGGAATTGGCGGCAGTAGTGTTTGCTCTGAAGATATGGAGACACTACTTATATGGAGATAAGTTATACATAGATCATAAGAGTCTGAAGTATATCTTTACACAAAAAGATTTGAATATGTGCCAAAGGAGATGGTTGGAGCTTATCAAGGACTACGATTGTGAAATTCTATACCATCCAAGTAAAGCTAACGTTGTTGCCGACGCTTTAAGCAGGAAGGGTCGGGAGAAGTTAATGATATTAACTAATAAGTATCAGTTGATAGAAGAGATGGCTAAGTTGGAGCTAAAAGTTAAGTGTCCGAAGGAGTCGGATGAGAAATTATTCCAAGTAACTACCGGTTCAAGGTAAAAGAGGCACAACTTTGAGATGAGGAGTGTGAGAAGATTCGGAAGAGAGTAACCGATGGTGAAGAGATAAAATTCAAGATTGATAACGATGGACTGCTACGATTTGAAGGGAGAATCTGGGCACCGCCAGTACCAGAAGTCAAAGAGGAGATTTTGAGCGAAGCTCACAGTTCGAGATATTCAATTCACCTTGGGAGTAGGAAGATGTACCAAGATCTCAGACAACATTTCTTGTGGTCGAATATGAAGAGAGACATTGCTGAATGCGTTGCGAAATGTTTAACGTGCCAGAAGGTCAAAGCAGAACACCAGAGGCCAAGTGGATTACTACAACCGTTGGAGATTTCAGAATGGAAGTGGGAACATATCACGATGGATTTTGTGGTTGGTCTTCAAATGACTCAGATAGGTTTCGATGCGATATGGGTTATAGTGGATCGACTGACGAAGTCAGCGCATTTCTTACCTATCAAGATTAGATTCAACTTGGATTAGTTGGCAAAGCTGTACATAAAAAAAATTATTTCTAGACACGTTCCGGTATCAATTGTAACAGACAGAGATCCGCAGTTCACGTCAAATTTTTGGAAGCAATTACAAGAATGTTTGGGAACACAATTGCGAATGAGTACGGCATACCATCCTCAGACTGATGTCTAGAGCAAGAGAACGATTCAGACTTTAGAAGATATGATAAGAACTTGTGTTATGGACTTCAAGGGAAGCTAGGATGATCATCTACCGTTGGTAGAGTTTGCCTACAACAATAGTTACCATATGCAAGTATTGGCATGCCGCCTTACGAAGCATTATACGGTAGGAAATGCAGGACTCCATTGTGCTGGGATGAGGTTGGTGAACGACAGCTGTTGGGACCGAAATTGGTGCAATAAACTGCTGAGATCGTCAAGATAATCACAATGAGATTGGTTGCTGCTCAGGACAAACAGCAGAAATATGTCGATTATCATCGTAAGAATCGAGAGTTTGAAGCAGGAAGCTTCGTTTTTCTAAAGGTATCTCTTTGGAAGGAAAAGATTCGATTTGGCAAGAAGGGGAAGCTCAGTCCCCGATTCATTGGACCTTTTAAGATACTGCGAAAGGTTGGTGAGGTAGCTTACGAAGTTGCATTACCTCCGAAGTTAAATCATATTCATAACGGTTTCCACATTTCTATGTTGCGGCCATACAAACACGATTACAAGCATGTGATAGAGTATGAGCCTTTACAGTTTGATAAAGACTTAACTTATAAAGAAGTTTCTATTCAGATAGTTGACAGGAAAGAACAAGTACTTAAAAATAAAGTGATACATTCTGTTAAGGTAATATGGAGGAACCACAGTGCTGAAGAAGCTACGTGGGAACCCGAAGATGTTATGATAAAAACTTATCCCCAATTATTTGTCTAATTTCTTGTATATCGATTCTGGGGATAGAATCTTTTTAAGGGGAGAAGAATGTGACGAATGAGGGTTTTTTTTTGTTTTTTGTTTTTTTTGTGATTTTGGGGACAGAATCCTTTTAAAGAGGGAAGATTGTAACAAACGAGATTTTGTATATTAATTTTAAATATTTATTAAATTAAATAAATATTTTAATTGCTTTATTTATTGAGTTAAATAAATAATTGATGTGATTATGTATGGAGTAATTTAATTAAGTACAATATGTTAATTAAACTGATATGTAATAATTTTGTGGTGTAGTTCTAATTTAATTGAGATAATTAAATTAGATAAATATTATATGATATTTGTTACATGAGATTATGATTAATGAGTAATTATAATTGTTATGTGGCAATTTTATTTAGTTAATTGATGTTAGCTTTAATTTAATTAAATTAGGATAGTAAGATTTAATTAGATAAAGTGTGACATTAGAAACTATGTGTTAAAGGAGTTATTAAAATAAAAAAAAAAGAATTTTAATTCAGTTTTACCAAACAAGGCCCTTAAATCTGTTTTAATTCTGTTTTACCAAACATAGCCTTAGCTCCTAAAAATCTGTTTTAAAAAATAAAGAGGTTTTGCCAAACAAGCCTTATGGCTTTTGGGTTTTAAAAAGTTGTAACTGACATATTATTAATATTATATATTAAGTATTTGTCAGTTATATATTATATGTAATTATATGTATTATATCTATATTGTCAGTTTTATATTATACGTAAGTTATAAATAAGAGTTAGAAGAAGAACAGAGTAGGAGAGTTAGAGAGAAAAGAAAGAAGAAGAAAGAAAGAGGAAGAAGAGCTTTGAGAGAATCAAAACCCATCATCACCATCTTCATATTCTTTCTCTATCGAGCAAAGGTATAATCTAATTTTAAGTTTTGTTCTTTATTGTTCTTCATATTTTTAAGTTCTCTGCAACTTGTTTTTTGTGAGAATTCATGTAAATATAGTTTATATGTGTTAAATTGTATGTATAAACTATTATATATGTTTTGTTTGAGTAATTAAACTATTCAATTCATGTAAATATGATGAACATAAAGAAATCATGTTCATAGCAATTTACAATAAAATATTTTGAAAAACGGTTTCTTAAACATCAAAATTATGTTTGATTATGATATGTGATATAAATTAAGTTTAGATTATGATAATATGTTAAGAAATGAAATTAACATGATTTGAATTATGTGTTTTGGTTGAAAAACAAACTCACAGTGTTAATTTTCTTCAAGAACGCTTAACAATGGTGTTTTCTTCAAAATCATAAAATTAAGAGTTTTGATTATGTGTTGTGGTGTTTATGTATATTAAAAACATGTTAGAAGTTTAAAGTTATGATTTTATAAAGTTTTATATGCATTATATGTATTAAATTATGAGTTTGGTGCGAGGAAATAAGCCAAATTGGGCTTTTTCCTGCACAAGTTCGCGAGCTGATTTTTCACCAGCATGAACACCCGCCCCATCGGGCTTTTTACCAGCCCTAGCAGGCTTCCTTGCTGTCCGAAATTTTGTTTTGTGTGTTTAAGCCCTAATATAAGGAATTAACTAAATTTAATGAACTTGATGACATGTTAAGTGTATAAAACAATAATATAACATATTGTTGACATGTATAAGACAAATTGAAGTCTCATATTAACAAGTTATGTGTGAATTTGGATATTATTGTCGTAAGGTATGATGATGATAGTTTAAAAGATTAGACACATGTGTTATGCATGTTGTGAGTTTAGATTCACGTTATGTGGTTAGTTAGCAAGTTTAGTTTACGAACCACGTTGTTAAGTTGAACTTATGTGAGAAATTCAACTGTTAAACGTAGTGGTTATGAAACTAATCGATATTATAAATGTAATATAATATGTAGGATAATTGTGGAATGTGATTGTAAATTGTAGCTAGTGCATGAGGCAAGTATTCTATCCCTAATATACTATTGTTGAGCAAGTGTTCTAAACTCAAATTTTACTTTTATTGAAGAAGTTATTCTATCCTTTCTTGTTATAATTATGCAAGTTATTTTACTCTCTAAATTCCATATTGAGCAAGTATATTATTGAAGTTCATTATTGAAATAATGAGACCTTGACTTAATTATTCAAGTAAGGTCTATTCTATCTTTCAAATGCTTTAAGTTTATTTCTAAAGCATTACTGTTGCATATGATGTCTATTGTTATGACTCATAGCTATTTCGCAATTCTTTTATTATTGAATTCTTATTTATTTTAAATTGATTCAACTACTCCTTAGTTGATGATAGTTGAACTCTAAATTACCTTTTGAGCTTATCTAAACCAAACTTTCTTTGGTATGGACTTGTTAATGAAAACTAAGATGAACAACCCTAGTAATAGGGGATTACCATGCGAAAGCGTTAAGATGTTTGTGCACAATACATGGTACGAAGGGCTGATCCCCCTAAGTACGAGTTAAGAGTCCATATAGTCTAACGACTGTTAAAGGTCTAAGTAGAAATACTTACCACCTAGGACATAGTTCAAGGTCTTATGACCCTCAAATGAATTCTAAATCTTATTATTGGTTATCGATAAATGAAATATTATTCAATTAAGTTAAAGTTATTCAATAATATGTCATCACTATTGATTGTTATTTCAAGTGAGCTTTTGTTTGCTCACTCTTACATTATATAACCCTTGCAGCTAGAGTTGAAAGAGTTGACGAACCGTCAACTAGTAAAGGAAAGAGCAAGATGAACAAGTGAAGACTTGTTCATATTTATGACATGATTTGTAATAAGACATAAATTTTATTATGTGATGTGTTATTTTTCGCATTTGTTGATGTTAAGGTTAGATAACCCTGGGAATGTTTTTGGACAGGGTTGTAATCCTTTTTATAAGGAAGATTTTATTTATTTATAAAGGTTGTAATTTATTTTATATTCCTTATTTATGGGCAGTAGTTATGTTTTAGTTAGATAGTGAACACCAAATTCTGTGGAAATGAAGTACCCGAATTTGGGGGTGTCACAGGAGGAGTATGAGCGTCTTAACGGTTTGACACTGGACCTGCCTTGCACTCACACCGCTATCAGTGACATGAGGAGACCATTTATTACGGTGTCGGGTCTGAGACATCAAGTTGTCACTAAGGAGATTATTTCAGGACATGTGATATCCATTGACTTTCTGATCAATCACTTCGGCCTGCTAGACAGCTATGAGCGACATTCTGAGGTATTTATCACTTCGGCAGATGAGTGGCAGTTGGCCCGAATAGACGTTCTATTGATTTACGTCACGACCTACGTATACATTCCACTATATTTGGACCATTTAGATATCAGCTTGATGGTCGTGGTCCGTGATACTGGCCGAGACCTTGAGGTCGGCTACCTTTTGCAGTACCCATCTGGAGGGTTTTTTTAGAGGTAGCTCTGTCCTACTGTATGTATGGCTCACGACATATTTGCGTCCGATTGGCACCTTCAGACACCATGGATACTGTTTTACCCATGAGATAGCCATGTACTGCTCCTTCCAGCCATCGGAGTGTTCAGATGCAGCGACATGGTCAACCTTTCTATCAGATATTGAGCATCCCTTTTCGATCTTACCATGCTCAGGGCTTGTCTCCCCTTACAGCTTCATCGCCCATGCAGTTGGCATGGACTATCTGCCCCTAGCGGGATTGAGAGGGGTGACCACTTACCATCCGTTGGCAGTAATGGGTCAGTTCGATCAGTTCCAGAGCTTTCACCAGTTTGAGGGGGCCGTTGATCAGCAGATATCATCTTCATCTCTATCGTCAGCTGACCTGATTAGGATTTATGAGTGTTGGACTCATAGGGAGAGGGCTAATTTCTCTACTAGCCATTCGGATCATTCTCTAGAGCATTCGACATGGTTGGAGTCTGATATTGCAGTAGATGCGGCTATCCAGTCAGCTCCGATTATAGATTTAGATGAGGAGGAGCCTATGGAGGATCCTGATTCTCCTACGGAGGATAAGTTGTTTACCGGCTTGACAGTGACTTTAGTTAGTGACCCTCCAAGCATTCCCGTCGGTACAGATCCAACTGTTGCTGATTCACTAGCTCGGATAACTTTTGAGAGAGATCAGGCTAGGGCGTTGATGTTGACAGCCCTTTCTAGCAGGGATACAGCTTTCGCCGCCAAAGATGAGGCTAAAGTTACTCGGGATGTAGCATTAGTTGAGAGAGATAAGGCTCGATCTACCCGAGATGCAGCTCTTGAGGAGAGAGATGAGGTCCGACCTGTCAGAGATGCAGCCTTTGAGGAGATTGAGGAGGTCTTAGTTTCCCAATATGCCGCTTATGCCGAGAGGGATGAGGCCATAGCTACTTGGGATGTTTATATCGCGGACAGCACGGACTCAGATCATATACCGACAGCCTGGTTGGAGAGATGGGTGCTTTCATAGATGGCCATAGCAGCACTATGTAGATGGCTGTGGATGTCCTTGCTCATATGGAGACCGAGGCCATTGAGCTTGCAGCTGCTCCTCCATCTTCAGATAGAGATGCCATGTTGGCATTTCTATCCCGCTTGGCCACGTGTCTATAGACTAGCTTTATTTTTCTTGCACATACTAGATCAGCCATTTTCGTCATGTACAGGACACAGTGTATATATCAAACAGTATTATATATTAGAAAAATATATTTTGATTCACTTCCCTGTTAGATATGTGTTGTCATTGCTGAGTGATTACCACTTCTTTCATAATTTGCTGTTGTTGGTGTATCACGAGCTTCTCCTTGATGGACGGACATTGAGATGTCGGAGAGTATCTCAGACGGGCCTGTTCACTAGGGAGACTTCATAATATTTAGGTTTTATAGGGTTTCAGTATCTTGGGACTGGTTTTTTATTTTATTGGTTTTTTGAAGGTCATATCGCACCATGAATGGCTGCCTACGTACTCTCGGGTGGAGGGAGATTAGGTCATTTGTAGTTCAAGTTTTGTGTGAGAGGCTTGAGAAGTGTTTCTTTTGAGTTTAGTTTGATGGGTTTTTGAGTTTTTTGTTTGGTTTGACCGCACCAATAATGGCTGCCTACGTACTCCTAAGCGGAGGTAGATCAGGTCATTCGTAGTTTTATCTTCTAATGAAAACTGAAACTGATTTGAACGATTCGCAGGACCAGGATGATGGCTGGCATGTGTTTTAGATATCGTACCTTTTCACGGTGTCTGGGTTGATGAGTTGGGGAAATTTGCTCCCGTCCATCTCTTGCAATCTGATAGCTCCTCCTGTTAACACTTCTTTGACAATGAAAGGACCTTCCCAATTAGGGGCGAACTTTCCTTTGGCTTCATCTTGATTGGCCAGAACTTTCTTTAGTACCAGGTCGTTCTCTTTAAATTGTCGAATTCAGACTTTCTTGTTATATGATCTAGCGATCCTTTGCTGATATAGCTGTCCGTGGAAAATGGCTGTAGCCCTCTTTTCATCCATCAGGGACAGCTGGTGGTATCGTTCTTGTAAGCATTGATCTTCTTCCATCTGAGCGTCTATTAAGACTCGTTAGGACTCCATTTATACTTCTATGGGAAGTACTACTTCCATACCATAGACCAATAAATAGGGGGTAGCCCCAGTAGAGGTACGCATTGACGTCCTGTATGCTAATAGAGTAAGAGGCAACAGGTCAGGCCATCCTTTGTGGTTGGCGGACATTTTCTGCATGATCTTCTTGATGTTCTTATTGGCCGCTTCGACAACACCATTTATCTTGGGTCGATAGATGATGGAATTAAGATGCTTGATATAAAACTTACTGCATAAATCTCTCATCATCTGATTGTTTAGGTATTTAGCGTTGTTTGAGATGATCAGCTCTGGCTGTCCATATCGACAGACGACATTATTTTGGATGAATCCAATAATTACGTCCTTGGTGACTTTGGGAAAAGAGGCAGCTTCAACCCACTTAGTGAAGTAATCGATCATGGTGAAGATGAATCGATGTCCGTTGCTGGCTTTGGGTTCTATCTGCCCAATCACATCCATTCCCCACATGGAGAAAGGCCATGGCAAACTCATATTGTGCAGCTCATTTGGAGGAGCGTGGATATCATTTCCATGGACTTGGCATTGATAGCATCTCCTGACGTGATCATCGCAGTCAGCTTTGAGAGAGATCCAGTAATGCCCGGTTCTTAATATCTTCTTGGCCAGCAGCTGACCGCTTATGTGTGGACCACAAACTCCACCGTGGATTTCATCCATCAGTCTCTGGGCTTGCTCTTTATCAAGGCATCATAACAGGCCTATTCTAGCATCCCTTTTGTAAAGTGCGTCTTCGCTTAGATAGAACTTTATGGCCATCTTGTGAATTCACTTTCGTTCGGCTTGGCTTACCCCAGCGGGTGTAGATCCATCTCGAATATATTCCTTGATGTCTTGATACCAAGGCTGTTTGATAGGAGGTATTTCATTTGAGATTTCTCTAATGTAATTCCCATATGTTGGGGCCTTTTGGTTTGTGAATTTGATGTCAGAAATTCCCCTCCTACCCGGTACATTGATTAAGGAAGCCAATGTCAACAACGTGTCCGCAAAGTCGTTCCTACCTCGAGGGATGTGGATGAAGGTTATCTCTTCAAAACCTATGGATATATTGATGACCTGTCGATGATACGGCAGTAAATGCAGTTCTTTGGTATGATACGCCCCGGTGGTTTGTTTGATAACCAACTCAGAGTATCCAAAGACTAATAGATGCTGGATACCCATGGATTGGGCTAGTTTCAACCCCATTATTCAGCCTTCATACTCAGCCGTGTTGTTGGTATTGACAAACTGCAGCTTGGTAGCCATAGGATACTGCTCTCCTATACCAGAGATAAGGACTGCCCCAGCTCCGGCACCTTCCATGTTTACCGCTTCATCGAAATATATTTTCCAAGGTTGTACTGTATTCTCCTGTCAGATTTGCTAAATTGTCATGATCCCATCATCCGGGAAATAAGTCTCCAAGGGTTCAAACCCTCCGGACGGTGCTTCGGCTAGTTGATATGCAATGCCTTGACCTTTGATGGACTTCTAAGTTACATAGACAATATCGAACTGTTGGAGGATCAACTGCCATTTGGACAATCGACAATTCAACATTGGCGTGTTGAATACGTACTTCAGTGGATCCATGCGGGATATGAGGTAGGTCGTGTGCCCATGCAGATAATGTTGCAACCTCATAGCTGCCCATGCTAACGCACAACATGTTTTCTCAATCATAGTGTACTTCTGTTCAACGCTGTTGAATCTTTTGCTGATGTAGTAAATAGCTCTCTCCTTAATACTATCATCTTTCTGTCCCAGCATACAGCCCATTGCGTTGGCATTGACGGACAGGTACATAAACAGAGGAACTTTATCCCTCGGCGGTACCTAGATGGGCGCTTCGATCAGCTGCTTCTTAATGGCAAGGAAAGCTTTTTGGCAATCCTCATTCCACTTCACTGAGGAATTATTCCTTAGTAGCTTGAAGATAGGTTCACAAGTTACTGTAAGTTGGGAAATAAACTGGCTTATGAAATTGATCCATCCCAGGAACCCGCATATCTCCTTCTCTGTTCAGGGTACGGGCATCTTCGTGATGGCTTTAATCTTGGCGGGATCCAGCTCAATGCCTCTATTGCTTACCAGAAATCCCAACAACTTGCCCAGTTTGACGCCAAAAGCACATTTGGCTGGATTCAGCTTGAGGTTGTACTTACGCAACCTGTTGAATAGCTTTTTGAGATGGCTAATGTGATCGTCCTCCTTTCGGGATTTAACGATGATGTCATCCACATAAACCTCTATCTCTTTATGTATCATGTCATGAAATAGGGCCATCTTGGCTCGCTGATACGTGGCACCGACATTGATGAGGCCGAAAGATAATCGTCTATAACAGAAGGTTCCCCAGGGAGTGATGAAGGCTGTGTCTTCTCCCTGTCCTCTTCAGCGACCATTGTTTGATGGTATCCAGCAAAGAAATCCATGAAAGAATACATGCCATACTGCGCGGTATTGTCTATCAGGATGTGGATGAAAGGTACCGGGAAATTATCTTTGAGATAAGCTTTGTTCAAATCTCGATAATTCATGCACACTCGTACCTTCCCACCGGGCTTAGGCACGGGGAACTATATTTGATAGCCACTCTGGGTATGTTGATACCATGATGATGCCGGCTTTGAATTGTTTGACAACCTCTTCTTTAACTTTCAGACTTCATTCGGGTTTCAATCGTATGAGCTTTTGCTTGACTGGCTTGAATCCATCTTTGATGGGGAGTCGATGGATGACAATGTCAGTAGACAAGCCAATCATGTCTTCATGTGACCATGCAAACACATCCTGGAACTGTGTTAGGAGTTCAATCAGGTTGACTTTTTAATCTTGGGAGAGGTCTAGGCCTATCTGGATTTCTTTGAGGTTTTCTAAGGTTCCGATATTGACGGTGGTGGTTTGATCGAGGTTTGGTTTGGGTTTATCTTCGACCCATTCTTTGATCTCCTCGGGCACCTCATAGTCATCTATCTCTTCTTGATTAATCTCCATCAAGTCAAAGTTCAGTTCTACATCAAAGTTGTAGTCACTGTGACAGGTTGGCATCTCATCAACAGGGACAAACAAATCCAATTCTGGAGTCTTGAAAACAAAATGCTTTTACTTTAATATATGAAACCATGCAACAAAAAATAAGCAGGAAATGAAACCATGTTCCAGGGCAGACGGACTCTCTGCCCTTTTACCCTTTTTGAATGAGGCAAGGGATGCTGCTCCAGTTGTCCAATGTCAGATCCTCATGAATAGGGAGGATATAGGAGTTGTGCTCATCTATCTCATCTCTGATGACGACTGAAGCATCCTTCAAATCAGGACCGAGATTCTTCTTTGCACCGCCTCCCTTTCCCTTCTTGATGCGAGGAATTTGGATCTGATCCTCGTCGTCACTATCTGGGATATCATCATTCATACCCTCGTAGTGTATGAGAAAATGCATGTTAGCAAATGGGTCTCGTCCTTCGTACAGGAACTTTTCTTTTCCATTTTTGCTATCCCCATCAGGCTTTGGGGCTTTCCTCTCACTTATTGGTATGACTAGAGGAAATAGTATGGCTGACACAACAGCAGGAATCTTCCTTATTGGCTTCACAAACCCTGCATCAGTGAGGTTTAGCAACAGTATAGTGGAAGCATGACCTTTCGGAAGTTTGTATGGGTTCCGGTGGTTTGACCCGGATGAATAGCCTAATCCGTCTTTCCTTGACTGGCTCGGGATATGCACCGGACTCTTGATACCTTGCTAATTCTTTCCTAACCCTTCTCCAGGGCGGAAACCCAAAGATACCATCTCCTGGCCCACCGTCATTACTTCGGGAGAGACCTTTGGTTTCAAGGCTGGTGCCCCAACAGGTAGGTACTGAGTATTGCTCACCTCCAATGCTTGAAAACTTGCAGTTTCAACCCCTTCATCCAGACTGATCACTGGCATGCCTCCATGTATGCTGACAGGATATTTTGGTTCAGCATTCACCGTGATTAGGTTGCCATCAATCATGTACTTGAGCTGCTGATGGAGGGTGGATGGAACTGCTCCTGCTGCGGTGCCCCCAAATTCAGACCACTTGAGTTTCAAATTCGGTTCGTCATTTTTTAAATTCTAATAACTTCATAACAACTCATGCAACGGAATAATAGAATAATTTATATTTATTTAATATAATTATTCGGGTCCCATGGTCTCGTAACTTAAACATAACTCCATCATCTTAAACATAGCTTAAACATAGCTAATACATAAGACGAAATAAGTTTTTATTACATCATCATAATAATCCTAAAAGAGAACAAAGCTACGCCGTAGCCTTGCCTTTGCCCTTGTCTGTGCCCGAGGGTCCACACTGCTCTGCCTTAACTGAAATGTTTTAGGGAAATCAAGAATGAGCAACAAGTTTGCTCAACAAGTAATATAGCAATAAGAGTGAATAATATAGATTTCAAATCCCAAGGGTACATCAGTAAATGATAGTTCAAGAATAATAAGAAGTATCAATAGTTCTCAATAATAGTCGTTATGGACAGAAAGATATCAATCAAGATTCAAAGTTTTAACCATTTCAAGGTTCAAGAATAATGAACACTAAGCAGTCACTAAGGACTATGAACTCTTACTAGAATTAACAGTAATATGCTGATAATCCAATAAAACAAGTACAACAGGTGATCAGCCTAAAGTACCTTACGTCATGCATAACATTTAATCGTACTCATGTGCGTATGTCGGTTCTACGGCAGTTGTATATAATTTTTCCCTTCCATGAGGGTTGGTCATCTCAGTAGAATTATAAGAGTCCGCACCAAGTCAGTTGGTTTGGATAGCTTTCTAACATATGATATTAGTCTAGCCGAATCAAATGGCTTAGACAACTTTTGTAATGCATTTAGGAACGATAAGTTCAATGCTTGCAACAACATCAAGATATAAAGTCGATGTTCGAATAATAATAAATATTTGTTCGACATGACAATAATTCGGATTTATACAATATGTAAAGTGAAAAGAGTTAGGGAACTTGCTCAATAAAGAGTAGGGTTAAGAAACTTGCTCAATAAGGAGTAAGGTTCGAATACTTTCCTTATTCGTAGTTTATCAACCTATAGCTTATCAACACTTCACGAACTAAGATACCCTATTGTAACATAGTTACACATATATATATGTTCATTAGTTACATAAGTCGAATACATACACTTGGTATGTAAATTAAACACATACATAAGATCCTATCTTAGTCGTACGATCCTACAAGTATGTCGTTACATATCTTACGTACACATAGCACAAAAATTAGTTTGTTTGTTATTATATAACCAAATGACATAACTCGTAGTTATTGTTGCCTTAACATTTTTGAAAGTTCATAAACACTTATCAATGCAATGGTTTCTATCATCAATATGTTTATTAGTACTTGAACACCCCACTATACATGTATGGTAGTTTAGAACATTAGTTATTGCATATATACAGTGTTCATATTACAACAAAATAGTCAGATTACTCTGCAGGGCGGCGGCCATGCTTGGTTTGAACTAGGGAGTGGCGCGACCGCGCTGCTCCCAATTCAAACTAGAATAGAAAAGTCAGTTTGCATGGCCTAGCTTGCTTACTCGCATACAATGATGACGACACATGTAGAACATATATGTTATAAAGTTCATAATTAGGTTTGACCATACATCTTGCTTTTATCATAGTTCGTTATCAACTTTCTATCTAACAAGCTTAACGTGATCAATTAGAAAGGCTTCTCATGTTTAGCCATTATACATATGCAATGAGGTCAATAAGCCTTAATCATACATATTCAAGTTATCCTAGTCATGTATTTCAAAGTAACATAGTTTTACTTCCTTAAAACTCATTTGAAACCATGCTCGACTAGTTTGTAACGTGCATGGCTAGTTAGGTGCACATGTCAATCATGTCTAGATGCATAACATGTCCTATCATGGTAGTCATAAATTTTAGAATGACATAAAGTAGTTATCAACAACATTAGTTTTCAAACTCTTAAGTTTTCTTTGAAACCTCATGTTAAACCAACCAATCATGCAAAGCAACCTTACACACTACATATCATACTCATGTACACACATAACTAAACCATAATAGCATGCTCATAAGTTCAGAATTTAAAGTATACTTGGTTTGTTAACTTTCATTCTCTAACATTAAGTTTCCTTTATAATGTCATCAAACCAAGCTAAGGAAGGTGATAACATGCAAGGCAACCTACGTTAGTACGTCAGGGACATAAATAGGTATAAGTAAGTTACACTAGCATGCTAAACATTTTAGAAACCAAATAAAATGGGTTTTGGTTCTGCAGATTGGTGCTGCAGTGCCATATATATACTAGGGAGTGGTGCGGCTGCGCCACTCCGGTTCCAGCCTAGGAAGTTTCTGCAATAGTAGAGCTTCCAACAACTTCCAAAATTCTTCATGAATTATGCTTGAAACCAACTACATTACATCTATAACATGTATATAAACTCTACTAATCATGCTAACATCATCTCACATATCAAATTTCAACTAATTCATACAATTATAAATGTTTAAACTTCAAATCATGTGTAAGCATTATACCTCTTGAAGCTTTGAATTTGACTAAGCTTGTTCTAATTTCAGATTTCACTCTCAATTCCCTCTCTATAACACTTAGCAAATAACTCAATAAGGTGAATTGAAGAAGATGAGAGCTTAATTTATAGACAAATGAATATCCATCCAAGAGCTTTGCACAATGAATCAAACTAAGAGATGAAGGAAGAAGATGATGAGTATTCATAAGTTGGTGAAATAGTGGCCAACCACCACATCAACTGTAATAACCAAGAATTTCAAGTCACATTGTAAATAGATATATTAATTATAAATGATATTGAAAACTTTGTGACATATGGTGATTGAGCAAGTAATTCAATAACAAGTGTGCTATGAGAATTTACTAGGAAGTCCCTCTAAGGAAGTAATTAATTTAGTGGACTAGCCTAATTATTTTTAATAATCAAGGAAGTTGATTAAGATGATGAACCCTAATTGAGTATTCATTTTACTTGTATGTGGCAAGTCTAATTGGGTTATGAAAGTAAAGTGGTATTATTGATTTATGGGAATGTAAATAGTCTAAGTAGTAAGTGAAACTAGTGGGCTAGTCCAATTGAATGAATAATCAAGCCCATTAATTTTATTGGAGATAGACCTTAATGGCATTAGCTAAATTAATTAACTTAGCCCAATAAGTGGAATTAATTAAATAGTAGCCCAAGTAGTGTATAAATAAGCTTGACTACTAGTGGCCCAAATTAATTAATTGTGAGCCCAAACTTTAATTAAAGAGGCCCAAACCTTGGTCCATGAAAGAAATGACATTATATCATTAAAGTAATTATATAACATAATAAAATAAATCAATAATGGGGGAAAAATGGGGTGCACGGTCGGCCACTAAGGGGTATAATGGGGAGGATTTGAAATTTTATCAAGCTTGCCCAAAATCTTGGTTATAATCTTTTGAAACCAACACCCATGACATGTGTCACTCTCCTAGCATGTCCAACACTTGTGTTTAGTGACTAAGCAACTAAGTAATGATTAGGAAAGAGAGTTAGTGGAAGCATGCTTACACTTTTAATTATACCCACTCCATTAACTTATTTCATTTCATTACTCTTCCAAGTTCCTTAGCTAGAGAAAGAAAAAGAAAATATAGACAGAGAAAGAGAGAGGGAGGTTCGGCCATACAAGGAGAAAGAAGAGGATCTTGATCTCCATGCATGCTAAGTATTTAAGCTATTTTGGGAAGATATGGAAGATAACAAGAAGAACTAGGTATTGATTCTCTTCATTTTTAAAGTTTTGATTTCTTATTTGATGGGGTTTGATGAAACAAAGAGTCTTAAGTTTGATCTTTGAAAAACTCTTCATCTATATGTGTATAATTATTTTATATAATGATCAAAACATTTTTGAAGTTGAATGTAAGATCAAAAGAGAGATTTGTACCAAATGGGTAGAGAAAGGCATATGCATGCATTAGGTAATTTTATGATAGATTATTGTGATGCATGTTGGATATGGTTAATATCAAGATTAGAGTGTTAGATCTTGAGTTTAACAAATGAGACTTGTGAATTTATATGAGTTCATGTGATGAGATTTGAAAAAAGATGTTAGATGGATTTTTGAAGGAATTTTTATTTTACTAGTATGCTATAACATGTGCATGTTAGAATCTACAAGTGATATTTGAGGTTTTCTTTCTTGGTATGATAGATGCATGAGTTAAAGGCAAAATCCCTTTGGAATCGCTTAAATATGTTTTAAAATGAGCAAGATATGAATTAAATCCCAAACTACACAACTGTTGAGAACATGCTACTGATCAGTCACTTGTGGATAGCTTTAGGTAACCAAAACAAACTGAAATTTGGTGTTTGATATATGAAAAATGTAGCTCGGGAAAATACGAATCCAACTATACTAAATGGACCCAAATCCGAGATGTAGATCTCGAGATATGAGCGTTTCCATAAAGGACCCCAAATCTGGAAAACGAACTAACTGTTATGAATGTCCTTGCGGATCAGTCCAATTTGACACTAATTTCCGGGACATAAACAGAATAGAATCTGATGTTTGATAAATGAAAATTGGAATTAGGGAAGATACGAATCCAACGCCTTTGACGGAACCAAAATTCGAGTTGTAGACTTCGTTCTACAAGCGTTTTCGTGAAGGACCCCAAATCAGAAATTTTAGGCGAAAATTAGAGTATCATTATGAAGCGAAATGAAAGTAAGTTATTATAATAAATAACTTTAAAGCCACTAATGGGCTAGTAAGTTAATTACATATAGAATGAAATATAATTAATTATTTAATTATGATTTAAATATTGTTAAGTAATAATTAAAATGAGTTAGTGTTAATAAAATAACTACTTATTATTTAATTAAGATTAAATAATAAATTGAGTTAATCAATTAATTAATTAATTATTATTTAATTAATATTAAATAATAATTAATGAGTATTTAAGTAAGATTAAGTAATAATGAAGTAATTACTTACTTACTTTGACATAAAAGTTTATTGAATTAATTATTTATTATTTGAATAATAAATAAAGATGAATGTTAATTAATTATTCTTTTAATTATATTAAGGAATGATTAAATAAGAATGAAGTGAATAAATCAATTATTATTATTATTCAAAGATGAGAGAGTTATTAATTATTATTTAAAGATAAATAATAATTTAATTGTCCATTATTTAATTGACATTAAATAATGAGGAGTTATAATTGGTTATTAGTAAGTAATAACTAAAGAAAAATAGTTAATTACTATTTAACAAATATTAAATGGTAATTGAAGGAAGAAGGAGTTAAAAATTGAAGGAAATGAAATAACTCCTTAATTAAACAATTATAATGAATTGTTTAAAGAACTAATAATTGATTATCACTTAAGGAAAGCCTTATTAATTATTAAATCATTAACTTAAGATCAATTAAATATCTTATTGAATTAATTATAGTACATTAGATGTATGTACCCTGCGAATGTATTATTGGTTAGATAATAATACAAGTGAGCGTATAGATGAACAAATATACGCAGTACTAATTGATAGATCTATATTATCAATGATAGGTCATTCAAAGAGTGTTTATTAAAGCTAGAAAGTTGTAGCTCGTCAAACAGGCAAGTTTTCTAACTCAAACTCGAGTTATTATTTTTCAAGCATGTTGTTTAGAGTATGATAAGTGGTGAATTGTGGAAATTCATCATAGTTTTAGCTGCACTTAATAAAATATCATTTCATTTTATCAATAAATATATTTTATTGTGGTACTGATGATGTTGTTTATTGTGGTATAGGATGTCAGAAGAGTGCTATGACAGCCGTACCGTGGATCAGCCAGTAGAGCATGAGTTTCTAGAGGAATCCACACAGGATAGCCTTATTGGAGACCTACTGGGCAAGAATGCGGAGCTAGAGGCTAGGGTGCAGGAGCTGGAAGTGGAGAATCACACTTTCCAGAACACCGAACAACAGTATAAGGATGCCGCATATCAGGCATTAGCAGACGTGGATGAGCTGAAAGCTAGAGTGAGCTTATTGGAGTTTCAGCTAGGCGAGCGAACGCTGGAGAATCAAGTGCTGAGGTTTGAATTTGATTTGGAGATTGCTGATAAGATCAGAATCGAGGAAGCATGGATTAGAGCAGCCAATAGGGTGGACCATCTAAAGTTACTTTTGGAAGAGAAGGACGTCAAACTAGGGTCTTTGGGACGAGCGTTGGATGCAGCATATGCAGGTCCTAGGGTTGGTTAGGTGGGATCGCAATACAAGACTGGAGAGTCTAGCTGGTCGGTGCGACGCCGTGTGATGGGAGAAGCACTGCAGGAGCAGGAGCATACCTGAGGGACACCTGGTAGCCAGTGAGGCGATGGTTGGTGGTATTAATGCTATAGTACCCTTTTGTTTGGTAGGGTTAAATTAAGTATGATGTAAACCTCTAGCTGTGAGAGGTCGTATGCAAATATGATATACCCCCTTCTTGTTGTGTAGGGGAGTATACCTTTTGATGGATTCCATGTCTAGTTGTTTAGAATGGGATAGTTGGTATTTGTGGGAATATGCCAGACATGTGTGTCACTAAAACATTTGGTTTATGAATACAAGTGCGCTATTATGACTAATTTTTTTTATTACATAGATAAAACTTGAGAATGAAGATAGTAATTATCTATGTGATTATAGAAAGTTTTATTAAGCTGAAAGGAATGATTCAGTAGGCTGAAATGATAGTTCGGCAAGATTGAGCATGATGTTAATGCGATTATTAAAGTTAAATTATGTGTTGTATTTTTAAATACTTATAACATATAATGAAACTCGAAGTGATAATGTAAGATGTTGTTTAAACCAGATAATGCCGCCAAGACCCCAAAACCGTAACTAGAGGGGGCAAACTAACCCTATGGAGAACTTCGCTGACTGATAGCTCGGGCTATGCAGACTTGTGCACCTGCAGCAAGGAATCAAGTGGATAATAGATTAGCCAATTTCAAAGATTTTAAGGCTGTCGGACCCCCAGAATTTAGCGGAACCACGGACCCCATAGAAGCTCAAACATGGGTGAAGGAGATGGAAAATGCCTTTATCATTGCTAGGGTATCTGATGAGCAAAAGACGGCTTTTGCTACCTACTTGATGAAAGGTGAGGCTAATCACTGGTGGAAGACAAACCAAACTAGAGCAGGGACAGAGATAGTGGCATGGACAAGATTTAAGGAATTGTTCTTTGAGAATTATTTCACGGAGGCCACACAAGCTAGGATGGAGGTGAAGTTTCTGGAAATTTAAGCAAGAGAATATGACGGTTGCCGAATACGCAGCTAAATTTAATGAGCTAGCCAGCTTTGCAGCTCATCAGGTGGAGACCGAAGTGCGAAAGGCACGAAGGTTTGAAAATGGACTGAGGCTGTGGATTCACAGTAAGGTTGCAGTGCTGCGAATTCCTACGTTTTCGGCACTGTTAGAAAAAGCCATTATCGCAGAGGGTAGTAATGAAGCTGTATCAAAATTCAACCGAGAGAAGAACAAGAATAAGATTGAAGGTGGGCATTAGGGTGCCAGCAGTGGGAGCAGAGACAGTAAGAAGCGCAAGTGGAACAGTGGTAATGACTCAGGAGCTCAACAAGGGAGTACACCACAGAAGAAGACAACATGTAGTAAGTGTGGAAGAAATCACTCTGGAGAGTGTATGAAAGGAAAGAGTGTATGTTTTAACTGTGGCCAGCTAGGACATATCGCACCAAAATGTCCTAACCCAAAGAGGGAAGGTTTCTTTTCTTGTGGAGGATCAGGACATCGGTATAGGGACTGCCCATTTAAGAAGAATTCTGACGGGGGAAGTGGAAATAAGAGCGGTACACCAAAGTTAGCAATTGAAGGGCTAACTCAGCAGAGCAAGCCAACGGCCTGAACTTTCAACATGACTGTGCAGGACACAGTTGTATCAAAGGAGGTGGTGTCAGGTATAATTCTGATCAATAATATAAATGCATATGTATTGTTTGATTCGGGAGCTACCTGTTCATTTGTGTCTGATGAATTTGCTAGAAGATTAAACTTACCCTATGAAAAGTTAAAGAACCCTATGAACATAGAAGTTGCGAATAAAGAAGTGATCCCTGTAGAGTTTATCCATAACAACTGTGGTGTGGAAATATGGGGACATAAGTTAAGCGTGAATTTAATTCTGATACGTTTAGGGGAATTTGATGTTATCCTAGGAATGGATTGGTTGTTTAACCATAAGGCAGTTATAGATTGCCAGAAGAAGAGTATACACCTAAAGACCCCAAATGAGTCTAAGGTTGTATTTTATGGTAGCAAGTCGCCAAGACAAACGAGTTGTCTAACGATGATGCAGGCCAAGAGAATGTTACAAAAAGGATGTGAAGGTTATTTGGCTCATGTAGTGGATACACGAGTGGTGAATTCGGACATGGGGTGGGTAGATACCTCTAGTTAATGAGTTTGGGGATGTCTTTCTAGAAGAACTTCCGGGACTTCCACCAGACAGAGAAATAGAATTTGTGATTGATTTAGTATCGGGGATAGGGCCAATATCGAAAGAACCATATCGATTGGCTCCGGTCGAAATGAAAGAATTAATGATCTAGCTACAAGAGTTGTTGGACAAGAAGTACATCCAACCAAGTACGTCTCCGTGGGGAGCACCTGTGTTGTTTGTAAAGAAGAAAGATGGTTCGATGAGACTATGTATGGACTATAGAGAGTTGAATAAGGTGACAATCAAGAACAAATATCCGTTACCAAGAATAGACGATCTGTTTGATCAACTTAAGGACGCGAGATATTTTTCTAAGATTGACTTAAGGACTGGTTACCATCAGTTGAAAGTAAGGATAGAGGATGTACCAAAGACAACATTTAGAACTCGTTATGGTCATTATGAGTTCCTAGTAATGTCGTTTAGACTGACAAATGCACCAGCTACTTTTATGGATTTGATGAATAGAGTATTTAAACCGTACCTGGATAAATTTGTGGTGGTGTTCATTGATGATATTCTGGTATATTCAAAGATTGAGGAGGAACATGCTGAACATTTAAGGATAGTACTGGAGACGTTAAGAAAGGAGAAGCTATATGCAAAATTTTCAAAATGTGAGTACTGGTTGAAGAATGTTCAATTTTTGGGACATGTCATCGACAACAAAGGAATTTCTGTTAATCAAGCGAAAGTAGAAGCGATGAGGAATTGGGTACAATCGAAGACACCGACAGAGATCAAAAGTTTCTTAGGATTGGTAGGATATTACAGGAGATTTATTCAAGATTTCTCGAAGATAGCAACACCATTGACTAATCTGACAAGGAAGACTGTTAAGTATATGTGGACAGAGAAATGTGAACAGAGTTTTCAGGAATTGAAGAAAAGGTTAAGTGAAGCACCTGTGTTGTCTCTACCAGATAGTACGGTTGCGTTTTAATGCAGAATGGTAAAGTCATTGCGTATGCATCGCAGCAATTAAAGGACTATGATAAGGGATACCCTACCCATGACCTGGAATTGGCTGCGGTAGTTTTTGCCCTTAAAATTTGGAGATATTTTTTCTACGGAGAAAAGCGTGAGATATACACAGACCACAAAAGCCTGAAGTATATCTTTACCCAAAAACAGTTAAACATGAGGCAGAGGAGATGGTTAGAATTGATCAAGGACTATGATTGTGATATCCTATATCATCCAGGAAAGGCCAATGTAGTGGCAGATGCTTTAAGTAGAAAGAGCCAAGAAAGATTGTTCGTATTGACAGAACAAGAGGAATTAGTCAGAGAAATGGAGAAAATGGAGTTGGAGGTGAAAAATTCGAGGAATTCGGATAAAGTAATAGAAATGAAAGCAAGTCCGACTTTACTCGACAAGGTGAAGGAGGCACAAGAAAATGATGAGGAATGTGTTGACCTCGCAAAACGGTTAATTGAAGGTGAACAATTAAAGTATAAAATTGATAGCACTGAATTGCTGAGATTTGAAGGAAGAATTTGGGTACCCTCAGTACCCGAGTTGAGTGAAGAGATTTTGTAAGAGGCCCATACTACGAGGTATTCAATCCATCCAGGAAGTACTAAGATGTATCAAAATTTGCGCCAACATTATTGGTGGCCTAACATAAATAAAGAAGTTACAGAATGCGTCAGCAGATGTTTAACCTGTCAGAGAGTTAAGGCAGAGCATCAACGACCTAGTGGACTATTACAGCCATTAGAAATTCCAAAATGGAAATGGGAGCACATCACAATGGATTTTATGGTAGGACTCCCCGCAACACAGAAAGGGTATGACGCCATATGGGTGATTGTTGATCGTCTCACAAAGTCAGCCCACTTTTTGCCGATCAGGATCAGGTATACTTTGGATCAGTTGGCCAAGTTGTATATCAAGGAAATAATTTTGAGACATGGAGTGTCAGTATCAATTGTATCTGATAGAGATCCGCGCTTCATGTCTAACTTTTGGAGGAGTCTTCAAGAAAGAATGGGGACACAACTAAGGTTAAGTACCGCGTATCATCCACAGACAGACGAGCAAAGCGAGAGAATGATTCAAATGCTAGAAGATATGCTCAGGGCCTGTGTGATGGACTTTAAAGGAAGTTGGGAAGATCATCTTCCGTTGGTAGAGTTTGCATATAATAACAGTTATCATGCAAGCATTGGAATGCCGCCATACGAAGCCCTGTATGGAAGAAAGTGCAGGACACCCTTGTGTTGGGACGAGGTAGGTGAACGACGACTGTTGGGGCCAGAATTGGTACAGCAGACCGTGGAGATCATTAAGGTGATAAGAGCTCGATTAGTAGCAGCTCAAGATCGACAAAAGAAATACGCAGATATTCATCACAAGAAAAGAGACTTTAAAGTGGGAAGTTATGCATTTCTAAAAGTATCTCCTTGGAGGGGAAAGATAAGATTTGGGAAGAAAGGCAAATTGAGTCCGAGATTTCTTGGACCGTTCGAGATATTGAAAAAAATAGGTGAAGTGGCGTACGAGGTAGCTTTGCCTCCTAAACTAGAATATATTCATAACGTATTTCATGTGTCAGTGCTGCGACCATACAAACATGATTACAAGCATGTGATATCGTATGAGCCGATTCAAGTCGAGAAGGACTTATCATATAAAGAAATTCCTATCGAAATTTTAGATAGGAAAAAACAGAAACTAAGAAATAGAGTTATACATTTGGTCAAAGTTCTGTGGAGGAACCACAACGCTGAAAAAGCTACGTGAAAACTCGAGGAAAAGATGAGGGAGAGTTATCCGAATCTTTTTGAGTAACCTAAGGTGGAATTCCGGGAACGGAATTCTTATAAGGAGGGGAGAATGTAATAACCAAGAATTTCAAGTCACATTGTAAATAGATATATCAATTATGAATGATATTAAAAACTTTGTGACATATGGTGATTGAGCAAGTAATTCAATAACAAGTGTGTTATGAGAATTTACTAGGAAGTCCCTCTAAGTAATTAATTTAGTGGACTAGCCTAATTATTTTTAATAATCAAGGAAGTTGATTAAGATGATGAACCCTAATTAAGTATTCATTTTACTTGTATGTGGCAAGTCTAATTGGGTTATGAAAGTAAAGTGGTATTCTTGATTTATGGGAATGTGAAATAGTCCAAGTAGTAAGTGATACTAGTGGGCTAGCCCAATTGAATGAATAATCAAGCCCACTAATTTTATTGGAGATAGACCTTAATGGCATTAGTTAAATTAATTAACTTAGCCCAACATGTGGAATTAATTAAATAGTAGCCCAAGTAGTGTATAAATAAGCTTGACTATTAGTGGCCCAAATTAATTAATTGTGAGCCCAAACATTAATTAAAGAGGCCCAAACCTTGGTCCATGAAAGAAATGACATTAAATCATTAAAGTAAGTATATAACACAATAAAAATAAATCAATAATGGGAGAAAAATGGGATGCATGGCCGGCCACTAAGGGGTATAATGGGGAGGATTTGAAATTTTATCATGCTTGCCCAAAATCTTAGTTATAATCTTTTGAAACCAACATTCATGACATGTGTCACTCTCCTATCATGTCTAACACTTGTGTTTAGTGACTAAGCAACTAAGTAATGATTAGGAAAGAGAGTTAGTGGAAGCATGCTTACACTTTCAATTATACCCACTCCATTAACTTATTTCATTTCATTATTCTTCTAAGTTCCTTAGCTAGAGAAAGAAAAAGAAAATATAGACAGAGAAAGAGAGAGGGAGGTTCGGCCATACAAGGAGAAAGAAGAGGATCTTGATCTTCATGCATGCTAAGTATTTAATCTATTTTGGAAAGATAAGGAAGATAGCAAGAAGGTACTAGGTATTGATTCTCTTTATTTTCAAAGTTTTGATTTCTTATTTGATGGGTTTTGATGAAACAAAGAGTCTTAAGTTTGATCTTTGAAAAACTCTTCATCTATATGTGTATAAATGTTTTATATGATGATCAAAACATTTTTGAAATTGAATGTAAGATCAAAAGAGAGATTTGTACCAAATGGGTAGAGAAAGGCATATGCATGTATGCACTAAGTAATTTTATGATAGATTCTTGTGATGCATGTTGGATATGGTTAATATCAATATTATAGTGTTAGATCTTGAGTTTAACAAATGAGACTTATGGATTTATATGAGTTCATGTGATGAGATTTGGAAAAAGATGTTAGATGGATTTTTGAAGGAATTTTTATTTAACTAGTATGCTATAACATGTGCATGTTGGAGTCTACAAGTGATATTTGAGGGTTTGTTTTTTGGTATGCTTGATGCATGAGTTAAGGGCAAAACCCCTTTGGAATCACTCAAATATGTTTTAAAATGAGCAAGATATGAATTAAATCCCAAACTACCCAACTGTTGAGAATATGCTACTGATCAGTCACTTGTGGACTATTTTCGGTAACCAAAACAAACTGAAATTTGGTGTTTGATATATGTAAAATGTATTTTGGGAAAATACAAATCCAACGATACCAAATGGATCAAAATCCGAGATGTAGATCTCGAGATATGAGCGTTTCCGTAAAGGACCCCAAATCTGAAAAATGAACTAACTGTTATGAATGTCTTTGCGGATCAGTCCACTTTGACACTGATTTCCGGGACCTAAACCGAACAGAATCTAATGTTTGATAAATGGAAATTAGAATTCGGGAAGATACGAATCCAACGCCTCTGACGGAACCAAAATCCAAGTTGTAGACTTCGTTCTACAAACGTTTCTGTGAAGGACCCCAAATCTGAAATTTTGGGCGAAAATTAGAGTATCATATGAAGCGAAATGAAAGTAAGTTATTATAATAAATAACTTTAAAGCCACTAATGGGCTAGTAAGTTAATTACATATAGAATGAAATATAATTAATTATTTAATTATTATTTAAATGATGTTAAGTAATAATTAAAATGAGTTAGTGTTAAAAAAATAACTACTTATTATTTAATTAAGATTAAATAATAAATTGAGTTAATCAATTAATTAATTATTATTTAATTAATATTAAATAATGATTAAAGAGTATTTAAGTAAGATTAAGTAATAATGAAGTACTTACTTACTTACTTTGACATGAAAGTTTATAGAATTAATTATTTATTATTTGAATAATAAATAAAGATGAATGTTAATTAATTATTCTTTTAATTATATTAAGGAATGATTAAAGAAGAATGAAGTGAATAAATCAATTATTATTATTCAAAGATGAGAGAGTTATTAATTATTATTTAAAGATAAATAATAATTTAATTGTCCATTATTTAATTGACATTAAATAATGAGGAGTTATAATTGGTTATTAGTAAGTAATAACTAAAGAAAAATAGTTAATTACTATTTAACAAATATTAAATGGTAATTGAAGGAAGAGGGCGTTAACAATTGAAGGAAATTAAATAACTCCTTAATTAAACAATTATAATGAATTGTTTAAAGAACTAATAAGTGATTATCACTTAAGGAAAGCCTTATTAATTATTAAATCAGTAGCCTAAGATCAATTAAATATCTTATAGGATTAATGATAGTACATTAGATGTATGTACCATGTGAATATATTATTGGTTAGATAATAATACAAGTGAGCGTATTGATGAACAAATATACGCAGTACTAATTGATAGATCTATATTATCAATGATAGGTCATTCAAAGAGTGTTAATTAAACCTAGAAAGTTGTAGCTCGTTAAACAGGCAAGTTCCCTAACTCAAACTCGAGTTATTGTTTTTCAAGCATGTTGGTGGATAAATATTGTTGATTTTTTCACATCCTGATGAATTATTGTGAATCGCACCTTGTGCAAATTAAATTCTTGTTCTACTATTTATGAAACTGTGAATCGACTAAATTCTTTTATTCATAGAACTGATTATGAGATGGATCTATTCTAGTTGTGTTAGCTAGATCAAGAAGGTTTAAAATTGCATGCTAGTTGTGTCAGCTAGATCAAGATTGTTTAAAATTGCTTATGAGATAGATCTATGCTAGTTGTGTCAGCTAGATCAAGCATGTTAAAATTTGTTAACTCAAATTCGTTTTAAAGAGCTGTTCCTAATCAATTGATGTGATAAGGACTCTTGACTGAGAAAAGAATGTTATTAAAGCATCATATTGGAAATAATTATTGCTCGTTATTAAGTGTTTATGCATAATACACTGGGTATGAAAGGCTGATCCCCTAGACTACCAAACTTAAAAGGACCAGTTTAATTACTGACAATCCTTCGCAGATGTTCATGGTCACGTTGGTCCACTCAGTATCTATTATTCAAATATTCGAATAATAACTTGTTGAATGTAATTCATGTTCTTCTACAATCAAATTCTATTGTTGAACATTGAACGATAAATTCCTTTTTAATCATGATATATCTCCTTGTGTTTAAACTTGCTAAGAAAACTTGTTGCTTACCCTTGCTATATCATGACATTTATTTTAGCTAAGCCAGGATCGTCTAAGAGAGACAAAGGAAAGGGCATGGCTCAAGAGTAGTTAGTTATGAACTAATGAAGTTTTTTTTATCTAAATATTTGATGTAAACCTTTTGTAATATTAAGGGTATGTGTTATGTTGAGGTTGAGACCTTGGGATTGATGATGAAGACTTTATATTAATGAACAATGTATGTTTATTATTCTGCAATGGTCTATAGAATGCTTATGAAAGTAATGGATCGTGAGCACCGAATCTGAGGTTAGAGGACCGGGTTTGGGGGCGTCACATCAACCCACTCCCCTTGCCATTATTTGATTGAAGCTAGCATGAATTGGGAAATAGGCTAGGCCAATGGCCATTCATGTGAAGGGAAGAAATGTCACTCAATATGGGACAAGTCTCCTAATCTCAGCATTTGCAAATTGGTTAATGTCAATATTTAAGGTTTTATTTCATATACCACCACACAATGTATATGTATGTATAATTAGGTTTAACTCTATTTTAATTTGCAATGTAGCTTTAATGGGGAATTAATATTTCATTATAGCAAGTTGGGGGTACATATATATACATCATTATATAATCCATGTACATTTGATAATACCGAAATATAATATATTTGAGTATTATCATTCCACATTAGCATAAACTTTATTATTTCAATTATATTTATTTATTGAAATAATTATTAAATAACAATTATTTATTTGGTCTAATTTTATATTTCTCATAATATACATATTTAATGTATCCACACATAACATATTGTCACATAAGCTCATTTAGGTAACTTATATGATTCATTTAATTCTACTATATAGTGTCCTATATTATATAGTCACCTTGTAGTGTTACACCCCATCTTATATTAAATAAATGTAGGCACCATATAATATACAATCATTCATCACATATTATTGTACACAATAATAAATTAAAATATTATTTTAATTAATTAATTACCCATACTCATAATAATAATTGATTAACGACATTATATTAATTAATCCTTCACTTAGAAATTCCTTCTTTAATTTAATTAAGCCGTCATAATATCCATCATCGTGCTACACAAGGCATTTCACGAGTTCATTATAAACTCTCCACATTTCTCAATTATTATAAATTTAATTTAATTAAATTTAGTTACTCATCTCATTCTACGTAAACATTTATATAAAAATAAATATTCACACTTTTATTAATATCAATATTAATATTCTTTATAAAATTCACGAGTATTACACCCGCCATGTGGATCCACGGCCTTTCTAGCAACAAGTTGTATCTGGTGGTGACGTTGAGTACCTAGAAGGATACATAAAAGGTGTGGGGACCAATCTCCAGTGGCAGCTCAATCTCTCCCATAGCCTCTCGGCGAGACCCATCGAAAGCCCGGATAACCACATGACTGGTTCTGATCCGATTTGGGTTGATCTTCATTTTTTCCAAGGTGTCGTAGGGAAAAATGTTTAGAGGCGATCCTCCATCTATCAGCACACCTCTGATCACGTACCATGATGACATTACTGCTATGTGCAGTGACTTGCGATGGCCTGTCCCTTCCACGGGTATATCATCGTTAGTGAAAGATATCACATTACTGTTGAATATGTGTTCTATCACATGACGGAATTTCTCAACATCCACTATCCTTGGCAGATGGGCTTCCTGCAGTACTTTCACCAGAATGTTGCGATGATCCACGAGGATAAGACCAGGTCTACGATGGATACCTGTTTGGGTGCATCTTTCAAGCTTTGCACCACCTTGATCTCGTTATGCCTCATTTTGCTGAGGAATTCTTAGATTTTTTCTTCAGCCACCTTCTTTTTAGCTTTGATGACTGAATTGATCACCCGCTGAGGCAGGTACAATGGTTTCTCCTTGGATATGCTGGCAATGTTGTTTGAGGTTGAACCTTCATCCTTCCCATAATTCCATGGGACTCTTTTCAGACTGATCCCTGGATATTGCGGTCTGAGAGGCAGTATTAAAGGCTCGAGCGCAGCTAATTTTATAGGATTTTATGTTTCTTGGACCCCTTTCCCTTGTAGTATTAAGGGTGTAATGGCCAGCTCCTTTTCACATGAAATAATAGCCACTATCTCCTGATTCCATGCCGTGGGAATAAAAAGTGTTTTCTCATCATGGAGGTCATAATCTTGATTCCCCTTTATCAGCTCATCGCTTTCAATAAGATTCTGAATTAGGTGACGAAGTCCCCAACAATCCTTGGTGTCATGACCGGGCGCATTGGAATGATACTGGCAAATTCGGTCAGGCTTGAATTTTCTTGATCGAGGGTTCACTGGGGGTAACAAATCTGTAACCATCCCCTCATTGATCAACATTTAGAGGATTTCCTTCATTGGCTGGTTCAGATTTGTGAAATTCCTCTGGAAGGCAATTTTTCTATCAGCTTCGAACTTCTCTTCCTTGGGCACCTTGTCAGCCCAGGGTTCATGCTCATAAAACCTGTAATGATCCCTCATAGCAATGGGACTAACTTTTGGTGTAGGAGGAGTCACTTCATGCTGGTTGGTATGATTTATCAACTGCCTGGTTATCTGGTGTTGATACACGACCAGATCTGCTAGCTATCCAATCTATTCTTTAATGGACTTGATTTCTTGTTCTATCAGGAACTGTCTCTCTGAGAACTCCCAACTGTCTGGGCTTGATTGAGTTGACTCTCCAATATAACGAAGGTATTTGGATCCTTCTCCACTCTTCGTGTTAATCATGTTAACATTCTCCTCTTTGAGCCGAGGGAGGGGATTATCTTGCACATGCGGTTGCTCCAGTTTGGTCACCATAATTTCTCCGTTGTCTATCATGTCTTGGATATTGTGCTTGAGAGCCCAATAGTCTTGTGTATCGTGGCCTGGAGATCCAAAATGGTAGGCACATTTCTTACTTGGGTCAAAATTCCTTCCCCCGATACTGGTTGGTGGAAGGAGCTGAACAATCTTCTTCTATGTTGTCAATAGTTTTAGCACATTCTCGAGTGAATC
Organism: Panax stipuleanatus; assembly: GCA_020205555.1. Lineage (NCBI taxonomy): Eukaryota > Viridiplantae > Streptophyta > Magnoliopsida > Apiales > Araliaceae > Panax > Panax stipuleanatus. The sequence goes on from CM035115.1 coordinate 30,641,532, forward strand.
CCCTAAAGAGGTGAACGTTCTCCGACGTCTGGCCTCGAAATTTTTCCAAAATGGAGGGTTAGAAGGTTGGGCTGGAGCTTGGAAAGGGGAATAGTTCTTTCTTTGAATGGGCATACTGCTCAACTCGCTCCTCTGATTCTGTCCTTGCAGTACTAAGGACACTTCCTCATCTTTCTTTTTATATACTCTCTGGGGATTACTCCCATAACTCCTAGACTGGATATGCTCGGTAATGGCTTCCAAGGCGGTAAGATCTTTTATCTTCCCATAGTTCAGCCATTTCTCCGTATTTGATCATCTCCGAGAATGGTTTTCCTATGCCTGCTAGGACCCTTTCGTAGTACGGAGCTTCTTGGATGTCGATGAAGGTCATGACTATCTCAAATTCAGTCATAAGTGGGGTGACTTGTGCTGCCACCTGCCTTCATCGTTGGGCATATTCTCTGAATGACTGGGTGTTTTGCTTTTTGATTTTGGTGATTTGATATCTGTCTGGAGCCATTTGGGACTGGAAACTGTACTGATTGAGGAAGGCATGTGCCAACTCTTCCCAGCTGTGAATCTTGGAATTATCTAGACGGGCATACCAGGCTCTAGCATCTCCGGTGAAACTCTTCCAAAATAATTACATTTTGAGTCTCTCGTCCTCTGCATAGGATCCGAGCTCTCTAATGAATACTTTCAAGTGGGTGTAGGGATCTCCTAATCCATCATATTTCTCAAAATCAGGGACTTAAAATTTATAGGGGTACGAGCCCCTGGGAATATACATAAGTCTGAATAATTGACACTCCCGAATGCCCCAGTTCCTTTGATGGACCGGATGGTTTCTTCCATCTGTTGGACCTTCATCAGAATATCACCAGCTTCCTGCTCTTTGTTGAGGTTGGTGATTTCAGGGGTTTAGTTGGTCATATACTGGTTCTGTGGTTCAGGAGTCTGAGTGCCTTTCTTTTCGGTCTCTTGAATGCCACCAGGTGTAACTGGTTCTGTATGACCGGGTATTTGTTTCCCTTGAAGGCCTTTGCTTTGTTCCCTTAAGAAAATAGCCAATTCGGCTATCTGGTACTTCAATCCTTCAAACTCCTCCCTAGAAACAGGGGTGGATTCTGGCTGAGCACTGGATGTCTAAAGATGGGCCTAGTGCTTTCTTAGATTTTGATCTGGTAATGGGACCAATTTTTACCTACAACAAACATAGGTGTGTCAATTTGTTGATGTAGGTATCAGTCGGATGCATGCTATGCAATGTGTTTATTTTTGAGGTTTTTTAATCTTATCCTGTAAAACAAAGGTTAGTTGTTTTAATAACATGATAGTATGATAGAATTCATAATGAAATGTATATTTACATTGGAATTTTGGAAAATTGACATTTAATTAAAAGAGGAAGGCATAAAGATGCATCCCTTTCGAATTTGGTTAATCAGAGGCTGACCTATCTTAGGTTACTCTCGCGGTTTTTTGGCATAAAGGTCCCTAGATCATCGCAATCTACTAGAGGGGAAATTAATCCGATCTTTCAATTGGAGCGGATCTGAGTGGTGCTTTTCCTGAGCCTCGCAAAATTAGTCTTCTTTGAGTCTAGTAATCAAACACCGACGGGTTCGCCTCCGACGACTCTGTAAATCGTTCAAATCGTCGACATAATACATGTTGGCCTTTTCCTAAAAACCTTCACCCTTCATAAAACAGTTAAGGTAATAACGATAGAAAACAAAGACTTAGGAAGAGAGAATGATTCCGTTCAATGTGATAGGATTTTTTCCCGATGTCGACAGGTGACTACTCCGTTGGGGACAGTAGAGGGCTTAGGCCTCGTTCAAATATTTTTGAAATTTCCTTTTATATCTGCGTGTATATGGATGCTGTGTTTTACATTGAATGAATGTGAATGAATACTTTGCTACTTTATATTAGTGCTTCACACAATGTCATCATTTCATACTGTGAGACGTGATGTATGTGAATGTATACTGTGTGATTCCTCCACCAGTTGGTATATTTGAAATGGTTGTACTAACTCAACCGAGTTTTGTTTGCAAGTAGGCCCAATTGCTGGACACTGTCAAAACTTGATCTTTGAAACTGAAGTTCTAAGTTCGGGGGCTAGGTTAAGTGGAGGGAAGGTGTTAGGCACCCCCCAACTACCGTGAAATACGGTACCGCATCTTTTCAATATTTCTCTTTTTATTTGCAATGTGTGTGTGAATCCCGAAAGTAATTGAGCCTACGTTTGTTTGATTTGAAAGTATGGACGTGCTTCGTTGAACCTATATACGAAGAGTTTGATTTGATTTGCAAAAGTCCATTTTTAGACAAGATATGAAAATGATGTTTGGAAAGGTTGGTTTTTAAACCCCTATGCTCTCATAGGAATAGAAGCTTGTTGATACTTCCATTTTATCTTTTTAGACTTTTGGCTTAATTTGAATGGTGATTGTCGGGCTGCGAAGCATCCTTGACCACAGAGTTTTTACAAGTGTCAGTCTTCTCATGGGCATAACAGCCACCAGAGTGACTCTAACACGACAAATCATATTTCATTATGTTTGAGACCTTAAACCCGGATAACCTTTTTAAGGTCTTTCGGATGTACATTTTTTACAAAAAAAACTGGCAGGGTACATTTGTAATATGGAGTTTGTCCATCGTGGGAATCAGATTCTGATCAGTTTGATCATGAATCCCACGATTCCTAGACTCACAGAGAGAAGCCAAGAAAACCTGCACAACACAGATATTTACAGAAAATGTATATTTACATCTAAACGTCGCAACAATCAAGGATTCATTAGTCAAATCCTGGCCTGCTCTTACCCAAAGCTTCTCGTTCCCAATAGATAGCGATCTAAGGTCGCAAGGTTGCTTTAAAATGAATAAAACTAGAAAGAAAGCTATATTTAAATAAATCTTAGCCATTCTAGCTTCCTGGTTCTGGTTGGTCCTATTTTGAACCGTTTGAAAGGTAGAAATGGCTAGATTTAAAGAAATATAACTTGTCAGAATTGATATTTAAAAAGAATTCATATCAAATGAATATTTGCAGTAGATATTTAATCACAGCGAATACAGAATATATATATATATATATATATATATATATATATATATATATATATATATATAAAGCTGTAAAAAGTCACGGAGTAATCCAGGCTTTGTAACGGGACGAAATTTAATTGAACCGTGATTCTGGGGACAGAATCCTTTTAAGGGGGGAAAGATGTGACAAACAAGATTTTTGTAATTTATTATGAATATTTATTGAATTAAATAAATATTTTTTTGATGATTTAATTATTGAGTTAAATAATTAATTGATGAATTTGTGGTAGATTAATTTAATTATATGTGTCACATTAGTTAAATTAATGTGGTGAATTTTTATATTCAAAGTATGTATTTAATTGAGCTTATTTGATTAATATATTAATTAATAAGCATAATGTTATTCTAATTAAATTAATAATTAATTAGAGATTTATGATTAGACATAATTAATAAATAAGAATTTTAATTATGTGACTATGTGATTTAATGTAGATTTATGCTATTTTATTTAATTGATTTAAATAGCATTATTTGATTTAATTGGGTGTGACATTAATTAACTATATTATAATAAATTAATTAAAATAAATGAGAAGGGATTCCTTAAGCTAGCCAAACAAGGCCTTAAGGGGAGTTGGTCAGTTAACCCACTAAGGGACCAACTGACAACCACTCACCCATTATATATTATACGTATTATACTTATATACATATATACTATATCAATTCATATATTCATATCAGAGAGAATTTTGAGAGAAAAGATTGAGGAAGAAGAATTTGAAAAGTTTATATCATCATCCTTGAATCATCTTCACCAACTAGCAAGGGTAAATTCAGTTATATTAAGTTTTAAGCTTTCTATTTTTACGTACTTTGAAGTTCTCTGTAATCGTCAATTTTGAATCATTGTTGGTTATATGGTTTTATATGGGTTAAATTATGTTTATAACATGTTTTATACCATGTATACATAAATCACAGTGATCAATTTTATGTAATTACGTCTTAATTAAGTTTTCAAAACTTCCATTAACGTACTTTGAAGTTTTCTGTAAAAGACTAAATTGATGACTTGTTCATGATATGGCTATATATATATTAATTGATGTCCATAACATATTATATGCCATATATGCATAACTTTCAGTGATCACACCATGGAATTTTGTTGATAATTGGGTTTTCAAAAGTTACAGAGTGTAAAAATTGTACATATGGCCCATATGGCCCTTACGTACAAAATTTACACACCTTATGCGTTTATTTAACTTAAATTAACACTTGAATGTGATTGTGTACATTTAAACGAACAAAATGGAAGTTAAACGAACGGATTCGGTGTTATAACGAATCCGTAACGTTGAATTCTTGTTTTCTTTCAAAACTTTATAAAATATTGAAAATAGTGAAATTAAATGTTGTGATTTGTGTAATTCCGTGATTTAAAGTGTTAAAAGCATGCTTAGAACATGGTATGATGTTTCTGTAAATTCTATATCTTATGGGTAGCCTTAAATTCATTACGTTAGTTTAATTTGGATTTATTTGGGTTGCTCTGTGTGTCATTCGCGAACTGGAAATCTGGGTCTGCGTTGCCGCGCGGCCGCGCTGGTCCCAAGGGTAACTGGCGCGCGGCCGCGCCCCTTGCAGAAATTTGAAATTTTTTTGCTAAGTGTTCGTGTGTTCTAAGAGGTGGTTTAAAACCTAATGTAATGAACATAAAGATATGCTAAACATATAATAAGAGGTTAATAACTTATATTACGTGAGTAATTAATAAGTTAATTACATGACTTGAATCGTTAATTGTATAGTCCAATAACGTGCTCAAGACCGATGTGTGTGATTCGATACGTATATCGAGTTATTGATTAATTTGTATTGTGAACGTATTGATATGTAGGATGTAATAAAGAACGTGAATTATAATTGTAGCTTGTGCAAGAGGCAAGTATCCTATCCCTAATTTATTGATTTAGCAAGTTCCCTAAATTCTAATTTATTCATTTATTAAGCCTTAGACTTGTGTTTCTATATCGAGTAAGCTCGTGTTTTTAATTGTTCAAGTTCGAAATTCATATTACATATTGTAACTCTTTTAAAAGCATGATTCAGTGATACAATACTTATTCGATTGTATACTCTTGAGATTTATTATTCAAGTTGAATATCGATGTTATTGTTGAACCTTATAGGACTAGTGAACCCTTATTGATTCGACTAGTCCATAGTTGATGAACGTTCTAAATTCCAAAATACTTATTGAGCTTATCCAAACCAAACTTCCTTTGGTGCGGACTCTGATGTCAAAACTGAGATGAACAACCCTGTAAAAGGGGATTATTTACGCTTTAGCGTTGAGATATTGTGCACAGTATGGTACTAAGGGCTGATCCCCCTAAGTACGAGAAGTAGAGTCCATAGTCTTATGACTGTTAAAGGTTTAAAGCATAAAAACTTTACAACCTAGGACATAGTTCAAGGTCTTATGACCCTCAGACGTTCTTTTGATTCCTGTTATTCATTCTTGAGTCAAAAGTTGAGTTTCTTTATTCAGATGTCTTTGATTCACTCGCATGTTATTATATTGTTGTCATATTATTATACTTGTGGGCAACCGTGCTCACTCTTGCGTAATAATAACATTGCAGTTAAGAACGAAAGGTCTGACGAGCCTTCTACTAGCAAAGGCAAGGGCAAAGTCAACAAGTGATGAAGACTTGTTGTTTATTTTATGTGTTTATGTTTCAGACTTATGTTAAAGTTGTGTAAGACTTATTTAATTATTTATATTTCCGCACTTGAGATTTAAGGTTAAGTACGACCTGGGATTGATGTATTTCTTTTCAGATGTTGTAACCCCATAAGGGGAGGATTATTTCTATTTATTTCATGGTTTGCATTTACTATGGGTAGATAGATAGATGATATTTGTACAGTGAACACCAAGTCCCGTGGAAATTGAAGTACCCGGATTTGGGGGTGTCACAGGCTTGATTGAATTGAAATATATATACATAAAAAAGCAATAAAGGGCGACGTATTTCAAATCCTATACCCAGACTGGGATGGAAATATATATATATATATATATATATATATATATATATATATATATATATATATATATATTTATAAAAGATGTAAAAAGTCACGGAGTAATCCAGGCTTGACAGAATTGAAATATATATATATATATATATATATATATATATATATATATAAGCACTAAAGGGCGACGAATTTCAAATTCTATACCCGGACTAGAATGAAAATATATATATATTTATAAAAATTGTAAAAAGCCACAGAGTAATCCAAGCTTGACAGAATTAAAATATATATATATATAACCTGTAAATGAGCCACGAATTGATTCAGGCTCAACAAAATTGAAATATATATATGTAAAAGCTGTAAATGAGCTACGAATTAATGTAATACCCGAGAATTTCTGAATATTATTAATGAATAAATTAATGAAAGTCGAATATTTATTTGAATATAAATGGTTATGTGTTATGAGATGAGTAATTCAATTAATTTTAAATTAAATTTATAATAATTGAGAAAAATATGGAGTTTATGATAAACTCATAGAATGCCTTGTATGACACGAGAATGGAAATGATGATGATTTAATTAAAGGATGAAGGAATTAATATGTGAATGATTAATTAATATTATATTGTTAATTAATTGTTATTGTAAGTAATAGAATATTAATGAGTAAATGATTAATAAATATAATAAGATTTATATTTACTCGATTAATTGTTATGTGCAAGGTATGTGATAATTAAATATATAATATATAGTAGTTACGTCTATATTATATAAAGTGTAGAGTGACACTTTAATGAGACTATATAATATATAGAAACTATATATTAAGATTTAATGAATTATGTAAGTTACATAATAATATTTATGTGACAATATGTATGTGTGACTTAAATAAATAATGCATATGTGACAATATGTGATGTGTGGCTACATTAAATATGTACCTCATAAATATTATAATAAGTAAACAATTGTTATTTGATGATCATTTCAATAATTAAATATAATTGAAATAATAAAGTTGGGTTAATATAGTATGGTGTGACAATACCCAATTAGATTATATTTGGTATTATAAATGTACATGGATTATATATTGATGTGTATATATGTACCCCAACTTACTACATTGTAATATTATTTATTCATTAAAACTACATTGTGACTCTAATTAAATTTATAACCTAAGTATATATAATATGCATATATATATATATATATATATATATATATATATAACCTAAGTGTTGTATTTAATTCATGTTGCTAATGCTGAGTTCCAATTGCCTTGTCTCAAAATGATAGTCATTTCTCATTCACGTGTATAGCTCAAAAGGCTAGCCTATTCCTTATTTCTCAAACTCAGCAATGTAGCCAATGATCATATGGGGAGTGGGCTTAACAGTAGCTTTCAACCACTACACCAACTACTCTCCACTACCCATCAAATTCTTGCTCTTTTCGTTAGTTTGAATTGGTGGTTAAAGGCATTGTCTGTGTATCAAAGTCTCTATAAATAAGGCTCCCTCCTTCTTCATTTCAATTGCTGAAAATTTTGTCAAAGTATAAGATATAGAGCAAGTACATTGAGTGGGTAAGGAGTTTGAGAATTGAGGAAAATAATTTAGCAGCAAGTTCATTCAAGCTTTAGCAGAGGTATATCTCCCATTATTCTTCATTTTGGAATTTGCTAACTTCTTGATTATGCATGAATTCTTGTTAATTGAAGTAAGGATTGTTGTCAACTTGTTATATAAGCTTATATGCATGTTAGGAATATAATATGACTTGAATAGAGCATGTTTCGTAAGAAAGTTTTGTATTTAGGTTTGTATTCTGCCGTTGCAGAGGCCATTATGGACTATTCAGGGTATGGCGCAGCTGTGTTCTCCCTGCAGTTCAAAATGGTGCAACTGCGCCGGTTGTTCTGTGCCCGTCGTGGGGCAGCGCAGCTGCGCCGCTCCCATGGCTTAGAACAGCGCAGCTGCGCCAGGCACAAGTTTGAAATTCAGTTTCTGTTACAGTATGATGAATTCTATCTTGTTGATATTGTGACGCCCCCAAAATAGGTTCAATACTCAACCCATTCTGAGTCGCCAAATGCATGGTATAGAATCCAAATACAATCTTTTATAACATACGGTCGTGCAAAATACGACCACACAAACTGTGAGTTTCAATACAAATCGTATATAAGACAAAATATAAACACTCAAATTTAGTCCTTATTAATTATAATTATTATCACACTATTCTATAAAATAGTAAGGACTGTTACTGCTCTAACTCTGACCATAACCCCGATCCCCGACTAGTCCATGCGACATTCTCATTTCCTAAAGAGAACAATGGAAGAAAAGGGCAACCTCAACTAGCCCAGTAAAGAATATTATGACTAAGATAATGAAGAATAAATTATCGTTAGCCTTCAACAAATCAGATAAAATATTATGGACAACAAGTTTTAGATCAACAACTGCAGCAGAAATAACAATTCATTAGAAGAGTTAAGTAGAGAATGATGTCTACTATCTTCTATGATTTAAAAGTCCATCATCAATATTTTGCCCCTGTAACATCAATCAATATATATCTCGAATCAAATATTCATCTTTGCACTACGGGCCAAATATATTCATTTGTATCACCAGTGGTTATGTTTATCTCAACACCTGTCAATTTTTGCACTACGGGTCAAAGATATTCATCAGATAATCATCTTTGCCCTACGGGCCAAAGATATTCATCAAATAATCGTTCATCTTTGCACTACAGGCCAAAGATATTTGTTTGTATCACCATTTAAGACGGAGGATGATGAAAAATAATATAAGAAACGAATCCAGTGAGATAAAGGACAAAGATTAGGGATTCGTAATTTAGTTTATTCAAGTTCAAGAATACTCCATAATAATCAATTGTGGAGCAAAATTCAAGAATGAAGTTCAAAACTTGGATCCAATCAAAGATAATTTGGATTTAAAAAAATAATATTTTTTTACCATAAATAGTAACTCATGAATAGTAATTCGTCATGAAAAGATAAAAATTTCATAAAAAGTTCAGACCAATATTCCAGTGAAATGATATTAGATGAAGCGCAAAGCTCAAAATTTTTTTGATCATTTCAGGAATTATAGAAGCAATACTTACCGTAGTAAGTTTAGATTTAGGAATATGAAATGAAATATTATCACTTTCATAATATGGAATATGAAAGAAAATAATATTCTTTATGAATATTGAAAGGAAATAACATCATTTACGAGAAAAATAATATCCTTTACCTCAGTATAATATTCGATCTGACTGGAATATCGGATATTATGATGAGAAAAACTTGCACTGTTATCAACACTCAAAGTATCTAAATACTCACAAGAAATACGCTAGATATTATAGAGAGAATTTTTTTTTATTTTGGTGTGATTTTCATTTCTAACTAAGCACCCTATTTATTGGAAATACTTAGCACACCAGGATTGACAATGCAACCCTCGGTGGCTTTCTCCAACACACCACCCTTGAATTTTTTTCTTCAGCATTCTTCACACACAAAAGGACAAGAGTGGGGCCCACCATTTTAGAAAATCTCCACCAAAATATTTTAAATTTAAATAATATTCAAAAACTTCAATAATTCATAATAAATAGCCCTTTTATCAGAAAAATATGAACCTTATGTCCATTCCATATAAAATGTAATTCTCTACAACTTTGTAGAAGAAAGTTTTTCCAAATTTCGAACGAAAAATGACTTAAGTTTACATACGGATGATTTTGATTTGAAGTATTCCAGAAGCAAGAATTGATATAGAACACTTGTTTAGTGGTTATATGAACTTATATACATGTTTAGTATGCAATGCAGCTTGTCTGGAATCGATTTGGTTATGAAATTGGGAATTGGCATAGCTTTTTGCCGTTGCTGGCCACTGTCTAGCACGAACCAGTAGTGGCGTAGCTGCGCCGGTTTATAATCGAGACGCAGCATAGCTGCGCCGGCCCCTGTGTCCAGATTTTGAGTTCTATTCTGATGATGTTAAGTGTTATTGATTATTATAACTTAGGCAAGGCATACTAACATAAGTAACTTGTATATATGGATATGTAGACCTAACGTAAGCATGTTTAAACCGAGATAGTATACATTTTGATAAAACGACTTATGGTTTTCAAAAGGAACTTAAAGTTATGACAAGAGGAACTTTGATATATTAGACTTATATTGATGTTCTGACTTTTGATACATGATAATATAGTTTAGAGATGCATGAGAGACACATTAACTTATGTATATAGGTTCCGTAATGTAATATGAACATGTGAACCTCACTAGTGCACATTCCTAACGAAAATGGAAGTTTTGAAAACAAACTTTGACATGCTATAACTATGTTGATATTCTGATCTTGCGAGCATAGTAGTATGGTTTAGAAATGCATGAATAACCCGTTAACTTGTGTTTATATGATTCGTAATGAAGCATGAACATGTTGGACTAATTAGTGAACATTACTAATGAAAATACAAGCTTTGCACGTGAGCATTGACATGTTACATTGAGATTTAAATTCTAAAATTTATGGACGCGTTTGATAGTACTCTTAGACTCGCTAATATATCATGGATGTGCACACACTAGGTAAATGCCATGAAAGATAGTTAAGCACAAGTGAAGCATGATTTAAGCTAGCTATGTGTATATGAAATATAAACTCGCAAGCATGTCTAAATCAAGTTATGTGATCACTTCATATGTTTACATGATAAGCATGATAGTTAATGTGATTTCATAACATAGAATGGCCTTAAATTATTAGAGGTATTCACTTAGAACCTATATCATGTAAAATTGAACATGAAAGAGTTATACAAGCATGAAAGTATCCTTTAATATGTATACATGCTATGTGATATCATATGTTGATACTTGAATCCGATTTTGACGGTTAACATACAATAATGCCATAACTTGCTAAAAAGAGTATGTTTGCTATTTGTTGTGATCATATGTGATAATGACGATATGTAAACTTGATTAATCCGAAAAGAGGAACGTTAAAGATAAAAAGCAATCGAAGTTATATTAATCGAGACTTGTGAATTAACATGATACTAGATATAGTATAACTGTGTAGCTAGGTTAAAACTTAGTTTATGTGTTGATTGTATATCCAAGATAAGATATGATGTTAGAACTATATGACTAATGTATATCATATATACGTAACTATATTATAATAGAGATTCGAAAGTGTTGATTTACTTAACGAGGATAAACTACGCTTAAGGCAAGTTTCCTTAAACTCGTTCTTGTATTATTAATTACAAGTACCCTATCTTTGTGTTTACTTTATTCAAGGAACGTTGTAAGCAAGTTCCTAACCTTACTCTTTATTGAGCGTTCATTAAGCTTGTGCTATTATTGACGTACAAGTAAACTTTTGAGATTGCAAGTCATGTATTATAAACTATATAATTCATGTTTAAGATAAAAGTCGATTCCTATTCTTTGAGCTTTAAATCTTAAGATTGAACTTATAATTGTTGGGATCTATGCCATTTGATTCGGCTAGACTTATATTGTTGAAAGGCGACCCAAACCAATCGATTGGTGCGGGATCTTGTGTTTGACTGAGATGAACAACCTTCTTTGAAGGGAAATTATATTTGTCGGGAGGCCGACGTGCACACTTTAGTATGATTGAACGATATGCATACCGTAGAGTACTTTAGGCTGATCACCTGTTGTACTTGTTTTGTTGAATTATCAGTATATTACTGTTAATTTTAGTAAGAGTTTATAGTCCTTAGTGACTACTCAGTATTCAGTTATCTTAAAATCTTAAATTGATTTAGTATTGAATCATATTGATATTATTCTGTCCTTAGCGACTGTTATTGAGAACTGTTGATATTCTTGCTATCCTTGAACTATCATACCTTGCTATACCTTTTTGGGATTCGAGAACTATTATTGTTATATTAGTTGCTGAGCAAACTTGTTGCTCATTCTTGCTTTTCCTAAAATATTTTAGTTAAGGCAGAGTAGTGCGGACCCTCGAGTACTGACAAGGGCAAGGGAAAGGCTACTGAGTAGCTTAATATTATGTAGGACTTTTGATTGTAATAATAATTTATCCTATTATGTATTAGTTATGGTTATATATGCTTAAGTTATGTCTAAGCTATGTAATCAATGTTTAAGTTTCGAGACCTTGGGACGTGAATAAATTATATTAATTAAATGTTATCTATTCGATAGTAGTTGTGTATTATTCCGCTGTGCAATGCGACATTTAGTCGTAATATTTATTGTGGTGTTAGATATTAGAACGTGACAAACCAAATTCAAGTAACCCTAAGGCAGTTCGAATTTGGGGCCGTCACAGGTTGGTATCAGAGCTGTAATTATAAACCTTAGGAGCGAGTGTCCTTAGATTATAACTTAGGAGAACTTAGAAGTTGAAAAGGGATAGAACTCACATAGGGTTTTCCTAGAGATAGACTTAGTGTGTTATGAAATGTAACTTCATTCTATACAATGAACTTATATTTTATTTAACATTCTAATGGAGTTACTATTTGTTTGTCTTGTGTTTGTGATTGTAGGATAATATACACAGGGTTACGTAGTAGAGTGGCAGAGGAGGAGCCCAGGGATATATATGTAGTATACGAGGCACCTCTAGAGGCTGTGCCTGTGCAGGCTATTGCACCGTTTGAGTCTGACGACGAGGATGAGATTGAGATAGAGTCCGATCCAGAGGAGGAGCCTATGGAGGACGAGCAGATGGAGGATGAGCCAGTGGAGGACTCTGATGAGGCTACTGTAGAGGAACAGATGTTAGGCGAGTACGAGGAGCGGATCCTAGACTTGGACTGCAGAGTCTAGGAGCTGGAGGCCGAGGCCAAGGAGAGAGAGAGTCTGAGTTCTAGAAGCTGAGGGACGAGGACACCAGAGGAAGTTGGACATGTAGGAATTGGAGGTGGAGATTTCCTACTGCAAGGAGGCAGGGATCCAGATGGGGACCATGTTTCACAAGTCGGTAGCTAGGAATGTGGATCTGGCAGGAAAGCTAGAAGAGGTAGAACAGAGGGAGCTGAGTGAGAAGACAAAGAAGGAAGCACTCCATACTCAGCTAGAGTTGGAGGTTTTGGATAGGATCCACTTCGAGGAGAAGTGGGAAGCGACTAATGAGAGAGCTGACGACCTAGAGGATGAGGTCAGATGCAAGAAGAGGAAGAGGAACAAGATAGGGTATGTGTTTTGTTCAGCTTTTGAGAGGGTGATTGATGGTGTGTACCACTACCCAGCGGAGCAGGGACAGACCCAACATACTTTGATCTGAGAGTTGATGGCGTATATAGCACAGATCGAGTACAAAAGCGTTGTGGAGCGTGGGATGATGGGATGAGCTTTCCTTAGTTTGTCTAGCCATAGTATTAGTAGTGTCTTTTATGTGATGAATATACTATGTTGAGATCCTAATCTTTTGTGTAAGATATGGGATAGTGATGTAAACCCCGAGTAAGCTTTTGTTAGAGGGGTAGTATGTTAGTATTCCCCGTCTTTTGTGATATTAGGAGATACGTGATAACATTTATAGAAATATGCTAGGGATAATCATGTAATGAAACGATTTGGCATATGAATATAAATGAAACTTATTTCAGAAACGTGTTATAAATTTATTCTTTGAGTATTAAAAGAAATACTTAAATGATATAACTGAGTAATAATAAAATGAAAATTTGTGATGCAGATCATGGCACCAAGACGTAGATTGACTGCACCTGAGGAATCAGTGAACAATGAGAGGGAACAAGTAGACCTGATCCAAAAGCTAGTAGATCTGTTAGGAGAGGCCCTTAGGGGAAGGAACAACGAACCCCTTCGCCCCAATCCTCAAGCAGTACCAGTCATAAGTTTTAAGGACTTTAGGAGTGTAGCACCCCCGGAGTTCGAGGGTACTACCGACCCGATAATTACGCAGACCTGAATAAAAGAAATCGAGAAGGCTTTCACCATCGCTCACTTGGGTGAAGACCAGAAGATGGTATTTGCTACGTACATGATGAGAGGCAAAGCGAACTACTGGTGGGAGGAGAATCAGTAGAGAGCTGGAGAAGGGACGATAACATGGGATAGGTTTAAGACGCTATTTTTCGAGAACTACTTCCTTAAAAGCATGAAGAATAGGATAGAGGTGAAGTTTTTGGAACTTAAGCAAGGTGATATGACGGTGGCGCAGTACGCGGCTAAGTTCAACAAACTAGCGTGATTTACGGAACACCAAGTTGGAGATGGGGAAAGGAAGGCGAGATGATTCGAATAAGGGCTGAAGCCGTGGCTATTCAATAAGGTATCAGTTCTTCAAATTGATTCCTTTGCGACATTGCTGGAGAAGGCGATCATTGCGGAAGGTGGCAGTGAGGCCTTAAGTCTGTACAATAAGGAGAAGAAAAGAAAGAATACTGGAGGAGAGAACCGTACTGGAGGAAGCAGTAGCGGAGGAAGCAACTTGGGAAAAAGAAAGGAGCACCAGATTAAGGACTACCTGAAGAAGGGAAGTGGCGGAGGTAGCAGCCAATAAGGAGGAAACAAATTGATGATCGGCGGACTGGCACAATCCAGCCGCCCAACTGCCAGAACCTTTAACATGATCGTCCAGGACGCAGTGGCTGCGAAGGACGTGGTGTCAGGTATAATCCCAATCAATGATATAAATGCTTATGTATTATTTGATTCGGGTGCCACCTGTTCTTTTGTATATGAAGAATTTGCTAGTAGACTTAATTTACCCTAAGAACGTTTAGAAGATCCCTTGAACATAGAAGTTGCGAATAAGGAAGTAATCCCTGTAGAATACATTTATCGAGATTATCGCGCAAACATTAGAGAACATGAACTGATCGTAGACTTGATTCCTATTAGATTGGGAGAATTTGGCTTAATACTGGGAATGGATTGGTTGTATAACTATGCTGCGATAATTGACTGTTAGAACAAATGTGTGAACCTTCAGACTCCGAGTAAGTCTAAGGTAGTGTTTTATGGTAGCTCATCGCTTAAGCAATCGTGTTGCGTTACAATGATGCAGGCCAAGAAATTATTAAGAAAAGGATGTGTAGGTTATTTAGCTTACATCGTAGATACTCGAAAAAAGGGAGTAGAAATTTGGGATATATTCGTAGTGAATGAATTTCGAGATGCATTTTCGGACGATCTGCCTGGTCTTTCTCCAGACAGAGAAATTGAATTCGTAATAGACTTAGCATCGGGAACGACACCGATTTCAAAAGCTCCATACTGTATGGCGCTAGTAGAGATGAAGGAATTGATGATACAACTGCAAGAGTTATTGGATAAGGGTTACATTCGACCGAGTGTGTCTCCTTGGGGAGCACCCATGTTATTTGTTAAGAAAAAGGACGGATCGATGAGGCTCTGTATCGATTATCGAGAATTAAACAGAGTAACGATCAAGAACAGATATTCACTACCAAGGATAGAAAACCTATTTGATCAACTGAAGGGAGCGAAGTGTTTCTCAAAGATAGACCTACGGACGGGATATCACCAACTGAAGGTAAGGGATGAGGACATACCAAAGACTGCGTTTCAAACCCGTTATGGACATTACGAGTTTTTGGTAATGTCATTTGGATTAACTAATGCTCCGGCAGCATTCATGGACTTGATAAACTAAGTTTTCAAGCCATACTTGGATAAATTTGTGGTTGTTTTTATCGACGACATCTTGATCTACTCAAGGACTAAGGAAGAGCACGCCGAACATCTGAAGATTGTTTTAGAAGCACTAAGGAAAGAGAAGATGTATGCGAAATTTTTTAAGTGTGAATTTTGGATGGAGAAGGTTCAATTCTTAGGTCACGTAGTGGATAAGAATGGAATCTCAGTGGATCCTGCAAAGGTTGAGGCAGTAAGTAATTGGGAACAACCAAGAACACCGACGGAGGTGAGAAGTTTCTTAGGGTTAGCTGGGTACTATCGAAGATTCATCCAGGATTTTTCTAAGATAGCAACCCCGTTGACCAATCTGACGAGGAAGATGGTGAAATTTGCATGGACAGACAAATGCGAAGAGAGTTCTAAAGAATTGAAGAGGAGATTAATCGAAGCGCCTGTGTTGTCACTACCAGATGATGAGAAAAATTTTGTGGTGTATAGTGATGCATCGTACAATGGACTTGGTTGTGTGCTAATGCAGCACGACAAAGTCATTGCGTATGCATCATGACAATTGAAGGAATATGAAAAATGATACCCTACTCACGACTTGGAGTTAGCGGCAGTAGTTTTTGCGTTAAAGATATGGAGGTATTACTTATACGAAGAGAAATGTGAGATATACACGGACCACAAAAGTCTGAAATATATCTTCACACATAAAGACGGTATTTTGAGATTCAAAGGAAGAGTGTGGGTACCAGCGGTAACCGAGTTAAGAGAAGAAATTTTTCACGAGGCACACAATACGACGTATTCCGTTCATCCGGGAGGCACTAATATGTACTGAGATTTGAGGCAACACTTTTGGTGGCCAATCTAAAACGGGAAGTCGCAGAGTCGTTAGTAGATGTTTGACTTGCCAACGCGTTAAAGCAGAGCACCAGCAGCCTAGTGGTTTACTATAATCGTTGGAAATACCGGAGTGGAAATGGGAGCATATTATGATGGATTTCGTGGTAGGACTTCCAATCACATAGAAGGGGTATGATGTCATTTGGGTTATCGTGGATTGACTAACGAAGACCGCACATTTTCTACCCATCAAGATCCGATACAGTTTGAACCAGTTAGCGAGCCTATACGTAAAGGAGATTGTTTCACGACATGGAGTGCTGGTGTCAATTGTCTCTGATTGAGATCCGCACTTCACGTCAAATTTTGGAAAAGCTTGCAAGAAAGGATGGGAACACAGTTGAGGTTGAGTACCGCTTATCATCCTCAGACAGACGGACAGAGTGAGTGAACTATACAAACGCTAGAGGACATGCTTAGGACTTGCGTGATGGACTTCAAGGGAAATTGGGACGACCACCTACGCTTAGTTGAATTTGCATATAACAATAGTTACCATGCGAGTATCGGCATGCCACCGTATGAAACTCTTTACGGGAGAAAGTGCAAAACGCCGTTATATTGGGACGAAGTCGGAGAGCGATGAATACTAGGACCAGAGTTAGTTTAACAAACTGCAGACGTGGTGACAGTGATAAGAGCCAGACTAGTAGCAGCTCAAGACTGCCAGAAAAAGTACGCAGATTTACATCGGCAGGACCGAGACTTTAAAGTGGGCAGTTTCGTATTCTTGAAGGTATCTCCATGGAAGGGAAAGATCCGTTTCGGCAAGAAAGAAAAGTTGACTCCAAGATTTATAGGACCGTTCGAGATACTGGAGCGAGTGGGCGAAGTGGCATACAAAGTTGCATTACCACCCGAGTTGGAGCACATCCACAATGTGTTCCACATCTCCGTGTTACGACCGTATAAGGCCAACTATAAGCACGTGATTTCTTATGAGCCTATTCAAGTGGAGAAGAACTTAGCTTATGAAGAAATTCCTATCCAGATATTAGCTAGGAAAGAGCAAACCTTCAGAAATAAAGTTATTTCATCTGTAAAAGTACTTGGCGTAACCACGATGCTGAGGAGGCTACGTGGGAATTAGAAGATAGGATGATGAGGGATTATCCCCATCTATTTGTGTAACCTTGTAGCAATTTCGAGGGCAAAATTTTTATAAGGGGGGGGGGGAGGATGTAACACCCGAGAATTTTCATATATTATTAAATGAATATATTAATGGGAATGAGAGTTTATTTGAATATAAATGATTTTGTGTTATGAGATGAGTTAACTCAATTATATTAAATTGAATAATTATAATAATTGAGAATATATGGAATTTGCGATAAACTCGTTGAATGTCTTGTGTGGCACAGTGATGAGAAATAATAATGATTATATTAATCAATGAAGGAATTATTAAGCGAATAATTAATTGTTACTTAATTGTTATAGAATAATGTGTTGAATATTATTATTGCAAATAATGGAAAAATAATAGGTAGCTTGTTTATGATTTATATTTATTCAATGTAAACATTAATCATATGAATATCAATTAATTGTTATGGAGATTAATAATTACATTGATTGATAAAGGATGGATTAATATTATTATTAATTAATTGATAAGATAAGTAATTAATTAATTACCATTGAGAATATTAATACATAATGAGTAGACTATATATGCTCAATTAATTTCTATGTGCAAGCATACGAATTAAATATATAATGTATAGTAGCCACCTATATGTTATATGAAGTGTGGTGCAATGTGACTATACAATTATACATAAACTATATAGTAAAGATATTGAATTGTGAAAGCTACATGATAATGCTTATGTAACAATATGTATGTGAGTATACATTAAAATAGTACATCCTGATTATATTGTAAACAATTATTGACAAATAGAACTCAATAATAAAGGGGATGATGTAATGTGATAATATCCGATCAAATTATATCCGGTATTAACAAAATGAACATGGATTATATGCGTACAAATTACCTTTACTATATTGAGGTATTACTTATGTAAATTGATATTGTGACATTAAGTTATAACCTATGTATGGATAATATGTATATAAAATAGAAAATAAGAGTAGAAATTATGTATAAGTGTATAGCATAAGTATTGTAGAATGCTGAGATTTGCTTTGCTTGTCCCATATTAATAGTCTAAATCCTTGCACACGTGAATACATCATGAAGCCAGATCTCTATTCCTTAAACTCAGCAATGTAGACTAGCAATCATGCAATAGGGAGTGGTTTTGATGATGGGTTCTAACAACTAAATACCTACCATTTCTTAACCTCCATACAATTCAAATTTTTGTTGGTTTGATTTGGGAGAGAAAAGCTTGGTCTGGACATTAGCTTCTCTATATATATAAGCTCTTCTCCTTCACAAATTCATTTGCTGAGAGTTTGCATAAGTGTTGAGTGAGAGCATATATATCAGTGTGAAGTGTTCTAAGAGTTGAGAATTCAGTTAACAACAATTGCATTATAGAGGTATAATTCCATGATTATTGTTCTTCATTTTCGTTCTCTGTCAAAATTTCTATTCTTGATATTCTTAATTCTTGATCATGTTAAATTGGGTTGTAATTGGGATATAGAACACTTGTTTAGTGGTTATATGAACTTATATACATGTTTAGTATGCAATGCAGCTTCTCTGGAATCGATTTGGTTATAAAATTGGGAATTGGCCTAGCTTTTTGCCGTTGCTGGCCATTGTCTGGCACGAACCAGTAGTGGCGCAGCTGCGCTGGTTTATAACCAAGGCGCAGCGCAGCTGTGCCGGCCCCTGTGTCCAGATTTTGAGTTCTGTTATGATGATGTTAAGTGTAATTAATTATTATAACTTAGGTAAGGCATACTAACCTAAGTATCTTGTATGTATGGATATGTAGACCTAACGTAAGCATGTTTAAACCAAGATGGTTTACATTTTGATAAAACGACTTATGGTTTTCAAAAGGAAATTAAAGTTATGAAAAGAGGAACTTTGATATGTTAGACTTATATTGATGTTCTGACTTTTGATATATGATAGTATAGTTTAGAGATGCATGAGAGACACATTATCTTATATATATAGGTTCCGTAATGTAATATGAACATGTGAACCTCACTAGTGCACATTCCTAACGAAAATGGAAGTTTTGAAAACAAACTTTGACAAGCTATAACCATGTTGATATTCTGATCTTGCGAGCATAGTAGTATGGTTTAGAAATGCATGAATAACCCGTTAACTTGTGTTTATATGATTCGTAATGAAGCACGAACATGTTGGACTAATTAGTAAACATTACTAATGAAAATCCAAGCTTTGCACGTGAGCATTGACATGTTACATTGAGATTTAAATTCTAAAATTTATGGACGCGTTTGATAGTACTCTTAGACTCGCTAATATATCATGGATGTGCACACACTAGGTAAATGCCATGAAAGATAGTTAAGCACAAGTGAAGCATGATTTAAGCTAGCTATGTGTATATGAAATATAAACTCGCAAGCATGTCTAAATCAAGTTATGTGATCACTTCACATGTTTACATGACAAGCGTGATAGCTAATGTGGTTTCATAACATAGAATGGCCTTAAATTATTAGAGGTATTCACTTAGAACCTATATCATGTAAAATTGAACATGAAAGAGTTATACAATCATGAAAGTATCCTTTAATATGTATACATGCTATATGATATCATATGTTGATACTTAAATCCGATTTTGACGGTTAACATACAATAATGCCATAACTTGCTAAAAAGAATATGTTTGCTATTTGTTGTGATCATATGTGATAATGACGATATGTAAACTTGATTAACCCGAAAAGAGGAACGTTAAAGATAAAAAGCAATCGAAGTTATATTAGTCGAGACTTGTGAATTAATATGATACTAGATATAGTATAACTGTGTAGCTAGGTTAAAACTTAGCTTATATGTTGATTGTATATCCAAGATAAGATGTGATGTTATAACTATATGACTAATGGATATCATATATACGTAACTATATTACGATAGGAATTCGAAAGTGTTGATTTACTTAACGAGGATAAACTATGCTTAAGGTAAGTTTCCTTAAACCTGTTCTTGTATTTATTAATTACAAGTACCCTATCTTTGTGTTTACTTTATTCAAGGAACGTTGTAAGCAAGTTCCTAACCTTACTCTTTATTGAGCGTTCATTAAGCTTATGCTATTATTGACGTACAAGTAAACTTTTGAGATTGCAAGTCATGTATTATAAACTATATAATTCATGTTTAAGATAAAAGTCGATTCCTATTCTTCGAGCTTTAAATCTTGAGATTGAACTTATAATTGTTGGGATCTATGCCATTTAATTCGGCTAGACTTATATTGTTGAAAGGCGACCCAAACCAATCGATTGGTGCGGGATCTTGTGTTTGACTGAGATGAACAACCTTCTTTGAAGGGAAATTATATTTGTCGGGAGGCCGACGTGCGCACTTTAGTACGATTGAACGATATGCATACCGTAGAGTACTTTAGGCTGATCACCTGTTGTACTTGTTTTTTTGGATTATTAGTATATTACTGTTAATTCTAGTAAGAGTTCATAGTCCTTAGTGACTGCTCAGTATTCAGTTATCTTGAAATCTTAAATAATTTAGTATTGAATCATATTGATATTATTTTGTCCTTAGCGACTGTTATTGAGAACTATTGATATTCTTGCTATCCTTGAACTATCATACCTTGCTATACCTTTTTGGGATTCGAGAACAATATTACTGACCCTTATTGTTATATTACTTACTGAGCAAACTTGTTGCTCATTCTTGCTTTTCCTAAAACATTTCAGTTAAGGCAGAGTAGTGCGGACCCTAGAGTACCGACAAGGGCAAGAGAAAGGCTACTGAGTAGCTTAACATTATGTAGGACTTATGATTGTAATAAGAATTTATCCTATTATGTATTAGTTATGGTTATGTATGCTTAAGTTATGTCTAAGCTATGTAATCAATGTTTAAGTTTCGAGACCTTGGGACGTGAATAAATTATATTAATTAAATGTAATCTATTCGATAGTAGTTGTGTATTATTCCGCTGTGCGATGCGACATTTAGTCGTAATATTTATTGTGGTGTTAGATATTAGAACGTGACAAACCAAATTCGAGTGACCCTGTGGCAGTCCGAATTTGGGGGCGTCATAATATTGGTCTGAACTTTTTATGAAATTTTTATCTTTTCATGATGAGTTACTATTCACGAGAAAAAAAAATTATTTATGTCCGAATTATCTTTGATTGTATCCATGTTTTGATCTTCATTTTTGAATTTTGCTCCACAATTGATTATTATGTAGTATTCTTGAACTTGGATAAACTAAATTATGAATCCCTAATCTTTGTCCTTTATCTCTCTGGATTCGTTCCTTATATTATTTTTCATCTTCCTCAGTCTTAAATGGTGATCCAAACGAATATCTTTGGCCTGTAGTGCAAAGATAAATGATTATTTGATGAATATCTTTGGCCTGTAATGCAAAGATGATTACCTGATAAATATCTTTGGCCCGTAGTGCAAAGATGGACAGGTGTTGAGATGAACATGACTACTGGTGATACAAATGAATATCTTTGGCCAGTAGTGCAAAGATGAATATTTGATTCTAGATATATATTGATTGATGTTATAGGGATAAAATATTGATGATGGACTTTTAAATCATAGAAGATAGTAGACATCATTCTCTACTTAACTCTTCTAATGAATTGTTATTTCCGCTGCAGTTGTTGATCTAAAACTTGTTGTCCATAATATTTTATCTGATTTGTTGAAGACTAACGATAGTTTATTCTTTATTATCTTAGTTATAATATTCTTTACTGGGCTAGTTGAGCTTACCCTTTTCTTTCATTGTTCTCTTCAGGAAATGAGAATATCGCAGGGACTAGTTGGGGAACGGGGTGATGGTCAGAGTTAGAATAGTAACAGTCCTCACTATTTTGTAGAATAGTGTGATAATAATTGTAATAAATGAGGTGTGAATTTGGGTGTTTATATTTCGTATTATATACGATTTGTATTGAAACTCACATTTTATGTGGTCGTATTTTGCACGACCGTATGTTATAAAAGATTGTATTTGGATTTTATACCATGTATTTGGTGACTCAGAATGGGTTGAGTATTGAACCTATTTTGGGGGCATCACAGTTGGTATCAAAGCTTAGGGATATGATCTCTGGCGGAGATCTGGGAATAAAACTAGGAAGGGAGAGACGAGTAAAACCTTTACTAGTGTGTCCTACCTAAGCTTATTTGTTATTTAATTAGTCGGTCGGACCATATGGGTTATTATGTGATATGTCAATTTGTTTAATTAACCCTTGTTTTGTGACAGTATTTGAGAATGGCAGCTAAAAATCTAAACAATAAAACGTATGAGACCATTGAGACACCGCTAATCACTAACTAGGATAATGTGATAACGGGAGAAGAAGAACGGCAGGCAGTCGTAGAACAAAGGGATACAACAATTCAAGATTTTGCTATCCGATATGCGAAGCTTGAACAGAAGCTCTCTCTGGCAGAGCATATGCTATTAGAGCTGGAATCTGAGAATGCAATTGTCAAAATTCTGATGAAAGAAGAAACAACTGAATGAATGAGAATGGAGGATGCATGGAAAAAAGCCGCACGACGCGTTGATATTTTAGAAGAAGACGTCCGATCCAAGAAGGCCAAAATAGACGACATGGATTTCACTTTTTGGACAGCAATTGGGAGAATCCAA
The DNA here is from genome assembly GCA_020205555.1 of Panax stipuleanatus. NCBI lineage: Eukaryota > Viridiplantae > Streptophyta > Magnoliopsida > Apiales > Araliaceae > Panax > Panax stipuleanatus. The sequence continues at coordinate 30,665,067 of CM035115.1, forward strand.
CATCGAGTTTGGAATTACCCTGTGCAGAGCGGTCAACCCCAATTCGATATAGATCGAAGAGTAATGATTTAAATCATGGATCAGGAGTGCGACGAAGCAGTTGAGGGTGGAATGTGCTTTATGGCAAAGTTAAGTCCAGCTTGGATGGTGACACTAAAGACTATCCCAGACAAGTCAAAGTCAGCGGTTCAAGGGAGAGCGGTTGTCGTGACTTCCCAAAATACGAGAAACCTGAAGGAAGTTAACACGGGTAAGCTAATCATAAACTCTTGCAAAGTCTATACCTTATTAGATATCGGTTCTACCCATTCTTTTATTTCACCTACGTGTGCTCAACGTTTGAACTTGACCCTTGAGAAATTAGACTTTGACTTATATGTTGAAACTCCGTTGGGAGCAACCTAAGTCAGTAACCGAAGTATGTAACTTTCTAGGCTTAGCTGGTTTTTATCGAAGATTCGTGGAAGGATTTTCTCGAATCGCTACTCCATTAACTCAGCAAACTCAAAAAGATATAAAATTCGGATGGAATGAGGAATGCGAGAAGAGCTTCCAAGAGCTCAAGATGAGACTCATTTCAGCACCTGTTCTGACAATACAATCTGGTTCGGATGGATTTATCATATACAGCGATGCTTCAGGCAAAGGGTTAGGATGTGTTCTCATGCAACATGGGAAAGTTATAGCCTATGCCTCACGATAACTCAAAGAATATGAGAGGAATTATCCTACTCATGATCTAGAGTTGGCAGCAGTCATTTTCGTGTTGAAGATCTGGAGACACTACTTGTATGAGGAGAAAGTGGAGATTTATATGGATCATAAGAGCCTTAAATATTTCTTCACTCAAAAGGAACTCAACATGCAACAACGACGTTGGCTTGAGCTGTTGAAAGATTATGACCATACCATTCAATACCATCCTGGAAAAGCAAACGTGGTAGCTGACGCGTTGAGTAGAAGATCATATGAGGGAATGAGTGCTATGCTGTCAACACAAAGGCCCATTTTGTGTGACTTACAAAGGATGGAGATAGAGTTCAAGACTCCGGAGGCCCACGTGATGATGACAAGTATACGTGTAGAACCAACTTTAATTGATGAAGTTAAAGTTGCTCAAGCTACAGACCCGGAGCAGATGAAGATGAAGAAGAAAGTGCAAGAAGGTGCTATTCCAGAAGCAAGAATCGATGAAGAAGGAATACTTCGAGTCAACTCCAGACATTGTGTTCCTAACGATTCTGATTTGAAGTATAGAATCATGATGAAGGCACACAACACACCGTTTGTAATCCATCCTGGGAGTACCAAAATGTATTGTGATCTTCGATATACATTTTGGTTGAGCAATATGTAAAGAAAAATCGCAGAGTTTATCTCAAGGTGTTTAACGTGTTAACGTGTCATGACGGAGATTCAAGTGCCAAATGGTCAATTGCAACCACTTGAGATTCCAAAATGAAAGTGGGAACACATCACCATGGATTTCGTTACAGGTCTTCCTAAGGTTTCTCAAGGTATAGATGCAATTTGGGTTATTGTCGATAGATTAACCAAGTCTGCTCATTTCTTGCCTATACGAGAGACTTATTCACTTGAACGTCTTGTTCAAATGTACATAAATGAGATTGTGAGATTGCATGGCATGCCAGTATCCATAGTTTCGGATCGTGACCCAAGATTCACTTCATGATTTTGGGTCAGTTTGCAGAAAGCTATGGGCATGGATTTACGATTCAGTTCGGCTTATCATCCTCAAACGGACGGGCAATCGGAAAGGACTATTCAAACTCTTGAAGATCTATTGAGACTTTGTGTTCTAGACTTCAAAGGAAGTTGGGATAAGTACTTACCATTGGTGGAATTCTCCTACAACAACAGTTATCAGGAAAGCATAGGCATGGCTCCATTCGAGGCATTGTATGGATGAAAGTGTCGATCTCCAGTATACTGGGATAAGGTGGGTGAAGCAACATTATTGGGACCGAAGTTAATACGTATGACTACGGAAAAGATTTAAATGATTCGGCAACGTATACAAACGGCACAAGATCGACAAAAGAGTTATGCCGATCTTCATCGAAGAGACGTAGAATTTAATGTCGGAGATCATGTATTGCTACGTATTGCTCCATGGAAAGGAGTTACGAGATTCGGGAAGAGAGGAAAGCTCAATCCACGATATATTGGTCCATTTGAAATTCTTGACCGAGTAGGAACTGTTGTCTATAGACTCGCCTTACCTCCAAGCATGTCACATGTTCATAACATTTTTACATATCCATGCTTCGTAAATATGTGAAAGATCCAAACCACATTATTGAGTTATAACTAGATGAGATAGCCGAAGATTTAACGTACGAGGAGATATCTGTTAAGATCTTGGATAAGAAGGATCATGTTTTACGCTCAAAGATTATATCTCAAGTTAAAGTTTTGTGGAGGAACCATGATATCGAGGAAATGACCTGGGAGTTAGAATCAAAAATGAAAGCGAGTTATCCTCACCTTTTCGACATACCAGGTACGTACATCAATTTTGAGGACAAAATTTCATAAGGAGGAGAGGTTGTATGACCCCAACTTTTTATGAATAAGATTTAATTTCCTCTATATAGTATTTTGAAATAGTAAGGTGTGGATTTGATAAATGTGGTAAGTTATGGGTGGAATGTGCAAAATTTACAAAGTAAGCAAGTGGTTATAAAATATTCGTTGTATCAGGGAATATTCGTTTGGTCGAGGAATATTCTTTTTGTCGGAGAATATTCGTACGACGGCGCAGTCATTGGTGGACCCCACAACGGAATGGATGTCGGATATAGAAAGTGACAGAAGTAATTTTTTTTTATAAAAATAACGGTAAAACTGTTACTAAACTGTTGAAATACCCAGTGATAAAAATACAATAATACGCGTTGTTGCACAGTAGTACACGGTATTGCACAGTATTTTGAATTATTGGTTCTTACATAAGAAGTCACTTACTAAATAATTGATACAGTAATTACTGTTCAATATTTTATATTATTGATTCAATAATTACTACGTTGATATTTTATATTATTGATTCAATAATTGCTACCGCTGATATTTTATATTATTGATTCAATAATTGTCACAGTAACCACTGCACAGTATTTCACATTATCAAATTAATAATTCATAGTATTTGAATAATATTATTAGACATCATTATAATGTCTAGGAAGTTCTGTCTAGAAAAGGGGTTAGTTAATCTAATTGCACGCCAGTAAGGAGAAATCCTTATCGGAAAGCCCCCTCTTTCCTGGGAACGACTTGGTTGTCATTATTGTGGTTCTGTAATATTATTTGTGAATAATAATTATTGATAAAAATGATAAGTAAATATTTATTCAATGTGGATTTAAACGGAGGAATTTTTAGCAAAAGTGACAATGATTGAGAATGGATATTTTATCTGATAAAATAATTCATTCAAATATATTATTATAATATTACATTATAAATGTATAATGTGATAATATAATAATATAATAGTGATGATATTTTTTTACAACAAATTCACGATATATAAATAAAATGAGAAGAAAGAGAGCAAATTGGATCCGAATTGATTTTGTTACAATAAATGCTAAAAACATGTTTTGTGAGTTGGTGGGCCCCACTTATTGTTGTAAAATGCTGATTGTTGATTTTTCAAAGTTGGTATACGGAGGTCTTTATCAGTATATATTTTGTCAAGAGTGGGGGTGTGGAAAAATCATCCGTATGTAAACTTGGGTCATTTTTTGTTCGAAATTTGGAAAAACTTTCTTCTATAAAGTTGTAGAGAATTAAATTTTATATGGAATGGACATAAGGTTCATATTTTTCTGATATAAAGGCTATTTATTATGAATTATTGAAGTTTCTGAATATTGTTTAAATTTAAAATATTTTGGTGGAGATTTTCTAGAATGGTGGGCCCCATTCTTGTCCTTTTGTTTGTGAAGAATGCTAAAGAAAAAAAAAATTCAAGGGTGGTGTGCTGGAGAAAGCCACCGAGGGTTGCATTGTCAATCTTGGTGTGCTAAACATTTTCTATAAATAGTGTGCTTAGTTAAAAATAAAAATACACCAGAATCAGAAAATTTTCTCTATATAATATCGATTGTATTTCTTGTGAGTATTTAGATACTTTGAGTGTTGATAATAGTGCAAGTTTTCCTCATCATAATATCCGATATTCCAATCAGGTCGAGTATTATACTGAGGTAAAGGATATTATTTTTCTCGTAAATAATTTTATTTCCTTTCAATACTCATAAAGAATATTATTTTCTTTCATATTCCATATTATGAAAGTGATAATTTTTCATTTCATATTCCTAAATTTAAACTTACTACGGTAAGTATTACTTCTATAATTCCTGAAATGATCAGAAATTTTTTGAGTTTTGCGCTTCATCTAATATCATTTCACTAGAATATTGGTCTGAACTTTTTATGAAATTTTTATCTTTTCATGACGAGTTACTATTCGCGAGAAAAAAAATATTTTTTTTCTATCCACATTATCTTTGATTGTATCAATGTTTTGATCTTCATTCTTGAGTTTTGCTCCACAATTGATTATTATGGAGTATTCTTAAACTTGAATAAACTAAATTATGAATCCCTAATCTTTGTCTTTTATCTCACTGGATTCGTTCCTTATATTATTTTTCATCATCTTCAGTCTTAAATGGCAATACAAATGAATATCTTTGGCCTGTAGTGCAAAGATGAATGATTATTTGATGAGTATCTTTGGCCTGTAGTGCAAAGATGATTACCTGATGAATATCTTTGGCCCGTAGTGCAAAGATGGACAGGTGTTGAGATGAACATGACCACTGGTGATACAAATGAATATCTTTGGCCCGTAGTGCAAAGATGAATATTTGATTTGAGATATATATTGATTGATGTTATAGGGATAAAATATTGATGATAGACTTTTAAATCATATAAGATAGTAGACATCATTCTCTACTTAACTCTTCTAATGAATTGTTATTTTAGCTGTAGTTGTTGATTTAAAACTTATTGTCCATAATATTTTATCTGATTTATTGAAGACTAACGATAATTTATTCTTCATTATCTTAGTCATAATATTCTTTACTGGGCTAGTTGAGCTCACCATTTTCTTTCATTGTTCTCTTCAGAAAATGAGAATGTCACAGGGACTAGTCGGGGAACGGGGTGATGGTCAGAGTTAGAGATGTAACAGTCCTCACTATTTTGTAGAATAGTTTGATAATAATTGTAATTAATGAGGACTAAATTTGAGTGTTTATATTTCGTATTATCTAATATTTGTATTGAAACTCACAGTTTATGTGGTCGTATTTTGCACGACCGTATGCTATAAAAGATTGTATTTGGATTCTGTATCATGTATTTGGCGACTCAGAATGGGTTGAGTATTGAACTTATTTTGGGGGCATCATAGTAATTATTGAATAAATAATATAAAATATTGAACAGTAATTACTGTAATAATTATTAAGTAAGTTACTTCTTACGTAAGAACTAATAATTCGAAATACTGTGCAATACCGTGTACTACTGTGCAACAACGTGTATTACTGTATTTTTATCACCGAGTATTTCAACAGTTTAACGGTAACAGTTTTACCTTTATTTTTATAAAAAAATTGCTTCTGTCGCTTTCTATATCCAACATTCATTCCATTGTGGGGTCCACCAATGACTGCACCGTCGTACAAATATTCTCCGATAAAATGAATATTCCTCGACCAAACGAATATTCACGACACAACGAATATTTTATAACCACTTGCTTACTTTGTAAAATTTGCATATCCCAGCCATAACTTACCACATTTATCAAATAACACCTTACTATTTCAAAATAATATATAGAGGAAATTAAATCTTATTCATAAAAAGTTGGGGTCTTACAACCTATCCTCCTTATGAAATTTCGTCCTCAAAATTGACGTACGTACCTGGTATGTCGAAAAGGTGAGTATACCTCGTTTTCATTTTCGATTCTAACTCCCAGGTCATTTTCTCGATATCATGGTTCCTCCACAAAACTTTAACTTGAGGTATAATTTTTGAGCGTAAAACATGTTCCTTCTTATCCAAGATCTTGATAGGTATCTCCTCGTACGTTAAATCTTCGACTATCTCATCTGGTTCTAACTTAATAATGTGGTTTGGATCTTTCACATATTTACGAAGCATGGATATATGAAAAACGTTATGAACACGAGACATGCTTGGAGGTAAGGCGAGTCTATAGGTCACAATTCCTACTCGGTCAAGGATTTCAAATAGACCAATAAATCATGGATTGAGCTTTCCTCTCTTGCCGAATCTCGTAACTCCTTTCCATGGAGCAATACATAACAATATATGATCTTCGACATTAAATTCTACGTCTCTTCGATGAAGATCCGCATAACTCTTTTGCCGATCTTGTGCCGTTTGTATACGTTGCCGGATCATTTGAATCTTTTCTGTAGTCATACGTACTAACTCCGGTCCCAACAATGTTGCTTCACCCACCTCGTCCCAGCATACTAGAGATCGACACTTTCGTCCATACAATGCATCGAATGGAGCCATGCATATGCTTGCCTGATAACTATTGTTATTGGAGAATTTCACCAATGGTAAGTACTTATCCTAACTTCCTTTGAAGTCTAGAACACAAAGTCTCAATATATCTTCAAGAGTTTGAATAGTCCTTTCCGATTGTCCGTCCGTTTGAGGATGATAAGCCAAACTGAATCGTAAATCCATGCCCATAGCTTTCTGCAAACTGACCCAAAATCGTGAAGTGAATCTTGGGTCAAGATCCAAAACTATGGATACTGGCATGCCATGCAATCTCAGAATCTCATTTATGTACATACGAGCAAGATGTTCAAGTGAATAAGTCTCTCGTATAGGCAAGAAATGAGCAGACTTGTTTAATCTATTGACAATAACCCAAATTGCATCTATGCCTTGAGAAACCTTAGGAAGACTTGTAACGAAATACATGGTGATGTGTTCCCACTTCCATTTTGGAATCTCAAGTGGTTGCAATGGACCCTTTGGCACTTGATGCTCCGCCTTGACACGTTGACACGTTAAACACCTCGAGATAAACTCTGCGATCTCTCTCTTCATATTGCTCCACCAAAATGTATGTCGAAGATCACGATACATTTTGGTACTCCTAGGATGGATTGCAAACGGTGTGTTGTGTGCCTCCATCATGATTCTATACTTCAAATCAGAATCGTTAGGAACACAAAGTCTGGAGTTGACTCGAAGTATTCCTTCTTCATCGATTCTTGTTTCTGGAATAGCACCTTCTTGCACTTTCTTCTTGATCTTCATTAGCTCCGGGTCTGTAGCTTGAGCATTTTTAACTTTATCAATTAAAGCTGGTTCTACACGTATACTTGACATCATCACGTGGGGTCCCCAGAGTCTAGAACTCTATCTCCATCCTTTGTAAGTCACACAAAATGGGCCTTTGTGTTGACAGCATCGCACTCGTTCCCGCATATGATCTTCTACTCAACGCGTCAGCTACCACGTTTGCTTTTCCAAGATGGTATTGAATGGTATGGTTGTAATCTTTCAACATCTCAAGCCAACGTCGTTGTTGCATGCTGAGTTCCTTTTGAGTGAAGAAATATTTAAGGCTCTTATGATCCGTATAAATCTCCACTTTCTCTCCATACAGGTAGTGTCTCCAGATCTTTAACGCGAAAACGACTGCTGCCAACTCTAGATCATGAGTAGAATAATTCCTCTAATATTCTTTGAGTTATCGTGAGGCATAGGCTATGACTTTCCCATGTTGTATGAGAACACATCCTAACCCTTTGCCTGAAGCATCGCTGTATATGAAAAATCCATCCGAACCAGATGGTATTGTCAGAATAGGTGCCGAAATGAGTCTCCTCTTGAGCTATTGGAAGATCTTCTCGCATTCCTCATTCCATCCGAATTTAGTATCTTTTCGAGTTAGCTGAGTTAATGGAGTAGCGATTCGAGAAAATTACTTCTGTCGCTTTCCATATCCGACATTCATTCCGTTATGGGGTCCACCAATGACTGCGCCGTCGTACGAATATTCCCCGATAAAAAGAAAATTCCTCGACCAAACAAATATTCTCCGACACAACGAATATTTTATAACCACTTGCTTACTTTATAAAATTTGTACATTCCACCCATAACTTACCACATTTATCAAATCAACACCTTACTATTTCTAAATAATATATAGAGGAAATTAAATCTTAGTTATAAAAAGTAGGGGCCTTACAGATATTACCTTGTTATGCATGAGAAACAGGGTTAACATGTAGATATATGTTCTTTGGCATAATATGAACGTTCTTGACTTGTTAGTACGAGTTTACTAAATGAAAGTTATTGTTTTTAAAATGGACTTTGACATATAATATTGATGTTTAAGTTCTGACCTTGTAAGCATGTTTGTAGGATCTAGATATGCATGAAATGTGAGTCTAAGGTGTTGAGTATACACTAGGACACATGGTTTAAGTTGAAAATGACTTCAAAAGCAAAACTTGGACTTTTTGCAAACTAAGTTGCATAGATATGGTGTAACTATATTATGATATTTTTGGTCATGCATGGTAATACTCTTAATGTGACACCCCAAATCCGGGTACTTCGTTTTCACATGATTTGGTGCTCACTATTTAAGTAAAACATACAATAACCCAATAATAAGGAATGCAAAATAAAATACAACCTCATCATTAAATAAAATCTTCCTTGTGAAAAAGGATTACAACCTTAGTCCAAAATTATCCCAGGTTTACTTACCTTAACATAACAAATAAGTGCGGAATTAAAATATCATAAGCGAATCTTATTACAATTAAAATTAAAAGACAACAAGTCTTTGCTTGTTTATCTTGCCTTTCCCTTTACTTGTTGACGGTACGTCAACGTTCTCGGTTTTAACTGCAAGGGATTATTAAATATGCAAGAGTGAGCAAACAAAAGCTCACTTAGAATACAATAGCAATATAACATAACTGAATAACTTCAAAAGATTTGAATAACTTTACTTCCATCAACAATAAAGAATTGAATAATAATTCTTGCATCAATATCTAGAGTTTTGAATATTGAAATCACCTGAGGGTCATAAGACCTTGAACTATGTCCTAGGTTATAAACATTTTCGTTTAAAACCTTTAACAGTCATTTAGACTATGGACTCTAACTCGTATTTAGGGGGATCAACATTTCGTACCATGTATTGTGCACAAACATTTAACACTTTCGCGTAGTAACCTCCCCTAATAAATAGGGTTGTTCATCTCAGTATTTGATATAAGTCCGCACCAAAGAAAGTTTGGTTTGGATAAGCTTCAAGGGAATTTAGGGTTCTACTACCATCAACTAAGGAGTAGTTGAATCGACTTACAATAACTTAGAATAATTCAACAATAAAGAATTATGAAATAACTTATGCTTTAGAATTAAACTTAACGCATTTGAAAGAATTAATAGACCTTACTTGAACAATAAAGTCAAGGTCACATTACTCAATAAGGAACTTTAAATAATTGCTTGTTCAATGCAGAAAAGAAAGACATGCTTAATACATTTAAGATTTTGAATATAGAAAACTTGCATATCAATAACAAGTTTGAGTTTAGAAAACTTGTACAATGTAAAAGAGTAAGGATTAGAGAACTTGCATAAACGTAAAAGAAAGGTTTAGGAAACTTGCCTCAAGCGCAAGCTACACTTTACAATTACAAATCACTTTCACAATTATCCTACATTTTATATTATGTTTATAACATCAATTAGTACATCATCATAATGTTTAAACCGTTGAACTTCTTACTTAAGTTCAACTCACAACGTAGTTTACAACATAAGTCGTTAACTAACCACATACATGAGTCTACACTCACAACATGCACAACATACACATATAACATTTTAAACTATCGTATTGTACCTTATGAAAGTAATATCCATGTACACATTTAATATATCAAGATGAGACTTCAAAATATTTAAAACATATTAAAAATACGTTATCTCATTGTCTAATACACTTAACATATCATCACATTAAGTTAGCTAACACGTATTGCACAAAAAACTTCACGGAACACAAACTCAAAATCCTGGACAGCCCCTACCCTCGCTGGGGCGGGGTTCCCTAGGCTAAATCCACTCTGGGGCAAGGCCCACAGTTGATGGGTTCCCCCAGCTCGCGATCGTGTAGAGAAATAAGCCAATTTGGCTTATTTTTTCGCACCAAAGTATGATTTTTATCAACATAATGTATATAAAACTTTATGAAAACAAAATCTTAAAGTTTTAACATGATTATAACATTCATAAACTCTATAACACATAATCAAAACATAATTTTCATGATTTTTGAAGAAAACAACTTTCTTAAGTGTTCTAAACGAAAATTGCTACTGTGAGTTCGTTTTTAAACTAAATCATGTAATTCCAATTGTATTAACTCTATTCCTTAACATATTATTATATTCCATGATCAATTTAAACAAAACAAACATTCAAACATAAATTTTGATAATTAAAAAGAATATTTTCAAAATAAGTTCACTATAAATTACTATGAACATGATTTCTTCATATTCATCGTATTTACGTGAATTGAATCTCTTAGATAACTATAAAAACCATATATAAGCTGTGACGAACGAGAATTTTGTAAAGTTATTTGAATATTTATTGAAATAAATAAATATTTTTGATGATTTAATTATTGAGTTAAATAATTAATTCATGAATTTATGGTAGATTAATTTAATTATATGTGTTACATCAATTAAATTAATGTGTAGTAATTTTATAGTTCAAAGTATATATTTAATTGAGTTTATTTGATTAAATAAATTAATTAAAAAAGCATAATGTATTTAATTAATTTAATAATTAATTAGAGAATTAGTGAATTGACATAATTAATAAATAAGAATATTAATTATGTGATAATGTGATTTTATGTGAATTATTTTATTTTATTTAATTAATTTAAATGAAATTAATTAGTTAATTTGTAATGTGACAATTAACTATATAATAAGGAAGTATTAAAATAAATGGAAAAAGGATTAGTGTGTTAGCCAAACAAGGCCCTTATGGGAGTTAGCAGTTAGCAATGCAACGGATATAATAAATACGTATAAAGATATTGTTACGTTAGACTTAGGATTCATATCCAGACTTCAGAGAAAAAGTTAGAGAAACTTGAGAGAGAAATATTAGAGAAAAAGAGAGGAAGTAAGAGAGAATTAATTGAAGGAGAGATTGAGAAATCATTGTTTTGTTTTTGATCATCTTCATCATCTAACAAAGGGTAATTAATTCCTTTCAAAATTCTTATGTTTTCCATTAAACGTATCTCTGAGTTTTCTGAGAAAAACATAATTTGTGATTTTTTCATACAATGATGATATAAATGTTACTAAGTAGTCATAACATGTTTTTCTAACATATAATCATGTTTTAAAGTAATCAATTTCATATGGATATGCCTTAATTGGAATTTTGTGAAGAACAGAGTGTTCGTTTACGTATTATAAAGTTCTCTGTGAATGGAGAAAAATTGATAATTGTTGATTTCATGGATATATATATATATATATATATATATATATATATATTAATATATGTCCATGATATAGTCTATGCCATATATTTATGAATTACAGTGATCACACCATGGGATTTTATTAATAATTGGGTTTCATGAAATACAGAGTTTGAATATCGTATGAATAACCCATATGGGTAAATTAAATGCTTTCATAGTATGTTTAACTTGCAATTGATAATGGATTATGATTATACATGTTAAAACAAAGAAAACAAACTTTGAACGGACGGATTCGGAGTTATAACAAATCCGTGACGATAAATTTAGTGTTTTTCTTAAAAACTATCAAGAACATCAAGAACAGTGGAATTTCATGATTTGATTCAAGTAATTGTATGATTTAAGATGTTAAAAACATGTTAATAACATTGTATGATGTTTCTATGAAGTTTATACTTCATAGAAATCACGGTACTAGTTTGATTTGCATTTAATTGGGATTATTGGGCCAATAAAGTGTCAAAATCACGAACCAGAAAATGTAACAGCTGTATGCCCCGCCCCAATGGGTCCCCATAGCCATAAATCCCCGCCCCAACGTGGTGGGTGCTGTTCGGGGTTTGTTTTGGTTTCCGAGACTATTTTGACCTCCTTTAGCAAAATAAGCATAACGTTTTCATACGAACTCTGATTAAGGAGATTCAAGATGATTCGAAAAGATAACGAGTAGATCTACAACTTTTATTCTTTAAGATTTTCGATTTGAAGTCGTTAAGAGGGGTCAAATTGGCCATCTTTGTGACTGATACGTATTCGGAGGCAATCGGAGGGCGTCGAACATGCACGTACGCAAGTGTAGTGCGCTCGACGATAAAAGATGTTGTTTTCAGTTGTAAAATATGAATATTATATGATTTGAAGTTCATGTTAATAAACTAAGTTATTGACATGTGAAGGATAATGTGAAAGTTCAAGTTAACAAACTAAGTGCGAACTTGAATATTGTGATTGTAAAACTTGATTATGATTGTGTGAAGGATTATACCTATAGGATACGCATATTGTGAATTCATACTCATGCTATGTGGTTAGTTAATAAGTTAACACTAGGAACCCAGTTGTAAGTTGACTTAAATGAAAAGTTCAACAGTTGAACATAGAAGTTATGAAACTAATCGACATCGTATGCATAATGTAATGTGTAGGACGTTGAAGAATTGAATTGTAACTAGATTTGTAGCTTGCGCACGAGGCAAATATTCTATCCCTAACTTATTATTATTGAGCAAGTTTCTAAACCTTACTTTTATATTGAGCAAGTTATAGACTTAAATTCTATATCAAGCAAAGTTCTTATTCTTGATTACTCAAGTTCAGAATTTCATATGAGATATTATGATTCTTTTAAAAGTATCATTTCAGTATACAACACTTATTCGATTGTATACCCTTGAGAAGTTATTATTCAAATTGAATATCATATATTGATGAATCCTTTAAGACTAGCGAACCCTTATTGATTCGACTAGTCCATAGTTGATGAGCGTTCTAAATTCTAGAACTACTATTGAGTTATCCAAACCGAACTTTATTTGGTGCGGACTCTGATGTCAAACTATTAAAGGGGAATTTATGATGCTTTAAGCATTGAGGTATTGTGCACAGTTTCGGTACGAAGGGCTGATCTCCTTAAGTACGAGAAGTAAAGTCCATAGTCTTATGACTGTTAAAGGTTAAAGGTTAATATACTTGACTTAGGACATAGTTCAAGGTCTTATGACCCTCAGATGTAATTTGATTCTCGATTATTATTCTTAATTCAAAAGTTAAGCTTTCTGTTATTCAGATTTCTTTGATTTCACTCGCATGTTATGATTGTCATATTTTTATACTTGCGGGCATTCGTGCTCACTCTTGCATAATAACATTGCAGCTAAGAATGAAAGATGTGATGAACCTTCTAGTAGCAAGGGCAAAGGAAAAGCTAACAAGTGTTCAAGACTTGTGGTGTTAGTGAAATGTTAAAGTTCAAGACTTATGTATGATAATTAAGACTTATTTGTTTACGTTTCCGCAAAAGAGATTTAAGGTTAAGTATAACTTGGAATTTAATATGTATCTATTATTTCAGATATTGTAACCCTATTAAAGGGAGATGATGGATTATTTATCTAATAAATGAATTTCACTATTTATGGGTAGATAGTTATATGATATTTGAACAGTGAACACCAAATCCTGTGGAAATTAAGATGTCGGATTTGGGGGTGTCATAAGTTGGTATCAGAGCCGTAGGTTACAAACCTTAGGTGGGGAAAAACCTTAGGATAGTAGCCTTCGAAAACATAGAAATGATAACTCTTGTTGAGTTCTAAGAAAGATAATAAAATTACCTTATATGCTATGTGTTTATAATTATATACTTGCTCGAGTATCGATTAATATCACTTAATAACTAAGACTTAAAACTTATTTTGTCAGGATGTCAGATACTGGAGGAGCTAGTCAGCCCAGGGATATTGTACCCCTAGAGACTAGAGATGAGGAGCCCCGAGACATACATACAGTCTGGGAGCAGTTAGTATAGCCAGAGCTATCTCCGTTGATTACAGTCATTGGTTTGGGAGCATGAGCCAGAGATTAACTCAGAGGAGGACCCTGAGGAGTTTGAGATCCCAGCTGAGGCAGCCGAGGAGGAGGAGGAGGAAGACCTTGAGGAGTTCCCACCGAACTCTGTCAGCGCTGATATGTATAATTTATTGTATGATCGTAACATAGAGTTATGAGATACGATTCAGGAGTTGAGAGAGCAGTCGATTACTCAACGGATTACCATCGAGCAGAAGGATGGTGAGGTTGAGACACTCCACACCCGTCTTGGAAGTGTGGAATGGGACTTGGCTAATGAGAAGGGCCAAAATGAGCAGAAGACAGAGGAGATAAAAAGGTTTAAGAATGAGTTAAAAGAGAAATCAGAAAGACTCGCCATAGTAGAGGAAGCTTGGGTGAGCAATGCACGACGTGCAGATCTGGCAGAGGATGAGTCGCGTGCAAAGAAAGCTAAGGTTGCAGAGACGTGCTACATATTTCTGAGGGCCATTGATGAGGCCCAAGACCAAGTTATGAGATATCCAATTCAGTTCGAGGGACTGCATGGGTATATGTTAGATCGCAGGACTATGTCCCGCATAATGGAGGAGGAGCGTAACGAAGCTGTCCGACGTCTTAGCAGGCCATGATAGGACAGTATGATTATGTGAATGCTTAACTGATAATTAATAATGTAAATTCTGATGTGATTATAAACAAAGGAATATTCTGATGATTTAAATCCTGAAGATCTTTTATCTTAGGATAGTTGATGTAAATGGCAGAAATGCTATCGTACTATGTTGAAAACTTTTGATTTTAATAAAATATCAAAGTTTATTTGAGATGTTAGGAGTTAAAATGATTATGTTAAATATTTGAGTTAAGTCTTAAGTATTTAAGAGATTGAATAAAGATCTAATGAGCGTATATCTTAACAGAAATATGTCGCCAAGAAGGAGACAAAATTGTCGACAAGCCCAAGAAGGGTCAATGGATAACAATAACAACAATGATGCCAATGCGAACCCCGTTCAGCAGTTGGTAAATCTGTTAGCTGGAGCGATGAATAATCAGCCTCAAGCTCCACCGAACACCTCATTTAAAGACTTTAAGGCAGTGGGATCGCCGGAGTTTAAAGGCTCTATAAACCTGATAGAAGCTCAGACTTAGGTTATGGAGATGGAGAAAGTTTTTGAGGTCGCTCGAGTTAGGGAGGACCAGAAGACCGCTTACGCGACATTCATGTTAAAATTAAAAGCCAGCTACTGGTGGCAGGCAAATAAGGTCAGGGGAGGAGAAGGTGTAATAACCTGGGAAAGTTTTAAGGAAATGTTTTTCGAGATGTACTTCCCAACCAGTTCCCAGAATCAAATGGAGGTGCAGTTTATGGAGTTAAAACAGGGAAATATGTCTGTGCCCGACTACGCGGTGAAGTTTAATGAATTGGCTAGGTTTGCCCAATATCAGGTGCATACTGACGAAAGAAAGGCTAGGCAATTTGAGCAGGGACTGAAACCCTGGTTGTATAGCAAAGTGTCAATGTTTCAATTGAACACTTTTACTGGAGTTCTGGAGAAGGCCATCCTCGCTGAAGGTGGAAGCGAAGCGGTGACCAAGTACAATCAGGATCAGAAGAAGAGGAAGAATGAAAGTGAAGGAAATAATAAGGCTAGTGACAGTAACACGGGAGGAACCAATAATCATAAACGAAGGTGGAATGACAACCCGTCGTCCGTAAATCAGCAAGGTAGTCAGAAGAAAAGAATAGAACCATGCTCAACCTGTTGAAAGACTCACTTAGGAGTCTGCATGAAGGGGAAAAGAGTTTGCTACAATTGTGGTCAGGAAGGCCACATAGCACCTAACTGCCCTAACCCCAAGAAGGGCGCCTGCTACACATGTGGGTCAAAGGATCACTTGGCTAGAGACTGTCCCAAGAAGGCATCTGGAGGGGCAGGGTCAGGTGGAAACAAGGGAGATAACAGTGGAAATCCTCTTATAATTATCGGACCAACTTCGACAAACCGACCAACTGCAAGGACATTCAATATGACCGTACAAGATGTGGTGCAGTCTCGTTATGTGGTGTCAGGTATCATTCCGATCAATAAAGTTAATACTTATGTTTTATTTGATTTGGGTGCTACTTGCTCATTTATATCCAATGACTTTGCAAAGAACTTAGAATTTCATAAGGACGAATTAGAAGTCCCTATGAACATCGAGATTGCGAATAGGGAAGTAATTCCTGTACACAAGAACTGTAGAGTGGATATTAAGGGTAACGTTATGAATGTAGATCTTATCCCGATTAAACTTTGGGAATTTGATGTTATTTTGGGAATGGATTGGCTATTCAATTATGGAGCCATAATTGATTGCCAGAAGAAATGTATTAACCTTATGACTCTGTCAAAGGTTGTGTTTTATGGCAGCAAGTCGCCTAGGCAAGCGAGTTGTCTGACAATGATGCAAGCCAGGAAGTTATTAAGACAAGGCTGTGTAGGATATTTAGCCTACATAGTCGATAGTCGTAAAGAGAATCCAAAGTTAGAAGAAATACCAGTCGTAAGGGACTTTGTGGATGTGTTTTCGGACGATCTTCCAGGACTTTCACCGGATAGGGAAGTAGATTTCGTGATCGATTTGGTGCCAAGAACGGCTCCAATATCGAAAGCACCATACCGGATGGCTCTGGTAGAAATGAAAGAATTGATGGTTTAGCTACAAGAGTTACTGGACAAGAAATATATTCAACTGAGCGTATCGCCGTGGGAAGCGCCGGTGTTATTTGTTAAGAAGAAGGATGGGACGATGTGGCTCTGCATCAATTATAGAGAACTGAACAAGGTTACCATTAAGAACATGTATCTATTACCAAGGATTGATGATCTGTGTGATCAATTAAAGGGAGCAAGATATTTCTCAAAGATAGACCTAAGAAGTGGTTATCATCAGCTAAAGGTGAGGCCAGAAGGTGTCCCGAAGACAGCATTTAAGACACGATAATGTCACTTTAAATTTTTGGTTATGTCATTTGGTCTAACGAATGCGCCTGCGGAATTTATGGGCCTAATGAATGGAGTGTTTATGCCGTTTTTGGACAAATTTGTGGTGGTCTTTATCGACGACATATTGGTGTATTCAAAAACCAAAGAAGAGCTTGTTAAGCATTTAAAGTTGACATTGGAGGTGTTGAGAAGAGAAAAGTTGTACGCCAAATTTTCAAAATGTGAATTCTGGATTAAAAGGGTGCAATTTCTCGGTCATGTGATTGATAAGGATGGAATTTCGGTGGATCCCTCCAAAGTCAAAGCAGTGATGAATTGGGATCAGCCGAAAACACCATCGAAAGTAAGAAGTTTTCTTGGATTAGCACGTTATTACAGAAGATTCATTCAGGATTTTTCAAAGATCGCCACTCCGCTAACGAATTTGACTAGGAAAGTTGTGAAATTCGTTTGGACGGAGAAGTGTGAGGAAAGTTTTCAAGAACTTAAGAAAAGGTTGAGTACAGCACCTATGTTGTCCCTTCCGGATGACATAGGAAACTTTATAGTATATAGTGATGCGTCACATAAAGGGCTAGGCTGTGTGCTTATGCAAAACGGCAGAGTCATTGCGTATGCGTCACGACAATTAAAGGATTACTAAAAGGGATATCCAACCCACGATCTAGAATTGGCCGCCGTGGTATTCGCTTTAAAGATTTGGAGACACTATCTCTATGGGGAGAAGTGTGAAATATATACAGACCACAAGAGTCTGAAATATATTTTCATCTAGAAGGATTTGAATATGCGTCAGAGAAGATGGTTAGAACTAATTAAGGACTACGATTGTGATATCTTATACCACCCGGGTAAAGCAAATGTTGTAGCCGACGCCTTAAGCAGAAAGGGTCGGGAGAAGTTGATGATGTTAACAGCACAGGAAGAATTGATTTCAGCAATGGAAAAGGTAGAATTGGAAGTAGGACGTCCAATGGAGATTGATGAAAAGCTATTCTAGATGCAAGCTGGTATAACTTTATTTGATAGGGTTAAGGAAGCTCAAATCCTAGATAAGGAGTATGAGGAAGTAAAGAAAAAGATATCTGCAGGGACGAAACTTAAATTCAAGATGGACAGTGAGGGATTGTTGAGGTTTGAAAATAGAGTTTGGGTACCGCCAGTACCAAAAATCAAGGAGGACATTCTAAGCGAGGCTCATAGTTCGAGGTATTCCATTCATCCCGGAAGTACCAAGATGTATCAGGATTTACGACAACATTTTTGGTGGCCAAATATGAAGAGGGTCGTTATCGATTGTGTTGCTAGGTGTCTGACCTGTCAGAGAGTGAAAGCCGAACATCAGAGACCGATTGGTTTGCTACAACCTCTAGAGATCCCAGAATGGAAATGGGAACATATTACAATGGATTTTGTGGTTGACCTTTCGATGACCCAGAAAGGCTACGATGCAGTATGGGTTATCATTGACCGATTAACGAAATACGCACACTTTCTTCCGATCAGAATCAGATTTAACTTAGAACAGTTGGCGAAGTTATACGTGAAAGAGATTATTTGAGGCACGGAGTACCAGTGTCGATTGTATCCGACCGCGATCCGTGCTTTACATCAAAATTCTAGAAGCGACTACAAGAATGCATGGGGACACAGTTGAGGATGAGTACTGCTTATCACCCTTAGACTGACGGCCAAAGCGAAAGGACGATCCAGACATTGGAGGATATGCTGAGAGCATGCATCATGAATTTTAAAGGCAATTAGGATGATCATTTACCGCTTGTAGAATTAGTTATAATAATAGTTACCATGCTAGTATTGGTATGCCGCCTTACGAAGCGTTGTACGGTAGAAAGTGCAGAACTCCATTATATTAGGATGAAGTTGGCGAGAGACAGTTGCTAGGTCCAGAGTTGGTACAGCAGACAGCAGAGATAGTTAAAATAATTCGGACAAGATTAGTAACGGCTTAGGATAGGCAGAAGAAATATGCCGACCCACACCGCAAGAATGTAGAGTTTCAATCGGGTAGCTTTGTATTTTTGAAGGTCTCTCCCTGGAAGGGAAAGATCAGATTCGGTAAAAAGAGAAAATTGAGCCCGAGGTTCATTGGACCCTTTGAGGTACTACGAAGAATTGGAGAAGTAGCCTATGAGGTAGCTTTACCTCCGGCATTAGAGCATGTCCACAACGTCTTCCATGTGTCAGTGTTACGACCTTATAAACCCGATTACAAACATGTGATAGAATATAAACCCCTATAATTTGAGAAAGACTTATCCTACGAAGAAGTTCCTGTGCAAATTATTGACAGGAATGAACAAGTCCTCAGGAATAAAGTAATACATTCTGTTAAGGTAATTTGGAGGAACCACAACGCTGAAGAAGCTACGTGGGAACTCGAAGAGAATATGATGAAGACTTATCCACACTTATTTTCCTGAATAGGTGAACGCGATTCTGGGGACAGAATCTTTGTAAGGGGGGAGAGTGACGGGACGAAATTATTAATCGAACCACGAAATTATTAATCGAACCGTGAAATTATTAATCGAACCGTGATTCTAAGGACATAATCCTTTTAAGGGGGGGAAAGATGTGACGAACGAGAATTTTGTAAAGTTATTTGAATATTTATTGAAATAAATAAATATTTTTGATGATTTAATTATTGAGTTAAATAATTATTTCATGAATTTATGGTAGATTAATTTAATTATATGTGTTACATCAATTAAATTAATGTGTAGTAATTTTATAGTTCAGAGTATATATTTAATTGAGTTTATTTGATTAAATGAATTAATTAAATAAGCATAATGTACTTTAATTAATTTAATAATTAATTAGAGAATTAGTGAATTGACATAATTAATAAATAAGAATATTAATTATGTGATAATGTGATTTAATGTGAATTATCTTATTTTATTTAATTGATTTAAATAAAATTAATTAGTTAATTTGTAATGTGACAATTAACTATATAATAAGAAAGTATTAAAATAAATGGAAAAAGGATTAGTGTGTTAGCCAAACAAGGCCCTTATGGGAGTTAGCAGTTAGCAATGCAACGAATATAATATATACGTATAAAGATATTGTTACGTTAGACTTAGGATTCATATCCAGACTTCAGAGAAAAAGTTAGAGAAACTTGAGAGAGAAATACCAGAGAAAAAGAGAGGAAGTAAGAGAGAATTAATTAAAGGAGAGATTGAGAAATCATTGTTTTGTTTTTGATCATCTTCATCATCTAACAAAGGGTAATTAATTCCTTTATTTAAGTTTTTTTTTATAAAATTCTTATGTTTTCCATTAAACATATCTTTGAGTATTTTGAGAAAAATATAGTTTGTGATTTTTCATACAATGATGATATAAATGTTACTAAGTAGTCATAACATATTTTTCTAACATATAATCATGTTTTAAAGTAATCAATTTCATATGAATATGCCTTAATTGGAATTTTGTGAAGAACAGAGTGTTCGTTTACGTATTATAAAGCTCTCTGTGAATTGAGAAAAATTGATAATTGTTGATTTTATGGATATATATATATATATATATATATATATATTAATATATGTCTATGATATATTCTATGCCATATATTCATGAATTACAGTGATCACACCATGAGATTTTGTTAATAATTAGGTTTCATGAAATACAGAGTTTGAATATCGTATGAATAACCCATATGGGTAAATTAAATGCTTTCATAGTATGTATAACTTGCAATTGATAATGTATTATGATTATACATGTTAAAACAAAAAAAACAAACTTTGAACGGACGGATTCGGAGTTATAACGAATCTGTGACGATGAATTTAGTGTTTTTCTTAAAAACTATCAAGAACACCAAGAATGGTGAAATTTCATGATTTGATTCAAGTAATTGCATGATTTAAGATGTTAAAAATATGTTAATAACATTGTATGATGTTTCTATGAAGTTTATACTTCATAGAAATCACGGTACTAGTTTGATTTGCATTTAATTGAGATTATTGGGCCAATAAAGTGTCAAAATCGCGAACCAGAAAATGTAACAGCTGTATACTCCACCCTAGCGGGTCCCCATAGCCATGAAGCCCCGCCCCAGCAGGGGTGGGTGCTGTCCAGGGTTTTTTTTGGTTTTCGAGACTGTTTTGACCTTATTTAGTAAAATAAGCATAACTTCTTCATATGAACTCCGATTAAGGCAATTCTAGATGATTCGAAAAGATAACGAGTAGATCTACAACTTTTATTCTTTAAGTTTTTTTATTTGAAGTCGTTAAGAGGGGTCAAATTGGCCATCTTTGTGACTGATACGTATTCGGAGGCAATCGGAGGGCGTCGAACATGCACGTACGCAAGTGTAGTGCGCTCGACGATAAAAGATGTTGTTTTAAGTTGTAAAACATGAATATTATATGATTTGAAGTTCATGTTAATAAACTAAGTTATTGACATGTGAAGGATAATGTGAAGGTTCAAGTTAACAAACTAAGTGCGAACTTGAATATTGTGATTGTAAAACTTGATTATGATTGTGTGAAGGATTATACCTATAGGATACGCATATTGTGAATTCATACTCATGCTATGTGGTTAGTTAATAAGTTAACACTAGGAACCCAGTTGTAAGTTGACTTAAATGAAAAGTTCAACAGTTGAACATAGAAGTTATGAAACTAATCGACATCGTATGCATAATGTAATGTGTAGGACGTTGAAGAATTGAATTGTAACTAGATTTGTAGCTTGCGCATGAGGCAAGTATTATATTCCTAACTGATTATTGTTGAGCAAGTTTCTAAACCTTACTTTTATATTGAGCAAGTTATAGACTTAAATTCTATATCAAGCAAAGTTCTTATTCTTGATTACTCAAGTTCAGAATTTCATATGAGATGTTATGATTCTTTTAAAAGTATCATTTCAGTATACAACACTTATTCGAGTGTATACCCTTGAGAAGTTTTTATTCAAATTGAATATCATATATTGATGAATCCTTTAAGACTAGCGAACCTTTTATTAATTCGACTAGTCCATAGTTGATGAGTGTTCTAAATTCTAGAACTACTATTGAGTTATCCAAATCAAATTTTATTTGGTGCGGACTCTGATGTCAAACTGAGATGAACAACCCTATTAAAGGGGAATTTATGATGCTTTAAGCGTTGAGGTATTGTGCACAATATCGGTACGAAGGGCTGATCTCCCTAAGTACGAGAAGTAAAGTCCATAGTCTTATGACTGTTAAAGGTTAAAGGTTAATATACTTGACCTAGGACATAGTTCAAGGTCTTATGACCCTCAGATGTAATTTGATTCTCGATTATTACTTCTGATTCAAAAGTTGAGCTTTCTGTTATTCAGATTTCTTTGATTTCACTCGCATGTTATTATTGTCATATTTTTATACTTGCGGGCATTCGTGCTCACTCTTGCATAATAACATTGCAGCTAAGAATGAAAGATGTGATGAACCTTCTAGTAGCAAGGGCAAAGGAAAAGCTAACAAGTGTTCAAGACTTGTGGTGTTAGTGAAATGTTAAAGTTCAAGACTTATGTATGATAATTAAGACTTATTTGTTTACGTTTCCGCAACAGAGATTTAAGGTTAAGTATAACTTGGGATTTAATATGTATTTATTATTTCAGATATTGTAACCCTATTAAAGGGAGATGATGGATTATTTATCTAATAAATGAATTTCATTATTTATGGGTAGATAGTTATATGATATTTGAACAGTGAACACCAAATCCTGTGGAAATTAAGATGCCGAATTTGGGGGTGTCACATAAGCATACATATATATATATATATATATATATATATACATCACATATATACATCATAATCAATAAATTTTTATAAAAATAGTTTTACAGAGAACTATCAATACGAAGAACATAAACACAAAATTTTTAAAACTACAAGTTAGGATTATACCCTTGTTGATTAGGAGAAAAGAATGAAGATGGTTGTTTGATTCTCTCAAAACTTCCTTCCCTTTCCTCTTCTTCTTCTCTCTAACCTTTCTCTGTATTTTTCTCTTCTTGTTTTGACACTGATAAAACTCTTACTTTGTTTTCTTCTAACGTATAATATAAAATATACATACACGTACATATATAACTGACAATCATATAATAAATATAATAATTGTCAATTAAATCCCATACTAATTACATCAGTTATAATTTTTGAAAATCAAAAGCCTTAAGGCTTTGTTTGGAAAAAATAGCCTTATTTTTAAAAATAGATTATTAGTTGTTAAGGCCTTGTTTGGTAAAATGAATTTAAAAGATTCTGTCCCCAGAATTACAACAAAAAAAATATCTCATCTGTTACATTCTTCCCCCCTTAAAAAGATTCTGTCCCCAAAATCGGTGTACAAGAATTTACACAAACAACTAAGCAAATAATTGGGGATACGTCTTCTTCATTACATCTTCGAGTTCCCACGTGGTTTCTTCAGCACTGTGGTTCCTCCAGATTACCTTAACAGAAGGTATCACTTTGTTTCTAAGTACTTGTTCCTTTCTATCCACTATTTGAACAGGCACTTCTTCATATGTTAAGTCTTTATCAAACTGTAAAGGCTCGTATTCTATTACATGCTTGTAGTCGTGTTTGTAAGGTCGTAACACGAAAATATGAAAAACGTTGTGTATTTTATCTAGCTCTAGAGGTAACGCAACCTCGTAAGTCACTTCGCCCACCTTTCGCAGTATCTCAAAAGGTCCAATAAATCGGGGACTCAGCTTCCCCTTCTTACCAAATCGAATCTTCCCTTTCCAGGGGGATACCTTCAGGAAAACGAAGCTTCCTAGTAAGAATTCTTGATTCTGGCAATGCTGATCGGCATACTTCTTTTGTCTGTCTTGAGCAACAACCAATCTCGTTCTGATCAGCTTCACGATTTTGACAGTTTGTTATACCAGTTCCGGTCCCAACAGTTGACGTTCACCGACTTCATCCCAGCACAATGGGGTTCTGCATTTCCTACCGTATAATGCTTTGTAAGGTGGCATGCTGATACTCTCATCATAACTATTATTGTAGGCGAACTCCACCAATGATAGATGATCATCTCAGCTTCCTTTGAAGTCCATAATGTAAGCTCTCAGCATATCCTCTAGCGTCTGAATCGTTCTCTCACTTTATCCATCAGTTTAAGGATGGTACGTCGTACTCATTCACAATTGCGTCCCCAAGCATTCCTGTAAACACTTCCAGAAATTCGACGTAAAACGCGGATCTCTGTCAGACACAATCGACACTGGAACACCATGTCGAGAGATAATTACCTTCATGTACAACTTCGCTAACTGATCCAAGTTGAACTTAATCTTGATCGGTAGAAAATGTATTGACTTCGTCAGTCAATCCACTATCACCCATATCGCATCAAATCCCTTCTGAGTCGCTAGAAGTCAAACCACGAAATCCATCATAATATGTTCCCACTTCCATTCTGCAATCTTTAGCGGTTGTAGCAATCCACTTGGTCTCTGGTGTTCTGCTTTAACTTTCTGGCACGTTAAACATTTCGCAATGCATTCAGCCACGTCCTTCTTCATATTCGTTCACCAAAAATGATGTCTGAGATCCTGGTACATCTTCGTACTCCTAGGGTGAATCGAATACCTTGAACTATGAGCTTCATTCAAAATCTCCCTTTGACGTCTGGTACTGGCGGCACCCAGATTCTTCCTTCAAATCATAAAAGTCCTTCGTTATCGATCTTGAATTTGATTTCTTCACCATCGGCTATTCTCTTCTGGATCTTTTCGCATTCTTCATCGTGAAGTTGTGCCTCTTTCACTTTGTCTACCGGAGTAGAACCAGTAGTTACTTGAAATAACTTCTCATCCGATTCCTTTGGATACTTCACTTCCAGTTCCAATATAGCCATCTTATCTATTAACTGATCCTGATTAGTTAACATGTTCAACTTCTCCCGACCCTTCCTGCTTAAAGCGTCGGCGACGACGTTAGCTTTACCCGAATAATAAAGTATCTCGCAGTCGTAGTCCTTGATCAATTCCAACCATCCTCTCTGGCGCATGTTCAAATCCTTCTGGGTGAAGATATACTTCAAACTCTTATGATCTGTGTATATCTCACACTTTTTTCCATATAAATAGTGTCTCCAAATCTTCAGAGCAAACACTATTGTCGTCAATTCTAAATCGTGGGTCGGATACCCTTTCTCATAATCCTTCAGCTGATGTGACGCATAGGCAATGACTTTGCCATTCCGCATCAGTACACAGCTTAATCCCTTATGTGAGGCATCACTGTATACCACAAAATTTCCCGTACTATCCGGTAAAGACAACACAGGTGTAGTACTCAACCTCTTCTTTAATTCCTGAAAAATTTCCTCACACTTTTTCGTCCAAACAAATTTAACTATTTTACGAGTCAAATTCGTCAACGGAGTGGCAATCTTGGAAAAGTCTTGGATAAATCTCTGGAAATAACCCACCAATCCCAAGAAACTCCTCACTTCAGACGGCGTCTTCGGCTAATCCCAATTCATTATAGCCTCAACCTTTGATGGATCTACTGAAATCCCATTTTTGTCGATCACGTGGCCAAGAAATTGCACACGTTCTAACCAGAATTTGCACTTTAAGAATTTCGGGTAAAGCTTCTCTCGTCTCAGCAATTCTAAGGTCAGCCTTAAGTGTTCAGTGTGTTCCTCCTCGGTCTTGGAATAAACCAGGATGTTATCTATGAACACTACTACGAACTTATCTAGGAATGGCTTAAATACTCTATTCATTAAGTCTATAAATGCAGTTGGGGCATTCGTTAGACCAAATGACATCACCAAGAACTCGTAATGATCATACCAAGTCCTAAAAGTCGCCTTCGGTATATCCTCCCTTCTCACCTTCAACTGATGATATCCACTTCTCAAATCAATTTTTGAGAAGTATCTAGCACCCTTCAGTTGATCCAACAAGTCATCGATCCTAGGTAAAGGATACCCATTCTTGATCATAACTTTGTTCAACTCCCTATAATCAATGCAAAGCCGCATCGATCCATCCTTCTTCTTCATGAATAAGCTCGACTGAATATACTTCATGTCCAACAATTCTTGCAGTTGAACCATCAACTCCTTCATCTCGACTAGAGCCATTCTGTATGGAGCTTTCGAAATTTGAGCGGTTCCTTGCACTAAGTCGATCACGAACTCTATCTCCTTGTCTGGAGGAAGTCCTGGCAAGTCGCTCGGAAATACGTCCACAAACTCCCTAACCATGGATATCTCTTCTATCTTCGGGCTCTCCTTACAAGTGTCTACTATGTAGGCTAGATATCCTGTACAGCCTTGCATCAAAAGTTTCTTGGCTTGCATGATAGTTAGACAACTCGCTTGTCTAGGCGATTTGCTACCATAGAACACTAACTTTAACAGAGTCGTAAGATTTACCGACTTCTTCTGAAAGTCGATTATCACCCCATGGTTAAACAACCAATCCATACCCAGTATCACATCGAATTCTCCAAGTTTTATCGGAATCAAATCTACCCTCAATTCCTGACCCTTAATGTCCAATCTACAGGTCTTGTATACAAACCTTACAGGAATAACCTCCCTATTCGCAATATCTATGTTCAAGGGATAAACTAATTCCTCTTTAGGTAAGTCTAGGATCTTAGCAAAATCATCAGATATGAATGAACAAGTAGCACCCGAATCAAATAATATATATGTATTTATACTATTGACCGAAATAATACCTGACACCACATCTTTTGATTGTACAACATCCTGCACCATTATGTTGAATGAGCGGGCAGTGGGTTGAAAGACCTGCAGTTGTCCAGCGATAGTCAAAGTGCTACCGCTGCCATTTCCTCCATTCCCTATTGACCCTGCTGCTGGCTTCTTCGGGCAGTTACGAGCCATGTGATCCTTGGATCCACATGTGTAACAAGCTCCCTTCTTTGGGTTCGGGCAATTTGGCGCAATGTGACCCAGCAGATGTGTTATCGTTCTATTTCCTTTTCTGCTTGATAGCCCCGCTACCACCAGCCTTGGGTTCTGTCTCATTCTTCTTCTTCTTTTCTTAATTGAACATGGTTACCGCGTCGCTTCCTCCTTTAGCGAGAATGACCTTCTCTAGCACAGCTGCAAACATATTCAGCTAGAACATGGAGACCTTGATGTAGAGCCAGGGCTTCAGTCCCCGCTCAAACCTCCTCGCCTTCCTAGCATTAGTGCTGACCTAGTATGTAGCGAACCTGGCCAGCTCTTTGAACTTCACGGCGTATTTTGACACTGTCATCCCTCCTCGTTTAAGCTCTAGGAATTGGACCTCCATCTGGTCCTGTGAGCTAACGGGGAAGTACATTTCAAAGAACATCCCTTTGAAATGGTCCCACGCTATAACACCTTCTCCTCCTCTGGTCTTATTGGCCTGCCACTAGAAGCTAGCATTCGACTTCAACATAAAAGTCACAAAAGCCATTTTCTAGCTTTTGCTAACCCTAGCCACGTTGAAGACCTTTTCCATCTCCATTACCCACGTCTGGGAATCTATCGGGTTTACCGATCCCTGAAATTCCGGCGGTCCTACTATCTTAAATTCCTTAAATGTCATACCCTGCACTTGCGACTGATTCGCAAGTGCTCCTGTCAGCAGGTTCACTAACTATTAAACCGAGTTGGGATTCGTCCCATCGTTATTGTTGTTCATCGAACCCTCGGGGTTTTATAGTGTAGGTCTTCTTCTAGGAGGCATTTTCTATTAAGAAATATTCTTATTAGATCCTTTACTCAATTTTTAACTATTCAAGTTAATACTTAAACATTTAAATTAACTCTATTTACATATGAACACATAGCACGTCTATAAACTTTTTTATTCATTCATTCGCTATTTTTTTAAAACACAGAATATATAGCATCTCTGCTATTACATCATCTTTTCTGAACTGGAATAAGTTGCAGGATTACGTTATTATCTTATCCTATTATTATCTCAATTATGGGATTTATATTTATTACATAAAGAAACACATAAATAAAGACTCTTCTATCTAGGCATATTAAGACGTCGCACAGCCTCTCTGCGTTCTTCCTCCATCACTCGAAATGTTATTCTGCGATCCACCATGTACCATGGTAAACCTCGGAACTGAGCTAGGTAATAGAAGACACGATCCTGAGCCCTCTCTATAGCAGTATGGAAAACGTATTCTGTCTCCCTTAGTTTGGCCCTCTTTGTTTCAGCCTCGTCTTCAGCTCGATCGGCAAGTTTAGTAGCCCTCAATCTTGTTTCCTCCGCTCTGGCATGCTTTGCTGACTCCTCCTAGATATCATGCTTCAGCTTCACCGGTTCAGCCCGTGCTTCGTCTCTATCACTCTCTGCGTGAATTAAATCCCACTTCACATTTCCAACCTCAACGTCCAGCTCTTCGATCATCTCGTCTCGCTGTTGTATGGTTACTTCGAGCTCTCCGACTCGACCATGTAGCTCTATGTTACCGTCGTAGATTGCCTCATACATCTCATCACTAGTAGAGTGAGGTAGGAATTCCTCCTCGGGATCCTCTTCCTCCTCTTCTGACTCATCCTCGTCCTCCTCCTCTCGATCAGATATCGGCTCATGCTCCTGACCAGCTGTGGTGATCAATGGAGATAGCTCCCTCCTAACCAACTGCTCCCAGACAACATGGATGTCTCGGGGCTCCTCGTCCCTCGGCATCTGAGGTAAATCCTCTCTAGCCTGACTGGACTCTCCAACGTTCGTCATCCTGACAAGAAAATTATAAAGTTCAATTATTACGTGATATCGATCGATACTCTTCGAATACTAGTACGTAAACACATAACACATATGGTAATTTATTATCTTCACCTATCACAACTATCTTTTCGATCTTCCTATAAGGCTACTACCTAAGGTTTCCCCCACCTAAGGTTCATAACCTAAAGCTTTGATACCAACCTGTGACACCCCCAAATTCGGGTACTCCGTTTCCACATGATTTGGTGCTCACTATTTAAATAAAACATACAACTACCCAATAATAAGGAATCCAAAATAAAATAAAATCTCATCATTAAATAAAATCTTCCTTGTGAAAAAGGATTACAACCTTAGTCCAAAATTATCCCAGGTTTGCTAACCTTAACATAACAAATAAGTGCGGAATTAAAATATTATAGGCGAATCTTATTACAATTAAAATCAAAAGACAACAAGTCTTCACTTGTTCATCTTGCCTTTCCCTTTACTTGTTGACGGTACGTCAACGTTCTCGGCTTAACTGCAAGGGATTATTAAATATGCAAGAGTGAGCAAACAAAAGCTCACTTAGAATACAATAGCAATATAACATAACTGAATAACTTCAAAAGATTTGAATAACTTTACTTTCATCAACAATAAATAATTGAATAATAATTCTTTCATCAATATCTAGAGTTTTGAATATTGAAATCACCTGAGGGTCATAAGACCTTAAACTATGTCATAGGTTATAAACATTTTGGTTTAAAACCTTTAACAGTCATTTAGACTATGGACTTTAACTCGTACTTAGAGGGATCAACCCTTCGTACCATGTATTGTGCACAAACATTTAACACTTTCGCGTAGTAACCTCCCCTAATAAATAGGTTGTTCATCTCAGTATTTGATATAAGTCCGCACCAAAGAAAGTTTGGTTTGGTTAAGCTTTAAGGGAATTTAGGGTTCAACTACCACCAACTAAGGAGTAGTTGAATCGACTTACAATAACTTAGAATAATTCAACAATAAAGAATTATGAAATAACTTATGCTTTAGAATTAAACTTAATGCATTTGAAAGACTTAATAGACCTTACTTGAACAATAAAGTCAAGGTCACATTACTCAATAAGGAACTTTAAATAATTGTTTCTTCATTGCAGAAAAGAAAGACATGCTTAATATAATTAAGATTTTGAATATAGAAAACTTGCATATCAATAACAAGTTTAAGTTTAGAAAACTTGCACAATGTAAAAGAGTAAGGATTAGAGAACTTGCATAAACGTAAAAGAAAGGTTTAGGAAACTTGCCACAAGCGCAAGCTACACTTTACAATTACAAATCACTTTCACAATTATCCAACATTTTATATTATGTTTATAACATCAATTAGTACATCATCATAATGTTTAAACCGTTGAACTTCTTACTTAAGTTCAACTCACAACGTGGTTTACAACATAAGTCGTTAACTAACCACATATATGAGTCTACACTCACAACATGCATAACATACGCACATAACATTTTAAACTATCGTATTGTACCTTATAAAAGTAATATCCATGTACACATTTAATATATCAAGATGAGACTTCAAAATATTTAAAACATATTAAAAATACGTTATCTCATTTTCTAATACACTTAAGATGTCATCACATTAAGTTAGCTAACATGTATCGCACAAAAAACTTCAAGGAACACAAACTTAAAATTCCGGACAACCCCTACCCCCGCTGGGGTGTGGTTCACTTGACTAAATCCCCGCTGGGGTGGGGCCCACAGCTGATGGGTTCCCCTAGCTCGCGATTGTGTAGAGAAATAAGTCAATTTAGCTTATTTCTTCATACCAAAGTCCGATTTTTATTAACATAATGTATATAAAACTTTATGAAAACAAAATCTTAAAGTTTTAACATGATTATATCCTTCATAAACTCTATAACACATAATCAAAACACAATTTTCATGATTTTTGAAGAAAACAACATTCTCAAGTGTTCTTGACAAAAATTGCTACTGTGAGTTCGTTTTTAAACTAAATCATGTAATTCCAATTGTATTAACTCTATTCCTTAACATATTATTATATTCCATGATCAATTTAAACAAAACTAACAATCAAATATAAATTTTGATAATTAAAAAGACTATTTTCAAAATAAGTTCACATTAAATTACTATAAACATGATTTCTTCATGTTCATCGTATTTACGTGAATTGAATCACTTAGACAACTATAAGAATCATATATAAACATACAAATATATATATATATATATATATATATATATATATATATATATATATACACATATCATATATACATTATAATCAAGAAATTTTCATAAAAATAGTTTTATAGAGAACTATCAATACGAAGAACATAAACACAAAATTTCTAAAACTACAAGTTAGGATTATACCCTTGTTGATTAGGAGAAGAGGATGAAGATGGTTGTTTGATTCTCTTAAAGCTTCCTTCCCTTTCCTCTTCTTCTTCTCTCTAACCTTTCTCTGTATTTTTCTCTTCTTGTTTTGACACTGATAAAACTCTAACTTTGTTTTCTTCTAATGTATAATATAAAATATACATATACATACATATATAACTGACAATCATATAATAAATATAATAATTAACAATTAAATCCCATACTAATTACATCAGTTATAAATTTTGAAAATTAAAAGTTATAAGGCTTTGTTTGACAAAAACAGCTTTATTTTAAAAAACAGATTATTAGTTGTTAAGGCCTTGTTTGGTAAAACGAATTTTAAAACAGTTTTAAGGTCCTTGTTTGGGTAAAACTAAATTAAAACCCTTTCTTTATTTTAATAAATCCTTTAACACATAGTTTAAATGCTACCATTAATTTAATTAAATTACAACATTCTAATTTAATTAAATGAAAGCTAATCATCAATTATCCACATAAAATTGCCACACAACAATTATAATTACTCGCTAATTATAATTTCATGTAACAATTATCACATAAAATACATCTAATTTAATTATCTCAATTAAATTAGAATCATACCATAAAATCTTCATATATCAATTAACTTAAATATTGAATATTCATTTAATTAATATATTACACTTAATTAAATTACTCTACAATAATCGCATTATTTATCTAACTCAATAAATAAATTAATTAAAATATTTATTTGATTCAATAAATATTTAAAATTAATATAAATTCTCATTTGTTACACTTAATGTCACTAAGAGAGCCTATATGTGCACACACCTTGTTAAACACTGTAAAAGTTAGTCAAGCATGATTTAGACATGTTTTAAAGCAATAAATGATGGTAGTTATGCGTATATGATATAGATACTTGTGAGCATACATATTACAGATTATGTGACCACTTTATGTGTATGAATGACAAGCATGATAGCCCTTGTGACTTCATGACCTTATTTGGCCTTAAATTATTAGCGACACTAATCCAAAACTATTACATGAAAAGTTGAACTTAGATGGACCTTAAAAGCATGCAAGGATCTTTAACATGTGTATATACTATGTAGAAATGTATGCTTTTTAATAGGACAGAAACAGAAAAGCAAAGCTCAACTCTGGTCTGGCCAGGGGACAGCGCAGCTGCGCCGTCCCTAAGCTTAACCAGAGCGCAGCTGCGCCATGCTAAATTTTGATCTGGATAGTATGTTTGTTCTGATTTTTTTCAGTTAGCTTATAATGATACCCTAAGCTGCTAAATAGAGTCTGATCGATACGGATATGTATTTATATGTGATGATAATGTAACATGATGATGTTTAGCTTATAAAAGGAATTCGAAAGATAAGTAAAGACATAATCGATTAAGCATTGTGATTTAAAAATAATGCCATACGTGGTGTAACTATGTTACTTGATTTCATAATGTCGTATATACTGATTTCGTGCTACATGTGTATAAGTACGTAATAATATACGCGTAGGGTCATACGACTAAGATAGGATCGTATGTATGTGCTTAACGTTCATATCAAGTATATGTATTCGACTTATGTAACTAATGAGATACATATATACGTAACCATATTACGATAGAAATTTGAAGTATTGATAAGCTAATGGTTGATAATCTACGCTTAAGGCAAGTATCCTAACCGACACATTTACTTTGTGCAAGTTTCCTAACCTTACTCTTTATTGAGCATTTCTTGAGCTTGTACTGTTATTGGTTGTACAAGTAAATAATTGAAAGTATGATTCTTATCTTATGACTTAATACTTTGAAGCTAAGATAAAGTTGTTTACATTCTTTGAACTTGTAATTGTTCTTATATACCTTGAAAGAGCGGTCTATGCCAATTGTTTCGGCTAGACCTAAATCAGAATTTAAAAGCAATCCAAACCAATTGATTGGTGCGAAAATCTTGTATTGACTGAGATGAACAACCTTCTTTGAATGGAAAACTTTATATTGTCGGGAGACCGACGTGCGGACTTTAGTACGATTAAACGATATGCATAACGTAGGGTACTTTAGGCTGATCACCTGTTGTACTTATCTTATTGGATTATCAGTATATTTCTGTTAATTCTAGTAGAAGTTTATAGTCCTTAGTGATTGCTCAGTATTCATTATTTTAAAATCTTGAAATGTTTAAGCATTGAATCTTGTTGATATCTTTCTGTCCTTGGCGACTGTTAGTGAGAATTATTGATATTTCTTGTTATTCTCGAACTATCCTTTATTGTTATACCATTGGGAATTGAAACTATATTGCCCCCTTATTGCTATAATACTTGCTGAGCAAACTTGTTACTCATTCTTACTTTTCCCTAAAAATATTTCAGTTAAGACAGAGCAAGGCGGACCCATTGACAAGGGCAAGGCTACGGAGTAGCTTGTTATTTATGTAAAACCCTTATGTTGATGTAATAAGATTTTATTATATTAGTTAAGTTAAGATATGTTTAAACTATGTGTAAGATGTTTAAGTTACGAAACCTTGGGACATGAATGGTTATATTAAATAAATATAATCTATTCGTTTGTGTTATTTCGTTGCGTTATTTAGTCATTGAATATAAATTAGAACGTGACGAACCAAATTCGAGACTGTGGCGGTCTGAATTTGGGGGTGTCACAGGTTGGTATCAATGCTGTAGTTATAAATCTTAGGAACGAGAGTCCTTAGATTATAACTTAAGAGAACTTAGAAGATAGAAAGGAATGGACTCATGTAGAGTTTTCTTAGAGAAACTTAGTGTGTTATGGAATATAATTTCATTCTATACAATGAACTTATGTTTTAATGGAGTTGCTGTTTGTTTGTCTTGTGTTTGTGATTGTAGGATGACAGACATGGGAGTACCTAGTAGAGTGGCCGAGGAGGAGCCCCGAGATATACATGTTGTATATGAGGCACCTCTTGAGGCTGTGCCTGTGCAGGTAGTTACACCGTCCCAGTCTGACGGCGAGGATGAGATTAAGGTAGAGTCCGATCCAAAGGAGGAACCTATAGAGGATGAGCCTATGGAGGATGTTATAGTAATAATGCATTAAGTATAATTAATTTAATCTATGATGGTAGAATAAATTAAATAGCTTAATGTTTATTATTTAATATTTTAGAAATATTAAATATAAATTAATAAGAGGAGTCTTATTAATATTATTATTATTATTATTATTTTAATTCTAAAGGAGTTTAGGAATTAATATAATATCAGTACTCTCTCTCAATCCTAATAAAGATTAGGATATAAATTAATTAAAAGTAATTAATTAAGTAATTAAATAAAACCCTATTCTAATTGAATTAGGAGGGTTAACCTAATATCTATATAAGAGAGTCTTATACCAGAAATAAGGAACGTGAATTTTTCAAGAGTTGGGAGTACACATATTCTATAGAGATAGAAACAAGGGTTAAGCCAATAACCCATCTTACTGAGTTCTTCATCTTCCTTGGTGGATCACCGTTAGAGGCCAAACATTTGGGTGGCTGACATTGATCAAGGGAAGGAGCCACTACAGAGGAATCAAAGGAATCAAAGGAGTAGAACTTGTACCTGAGGAAGCTTGTATCTTCAAAGGTATAATTATATTTTTCTCCTTCATTCATTGATAATTGATGCACAAGAATGATCATGGTAATGAGTTTGTATAAATTTTGAAAACCTAGTTTTTACGCTTCCGCCCTATTTATGTGATTTGATTGCATGATTGCGTTACGTACAAACCCAACAGTGGTATCAGAGCCAATCTTGTGCTAATTATCAGTCTATGTGATTCCATACATGTATGATATGCGATTGGATCGAGTTCTGGGAAACAAAAATTTTTCAAATTCTGCGAAGCTGCGCAGTTGCGCCGGTACAAGGCAATATTGCTGCGCAGCTGCGCCTGGTGCTGTTCCTGGTTTTTATGCTGCGCAGCTGCGCCGGTTCCCTTTACATTCTTGGCGCAGGTGCGCCACTGGACAGGAACTGAATTTTTTTTTGTTTTATTTAATTAAATGAATGGTTTATTTAATTAATAAAGGTTTAAAATAAAGATGTTTATTTTATATGAAATGAGATTTCAGAATTGCTAAAATTAAAGAGTTTAATTTGGAATTGTTTTTGAATGAAATAAAGGAGTTTATTTTTCTAAAAAACAAAGTTTAGCAAACTTTTGCCCATTAACTGATATTAATACATATATGGAATGAATTTATTTTCATGAGATGAATAAGTTTTATTGATACGTATGATGATATGTATGGTAATAAAAGGGATTGATTATGGACTATGACCAATGTGATTAGATTTTATTTTGGTTGAATGCTTGAATGAATGAGTTTTATAAAATGTGGTCTGCGTACCTCGTCTTCTCTAGTTTTATTCTCGATGTAAATTCTATCTCCTTTCTATGTACTTCCCCTTGACTGCTGATCATGGTTTCTATTTAATTTTAAATAGTTAATGTAATAGAGATAGTTAGAATTATTTTGAAGAAATTGGAGACCAAGGAGCAAGGAACGCGTGAAGACTCATTTGTATGGAGCCAGGGTTTAAATGTAATAGTTATATTTAAATTTAAATTCTTGCACTCCTAGGTTTGACCTTTTAGTTCACTTGGTGGCTCTAGTGAACCAAACTAGAATAAAAGTTCATAATCAATCCGGGTAGAATATAGTATTCTATATTGCATGCTAAATATTATATATATTATATTTTATACAAACATGCTTCGCATGTTTAATAAAATGACGTGTATTTTACATATATATGTGCATGCGCGCTTAAAAAGATGAGACAAATAATAACAAACCCCTCAAAGAAATAATATTAAGTCTGAAGCGTTCAAATGATATTTGGAATATCGAACGTCGCCTTCTAGCATGATTAGGTAATAGAGTATTAAATATTTAATATGAGTTTGTTGTGCTATCCACAAGGCGAGTATTGAATATTTAAGATGTTAATTAATCACATTTGATGCTTATCAAGAAAATTGAACGATCTAGTCTTGTTGTGCTATCCACAAGGACGAAAATTTTTCTTTTTTGAATTTATGGAAGTGCTAGGCTGGACTTAACTTAAATTATTTTAGTTCGGATGCACACACATGACCATTATGATTTAAGAGGCAAAATAAAAGGAGTTACATGGTGATGTAATTGACAAGAGTTGTTTACCTATTTATTTGTATATCGCTTGTTGTGCTATCCACAAGGTTATATACATTTGAAATGGGATCTTTAATCTCACTAGCAAATCTTTAATTAGATGTTGTCGAACTATATGAGTGAGGGTAATATAGTTTGATGAAAATAGTGGGAGATACCAATTTAAAATAAAGACCTAAATTTATTTTGGTATGCAAAGTTAATAAAATGAATGTTTGCTAAAATGTTGTCTTTTGACATGCAGAATTTTAAAAATGTCAAAATCACTAATCTCACTACGAAGCATACTTGATGCAAATACGCTTACCGTCCCGAATTATGAGGACTGGCTAAGAAATCTGAGAATTGTTCTCACTGCTGAAAAGATTTCTTATGTCCTAAATTCCATTATCCCTGAATCTGTTTTAGAAACAGCCTCTGAGGAAGAGATTGCCACTTTCAATAAGTGGAAAGATGATGCATCTGTGGCTCAATGCATCATGCTCGCATCCATGAATAACGAGCTTCAGCGTCAGCACGAAAAATGGATGCTCCTGCTATGCTGCTTCACCTCAAGGAGTTGTATGGTGAACAGAGTAGGACTGCTAGATATGAGATACCTAAGGAGCTCTTCTGATCTCGGATGACCGAGGGCACTGCCGTCGAGACTCATGTTCTGAAGGTAATCAATTTGATTGAACGCCTTGGACAGCTTGTGTTCGTCATGGATGGGGAGTTGAGTCAAGACTTGGTCTTGCAGTCACTCCTTGAGACCTTCTCGCAGTTTGTGGTTAATTTTCACATGAATAAGCTAGATGTCAGCTTACCTGAGCTGCTTAACATGCTGAAAACTGCAGAAGGTCACTTCTCATCCAAGAAGAACCATGTCTTGATGGTGGATTCTTCCAATAAAAGGAAGAGGCCCAAGGTGTCTTCTGAAAAGAAGAAATCTGAGAAGGCTAAGGGAAAAGGAAAAGAAAAGGAGCAAAAGAAACCTGAATCAGCTAAAGGAATGTGCTTTCATTTCAATGAGCCGGGACATTGGAAGAGGAACTGCAAGAAGTTTCTAGCAGAGAAGAAGCTTGGAGAAGCTTCGACTTCCAATCAAGGTTTGTTTATGATTGAAATTAATTTGTTTAAAAGTCAAAATTCTACTTGGGTATTGGATACCGGCTGTGGTTCTCACATACGTAATAATGTGAAGGGACTGGTCAGAAGTAGAAAGCTGAACAATGACGAGGTGGTCCTACGAGTGGGGAATGGAGCAAAGGTTGCTGCATTAGCTGTAGGAACTTATTATTTAGCAATGCCTTCGGGCAAGTCCATTTATCTTAATAATTGTTATTATGTTCCGAATATTATTAAAAACATTATTTCAATTTCTGTATTGGATATGGAAGGATTTAACGTTGTTATAAAGAACAATAGTTGTTCTATTTATAAAGACGATGTTTTATATGGTATTGGAAATTTGCGAAATGGACTTTATACACTTGACTTACAAGAAAATATATTTTAAATTGAACAAATTAAGAAAAGGAAAAGAGATGATATTAATTATACCTATATGTGGCACTGTAGACTCGGTCATATCAATGAAACAAGATTATCCAAGTTGCATAAAGATGGGCTCCTCGAGCTATCTGATTATGAATCATATCCAACTTGTGAATCTTGTGTCATGGGTAAAATGACTAAATCTCCTTTTAGTGGAAAAGGAGAGAGAGTTACAGAGTTGTTGGCATTGATTCACACAGACGTTTGTGGACCTATGACAACAAGTGCACGAGGTGGGTATTCTTATTTTATTACTTTCACTGATGATCACTCAAGATTTGGATATGTGTATTTAATGAAATACAAATCAGAATCATTTGAAAAGTTCAAAGAGTTCAGAAGTGAAGTATAGAAACAAACGGGCAAGAGTATTAAGATACTTCGATCAGATCGAGGTGGAGAATACTTAAGCAGTGAGTTTCTCAATTGTCTCAGAGAAAATAGTATAATCTCACAATGGACTCCTCCAGGTACACCACAGTTAAATGGAGTATCTGAAAGGAGAAATCGAACACTGTTGGACATGGTTCGATCCATGATGAGTTTTACCGACCTTCCAATTTCCTTCTGGGGATATGCCCTAGAAACGGCTGCATACCTACTTAACAAGGTACCTACCAAATCCGCCCCAAAGACTCCATATGAGATGTGGAAAGGGAGGAAACCAAATCTTAAGCATGTTAAGACTTGGGGTTGTCCAGCTTATGTCAAAAAGTTTGAAAATGATAAGCTACAGACTAAATTCGATAAGTGTAGATTTGTGGGATACCCTAAAGAAACCGTAGGGTATTATTTCTATCATCCAACTGATCAAAAGGTGTTTGTTGCGAAACATGCTACCTTCTTGGAGAAAGAGTTTATCCATGAAGGGGTCAGTGGGAGCAAGATATATCTTGAAGAAGTTCAAGAACCACAAGTTACCACGGACCAAAGTCAGGTACCTAACCAAGTAGAAGAACCTACTATACCACACCCTGTTCGTAAATCTGGAAGAGTACCGAAGATACCTGAGAGGTATGGATTCGTTATAGAGGATAACGATGAGGTACACATCATGAATGATGATGATCCATTGAATTACGAACAGGCTATGAGTAATAAAGACTCAGGGAAATGGCTTGAAGCCATGAAAAACAAAGTATTGTCTTTGGTTTCACCACCTGAAGGTATTAAACCTGTTGGGTGTAAATGAGTTTTTAAGAAAAGACTGGAGCAGACGGAAAGGTAGAGACCTATAAGGCCCGACTAGTTGCAAAAGGTTTCAAACAAAGACAAGGAGTTGACTATGATGAAACCTTCTCACCAGTAGCCATGCTCAAGTCCATTCGTATTTTGCTTGCGATTGCAGCTTACAACGACTATGAGATCTGGCAGATGGACGTGAAAACGGCCTTCCTCAATGGGAAACTTGAGGAGGATATGTATATGACACAGCCAGAGGGATTTATTTCAAAAGTTGGAACAAATCAAGTCTGTAAGCTACAACGATCCATTTATGGGTTGAAGCAAACTTCTCGTAGATGGAACATTCGTTTTGATGAGACAATCAAAGAGTTTGATTTTATCAAAAACGAGGATAAACCATGTGTATACAAGAAGGTTAGTGGGAGCGCAGTATCATTCCTTGTATTATATGTTGATGATATATTACTGATAGGGAATGACATTCCTATGTTACAATCTATTAAAATTTGGTTATCTAAAAACTTCTCCATGAAGGACTTGGGTGAAGCATCCTATATTTTGGGGATAAAGATCTATAGAGATAGATCTAAAAGGATGCTCGGCTTATCCCAAGGAACGTACATTGATACGATGCTAAAGAGGTTTAGCATGGAAGATTCCAAAAAAGGTCTCATGCCGATGAGCCATGGAATAAATCTCTCCAAGAAACAGGCCCCAAAGACACCTGAGGAGAGAGACCGTATGAGTAAGATCCCTTATGCTTCTGCAATAGGATCTATCATGTACGGTATGATATGTACTAGACCGGATGTTGCTCATGCACTTAGTGTAACAAGCAGATACCAGTCGAATCCAAGAGAAGAGCACTGGAAGGCAGAGAAAAATATCCTAAAGTACTTGAGAAGGACTAAAGATATTTTTCTTGTCTACGGTGGGTCTGAATTAAAACTCGAGGGATTCACGGACTCAAGTTTTCAAACAGACCAAGATGATAGTAAATCTGTTTCAGGGTATGTGTTTACCTTGAACAGAGGTGCAGTGAGTTGGAAGAGTTCCAAGCAGCAAACGGTTGTTGATTTAGTGACAGAGGCAGAGTATATAGCTGCAAGTGAAGCTGCAAAGGAAGCTGTTTGGATGAAGAAGTTCATAACTGAACTTGGTGTGGTTCCTAGCATTGGAGAAGCAGTTCCCATATACTGTGACAACACCGGAGCGGTTGCACAGGCTAAGGAACCCAGGTCTCATCAGAAATCTAAACACGTGTTGCGGTAATTTTGGAGAAGAGTAGCACTATACTTTCATATTTTATTCTCTTTTTTCATCTATTCTTTGTATTCAGGATGCTAGTAACTTTGTGGATGTCAATTATTTATTTATCTATGATGAACTAATTTACTGTTTAAGTCTACAATGTAGCTTTTTGCGTAACGGAGAATTGACATGCTTCTATATTGATTGATTGAGACTATTTCTAGATTATTTACTATGGTTTATGCATAATTATGTTTTTTCTTGACCACCAATTACTTATTATTCCATATGAACTTGAGAGATGAAATATGGGATTAGAACTGATCATAGTAACGTATTTTTGTGATTTCTGCAGTTAGTTGGGATTCATAATTCATATTTAGAATACAGATATGCCTACGCATCATACGTAATCTAATAAGAACCTGAACTGAAACCTTTTTCAATTATAATTCACATAGAGATATTGTGAGTTAGTTAATTAAGGTGTCCTACTCAATTCTATCAGTTGTAGCGTTGAGTTGGTATGAGTACAATATATTGAGAGATGGCTATATCTACTATTATGCTCTTAGTTAATAATTTTGAATAGTTGATTCGACTTAAAAGAAAGTGTGTCATTCGAAGTGAAATAATAAGTGAAGTTGTAGGCTTAATAATCTAAAAACTTGTCAAATTCTTGGATAGTGGTCGTTATAGTTTAATTGGTAGTTTTTCATAAATATCATCACTTAATCATTGGTTTAATAAAATTGTGATAATATAAAATTGGTAATTGTTAGGATAAATTGTAGTTATTTACTCTGTGGGAACGATACTTTACTTCCACTCTATTACTTGTTGACCACGTATACTTGCGTGTTGTGTATATTAGATTTTACCCAACAAGTTTTTGGCGCCGTTGCTGGGGGAATGTAACTGTGTTTATTACTTTTAATATCAGTTTAATTAAATCAGTTTTAGTTAAATAATTTTTTTATTATTCTTATTTTTTTATTTTATTTATTATTTCAGGTACTCTCGAGTAGTGCATGCAAACTTGATCAAAGAAGCCTGAATTGTTGCCTTACGAGGACGACATCGATAAACGGTTTCAGAGATTTAGTAAGTGGATTGAGAAAACTCGAGAATCACTTGAAAGACCGGATAACATGGCTGAAGAAGAACAGAAAGCACTGCGAGACTATGCTATATCGCGGGTAACGAAAATTCAGTCAAGGAATACTAGGCCTGCTATTAATGCTAACATTTTCAAGATCAAGCCTGGTATTATACAAATAGTGCAGAATACTTGTCAGTTTGGGGGTCTACCGAATGACGACCCGAACTATCACATTGTTAGCTTTATAAAATTTTACGATACATTCAAGTGCAATGGTGTGGTAGATGATGCTATTAGGCTGATGTTATTTTCGTTCACTCTCAGGGATAAGGCAAAGGGTTGGCTCCATTCTCTACCATCGGGGTCAACTACCACATAGAATGATTTGGCACATAAATTTCTAGCTAAATTCTTCCCGCCAACAAAAACAGCCAGACTGAGAACTGAAATTTCTACATTTGCACAACAGTAGGGAGAACATTTATACGAAGCATGGGAAAAATATAAAGAGTTTTTGAGAAAATGTCCGCACCATGGACTACCTTAGTGGATGCAGATGAATACCTTCTACAATGGGTTAGTAGGTCATACCTGGACTAGCATTGATGCAGTATCAGGGGGAGCTTTCATGGCAAAGAAATTTGAGGAGACTTAATAGAACTAATGGCAGCAAACAACTATCAGTGGCCGATTGATAGAATGACACAACCCAAGGTAGCAGGGATTCTGGAAGTGGATTCAGTGACAACTCTGTCAGATCAAATAGCAGCTTTATCAAAGAATATGTATTCGATCTCGGGAGGGAATATGCAACAGGTAGCAGTTGTGTGTGAGCTATGTGCAAGGGAGCATCCAACAGACCATTGTGCAATTAATCCGGCATTAGTACAGTTCATGGGTAGTTACAATAAGCCAAAAAACACGTATCAAAACACATACAATCCAGGGGCAAGGAACCGTCCCAACTTCTTATGGAGCAACAATCAGAATCAGAATCAGCAGCAAGCTCCACGACCAGTATACCCCCCTGGTTTTCAAAATCAACACCAACAGTCAGCTCCGCAACATGAGAAGAAAACAGACTTGGAGGAGCTACTTATGAAATATATAACAGGTAATGAGGCGGCAATGAAAACTCAGGAGGCTGCGATTAAAAAGTTGGAAACTTAGATGGGACAGATTGCTAGTGCTTTGAATAATAGACCTCAAGGAACCTTGCCGAGTGACACTGAAAAGAATCCTAGGGGAGGTCATGAGCAATGCCAAGCTGTTACATTTCGGAGTGAAAAACAGTTAGTTGAGTAAAATGAAGAAGAGCCGACGACAAAGAAGAATGTTGAGACAAATGTGGAGGAAATAGTTGAGGGAAATAAAGGAGGAAAAGTGTGAGAGCCCAGATTTTTCAGAATTAATAAATGAGAATTTAATAAATAAAATTCTTATTATGAGGTGTTTCGAATTTGAGTATGTGTATATGTGTTATATATTATGAAATATGTGATTTGGTGTGAAGAGAATTTTATGTATTAATTTTAATATTTATTGAATTAAATAAATATTTTAATTAATTTATTTATTGAGTTAAATAAATAAATAATGTAATTATTGTGAAGTAATTTAATTAAGTGTAATATATTAATTAAATAAATATTTAATATTTAATTTAATTAATATGTAATGATTTTATGGTATAGTTCTAATTTAATTGGGATAATTAAATTAGATGAAGTTATGTGGCAATTTTTACATGACATTATAATTAGCGAGTAATTATAATTGTTATATGGTAATTTTTTATATGATTAATTGATGTTAACTTTTAATTAATTAAATTA
The DNA here is from genome assembly GCA_020205555.1 of Panax stipuleanatus. Classification (NCBI taxonomy): domain Eukaryota; kingdom Viridiplantae; phylum Streptophyta; class Magnoliopsida; order Apiales; family Araliaceae; genus Panax; species Panax stipuleanatus. Next base: position 30,708,622 of record CM035115.1, read on the forward strand.
GAATGTTAATATTTAATTAATTAAAATATAACATTAAAAATATGTGTTAAAGGATTTATTAAAAGAATTAAAAGAGTTTTTAAAACCGTTTTTCCAAACAAGGCCCTTGCACTGTTTTTAAATTCGTTTTGGCAAACGGGGCCTTAATTACTAAAAACTTATTTTTAAAAATAATGTTGTTTTGTCAAACAAGCCTTAGGGCTTTTAAAATTCAAATTGTAACTTATATATAGTATTTGCAGATATGGTATTAATTGGGTGATTTAAATACTTGGGAGTTATATATACTATACAATTATACATATAATATATATTATATTAGTTATATGTTAAAACTACGTTATTTAGAATTAGCTAAGTATTAGTCAGTTAGAAAAGAAGAACAAAACAGAGAAAGAAATAGAGAGAAAGAAAAGAGAAGTGAGAGAGAAAAGAAGAGAGAAGAAGAAGAGGAAAGGAGGAAGGCTTTGAGAGAAAGTCCTTGTTAAACCTCATCATCATCTTCCTCATTAAGCAACAAGGGTATAATCTCAATTCCTTATTTTTAAATATGTTTTTATGTTCTTAATGAGTATTAGTTCTCTGTGTATATGAATTAACGAGAAATTTATATAAACATGATGTACATGCATGAATTGTGTTAATATATGCTTATAATTGAATTGTATGCATAATTGAGTTGTCTAATTCATAAAGACATGATGAACATGAAGAATTCATATTCATCAAAAGTTATAGTGATATATTTTGAAAAAAAATATATATATATAGTTTTCTTTAAAATCAAAAAAATTCATGTTTGATTGTTAATTGTTGTTTAAATTAAGTATAGATAGTGATAACATGTTTAGAAGCTAATTGATTATACTTTGAATTTTGTATTTTGAATTAGAAAATAAATTAAAGTGTTCAATTTCATCAATAACACTTATCAATGGCTTTTCTTTAAAAATCATGAAATTGGTTGTTTTAAATTACGTGTTTTGATGATTTAATGTGTAAAAACATGATAAAAGCTTTAAATTTTGGTTCTGTAAAGTTCGATATGCAAATTGTTGGCTGAATTCAGAACTCGATGCGGAGAAATAAGCCAATTTGACTTTTTTTCTGCACTGTTCGCGAACCTGTCTGCGGCCGCTGCAGGGATCCTGCCTCGGCGGGCCTTGCAAGGCCAAATAGCGCGCCCCTGCAAGACGCGCCCCGACTCAGATTCTGTAAAGCGCACCCCGGCGCGAATTGCAGAAAGTAAATATTAATTATAAATTATAATATGTTTAATTATGATTTAATAAATGCATGATATAGTTTGATTAATTATGAATTCTAATTTTTTTAATTATAATTCAATTAAAATAAGATGTAATTATAATTTAATTATTATAATTAAAGTAAATGTTTAACTTAAGTTATAATTTGTTTAATTATAATTTAATATGTAATTATAATTTAAATAATTATAAGTAAGACAAATGTGTAATTTAACTTATAATTTATTGAATGAGTACATGAATTGAAATTGATTATTTATAATCAAAGTAATTGTTTAATTTAAATTATTATTAGTTTACTTATAATTTAATTAATATAAATGTATAAATTAGGTTTGATTATTTTTAAACAACATAAATGTTTAATTTAAATTATAATTTATTTAATTATAATTTAATTAATATAAAATGCAATTATAATTTGATTAATTATAATTGAGGAGAATGTGTAATTTAAATTTGTTTAATTAATATGAGTACATAATTATTAATTGATTAATTATGTAAAGATATAATATGATTATGTGATGTGATTAATTATGTGATCAGTAATTATTAACTTAAAAATTAAAGAGGAATGAGTTAACCTAAATGGGTTAACTAATTATGAGAAGTAGTTATGTGATAATTAATTTATATTAATTAATTATACATATAGTTTGACAGTGTGTGTTAAACAAATAAATGGGAGAGAATTACAAAGAGTAAAGTAGAACGAACTTAAACGATTGCTAAGCGCTGCTATGTGACTAATAGTTGATGTGTATGGTAATACATTGTGTAGGATTCATGAAACAGATTATTATAAGTTATTTTTCGTTAATTGGTAATCTACGAGCCAGGCAAGTCTTTCAGTTTCTATTTTCTATGTGAACTTGATGATGAACTGTTTTAAATTGTATTGCAAAGAGCATGATATGTTATATATGTTGCAAGCATGAAATGTTAAAGTCAATTTCTGACTACATTGATTGATTAAAGAATGTTGATTGAGTAAGGAACTCAATCTTTATATTTGTTATGTGAATTAAAGCATGTATGCTATGTTACTCTAATGATTATGATATGTATGTTGAGCATGTTATTATTTGCTACGTGATGCATGAAAGCTGTTAGATCTTGCTGAGCTGTCGAGCTCACTCTTGCAAATAACCACTTTTGCATATCAAGGATGCATGGTAATGATACGTGCTAGTTGAATGTTAATATCAATAGCGATGCAAGAAATTATTTATTCTTGATGAGTAATGTATTTGTTTCCTTAATTGTAATATAATTGTTGAGCTGTAAGTTGAGCTATCCGATGTATAGTGGATATTTCTTTGAGATGTAAGACTTTGTATAGTAACTTCGATGAAGCGATTCATGTAATAAATTTGAATCAAAGATATGTAATGATAAAGGTTGAGATTCGGGGCAATAAAGAAAGATTATATAAAAGTTCTAAATATTCCGCATTTTTAATGATTGTATCATCTAATAATGATGTAAAGTTAGAATAAAGTTGTATTGTTAACGATCGAGAATAGTAATTATATTATATGAATTTTGGGGTCGTTACAAAAAGAATCAGTGGTAAAGGAACAGGTAGTTGTTGCACCAACAATTTACCCACCACCACCCTTTCAACAATGGATCCGGAAATAGAAACTAGAAAAGTAATTTACTAAGTTTCTAGAAGTGTTAAAAAAGTTACATATCAACATTCCTTTTGCAGAAGCATTAGAGAAGATGCCTAGCTACGCCAAGTTCATGAAGGATATCTTATCAAAGAAAAAGAACTTAGAAGACTTTGAGACTGTGGCGTTAACCGAGGAGTGTAGCGCTATATTGCAAAAGAAGCTTCCACCTAAATTGAAAGATCCGGAGAGTTTCACCATTCCTTGCACAATAGGTAGTTTTTCCTTCAACAAATGTTTGTGTGACTTAGGTGCAAGCATAAATCTTATGCCATTATCAGTATATACTCAGTTGGGTTTACCAGCACCTAGACCAATGAACATTTCTCTACAGCTTGCGAACAAATCGGTGACATATCCAAGGGGAGTTGTAGAAGATATTCTGGTAATTAAAAGTTGACAAATTTATATTCCCAGCTGATTTCATCATCTTGGATTATGAAGAGGATAAGGATATTTCGATAATATTCAGGCGACCGTTTTTGGCAATCGGTAGGACTCTCATCGATGTTCAGAAAGGAGAGTTAACCGTGAGTGTTCAAGACCAAGAGGTAACCTTCAATGTTTTCAAAGCCATGAACTTCCCCAAGGAGGATGAGGAATTTTATCGCATAGATGTGATTGAGAAAGTTATGGGGGATGAACAGGGTCGTATATTGAGTATCGATCTTTTGGAGATGACATTGATAGGGGATTGTGAGAGCAACGATCCAGATTTAATTGAATATATGCATTTGTTAGATGTGCAGCCTAGAAGGAGCAGATTCAAAATACCATTTGAGCCTTTGGAAGTTACATGCACTTCATCAGTTCGGATGAGACCATCTCTAGAGGAACCACCTTTACTCAAACTCAAGCCTTTACCTAAACATCTTATGTATGCATATTTGGGTAATTCATCTACTTTACCTGTTATTATTGCATCTGCACTTAACAATTTGCAGGAAAGTAAGTTGTTAAGAGTTCTCCGAGAATACAAATCTGCTATTGGATGGACCATCGCCGACATCAAGGGAATCAACCCTTCATTTTGCATGCACAAGATATTAATGGAAGAGGATGGTAAGCTTACAGTGGAACAACAATGGAGGCTCAACCCGATTATGAAAGAGGTGGTGAAGAAAGAAATTTTGAAATGGCTCAATGCTGGAATAATCTACCCTATTTCTGATAGTGCATGGGTGAGCCCAGTTCAGTGTGTCCCAAAGAAGGGTGGTATGATAGTAGTAACGAATGAAAATAATGAGTTGATACCGACGAGGACAGTGACCGGTTGGAGGGTTTGTATGGATTACAGGAAGCTCAATAAGGCAAACCAAAAGGATCATTTCCCCTTGCTGTTTATTGATCAGACGTTAGATAGATTAGCGGGACATGAATACTACTATCTGCTGGATGGTTATTCAGGGTACAATCAGATTGTAATTGCACCGGAGGACTAAGAGAAGACAACGTTTACATGCCCATATGGCACCTTTGCCTTTAGAAGGATGTCATTCGGGTTGTGTAACGCACCAGCAACCTTTCAGAGATGCATGATGACGATATTTTCAGATATGGTGGAACGCAATGTCGAGATATTCTTGGATGACTTTTCAGTGTTCGAAGATTCTTTTGACAACTTCTTAGAGAATATGGTCATGGTACTTAAAAGATGCATAGAAACTAATCTGGTGCTCAACTGGGAAAAGTGTCATTTTGTGGTTCAAGAGGGGATCATACTTGGGCATAAAGTCTCGAAAAAGGGGTTGGAAGTGGATCGAGCAAAATTGGAAATAGTAGAAAATCTGCCACCGCCAACTTCAGTGAAAGGTATTTAGAGTTTTCTCGGCCATGCCTGATTCTACCGCCGGTTCATTAAGGAATTCTCCAAAATCACAAAACCTCTATGAAGTTTGTTGGAGAAAGATGTACCGTTCAGATTTGATGAAGAATGTCTATCGGCGTTTGAGCAGTTAAAGAAAAAATTAACTAAAGCACCTGTGATCATAGCACCGGACTGGACCATGCCATTCGAATTAATGTGTGATGCCAGTTATTATGCAGTAGGGGCTGTGTTGGGACAACGCCGAGATAAAGTTTTTTATGCAATCTACTATGCGAGCAAAACGTTGGCCGATGCACAACTGAATTACACAACCACCGAGAAGGAACTACTTGCGGTTGTGTACGCTTTCGATAAGTTTCGCTCGTATCTAGTTGGAACTAAGGTGGTGGTGTACACCGATCATTCGGCTATACGGTATTTGGTTGCAAAGAAAGATGCAAAGCCAAGACTGATTCGCTGGATCTTGCTCCTTCAAGAATTAGACTTAGAAATTAAAGATAGGAATAGGACAAAAAATCAGGTGGCTGACCACCTTTCAAGATTGGAGAATCCGAATCAAGACAAGACGGATAAAGTATTGATTAATGAATCTTTTCCAGATGAGCAGTTGTTTATGATTTATGGCGAGTTCCCGTGGTATGCGAATTTTGCCAATTCTTTGGTGAGAAATATTCAACCTCCAGATTTGACAAGCCAATAAAAGAAGAAATTCTTATATGATGTGAAGTGGTATATGTGGGATGAACAGTTTTTGTTCCGACAGTGTGCCGATAGAATGATTCGGCGGTGTGTGCCACAAAGTGAAGTGGAGGCTATCTTACAGGCATGCCACACATCGGTATATGGGGGACACTTCGGAAGTGAAAGAACGGCTGCCAAAGTACTACAGGCAGGATTTTATTGGCCCACCTTGTTTAAAGACGCTCATCAGTGTGTAAAGAATTGTGATCGATGTCAATGGGTGGGCAACATTTCCATAAGGAACGAGATGCCACTCCACATGATCTTGGAAGTGGAAGTTTTTGATGTATGGGGGATCGATTTTATGGGACCTTTTCCATCTTCATACAACAATTAATATATCTTGTTGGCAGTAGACTACGTGTCTCAATGTGTTGAGGCAGTAGCACTACCGACAAATGATGCTAAGGTTGTTTTAAAATTTTTGCAAAAGAATATCTTTACAAGATTTGGCACCCCAAGGGCAATCATCAGTGATGAGGAAAGTCACTTCTGCAACAAGTATTTCACAGCACTCTTGACCAAGTATGGGGTCAACCACAGAATTGCCACTGCCTATCATCCCTAGACGAGTGGCTAAGCAGAGGTATCTAATAGAGAGGTGAAAAGAATTTTGGAGAAAATAGTAAACCTGAACAGGAAAGATTGGTCTTTGAAATTAGATGACGCTCTATGGGCGTATCGGACTGCATACAAGACTCCAATCGAAATATCTCTATATCATATTGTCTACGAAAAAGCGTGTCACCTCCTAGTGGAACTTGAGCAAAAAGCCTATTTGGCCATCCAAAAACTCAATTTTGATCTCACAACAACGAGGGAAAAAAGACTTCTACAACTCAACGAGTTGGATGAATTCCGCATGCGTGCATATGAGAACTCCAAATTGTACAAAGAAAAGGTCAAGAAGTGGCATGATCAGAAAATTATGGTCAAAAAGTTTGAACCGGGTCAAGCAGTATTTTTATTCAACTCCAGGTTGAAACACTTTCCCGAGAAGCTGAAATCCTGGTGGTCAGGCCCATTCACTATCAAAACAGTATTTCCACACGGGGCCGTTGAATTATATAGCCGGGATTCAAGGGAAACATTCAAAGTTAACAGACAACGCTTAAAGAAATATTGGGGTGGTGATCTTGATCGCCAAGCAACCTCAATTGACCTTGCCGAGCTAGCTTAAGAACAGGGAGTAGTCAGGCTGAAAGACTCTAAATCAAGCGCTTGACGCGAGGCAACCCAGTCATTGGTTATTTTGATTATTAAAAGTTATTTATTTTAGCATTCATTGAGTAAATTATTAGTAGAGTAGGATAATATTAGATTAATAGTTACGTCCGTGCCTCGATCTCACATATGGATACTAATAAGGTCACAGATTTTGTCACAGGATGAAGGCATACATTCACATGCGGAGGAGGAGAAGCAATTACTATACACGTGCGCTACACAGTCAAGGGGATGACAACACAAAAGCAATTTTTTGGCAAGAAATAGGAAGCTCGCCCCGGCGCAGAATTTACAAAGGAAAAGTTTGCCTAGGCGCAGATGCCTCTGGCCAAACTAGCCCCGGCGAGGTTTTACAAAGAAAAAAGTGCGCCTAGGCGCATATGTCTCTGGTAGAATTTTCCCCAGCGCAATTACAAGGACAAAGAACCTTGCCCCGACGAGGTATACAGATTTTAGTTTTTAAAAACCCTCATTCGGTCGACTTAAGCATAACTCCCTTTTATTCAAACATAAGTCCGCCATCTTCCTCTCACTCAAACACAACCAAAACCCTACCCAAGCATAAAATCCATCCCAATACTTAACCAAAGTGTCACCCTATTCAGAATACACTTCGGATTACACAATCACCATTCATTGCACAAAATTTAGGGTTTCGAATTACAGCCATACTTAGTCTGATATAGGGGGAAACTTCACTAACACATTATACAATTGGGTTTTCTGATACAAGCAGCAAGGTAACTTAAATTTTGGTAAATTATCAGAGTATACTTCTATTTGATTGATAATTCATAAGTTAAGTTGAACATTGAAGTTTGGGGGTAAGTTTTGGCAAGCAATCACAGTACGTACACCAGGTGTTTGATACAAAATCTCAACGAACTTTTACTGATCCATTACTGAATTGCAAGTGGGATTCAAACCTTGTGCATCATGACATCGAGAAATCAAAAAAGGTAACAAGGTGAGATTTCATCCACCCCCACTCGGCAATTCGACAGACGTAAATTTTTGAATGTCGAGGCAGCAGAGAGATTTTAATATCTACCAACCAAGGCACTGACTCTAGAGCGTGGCTTAATGCCCGATGAGCTTGACGGGGCAATGCTTCACCAAATCCACAAAAGGAGATGGGAAACATTCACTGAACAGTCGGACGCCGCCGTGGTGGCGGTGGTGGAGGAATTTTATGCGAACACCCCAGACAAGTCATCATTTTTTGCATTCGTAAGGGGCAAGATGGTACCATTCACCATGCAAGAAATCAATGACTATTATAATTTGTCATCGTAATTAAGTTGTGGGTTTTTGACACTTAAGGAAAGTGGGCTGAATTATGATAAAATACTAACCGAGTTGTGTAAACCCGACGCTACATGGTCTTTGAATGGGTCTCACTTCCAGACCGGCCATCTTAGTTTATATGGGAAGATATGGCACACTTTCTTGTGTGCCAAACTGTTACCATCAACACACATAAGCGATGTCATAACGGAGAAGGCTATGTTATTGTACACGATTGTCAAAGTCAGCTCAATAAATATGGGCCGAATCATTCATCACTCCATTCGCCGAAATCTGCATGGTCCTCTGCAGGGCAGATTACCTCATCCCTCTCTAATATGTACATTATGTGCACGGGCAGGGGTACAATGGAGGACATATGAACCCATCTAGCAACCATTACTATGTTTAGATTTGAAGATGATTCAAAAGGTATTCGGTCTGGAAAGGAGGGCATTCTCACCCACGCGATCTTGGGTTCACATTTTCAGATTCTGAGGATGATGCTGGGAAGGAAGATGCAGATGCGGATTTTGATGAGGAAAGAGATCAAGATCAAGAATAATTCAGGACTTTAAACTCATCCCGCACCAAAGCCACTTTCAGTAATCAATTCCGGAATCTGCAGCAGTATTTTGATCAGAGACTTCTGGGGTTGGCATCCAGGCAGGATCATATGTTCCCCACACTGAACGAGTTCAATGCGTCTTTGGCCGCTGCTTTTTCCCGCCTAAATCCTTATGCTGACGACTTTCAATTTCTAACTCCCTTGCCATTACCAGCCTACCCCCCACTGTAGCCCGTTGAGGAGCCAGATGAAGAACCACTGGTCGAGGATCCACCGGTCGAGCATGACGCTTGACTAATCAGGGTAGTCCTCAACTTTATAATTCTTTATCTTTATACAATGAGGACATTGCATAGGTTAAGTTTGGGGGTAGTGTACATTATGTCATATAGTATAAATGCATAGTAGTTGCATCGTAGTTCATTTAACTGCATATTAGTTGCATAGAGTCTATTTAGTTCATTTAGTTGCATATATTTGAAAAATATTGAAAAAATCAGAAAACCACAAAAGAGTTGTTTAGTTAGTTTAGTTGTTATTCATGTTGCATGATTCTAGCATGTCAGTAAGTATGAAGTTATCTTAGCCTGTGATGAGACTGGAATTACATAGACATTGAACGGTAATGATAACTAAAGTATAGATGTAATTTCAGACCATGATGTAAATCTTTGCCTGTTTGAAACTGTTGTAACCGGATATCACAATAGGATGACCATGTAGGCTAACTTAGTTAGAATATTGAGATAATTGACTTCTTGAGGGAAATTGAGGTTTAATGAAAGAAATTCAATGAACTAGTGGTGAAAACTAGGATTAGGCAGATTAAGTTTGGGGGAAGATATGGGAGCTATCTAAAAAAAAGAAATAAAAGAAGAAAAAAATATGAAGAGAAAAAATATATGAATAAACACCGTGACTAGTTTAGTTATGTGGTCTTGTTACTCGAGTAAGTACGCCCTAGGGGATGTCTTACACCCAGCGTCCTAAAGCCGTCTAGTTTGGGAGTCGTTGGTCGAAAGCTCTAATTGGGTGGCACTGAAAAGCCTAAGGGAACTAGACATTGCACAGTCATGAGTAGAGTAAAAATACGGGAAAAAGAGCAAAATGCCCCCGTAACTGAATAAAGGTAGCAAAATTCTCCCATATTGACTTATGACTTGGTTGATGTAGTTTTAGTGAGCGTAGCTTGTTTACACAATTTCTTGAATTAAAGCTGTGTTTCCTTCTAAGTGTATTATGCGATATATTTGAACTATAGTTGGTTACCATGGTTGTCAAGCACACACACACGACATTAGTAATAACAGGCATTGATTTAGAGCATGATTTGAATTGCTGACATGTTCTTGGTTGGATTTGCTATTTATATCTACTGTGATTTCTCTGGTAATCTTTGTGATCTTTATACTGTCTGACAGCTGAATTCATAGGCATATATAGTTAGTTTGCATTTGCATTGTGTTTTGGTTGAGGACAAGCAATGTCTTAAGTTTTGGGGTATTTGATGAGTGGGTTTCATACCTACGAATTTGATACCTTTCAAATCTAAGATAATGCTACTTCGGGTATTTTTAGGAGCATTATTACGTCGTTGCATTGGTTTTGCGAAGCGATAAGTCGGGCGAACGAGAATAAGAGAATGAGTTAAAAAGGAGAAAAATTAGCAGAAAGTGAGGTACCTTCGCCGAGGCACAGTTTGCATGGTACAAAAGTTCATCGGGGCTTCATGTGCACCGGGGTGAGAATTTAAAGAAGGAAAACTCGTCGGGGCGAGGTTCGCGGCAGACAACTTAAAGTTTCCTTATTTGAGTTAGATTCTGAAGATCTTTGGCTGAGGAATTTGGAACGCGATTGGAAGAGTAATAAAGGCAAATAGAGGGGCAGAGAGGACATTATCATGATCATTAACAAACCCTAACCTTGGAGATCACATGTTGGAGAATTGAAGCAAGGCTAAAGGCACGAAGAACAAGGCGAGATTGGAGAAGAGTAGCACTATACTTTCATATTTTATTCTCTTTCTTCATCTATTCTTTGTATTCAGGATGCTAGTAAGTTTGTGGATGTCAGTTATTTATTTATCTATGATGAACTAATTTACTGTTTAAGTCTACAATGGAGCTTTTTGCGTAACGGAGAATTGACATGCTTCTATATTGATTGGTTGAGACTAATTCCAGATTATTTACTATGGTTTATGCATAATTATATTTTTGCTTGATCACCAATTACTTGTTATTCCATATGAACTCGAGAGATGAAATATGGGATTAGAACTGATCATAGTAACGTATTTTTGTGATTTCTGCAGTTAGTTGGGATTCATAATTCATGTTTAGGATAGAGATATGCCTACGCAGCATACGTTATCTAATAAGAACCTGAACTGAAACCTTTTTCAATTATAATTCACATAGAGATATAGTCAGATAGTTAACTAAGGTGTCCTACTCAATTCTATCAGTTGTGGCGTTGAGTTGGTATGGGTATAATACATTGAGAGATGGTTATATATACTATTGTGTTCTTGGTTAATAATTTGGAATAGTTGATTTGACTTAAAAGGAAGTGTGTCATTCAAAGTGAAACAACCAGTGAAGTTGTAGGCTTAATTCTTTGAAAACTTGTCAAATTCCTGGATAGTGGTCTTTATAGTTTAATTGGTAGTTTTTCATAAATATCATAACCTAATCGTTGGTTTAATAAAATTGAGATAATATAAAATTGGTAATTGTTAGGATAAATTGTAGTTATTTTCTCCATGGGAACGATACTTTACTTCCACTCTATTACTTGTTGATCATGTATACTTGCGTGTTGTGCGTATTAGATTTTACCCAACACAGGCCATAAGAAGAAAGGAATATCTTCATTAAAGATCATTGATCTCAGTGATGATGATGATGATGATGATGAGCTTGAGACTTTGAAAGAAGATATAAAGGGCAAAAGGAGGATGATTTCTAACAACTCCAACAGTGATGAAAGTGAAAAGACTGTAAATGGATCTGCATCAGAAGAGGAAGATGAAACTGAAGCTAAGGAGAGTTTGAAGACTGAAGAGCAAGGAATGACTAGCGAGTCTACGAAAGCTAGTACAACAGAGGGTGATGAAAATGAAGAGCAAATGCAAGAATCTACTGATGAGTCAGTTGAAATGACATTGCACCAGTCTAACTCAAAATCAGCAAATGAAGGAATGGAAGCAAACTCAAGCTTTGAAGATCAGAAATTAACAAACTATCATGTTCCTTCTCCTGGAAATGTTCGAAGAATATTTGTAACGCCCGAGAAATTCGAACGTTTATGTAAATAAATTTTATTTGATTTATTGAATAAAATTTAATTATTTGTTTATTAAACTGAGTAAGCTAATCGAAGGTCGTTCTATGACCTAGGGAATGTAGAAATGGTTAGTATTCTGGCTACGTGCTAGAAATAATTGATTTGAATTTATAAGACGAAAATAAAAGATTTTTGGAAATAAAAATATTTCTGAGAAAAAGATGAAATAGGCACTATTCACATGATGAAACCCTAAGGGTTAGGGTTTGAGAACCCTAAGTCTTACTAGGAGATTGGAATATCGGAATGATATTCTGTCAAAAGATTGGACTGTGATATATCGTGAAAAGTTAAGTTAGTCTAGAAATGTTTTCTCGAAAAAAAAATCACTATTCATCCGTTTCTGCTAGGGAATTATTATTGAAATTCTGAGAAACGCATAATGATAGGATTCTAAGACGAGATTGAATATGTAATAATATTTCATTTATGGCTCCCGAAGTTTTTGCTTGCGAACTTAAAACCCTAAGGGTTAGGGAAAGTAAAATCTAAGAATAATTGTTTAATTATAATAATAAATGAGTATTATACGGAATGAATACGAGTATAATACGAGATATTATACAAGTATAATACGAAGAGGATATGGGAATTAATACGACGTATAATACAAATTTTATACGAAGTAAATACATTTAAATTGAATTAAATTTAAGAACTAAACCCGTGGGTCAAACCGATGGGTTAACGGGTGGGTTAAACTCATGGGGCAACCCATGGGCACATGAGATGACAAGGTGGGCATGTGGGGTGCATGTGCTAGCACATGCTAGCACATAGCTTCACATGGCAAGGCATAGGGCAAAGGAGGTTTGGTCCTAATGACCAAACTACCCTAAGCCTTGCAAATTCTATAAATAGAAGAGTTCACTAGCCATTTTGTTGTTTGATCAATTTGAGCACTTATTTGAGAGAAAGAAAAAAAAGAGAAGCTAGCTTGTGCTTTGATAAGAAAACCAAGCAAACAAGGAGCAAGAAGTAATTGAATCTCCATATTCAATCAAACAAGAACAACAAAGGTATAAGGTTAAGGAAAATTTGATAATAATCATTTGTCTTTCAATATAGAATTGATAGAGAAGTAAATTGGCGGAACATGTTTAATAAGAAGGTATAAGGTTGGCTAAATGGTGAATTAAGAACACTAATAAGCCATGGATAATGAAATCATAATTTTTTTATTAAGGAATTAATGAAGAATTTATCAAATTAATAAGAGTTTGGTTAATAAGCATGTAAAACCATTAAAACATAGATGTTTACAATGGTTTGAATTATTAAAGAACAACCAATGGATTGATTCCATTTGGTTTGAAGTAAAAATATCGAATAACGAAGATTCGGCGAAAGTTACACGATTAGACGTTAATCGTCGAAACCGTGAATTTTCCCGAAATGGAAGTCAAAAGTCACTGGTTGATTCAAAAATGATGGTTTTCGATGGCGTGACGTGTAATTAGGTAAATAAAATTTGTGAGACCAAGAACGAACACATTCGGACTTAAAACGAAGAATTGAGCATCGAACGTTCATGAACGTTTAACGAAAGCGTAAAAATGGACTAATCGGCGAATTTGTCACCAACAGATTCAGAAATGAATTCTGACTTGATGAAATCAAAGAACATATAATTAATGAACTATTGGCTTTGGAACGAGCCAATTTCGAGTTGTAACGATCATGTTACGAGCTCGTGAAATTCAAAATTTTCAGAATCTAAGGGACGGCGCTCCAGGCCTTGCTTCCCAAGGCCGCAGCGCTGAGGCAGGGGAAATGTTCTGCGAGACAGCACTGCTGCGCTACCTTTAAACCTTTAGCTGGTGCTGCCGGGCCCTTAAGGAAAAATTTTCGACGTGAATATTTCTTAACCTAGCTTTCTACATGGTAATTATGGGGCAACTATATGGTTAATATTCATGAAGAGAAATCACTTAAACAACATGATTAAGAATGGTTTTATGAATTAAACGTTTGACAAAACATATTTAAATTTAAACCTCGAAATTCGATGATGTGAACTATGAATCGTAATCGAGTTGTGAGCGTGCCTTAAGGGTATATAACATGTAATAGCGGTGGTTGATGCAATAATGACATCGAATGAAGTTAAAACTCATGTAAATTCTATATAATCGGAATTCGATGGGAATGTGATCAACATAATGAGTCGGTTGGGGTTTTATCTGTCATTGTGTTTAATGATGATCGACGAGAGTCTATTTATGACATATAGATGTTAATAAGCCGTAATAAAAGTTAAATAACTTGAACGAATGTTATTAGCTTAACAATTTAGTTAGGTTATATAAGAAGAAGAAGATAGGTTATACATTGTATATCAATTACGAATTCTCATTTGGTATGCTATGTGTTTATGATTTGTAGAAGTTGTAAAGACAGAGTAGCGTACAGTTAAAGGTTTAAAGACGTAAAGGCAAGTTTTCTAAACTCTTGTCTATACCCTGTGTTGGACAAGTTGTCATTATGCATAAACAGTTATTGAATAGTCGATGCCATTTGATTCAGCTAGACGGAGACTTAGAGTATTTTGGTTGGTTTTTCACAAATCTTTCTAGAATATTTACAATGTGGTTATCCTATGCCAATTGCTTGGCACAAATTCTTAGGCAAACTTGAGTATGAATAAATAAATATTTTTACGTCGTTAATTCGACAGGCACATAAGGTTGCCACCAATTAAACGTAAATACGTTTAATGTATGAGTGTTGATCAACATAGAGTACTACAGGCTGATCACCTAGATGTGCTCGTAAGCTATATTGAACTTACGACCTCAGTGCCGGGTTGTTCCTTTCATGAATAAGAACTAAATGATGGTTCATGGTCGTTGACCAATATATATTTCGAATAGGCTATAAGTTCTTGGGAATGGTTTTAAAGGAATCAAAACGTTATTTTGATTATTCCTAAGTACTTCATAACTATTGTACAGTTATTGAAGACAAAGTCATATGACTCTTGATTTTGTGGTTTCAAGATATGTTGTTGAGCTTGCTGAGCTATTTATGCTCATTCTTGCTTAAAACAAAATAATTTCAGTTAAGAGCGAACGAATGTAAGGATCCGGTAAAGACAAAGGGAAGTTCAAGATGGACAAGTAGTTATCTTTGTAATAGCATAGTATTATTATTGTAATGACTGATAATATGATATTAAACGAATGTAATGGTTAAAAAGAACCTGGGAAGGGATTAATAGAATGTAATATTTAGTAAAATTATGCATCTTATTGAAGTCTTCAATTGAATGTATGAGTAGATTGTAGTACCGTGTAGCACCATATTCATGGTTTGAAGGTACCCGGATTTAGGGTCATCACAGGTTGGTATCAAAGCTTTAGGTTATAAAACTGAAGGGGAAAACGTTAGGCTATAACTGTGAGAAGAGGAGTAGAAGTTAAAAGTAAACAAACCCGGGTAGAGTTTCAAAGAAGAAAGTAACCTTAAACATATTAAATTTGATATGTGTTTATAATATTTGATTGTATACTAATCAAGTTATTGTGTCTTATTATAGATACCAGGAATTATGGACATGTATAATGAAATACATGAAGTTAGTGAGGACTCAGTCAACTTTGTAGTGGTAGTACCGATGCCGATAGCAGAGGTACCTGTAGTGATTGTGGAGGAGACTGATTCAGAGGAGGAGGATCCGTCTGAATACTCTGATAACTTTAACTTTGCGTCATTGTTTGATGGTATATTAGAGGAAGAAGTGGAGACAATGCTGATTAATACGGTACTGCCTACTGAGGAGTAGGAGACAGTGTCGATTAATCTGGTACTGCCTATAGAGGAGGAGGAGGAGGAGGAGTCGACACCGGTGGAGTCCATGAAGGCTCTGTTCATGGCTGTGTTGGACTGGAATGTCCAACTTAGTAAAGAGGTTCGTGACCTAAAGCAAGAGGTCCACGACATCCAGGAGGATAAAAAGGGCATGCAAGTCTTCTGCGAGGTCGAGCATGACGAGAAAGTGATGGCGAAGGATAAAGTCCGGGACTTAAAACTAGAGGTCCAGGAACTAAAGGCTGAGATTCTGAACAAGAAGCAAAAGATAAGTCAAATGTCCTACATTCATAGGAGTTTCCACGAGGATTACCAGCACCAGATTGCTGAGTATCTTGTGGAGGAGGGACAGACTCGGCATACCATTAGCCGGGATATTGTGGTAAGTATGGCCGATGAGGATTATGCTAATGCCGTGAGGCAAATGTAGTCCAGATAGTATAGCTATGTAAATATTATGTAGCTAGTAGTGACGTAAAATCCTCTTTTGTATAAACAATAGTAGTCTTTTGTAAATCCCAATTTTTGGCAAGCAATTGCGGGATAGTAATGTAAATGGTTAAATCCATATAATGATGAACGTGTAGTGTTATACTACAAGCAGAAGTATATGAATATAAGAAGTTTATTGAAATGCTTTTCAATGTGATTGAGTTATTATTGATTGTTAATAATAACCGAATAAAGGAATAAATAATAATGAAAATGTTTTTGCATTAACAAAAAATGCCACCAAGAAGACGACAAAGAAACCAAGAAGAAGAGCCTCGTAATGAGGAGGAACAAGGGAATAATAACCCGATGCAAGAGTTTGTGAACTTATTAGCTACGGCTCTTAATAGGATGAGAGATAACGTACGAACGAATCCTGCGGTAGGTCGTGGGACTACCTTTAAGGAGTTTAAAATTATAGGTCAGCCTGAGTTCTATGGAACCACGGATCCTATAGCTGCCCAAGTTTAGGTAAAAGAAATTGAGAAGGCATTTGTCATAGCAAATGTTGGTGAGGCGCAAAAGACTTCTGTTGTGACTTACATGATGAAGGGTGAGGCTAACTACTGGTGAGGGGCAAACCAGGGTAGGGCCGAAACAGAGGTGGTTATGTGGACATTGTTCAAAGAGTTATTCTTTGAGAACTACTTCCCCACGAGCATGCAGGGAAGGATGGTGATTCATTTCCTAGAACTGAAGCAGGGGGACATGACAATTCCCCAATACGCAGCCAGGTTCAATGAACTGGCGAGGTTTCCTCCACACCAAGTGGACACAAAGTTGAGAAAGGCTAGGCATCGAATATCGGTATTCCAAAGTGTTACTTTTGGAGCCGTGCTGGAGAAAGTGATTATAGCCGAGGGTGGTAATGAGGCATTGAGCCAATACTACAAGGAGAAAAAGAATAAGGGTAAGATTGACGTGTCAGTTAAAATTGAGGGAGCCAGTGGGAGTGGCCAGAAGAGGAAGGGTTTTAACTCTGGGAATACCGGAGTAAAGCAAGATTATCCTAAGAGGAGGATGGACGCATGCAAGACTTGCGGGAAGGATCATCTAGGAGTCTGTCTTAAGGGCAAGGCGGTGTGTTACAACTGTGGATAGGAAGGGCACATTTCTTCTAATTGTCCCAGTCCAAAAAAGAATCGCGTTTGCTTTATGTGTGGATCTACGGACCACATGGCACGGAACTGTCCGTAGAAAGGTTCGAATGGTGGGAAAGGAGCTAGCGATAGTAAGCTAGCGATTGATGGTGCAGTACCACAGGGTAGACCGACTGCCCGCACTTTTAATATGACGGTCCAGGATGCGGTTGCATCAAATGACGTCATCGTAGGTATTATCCCGATCAACGATATAAATGCGTATGTATTATTTGATTCGGGTGCTACGTGTTCGTTTATAGCATGTGAATTTGCTAAACGATTAGGATTACTCCCCGAAAGACTTGTAATACCTTTGAATATTAAGGTAGCAAACAAAGAAGTAATTCCTGTTGATTATGTTCATAGGAGTTGTTGTGTAGATATTAGAAGTAATAAATTGTCGGTAGATCTTATACAGATAAAGTTCGGAGAATTCGATATAATTCTCGGGATAGACTAGTTGTTTAACCATGCGACGATTATCGATTGTCAAAATAAAAATGTGAACCTTCGAATTTCTTAGAAACCCAAGGTAGTGTTCTACGATAGTAAATCACCAGGACGCTCTTGTAATCTAACTATGATGCAAGCCAGGAAATTGTGAAGGAAAGGATACGAGGGATACCTATGCTATGTTGTTGATACCCAGCGAGTTGGAGCAATATTGGAACAAATACCTATAGTCAATGAATATACGGATGTTTTTCGAGCGATTTGCCAGGTCTTCCACCCGATAGGGAGATTGAATTCATTATAGATGTTGTGCCAGGGACGACACCAATTTTGAAGGAATCGTATCATATGACGCCAGTGGAATTGAAGGAGTTGATGATTCAGTTGTAAGAACTGTTGTACAAGAAGTACATTCAACCGAGTGTTTCTCCGTGGGGAGCAACATTATTGTTTGTAAAGAAAAAGGATGGACCATTGAGGCTTTGTATCGACTACCGAGAGTTGAACAAACTAACAATAAAGAATAAGTAGCCCATTGCCCAGGATTGATGATCTTTTTGATCAATTAAAAGGGGAAAAATATTTTTCTAAGATAGATTTGCGGATGGGGTATCACCAGTTGAAGGTTAGAGAGGAGGATGTACCTAAGACAACATTTATGACTTGTTATGGTCATTACGAGTTCTTAGTGATGTTGTTTGGGTTGACTAATGCACCAGCCGCATTTATGGATATGATGAACAGAGTGTTCAAACAGTATTTAGACAAGTTTGTCATGGTGTTCATTGATGATATTCTAGTCTATTCCAAGAGGAAATAAGATCACGCTGAACATTTGAGATTAGTGTTGGAAGTAGTACGGAAAGAGAAGTTATATGCAAAATTCACTAAGTGTGAATTTTTGTTAGAGAGAGTGCAGTTTTTGGGACACGTCATCGATAAGGAAGGGATTTCAGTAGATCCAGCGAAGGTGGAAGTAGTTATTAACGGGGAACAATCGCAAACGCTGATGGAGGTGCAAAGTTTCCTAGGGTTAGCGGGTTACTATCGGAGGTTCATCCAGGACTTCTTGAAGATAGCTACTCCATTGACAAATTTGACAAGGAAGACTGTGAAGTACGTGTGGACAGAGAAGTGTGAAGATAGCTTTCAAGAGGTGAAGAAGAGATTAAGTCAAACACCGATATTGTCTTTACCGGATAAGACAGGGAATTTCGTAGTTTATAGTAATGCTTCGCATAGAGGACTGGGTTGCATGCTCATGCAGCATGGCAAGGTCATTGAATATGCATCTCGGCAATTGAAGGAGTATGAGAAAGGTTATCCTACTCATGACCTTGAACTTGCAGCGATGGTTTTTGCCTTAAAAATTTGGAGGCATTACATATACGAGGAGAAATATGAGATATACACAGATCATAAAAGTCTGAAATATATCTTCACATAGAAGGAGTTAAATATGAGGTAGAGAATATGGTTGGAGTTGATAAAGGATTACGACTATGAAATCTATATCACCCAGAGAAGGCAAACATGGTGGCCGACGCTTTAAGTAGAAAGTGTCGAGAGAAACTGTTAATGTTAATAACTCAGGATGAGTTGATAACGGAGATGGAAAGAACGTAATTAGAAGTGAGATGTCCAACTGAGGAAGGTGAGAAGCTGTTTGCAATGGAGGTACACCCTACCATTGTGGAAAAGGTGAGGGAAGTGCATCTCAGAGCTGATGAGTGTGAATGGATAAAGTAGAAGAGTGCAAATGGTACCGAGGATACGTACAGTAATGAAGGGTTATTAAGATTTGATGGACGAATTTGGGTTGCGTGTGAGCCAGAGTTGAAAGAAGAGATCATAAACGAAGCACATCACTCGAGGTACTCGATTCATCCTGGTAGTACCAAGATGTATCAAGACCTTCGATAAAAATTTTGCTGGACAAACATAAAGAGAGAGATAGTAGAGTATGTCAGTAGGTGCTTAACTTGTCAAAAAGTTAAGGCCGAACATCAGCGACCCAATGGTATACTACAATAATTGGAGATTCCGGAATGGAAGTGGGAGCATATCACAATGGACTTTGTGGTGGGACTTCAAACATCGCAGAAAGGATACGACGCTATTTGGGTAATAGTGGATCGTCTGACGAAGTCGGCTCATTTCTTGCCGATAAGAGTCATGTACAACTTAAACCAGTTAGCTAAGCTTTATGTCAAGGAGATTGTCTCAAGGCATGGGGTGCTAGTTTTGATAGTGTCAGATCGTGACCCACGATTCACATCGAATTTTTGGAAGAGCTTGCAAGAGCAGATGGGAATGCAACTGAGGTTGAGCATGGCGTATCATCCATAGACGGATGGAAAAAGTGAGAGGACAATTCAAACACTATACGACATGTTAAGGTCTTGCGTTTCAAGGGGAGTTGGGACGATCATCTACCGTTGGTAGAGTTCGCCTATAACAACAGTTATTATGCCAGTATAGGCATGCCGCCTTACGAAGCGTTGTATGGACGGAAGTGCAGAACGCCACTGTGCTGGGATAAAGTAGGAGAGCGTCGAATGTTAGGACCAAAGATGGTGCAATAAATGGCAGAAGTGGTTAAGTTGATACGAACGCGGCTAGTAGCAGCTCATGACAGACAGAAAAAGTATGCCGATCCACATCTGAAAAATAGAGAGTTCGAAGTTAGTTCGTATGCGTTCTTGAAGGTGTCGCCTTGGAAAGGAAAGATACGCTTCGGGAAGAATGGAAAGTTAAGCCCTAGGTTCATAGGACCTTTTGAAATTTTGAGAAGGGTAGGAGAGGTAGCATATGCGATAACATTACCTCCAGAGTTGGGACATATCCATAACGTATTTCACGTATCGATATTACATCCCTATAAGCCAGATTACAAGCACGTAATCGAGTATGAACCAATCCAAGTCGAGAAAGACTTGACATATGAAGAGATTCCTATTCAAGTCATTGATAGGAAAGAACAAGTCTTGAGAAGCAAAGTCATACCTTCGGTGAAGGTGATATGGAGGAGCCACAATGCCGAAGAAGCAACGTGGAAACTCGAAAAAAAGATGAGGAAAGCTTATCCTCATCTATTTGACTAACTTATAATGAAATTTTGAAGACAAAATTGTTATAACGGGGTAGAATGTAACGCCTGAGAAATTTGAACGTTTATGTACATGAATTTTATTTGATTTATTGAATAAAATTTGATTATTTATTTATTAAACTGAGTAAGCTAATCGAAGGTCGTTCTATGACCTAGGGAATGTAAAAATGGTTAGTATTCTGGCTACGTGCTAGAAATAATTGATGTGAATTTATAAGACGAAAATAAAAGATTTCCAAGAATAAAAATATTTATGAGAAAAAGACGAAATAGACACTATTCATGTGATGAAACCCTAAGGGTTAGGGTTTGAGAACCTTAAGTCTTACTGGGAGATCAGAATGTCGGAATGACATTTTGTCAAAAGATTTGACCGTGATATATCATGAAAAGTTAAGTCAGCCGAGAAAAGTTTTCTCGAAAGAAAATCACTATTCATCCATTTTCTGCTCGAGAATTATTATTGAAATTCTGAGAAACGTGTAATGATAGGATTCTAAGATGAGATGGAATGTGTAATAATATTATACGACATATAATATGAATTTTATACGAAGTAAATACATTCAAATTGAATTAAATTTAATAACTAAACCCGTGGGTCGAACCGATGGGTTAACGGGTGGGTTAAACCCATGGGGCAACCCATGGGCACATAAGATGATAAGGTGGGCATGTGGGGTGCATGTGCTACCACATAACAAGACATGGGGCAAAGGAGGTTTGGTCCTAATAACCAAACTACGCTAAGCCTTGTAAAATTCTATAAATAAAAGATCTCACTAGCCATTTTGTTGGTTGATCAATTTGTGCAAATATTGAGAGAGAGAGAGAGAGAGAGAGAAAAAAAAGAGAAGCTAGTTTGTGCTTTGATAAGAAAACCAAGCAAATACGGAGCAAGAAGTAACTGAATCTCCATATTCAATCAAACAAGAACAACAAAGGTATAAGGTTAAGGAAAATTTGATAATAATCATTTGTCTTTCAATATAGAATTGATAGAGAAGTGAATTGGTGGAGTATGTTTAGTAAGAGGGTATAAGGTTGGCTAAATGATGAATTAAGAACACTAATAAGCCATGGATAATGAAATCATAATAATTGATTAAGGAATTAATGAAGAATTTATCAAATTAATAAGAGTTTGGTTAATAAGCATGTAAAACCATTAAAACATAGATGCTTACAATAGTTGGAATTATTAAAGAACAACCAATGGATTGATTCCATTTGGTTTGAAGTAAAAATATCAAAAAACAAAGATTCAGTGAAAGTTACGCGATTAGATGTTAATCGTCGAAATCGTGAATTTTCCCAGAATGGAAGTCAAAAGTCGCTGGTTGATTTGAAAAAGATGGTTTTCGATGGCGTAACGTGTGATTAGGAAAATAAGATTTGTGAGAGCAAGAACGAATGCATTCGGACTTAAAACGAAGAATTGACCGTTGAACGTTGAACGTTCACGAACGTTTAACGAACGCGTAAAAATGGACTAATCGGCGAATTTCTCGCCAACAGATTCAGAAATGAATTCTGACTTGATGAAATCATAGAACATAGAATTTATGAACTATTGGCTTTGGAACGAGCTAATTTTGAGTTGTAACGATCGTGTTACGAGCTAGTAAAATTCAAAAATTTTAGAATCTGGGGGTCGGCGCTGCAGCGCCGCCCAGGCCTTGCTTCCCAGCGCCGCAGCGCCAAGGCAGGGGAAATGTTTTGTGAGACAGCATTGCCTTTAAGCCTTTGGAACTATTTGTTATCCTAGCTTTCTACATGGTAATTATGGGGCAACTATATGGTTAATATTCATAAAGAGAAATCACTTAAACAACATGTTTAAGAATGGTTTTATGAATTAAACGTTTACAAAACGTATTTAAATTTAAACCTCAAAATTCAATACTGTGAACTATGAATCGTAATCGAGTTGTGAGCGTGCCTTAAGGGTATATAACATGTAATAGAGGTGTGTGATGCATGAATGACATCGAATGAAGTTAAAACTTATGTAAATTCTATACGAAGTTCGATAATGGGAATTCGATGGGAATGTGATCAACGTAACGAGTCGGTTGGGGTTTCGTCAATCATTGTGTTTAATGATGATCGACGGGAGTCGGTTTATGACATATAGGTGTTAATAAGCCATAATAAACGTTAAATAACTTGAACGAATGTTATTATCTGAATAATTCGGTTATGTTATACAAGAAGAAGAAGAAAGGTTATACATTGTATATCAATTGCGAATTCTCATTTGGTATGTGATGTATTTATGATTTGTAGAAGTTATAAAGACCGAGTTGCGTAGAGTTAAAGGTTTAAAGATGCAAAGGCATGTTTTCTAAACTCTTGTCTATACCTTGTGTTGGACAAGCTGTCATTGTGCATGATTTCTTATACATAAACTGTTATTGAATAGTCGATGCCATATAATTCAGCTAGACGGAGACTTAGAGTATTTTGGTTGGTTTTCCACAAATCTTTCCAGAATATTTACAATGTGTTTATCCTATGTCAATTGCTTGGTACGGATTCTCAGGTAAACCTGAGTATGAATAAACAAATGTTTTTATGTCGTTAATTTGACAGGCACATGAGGTTGTCGCCAATTAAACATAAATAAGTTTAACGTATGAGTGTTGATCAACATAGAGTACTACATGCTGATCACCTGGATATGCTTATAAGCTGTATCGAACTTACGACCTCAGTGCCGGGTTGTTCCTTTCACGAAGAGAACTAAATGATGGTTCATGGTCGTTGACCAATATATATTCCGAATAGGCTATAAGTCCTTGGGAATGATTTTAAAGGAATCAAAACATTATTTTGATTATTCCTAAGTATTTCATAACTATTGTACAGTTATTTAAGATAAAGTATGATTCTTGATTTTGTGGTTTCAAGATATGTTGTTGAGCTTGCTGAGCTATTTATGCTCATTCTTGCTTAAAACTAAATGATTTCAGCTAAGGGCGAACAGACCGAATGATCCGGTAAAGACAAAGGCATGTCCAAGATGGACAAGTAGTTATCTTCGTAATAGCATAATATTAGTATTGTAATAATTGATATTATGACATCGAACGAATGTAATGGTTACAAAGAACCTGGGAAGGGATTAATAGAATGTAATATTTAGTAAACTTATGCATCTTATTGAAGTCTTCAATTGAATGTATGAGTATATTGTAGTACCGTGTAGCACCATATCCAGGGTTTGAAGGTACGCGGATTTGGGGGCGTCACAATTTATAGTGGTGGAAGTCTTTCATAAACCACAAGGTGTGATGCCAGGAAGATGGATAAACCATGGCAATGAACGACCCAGCATAGTAAGGATGTCCACAGACGATCTGCTAAATAATTTTCAAGATATAGACTTGGATCTTACAACGGTGCAGTATGATTCTGAGAATCATCTGATAAAGTGGTTCTACCCATAGATGCCATGGCTGAAGGCCTACACTGCTGGAGATAAGAGCTACATTAGCTGGTGTTACTCACACTTTCCTAATCTAGAGCTGATCTCACAAAACTTTCCAAGGGTGAAGACATTCCCAACCAAACTGATCAGAGACCAGCCTCACTTCAAAGTCTACCGTCATGCCCTTAATGTCTACATTCCCTACTATCTTCTAGATAGCTTACATGGTGGAAAGATCACTCCAAAGCCTATGATCGTAGAGTCTTTACACTCTAAAATTGCAAGTGACCAAGCTCACCCTGATAAGTCAAACCTTACTCCTACGATACTCTCTGATATCCCATCTTCCTCCAACAGCAACTGGTATTCAAATCTCTTTGACATTCTCACTACCTTTGAAAATATCTCTAAAAGTGAGAAACCTGATGTCCAACCAGCTGTCCAAATTCTTCAAGAGCAAGAGTTATTGGAAAAATCTAAAGAATTGGTTGAGAAATTCTCCTATATTTCTAAAGAAGCTAAGAGCATGTCAGCAGGAGAAAACAGTGAATTCCATAACAAGCTTCAGGAAAATATCTCAGATATATCTCTCAAGCTTCAACAGAGAGATCAAATCTATCTGAATCCATAAAGGATCAAAGGGGAGAAGCTCTGTAACTTCAAAAGAAAAATGAAGAATCTATTTTGTCTATCTCTAAGAAAATAGACACTCTCAACCAGTCTCTTTCCCTGAAGCTAGAGCTCAGCTAGCAGGAACTAAAGATTGAAGTTGGCAACACATACCACCTGATTGAGCAGCTTATGTCCAATGTTCAGCATCTTTCTCAAATGATTGATGACAAAAAGGGAGAGAAAAAGAGGCACTCAAAGAGACGAATGAAGACAGAGGAAAAGAGCCAAAGAAGAAGAGCAGAGGAGCTGAAAGGAAAGCTAAATAAGAAAGCTATGAAGTCATCATCTGAGGGGGAGCAGGAACTAGAGGAACAAACAGATGAGTAGAAGCAACAGAAAGAGCATCCAAAAGACATACAAAGTGCAAACAATTAAAAAGAGAAGGTACATCTCTAATTGTAATTGTATGTTCTGGATCCAGGACTTAGATTGCCATATCATTTGTAAATTAAATACTCATCAATGACATTCATATTACATGTTCTATTAATAGAGCAGCTCACTGTATATTAAGATTCATTCATCTCATACATATGCATTTAATGTTTTTGTCATAATCAAATAGGTGGAGATTGTTAGGAATATGCACGAGAATGTTATTCCTCTTTACATAAGATTTGATTATGAACTTAATGAATGAATATGCAAATATGTCTAAATTGATAAAAGTTGTAAAGTCCTTAAGAGATGATAGACAACATGTAAAAGGACTTAGATTGAAATGATCAAATGTATTAGGTTAATCTTAGATGAATGAACAGCTTTGTGAAGTCCTTCAAAATATTACAATGTACAAGAACTATGAATAGAAAGATTAAGCTTGTGAGGTTGATCTTATAAAGTGTAATAGATAGGTTCGTCTGATCATAGAGAACTTCAACAGCCATCACAATCTGCCAAGAGAGTTAAGGCAGAATAGTAGTCTATCAAGGCAGAATCATAGTCTGTAAAGATAGCCTTTCTCGAAGTCACAGTCTGGCAAGAAGGCCACTCTTGAGATCGTAAAGACAGTCTGCCGAGTGCCTGCTAAGCCAAGTCAAGAATCATAGGCTTCACTCGAAGTCGTGGAGTCTACAGATCGTAACCTAGGCAGAAATCATAGTCTAGCAAGCCAGTCAAGAGATTGCAAATGTGAAGGGGAAAATCGTAGTCTGTCATATGAACTACTCTCAGAATCGCAGACTACACTCGGAGTCATAAAGTCTACAGATCGTCAATGGGCAGAATCGTAGTCTGCAGAACCATAGCCAAATTATAGTCAATCAAGTGCTCAAAATGGCAAGGAAGAATCGTAGAGCACTCTACGATTCTCAACAGATGAGCAATCCTAAAGTGTATACAAATATCTCATTCTCTGGTAAGAGTAGTCAAGTTTCAGAATGCAGTCTACTTGAAGAGTATCAAAAAGCATTCTCTGAAAGGCCTACAAGCAAATAGAAGATCAAAGCACCAACTCTATCAGCAAGGCTGATTGAGAAGTGAAGAGCTATTCAGGAGGAAGTCTTCTACAAACGCTCATCAGAAGACAACGATTGTAGTGTCTGTCAAATAAACAGAAGACAACGAGCGTAGTGTTGACTACAACGATCGTGGTGTTTGCCAACTAGCAGCAGAGACTGATAACGCACCTACAGAGATAATAGCTAATCTACAAAGGACAGATAAAAAGGATTATCTATGCTCAGCCTCACCATAAAGAGTGACCAAAAGATCACAAAGAAGAAAGTTATGGAAGCTGAGCATGACTAATCAAAGGAGTTATAAAAACCAAAGAGCCAAAGCAGTCAGCCAGTTTATCAGTTCCTGAAGCAAGGCAAGACAGACAGAATCATAGAAGCAGACTGCAAGAGCTAAGTGCAAGATGGTACTACATTGACCAATCACGGAGCACTCTCAGAATCGTAGTGTTGTCAAACTCAGTCAACTTACAACTTCCACAAGCAAACTACGACCAAGTACATGAATGTCAGCATCAAAATCGTAGAGTTCGTTTGTCTGATTATTGAGACTCAGCAATGTCTAAATATGAAGACTAACAAACGAACGTTGTTGATTGAGAGTACCTATGCACTCACTAACATCCTTGGTCCTAATCGAGGAAACAAAAAGGAGAAATAAAGGTGACTACAAACCTGACTGCTGAAAGTGACATTTCAGAGGTGTTAGGTGAAACAGTAGACTGCTGTGTTAGGAAAGTCAAAAAGGAGTTTTCACGTCAACTCAGCATGTTTACATCAAAGAACTTAGAATCTTTAAAGCTTTTCAAATAGCTCCCAATGGCTATATTCCAACAACAAGCTGATGGATGGATATATAACAGCTGAAGCTTTAAAAGAGAAAGAGTTGTTGACTCAGAGTGAGTCTTATTAAGCTTAACAAATAAAAAGTCTCAGTGACAGTGAGACTACCATAGAAGGAGTTATGCACATCTGATGAGAGTCTTTCACTACTAAAAGCTTCACTTAACACGAAGGAGTAAGCCAACAAAGTGGCATCTGTGCTGAGAGTCGGAAGGCCAAGAAGACAAGAACTAGAGTAGAAGATCAAAAAGCAGACCTCCAGAGCTACTCTACGTTTCACCATGAACACTCTGAGCTGAAGAGAAGAAGATGCATAGTAGAATCTATACACAAAACAACTAGTGTTCAAAGGCTGCTAAGTACCAGAAGAAGTCTGCATGATATGCAAGACTTAGCAGTTCCTCAGTGGTGATAGTGTGTTATCCTGAATATCAGATGAAGTCAAGCATCATCAACAAAGATCAGCTGCACCAAGGAGATGAAACAGACTGTTAAGTACTCAAAGATGTCAAGCTTAATGTATATCTTAGTAGTCCATCAGTTATGATCAAGTATCAATGCTGAATGCTATACGATCATAAGAAGTAGCTAAGTACCAGAAGATGAACAAGCTGAATGTCATCTTAGCAGCTCAACAACAACAACAAATAAACAAACAACCAGGGCCTGAGGGGTCCTTATCTTCATGACTAAATCCAAGTCAAGTCTGCTGGTCTTGCTGAGTATCGGAGGGTACAAGAGATTCTAAGTCTGTTGGGCTTAGTCTACAATTTCCAAGTCTGCAGGGCTTGAAGAGTTCTTAGTGAAATAGAGTTCCAAGGCTGCTAACCTTGAAGGAATCTTAGTGATTCAAAGTTGATCTTTTCCTTAGTGGAATCCCTGCTTGTTGAAGCAGAAGAGTGGAGTAGGAGCATTTAGTCTCTAAACCACTTAAAACCCCTGGTGTCATTTACCTTATGTCATTTACATTCTGTAATATAACTGCTTACAACTAATCTAACATTAGAACAATGTTTAACTAGATATTCTTGAAGGGGATCTTAACCTATTCCGCTGTGCATAATATGACTCTTCTATTTGTCATCTGCTAATTACTTAGCAAGAAAAAAAAGAAAAGGAAAAGGCTTTTAAAATTAAAAAGGATCTATTCAACCCCCCTTTTAGATCTCTTGTGTGACCCTGGGAAGTAACATACTTGGATAAATATAAAACATACACTCTATGTGGGATCGGTCCATACTTGTTACTATAATAATTCTTGAGTTAGTAGAATAGGAGTAAGGTTAATTTTGGAGTGCTAAACTACAGCTCCCACTTCCTAAGGCTTGGATACCGAGTTAATTGGTATAATGGACATTGAAGCAGATTTTTAATTTCCTTCATTTTTTTCTCTTTATCATTTTCCCATTCATTATTTTTTTCAACTTTTTCTCCATAAGGCTCTGTGACAATATAAGTAGGTTAAACAGTTCTAAGTTATGAAATCAGTGCACATAGACATCTCAACAAATAACTTTGACAAATAAGCATGCTTCTCATATTCAAGTACTCATGTATCACAAATTTAATTCAAATCACTTACTATAGATCATAACTTATTTTCACCATTCATTAACCAATTAAGCATCAAACAGAATCTGAAATTTAGTATTGATTCTCAATCTTTGACTTTAACCTTTTAAACACTTAGCCAAATAGAATCATGAAACCAAAAATTTCCAAATATTTTCAAAAATTTTCAAAGGCATCAATTTTTTAACTTCCCATCAAAATTAGATCAATTTCCCTAAATAAAACCTAAATCTCCCCCCCCCCCCCCCCCCCACACTCAAACCTTACATTGTCCCCAATGTAAGAAAATCATGTAAAGGAGAAATAACTACTAACTAACATGCAACTTAAAAAGTAAAGGGATAGAAAAATCAAATCTGAGATCTTGGGTTGCCTTGTTAGGTTTGTAAAATTCATGGACGCAATCAAATTGCATAAAATAAATGGAAGAATGGTAAATCAGAGTTTTAAAATTTTACAAACCTTATAACTGGATCATCCTTTATGCCAAGTTATTAATTAAACGAAATAGATGGAGATTAGATTCATACCCTCATAGAAACTAGCTTCCTCAGGTACGAGTTCAACTCCAATTCGTTTTCGCGTTCAACTTGAATCCATCGGGTTGATTTCTTCCTTTGATCAACGTTAGCCACCCAAGTATTTGGCCTCTAGAGGTGATCCACCAAGAAAGAACAAGAATTCAAGAAGAAGGGTGTTTGGCTAAACCCTAGTTTCTATCTTTATAGAAAAAGTGTACTCTCCCAACTCTTGGAATAAAGTGTGTAACATTTTTCCATAATAAGATTTTCTTATTTATAGATGTAGGCAACCCTCCTAAACTATTTAGGATTCAGATTTCATATTAATTAATTAAACCCTTTTAATTAATTAGGCTTCCCAGTTCCATTGGGAATAATTAAACTCTTTTAATTAATTAGGCTCCTAATCTTATTAGGAATATACATATGGGAGAATATCTTATTAATTAATTCATAAACTCCTTTAGGAATTAAATAATAATAATAATAATAATAATAATAATAATGAGATTCCTCTTATTAATTTATATTTAATATTTCTAAAATATTAAATAATAAATATTAAGCTATTTAATTTATTCTATCACCATAGATTAACTTAAATATACTTAACTTAGTATTACGATTATGCCATTAGCTTCTTTAATAAATATTCTTCATTTTATGGTGTGACCCTTTAGGTTCTCCATATTAAACCGGTTGTGAATAAATCAATTAGAACAATTCTAATCTTATTTAAATAAATAAATTAAATTAACAATTCATTTAAATAAATAATATTTATTCTACAATAAGGGTAAGCCCCCTTAGCGATTAACGACTTTTCAAATAATATAGATTTCAACATTAATCATAAAAGAACCTTTGAGTTAATAGTTACCGTACAATTCAATCTTTCTACCATACAATATTCCAATTAAATATAAGACATTAAATTACTGTCAAGTCTTATTTTATTTAATTATATGTATTTCGATCCTTAATTGCACAACTCTAAATAATGCAAATTAGAAACTCCTTTCTAATTTCATTCCACCTTGGCCAAGGATTCCTGGGTTATCATTTATCGAATCATATATGACATATCTATTCTTTTACTAGAAGTGGTAGATTCTTTATTGATCATTCATTATCTCCATATATAACTTATTATACCCAAGCATACCCTTTGATATACCCTAAGGGTCTTAAAGGACATGTCAAAGTATAACTCATTATACACAAGAAACTATGATGATCTCAAGTCTAAGGATCACTTTTACTACTATCACTGTAACGCCCCTAAATCCGGGTCCCCAGAACCTCGGACCTGGTACGTTACGATACAACATTTCTATAACTATTACGGAAGATATAAACATAAATTGTTTATACAATAACTTTTACAACATAATCCCAAGGTCTGTAACCTTAACTTAATACCTGTATTCAATATCATATACAACATACAATGTCATATGCCTTCGTCTGTATCTGAAGTATTCATTTAAATCTGCAATGTTTATCATGATATAGCAAGGATGAGCAACAAGTTTGCCCAGCAAGTTTAATTTCAAGAAAAGATATATCATGATTGAAAAGAATGAATAATAAGCTGGCTGACTTTCAATAATATAACAATTATGAAATAGCATGAATAAATTTTCATAACTGAACGACCGAGACAATAAAAATGAATGGTCAATAATGAACATGAATAAATCAACTAGACTAAATGGTAATGAAGGTGATCAGCTTTTCATACCTGATGAACACATGCAATATGCACAACGTGCGAATCAATAATTCATAGAAGTGATGTAATCAACAAGGATTAACCACTAGCATAATTAAAGAATCATAACTTAAGGTTGAGTTAAAGAAAACTTGCCTTTATTGCCGACTACTGCTACGCAGTCTATTTAGCTTCATCTGAAGACCTAATATTAATAATACCGATTTTCACATTAGAATAATATCATCGCAATAACTATTGCTAATTACAGTTATAAAATAACCTAAACACATTATCACATAATCCTATCGGTCAACAGAACACATAAGACCTAGTATCAAATCAACTATTTCAGTCTGAATTGAGTTCGGTACTATTTCGATCTCCCGATTGCCTAATCGGATAATTATCGAGCCAAATATTAATAAGACTCTACTTAAACAGTATAATATTAACTTAGATAATTTATTAATCAGTCAAAATATTTTTCAAAAGTTCATAATAATTTTCAAATAATTATTATCATTTATAATGATTTTTCGATCATAAATATTATTTTTATATGATTTAAATACCATAATATTCCATTATCATTAATATTTATTTAATATCAAATATTAATGAAATTCATGTAATAATATTATAAGTTATTTATAATATCTCAAAGTATTTTTAATACCTTAATATCACATTTAAATGGTTTAAAACATTTAAATCCATTATTAAATAACTGCCATTAATATTAAAAATATTAATGTATTTCATGAAAAAAATATCAAAAGTTATATTTTATAACTTAAAATATGTTTATAACCTTTAAATCATTTTTATATGATTTTTAAATCATTAGAACTATTTTTCCATAATTTATTTAATGCATTTATGAAATAAATTTATTATCATAATATTATTCTATACCTTCATTTGATTACTATTTAATATTAATTAAATAAAATTAATTAATTACCTTTAGTTATTATTTAATTAATAAATAATAGTCAATTAGATCTATTCATTATTTAATGATAATTAGATGATGAATAATTAAATTATTGTTTGTCTTTACTTATTATGTAATATTAATTAACTAATAATTAATTAATTTCTTATCCTTGAATTATAAATAATTGATTTATTTACTTCATTAGTCTTTAATTATTCCTTGTTATTATTTAAAGAATAATTAATTAATATTTGTCATTATTTATTATTTAATAATAAATAATTAATTCATATCATAAATTTTTAATCATTCTTTCTTATTAAATTAAGAATAATTATTTATTACTTGTCCTTATTTATTATTTAATATTTAAATAATAAATAATTTTACACTTTTTTATTAATGTAAGTAAGTAATCACTTAATCTTACTTAAACATTCGTTAATCATTATTTAATATTAATTAAATAATAATTAATCAATTGTTTAACTCTAATTATTATTTAATATTAATTAAATAATAAATAGTTACTTTGTCAACACTAACTTTACTTTATTATCACCTAATATCACTTAAATAATAGTTAAATAGTTAATTACATTTAATTTTGTATGTAATTGATTTGCTAACCATTTAATGGCTTTAAAAATCATTTATAATAATTATTCACTTTTCACTTAATTACGATTCTGCCATTCTTGCCCAAAATTTCCAAATTCGATGTCCTTTACGGAAACGTTTGTAACACGAAATCTACAACTCGGAATTAAGTTTCGTCGGAGGCTTTGGATTCGTATTTTCTTGAACTACAGTTTTCGTTTATTAAACACCATATTTGGTTCTGTTTGGTCAAGGAAAACAGCCCAGAAGTGGCTGGTCAGTTTGAGTTTCCCAGCTTGACCCTCTTGTACTAAAATAATCATAACTTAGTCATTTTAAAACATTTTTGAGCGATTCTTGAGCCCACACGAAGCTAACGTCTGGGACTACAACTTTTGTTTTTGGTCCATCTTCAAATTCCAAACACAAAATTCCAAAAATTTCGTGGAAGGGGACTGAACTGAAATGGTTTTCTAATTTTGACTTGGCTACTTTAAAATGACATAACTCTTTCCTCCGAAGTCGGATTTAGTCTGTTATAGAGTCTATGGAAAGCTTATTCAGTTTCCTACAACATACCAAAAGCCCATAATTTTTTGGAACATCTAACTAATCTCGAAATTCCCTTTTTGTGGCAGCAGACTCTAGCTTTTCTAAGCTTTAAAAAAAATATTTTCATTTTTCTTCTTTTAATCAACTTTTAACACCCAAAATGGTTACATCCATACAAAATACACTATATAACATGTAGATCTAAGGTATTTAGAGTTCAAGATCATAACTCATAATTTTGACAACAATCAAACACATAAACTAATTAGAGTTTTGTGTATAAGAATTTTTATACCTTGCTTTGATGATATCTTTCTTCTTCCAAGTAACTTAGGAACCTAGATGGCATGGAGAAGAACTCCTCTTCCTTCTCTCTAAGCCCCACGGCAGCAGCCCATTTGGGTTCTCTTTCTATTTTATTTCTCTCTCTAATTCTTTTCTTTAGCTCTTAACAATTTGGTGGCGAAATGAAGTAAGATTGCTTGCAAATATTGCAAAATAATATGACCAAGTAGCTAAGGGACACATGGCTTGAGTTGTTGGACTAAATCTTTCTAAATCTTTCCAAATGAATTGAACATGTGTTCCCTTTCTTTCTCTCTAGGTGACCGGGTGAAGCTCCCCTAGAATGCCCCAAATTTTTATTTGTTTTAATTGCCACATTTGTGTTATTTAAGTTCTAGTAAGTCCAATGAGAATTGGGCCAAAATTTGGGCTCCCAATTAAATTGCTTGGGCTCTCTATTTAAATTGTTTGGGCCATGTAAAGTATGGTCTAATATTTTAATTTTTTATCTTACCCTATTCATTTAATTAGGGTTTCCATTCCACTCATTTTAGAATTTAAATATTTACTCATGTACATTTAATTATGTAACTCAATTAAGCTTACTTTAATTAGGTTTAAAATAAATAATAACTTGAGATTATAAAATAAATCTCTTAGATTAGTATATATTTTAAATACTAAGAATTCTCCTATACCATAACTCTTAAGTTATTTAATTATCATACCTAATGTATAATTAGGTTATGTAGCTTTCTTTATAATTCACTATATAAAACATTTATCCTTATACATAATCTCTTTCCAAATTTCAAATTTATAGTATTCTCATTTAATTTCTTTACATTACTTAAAAATTTAAATCAAACCGTATAGGTTCTTTAAATTTTTTAATTAATCCTCTATTTTCACTCTAGGTTTTAAACTTTAACCTTTAATTTTAATCATTTAATATTTTATTAATCTTACAAATTCTCGGGTTGTCACAATCACTATAGGAATTCCTATTGACAGATAAGTAAAACTCCATTATGTATTCCTTAGCGAGCCAAGTTCAGTGAACTTATTCTCCAATAAACACCTACATACTTGCTTTAGTGTCTCCACACAAATGATTATGAGATCAATCATCCAATGAGCAAGCAATGTATGTACCGATCTATCCGGATTCACTAATCCCTTTTTTAGTAATCCAACGACTGGGAACAATTTTAGTTTTTAAGCTATCTAAGAATTTAGATCTCATTAGCATGATCATCATCATGATTCTAAAAGCATTTCTTAAAACTATGGGTTTATCACATTTTATTATAACAGCATCATGTAGAAAATTAAATGCCTTTAATTAAATAACTCTTTTATTAATAAATGAATAAGATTGTTACAAAGTATATGCTTTATCATCAAACATAATTGGCTTGTGTGCATACTACTTTCAATCTCCCACTTGCACTAAAGTCAATCACCATGGTATCTAATATCCTTCTTCTGTAAGTGACGATTATCCTGCTAGATAAGCTTCAATAAATGGATATGTAATGTTGTTCTTGAGAGTTCACTATCTCTATAGTGACTTCTCCTTTTCAATGATTCCTTTAATTAAATGAAAGTGTCACAACACATGTTTGTATCCAAGATGAGACTTAGGAACTATTCCTAGTTCTGTAATGAACTTTTCATTCGAAACTTTAACTTGCAACTTCATTTACAGCTATATACTTTGTCTTTATCACTAAACTAGTAACTCTTTCCTATTTGGAACCTTTCCAATTCACTGCACCACCTTTCAAGGTAACAACTTTCCTAAAGTGGATTTGTTGTCGTCTTGGTCAGTCTGAAAAAAACTTGAGTCTTTTAGTCCTCTAGTTTTAATTCAGACCCATCATGAATAATGATTACATCTTTAGTGTTGGTTAAGTACTTTAAGATGTTTTTCACTGTCTTACAGTGATCTTCTCTAGAATATGACTGATCAACATCAAGTCTCGTACATGTCATTGCATATATGATAATAACTCATGTAATCTCTCTTTTATTGAGGACAATTTTAGAGAGATACACTCCATGGATCATCATCATGAGACATCTCTTAGAGTTTGCCATGCTGAACGCCTTTAGCATCAAATGAATATACGTTCCCTGGGTTAAGCCTAGCATCCTTTTAAACCTATCTATATAGATTTAAATCCCTAATTTAGGACGTTCTACCCAAATCATTCATGGAGGAATGTTTAGACAACTTTATCTTTACTGATTATAACACTGGTATGTCATTCCTTATCAATAGTATATTAACATATAATACTAGGAATGTCACATCGTTCCCACTGACCCTTTTGTACATGTGACACCCCCAAATCCGGGTCCTTCGTTTCCACGAAATTTGGTGTTCACTATCTAAATAGAACATACATCTACCCAATAATAAGGAATGTAAAATAAATTACAACCTTATTCAAAATCTCCCAGGTTTGCTAACCTTAACATAAACAAATAAGTGCGAAAATATAACATCATAAATGAAATCTTATTACAAACATCAAAAGACAACAAGTCTTCACTTGTTCATCTTGCCTTTCCCTTTGCTTGTTGACTGTACGTCAACATTCTCAACTTTAACTGCAAGAGATTATTAAATATACAAGAGTGAGCAAACAAAAGCTCACTTGAAACACAACAATAATATGACATAACTGAATAACTTTAAAAGATTGGAATAACTTTACTTTCGTCAACAATAAAGAATTGAATAATAATTCTTTCATCAATATTTAGAATTTTGAATATTGAAATCATCTGAGGGTCATAAGACCTTGAACCATGTCCTAGGTTATGAACATTTCTATTTAAAACCTTTAACAGTCGTATAGGCTATGGACTCTCCAACGTTCGTCATCCTGATAAGAAAATTTTAAAGTTCAATTATTACGTGATATCGATCGACACTCTTCGACTACTAAAACGTAAACACATAACATATAAGGTAATTTATTATCTTTACCTATTACCACTATCTTTTCGATCTTCTTATAAGGCTACTACCTAAGGTTTTCCCCCCACCTAAGATTCATAACCTAAAGCTTTGATACCAACCTGTGACACTCACAAATTCGGGTACTTCATTTCCACATAATTTGGTGTTCGCTATGTAAATAGAACATACATCTATCCAATAATAAGGAATGTAAAATAAATTACAATCTTATTCAAAATCTCCCAGGTTTGCTAACCTTAACATAAACAAATAAGTGCAGAAATATAACATCATAAATGAAATCTTATTACAGTCAACATCAAAAGACAACAAGTCTTCACTTGTTCATCTTGCCTTTCCCTTTGCTTGTTGACGGTACGTTAATATTTTCGGATTTAACTGCAAGTGATTATTAAATATGCAAGAGTGAGCAAACAAAAGCTCATTTGAAACACAACAATAATATGACATAACTGAATAACTTTAAAAGATTGGAATAACTTTACTTTCGTCAACAATAAAGAATTGAATAATATTTCTTTCATCAATATTTAGAATTTCGAATATTGATATCATCTGATGGTCATAAGACCTTGAACCATGTCCTAGGTTATAAACATTTCTATTTAAAACCTTTAACAGTCATATAGACTATGGACTCTTAACTCGTACTTAGGGGGATCAACCCTTCGTACCATGTATTGTGCACAAACATTTAACGCTTTCGCATAGTAACCTCCCCTAATAAATAGGGTTGTTCATCTCGGTATTTGATACAAGTCCGCACCAAAGAAAGTTTGGTTTGGATAGCTAAAAAAAATTTGGAGTTTCAACTATTATCAACTAAGGAGTAGTTGAATCGACTCACAATAACTTAGCATAATTCGATAATATAAGAATTTTGAACCAAAGATAAGTCATAACAATAGACTTCACAATAACTAGGCATGGTTTAGAAATAATTTAAAGCAATTGAAAGATTAAGTAGATCTTGCTTGAACAAATAAGTCAAGATCGCATTTCTTCAATAATAATTTCAATACTTATTCATTATGAATATTAGAACACAACATAACTTGTACAATAATTAACAAGTTAAGAATCAGAAACAAACTTACATGATATAAAGAATAAGGATTAGAGAACTTGTACAATATAAATAATAAGTTTATGGTTTAGAAAACTTGCCTCAAGCGCAAGCTACACTTTACAATTACAATTCACTTCCACTATTATCCTACATTTTACATTATATTTATAACATCAATTAGTACATTACCAAGACGTTCAAACCGTTGAACTTCATACTTAAGTTCAACTCACAACGTGGTTTACAACATAAGTCGCTAACTAACCACATACGTGAGCCTACCTCACCACATGTACATCATAAGCTTATAACACTTTAAACTATCATGTCACACCTTATGAAAGTAATATCCAAGTACACACATAATATAATAACATAAGACTTCAAATTAACTTAAACATATCGAAAGTATGTTGTCTCATTATCTATTATAATTATCATGTCATCACACTAAGTTAGCTAAACAAGCACTGCACAAAAAATCAATGAAGCACAAAATTTTTATCCGGACAGACCCTAGCCTTGCTGGGGCGGGTCATCCTAGGCCAAATACCCCGCTGGGGCGGGGCCCACTGCTGGTGGGTTCCCCCAGCTCGGGATCATGCAGAGAAATAAGCCAATTTGGCTTATTTCTTCGCACCCAAATATGATTTTAATCATCATAATGTATATAAAACTTTATGAACACAAAACCATAAAGTTTTAACATGATTATAACATTCATAAATATTATAACACATAATTAAAACACAATTTTCATGATTTTTGAAAAAAAAAACACATTATCAAGTGTTCTTGACGAAAATTTATACTGAGTTCGTTTTTAAACCAATTCATGTAACTCCAATTGTGTTAGCTCTTTTTCTTAACATATTAACAAAATCCATGATTAATTTAAACAACAATTAACAAACACACACCAATTTTGATAATTTAAAGACTATTTTCAAAATAAGCTCACAGTAAATTACTATGAACATGATTTTTTCATGTTCATCGTATCTACGTGAATTGAATCACTTAAACAATTATAAGAATCATATATAAGCATATATATATATATATATATATATATCATAATCAAGAAATTTTCAATAAAAAGATTGTTACAGAGAATTTTTTTTTGAAAAACATGGAAGACATAAAACACAATATAGAAAATTAAAACTTAGAGATTATACCCTTTGATTGTGAGGCAGAAGAAGATGATGTTTGATGGCTTTTAGCAAGGACTCCTCTTCTTCTTCTTCTTCTCTAAGTATTTTCTCTCCAACCTTTTTCTCTGTTCTTTCTTTCTTTATTGTAACTTTCTAACGTAAATATTTTGTATAACATATATAACTGATATACATATATTATACCTATAATACATATAATATGTAACTGCTATATATTAATTACATATACTAACTACTAATTAATATATAGGTTACAACATTTTGAATTTAAAAAGCCCTAAGGCCATATTTGGCAAAAATAACTTTATTTTTAAAATAGATTATTATTAGATAAGACCCTATTTGGCAAAACGAGATTAAAACAAGTGCAAGGACCTTGTTTGGGTAAAACTAATTAAAAATCCTTTTTATTCTTTTAATAAATCCTTTAATCCATAGTTTAAATGCTACACTTTATTTAATTAAATTTCAACCTTCTAATTCAATTAAATAACAGCTTAACATCAACTACTCATATAAAAATTGCCACATAATAATTATAATTACTCGCTAATTATAATTTCATGCAACGATTATCCCATAAATACATCTAATTTAATTATTTCAATAAATTAGTATCATACCATAAAATCATTACACATCCATTAAATAAAATATTAAATATTCATTAATTAATATATTACACTTAATTAAATTACTCCACAACAATCACATAATTTATTTAACTCGATAAATAAATCAATAAAAATATTTATCTAATTCAATAAATATTTACAATTAATATATAAAAATCTCATTCGTTACAATAACAAACCCCGAGGGTTCGACGAACAACAACAACAATAACGATGGGACGAATCCCAACTCGGTTCAGCAACTGGTGAACCTATTGACAGGAGCACTTGCGAATCAGCCATAAGTGCAGGGCACAACATTTGAGGAGTTTAAGGCAGTAGGACCGCCGGAATAACAAGGCTCGATGAACCTGATAGATTCCCAGATGTGGGTGATGGAGATGGAGAAGGTCTTTGAAGTGGCTAGGGTTAGCGAAGACTAGAAGATGGCATTCGCGACTTTTATGTTTAAGTCAGATGCTAGTTTCTGGTGGCAAGCTAATAAGACCAGAGAAGTGGAAGGAGTGATACCGTGGGAACAAATCAAAGAGATGTTCTTTGAAATGTACTTCCCCGTTAGCTCGCAGGACCAGATGGAGGTCCAGTTTCCAGAGCTTAAGCAGGGAGGGATGACGGTGATGGAATACGTCGC
Source organism: Panax stipuleanatus (assembly GCA_020205555.1). Taxonomy (NCBI): domain Eukaryota; kingdom Viridiplantae; phylum Streptophyta; class Magnoliopsida; order Apiales; family Araliaceae; genus Panax; species Panax stipuleanatus. The sequence continues at coordinate 30,748,677 of CM035115.1, forward strand.
GAAATTCAATGAACTGGCTAGGTTCACTACATACCAAGTCAGTACCAACGCAAGAAAGGCAAGGAGGTTTGAGCGGGGACTGAAGCCCTGGCTCTATAGCAAGGTCTCTATATTTCAGCTGAACACATTTGCAGTTGTATTAGAAAAGGCCATACTCACTGAAGGTGGAAGTGACGCGGTGACCAAGTTCAATCAGGACAAGAAGAAGAAGAATGAGATGGAAAACAAGGCCGGTGGTAGCGGGGCTATCAACCAGAAAAGGAAGTGGAATGACAACACGTCTGCTGAAGTTAACAGGGAAACCAACAGAAGAAGAAGATTGAAGCATGTGTGACATGCGGGAAGAATCACACTGGAGTGTGCGTGAAGGGGAGGTGGGTGTGTTTCAACTGTGTTCAGGAAGACCACATTGCGCCGAATTGCCCGAACCCGAAGAAGGGAGCTTATTACACTTGTGGATCCAAGGATCACATGGCTCGTAACTGCCCTAAGAAGCCAGCGGCAGGGTTAACAGGGAATGGAGGAAATGGCAGCGGCAGAACTCTGACTATCGCTAGACCACTGCAGGCCGTTCGGCCCACTGTCGACACATTTAACATGACGGTGCAGGATGCTGTGTAGTCAAAGGATGTGGTGTTAGGTATTATTCCGGTCAATAGTATAAATGCATATGTATTATTTGATTTGGGTGCTACTTGTTCATTCATATTTGATGATTTTGCTAAGACCCTAGACTTACCTAAAGAGGAATTAGTTTACCCCTTGAACATAGAGATTACGAATAGGGAGGTTATTCCTGTTAGGTTTGTTTACAAGAACTGTAGATTGGACATTAAGGGTCAGGAATTAAAGGTAGATTTAATTCTGATTAAACTTGGAGAATTCGATGTGATACTGGGTATGGATTGGTTGTTCAACCATGGGGCGATAATTGACTGTCAAAAGAATTCGGTAAACCTTACGACTCCATCAAAGTTAGTTTTCTATGGTAGCAAATCGCCTAAACAAGCGAGTTGTTTGACGATCATGCAAGCCAGGAAACTTTTGACGCAAGGCTGTGTAGGATATCTAGCCTACATAGTAGATACTCGTAAGGAGAGCCCGAAGATAGAAGAGATATTAGTGGATAGGGAGTTTATGGACGTATTTCCGAGCGATTTGCTAGGACTTCTACCAGATAAAGAGATAGAGTTCGTAATCAACTTAGCGCAAGGAATTGCTCTGATTTTGAAAGCTCCATACAGAATGGCTCCAGTCGAGATGAAAGAGTTAATGGTTCAACTGCAGGAATTGCTGGACAAGAAGTATATTCAGCTAAACGTTTCACCGTGGGGAGCGCCAATTTTATTTATGAAGAAGAAAGATGGATCGATGCGGCTATGCATTGATTATAGGGAGTTGAATAAAGCTATGATCAAGAATAGGTATCCTTTACCTAGAATCGATGACTTGTTCGATCAACTGAAGGGTGCTAGATACTTCTCAAAAATTGATTTGAGAAGTGGATATCATCAGTTGAAGGTGAGGAGAGAAGATATACCGAAGACGGCTTTTAAAACTCGGTATGGACATTACGAGTTCTTGGTAATGTCATTTGGTCTAACAAATGCCCCAGCTGCATTTATGGACTTAATGAATAGGGTGTTTAAGCCATTCCTGGATAAGTTTGTAGTGGTGTTCATAGATGACATCCTGGTTTATTCCAAGGCCGAGGAGGAACACACTGAACACTTAAGGTTGACCTTAGAATCGCTGAGACGAGAAAAGCTATATGCAAAATTCTCAAAGTATGAATTCTGGTTAGAACGTGTGCAATTTCTTGGCCACGTGATTGACAAAGATGGGATTTCGCTAGATCCGTCGAAGGTTGAAGCTGTAATGAATTGGGATTAGCCGAACACGCTGTCTGAAGTGAGGAGTTTCTTAGGATTAGAGGGATATTATAGAAGATTTATCCAAGACTTTTCTAGAATCGCAACTTCGTTGACGAATTTAACTTGTAAAACAGTTAAATTTGTTTGGACGAAAAAGTGTGAGGAAAGTTTTCAAGAGTTGAAGAAGAGATTGAGTACTGCGCCGGTATTGTCATTGCCAGACAGTACATGAATTTTTTTGGTATATAGTGATGCCTCACATAAGGGATTAGGCTGTGTGCTGATGCCGAATGGCAAAGTCATTGCCTATGCGTCGCGTTAGCTGAAGGATTATGAAAAAGGGTATCCGACCCATGATTTAGAATTGGCGGCAGTGGTGTTTGCTCTGAAGATTTGGAGACACTACTTATATGGAGAAAGGTGTGAGATATACACAAATCATAAGAGTCTGAAATATATCTTTAATTACACAAAAGGATTTAAACATGCGCTAGAGAAGATGGTTGGAACTGATCAAGGACTACGACTGCGAGATACTTTACCATCCGGGTAAAGCTAACGTTGTCGTTGACACTTTAAGTAGGAAGGGTTGGGAGAAGTTGAATATGTTAACTGATCAGGATCAGTTGATAGCAGAGATGGCTAAGTTAGAGCTAGAAGTGAAGTATCCGAAGGAGTCGGATGATAAGTTATTTCAAGTAACTACTGGTTCTACTCTGATAGACAAAGTGAAAGAGGCACAACTTCACGACGAAGAATACGAGAAGATCCAGAAGAGAATAGCTGATGGTGAAGAAATCAAGTTCAAGATTGATAACGAAGGACTGTTACGATTTGAAGGAAGAATATGGGTACCGCCAGTACCAGAAGTCAAAGAGGAGGTTTTGAACGAAGCTCACAGTTCAAGATATTCTATTCACCATGGGAGTACGAAGATGTACCAGGATCTCAGACAGCATTTTTGGTGGCCGAATATTAAGAGAGACGTAGTTAAATACGTTGCGAAATTCTTAACGTGCCAGAAAGTTAAAGAAGAACAACAGAGACCAAGTGGATTGCTACAATCATTAGAAATTCTAGAATAGAAGTGGGAGCATATCACGATGGATTTCGTTGCTGGTCTTCCAGCGACTCAGAAGAGATTTGATGCGATATGGGTAATAGTGGATCAACTGACGAAGTCAACCCATTTCTTATTGATCAAGATTAAATACAACTTGGAACAGTTAGCAAAGTTGTACGTTAAGGAGATTATATCCCGACACGATGTTCCAGTGTCGATTGTGTCTGACAGAGATCCGCGTTTTACGTCTAATTTCTGGAAACGTTTGCAAGAATGTCTGGGAACGCAATTGTGAATGAGTACGGCGTACCATCCTCAGACTAATGGCCAGTACGAGAGAACGATTCATATGCTAGAAGACATGCTGAGAGCTTGCGTGATGGACTTCAAAGGAAGCTGAGATGATCATCTACCATTGATGGAGTTTGCCTACAACAATGTTACCACGCGAGTATTGGCATGCCACCTTTCAAAGCATTGTATGGCAGAAAATGCAGAACTCCCTTGTGTTGGGATGAGGTCGATGAACGACAACTGTTGGGACCGGAACTAGTGCAACAAACTGCCAAAATTGTGAAGCTAATCAGAACGAGACTGGTTGCTGCTCAAGACAGACAGGAGAAATATGCAGATCAACATAGACAGAGTTGAGAATTTTTACCGAGAAGCTTCGTTTTCCAGAAGGTATCTCCCTAGAAGGGGAAGATTCGATTTGGCAAGAAAGGGAAGTTGAGTCCCTGATTTATTGGACCTTTCGAGGTACTATGGAAGGTGGGTGAAGTAGCTTACGAGGTTGCGTTACCTCAGGAGCTAGACAATATACACAACGTTTTCCATATTTTCGTGTTACGACCTTACAAACACGACTACAAGTATGTGATAGAATACGAGCCTTTACAGATTGAAAAAGACTTAACATATGAAGAAGTGCCTGTTCAAATAGTTGATAGGAAGGAACAAGTACTTAGAAATAAGGTGATACAATGAAATTAAAGTAGTGCAAAGTTTGAAGGAAGCACCTAAGCAAGTGTCCATCCTTGACTTGGTCCTATCCTCAGAGGATCACGCAACATTCTAGTGAAAGTACTGGAAGAAGCTCATTTGCCACATACAGTGGATATAGAGAAATTCCTTCACGTGATTGAACACATCTTCAACAATAATGTAACATCCTTCACTGACGATGATATCCCGACAGAGGGAACGGGTCACCACAATTCCCTGCATATAGCTGTAATGTCCTCCGGATATGTGATAGGAGGTGTGCTCATCGATGGAGGATCATCCCTCAACATTTGTACATACGACACTTTAGAAAGAATGAAGATCAATTCGAACCAGATCAAAACCAGTCATGTCGTCATCCGGGCTTTTGACGGATCGCGGCGCCAAGCTATGGGAGAAATAGAGCTACCTTTAGATATTGGCCCACACACTTTCTATGTATCTTTCCAAGTGCTCAACATCGCCATCGAATACAACTTATTGTTGGGTAGACCATGGATTCATATAGCAGGAGCGGTGCCATCCACCCTCTAACAAGAACTCAAGTACATTATCAACGGCAGCCTCATCACAGTGAATGCCAAACCAGAATACCCTACCTACATACATAGGGATATACCAGTAATCAGCTTGGATGCGGGGATTGAACCTACAAGCTTCCAAGCTCTAGAGGTGAGCGATACTCAGTATCTACCTATCGGGGCACCAGCCCTAAAGCCCAAGGTCTCCACTAAAGTAATGACAGTAGGGCAAGAAATGGTATCTTTGGGTTTCCAACCTGGAGATGGGTGGGAAAGGATAAGCAAAGTATCAAGATGCTAGTCCAAATCCCAAGTCAAACTGGGAGAGCAGGATTGGGATATTTATCCAGGTCAAGCCACCGGAACCCCCATAAACATCCCAAGGCTCATGCCTCCACAATTCTGTTGCCAAACCTCACAAATGCCGGATGGGTGAAACCTACGAGTAAAATCCCGACTACGGTATCAGCCATGCTATTTCCTCCAATTATACCTGTCCATGAAAGAAAAGCCCTCAAGCCTGAGGCAGACAGCGAAAAGGGAAAAGAAAAGATCCTGTATGAAGGACGAGACCCATTCGCTAACATAAAGGTTATTATCAACTACAAGGGCATGAATGACAAACTCCCAGACAGTGACGATGAAGATCATGCCAAATTCCTCGCATCAAGAAGAGGAACAATCAACAGAAAAGCCTCGGCCTTATTCTAAAAGATGTCTCAGTTGTTATCCAAGACAAGGCAGATGAGCACAATTTCTCGATTCTCCTGGTTAATGAGAATCTGACCTTGGACAACTGGAGCAATGTCCCTTGCCTCGGTCGAAAAGGGTAAAGGGCAGAGAGTTAATCTTCCCTTAATCATGCTTTCATTTACTTCTTACTTTTGATTGCACAGCTATAGAAGTAACTTTTGTCATGCTTTTCCAGATGCCCTGTATGTTTAAGCAGTTGTATATATTAATGAAAGCATTTTTGTTTTCAGGACCCAAGCATTAGATGTGTGTGTCTCTGCTAATGAGATGCCAACCTGTCAAAATGACCACAACTTTGATGTAGAACTGAACTTCAACTTGATGGATATTGATCAAGAAGAGGAAGATGACTATGAGGTCCCCGAGGAGATCAAATAATGGGTCGAAGACAAACCCAAACCAAACCTCGAACAAACCACCACCATTAACATAGGAACCTCCAAAAACATCAAAGAAATCTAGATAGGTTTAGACCTCACTCCCAATCAAAAAGCCGACCTGATCGAACTCCTAACATAGTTCCAGGATGTATTTACATGGTCACATGAAGACATGATTGGCTTGTCTACTGATATTGTCATCCATCGAATGCCCAACAAGGACGGGTTCAAGCCAGTCAAACAAAAGCTCAGGTGATTGAAACCTGAGTGGAGTCTGAAAGTCAAAGAAGAAGTCATTAAATAATTCAAAGCCGGAATCATCATGGTATGAACATACCTGGAGTGGCTGTCAAATATAGTTCCCGTGCCTAAGCTCGGAGGGAAGGTACAAGTCTGCGTGGATTATCGGGATTTGAACAAAGCCTGCCTCAAGGACAATTTCCCGGTACCTTGCATCCACATTCTAATTGACAATACTGCGCAGTATGGCATGTATTCCTTCGTGGATTGCTTTGCTGGTTATCATCAAATCATGGTTGCTGAAGAGGATTGGGAGAAAACAACTTTTATCACTCTCTGGGGAACCTTCTGCTACCGACGTCTATCTTTTGGCCTCATCAATTCCAGAGCTACGTATCAGCGAGCCATGATGGCCCTCTTTCATAACATGATGCACAAAGAAATAGAGGTCTATGTCGACGACATCATCATCAAATCTCGGAGGGAGGATGATCACCTCGACCATCTAAGAAAGCTGTACAACAGGTTGCATAAGTACAACCTCAAGCTAAATCCTGCCAAAGGTGCTTTTGGCGTCAAAGAAAGCAAGCTGTTAAGATTCCTGGTCAGCAACCAGGGCATCGAGCTCGACCCTGCCAAGATCAAAGCAATTACTGAAATGCCCGTACCTCATATAGAGAAGGAGATACGGGGATTCCTGGGAAGGATTAACTTCATAAGCCATTTCATTTCACAGCTCACAGCAACCTATGAACCCATATTCAAGCTATTAAGGAAGAATTCCTCCACTAAATGGAATGAGGACTGCCAACAAGCCTTTCTTGTCATCAAAAAGCAGCTGATCGAAGCACCGGTATTGGTACCCCCAAGGGATGGAGTTCCCTAGTTCATGTACCTATTTGTCAATACCAACGCAATGGGCTGTATGTTAGGACAGAAGGATGATAGTAGTAAAGAAAGAGCTATCTACTACATCAGCAAAAGATTCAGCAATGGGGAACAGAAATACACCCTGATCGAAAAGATATGTTATGCATTAGCATGGGTCGCCATGAGGTTGCAACACTATTTGCATAGGCATACGACCTACTTCATATCCCGTATGGATCCACTCAAGTACGTATTCAACAAGCCAATGTTAAATTATCGACTGTCCAAATGGCAGTTGATCCTACAGCAGTTCGACATTGTCTATGTGACTTAGAAGTCAATCAAGGGTCAATGCATTGCAGATCAATTAGCTGAAGCACCTTCAAGAGGGTTCGAGCCACTGGAGATATATTTCCCGGATGATGGGATTTGACAATTCAACAACTCCAGTCTAAGAATACAGTCCAACCATGGAAAATATATTTCAACGGAGCGGTAAACATTGAAGGTGCCGGAGCTGGGGCAGTCGTCATCTCTGGTGCAGGAAAATAGTATCCTGTGGCTACCAAACTTTAATTTGTCAACACCAACAACACGGCCAAGTATGAAGGCTGTATAATGGGATTGAAGCTAGCCCAATCCATGTCTGTAAAACACTTACTAGTCTTCGGAGATTCTGAGCTGGTCATCAGACAAACCATCGGCGCGTATCTTACCAAAGAACTATATTTACTACCCTATCATTAGTAGGTCCTCAAAATATCCTAGGAATTTGAAGATATAACCTTCGTTCATACTCCTCGGGGTCGGAATGACTTCGCTAATGCATTGGCAACGTTGGCCTCACTAATCCGTATATCCGATAGGAGTGGATTTCCCAACATTTAGTTCACAATCCAAAAAGCACCAGCATATAGGAATTACATTGGAGAAGTATCAGATGAAATACTTCCTGTTAAGCAGCCTTGGTATCAAGATATCAAGGAATATCTCTGTGATGGATCCATACCCGCTGGGGCAAGTCAATCAGAGCAAAAGCGGATTCAAAAAATGGCCATAAAGTTCTATTTGAGCGGAGATGCACTTTACAAAAAGGGATGCTGGAATAGGCTTGTTACGATGCCTCGATAAAGAGCAAGCTCAAAAACTTATGGATGAAATCCACGGTGGAGTCTGTGGTCCACACATGAGCGGTCATCTGTTGGCCAAGAAGATAATCAAAATAGGACATTATTAGATCTCTCTCAAAGCTGACTATGATGATCACGTTAAGAGTAATGCCAAGTATATGGAAATGCCATACACGCTCCTCCAAATGAGCTGCACAACAGGAGTTCACCATGACCTTTTTCAATGTAGGGAATGGATGTGATCGGTCCAGTGGAACCCAAAGCCAGCAATGGTCATTGATTTATCTTCACCATGATCGATTACTTCACCAAATGGGTTGAAGCAGCCTCTTTTCCCAAAGTCACAAAAGAGGCCATCATTAGTTTCATCAGAAATAATGTCGTCTGTCGATATGGACAACTGGAGGTGATCGTATCGGACAACGCCAAGAACCTGAACAATCAAATAATGAGGGAACTGTGCAGTAAGTTCCATATCAAGCATCTCAATTTCGTCATCTATCAGCCCAAGATGAATGGGGATATCGAAGCGGCCAATAAAAACATCAAGAAGATCATGCAGAAAATGTCCGCCAATCATAAGGAGTGGCCTAACCTACTGCCTCTAACCCTATTAGCGTACAGGACGTCAATGCGCACCTCTATTGAGGCTACCCCCTATTCATTGGTCTATTGCATGGAAGCAGTACTCCCCATAGAGGTAGAGATGGAATCCTTGCGAGTTATGATCGACGCTCAGGTAGACGAAGATCAATGGTTGTATGACCGTATAAATCAAAACTTAGATCTATGGTTTCAAACTCCCAAAACCTTAGATCTATATATTAATAAGTGTGTTATGTTTAGATCTATCACTATTGATGATCAAAAGTTGGATCAAAAGTAAGAAAATGGAAACTAAGTTTTCAAAAAGTTAGAAAACCCTAATTTTATTAGCATAGATTATGTTTTGCTTGGATTTGGTGAAGGTCTGATGGAATAGATCGTGGATCATCATAGATCCATGAGTATATGAGGTATTATGATGTATTATGTTGGTTAATATTTGATTAATCAAGAGATCATAGAAGTTTTCTTACAAAACACAAAAATTATAAAATCAAATTTGTGAGAAAACGGAACATGAAATTCAAAAGATCATATGTCTCATTCTATTTTAAATTTTTGAGTGTGAATTTTTAGAGTTAGATCTATGAGTCTTTTAATATATCCAAGTGGAATCACTAAAAATTTCCTTGTAGATTTCTGTATGGATAGTTTTTAGCAAAGTAGGCAAAATCTGAGAAAGGTCAAAAAATAATCTGCCCAAAATTTCTAGGGGTAGTTCCGGTAACTTAATTATTGAAATAAATTCCAGCCTTTTGGGACATGAATGTATATGATATAAAGTAGCTCCTGTCCAAAGATGAGCTTATTCCGACTTAAATCAACCGAGTTATGGTCATTTCAATATTTGGGTTTTTCTTACGAAAATCGCTATAACTGGAGTTATATAACTCCGATGGCCACGGAATCTAAACTAAAAGTTCATGTTAATACGTGAAAGATTCTGTCAAGAGTTGAGAATTTTTAGAGTTGAGCATGATATAGCTAAATTTCTTAAGTTACGAACTAAAAACGAACTTTTGAAAAATACTAAAGGAAATTGAAAAATTCCAGAAATTTATTTTTGGGTATGGAATATATGTATATATGTGTGGCCAAAAAATAAAAAAATAATAAGATGATTTAGTATTTTTCATGGAAATGATTTAGTTATGAATAAAAGAATTAAATTAATTATGTAATGTTAAAAATATGGAAAATATGATTTTTTGGCTTGAGAACCCTACATATGCTATATGCAGATTTTTGAAAGGGGTTTTAATCATTTGTGATAAGATATTACGTATATGGCCTTTTAAAATGATTAATGATACGTGTGAATGAATAAATATTATTAAATAATTAATAATATTAATTGAGAGTTTAAAAAAGGAGTTGAGTTATTAAGTTAGACATTCAATGGACTATATTGAATTGTATGATGAATTAGAAATTTAATATGTTCAAAAGTGAATACAGTTTGAATTCGGCTTACTGAATTAATTATATTAGCTTGTATTCAGCTTGCTGAATTGGTATATTCGGTTTGCTGAATTAGTGAATCCAGGTTGCTGGATTGTAATTCAGTTTGAATCTAGGTTGCTGGATTAGATATTCGGCTTAATGAATTATAAAGAAGAACTTATAATATGAAAGACTTAGTGTTAAATCATAAGGTATATGATAAAGTAGTAGTACAGTCGTACTCTTTAATGGTTGATGTATAGTATCTGAGCTAAATGATTCCTTCAGGGAATGGAGGTATATACGAACTAGCAATCGATCTAACTCGCTGTGAAAATAGTGTAGACGAGATAAAAACTAGTTTGTTGGTTGTTTGTGGAAAACCACTTAGCATACTATATTGAACACTGTTAAAGACTCGATGTGTGCTAGGTCTAGAATTGTGAATACGTATGGTGTTAAAGAGTTATCTAATATTTGATTATGTGGTTAAATGTTAGAAAATTTATGTATAAAGTAGTGGTATGATATGATATACTGATTGAAAGATCAATCTTAACAATGATATGTCTTTACAATAAAGAGATTAAATTAGATTGCGTAGCAGTAATCGACGGTACATGCAAGTTTTCCTTAACTCAAACTTGAGTTATATTTTCAAAGCATGTTAGCGAATAATTATTTTTGATTATTCATATCTATATTGATTATTGATTCGCACTTAGTGCATGTTGCATATGTTCATTAGGTATGAAAGGCTGATCACCTTCATTACCATAAGGTTCAGTTAAAGTTGTTCATGGTCCTTGCTGACATTAAACATTATTGATTCAATCATTCAATTATTGATATTTTGACTAATGCTTTTTCACAATTATTATATTATTGAAAATTCGAAAGCTTATTCCTTATTTCAATCATGATATATCCTTATTGTATTTAAACTTGATGGGCAAAGTTGTTGCTCGCCCTTGCTATATCATGATAACAAATTTCAGATTAAGACGAAGGCTCGAAGAAAGACAGAGGCAAAGGCAAATTCCAAAGAGTATATTATTAAGCATTTATAACTATTTAGTTATCATATGCAAATGATATTGCAAACCTTTTTAGTTACTTAAGGTATGTATTCAGTTAATGTTAATAGACCTTGGGAAATATTATAGAATCATGTGAAATAAACAATTTATGTTTATATATTCCGCATTAGTTTATAGAATATGTATGAAGATAAAGTACCGTAACGTACCAAGTCCAAGGTTCTAAGGACCCGAATTTGGGGGCGTCACACCCGAGACATCCATGTTATCTGGGAGCAGTTGGCACAGAGGGAGTCATCTCTATTGATCACTGTTGTGGGTCAGGAGTATGAGTCTATACTTGACCAGGAGGATGAGGAGGAGACAGAGGAAGAGGAGGATCCCGAAGAGTTTCCACCTAACTCTATCAGTGCTGAGATGTACATGGAGGTATATGACCGTGACATAGAATTGTAGGATAGAGTTAGGGAGTTAGAAGAGCTGGCAAATGTGTATCAGACCGCTATAGAGCAGAAGAATGAGATGATTCAAGATCTTAATGAATGTCTGGGAAACGTGGAGTGGAAGTTGGTTCACACAGAGAGTCACAATGAATAATTAGAGGCTGAGGTTGAGAAATTGAAAGGTGATCTGAAAAAGGAGTCGGCGAATCGCGCTAGAGCATAGGATGCTTGGATGAAGGCTACCCAGTGTATGAATCGTGCTGAAGACAAGGTTTAGGCAAAGAAGGCTAGGATGAATGAGATGGACTATACTTTTCATTCAGCCATTGATAGGGCCCAGGATCGAGTCTTTTATTTCCCAGCTCAGTTCAAAGATTTACCATGGTATATGGTGGATCATAGAACAATGTTTCGTGTCATGGAAGAAGAACGTAGAGGGGCTGCACGACGTCTTAATATGCCTAGATAGGACAATAATAAGAAATGTGGTTATTTATATGTTAATTAAATGTAAATCCTAGATTTTGAGATAAATAATGGGATAAGATGATGATGTAGTTCTGAAAATTTTTCCAGTTCAGGAAAGTTGATGTAAATAGCAGAAATGCTATCCTTTTTCCTATGTTTTAAGATTATGAATGAAAAAAATATCCAAGTTTCTTGGAACTATTATGTGTGAAGTGTTGATCTTAAAATGTGTGAGTTAAGTCTTAAATAATTAAGGAATTAAATGGGGATCTAATAAGCGCATGTCTTAACAGAAAGATGCCTCCTAGAAGAAGACCAGCACGTCAGCAAGCTTAAGAGGGGTCTATGAACAACAATAACGAGGCTAATGCCAATCTAGTTCAACAATTGTTAAACTTGTTAATGGGAGCACTTGTGAATCAGCCGCAAGCTCAAGCTGCAACCTTCAAGGATTTCAAAGCGGTAAGACCGCCGGAGTTTCAGGGATCTGTGAATCCAATCGAGGCCCAGACTTGAGTGATGGAAATGGAGAAAGTCTTCGATGTTGCTGACGATCAAAAAACTGCCTTTACAACTTTCATGCCGAAGTTGGAGGCCAGCTATTGGTGGCAAGCAAATAAAATTGGAGGAGGATAGGGTGTGATCATATGGGATAGGTTCAAGGAAATGTTCTTTGAAATGTACTTCCCAACAAGCTCCCGTAACCAGATGGAGGTCCAGTTCCTAGAGCTGAAGCAGGGAACAATGTCTGTGCCGGAGTACGCCGCAAAGTTTAATGAGCTGGCAAGGTTTGTGACGTATCAAGTATACACTGATGAAAGAAGGGCGAGGAGGTTCGAGCAGGGATTGAAGCCCTGGTTATATAGCAAGGTCTCGATGTTTTAACTAAATACATTTACTGCAGTGTTGGAAAAGGCGATCATCGCAGAGGGTGGAAGTGATGCCTTGACGAAGTATAACCAAGAGCAGAAGAATGAGAATGAAAACAAGCCTGGTGGTAGTAGTGGTGGCGGTAGCCAAAAGAGGAAATTGAATGACAGTGCTTTTACCGATAATCAACAAGGAAGCCAAAAGAAGAAGATTAAGGCATGTGCTATTTGCAGGAAGAATCACACTAGAGTGTGCCTGAAGGGTAAGCAGGTGTGTTTTAACTGTGGTCAGGAAGGCCACATTGCGCCGAATTGTCCTAACTCAAAGAAGGGAGCTTGTTTCATATGTAGGTCAAAGGATCACATGGCTCGCAATTTCTCTAAGAAGACAACTGGAGGGTTAAGTGGTGGTAGAGGAACTAGCAGTGGTGGCACTTTGACTATTATTGGAGGAACACCATCGAACCGACCCACTGCCAGAACATTCAACATGACCGTGCAGGATGTTGTGCAGTTGTCGACGTTGGAAAATTTAAGAAATACTGCGGGTCAGTTTATAACCCGATTTTCCTCAAATCGATCTTCCTAAGTTATCTCTACCCTTATTCTTTTTATTGCAAAAAAAAGGTTTTGAAGGGTTTTTTAGGAAAGAGGCCAACATGTGTATATGTCGACGATTTGATTTGATTTAAACAGAGTCGCCAGTTGGTAGTTTTGAAAATGGTTGTACCAACTCAACCGAATTTGATTTGAAAAGAGGCCCAAATGCTGGACACTGTCGAAACTTTATCCTTGAAATCGGAGTTTTGAGTTCAGGGGCTTGGTTAAGTGTGGGGAAGGTGTTAGGCATCCCACGACTCCGGTGTAAACACGGTACCACAATCTTTTCAATATTTTCTTTAAAACTGGAATGCGTGAATGAATGCTGTTTGAAAATTGGGCCTTTTGATTGATTGAAACCTTTGACAGGCTTTGTTGAGCCTATAAACGAAGGGTTTGATTTGATTTGAAAATCAATCTTTGATTTGATTTGCAAAAAGCATCATTTAATTTAATTTGCAAAAGCTTTTGAATTCAATTGACAGTGATGTTTTGAAAGCTGGTTTGATGAAACCCTTACGCTGACATAGGAATTGAAGCATATCGCTACTCTCAATTTTATCTTTATAGCCTTAAGGCTGCATGCAAATGGTGATTTGTCAGGCTGCGAAGCATCCTCGACCACAGAAATATAAAGTGTCGGTCTCCTCATCGGTATGAAAACCATCGGAGGGACGCTAACACGACAATCCATATTTTCACTAAGTGGAGACCTTAAATCCGGATAACCGTTTTAAGGTTTGGGCGTGTACATTTTACAGAAAAAAAACTTACAGGGTATATCTGTAAATCAGAGTTTGTCCATCGTGGGAATCAGATTCTGATCAGTTTGATCATGAATCCCACGATTCCTAGGCTTACATATGAGTAGCCAAAACCTGTACAGTTCAAATTTGTACAGAAACAGATATATATACATCCTCACGTAGCATTAGAACCAAAGATTCATCAGTAAATCCTGGCTGCACGTGACCAAAGCTTCTCGTTCCCACTAGATAGTGATCTAAGGGATGCGAGGTTTCTTTTGAAGTTTAAACTAGAAAGAAAGCTGGATTTAAAGAAATCTCGACCATTCTAGCTTCCCGGTTAAGTTTGAAGGTTTTGAACCATTTGAAAACTAGAATTGGCGAGATTTAAATAAATCTAGTCCACCCGTAGATATGTCAGTGCAGATTCATATACAAATGAATGTTAAATGCAGTAGTTGAATAAATTGAATAAAGCAATATATATAATTATATATATAAAAGCTGTAAAAAGGCAATGGGTTTTCACTCGCAAGCCCGGACTGGAAATAAAATATAGATATATAAAAACTGTAAATAGCCACGAAATAATCCAGGCTGTGACAGAAATGAAATATATATATATATATATATATATATATATATATATATATATAGAAACAATTATAAGGGCGATGGGTTTTCAAGTGGGTGCCCGTGCTAGAATTGAAATTGACAGAAAGTAGTCACCCAGTGACTAGGGAGAGCACCCAGTATAGGGAAGTATGCAAAAGCAATGAAAAGGCTACAAAGTAATCCAGGCCGGACTGAAAATATTTAAATATATATATATATATATATATTTAAATATATATATATATATATATATATATATTGACAGAAATGTAGTCAACCAAGACTGATAGGAGTACCAATGATGGTGAACGGTTCTTATATATGCGTAAATATATATACAAGTGGTAAACTACCACAGATTTGAAATATGGGCTTGACCGAATTGAAATGTTAGTACATTTGCAGTTAAATATGTACAAAAAAAAGCCAAACCCGAACTGGGAAGACAACCCAGTCCGGCGAAGTTGCCAAAACTGTGTGTGCTAGTGCATTGAAGCTACTGGAGCTGACGGATCGTCAATCCGAGTCGTAGAAATGTTGAAAACAGAGTTTATGTATAAAACTGTATCAATTTTTGATGAAAACAGCCACGAAACTAAGTTCCGGGCATATTTAGAAGATAAAACTTGATGTACAGGTATAAAACAGCGCAAAGTAGTAGTATTGACTTGCTGATCATAAAAATACTTACAGTGGACTGCACTATGGGCTTTTTGCCGAATTGTAGGCCTTAAACGTCCAAATCTACTGGTGGGTTTTTGATATGTGGTAGTATATGGGTATATCTACATGTTGGAGTAAAAATATTTGGGTTTGAAAAAGGTGTAAAAGTCAAAAAATAAGTCGGGCAGGGCTTCGTTGCGCTTTTTGCTAATAAAAATGAGAGGGGGCTGCCCCTCTATTTATAGAGGGGGGAACCCCACCTCTACATGCGGCTGTCGTAGATAGAGGTGCGGCCACTCGAGGTGGGTCCTGGATGCCTGGCTTGGTCGGCTCGAAGTAAGTGCACTCTGATCAATGCGATGTCCGGTCAAAAACTTTCTAACTTTTGATCGGAGCGTCTGTTTGAGGCGTGCGATATCTTTCCAAAAAGCTCTCGCTGAGAGTGTTGCAATGACATGGGGAAAATTATTTTCCAGGTCCAGGAAGACGGGTTCATAACCAGGTCTTCGATTCTGCACAGTTTTTCCGTTGAACTGTCTTGCGTTGTTGCCACTCGGGATCGTCGTTAGGGTTCATTTTGACTTTAGCGGCATCGATTTCGCTTGAGTTTGACCAAGTCAGGTGAAAGTTTGTAAAATGACCATTGTACCCCTCCCGGGGCTTCCTGTAGTGTCGGCATGGCCGCTGGTTGAATTCCGGGAGCTGATTCCAAGACTTGGATCTTAGTCGAATCTTTTGACCTCAGGGTTGTCTCTGAGGCTGACGTGGTCATTCTAGGTTTTGCTATGGAGTTGTGGCGATGCTTCAGGATGATGTCCGAAGTTGGCCTAACGTCCCGGGTTAAGACCGGGGTTGAGCTTAATGATCTGATTGACTATCGGAGCTTGATTGATGGTCCGATTGACTGTCGGAACTTGATTGATGGTCTGATTGACTGTCGAAACTTGATTACCGATATTGGGAATCGAATTTGACTGGAGCACCGATATTGTGGATCAAATTTGGGTTTATTGATGGTTTTACCCTTCTATTGGATGAGTATCGATGCAAGGAAAATCTTGAGTGTCTACAGATGCCCCTCTTTATCATGTCCATGTAACGTAGTGGAATGGACAGGATAAAGATTAGTAGACACTAGGAATAGAAAATGCCAGAGCCATTTCGAAGGTTGGGCGTCTTGAAGTAGAATGGGGCTACTTTTTGCTGCGTGCGTTATCACTTTACTGGGGATGACGCCGACTTGTATAGCCCTTAATGGTATTAGGAAGTTACCGCGAACTACCTTTGTCATTTTCTGCTGGGGATGACATTATTCACGATAATTGGTTTGACTCTGATGAGATTGGTGGAGTTAAGCTATCACAGATTTTTCCTTCTTGATCTGTTAAGGATGACGTCCTTTGCGATAGCTTCACAGATTCTGATTGATACTACCTCAGTGATCCCCTTTGAGGATGTGTATAACAGATTCCATCATTTATGATGGATTATTATAATTATTTCCGTTGCCAGATCCATTTTATTGCTTGGCTGGGGTTAAGCCGTCAGTTGAAGCGTCATTGGGGTTGAGCCAATGATTGGACTGTATTTTGATATGTACTCAAACTTCACTGGGGCTGAGCCAACGGCTGAAACTGCATCGGTCAGAACCCGAACTTTGTTGGGGCTGAGCCAACGGCTGAAATTGACTTCGGTCAGAACCCGAACTTCGCTGGGGCTGAGCCGAAGGTTGAAATTGCTTCGATCAGTACCCGAAATTCGCTGGGGCTGAGCCAACGGCTGAAACTGATTCGGTCAGTACCTGAACTTCGCTGGGGCTGAGCCAAAGGCTGAAACTAATTTGGTCAGTACCCGAACTTTGCTGGGGTTGAGCCAACGGCTAAAACTACTTTGATTAGTACCCGAACTTTGTTGGGGCTGAGCCAATGGCTAAAACTAATTCGGTCAGCACCCGAACTTCGCTGGGGCTAAGCCAACGACTGAAACTGCTTCAGTCAGTACCCGAACTTCGTTGGGGCTGAGCCAATGGCTGAAACTTCTTCGGTCAGTACCCGAACTTCACTAGGGCTGAGCCAACGGCTGAAACTAATTCGGTCAATACCCGAACTTCGCTAGGGCTGAGCCAATGGCTGAAACTACTTCAGTTAGTACCCGAACTTCGCTGGGGTTGAGCCAACGGCTGAAACTGCTTCGGTCAGTACCCAAACTTCACTGGGGCTGAGCCAACGGTTGAAACTAATTCGGTCAGTACTTGAACTTCGCTGGGGCTGAGCCAACGGCTGAAACTGCTTCGGTCAGTACCCGAACTTCGCTGGGGCTGAGCCAACGGTTGAAACTAATTCGGTTAGTACCCGAACTTTGCTGGGGCTGAAACTGCTTCGGTCAGTACCCGAACTTCGCTGGGGCTGAGCTAACGGCTGAAACTGCTTCGGTCAGTACCTGAACTTTGCTGGGGCTGAGCCAACGGCTAAAACCGCTTCGATCAGTACCCGAACTTCGCTGGGGCTGAGCCAACGGCTGAAATTGCTTCGGTCAATACCCGAAAAATGGCAATTTTTGTCAGTTTTGCGCAATTCTTGCTCAGTTTTTTTGCAGTTTGATCTGTTGAACCCCGGATATGGCTCTGGGATGAATATCAAGGGTATTCATGTAATTTCCTTTTTGTCAGGATTATGCTGCTTAAACGTAGGATTTTTGGACAAACCGCTCAATCGCGTAACGATTTCTCTTTAGATTTGACTTGGAAGCCCGTTTAAACTCTGTTTCGACCCAAACCGGGCTCGGGTGAAGTGGGACCCTGTTGGACTGCCCTAGGTAGAGATGCGGCAGCCGCAGGTGGAGCTGCGGCTACCCAGCTTATTTAATGTGCTGGGGGATTTTTTATTTTGCAAGTTTCTCGTTTGAGCAGCGAAAGGATTTTCGATCTTTTTTTTAGATCTACAGAGTTTTGGCAGTCGAATTCTGATTCCGTCAGTTCCTACTAGTTCAGCGCAGCGCAGTTAAAGTTTTACATTCTTTTTTTGCAATTTTTGACCGTTAAAAGCATGCGAACCACCTAGGGTGTTTTCAAATGCAATGTATGAAAAATGTATGTCTGTATGAGCTGTAAAATTTTTTTTGTCTACATATGTATGCATATCTTACTGTAAAGCACGTTTGGATGTAAGAAAATTCAGGTTCTGAGACAGTCAATTTTTCACTTTTTGATCAGTATAATCATCTTTTTTGAGGCCTAGCGAGCATGGACTTTCAACTAAAAATGCTTATGCTATTTTGGAGACCATGTGGGGCTGGTTTTTGATTTGTTTCAGTAAATATAAACTGTTTCTATTTTTGGGTAAATGTGCTACTGAATGGCCACCTAGACATGCTTGTGTGCATGTGGACAGTCCATTTTACAAAGGAGACTCTAGCGAAAGTTTTCCAAAATCTTAGATTTTGAAAAGCATGCATTTTTAACTCTGTAGGGAGTTTTTTTTACTGACCCTATACAGGTTTTGAGCTTCTAGGATTTTGAAAACATGCAATTTTGACTGTACGTGGTATTTTTGATGGACCCATACATATTTTAGGACTTAGATATGTATGCTGGATTGATTGATTAACAAGCCACAGGTTTTAGGCTTACCACACTCTATCTAAGGTGATTTCAGAGTACTGGTGTATGCGATGGATCGCTATAGACCCGGTAGCTCTACTAGGGTTTCATCAAGCGTTAGACGGAGGAGGGCTTCTGCCGTCCCACAAGCCCGTCCAGCTAGGACGCCTCGCAGATTGGTAGAGAGTAGGATACGTCCAGCACAAAATGAGTAGCCCATTGACATTGATGACGAGGAGGCTGCTTTTGTTTCTCCTATTCCAGCTTAGGTTCCACGTGCGGAGTTCCTGGGCATTGCTGTGCAGACACAGGAGTTGCTGGGCGACTTGAGTCGCCATCCTTCGAGATATCTTTAGGCCAACGAGGTGACTTAAAGTCTTTCTTCCCTCTGGATTCTTTTCCCATCTTCTGGCCATTCTCGAAGCACAGGTTTTTGACATAAGTTAATTTTTGATGCAAGTCCCTAGCTTGACACAGCCTCGAGGGAACTGGTTTAGTGTGCACTCCCTCTATCAGACTCTGCACGAGGATTATAGGGAGATCGTAGATGGCTGGGGATTTCTGGCCTTCTTCTCGATCCTGCTCCGCCGTTGCCCTTGGGGGTATATAAGGGCTTTGTCTGAGTGCTGGTTCTACCAGAATCAGTCACTTCATCTACTTGATTGCTAGGTGATGATGACTCCTATGGACTGGAGATTTATCACCGACATTAATTTTGAGGGCGAGACAGTGCCTATCATATCTAACATTTTGCCCACCGCAGTTAGATCGCTGTTGGGAGTCCCTCAGTCGACATTCAAGGGTCGGGCAGTCCGATCTGGTCCCTTGAGTATAGATGCCCAGGACGGGACTTTACAGTTGCCTCCGCCTGATGATCGGAGGGCTAGAGATCGCATTCTGAGGTGATTGTTTTTGTCAATTATCAGGGGTTATTTTGTGGCGAATAACTCATCGACGGTGTCCTTTGCTTTGATCAGCACCACTCAGCATGTAAAGCACCTCAGTGACTTTAATTGGGGCTCCTATACCTTTGCCTATTTTCTCCGGGGCATGCGCCTGCTTTCGGAGGGTGTGACGGAGGCTTGGTTAGGATTCCATCAATTTTTGTTGGTGAGTATATCTTTCTGTACCTTTTTGATTTCTGCACTTATTTTTGGCAGTCTTGGTCACTGAGGACTTTTGATATTTACATGGATAACTTTGGGCATTTGAAAGGCTTCCTTGCCTACGGCCCGTTTTAGCACTAGGTCTGGAGACCTATCCATGTGGACAGAGATGGCATCACTCCATTTTGACGGAGGTCTCTGTTACTGAGGGATTCACTCATGCCCGTCTACTGTTTGAGCTTTCGACGGCGGGCTCGATCACCTGGACATCGTACACATCCGAGCACTTGACCATTGGATTTGATTGAGGTTTCCCCACTGGTCGGGAGTTTGATTTATCGACCCGCAGAGTCCCTATGTTGACGAAGGGAGGCTGGGAGCTCTATCTTGGAGAGCGTGCTATTCAGAGCGTCATAAGGGAGATATGTATTCCTAGTGCTTCTCCTGCTTGGCATCACTGGCCATTGTCCGTGCCTTTGACAAACATCCCTTTAGAGGGTATAGACGACTTTGATCTATCAGAGGGCCCATACAGCCAGGCAGCCTTTTACAGTTGGTGGAGTCCTCGCACTATCAGGGCTCAGACTCGTGCCACCCATTTTTTGGCAGACATGGTGTCGGGGTCCGTGATGATGATGGACTAGATAGCATGTATTAGGGAGCCTACTCATGCAGACCAGATAGCACATCTGACCAGGGAGTTAGACCAGGCTCCATTTTTTATCAGGCACCTTGGCCGAGATCCATCAGAGGCATCTTTATTTGACCCATCCAGCTCTAGAGTAGGCCCCTCTTTAGGTTCATTCAGTAGCAGTTATACAAGGGCAGATCCTCCCTTATACCGCCCAGATATTTCTGATCCCAGCAGCTTTGTGCAGACAAAGGATCTGGAGCAGGTCGATCGGTTTGATACCGAGGTCTTTGACTTCCTGTGATAGCTATAGCAGCTATATTTTTGGTCAGCCACTATTTGGGCTATTCAGCGTCTGTGCCATCATTTTGATAGACCATTGTATTAGCTGGGTGGTGGTGCCCCATTTCCCTATATTGTTCCTTTCACTTTGTACCAGGATATAGGGATGATGTATGCAGTAGATAGCTTTTTATAGATATATTTGTCATCTTTATCTGTTGTATCATGTTTGTATCATTGTCATCATGCATGTATCATGTGTATGCATTCAGACAGCTACAATTTGACTTGACCTCTGGACGGTCTTGTGATACGGTGCTACAGATGATGACGTCTGCAGTTAGCCATATAGAGCATTTGCCACTGTCAGAGGTGGCGGCATCGTTGCTGTCATGGTATGATAGTCTGCCCTTTCTAGCTAGGGGGACAGTTGACAAGATGCTGGGGCATTCGATGGCCCTTGTAGATTTCAGGGTTCCAGACGGCTTTATTTATGGCGTCCTACCCTTATGGGTACTGGAGAGATAGGTATTCCGCATTGGGCGGTGTGAGCTTTCGCCTACTCTGGAGGAGTACTAGAGATTTACTTGCTTGGATTTATAGTCGTCGTGTGCTCGGATGGCTATTAGTGATATGCGAAGACCGTTTACTCAGCTGTCCGGTCTTAGGCAGAGCATAGTCATGGATGAGATCCTTTTAGGGCATGTGATCTCCATTGACTTCTTGATAGAGCGCTATGGTGAGTTTGACAGCTATGACCGTCACGTCAAAGATTTCATCATTTTTGCAAAAGAGTGGCAGACAGCCAGGATAGACATATTGCTGATGTGCATTGTGGCGTATGTTTACATGCCATTGCATTTAGATCACCTTGATGTATGATTGGTTGTTGTAGTCAGAGCCCTTAGGCAGGGTAGTACCATTATCCCTATGATCTTAGCAGAGACTCTAAGGTCGCTCACCTATTGCAGTACCCATCCAGCGGGGTTTTGCTAGGGTAGCTTGGTCATGCTGTATATGTGGTTGATGTCACACATACGATCGATTGGATCCTTTAGACCTCATGCCTATTATTTTAGCCACGAGATATCCTCAGTTTACTCATTTCGTCCGCCTGATTGGGTCGACTCAGAGTCCTGGTTAGCATTTTTGTCGTATATTGAGCATCCGTTCGCAGTTTTGTTATGCTCAGGGATGGCGACCCCGTTCAGCTTCATTACTCATGCATCTGGCATAGATTATTTGCCTTTGGCTGGATTGAGGGGTGTGACTACTTATCATCCCTTGGCAGTTATGGAGCAGTTTGATCAGTGGCAGAGTATGCACTATTTTGAGGATTCTGCTAATCAGAGGATGTCGGCTTCATCTATGTCACCGGCCGACTTGATTAGAGTCTATGAGTGTTGGACTCACAGGGAGAGGGCTGAGTTCTCCAGTAGACATCTAGGTCATTCTCCAGAATACTCTACATTGTTAGAGGTAGAGACCGCAGTCAAAGTAGCAGAGCTTCATTTATCTCCACTTGCGGATTCTGAAGAGGAGGAGCCCATGGAGGATCCCGATTCTCCTACTGAGGATGAGCTATTCATAGATTTGGCGGTAGCTTTGATTAGTGATCCCCCGGTTATTCCCAAAGGGACAGATCCAGCTTTGTCAGATTCTCTATTCAGGATGACCTTTGAGAGAGATTCAGCTAGAGCGCAGATGTTGGCTGCCCTGTCTGGCAAAGATTTTGCTTTTACTGAGAGGGATGGTCTCAGGACCGCTTTGGATACTGGATTGATTGAGAGGGATGAGCTTTGCTCTGCTTTGGATACCGCCATTGTGGAGCGAGACGAGGTTCGCTCAGCCAGAGATGCAGTATATGTTGAGATTGAGGAGACTTTAATTTCTAGGGATGCAGCTTTTGAAGAGAGGGATGAGGCTATAACTTCCTGTGATTTCCACATTGCTGATAGTACTGCTCTCTGATCTTACACCCATAGTTTGTTTATCGAGATGAGTGCTTACATTGATGACCATAATGCCACCTTCTAGATGACTGTGGATGTTCTAAGCTGTATGGAGGCTGAGTGGACTACTCTTACAGATGTTCCTCCATCTTTAGAGAGAGATGCCAAGCTGGCATTGCTGACCCACTTGTCCTTGGGTCCATAGACTAGCTTTATTTTTCCTGCACAGACTAGCTCAGCCATTTTTGTCATGTACAGGGCACTAGGTATATAAAGCAGTTTATATATCAGAGAAATATATTTTTGAGATACTTCCTTGCTTAGATATGTATTATCATCGCTGAGTGATTACCACTTCCATCATGACTCGCAGTTATTGATGCATTTTGAGCTTCTCCATGATGGACTGACAGTTGAGGTGTCAAGGGAGTTCCTCAAATGGGTCTGGTAACCAGACAGCTTGACAGCATTTAGCTTTTATTTATCTTCGGTGTCTTGGAACTGGTCTTCTATTTTTTTGTTTTTTCTTAAAGGTCAAACCGCGCCATGGAGGGATGTCTATGTACTCCCGGGTTGAGGGAGATCAGGTCATGCATAGTTCTGGTTGTTTAATTGAAGAGGTTTGCAAAGAGCTTATCTGGGGTTTGAATTTGGTTCGATGAGCTTTGTAATTTGATGCTGGGATTTGCAAGTTCTTCGGATTTTTTCTTGGTTTGATCGCACCATAGATGGTTGCCTACGTACTCCCGGGTTGAGAGAGTTCAGGTTATTTGTAGTTCATGCTTCTCTAGTGAAAAGTCAAACCTGATTCGATTTATAGGACCCAGATGCGGGTATGCATATGCTTCAAACATAGTACTTTTTCACTGTGTCTGAATTGATGAGTTGGGGAAATTTGTTCCCGTCCACTTCTTATAGCCTGATGGGCCCCCTGTCAGCACTTCCTTGACAATGAAAGGGCCTTCCCAGTTTGGGGAAAATTTTCCTTGGGCTTCATCCTTATTGGCCAGGACTTTCTTTAGTACCAAATTATTTTCTGTGAATTGTCAGACTCGGACTTTCTTGTTGTAGGACTTGGCGATCCTTTGCTGGTATAACCGTCCATGAAAAATGGTTGTGGCCCTCTTTTCGTCTATCAGGGACAGTTGATGATATCGGTCTTGCAACTATTGATCTTCGTCCATCTAAGCATCTATTAATACTCGTAAAGACTCCATCTCTACTTCTATGGGGAGGAATGCTTCCATGCCATAGACCAGTGAATAGGGGGTAGCCCAGTAGAGGTGTGCATTGACGTCCTGTAGGCTAACAGGGAGAGAGGTAGCAGGTCAGGCCAGTCTCTGTGATTGGCAGATATTTTTTGCATGATCTTCTTGATGTTTTTGTTGGCCGCTTCGACAGCACTGTTCATCTTGGGCCGATAGATGACGGAGTTGAGATTCTTGATGTGGAACTTGCCTCACAGTTCTACCATCATTTGATTGTTTAGGTTTTTGGCGTTGTCTGATACGATCACCTCCGGTTGTCCATATCGATAGACGACATTATTTCTGATGAAACTGATGATGACCTCTTTTTTGGCTTTAGGAAAAGAGGTTGCTTCAACCCATTTGGTGAAGTAGTCGATCATAGTGAAGATGAACCGATGACTATTGTTGGCTTTGGGTTCGACTGGACCTATCACGTCCATTCCCCACATAAAAAAAGGCCATGGTGCACTCATGTTGTGCAGCTCATTTGGAGGAGCGTGGATGGCATTTCTATGTATTTGGCATTGAAAGCATCTCTTGATGTGATCATCGCAATAAGCTTTAAGCGAGATCTAGTAATGTTCTGTTCTGATTATCTTCTTGGCCAGCAGATGGAAGCTCATATGTGGACCACAGACTCCGCCATGGATTTCATCCATTAGTCTTTTGGCTTGCTCCTTGTCGAGGCATCTTAAAAGGCCTATTCCAGCATCCCTTTTGTAGAGTGCATCTCCACTTAAATAGAACTTCTTGACCATTCTGAGAATCCATTTCCGCTCTGAATGGCTTGCACCAGCGGGTGTAGATCCATCATGGAGATATTCCTTGATGTCTTGAAACCAAGGTTGCTTGACATGAGGTATTTCGTATGATACTTCTCCAATGTAATTCTCGTATGTTGGGGCTTTTTGATTTGTGAACTAGATATTGGGAAACCTGCTCCTGTTGGATATGCGGATTAATGAAGCCAACATTGCCAGTGCATCGGCAAAGTTATTTCGACCCCGAGGAATGTGGACGAAGGTTATTGCTTCGAACTCCTGGGACATTTTGAGGACCAGCCAATGATATGGCAGCAGATGCAGTTCTTTTGTGAGATACTTACCGGTGGTTTGTCTGATGACCAACTCGGAATCTCCAAAGACCAATAAGTGTTTGATACCCATGGATTAGGCTAGTTTTAACCCCAGTATACAGCCTTTGTACTCGGCCGTGTTGTTGGTGTTGCCAAATTGAAGTTTGGTAGCCACAGGATATTAATCACCTGTACCAGAGATAAGGACTGCCCCAGCTCCGGAACATTCCATGTTTGCCGCTGTATCAAAATATTTTTTCCATCGTTGGACTGTATTCTCTGACTGGAGTTGTGGGATTGTCATAATCCCATAATCTGGGAAATATGTCTCCAGGGTTCGATCTTGAAGGTGCTTCTGCTAATTGATCTGCAATGCCTTGGCCTTTGATAGACTTCTGAGTCACGTAGACAATGTCGAACCACTGTAGAATCAACTGCCATTTAGACAGCCGATAATTTAACATTGGTTTGTTGAAGACGTATTTGAGTGGATCCATGCGGGATATGAGATATGTCGTGTGCCCATTCAAGTAGTGTTGCAACCTCATGGCGGTCCATGCTAATGCACAACATGTCTTCTCGATCAGGGTATACTTCTGTTCCCCACTACTGAATCTTTTGCTAATATAGTAGATAGCTCTTTCTTTGCTACTATCATCCTTCTGTCCTAGCATACAGGCCATGGCATTGGCATTGACGAATAGGTACATGAATAAGGGGACTCCATCCCTTGGAGGTACCAAAACAAGTGCTTCGATAAGCTGCTTTTTGATGGCAAGGAAGGCTTGTTGACAATCCTCATTCCATTTGATGGAGGAATTCTTCCTTAACAGCTTAAAGATGGGCTCAAAGGTTGTTGTGAGCTATGAAATGAATCGACTTATGAAGTTGATCCTTCCTAGGAATCCTCATATCTCATTCTCTGTACGAGACACGGGCATTTCAGAAATGTCTTTGATCTTGGCAGGGTCTAACTCAATGCCCTGATTGCTCACCAGGAATCCTAGCAGTTTGCCTGCCTTGACGCCAAAAGCGCATTTAGCGGGATTTAGCTTGAGGTTGTACTTGCGCAACCTGTTGAACATCTTTTTGAGATGGTCTATGTGATCATCCTCTCTCCGGGACTTGATGATGATGTCGTCAACATAGACTTCTATTTCTTTGTGCATCATATCATGAAAGAGGGCCATTATGGCTCGCTGATACGTTGCTCCGACATTGATGAGGACGAAGGATAGTCGTCGGTAGTAAAAAGTTCCCCAAAGAGTGATAAAATCTATTTTCTCTCGATCTTCTTTAGCAACCACGATTTGATGGTAACCAGCAAAGCAGTCTACGAAGGAATACATGTCGTACTGTGCAGTATTGTCAATCAGGATGTGGATGAAAAGTACCGAGAAATTGTCCTTGAGGTAGGCTTTGTTTAGATCCCGATAATCCACGCAGACTCGTACCTTCCCTCCTAGTTTAGGTACAGGGACTATGTTTGATAGCCATTCGGGATATGTTGATAGCATGATGATCCCGACTTTGAATTGCTTAACGATTTCTTCTTTGACTTTGAGACTCCACTAGGTTTCAATCATCTGAGCTTTTTTTTGACTGCTTTGAACCCTTCTTTGATGGGCATTCGATGGATGACAATGTCTGTGGATAGACCGATTATGTCTTCATGCGACCATACAAATACATCCTGGTACTGTGTCAGGAGCGCGATCAGGTCTTCTTTTTGATCCGATGTGAGGTCTAAACCTATTTGGATTTCATTGATGGTTTTGGAGGTTCCTATGTTGGTGGTGGAGGTTTGGTCAAGGTTTGGTTTGGGTTTGTTCTCGACCCATTCCTTGATCTCCTCTGGCACCTCATAGTCATCTTCCTCCTCTTGATCAAGATCCGTCAAGTCGAAGCTCAATCTTGCATCATGGTTGGAGTTATGTTGACAGGTTGGCATCTCATCAGCAGAGACACACGCATCCAATGCTTGGGTCCTGAAAATAAAAATGCTTTCATTAATATATACAACTGCTTAAATACAAATAGCATTTATAAAGCATGACAAAAGTGACTGCTCTAGTTGTGCAATCAAAAGTAAGCAGTAAATGAAAGCATGATTAAGGGTAGATTGATTGTCTGCCCATTTACCCTTTTCGACTGAGGCAAGGGAAACTGCTCCAATTATCCAGGGTTAGATCCTCATGGATAGGGAGGATTCTGGAAGTGCGCTCGTCTGTCTCGTCTTGGATGACAACTGAGACATCCTTTAGGATATGGTCGAGGCTTTTCTGGGGATTGTTCCTCTGTTTGCTGCAAGGAAAGTGAGCACGATCTTCGTCGTCACTATCTAGGAGTTCATCATTCATCCCTTCGTAGTTGATAATCACTTTCATGTTAGCGAATGGGTCTCGTCCTTCGTACAGGATCTTTTCTTTTCCCTTTTCGCTATTTGCCTCAGGCTTGAGGGCTTTCCTTTCATGGATAGGTACGATTGAAGGAAATAGCATAGCTGATGCCCCTATAGGGATCTTCCTCGTAGGTTTCACCCATCTGGCATTTGTGAGGTTTGGGAGCAGAATCGTGGAAGCTTGAGCCTTGGGATGTTTGTGTGGATTTCGGTGGTTTGACCCGGATGAAAATCCCAATCCTTCTCTTCCCATATGACTTGGGATTTGGATTGGCATCTTAATGTCGTGCTTATTTTTTCCTAACCCTTCTTTAGGCTAGAAACCCGCAGCTGCCATTTCTTGGCCCACTGTCATTACTTCAGTGGACATTTTAGGCTTCAGGGCTGGTGCCCCAATCGGTAGATATTGAATATTTCTCACCTCGAGAGCTTAAAAACTTGCAGGGTCAACCCCGGCGTCCAGGATAATCACTGGCATGCCCCTATGTATATAATGGGTAGGGTATTTCGGATTAGCATTCACTTGATGAGGCTGCCGTTGATAATGTACTTGAGTTGCTGATGGAGGGTGGATGGAACAGCCCCGGCCATATAGATTCATAGCCTGCCCAATAACAAGTTGTATCTGATGGCTATGTTGAGCACCTGGAAAGATACGTAGAAGGTGTGTGGACCAATTTCTAGAGGAAGCTCGATTTCCACCATAGCCTGGAGGCGAGATCCATCGAAAGCCCGGATAACCATGTGACTGGCTTTGATCCAGTTTGGATTGATCTTCATTCTTTCCAACGTGTCGTATGGACAAATGTTGAGGGAAGATCCTCCATCAATAAGCACTCCTCCAATCACGTATCCGGAGGACATAACGGCTATATGCAAGGACTTGTGGTGGCCCCTTCCCTCAGCCGGGATATCATCATTTGTGAAAGAAATCACATTATTGTTGAAAATATGTTCTATCACGTGACAGAATTTCTCTGTGTCTACCGTGTGTGGCAGATGAGCTTCTTCTAGTACCTCACTAGGATGTTACGGTGATCATCGGATGATAGGACCAAGTCAAGGATGGATATTTGCTTGGGTGCGTCTTTCAAGCTTTGCACTATCTTGATTTCATTGTGTCCCATCTTTTTGAGGAACTCTTTTATCCTTTCTTCAGCCACCCTTTCTTTTACTTTGGTAACTGGTTTAATCACCCGCTGAGGTAGGAACAATGGATTATCCTTTGATAGGACAAAAATATTGTTTGCCACGGAGCCTTCAACGTCCCCGTAGTTCCATGGGACCTTCTTCAGACTAGTAATTGAATACTGAGGCCTGAAGGGAAAAATTAGAGGTTGAGGTGCAGCCACCTTCATAGGATTTTATTTATCTTGGACCCCTTTCCCTGTCAGTACCAGGGGTGTGAGGATTGATTCTTTGTCGCAGGATATAACAGCCACTGTGTCTTGGTACCATGCATTGGGTATCCAGAGGCTGTTTCTATCTGAATTGTCGAGGATTTGATCTCCTCTGATCAGGTCACCTTTCTCAATCAGGTCTTAAATTAGGTTACAAAGTGCCCAGCATTATTCTGTATCATGGCCGGGAGAGTTGGAATGGTACTGATATATTTGGCCAGGTTTGAATTTTCTGGATTGAGGGTTCAGCGGAGGTAGCAAGTCTTTAACCATTCCATCATTGATCATCATTTACAGGATTTCTTCCACTGACTGGTTCAAATTGGTGAAATTCCATTGAAATAGGAACTTTTTACCTGCTTGGACACTTGCTTCATCGATCCCCTTGTCAGTCCAGGGTGTAAGCTCACAAGTATGGCTATGATCTTGATTGGAATTGACTTTCGCTGGAGGAGAGCGACTGCCAATAGGTTGATGGATTTGCTTCAACATCTTTCTGGTGAGTTGATGTTGGTAGACAACCAGTTCAGCCAACCGCTCGATTTGTTCCTTGATAGACTTTATTTCTTACTCTATCAGGAATTGTTTTTCAAAAGCTTCCCAACTCATTGGGCTGATGTTGTTGGATTGAGTTGATTCTTCAACATAGCGGAGGTATTTGGATCCTTCTCCACTTGAAGTGTTGATCATGTTGACACTCTCCTCCTTGTGCTGTGGGAGAGGGTTACCTTGGACATGCGGTTGATCGGACTTTGTGACCACAATTTCTCCATTATCAATCAAATCTTGGATTTTATGCTTAAGGGACTAACAATCTTGGGTGTCATGGCCTGGTGATCCGGAATGATAAGAACACTTCTTGCTAGGGTCGAAGTTCCTTGAATTAGTGTTAGTTGGCGGAAGGAGTTGGCCAATCTTCTTCTAAGCTGTCAGAAGTTTGAAGACGTTCTCGAGTGAATCCCTAGTGGGGTGAAAGTCCTTCTGTGTATGACCTCCATATTTTTCTGGAATAAAGGATTTGAAGGCTGTGTTGCAGCTTGGAAAGGGGTATAGTTCCTCCTTTGAATGGGTATATTATTTGAATTGTCGCTTGAATTTTGTCCTTGTAACACTAAGAAAACTTCTTCATCTTTCTTTTTATGGACCCTCTGGGGATTACTCTCGTAATTTCTAGATTGGATATGCTCAGCAACAGCTTCGAGTGCCGTTAGGTCTTTTATTTTCCCGGACTTGAGTCCTATTTCGGCCATTTCGCCGTGTTTGATCATTTCAGAGAAAGGTTTTCCTATGCCTGCTAGGATGCTTTCATAATAAGGAGCTTCTTGAATATCGATGAAAGTCATGACTATTTCAGATTCAGTCATGGCTGGGGTGACTTGTGCTGCGACCCGTCTCCATCGCTGGGCATATTCTCTGAATGATTCAGTGTTATTCTTCTTAATTTTGGTAATTTGATACAGATCTGGAGCTAGCTGAGATTGGAAACTATACTGGCCGAGGAAGGCATGGGCAAATTCTTCCCAACTGTGAATTTTGGAGTTGTCTAGACGGGCATACCAGGCTCTGGCTTCTCCAGTTAAACTCTTGTGAAATAGCTGCAGTCGAAGTTTCTCATCCTCAGCATAAGATCCGAGTTCTTTAATGAAAACTTTCAGATGTGTATAAAGATCCCTTAATCCGTCATATTTCTCAAAATCAGGGACTTAAAATTTTTCGGGATACCGAGCCCCGGGAAATATGCATAGATCTGAGTAGTTGACACTGCCAAATGCCCCAGTTCCTTTGATAGACTAGAGGGTTCTTCCATTTGTTGCATTTTCTTGAGAATGTCACCAGTTTCTTGTTCTTTGCTTAGGATTGTGATTTCTGGAGTTTTATTGATTGTATCCTGGTTCTGGGTCCAGGGATCTGAGTTTCGGCATTTTTTGTATCTTGACAGCCAGCACCACAACCAGATTATCCTGGTTCTGGATGAGTTTGAGATTGTTTCTCTTTGAAGGCCTTGCTTTGCTCTTGAAGGAAACAGGCTAGCTCGGCTATCTGATTTTTCAATCTTTCGAATTCTTCCCTAGACACAGGGGTGGATTCTGGTGGAGCAATTGAGGCCATATCCATAGATAGACTGGGTGCTTTTCTGGCCTTTGATCTAGTGATAGGACCAATTTTTCCCTACCTGCAGCAAAACGTATGTGTGTCAATTTCCTGTGGTAGGTAATGACTAGATGCATTTATGATGTGTGTTTTTTAAGTTTATCCTCCAAAACCGAGGTTAGTTATTTTGATGGCAGGATGACAGGATATTTGACAGGAAAGTAAATCTTTCATTATTGTCATTTACATTGTGCTCCTCAGTAATTGGACTTGACATGGAATTGAAAGAGGAAAGCATGAAGAAGCATCCTATCGGATTTGGTTGATCAGAAGCTAACCTAACCTAGGTTACTCTCGCAGCTTTTGTTTTGGCATGAAGGTTCCCAGATCATCGCAATCTACTAGAAGGGAAGTTAATCTGATCGTTCAACTGGAGCGAATCTGGGTGGTGCTTTTTCAGGAGGTAGCCCTGGAGACTTAGTTGTGACGCCCCCAAAATAGGTCCCGTCAACCCAACCCATTCTTAGTCGCCAAATACATGGTACAGAATTCAAATACAATCTTTATATCACACGGTCGTGCAAAATACGACCACACAACTGTGAGTGTCAATAAAAATATGTAGAAAATATTAACATTCAAACTAAGTCCTCATTACAATTATTCTCACACTATTTATTAGAAATAGTGAGGACTACTACTGCTCTAACTCGGACCATCACTCTGCCCTCCGACTAGTTCCTGCGACATTCTCATTTCCAGAAGAGGACAATAGATGAAAAGGGTGAGCTCAACTAGCCCAATAAAGAATATTATGACTAAGATAATGGAAAATAAATTATCGTTAGTCTTCAATAATTCAGATAAAATATTATTGACAACAAGTTTTAGATCAATATTCGCAGCGAAAATAACAATTCATTAGAAGAGTTACGTAGAGAATGAAGTCTACTATCTTCTATGATTTAAAAGTCTATCATCAATATTTTATCCGTGTAACATCAATAAATATACATCTCAAATCAAATATTCATCTTTGCACTACGGCCAAAGATATTCATTTGTATCACCAGTGGTCATGTTCATCTCAACAGCTGTCCATCTTTGCACTACGGCGAAAGATATTCATCAGGTAATCATTCATCTTTGCTCTACAGGCCAAAGAGATTCAGTTATATCACCTTTTAGGACTGAGGATGATGAAAAATATTTCAAAAAACGAATCAAGTGAGATAAAGGACAAAGATTAAGGATTCGTATTTTAGTTTATTCAATTCAAAAATACTTCGTAATAATCAATTGTGGGGCAAAATTCAAGAATAAAGCTCAAAACTTAGATCCAATCAAAGATAGGAACCTTAACAAGCAACTTGGACAAATAAAAGAAAATTTAATTTTTTTTCGTGAATAGTGCCGTATACGTGAATAGTAACCCCGACGAAAAAAGTAAGAATTTCATAATAAAATCCATGACAATATTTTGGTATAATGATATTGAAAATAATAACATCATTTACGAAAGAAAATAACATCCCTTACCTCAAAAGAATAGTACTTCTGACTGGAATATCGGATATAATACCGAAGGAAACTTTCACTGAATAGTAACACTCAAAATATTTAAATACTCACAAAAATATGCTAGATATTATATAGATAGAAAACTTCTGATTCTAGTGTGATTTTCAATTCTAACCTAAGCACCCTATTTATAGAAAAAACTTAGGATCCAAAGTAGACTTTTTAATAAAATAATATATTTAAAAAAAAAAAAATTCGGCCGCCTGTTGACCCCAAAAAGCCATCAGCTACCAGTGGGGCCCACCTCCTATTAAAAAAATATTTATTTTTCGAAACTTCAATAATTCATAATAAATAGCCCTTTTATCAGAAAAATATAAATTCTATGTCCTTTCCATAGGAAATTTAATTCTCTACAACTTTGTAGAAGGAAGTTTTAAGTTTTTCCAAATTCCAAATATAAATTATCTGAAATCCATAAACGGATGATTTTTCACACCAAAGTACTGATAAAAACACATCAGCACTAATTCCTTCTTTTATATCCACAAAATAAATATTTTCTTATCATATAAATTCATAATTAATTATTCACAAATAATATTACAGAACTATAATATTGACAACCAGGTTGTTCCCAAGAAAGAGGGGGCCTTCCGATAAGGATTTCTCCTTACTGGCGCGCAATTAAATAACCCATCCTAGACAGAACTTCCTTAGACATTGTCAATAATGCTGTCTAATAATATTATTCAAATAGTATGAATTATTGAGTTGATAATGTGAAATACTGTGCAGTGACAATTATTGAATCAATAATACAAAATATCAACGGTAGCAATTATTGAATCAATCATATAAAATAGCAACGTAGTAATTATTGATATAAAATATCAACGTAGAAATTATTGAACCAATAAAATATCATGCAATTATTGAATCAATAATATAAAATATTAAACAGTAATTACTGTAACAATTATTGAGTAAGTGACTTTTTACGTAAGAACCAATAATTCAAAATACTGTGCAATACCGTGTGCTACTGTGCACAATGCATATTACTGTATTTTTATCATCGGGTATTTCAATAGTTTAACCGTAACAGTTTTACCGTTATTTATAAAAAGGTTATTTCTGTCGTTTTCTATATCCGACAGTTATTCCATTGTGGGGCCCACAAATAGTTGCGCCGTCGTACGAATATTCCCGACAATAAGAATATTCCACGACCAAATGAATATTCCCCGACAATAATGAATATTTTATAATCACTTGCTCATTTTAAAATATTTGCACATTTCACCCATAACCTTTCACATTTATCAAATCAACACCTTACTATTTCAATAGTTTACTGTATAATTCAAAATACTGTGCAATACCGTGTGCTACTGTGCACAATGCGTATTACTGTATTTTTATCATCGGGTATTTCAATAGTTTAACCGTAATAGTTTTACCGTTATTTATAAAAAGGTTATTTCTGTCGCTTTCTATATCCGACAGTTATTCCGTTGTGGGGCCCACAAATAGTTGCGCCGTCGTACGAATATTCCCCGACAACAAGAATATTCCACGACCAAATGAATATTCTCCGACAACAATGAATATTTTATAATCACTTGCTCATTTTGAAATATTTGCACATTTCACTCATAACCTTTCACATTTATCAAATCAACACCTTACTATTTCAAAATAATATATAAAGAAAATTAAATCTTTATTTATAAAAGTTGGGGTCTTACAACCTCCCCTCCTTATGAAATTTCGTCCTTGAAATTGATGTGCGTACCTTGTATGTCGAAAAGGTGAGGATACCTCGCTTTCATTTTCAATTCCAACTCCCAGGTCATTTCCACAGTAGCATGGTTTCTCCACAAAACTTTAACTTGAGGTATACTTTTCGAGCGTAGGACATGCTCCTTCCTATCCAAAATCTTGACAGGTACCTCCTCGTACGTTAAATCTTCGGCTATCTCGTCTGGTTCTAACTCAATAATATGGTTTGGATCTTTCACATATTTACGCAATATGGATATTTGAAAAACATTATGAACACGAGACATGCTTGGAGGTAAAGCAAGTCTATAGGCCACCTTTCCTACTCGGTCAAGGATCTCAAATGGACCAATGAATCGTGGGTTGAGCTTTCCTCTCTTTCTGAATCTCGTAACTCCTTTCCACGGAGCAATACATAACAATACATGATCCCCAACATTAAATTCCACGTCCTTTCGCTGAAGATCCGCATAACTCTTTTGTCGATCTTGTGCTGTTTGTATCCATTGCCGGATCATTTGGATCTTTTTTATAGTCATACGTACTAACTCCGGTCCCAATAATGTTGCTTCACCCACCTCATCCCAGCATACTGAAGAGCGACACTTTCGTCCATACAACGCTTTGAATGGAGCCAAGCCTATACTTGCCTGATAACTATTGTTGTAGGAGAATTCCACCATTGGAAAGTACTTATCCTAACTCCCTTTGAAGTCTAGAACATATAGTCTCAATAGATCTTCAAGAGTTTGAATAGTCATTTCTGATTGTCCGTCTGTTTGAGGATGATAAGCCGAACTGAATCGTAAATCCGTGCCTATAGCTTTATGCAAATTGATCCAAAATCGTGAAGTAAATCTGGGGTCACGATCCGAAACTATGGATACTGGCATGCCATGCAATCTTACAATCTCATTCACGAACATATGAGCAAGACGTTCAAGAGAATAAGTCTCTCGTATTGGCAAGAAATGAGCAGACTTGGTTAATCTATCAACAATAACCCAAATCGCATCTACGTCTTGAGAAACCTTGGGAAGACCCACAACAAAATCCATCGTAATGTGTTCCCACTTCCATTTTGAAATCTCCAGTGATTGCAATGGACCCTTCGGCACTTGATGCTTCGCCTTTACACGTTGAAATGTTAAACATCTCGAAATAAACTCCGCGATCTCTCTTTTCATATTGCTCCACCAAAATGTATGTCGAAGATCACGATACATTTTGGTACTTCCAGGATGAATTGCAAATGGTGTGTTGTGTGCCTCCATCATGATTCTATGCTTCAAGTCGGAATCGTTAGGAACACAAAGTCTGGAGTTGACTTGAAGTATTCCCTCTTCATTGATTCTTGCTTCTGGAATGGCACCTTCTTGCACCTTCTTCTTCATCTTCATCAGCTCCGGATCCGTAGCTTGAGCAGCTTTAACTTTATCAATCAAAGCTGGTTCTATGCGTATACTTGACATCATTGCACTCGTTCCCGCATATGATCTTCTACTTAACGCGTTAGCTACCATAATCTCTTTTCCAGGATGGTATTGGATGGTATGATCGTAATCTTTCAACAGCTCAAGCCAACGTCGTTGCCGCATGTTGAGTTCATTCTAAGTGAAGAAATATTTAAGGCTCTTATGATCCGTATAAATCTTCACTTTCTCCCCGTAGAGGTAATGTCTCTAGATCTTCAACGCGAAAATGACAGCTGCCAACTCTAGATCATGAGTAGGATAATTCCTCTTATATTCTTTGAGTTGTCGCGAGGCATAGGCTATGACTTTCCCATGTTGCATGAGACCACATCTTAACCCTTTGCCCGAAGCATCGCTGTAAATGATAAATCCATCCGAACCAAATGGTATTGTCAGAACAGGTGCCTAAATGAGCCTCCTCTTGAGCTCTTGGAAGCTCTTCTCGCATTCCTCGCTCCAAACGAATTTTGTATCTTTCTGAGTCAACTGAGTTAATGGAGTAGCAATTTGAGAAAATCCCTCTACGAACCTCCGATAATAACCAACTAAGCCCAGAAAGCTTCGTACTTCAGTCACCAACTTAGGTTGCTCCCAGCTTTGTATTGCTTCAATCTTCGTTGGGTCAACAGATACTCCATATTTCGATACCACGTGCCCAAGGAATGCTACTTTCTTAAGCCAGAACTCGCATTTCTTCAGCTTGGCATATAGCTTGTTCTCACGAAGCTTTTGAAGTACCAACTTTAAGTGGTGCTCATGATCTTCACGGCTTTTAGAATAGATGAGGATGTCATCCATAAAGACAACAACGAATTGATCCAAATACTTCTTGAATACACGGTTCATCATATCCATGAAAAGTAGCAGGAGCATTAGTCAATCCAAAAGACATGACTAAGAACTCATAATGCCCGTACCAAGTTCTGAAGGCAGTCTTCGGAATATCCTCAGTTTTAATCTTCAGCTGATGATATCCAGAACGAAGATCGATTTTTGAAAAGAATTGTGCTCCTTGTAACTGGTCGAACAGGTCATCAATATGAGGTAGTGGATACCTATTCTTGATGGTGACATGGTTCAACTCCCGATAGTCAATACAAAGTCGCATACTCCCGTCTTTCTTCTTTACGAATAAAATAGGAGCACCCCAAAGAGATGTACTAGGACGAATAAAACCGATGTCTAATAATTCCTGTAATTGGACCTTTAACTCCTGAAGTTCAATAGGAGCCATTCGATATGGGATTTTAGAAATGGGTTTTGTACCGGATTCAAGGTCAATAAAGAATTCAACTTCACGTTGTGGGGGTAGACCAGGAAGTTCTTTGGGAAATACATCAGGAAACTCATCAACAACGGAAATATCATTCAAATCTGACGTATTATGGTTTAGATCAATGACATGAGCTAAGAAATCTTGACATTCGTTTTTCAATAAACGAATAGCTTTGTGACTTAAAATGATATTGACTGATTTTAGTGGTTTGGTGGTTTGTATTCGAACAACAGGTTGATTAGGAATATGAAAACTAACAACCTTACGAAAATAATCAATTTTGGCATGGTAAGTGGTTAACCAGTCAATTCCTAAAATCACGTCAAATGCAAGTATTTCAAAGATATAAGATCAACAGGTAAGGTAACGGTACCAATCTGAATCAAGCAAAATTTGTAAACTGTGGATGTAGCAAAGGTTTCTCCCAACGAAGTTTCAACAGATAAGTCAAAGTCTAATTTATTAGAAGTCAAGTTCAAACGTTGAGCATAAGCAGGTGAAATAAAAGAATGGGTAGCACCGGTGTCTAACAAGGTGTAAACTTCGCAAGAGTTTATGATTAGCTTACCCGTAATCACCTCGTGTGGGTTCCTCGCGGTTTGGGCTGTCACGACAAATGCTCTTCCAGGAATCACCGACTTTGACTTGTCTGAAACCGCCTTTGGAATCACCACCCCTGCTGGACTTGGTTTCGCTACAGGACAATCTCGAGCTATATGTCCTTCTTTTCCATAGTTATAGCAGGCTTTGAATTGTTGTGGGCAGTTTGGGCTGATGTGTCCCTCTTTCTCGCATTTATAGCATACGACCGGTGGTCATTCTCCTCCCTTAGAAACAGTTGATGCTGGTGCGGATGTCGACGTCTTCACGTTCTCATTGTTATACCTTCTCTTCTTGAAATCTCCCCCCGATTCTCTTTTTCTACTATCATGGCCACGATTACTACCAGAGTGGTTACCGCTTCTGTCATACTTTCCTCCCCGCTGGTTGTCATTGCTCCGATGACTGCTGCCACCGGTACGACCTTGGTTATTGTCCCTTGGTTGAATATAATCACTATGTCGTTCTAACAACTGGGCCCAGTTCACTACATCCGAATATAAAGAAAATTTGTGAGAAATGAGGTATTGACGTATTTTGGGTTTCAAACCTCTCAGAAACATCCGCGTCATACGTTCCTCATTCTCCACCAAATGAGGTGCAAACCTGGAGAACTCCGCGAACTTAGCCTAGTACTGGGACACAGTCATGTTATTTTGTTCTAGTCTGATAAACTCTACCTCCTTTATATGACGAATACTTTCAGGAAAGTACTTGTTATTGAACAGTTTCTGGAACGCTTCCCAAGACATCTTGAGTGCGAAAGGCTGGGTACGCTTCACAGACTCCCACCAGTAATCTGCCTCCCCTCGGAACATAAAGGTGGCGAATGGAACCTTTTGTTCCTCCGTGTATTCCAAGACATCAAATATATTGGTAATTTGCTTAACCCACGTCTCTGCCTTGATTGGATCTGGCTTTCCCTGAAATTCTGGTGGTCCCAACTCTTTAAACTGCTTGGCAGTGACAATTCGCGAGTTGTTATTATCTCCACCTGTATTTTGCACACGAGTTTCCCTCGTCTGGTTTTGCATGAACTGCAAAAAACTTCTAAACATCTCATTGTTTATCGTCTGATCAGCGTTATTTTCAGGATGAACATTGCCTTCATGTTGCACGTTCTCCTAGTTGGTGATTAAAGGTGTCTCCACGGTCTCATTCACTTCGTTGTTAACATTCTCAGCTGCCATTCTCAAATACTGCCATAAAACAAGGGTTAATTAAACAAATTAACATATCACATATTAACTCTATGCTCTGACTGACTAATTAAATACCACATAAGCTTAGGTAGGACATACTGGTGAAGGATTTACTCGTCTCTCCCCTCCTAGTTCTATTCCCCGATCTCCGCCAGAGATCATATCCCTAAGCTTTGATACCAACTGTGTCAACCCAACCCATTCTGAGTCGCCAAATACATGGTACAAAATTCAAATACAATCTTTATATCACACGGTCGTGCAAAATACGACCACACAACTGTGAGTGTCAATACAAATATGTAGAAAATATTAACATTCAAACTAAGTCCTCATTATAATTATTGTCACACTATTTATTAGAAATAGTGATGACTACTACTGCTCTAACTCGGACCATCACTCTGTCCCCCGTCTAGTTCCTGCGACATTCTCATTTCCTGAAGAGGACAATAGTTAAAAAGGGTGAGCTCAACTAGCCCAGTAAAGAATATTATGACTAAGATAATGGAAAATAAATTATCGTTAGTCTTCAACAATTCAGATAAAATATTATTGACAACAAGTTTTAGATCAATATTCGCAGCGGAAATAATAATTCATTAGAAGAGTTAAGTAGAGAATGAAGTCTACTATCTTCTATGATTTAAAAGTCTATCATCAATATTTTATCCCTGTAACATCAATCAATATACATCTCAAATCAAATATTCATCTTTGCACTACGACCAAAGATATTCATTTGTATCACCAGTGGTCATGTTCATCTTAACACCTGTCCATCTTTGCACTACGGCCAAAGATATTCATCAGGTAATCATTCATCTTTGCTCTACAGGCCAAAGATATTCAATAATATCACCTTTTAGGACTGAGGATGATGAAAAATATTTTAAAAAACGAATCCAGTGAGATAAATGACAAAGATTAAGGATTCGTATTTTAGTTTATCCAATTCAAAAATATTTCGTAATAATCAATTGTGGAGCAAAATTCAAGAATAAAGCTCAAAACTTTAGATTCAATCAAAGATAAGAACCTTAACAAGAAACTTGGACAAATAAATTTTTTTTAATTTTTTCGTAAATAGTGTCGTATACGAGAATAGTGCCGTATACGTGAATAGTAACCCCAACGGAAAAAGTAAGAATTTCATAATAAAATCCATGACAATATTTTGGTCTAATGATATTGAAAAGAATAACATCATTTACGAAAGAAAATAACATCTCTTACCTCAAAAGAATAGTACTTCTGACTAGAATATCGAATATAATACCGAAGGAAACTTGCACTGAATAGTAACACTCAAAGTATCTAAATGCTAACAAAAATCGCTCGATATTATAGAGAGAGAAAACTTCTGATTCTAGTGTGATTTTCAATTCTAACCTAAGCACCTTATTTATAGGAAAAACTTAGGATGCCAAAGTAGACTTTTTAATAAAATAATATATTTTTAAAAAAAAATTTCGACCGCCTATTGACCCCAAAAGCCATCAGCCACCAGTGGGGCCCACCTCCCATTAAAAAAATATTTATTTTCTGAAAATTTAATAATTCATAATAAATAGCCCATTTATAAAAAAAAATACAAATTCTATGTCCTTTTCATAGGAACTTTAATTCCCTACAACTTTGTGGAAGGAAGTTTTTCCAAATTCCAAACATAAATTATCCGAAATCCATAAACGGATGATTTTCCACACCAAAATACTAATAAAAACACATCAATACTAATTCCTTCTTTTATATCCACAAAATAAATATTTTCCTATCATATAAATCAATAATTAATTATTCACAAATAATATTACAGAACTACAATATTGACAACCAGGTTGTTCCTAGGAAAGAGGGGGCCTTCCGATAAGGATTTCTCCTTACTGGCGCGCAATTAAATAACCCCTCCTAGACAGAACTTCCTTAGACATTGTCAATAATGCTATCTAATAATATTATTCAAATAGTATGAATTATTGAGTTGATAATGTGAAATACTGTGCAATGACAATTATTGAATCAGTAATACAAAATATCAACGGTAGCAATTATTGAATCAATCATATAAAATAGCAACGTAGCAATTATTGATATAAAATATCAACGTAGCAATTATTGAACCAATAAAATATCATGCAATTATTGAATCAATAATATAAAATATTGAACAGTAATTACTGTAACAATTATTGAGTAAGTGACTTCTTACGTAAGAACCAATAATTCGAAATACTGTGCAATACTGTGTGCTACTGTGCACAACGCGTATTACTGTATTTTTATCACCGGGTATTTCAACAGTTTAACCGTAACAGTAATTACTGTTCAATATTTTATATTATTGAATAGTTGCGCCGTCGTACGAATATTCCCCGACAACAAGAATATTCCACGACCAAATGAATATTCCCCGACAACAATGAATATTTTATAACCACTTGCTCATTTTGAAATATTTGCACATTTCACCCATAACCTTTCACATTTATCAAATCAACACCTTACTATTTCGAAATAATATATAAAGAAAATTAAATCTTTATTCATAAAAGTTGGGGTCTTACATTAGTCGTCCCCAGAGTCCTTACTTATCACTGACCGGGTTAGCCTCCTGGTGGAGGGATTCACAACATACATTCACATACATCGGCCTTACTGCTTATGTATGCAATGACAGTTCGTGCGAAGCACTAATATGGGTGCGAAGCACTAAAGCATTCATTTTTATTCATCCAATGTAAAGGCATAGCATTCATTTTATTCATCCAATGTAAAGGCATAACATTCATACATTCAATGAAAGACGCAGCATTCACTTATCCATTGACTGTGTAGACGCAGGATTTCACGCATTCAATAGTTTTGAAAGGGAAATGTGTGAAAAGATTGAAAGCGTCCTAAGCCCTCTACTGTCCCCAGCAAAGTTGCCACCTATCGACGTTGGAAAATTTAAGAAATACTGCGGGTCGGTTTATAACCCGATTTTCCTCAAATCGATCTACCTAAGTTATCTCTACTCTTATTCTTTTTATTGCAAAAAAAAGGTTTTGAAGGGATTTTTAGGAAAGAGGCCAACATGTGTATATGTCGACTATTTGATTTGATTTAAATAGAGTCGACAGTTGGTAGTTTTGAAAATGGTTGTACCAACTCAACCGAATTTGATTTGAAAAGAGACCCAAATGCTGGACACTGTCGAAACTTGATCTTTGAAATCAGAGTTTTGAGTTAGGGGGCTTGGTTAAGTGTGGGGGAAGGTGTTAGGCACCCCACGACTCCCGTGTAAATACGGTACCGCAGTCTTTTCAATATTTCACTTAAAACTGGAATGCGTAAGTGAATGTTGTTTGAAAATTAGGCCTTTTGAATGATTGAAAGCTTTGACAGTCTTCGTTGAGCCTATATACGAATGGTTTGATTTGATTTGAAAATCAATCTTTGATTTGATTTGCAAAAAGCATCATTTAATTTGATTTGCAAAAGCTTTTGAATTGAATTGACAGTGATGTTTTGAAAGCTGGTTTTATCAAACCCTTATGCTGACATAGGAATTGAAGCATATCGCTACTCTCAATTTTATATTTATAGCCTTAAGGCTGCATGCAAATGGTGATTTATCTGGCTGCGAAGCATCCTCGACCACAGAAATATAAAGTGTCGGTCTCCTCATGGGTATGAAAACCATCGGAGGGACGCTGACACGACAATCCATATTTTCACTATGTTGAGACCTTAAATTTGGATAACCATTTTAAGGTCTGTGCATGTACAATTTATAGAAAAAAAACTGGCAGGGTACATCTGTAAATTGGAGTTTGTCCATCGTGGGAATCAGATTCTGATTAGTTTAATCAAGAATCCCACGATTCCTAGGCTCACATATGAGTAGCCAAAACCTGCACAGTTCAAATTTGTACAAAAACAGATATATATATATATATATATACATCTTCACGTCGCAATGGACTACACGTGACCAAAGCATCTTGTTCCCACTAGATAGCGATC
Organism: Panax stipuleanatus; assembly: GCA_020205555.1. Classification (NCBI taxonomy): domain Eukaryota; kingdom Viridiplantae; phylum Streptophyta; class Magnoliopsida; order Apiales; family Araliaceae; genus Panax; species Panax stipuleanatus. The sequence goes on from CM035115.1 coordinate 30,791,662, forward strand.
TAAGGGACGCGAGGTTGCTTTTGAAGCTGAAACTAGAAAGAAAGCTAGATTTAAAGAAATCTCAGTCATTCTAGCTTTCCGGTTCAGTTTGAAGGTTTTGAACCATTTAAAAACTAGAATTGGCGAGATTTAAATAAATCTAGTGCACCCGCAGATATGTCAGTGCAGCTTTATATACAAATGAATGTTAAATGCAACAGTTAAATAAATTGAATAAAGTAATATATATAATTATATATATATAAGCTATACAATGGCGATGGGTTTTCACTCACAAGCCAGGACTGGAATCGAAATATAGATATATAAAAATTGTAAATAGCCACGAAATAATCCAGGCTGTGACAGAAATGAAATATATATATATAAAAACAATAATAAGGGCGATGGGATTTCACACCGATGCCCGTGCTAGAATTAAAATTGACAGAAAGTAGTCACCCAGTGACTGGGGAGAGCACCCAGTATAGGGAAGTGTGCAAAAGCAGTAAAAAGACCACAAAATAATCCAAGTCGGACTGAAAATATATAAATATATATATATTGAAAGAAATGTAGTCAACCAAGACTAATAGGAGTACCAGTGATGGTGAACGTCGCTTATATATGCGTACATATATATAAAAGCGGTAAACTACCACAGATTTGAAATCTAGGCTTGACAGAATTGAAATGTTAGTACATTTACAGTTAAATATGTATAGAAAAAAGCCAAACCCGGACTGAAAAGATAACCCAGTCCGGCAAAGTTGCCAAAACTGTGTGCTAGTGTATTGAAGCTAATGGAGCTAACGGATCGTCAATTCGAGTTGTAGAAATATTGAAAACGAAGTTTATGTACAAAAATATATTAATTTTTTGACAAAAACAGCCACGGGACTAAGTTCCGGGAATATTTAAAAGATAAAACTTGATGTGCAGATATAAAACAGCGCAAAGTAGTAGTATTGACTTGCTGATCGTAAAAATACTTACAATGGGCTGCACTACGGGCTTTTTACCGAATTATCGACCTTAACCGTCCAAATCTACCGGTGGTTTTTTGATATGTAGTAGTATATGGGTATATCTACGCGTTGGAGTGAAAATATTTGGGTTTGGAAGAGGTGTAAAAGTCAAAAAATTAGTCGGGCAGGGCTTCGCTGCGCTTGTTGCTTATGAAAATGAGAGGGGACTGCCTCTCTATTTATAGAGGGGGGAGTTGTACCTCTACATGTGGATGCCACAGGTAGAGGTGCGGCCACTCAAGGTGGGTCCCGCATGCCCAGCTTGGTTGTCTCAAAGTACGTGCACTTCGAGCAATGCGATCTCCGGTCAAAAACTTTCTAACTTTTGATCGGAGCGTCCGTTTGAGGCATGCGATACCTTTTCGGAAAGCTCTCATCGAGAGTGTTGCAATGACATGGGAAAAAACATTTTTCGGGTCTAGGAAGATGGGTTCATAACCAGGTCTTCGATTCCCCGCAGTTTATCCGTTGAACTGTCTTGCGTTGTTGCCACTCGGGATCGTCGTTAGGGTTTATTCTGACTTTGGCGGCATTAATTTGGCTTGAGTTTTACCAAGTCGGGTGAAATTTTGTAAAATAACCATTGTACCCCTCCCGGGGCTGCCTGTAGTGTCGGCATTGTCGTTGGTTGAATTCCGGGAGCTGATTCCAAGACTTGGATCCCAGTCGAGTCTTTTGCCCTCAGGGTTGTCTCTGAGGCTAACGTGGTCGTTCCAGGTTTTGCTATGGAGTTTTTGCGATTCTTCAGGCTAATGTCTGAAGTTGGCCTGATGTCCTGGGTTGAGATCGGGGTTGAGCTTGATGATCCGATTGACTATCGGAGCTTAATTTATGGTCCGATTGACTGTCGGAACTTGATTACCGATATTGGAAATTGGATTTGATTGGAGCACCGATATTATGGATCGAATTTGGGTTGATTGGTTTACCTTTTTACTGGATGAGTATCGGGGCAAGGAAAATCTCGAGTGTCTACAGCAGTTAAAGGATGTGGTGTCAGGTATCATTCCGGGCAATAGTATTAATGCTTATATATTATTTGATTCGGGTGATACGTGTTTATTTATATCCGATAATTTTGCTAATAGTTTAGAGTTGCCTAAAGAGGAATTAGATTACCCTTTGAACATATAGATTGTGAATAGAGAGGTAATTCCTGTTAGGTTTGTAAACAAGAACTGTAGGGTAAATATTAAGGACCACGAGATGATGGTAGATTTAATTCAGATAAAACTTGGTGAATTTGATGTTATACTGGGGATGGATTGGTTATTTAACCATGTGGTGATAATTGATTGCCAGAAGAAGTGTGTTAACCTTAAGACTCCGTCGAAGGTAGTGTTTTATAAAAGCAAGTCGCTAAGATAAGCGAGTTGTCTGACGATTATGCAGGCCAGGAAGTTGTTGAAACAAGTGTGTGTGGGATAATTGGCCTACATAGTTGACACTCGGAAGGAGAGTGCAAAATTGGAAGAGATACCAGTCGTTAAGGAATTTGTGAACGTGTTTTCGGGCTATTTGCCTAGACTTCCACCAGATAGAGAAATTGAGTTTTTGATTGACTTAAAACTAGGGACTGCCCCGATTTCTAAAGCCCCGTATAGAATGGCCCCAGTGGAGATGAAGGAATTGATGGTTTAGTTGCAGGATTTTCTAGACAAGAGGTATATTCAGCCGAGCGTATCACCGTGGGGAGCGCCGGTGCTGTTCGTTAAGAAGAATGATGGGTCGATGCGACTTTGCATTGATTATAGGGAGTTGAACGAGGTCACAATCAAGAATAAGTACCCGTTACCGAGAATTAATGACTTGTTTGATCAGTTAAAGGGGGCTAGATATTTCTCAAAGATAGATTTGAGAAGCAGATATCATCAATTAAAGGTGAGGAATGAAGACGTACCGAAGACAGCGTTCAGGACTCGGTATGGACATTACGAGTTCCTGGTGATGTCATTTGGACTAACAAATGCACCTGCGGCATTTATGGACCTAATGAATAGGGTGTTGAAGCCGTTTTTAGATAAGTTCATGGTGGTGTTCATGGACGATATTTTGGTGTATTCCAAAACCAAGAGGAGCACACTGAACATTTGAAACTGACATTGGAATCGCTAAGGAAAGAGAAATTAAATGCGAAGTTTTCGAAGTGCGAATTCTGGTTGGACCACTTGCAATTTCTTGTGCATGTAATTGATAAATACTGGATTTTGGTAGATCCATCTAAGGTTGAAGCTGTGATGAATTGGGATCAGCCAAAGACATTGTTAAAAGTACAAAGTTTCTTGGGTTTGGCAGGTTATTAAAGGAGATTTATTTAGAATTTTTCCAAAATCGCGACTCTGTTGATGAATTTGACTAAAAAAGTGGTGAAGTTTGTTTGGACTGAGAAGTGTGAGGAAAGTTTCCAAGAGTTGAAGAAGAGATTGAGTTCGGCACCTGTGTTGTCTCTGCCGGATAACACAGGATATTTTGTGGTTTCTAGTGACGCATTGCATAAAGGACTAGGTTGTGTGCTTATGCAAAACGGCAAAGTCATTGCGTATGTATAACGTTAATTGAAGGACTATGAGAAGGGGTATCCGACCCATGATTTAGAATTAGCTGCGATGGTGTTTTCTTTGGAGATTTGGAGACACTATCTTTATGAGAAAAAGTGTGAGATATATACAGACCATAAGAGTCTGAAGTATATCTTTACACAAAAAAGATTTAAATATACGTCAGAGAAGATGGTTGGAGCTTATCAAAGACTACGATTGTGAGATTCTATATCACACAGGTAAAGAGAATGTCGTTGTCGATGCCGTAAGTAAGACGGGTCGGGAGAAACTGTTTACATTAATTACTCAGGAAAAGCTGGTAGATAAAATTGCTAAGTTAGAGTTAGAAGTTAAGAATTCGAAGGAGTCGAATGAAAAATTATTTCAAATGGGAACCAGCCCAACTTAGGTGGATAAGGTGAATGAAGCACAACTTCTTGATGAGGAGTGTGATAAAATCAGGAAAAGGTTGTTCGAAGGTGAGGAAACAAAATTCAAAGTCTATATTGAAGAATTGCTGCGATTTGAAAAGAGAATCTGGGTTCCGCCAGTACCGGAAGTCAAAGAGGAAATTTAATCGAAGCTCATAGTTCGAGATATTCAATGTATCCTAGGAGTACGAAGATGTACCAGGATCTCCGACAGCATTTCTGGTGGTCGAATATAAAGAGAGAGGTTGCTGAGTGTGGCACAAAATGCCTAACGTGTCAGAAAGTCAAAGCTGAACATCAGAGACCAAGTGGATTATTACAACTGTTGGAGATACCAGAATGGAAGTGGGAACATATCACGTTGGATTTCGTGGTTGGTCTTCCAACGACTAAAAAAGGTTGTGATGCAGTATGGGTTATCGTAGATCGACTGATGAAGTCAGCACATTTCTTACGGATCAAGATTAGATTCAATTTGGATCAATTGACGAAGTTGTATGTTAAGAAAATCATTTTTAGACATGGTGTTCAAGTGTCAATTGTGTCAGACAGAGATCCGCATTTCACATCGAACTTCTAGAAGCGATTATAGGAATGCTTGGGAATGCAATTGAGAATGAGTATGGCGTATCATCCTTAAACTGATGGGTAGAGCGAGAGGACAATCCAGACTTTGGAGGATATACTAAGAGCTTGTGTTATGGACTTCAAGGGAAGTTGGGATGACAATCTACCATTGGTGGAATTTTCTTATAATAATAGTTACCACACAAGTATTGACATGCCGCCTTACGAAGCGTTGTACGGTAGTAAGTACAGAACTCCATTATGCTGGGATAAAGTTGGTGAGCGACAAATGTTATGACCAAAATTGGTACAATAGACTGCCGAAATCGTCAAAGTGATCAGGGCGAGATTGATAACTTCTCAGGATAGGCATAATAAATATGCAGATCAACATTCTCAGAATCGGGAATTTGAAGTCGGCAATTTTGTTTTCTTGAAAGTGTCTCCCTAGAAGGGAAAAATTCGATTTAGCAAGAAGGGAAAACAGAGTCCCATATTTATTGGACCCTTTGAGATACTGCGAAGGGTTGGTGAGGTAGCTTATGAGGTTGTGTTACCTCCAGAATTAGACCATATTCATAATGTTTTCCATATCTCGGTATTACGATCATATAAGCATGATTACAAACATGTCATAGAATATGAGCCATTACAGTTTGAAAAAGATTTAACCTACGAAAAGGTTCCTGTTTAGATAGTTGACAGGTAAGAGCAAGTACTCAGAAACAAAGTAATACCTTCTGTTTAGGTAATCTGGAAGAACCACAATGCTGAAGAAGCTACGTGGGAACTCGAAGAGTTGATGATGAAAAACTATCCTCAGTTATTTGCTTAAATCCTTGTATAGCGATTCTGGGGACATGATCTTTTTAAGGGGGAAGAATGTAACGAATGAGTTAATTAGATCGTGATTCTGAGGACAGAATCCTTTTAAGGAGGGAAGGATGTAACGAATGAGATTTTTGTATTTGATTTTAAAATATTTATTGAATTAAACAAATATTTTGGTTAATTTATTTATTGCGTTGAATAAATAATTAGTGTGAGTATGTGGTGGAGTGATTTAATTAAATGTAATAAATTAATGTTTAGTAATTTTGTAGATGAAGTTTTAATTTAATTGAGATAATTAAATTAAATGAATTGTTAGCTAGTCATTATATTATATAATGGTAATATTCTAATTTAATAATTACATTAAATATTCACTAATTTGTTAATTAAAATTATAATTTATAATAAAATTATAATTATGTAGCAATTTGATTTACGTGGTAATTTGATTTAATAAGTTGATATTAGCTTTAATTTAATTAAAATTGAATATTTGAATTTAATTAGATAAAGTGTGACAATTAAACTATATAGTAAATAAGTTATTAAAATAAATGAAAAGCGATTTAATTTAATTTTACCAAACAAAGCCTTAAGGCTTTTGAATTCTTATTTTAATCTAGTTTTGCCAAACAAGCCTTTGTGGCTTTTGAATTTTATAAGAAAAAGAACTGACAAAGAATTAAAAAGAGATATTATGTTTTGTCAGTTTTTATTTCACGTATATCTGTTTATATTATATATCATCAGTTATATTTTTACGTTAAGTTTAGAAGAAGAGAACAACATAGAGAAAAGAGAGAAGGAAAAAGAGAAGAGAGAGTTTACAGAGAGAAAAGAGAGAAAGATTTCTCTGTGAGTTTGAGAAAAATAAAGAAGATTTCTATCATCTTTGCTAGGTAAACAAGAAATCAAATGTATAATTCTAGTTCTTAAAAGTTTTAGTTTTAGTTTTCCTAAAATTCTATGTGTTTGAGTTTTCATGAATAATTGTTGAAGATATGGTTTATATTTGTTAATTTGTATATATAATCTGCTTTATGTGGTTTATATATGATTTAGAGTTGATTAATTCATGAAAACATGATAAATATGAAGAAATCATGTTTACAGTGAGTTTACAGTGAAGTATATTGTATATGGCATATTTAATACTAAAATTAGTGTTCAATTCGTATTATAATGTGTAAATTGATTTCTAATTGTGTTAAAACATCAAGAAACAAAAAGAACACAATTTGAATGGAGTAATTTGGTTGAAAAATGAGTTTACAATGATTGATTTTGTTAAGAATGTTTAAAAATAGAGTTTTTGCAAAAATATTGAATTTAAAGGATTTAAATTTGATTGTTTATGTTGTTTTGTTGGTTACAAACGTGCTCTACATGCTTAGTGGTGATTCTGTGAAGTCTATATAGTTTAGGTATGCATAGATTGTTGTTTGAGCACAGTTTATGGCCTTTTATGGCCTAAACTGTGTTCTTCGCGAGCTGTGTCTGTGTCCTATTGTGTCGCGACGCCGCGACGCCGCAACGCCTGTTATGTGAAGAAACAGAGCGCTGCAGCGCCTTAGTATTTCTTGTCGTCGTGTTAAGGTGCCGCAGCGCCTATTATGTGAGTAAACAGGTGCGCTGCAGCACCGAGGCCGAGCTGTAGCGCCTGTTCGACCCTCATTTCTCGCGCTGTAGCGCCATGCTTGAGTTGCAGCCCCTATTGTAGATCATTAAGCAGCGATGCAGCGCCAGTTCGTAGTTTGACCCAAAAATGTGATTTTTTTATATACAGTCCAGTAAATGCTAATGTAACTTGATCTTGAATATAAAAGATGATCATATTATATATTGTTAAAATAGGTTGTAATCACCTCGTAATGTTAAGTTAATGATTTTAAAATGGTAATTGAACTAACTGTTAATCATTGGAATTCGATGATAAGAATTGGAAGAAATCAATATGTGCTATGTGAATGGTGTGATTATACTCAAGAGTTAATGTTGTAAGTAAATAATTAGTTACAACTAATTTGTATTATGATCTTTAATAACATGTGTGTAGGATATTTGGAATCAAGTTATAATTGTAGAACTTACGCACGAGGCAAGTTCCTAAACCTTACTTTTACATTGCGCAAGTTTTTCTATCACTGACTTATTATCTTACGCATATTTCTTAAATAACGATTCTTTTCTCCAAGGTTTAAATTCTTCCAGTTCGTTGTTTCTAACATGAACTCCTAATTCTTTGAAAGTAACACATTGATTGTACAATATTTATTCTATTGTACATAGTTGTTGTTTAATCTTTGATCGTAAATATCATTGTTTAATTCTTTAATGTTGTATAAAACTCTATATGGCTAGCGAACCTTATTGACTCAACTAGTCTATGGTTGATGAAGCGTTCTAAAATTCTAGAACTATTTTAGAAGTAATCCAAACAAAACTTTCTTTGGTGCAGACTCGAATGTCAAAAATGAGATGAACAACCCTATTATAGGGGATTAATTACACGTTAGCGTTAAGATATTTGTGTACAATACATGGTACAAAGGGCTGATCCCCCTTAGTACGAGAAGTAAGGTCCATATAGTTTTATGACTGTTAAAGGTTTAAAGTAGAGATACTTGACAACCTACGACGTAGTTCGTGGTCATACGACCCTCAGACATATTCTTGAACTTATATTTTATTCTTAATTCGAAAGTTGAGTTTCTATTGAGCTTTCTGTTCATATCATTGACAGAAAAGAATTAATTATCCAGCTGTTATTATTTATTATGATTTCATATTTTGTTACTGTTCATGAATATTCTAGTGAGCTTTGCTTTGCTCACTCTTGCATATAATAACATTGTAGCTAAGGTTGAGAAAGTCGACGAGCCATCCACGAGTAAGGGCAAGGGCAAAATGAACAAGTGTTAAAGACTTTTTTATTTTATTTGTTTTGTTATATGTGTTGAGACTATATTATTTATTGTTCCACTTTTGATTGATGATTGTTTTAAGGTAAGATTACATGGGACGGTTTAAGTAGTTGTAACCCTTTAATAGGGAAGATTATCATTTAAGTTTATCAAGGTTTATGTTTTAATGTTATCCTTGTGGGTAGTTAGAATGTGATATTTGAACAGTGAACACCAAATCATGTAGAATGAAGTACCACGATTTGAGGGTGTCACAAGTTGGTATCAAAGCTTTAGGTTATGAACCTTAGGTGGGGAACCTTAGGTAGTAGCCTTATAGGAGATCAAAAATATAGTGGTGATGAACTCTTATCGAGTTCTAAGGAAGATAAATAATAAAAGACTTATGTGTTTATGTGTTATAACCTATGTGCTCGCGAGTGGAATCGTAATAATTCAAACATAAAATTTTCTTGTCAGGATGACGATTGTTGGAGAGTCCAGTAAGGCTAGGGAGGTGATACCTCTGGTGCCTAGAGAGGAGGAGCCCCGATGTGACAACCCAAAAATTTATAAGATTTTAAATTATTAAAATAAAGGTTAAAGAATAAAACCTAGATAGGAATTTGAGGATTTATTTAAAATTTTTAAGTAGAACCTATATGGTTTACTATTTAGAAAAGAGAAAATATGGGATACAAAATTTCAAAACCCTAGAAATTGAGTTATATGTACTCGAAGGAATTTTAAGAATAAAGCATTACAATTCCTATAAATTTGAGGTGAACTAAATGGTGTAAGAAATTTTATAATGATACATGTTGAAATTTTATTAAGGAAATAAAATTTCACATGAAGAGATGCTATGAGGTTAAAAGAAGATGAGTATATGTATAGAAATATATATATATATATATTACCAAGAGTAATGATGACAAATAGGTTATGACTTATGTGGATTATGTAGGTGATTAAATAAAAATATATAATTTGAATGTGTATATATTTATTTAGCATATAAAGAGAATTAAGGATAAAGTTTTGTGACCTAATATATAAATTAGATATTAGAATTAAATAACCTAAGGGTTATAAGAGGGAAGGATGTTAGTATTTAAAATTTATACTAACCTAAGAGATTTATTTTATACATCTTAACTATTTAATTTTATAACATAATTGAAGCAAGTCTAATTGGGTTAAGAAATTACATGTGCATGAGTAAGGATTTAAATCACAAATGAGTGAATGGAAACCCTAATTAAATAATTAGGGTAGGAGATAAATTAAAAGTAGTGAACTATGTTAAATTACATGGCCCAAAGAATTATTTAGGAAGCCCAAAAGATTAAAGGAGTAACCCAAACTAAGCCTAACAAGTGTAGGATGTTTTGGACATTTGATTAAGCAAAATGGAGCATTTTAAATTAAACCAAATGGGGGAGGAGGCCCAAGATTTAGGCCCAAGGAGCAAGGAAGAAGAGAGGGGGCATGTATGTAATGATTAAGTTACCAACTCCTTACCAACTCAAGCAAGGTGTCATCTCTTTAATCAAGCCATCATTTATTACCAAGTCCACAAGTAACGTAAAGCTTGCAAGCCACCTTAAATTGATTAAGAGAGATAAGAAAATAGAAGTTGGGAGATATAATAGATATATATAATATATCTACTAGCATAATAAAAACAAACAAAATCAATTCTCTTTCTCTTTCTTCTCATTTCCTAAACTTGCAAAAGAAAACTAGAGAGAGGCAAGAGAGAGGAGAGGGGAAGTAGCCATGGAGGAGGATAAGGAGATAGTTTTGTGTGCTCGAAGCTCCCCCATCAACTATAGAAGAAGAAGATTAAGTGGATCAAAGGTATAAACACCTTTTACTTAAGTTATGTTTAGTTGTATAAATCAAAACTTAGATCTATGGTTTCAAACTCTCAAAACCTTAGATCTACATGTTAATAAGTGTGTTATATTTATATCTATCACTTTTGATAATCAAAAGTTGGATCAAAAGTAAGAAAATGGAAACTAGATTTTTAAAAAGTTAGAAAACCCTAATTTTATTAGCATAGATTATGTTTTGCTTGGATTTGGTGAAGGTTTAATGGAATAGATCATGGATGACGATAGATCCATGAGTATATGAGGTATTATGATGTATTATGTTGGTTAATGTTTGATTAATCAAGAGATCATGGAAATTTTCTTACAAAACACAAAGATAAGAAAATCAGATTTGTGAGAAAACGGAACATGAAATTCAAACGATCATATCTCTCATTCTATTTCAAATTTTTGAGTGTGAATTTTTGAAGTTAGATCTATGAGTCTTCTAACATATCCAAGTGGAATCACTGAAAAATTCCATGTAGATTTCCGTATGGACAGTTTTAATTAGCAAAGTAGGCAAAATCTGAAAAAGACCGAAAATCAATATGTCCAAAATTTCCAGGGGTAGTTTTGGTAACTTAATTATTGAAATAAATTCTGATCTTTTGGGACATAAAAATATATGATATAAAGTAGCTCATGTCCAAAGATGAGCTTATTCCGACTTAAATCAATCGAGTTATGATTATTTCAATATTTGAGTTTTTTTTGATGAAAATAGCTATAACTGGAGTTCTATAACTCTAATGGCCAGGAAATTTAAACTGGAAGTTTATGTTTCTACATGAAAGATTCTGCCAAGAGTTGAGAATTTTTGGAGTTGAGCATGATATAGCTAATTTTCTTAAGTTACGAACTAAAAACGAACTTTTGAAAAATACTAAAGGAAATTGAAAAATTCTAGAAAAATTATTTTTGGGTATAGAATATATGTATATATGTGTGGCCAAAAGATAAAAAAAATAAGATGATTTGGTATTTTTCATAGAAATAATTTAGTTATGAATAAATGAATTAAATTAATTATGTAATGTTAAAAATATGAAAAATATGATTTTTGGCTTGAGAACCCTAGATATGCTATATTCAAATTTTTGAAAGGGGTTTTCGTCATTTGTGATAAGATATTAGGTATATGGCCTTTTAAAATGATTAACGATACGTGTGAATGAATAAATATTATTAAATAATTAATAAGGTTTAAATTCTTCAAGTTCGTTGTTTCTAACATGAACTCCTAATTCTTTGAAAGTAACACATTGATTGTACAATATTTATTCTATGGTACATAACTGTTGTTTAATCTTTGATCGTAAATATCATTGTTTAATTTTTTAATGTTGTATTAAACTCTATATGGCTAGCTAACCTTATTGACTTAACTAGTCCATGGTTGATGAAGCTTTCTAAAATTCTAGAACTAATTTAGAAGTAATCCAAACCAAACTTTCTTTGGTGCGGACTCAAATGTCAAAACTGAGATGAACAACCCTATTATAGGGGATTAATTATGTGTTAGCGTTAAGATGTTTGTGCACAATACATGGTACAAAGGGCTGATCCCCCTTAGTACGAGAAGTAAGGTCCATATAGTTTTATGACTGTTAAAGGTTTAAAATAGAGATAATTGACAACCTAGGACATAGTTCGTGGTCATACGACCCTCAGACATACTCTTGAACTTATGTTCTATTCTTGATTCGAAAGTTGAGTTTCTATTGAGCTTTCTGTTCTTATCATTGACAGAAAAAATTTAATTGTCCAGCTGTTATTATTTATTGTGATTTCATATTTTGTTACTATTCATGAATATTCTTGTGAACTTTGCTTTGCTCACTCTTGCATATAATAACATTGCAACTAAAGTCGAGAAAGTCGACGAGCCGTCCACGAGTAAGGGCAAGGTCAAGATGAACAAGTGTTGAAGACTTGTTTATTTTATTTATTTCGTTATGTGTTGAGACTATATTATTTATTGTTCCACTTTTGATTGATGATGGTTTTAAGGTTAGATTACCTGGGACTGTTCGAGAAGTTATAACCCTTTAATAGGAAAGATTATCATTTAAGTTTATCAAGATTTATGTTTTAATGTTATCTTTGTGGATAGTTAGAATGTGATATTTGAATAGTGAATACCAAATCATGTGGAATGAAGTACCAGGATTTGGGGGTGTCACAACATATAGTGCACATAACCACTGCCCTAAGGTTGAAATTTGTTTTCGTGTAAACATCCCAAGTCTTGACTTGTTAATATTCTAACTTTAATGTTTTGATGATGATTATATGTACTACATTATTTACTGTGAAATTTCAGGAATTTGATAAAAGGATCATTGATGGTCAAAAAGCTTTGAAGACTTTGAGTCTTAAGGAAATAATTGTAAGGTCATTGCAAATATTCAATTTTTCAATACAAGGCTCTAGGACATTTTATGTGTGCATTTAACATGATTATTTATTCATGCATGCTTAAAATTATGATAAAATAATAATTACGTTATCGTCCGGATTAATTGATTTATACTACCATGTGTTAGAAGATTTTATGAGAGTCCTGATTATACTATATACATGTGCATCGGTGTTTGTTGGTAACTTAAAAGTTGTTTAGCTTGTGGCGGCAGAGATATGATTACTATCACATAGTGGATTGCATAAATCTTGGAAATATAAGATAATCATTATCTTGGAAAGTTGGTTTGAGATTACACTTTGTATTATTTACGGAACTAACATTACTTAAGATTTTCTAGAGTTGTTTATTTCAAAACAATATGATATGCTCCTTTAATATTTGCTTTGGAAATAACATATCTTTTCTTTTTAGAAAAGGAAGTAGCGTGTCATGATTGTTCTCTAATAATTTAAATGAATAATATTTGAAGGAGTCAATCAGATATCTTGGATAAATGCTTTTCATTTTTTACGGAATTATCACTATCATCTGTTAAGTAATTTATGATAAGAAGAAGTACTAGCTTGAGATATACACGGTTTTATGTTTGAATATTATATCCGTTTAATATTGTTTCTAACAGAAATAGAATTTGATTTTTAGCGGAACTTAGTTTTGCAACGGATATATTATCTGGGCTATAAAAATAAATTGAGATATCAGTGTTATACACAACACTTAATTAATTTTTTCACTCATATACTTGAAAAGCTATCTTTTACTTTTGGTGCAAACTTACAAGCTACTGTGCAATTAATATTTAGAATATTTTCAGCAAGTTTTTGTGAGCTTAAATTGGTGATATCTATTTTATTATTTGATCATTGCATTCATTAGTTGAGCCTTGCATTGTTAAATTGTTTATTTGCTTTGATCATTATATCTCTATATTTGTAAATCTTATATTTTTAGACTAAGTGTTGTCTAAAGAAATTTAATCCGAGTGGATTAAGGGTTGTTTTACAAACAGGTTCAAGGAAGCATAGGTGCTTAAGGAGTGCATTGGTGCACAAGAAGCAAAAGTGCTCAAGTGAATTATTTTAATTCAAGGTTTTGAACTGTTTTGTAAAAGGAGTCAATTTAAAGAAATAAATTGAGTCTCCAATACTAGTTGGTATTGGACGTGGACTAGGCTATTATTATAGAGGGTAATAGCTGAACCACGTAAAAATCTTGGTGTTCATATTTTTACTTGCTTTATCTTATTTGCTCACAAAAAAAGATATTTAATTGTTTTGATAAATAAAAATTAAGTATTTTCATTATCATAAGATAAATTGTTAACACTAAGAGGTTTTACAAAGAAATCAATTAAGTTAGTTATTTTTCATTAAATAACTAGAGTAAAGTTTTTAATTCAGCAAACCGTATTTATCCAGCATGCTGCATTAGTTAATATACTAAGCTGAATTCAATAGTTATTACTTAAGTTGAAAAATTGGTCATAGTTGTTCCTACACTTATTCAACCCCTCCTTCTAAGTGTGCCTTATCTGAATTTCATTTGGTATCAAAGCTTGGCTCTACTTATCTTGGTCTTAAAGATGACTTGTAGGGAAAGATTCTAACATGGCACAATTCGGGAACAACAATCACGAAGGTTAATCAACCAATAGACCTCCTTTGCTGCATGGAACAGAAAACTACAACTTCTGGAAATTCTGAATGAGGATCTATTGTAACATGGATCCTTGGGAATGGTGGGTCGTGGAGAATGGACCAGTTACTCCAAGGAAAGACGACGGTACTCCAAAGACCTTGCTTGAAATGGACTCAACTGAAACGTATATGGCCTCCTACGACTCAAGGGCAATGAACACATTACTTAGCAGCATGGTACAATCTGAGATCGACAAAGTTTCATCTTGCAACACTGCGAAGGAAATGTGGGACACTTTAATAGTAAGCCATGAAGGTACATCCAAAGTTCGAGAAGTCAAACTAAGTATGCTCATGCATGACTATGAAATGTTTAAACTTGAGAAAGACGAAACCATAAAATTAGCTCAAGCAAGGTTCCTTGTTTTACTAAACTCTCTGAAGCTGCTTGACAAATCCATCCCACAAAGTGAGATTAACCGTAAGTTACTTCGGGCTATGCCCAAGAGGTTTGCTTCTAAAATTAGTACTCTTCAAGATTCTGTTACTATTTCCACTATGGATACTCTAACTCTTTTCGGTGAACTTGAGGAATATGAACATCAACTAAAGAGATATGATGAGGAGGAAGAAATCCCTCGAAGAAAAGTTTTAGCTCTTAATGCAAAAAATGAAGATGAACTTGGTGATGACTCCGATGAAGAAATTGCTATGATGTCAAGAAGACTCAAAGGACTACTTCAAAGGAAGAACAAGAGGAGGAATACGTTCAACTCAAACAAGTTCAAGGGAAAGCAAACCGAAGAAACATGCTTCGAGTGTGGACGTCCTGGTCACTTCAAAAAGGACTGCTTTCAACTAAAGAACAAAGGGAAAACAGGTTTCAAGGACAACAAGAGAAACAAAACACTTGTCACTTGGAGTGATGAAGAGGAGACCGAAGTTGAGGTTGATGCCAAAGATGAACTAGCTCAAGTCTGCTTTATGGGAATAGAAGGTGAATCAAACGAGGTATCTATTTATGAGTTTAATTCTTTAAAACAAGAAAATAAAAAATTAAAAGAAAAGAATGAATGTTTAAAAGGACTAGTTAATTCATTAATGAGTGAAGTTGACTTTTTAATAGATGAAAAGAAAGAAATCGAAAAAGAATCATTTTGTAAAGAAGAAAAAGTTTTGATTGCAAACAATGATTACCTTGATAATTATAACAAAATTTTTTGAATAATGAAGTTCAAAAATTGACTAATGAACTTAAAATGAGAGATGTATGTATTGATGCATTTAGTGATGAATCTCTTTGTAAAACCATTCCTACTAGTGAACTTCAAAAGAAAATAGATTCATTGAAATCATCTCTTGCTAAGTTTGTTCAAGGAGAAGAAAACTTAAATGTCATTTTAGGTAAACAAAGACCTACTTTTGAAAGACAAGGAATTGGTTACAACCCTATGCATAAAAAGGAGAATGTGAACATGATAAAATCGAAATCACGTTTTAGATTAAATTATTATTCTCCTTTCACAACATGTAGAAATTGTGGTATTAAAGGTCACTAAGACATAAATTATTTTAAAAGAAATAAGATTAAAAAGGTATGGATTAAAAAGAGTGATATACTTGCAACTAACATTAAAAGACCCAAGAAGATGTGGGTACCAAAAAGATGAATTATCTTTTCTTGACAGGTGTGTTTCAAGGCAAGGGTTCCATCTCAAAAATGGATTCTTGATAGTGGATGTTCTCGTCACATGACTGATGACAAATCAAAGTTCGTGGAATTAAAAATCAAGAAGAAAAATAGAACGGTTACTTTTGGAGATAATCGAACTTGCGACATTATCGGGAAAGGTAAAATCGGCAAGGGTAAGGTCAATATTGAAAATGTACATCTTGTTAGTAGACTTGAATTTAATCTTATAAGTATTAGTCAATTAATGGATAGTTGTCATCAAGTATCTTTTGAAAAAGAAAATTGCACAATTTCCTATAGTTCTAACAATTCTACTCTAGTTGTACAAAGGGAAGGAAATATATATACTCTTGATTTTGAGCAACAGGATGAAGAAATATGTCTTGTCATTATGCAAGATGAGGCTAACTTATGGCATAAAAGAATGGGACATGTTCACATGGATTTAATCAAGAAACTATCCTCAAAGAACCTTGTCAAAGGATTGCAAAAGATAAAGTATGAAAAGAAGGGAGTTTGTGTTCCTTGTCAACTCGGGAAACAAGTAAGAACATCATTCACCACAAAGAACATGGTATCAACTTCTTCTCCCTTGCAATTACTTCATCTTGATATGTTCGGACAAAAAAGACATGCTAGTATTAATGGTAAGTTTTATGCATTTGTAATAGTTGATCATTTTTCTAGATATACATGGGTATTGTTTTTAACAACAAAAGATGAAGCATTTAAAGAATTTGAAAAATTGATAAGAAATCTTGAAACAAGGTATAGTTTCAAACTCATTAGAATTAAAAGTGATCATGGTACTGAATTTCGAAAGGACTTCATAATATTTTGTGATCAAAAAGGAATTAGCCATGAATTTTCAACTCCGAGAACTCCACAACAAAATGGAGTAGTGGAGAGAAAGAA
Source organism: Panax stipuleanatus (assembly GCA_020205555.1). Taxonomy (NCBI): domain Eukaryota; kingdom Viridiplantae; phylum Streptophyta; class Magnoliopsida; order Apiales; family Araliaceae; genus Panax; species Panax stipuleanatus. Next base: position 30,808,500 of record CM035115.1, read on the forward strand.
TAGAACATTACAAGAAACAGCTAGAACCTTGTTACAAGAGAGTAAACTTCCTAAGAAATTTTGGGCTGAAGCTGTAAATACATCTTGTTATGTTTTTAATAGAGTACTTATCCGTCCAATCATTTTGAAAACCCCTTATGAACTTTTAAATAGTAAAATTCCTAACATAAGTTATTTCAAAGTTTTTGGTTCTAAATGCTTTATTCTCAATACTAATGATAACTTGGAAAAATTTGATGCTAAATCCTATGAAGGTATTTTTATTGGCTACTCACAAAATAGTAAGGCATATCGTGTATTTAATGTTAACAAGTTAAGTGCTGAAGAATCTGTTTATGTTACATTCAGTGAAACTAACAATGATCTTCCAAAAGAAAGAGATGAGGATGCAGGTAACTTAGAGACTTCAGCGAATCCAGCAAACTAAAAAGGCATATTCAGCAAACTGAATGAAGAAGTTCAGCAAGCTGAATTAGACAATTCGCATGAAGAGGAACAAGAAATAACACAAGAACTTAAGGAAGACATCCCCCAACAAGAAGAAACAATACACGATGTCCATATGCCAAAGACTGCAAGATATCTCAAGAATCATCCACCAGAAAATATCATTTGAGATATCAACAAAGGAATCACCACTCGAAGAGGCTTACAAAATCATTGTGCATTCTCTGCATTCTTGTCAAAAGTTGAGCCAAAGAATGCTAAGGAAGCTATCCTTGATGAAAGTTGGCTTATGGTAATGCAAGAGAACTTCAATAGTTTGAAAGATGCCATGTGTGGGAACTTATGCCTCCTCCTGAAGGTTTCTCCATTATAGGTACAAAATGGGTATTCAAGAATAAGCTTGATGAGCATGGAAATATCACTCGCAACAAAGCAAGGTTAGTAGCTCAAGGATACAATCAACAAAAAGGGATCGACTATGATGAAACTTATGCCCCAGTTGCAAGGCTAGAATCGATCCGAATCCTGCTAGCTTTTGCTTGTTACAAGAAATTTAGGCTTTATCAAATGGACGTGAAAAGCGCCTTCCTCAATGGATACATCAATGAAGAGGTATATGTAAAGCAACCTCCCGATTTTGAATATGAAAAATATCCAAATCATGTTTATAAGCTAAGGAAAGCTCTCTATGGTCTCAAACAAGCTCCAAGGGCTTGGTACGAGAGGTTGAGTAAGTACATACTTTTAAATGGATTTACTATAGGTAAAATTGATTCTACATTATTTATTAAGCATACAAATAAGGACATTATTATTCTGTAAATATATGTAGATGACATAATATTTGGTGCTACTAATGATTTTCTTTGTGAGTGGTTTTCAAAGTGTATGCATAAAGAGTTTGATATGAGCTTAATGGGAGAACTAAATTACTTTTTGGGACTCCAAATCAAACAAACAAAGGAAGGGATCTATATTCATCAAACCAAGTACACAAAAGAGCTACTCAAAAGATTTGGTTTTGAAGGATCAACTTCAAAGGCTACACCAATGAGTACATCAATAAAGCTTACTTCTGATGAAAAAGGTATAGATGTAGACTTAACCAAATATCGAGGTATGATCGGCTTCTTATTATATTTAACTGCATCTAGACCTGACATAATGTATAGTGTATGTCTTTGTGCTCGATTTCAAGTAAAACCAAAGGAATCTCACTTACAGGATGTTAAAAGAATACTCAAATATTTAAGTGGTACTATCAATATAGGTTTGTTTTATCCAATTTGTAATCATTTTGAACTAATTGGGTACTCAGATGCTGACTATGCAGGATGTCAAATCGATAGAAAAAGTACAAGTGGTGCTTGTACATTTTTGGGACAAAGTCTTGTATCTTGGCACAGTAAAAAGCAAACGTCAGTTGCCTTATCAACCACTGAGGGTGAATATTTAACTGCAGGGAGTTGTTGCTCTCAAATACTATGGATGAGATAAACTTTATGTGATTTTGATATTCTATGTGATAGTGTGCCTATATATTGTGACAATTCAAGTGCAATTGATATTTTTAAAAATCCTGTTTTGCATTCATGTACAAAATATATTGAGGTAAGACATCATTTCCTAAGGGATAATGATTCAAAAGGTTTGATTAAATTAATTTTTATTCCTACCAAAAATTAGTTAGCTGATATATTTACTAAACCCTTAAGTGAAGAGAGATTTTGTATGTTAAGAAGGGAACTTGGACTGTGCATGGTATAATATGTGTTCACGTACTTGATATGGTATAGCATATCTGCATGTTATTAAATAGAACACGTCTGCCTGTTTTTCTTTGGTTCATGAATCTAATAATATCTGTTATTACTGAGAAACGTATCAATATATGGCTCTATTCTCGGTATTATCACACCATAACAGTGTTACAAATTTTATAATTATCTTTGAAGATTTGAAAAGTTGTGCAGAACGTTATCTTCTCGAGGTGTCCTTTCGGTTTCCGACTCTCTTAAATCCTATCCTTCTCTCTTACTTTACCAATCCACTTAAAATTCTGAAATCTTGTGTTCTCTCTTGATTCATTCTTCTACAACATGAAAACGAGGGCCGATAAATGATCGTCTGGAATCACCATCAACGATGGTTCACAGACCCGATCACCATATAAAGTAAAATCTTAGAAGAAGTCCAAGCGACAGGGCAAGCAAAAGTCTTTGCATGTATCGTCCGATGATGTTTACTCGGATGGTTCGGATTCAACTTTTTCCTTCCTAAAATCCACTGATCAACAGAAGGTGAATCAGCCTCCGAACATGGAAAATTCTACATCTCAACTTGATCCTACTTTTTTGGTAAATTCTGGTACGTTTTTCTTCGATTTACCGGATAATTTCTTTAGAGGACATGTTTTTGAAGAACGTTTTAAAACTTTAATTGCTACAAAATAGTTTGTTTATGAGAAAATTCTAGACTTGTTTTATGTTAACAATTCCCCTCTCGGTCAACTCTTCAAATCTTGTGGGTTAACTTCAATGTTGTTTCCTCCTACTAAGGCTTACCCGAGGTTGGTTCAACAGTTATATACCAATCTTGAGTGCCACAGTAACTGTTATATGTCATTTGTCAAGGGTAAATCATTGTTCTTTACTATTGTGGACTTTGGTAGTATTCTGGGTATTCTATCTTCTGGACCTAGTCCGTTCACTTTAAAAGGTGCTGCCAATATCCCTTTTCCACCTCTTGAACAACTTCAAATTGTTATGCATGATTCTACCCTTACTTATCTGATTACTCCAAAGACAATTGATGTTTGTCCTATTGCTAGTGTAATTCATAAGTTGGTTCGTTATAATCTGTTTCCCCGCCTTGGTGGTGGTTCGGATTTCACGTATCAAGATTTGGTTGTTATGGCTATGATTCTTAAAGGTCTTTCATTTAATTTTTCTCACATGATGTTATCTCATATGTTAAGTTGCATCCGTCAGTCTAAGAAGTGTCTCCTATATGGTTGTTTTCTAACCAAAGTGTTTTAACATTTTAACATCTATCTTGAGGATGACGTGATTCTCTCTCACAATGAATTTATCGACTCTGCTTATTTGAAACAATCTCATCTGTCTCTTGTTAATGGTTTGTTTATTTAGTCTATTCCTGATCTTGTCCCAACCTTTTCTACTCCTTCCTCTTCTACACCTCTGTCTACACTTTCTGAACCATCTCCTGAGATCTTGAACATGTTAATCACCATTTAACAGAATCAGAAATCAATGCAGGGTGACATGGTTGAAATTAGGCATATGCTTAATGTTCTAGAAAAAGGTAAGTTACCCATCCGTGCCAATGATTTACAACAATTTCTCACTCGGATGGAAGACGAGTGTATTGATTTGTAGGCTGGGTTTGAGTTACATACTACTGCTATGATTGAAGTTCTTCAAAGGAAGGTTAACAGAAATTCTTGTCAATTAAGTCAAGAATTAAAGTTTATCAATCATAAAATTGGGGAATTTGCTGATTTTATAGCTGTTCGTATGAATGATATTGGTCGAAAGCTACAATTTAACAGGATGAACTCTCCAATCCGTGAATGGCCTCAATGCAACTGGATGGCCGAGTATGTTGGAGATTTTATAGATCTTCCTTTACCCAATGTGACTTTTATTCCTCGTCCTCCTCGTTTTGCTCATGAATTTTCAATGGAAGAAAGAGTCCATCGTGTTCTACATCGTCCTTACTTTACTACTCGCCCTATGCACGCTGTACATATCGATGATATTGATATTTAAACCATGTTTTTGTATGATGACAAAAGGGGAGATGGTTTTGGGTAGTTTGGGATGCTGGGTGCTGGTTGCTGGTTTTTGGGATGCTGTTGGCTGTAGGGTGTTGCTGGTTTAAGTTGTTTATGTGAAAGACTTTTTTTTTTGTTATGGGTGGTTGTTGGATTTTGATTCCTGTTCTACATAAGACATTTGGATAATTTGTTATTAAATATTTTTTGGCTTAATTTCTATTATGTGTTATAATAACATTTTTTTGCAGGTTGTGGATAGTTTTAAAGCTTGACTGGTTTTTTAAATATCCTGAAAAACAGTATGCATGGATTTAGGGGGAGTTAAAATTTTTGGTGTTGTCATCATCAAAAAGGGGGAGAATGTTAAGTTGTTAATATTCTAACTTTAATGTTTTGATGATGATTATATGTACTAAATTATTTATTGTGAAATTTTAGGAATTTGATAAAAGGATCATTGATGTTCAAAAAGCTTTGAAGACTTTGAGTCTTAAGGAAATAATTGTAAGGTCATTGCAAATATCCGATTTTTCAATACAAGGCTCTAGGACATTTTATGTATGCATTTAACATGATTATTTATTGATTCATGCTTAAAATTATGATAAAATAATAATTACGTTATTGTCCGTATTAATTGATTTATACTGCCATGTGTTAGAAGATTTTATGAGAGTCCTGATTATACTATATACACGTGCATCGGTGTTTGTTGGTAACTTAAAAGTTGTTTAGCTTGTGGCGGCAGAGATATGATTACTATCACATAGTGGATTGCATAAATCTTGGAAATATAAGATAATCATTATCTTGGGAAGTTGGTTTGAGACAAATATCACATATTTAGCTTGCTAGTATAGATCAGATTAATATTCTAATATGACCCATCGAGCATGTGACACCCCCGAATCCGGGTTCTCTAACCCGGATTCGGTCGTCACGATACAGTACAAACATTCACCTCTAAACAACATACACTAACTAAATGCGGAATATAATAAACGTATGTCGTTCATTCAAAAGCTGTTACTAGTCCCAAGATTCGATAACCTTAATAAAACATACAAACATACCCTAGAATAATCATTAGGGTTCATATTACATAACAGCAATTTAACTAGGCATAAATTAAAGTCTGCTCCTTGCAAACTATTCCTACATCTTTCCTTTACCCTTGTCCTTCCCTGAAGTCTCGGGCTTAACTGCAATAGAAGTCATGATATAGCAAGAATGAGCAATAAGTTTGCTCAGCAAGTTTAAATACACCAATAAAGGATATATCATGATGAAAAGAATATATCTTACAATGAATTCAACAATATGAATATCGGAACCAAGAATAATAATTGCTTTTAGAATAACTGATAGTCAAGTAGACTTTGAACTATAAAACTCCAATTTAATCAATAGCTGCTTGACCCTTTGGTTACTGGATACAGAATAAGTACTTGAGGGGATCATCCTCGCGTACGCCATGTATATGCATAACATTCAACTCTGCTATTTGTATTTTTATATTAGATACCTGGGTACTCCCCTATATATAAGGGGTGTTCTCTTCAGTCTAAGAATCCATACCATCAATTGGTCTAGATAGCTTTTATAAAATTTCATACAATTATTTGACCGAACAAGGGTTCAGACTCTATCTGACGCAGTTCGAGAATTATAGAACTTTAAATAAGGTACAAGTCCAAAACTGTATGAACTCAAGTGCACCAAGTGCGAATATCAATAAGATCGATGTGGAATAATTGTAAAGTAATTAAACCACCTAAAGCATGCTTGAAAATAAAGTTCAAGCTTAAATAATAACTTGCAACACAATAATAACTTGCTCAATACAATATGAGAAGGATAGGAAACTTGCACAATATTCAAAGTTTATGTAAGGTAGAGAACTTGCATTCAAATCATAGATTCGTTGCATAAAGTAAATGCATAGGATAAGATACTTGCCTGTTTACTCAGCTACAAATAATTCTAGCTTTAATTAAACTGCGTTGAAATGACCTAACATTCACAAGTCGGTCTTTCAATTAGTATGTGTAAACTAATATGAGTCTACACTTACAAGAATCTAATCCTCATATAGGTCTATCCCATAATTCACGTAAGTCAATTTACTATAACTGAATTTATAAACATTTAATCCTATCTTAGATTAATAATTTTAGAATATCTAGTCTCTAGGCATCAATACAGGCTTGAACACATAGCACTTCAATTTAAGCATGCAATACAGTTTATGATACACTTATTGCAAGATTCTATCCATAACTCAAGGTTACATGGTTTAATGCCGGTAAACCTTAAGTTAATCAAGTTCATGCCTCAAGGTCAACTATTAAAATCATATTACCACATAACGAGGCTAAACAATGTTAAGTAGTCATGCTTGTGCGTAAACAACACATGTATACTTTAATCACTTAGTTCATGCCTTAGAAATTCATTTTCTTGAAAAAACGTACATAGGTGATATTCATGTATAATGCTCATGTCAACATGTCTATAGGCATAAAGAAATCCTAATATATATACTTGCATGATCATAACGTAATTCACTTAGTACTTGATGATATTAGCTTTCACATTCTAAGCTTTCTTTGAAAATTGCACTAAGTTAACTTAGGCAACATAGTACATGTAAAGGGTCTCGTAGCCATGACTCACATGTATTAGAACACATATATAAGCCACATATACATACTCAAATGGTCAGAATGTGAACATCATATATATATATATATATATGTGTGTTAAAAACTCTAAGTTTGTTCTTTGAAATCAACGTAGTCTTCAATCATGTATGCTAGTTTATGCTCAAAACTTTAAACATGCATTTCATATCTATTTAGACCATATGATCGTGCTCACAAAATCATAATACACATAATACGTATATGTCAAAGTTTACTTTTAACAAGTCTAAATTCATTTTGTAAACTTTAAATCCTTTCATCAATAGAGTGTACTAACATCGTTATACATGCTCATGTTACGTCTATGTACATATATAGGCATATTAACCAAGTCCACATGCTTGTCAAATGAGGTACAACATGTTAACATATAACAAGTTGCAGCAGAAAATAGGAAACTCTGGTTCAGGCCTGGCGCAGCTGTGCCGCTGGCCAGTACAAAACTGGCGCAGCTGCGCAGGGCTCCGGCTAGAAACAGACACAGGATGCTGATAGTAGTGTGCATACAAGCCAATCATGTATGATGACAAAGCACATACTTTGTAAACAATCTTATTTATTTATTAATAAAATATTCATTTAAGGCATAGAATTATCTACGTGGTGCTGTTTTTATAATATGTAAATAACCCATAGTTTTAAGCAATGCTTTTAGAATCATGATGAGATCATGATAATGAGATCTAAATTCTTAGAAAGCTTAAAAACTAAAATAGTTCCCAATTGTGGGATTACTAAAATGGGGATTAGTAAATCCGGATAGATTAGTACATATGTTGCTTGCTCATTGGATGAGGATGACTGATCTCATGGTCATTTGTGTGGAGACACTAAAGCAAGTATATAGGTGCTTATTGGAGAATAAGTTCACTGAACGTGACTCGCTATGGAATACCTAATGGAGTTTTACTCGCCTGTCAATAGGAATTCCTAATATGATAGTAGTACATGTGATCCTTGGACTTGAGATCATCATAGTATCTTGTATGTAACAAATTATACTTTGACTAATTCCTTAAGGCCTTTTAAGGCATATATAGGGTATGCTTGGGTGTAATGAGTTACATATGGAGATAATGAATGATCAATAAAGAATCTACCACCTCTAGTAAAAGAGGAGATATGTCCTATGTGATTCGTTAAATGACAACCCAGGAATCCTTGGCCAAGGTAGAATGAAATTAGAAAGAGGTTTCTAATTTGCATTATTTGGAGTTGTGCATTTTCTAATCGAAATATATATGATTAAATAAATTAAGACTTGACAGTAAATCCATGTCTTATATTTAATTGGGACATTGTATGGTGGAAGGATTGAATTGTACGGTAACTATTAACTCACAGGTTCTTTTATGATTAATGTGTAAATCTATATTATTTGGAAAGTCGTTGATCGCTAGGGAGGCTTATCCCTATTGTAGAATAAATGTTATTTATTTAAATAGATTATTAGTTTAATTTGTTTATTTAAATAAGATTAGAATTGTTCTAATTGATTTATTCAGAACCAATTTAATAAGGAGAACCTAAAGGGTTACACCATAAAAGGAAGAAGAATTATTTAAGAAGAAAATGGCATGATAGTAATAATGCATTAAGTATAATTAATTTAATCTATGATGATAGAATAAATTAAATAGCTTAATATTTATTATTTAATATTTTAGAAATATTAAATATAAATTAATAAGAGGAGTCTTATTAATATTATTATTATTATTATTATTATTATTATTTTAATTCTAAAGGAGTTTAGGAATTAATATAATATCAGTACTCTCTCTCAATCCTAATAAAGATTAGGATATAAATTAATTAAAAGTAATTAATTAATTAATTAAATAAAACCCTATTCTAATTGGATTAGGAGGGTTAACCTAATATCTATATAAGAGAGTCTTATATCAGAAATAAGGTACGTGAATTTTTCAAGAGTTGGGAGTACACATATTCTATAGAGATAGAAACAAGGGTTATGCCAATAACCCATCTTACTAAGTTCTTCATCTTCCTTGGTGGATCACCGTTAGAGGCCAAACATTTGGGTGGCTGACATTGATCAAGGGAAGGAGCCACTACAGAGGAATCAAAGGAATCAAAGGAGTAGAACTTGTACCTGAGGAAGCTTGTATCTTCAAAGGTATAATTCTGTTTTTCTCCTTCTTCATTCACTGATAATTGATGCACAAGAATGATCATGGAAATGGGTTTGTATAAATTTTGAAAACCTAGTTTTTTACGCTTCCGCCCTATTTATGTGATTTGATTGCATGATTGCGTTACGTACAAACCCAACAGATGCTTCGGCAGTTTAACAACCCAAACGCATAACTTTCTTAACCAATCGATTCTGTACCAGCCATAATGCAATTCTATCATGCTTATAACTTCATATAACACTTAATAATCATACTTCACAATTCAATTACCATCTAAAATGTGAAATCAAGTAATTAACATTGAAGAACAAGAATAGGAATATACCTCTGTTAAGAAATGGACTTGCTGCTAAACAATTCATATATTGCTGCTATACTAATTCTTCCTTAACTCAAATGGAAACTCAGTATACTAACTCTACTTATCAATATCTCAGCAAAAGAAAATGAAAGGAGAAGGGCTTATTCTTATAAACATTTCAATAACCATACAATGCAATTATCTTCAAAATTAAATCATAGGATTTCAAGATTGTATAATGGGTAAGAGTGAGTGGTTGAGAGTTAGTAAACTCAATCATGAATCCCACTCCCCATCCACTCATTAGCTAGATTATTGATGAAATTGAGAAGGATGTAGAGTGTAGCTTGCTCCTTAGAGTTCACGTGGGAATAAATGAGAGGGACTCTCATAATGGGAAATAATCTCAGCACTTGCAAAAATGCAATGCAACACTTGGGTTAAACATCTATACATAATATATACACTTAAGTCACAATGTCATTCTTAATAAGGAATCTATAATGCAATGTATCAAATAGGTACACATAGATATATCAACATATAATGCATGTATATTTATTAACACCAAATATAATGAAATTGGGTATTATTATAACGGTTATAATTTTAATTAATAACTTATTGAAATCATTTATCAAATAATAATTGTTTATTGATATTACTATATGGTAATAGGGTATACATTAAGTTCTATCCACACACATCATGTTACATAATCAATAATATTATGCAACCTATATAATGCAATTAATCTTACTATATAGTCTATATATAAAATATATATCCATATTTATGTGTCACCTTGTACTATATATAATATATAGTTAACTACCATATATTAAAGGTTTAATAGATCGCACGCTTGCACAAATTAATTAATCAAGTAAATATAATCTCATTATATTTATTAATCCTTTGCTCAATAATATATTATTTATTCACAATAATAGTTAATTGACATACTATCAATTAATTACTCGTTAATCGTTTATCCTTTGTAATCACAATTAATCCTTTCACTATATTCAAGTAAATTGAATATTTAATTACTAATCACCTTATCAATTCTTTTGATATAAAACTTAGGGCTAGTCCACTAATTTAATTAGGCCATTAGTGACTCCCTTTAATAACATCCTAGCATTTATTCGCATAGGCTCAACTCACATAATCATATAACCACATAAGGTTTAAATATGCTCACAAAACTAACTCATTAAAATTTAAATCACATATTAAATTAATAATGAAGTTTAAAATTTCACGGTTATTATAAAGTAGGTATCGAGTATGGTTCGAGAAAAAAAATGAAATACTTAAACCATAATCTGAGCGAACACTGATATGCTCGAATTCGACTCATGTATCATTAAACAGAAAACGAGTATGGATCGGATTCGACTTAGATCAACTTCAAATTCGAGCTTTGGATCATATTTTTTAGCAGATCTCAATTTGAGTACCGAGCTACTTGGCCGGCTTACACCCCTAAGTAAACTTCTAGATTTTTTCCAGGACTCTTAGGACCAGGAATCACGAGTGAAAGAAACAAGTATGATTATTTCATACACATCTAAGGAGGCAAGTTGTATGGAAAGACAATCATAGGCCAACAGGATTACGGAATAACTGAGTGGTTAAAAGTGTTGAAACCATCAGTGGACAATCCAAGCCTCACATTTCTAGGTTACAATGTAAACCCAGGATGTACTAAGTTGAAATCTTTCCAAGTCTTCCCATCTGCGGGATGGTTAAGTTCCCCATCTTTAGCTGGAGATTTTGCATGTCAAGTCTGTTAGTTCTCGGAGGCACAAAAATTATCTAGAAGGGGGGTTAAATAGATATTTTAAAACTTTTTCCTTTTTAAAATACTTATCAGATTTGTTAATTAAGTAAATTAATTAAACACAGCGGAATATATGATTTGTTCGTTCCCCTTAAGATGAAGTATATTTATAGTGATAAGCAGTTATAACAGTTATTACAGATATTGCAGTTATAGCAGATATAGAAGACACATTGATTTTAAGTGTTTCAGAGCACTCAAGACTCCTAATCCACACTTCTACTCCACGAGTAGGAAATTCACTAAGGATATCTTTAGAGTTTTTGAATCACTGAGATTCCTTCAAAACCAGCAGTCTTGACACTTCTTAGTTCACTTAAAACTCTTCAAGTCAAGCAGACTTGGAACACACTTGTAATAAGAGTTGAGTTCTTAGGTGTGCTAATCAGTTGCTGTTAAGCATACGTTCGAAAGAACTGAGTAGCAAAGCAAGCTTTCTTTTAGGATCGTAGTGTTTGGCTTTGAATGTTCTTCAGCTTTGTTCATTCTTGCTTGCTTAATCTGAATCTCCAATCTGTTTTGCTTATGAAGGAGCCTTTGAAATCTTTTCGTTGAAGGCATCCGTTGTAGCATTTAATGTTTAAGACATTTCTGAGCATTGATGTTGACTTCCTGGGAATATGTAGTTCTGCTGTCTAACTCACCTGACACAGCAGACTATTTTCTCACCTAACACTTGAAAAGGTGCTTTCAGCAGACAGAAAGAACTCTCCTTATCTTTTTCCATATGTTTCTTTGATTCAAACTAAGGATGAGTGTTGGATCATTAGGACTCCCAAAATGTCAATGTTCATAAGCCATTCTTCATTTGTTAGACATCTTCTTTCATCAGATAGGCGAATATTGATACTCTAATGCTAACTGAAGAAGCACCACGATTGTTATCTTCTTACCATGATCGTTGTGTGTTGGTGTGCTAGATATTGATTCAGTCTTGATCGTAGAGAACACTATGATTCTGCTTAAGCTCTGATTGACTACGATCTCTACTTGCTCAGTTTGCAGACTCCATGTTTCCAAGAGCTGACTGTGATTCTTGACTTGACTCGGCTGACGCTCGGACTGTCTTCACGATTTTGAATGTGGCTTCCATGACAGACTACGATTCTGGACTGACTTCTTCGATACTCCACGATTCTGCCTTGGCTTCTGCAAACTCTTGGCTGGCTCAACATACTACAATTTTGTTGAGGCCTCACTATTACAATGCAAGAGATCAACCTAACAGACTTGATCTTTCTTCTATACATTCATTTATAGAATGATAAATATTTAGCTCAGATCAACCTAACAATTTTGATCTACCATCTAAGTCCTTGTACATGTGTTCTCATAAGGACTTTACACATAAGCAAATTTATTTACTTTCAACATCAAATTTGAATATGCAATTCCCAACAATCCTCCCTATTTGATGTTGACATAACCAAGGAGGTTTGCATCATTTCATTAAATTCTAATGCATGTTGCTAGAAAGTAAATATGACTTAGTGTTTCAGTGAGCAACTAAAATCTTTAGAGAATAAGCATAAATTTATTAATGTTGTGAAATAGATATTACAGTTTAGCACAGTTACATCAATAAGAAACAAATTTAAACTTATCTCTATCTTCTTTGTCTCTTACTCCTAGGAGGATTAACATACTCTTCAGCTCTCCTTCTTCTGCTAGCTTCATCTCGCCTTTCAATCTTTGCTAGCTCACTTGGACTAAGAATTTCTCCCTGATCATGTCTGTTCATAAAGGCAGGATCTCCAATGGGCCTGTTCAAACCAATGTTGGATACTCCTGGTGAGCTAAAGGATGGGCCTTGACTCCTCAGAGGGTGCATCATAATGATTGGTTGGCGCTGCTATTCAATTCATTAAGTCTGATAGCGAGGCTGTCTTGGAGGATTGCCCCTTGAAGACTGTGCAATTTATTTCCCTTTGCCTTTCCCTTTGCCTTTGCCTTTCTCCCCTTCCTCTTTATTCTCCCCCTTTATGTCAGCATCCAAGGTTAGAATGTCTTTAAACAGACGATTTACTTCTTGCACTAGCTCGTGCATTTGAGAGCGTGTTTGAGTAATGTCATTTCAATTCTCCTCAACCATGGCTTCAGTATTGGTTCTCTGTTGATGCAGCATGGCCATGGCAGTGTCTGTTTGTCATACTTGAGCTATGGAGTACTCTTGGAACTCTCTCAGGTCATGACTGAGTTTGTGGATCTGATCAACAAGAGCACTATTCTAAGTTTCTTGAGTTTTCTAGAGGAGGAGAACTGCTTCCTTGTGCTTGTTGGAAGCCTAAAAGTGGATTGCATCCCTTTGTCTTAGACTGTCGCTCATATCCATTATGATCTCCTTTAGTCTTTTTGAGAGCTTAGTTGCCAATTTGCAGGCAAAGTGTTGACAGATTCAATCATATGATTGAAGCGTTGATGAATTGCTAAGGAGTGAGCTTCATGGTTCTCCTCTGTATCTAGGACCACCCTACTTGTGACGTCGGCAAGCACCTCTATGGTGGGGAGGAGAGAGAGATGATTAAAGATTTTTTAAAATCATGAGGGGAGGTTATAGTGTGTGCCCTTGGCATGCTTCTGAGATCAAGTGCCATATCAAAATACTCATTGGTTAAGGAAGAGGGGATATCTGATTGTGTGAGTGGTGCTTGGGTTTGGTGTATGGGAGAGGAGGCTGGTTCAGTATATGGGATAGTTGGATCAACGATTTGGTTTGGTGGCTCGATAGTCATGGTGTCGTGTACTTGTTCAACTATTATGAATCGTTGCTCGACGACCATAGAGTCACTGACAGTTAGCTCGACGATAATGGAAAGTTGATCATTTGGTTCATCAGTTGTAGAGTTTTGGGACTTTGTAACTAGAAACTGGTTCAGTGGGTTAAGAACCACTTCCATCCACCTTGGCAGTTCATTGAACTGATAAAAGTTTGGTAGAGGATAGTAGTTAACCTTGAAAGAGATAGGAATAAAGTGTACCTCATGCTCAGTCTTTGAAGACGAATGATTAGTGATTAGCTTTTGAGCAAAGTTGAGGTTGGTTGGGAATCCCTGAGCTAGCACATAAATTACTGGATAAGCTTTGTATGCCTAGAACATGTGATCCCAAGAATTGAGAATCAGGGCTCTGTGATAGGACATCATGGGCAAGTAGGAAAACAACTGATTGTAGTTGGCTCTCCTTTCTCCATTCCAGCCCTATGCTATAATCTCAACTTCTTCTTCCTCTTCTTCTTCTCTGTCTTCATCACCTTCACTTGAAATCTCCACCACATCCATCATCTCAGCATCTCCCCTTTGTTCTTCAACACTCTCCATCTCTAGAACTTTAATACCTTCTATTTCTGTAGCTCCAGAGTCTACGATTTCTTGAGGGGCAGTGGGGGCTTTCCTCTTCCCTTTACTCTTTCTGACCAGAGCAGAGGGTTCCTCTTGATTTACTTATTCTTCCTCCTCAGCTTCCCTCACCACAGACATGTTTCCCTGCAGGTCAGGTTTCCTCACATCACTAGTCCTTCCACTGGACTCAGTCATCATCTTCACGTTCTCTACAAGGTTCCTCTTCTAATTTTCAAAAAGTTGCTGGGTTATTCTTCTGTTGGCGTTGATGGGTGCACCTTCCTTGTCTTCATTTTTGTCTCCCAGAGCAGATTGGAGAATAATGCTTATGAATCTCCCATATAACATCTTGCATGTGCTCTTTGCCTTCTTGGAGCTGAGAATCCATTTCCCAATCCATCCCATGAGTAAAGCCCTATAGTTGAGTTGGACTATGAAGCAGATTGCTATCATGAGCTTCAGTTGGTTCTCATTTACAGAGTCGTGGCTAGAGCTTTTGCAGCATATGCACTTCCCAACAATGTCAGCCAGAAACTAGTACTTCTGGGGAAATTCTTTCTTCTTGTAGCCCTTGATGTCTTGATTCTTCTTGTGGTGCATCCTCTTCATTCCTTCATGGAAGTCGATGACGCTTAGAGATAAAAGACCCTTTGATTTAAACCCTAAGGCTAGGTTTATATCTTCAGCTCCTAGCTGAATCTGCACACCCTTGACCTTTGTGGTGATGACGTCATTTTCAAAGACTCCATTACAGGAGAACTCTTTCACTAGCTTTGGGTAAATCTTTGTGCTGGTGCTCAGAGCTTCTTCGAGGCCTACTCTCTTCAAAAGGGACAGAATCTTGTGAAATTGTGGGTCGGCGGTCTTGAACTCGTTGAAGCACAGTTGATAACCAGATACAACATTAGAAGCAGCTATTGATTACTTTAATTTTCCTGAGATGAACAAAATTGGCTGAGCGTACTGAAATCTAGGTTTGAGAGAGATAGAGAGAGAGATAAACTTTTAAAGTTCAAAGGTGAATTGACAAAAGATATTTAAAAAATGTATTTGTGACTTCCCTCTTCACATTCTACAAAGTGGGGCACGTGTTATATTATGCAGGGCTCCGCGATTTTAAATCGTATAAAAAATACTAATTTGCCCTTAGCTCCCCCTGAGCTACTGTATCCTTTGGGATGACTATGATCGTCTGGACTGCTCCACGATCGTTGTCTCTACTCATGCTTCTGCACTGGTCCTTGTGATGCATTCTGAATCAGCACCTCTTTTGGGTTAAGGTTGCTCAGGAAGGGCCAACCTCTTAGTCTAAAACTAAGGGCCAGGTTTGTCCCTGAGGCGCTTATCAGAAGATCTGCTTAGACTTGGTAGTAATGCTGTCATCATAGTGGGATTTTCTGCCATATCGAGACTACTCCACGATCGTGGTTTCTCTCAGTTATCTCGACGATTTTGACATAGCCTTTTATCTGCATGGTTAGCACCAACTAGAGCATAGAATTTATGGTTGTAGATTTAGCATACCTAACTCACTTATTAATTTATTAAATCTGGATTCATCTAAGGGTTTTGTAAAGACATCAGCAAGTTAATTTTCAGTAGGGCTGTATTGTAAAGATATAGTTCTATTTTGAACATGATCCCTAATAAAATGATATCTTATTTCTATATGCTTAGTCCTAGAATGCATGACAGGTTTATGTGTAATTACTATAGCACTTGTGTTATCACAGTGAACAAGTATAGATTTAAAATCAAACCCATAGTCTGCTAGTCGATTCTTCATCCATAGAATTTGAGCATAGCAGCTGCCTGCAGTAATATATTCAACTTTTGCTGTTGAAGTTGATACTGAGTTTTGCTTCTTGTTAAATAAGGACACAAGTCTGTTTCCTAGCAGTTGACAAGTGTCACTAGAACTTTTTCTATCAATTTTGTGGCATGCAAAATCAGCATCTGAATATCCTGTCAGTTCAAAGGAGGACTCCTTGGGATACCAAAGTCCCAAGTGAGGTGTGCCTTTGAGATACCTGAAAATTCTTTTTACAACAGTTAAGTGTGATTCCTTTGGATTAGCTTAAAATCTAGCACATATACATGTAGCAAACATAATATCTGGTCTACTGGAAGTTAAGTACAGAAGAGAGCCTATCATACCTCTGTATTGAGTAATGTTAATACATTTACCTTTCTCATCTTTGTCAAGCTTAGTTGCTGGAGCAATTGGTGCTTTCATGGGAGAGGCTGATTCCATGCCATACTTCTTAAGTAAGTCTTTGATGTACTTGGCTTGGTTAATGAAGATACCTTCATTAGTCTGCTTCACTTGCAGTCTAAGAAAGAAATTCAGCTCACCCATCATGCTCATTTTGAACTTGCTCTGCATAAGCTTGGCAAACCTCTTGCACATATTTTCATCAGTAGAACCAAAGCTAATATCATCTAAATATATTTGAACTAGTAAAACTTTATCTTTGTGCTTCCTAAGGAATAATGTGGTATCTACTCTACCTCTAGTGAATTCTTTTTCAATAAGAAAGTTTGTTAGTGTTTCATACCATGCTCTAGGTGTTTATTTAAGTCCATATAAGGCTTTGTCTAATCTATAGACATAATTATAGAGAGTTGGATTGATAAAACTTAGAGGTTGCTCCATATATACTTCTTCTTGAAGTTCTCCATTCAGAAATGTACTCTTGACATCCATCTGGAAGACTTTAAACTTTATATGGGTAGCAAAGGCAAGGAATATCCTTACAGCTTTTAGTCTGGCTACCGGTGCAAATGTCTCGTCGTAGTCGATGCCTTCTTCTTGGGAATAACCCTTATCCACCAGTCTTGCCTTGTTCCTTGTGATCACCCCATCTTCATCCATCTTATTTCTGAAGACCCATTAGGTGCCAATAACTGGGTGATTCCTTGGTCTAGGAACTAATCTCCAGACTTTGCTTCTTTTAAACTGATTCATCTCCTCTTGCATAGCTTTTATCCAACTCGAATCTTCCATGGCATCTTCTATCTTCTTAGGTTCCATTTGGGATAGAAATCTCAGATAGAAACACTCATCCTGGGTAGCAGACCTTGTCTTGATCTTTGCATTTAGATCTCCAATAATCAAGTCTTGAGTGTGATCTCTTGCCCATCTGTTCTATGATACCCCCGAATCCGGGTCCTCTGACCCTGGTCCGGTCGCCACGATACAATACTAACATCCACCTCTAACAACATACGATAACTAAAAATGCAGAATATAATAAACGTACGTCGTTCATTCAAAAGGTGTTACTAGTCCCAAGATTCGATAACCTTAATACATCAATACAAACATACCCTAGAATAAACATTAGGGTTCATATTACATTAACAATAATTAAACTAGACATAAAGATAAAGTCTGCTCCTTGCAAACCATCCTAAATCTTTCCTTTACCATTGTCATTCCCTGAGGGCTCGGGCTTAACTGCAATATAAGTCATGATATAGCAAGAATGAGCAACAAGTTTGCTCAGCAAGTTTAGATACAATAATAAAGGATATATCATGATGAATGGAAAAATATTTGACAACGATTTTAACAAAATAAATATATTAAAGATTCAACAATATGAATATTAGAACGATTCAATAATATGAATATCTGAACGATTCAACAATATGAATATCTGAACGAATCAGTACGAATAATAGAATGATTCAATAATATGAATATTTGTAAGGTTCAACAACCTGCATGATTCAACACTATGAACATCTGAACAATTTAACAATATGAATATTAAAAGCAAAGATAATAATTGCCTTTAGAATGACTAATAGTCGAGTAGACTCTGAACTATAACTTTCCAATGGGTTCAATAGCTAATTGACCCTTTTTTTGAATTACTGGCTTCTGGCTACAGAAACTTAGTACCTCGAGGAGATCAGCCTCGGGCACAACGTGAATATGCATAACACTTAAATCTGCTTACTCGTATCATATATATTAGATACCTGGGCACACTCCCACATATGAGGGGTGTTCTGTTCCGTCTAAGAATCCTTACCATCAATTGGTTTGGATAGCTTCAAAGAAAACTTCATACACTAGTCTGACCGAGCAAAGGTTCAGACTCTTACTGACATGGTTCAAGAAATTTAGAACCTTGAATAATGTACAAGTCCAAGACTGTACGAGCTCAAATGCACTAGGTGCGGACATCAATAATATCAATGTGGCATAATTGATAAGTAATTAAACCACTAAATAACATGCTTGGAAATAAAGTTCAAGCAATTAAGTAAACAACTTTCGATTCAACAATAACCTACTCAATATAATATGAGAAGGATAGAGAACTTGCACAAAGTGAAGTTTAGAATTTGCACAATATAGGAATTTGTGTAAGTTCGGGGAACTTGAACAATACTCAACGTGTGAAGTTCGGGGAACTTGCACAATACTCAACGTGTGAAGTTCGGGGAACTTGCACAATACTCAAAATGTGAAGTTCTGGGAACTTGCACGATAATAGATTCCTTGCATAAAATAAATGCATAGGCTTAGACACTTACAACATCAAAGAATAAAATTCGGGGAAGTTCACCATAATAGATCCCTTGCATAAAGTAAATGCATAGGTTAGGACATTTGCTTACAACGTTCTTTGAGTAAAGTAAACACAAAGATAAGATACTTGCACAATATACGAGTTTGATTAAGTTTAGAGAACTTTCGTAATAAAGAAATGAAGTTCGGGAAAACTTGCGAAATAACCAAAGTGTGAAGTACGGGAAACTTTCACAATACTCAAAATGTGAAGTTCGGGGAACTTTCACAATACTCAAAATGTGAAGTTCGGGGAACTTTCACAATAACCAAAATGTGAAGTTCGGGGAACTTGCACAATTGATAAGTGTAAGTCAGTGAACTTGCTTACAAGATTTATCAAATAAAATAGTGCAAGGGTCTAGAAAACTTGCTCAAATATAACTTGAGGAAGATAGGGAACTTGCAAATAATACAATAACGGGTTCAAAAGAACTTGCACAATCAAAGAGTGAAGTTCGGGAACTTGCCTGTTTGCTCAGCTACAAATAAATTCTAGCTTTAATAAAACTGCATTGGAATGACCTAGCATTAACAAGTCGGCCTCTCCAATTAGTATATATAAACTAATATAAGTTCACACATACAAGACTCTAGTCATTATATAATTCTATCACATAGTTCACGTAAGTCAATCTAATCTTGTCTTAGATTTAATAATTTTAAATTGTCTAGTTCATAAGCATCAACATAGGCTTGAAACACATAGTACTTTAAATTACTGATATAAATCAACACACATGCCTATAGATTATAATCTCTCATTCGAAACTAACATCCTAATCCAATTTCATAGTCATATGTATTCATGTCGGTAAACCTTAAGTTAAACAAGTTCATACTTCAAAGGTTCGCTACTCCGGTCATACTATTTCATAACAAGGCTAAACAATACCTAATATGTATGCTTGAGTATACTACACAAATAAACTTCAAATCACATAGTTCATATTTGAAGATCATTTTCTATGATTAAGCATGCATATGTGAGATCTGTGCATAAATAAACGAGGTTCATGTCAATACGTCTATAGGCATAATGACATCCTAATAAACATGCTTGCATGATCATAATATAATTCAATCCTATTTCACATTCTATGTTTCCATTTGTAAGGTACACTAAGTTAAAAAGACAACACGGTACATGTAAAGCATCTCGTAACCGTTACTCACATGTATTAGCATGCATATAATAAGTCACATACATGTATTTAAGTGGTCACAATCTAAAGACACGAGTCTTGGTTAAGTTTACTTTGAAAGTCTTTAAGTTTCGCTTGAAAAACCTCTTGAAGCTTTCAATCAAGTATGCTAACGTGTTTAACATTTTCAAACATACATTTCAAGTTAATATAAACCATGCTATTATGCTCACAAAAATTAGAATAGTAACATGGCATAGCATGTCAAGGTTTGTGTTTCATTTTTGTTAAGAACGTGCATTAGTAAGGTTCATATGATCATAATTCATTAGGGAACCTACATACACGAGTTAGCATACTTCTCATACATCTTTAAATCATGCTACTATGCTTGCAAAGTCAGAACACTAACATGCGTCATATACGCTAACGTTCGTTCACGAAACTCTAAGTTTATTTGTAAACATTAACTCCCTTTATCATTAAAGTGTACTAGCATGATTATAAATACTTATACTATGCCTACGTATGTATATATATATATATATATATATATATATTAATCATGTATACATGCTTGCCACATAAGGTATTATAGGCTAACATTTAACAGCACTGAAATAGAAGGCAAGAAGCTCAATACAGGGACTGGCGCAGCTGCGCCGCTGGCCAGTGCAATACTGGCGCAGCTGCGCAGGCTGGCGGCCAGGCCAGGAGCTTTGCAGTTTCGGCAGTTCTGCAATTCCAACTCAGAATTCCATACCACAATCAATTCAGTCATGCTACAATGTATTTCTAACATGCTTATGATCTTTACACAACACTTAATAATCATATTCCAAATTAAATATCAACTAATACATGCTTAATTCAAATAATCAAGAACTTAGCAATTTTATCAGGAAATGAAGAATGGGGATGGGAAGTTATACCTCTATGAAACAATTGAGCTGAATTATACTTTCTTAATCTCCTCTATAATAACAGTATACTCACTCTAGCAATTCTATACTTACATGAAATTCTCAACATTTCAAAATGAGAATGAGAGAAGCTCTTATATAGGCAAACATACAACCAGTCAATGCAATTTCTCCCAAATCAAACCCATGGATTGTATGGTTATGCAATGGACAAGAGAGAGTTGGTGAGAAGTGGGTGGATTCAATCATCAAACCCATTCCCCTTATAATGATTATGGCAAGCTTGGATGAATTTGAGAAGAAGAAGATAGAGTAGTGTAGCATGTGGGAGTTCACGTGTGGAGAAAATAGATGGGCACTCAATGTGGTACAAACAAATAACCCAGCAACTTGCATTCCATGTACAAATGTTATATATACTTGTACATATAGTATATACTTAAGCTACATGTATCCATTCCATATACATTTAAATGGGAGCTACAATGCTATTTCTAATGAACAAATAATGATATAATGCATCAAGTAAGGTATATACATATAATCCATGTACATTTTCCTACTAACACCAAATATAATATAATTGTGTATTGCTTATTATTCAATACCATAACTGTTATTATTATAATAATTTAATGAAATCATTATCAATTAATAATGTTATTGATAAAATATAAGGTGATGGGGTATTCATAATAGTTTTCCTACCCTCATCATGTCACATGCTTGTATAAAATAATTAATCAATTAACCAAGTAAATATAATATTATTATATTTATTAGTTCTCTTACTCATTAATTATTATTTATTCATAATAATTATAAATCAACAACAATAATAATTTCATACGTTATCAATTAATTACTCAAATATAAATAATTAATCCCGATTAAATCTCTATACTATATTCAAGTAATTTGAATATATAATTTACTAACACTTTTATTAATATTCTGATATAAAATTCTCAGGGTTAATCTACTAATTTAAATAACTATTAGTGATTCCCTTTAATAAAAATCCTAGCATTTATTAGCATAGGTTAAATCACATAAGCACATAACCACATAAGGTTTAAATAAGTTTGAAAAATTAACTCTCAAAATTTTAAATCACAGATAAAATTAATAAGAAGCTTAAAATTCCTGGTCGTTACATCCCCCCCTCCCCCCCCCCCCTTATAAAAATTCCGTCCTCGGAATTATAAAAATAAGGTTACTCCAATAAAAACAGATAATTCGCTCTTATCACTTAGATAATCTCTACCGTCTGTTGTACCACTCCTGGTCCCAACAGTCGATGTTCACCTATCTCGTCCTAACACAACGGTGCTCGACCTTTTCCTTCCATAAAATGCTTCTAGAAAAATCTCTTCTTTTAGTTCTAGTACTAACGGTACCCAAATTCGTCCTTCAAATCTTAGCAGTCCAGTGCTATCAATCTTAAATTTCAACTCATCACCTTCAGCTAATCGCTTCTTAATGTTATCACAAAATTCGTCCTTCTCTTGTGCCTCCTTAACCTTACCTAATAACGTCGGGCTTACTGACACTGTAAATAATCTCTCTTTGGTCTCCATCGGATACTTAACCTCTAAGTTTAGTAATTCGAAAATCTTTCACTAATTTTTCTGAATGGTCAACCTCGATAAATTTCCTCTGCCTTTCCTATCTAAGGCATCTGCCACTACATTTGCTTTGCCTGGATGGTACAAAATCTCACAATCAAAATCTTTAATCAATTCTAGCCATCGGCGTTGCCTTATGTTTAATTCCTTCTGCATGAAGATATACTTCAGACTGTGTATATCTCACACTTCTCGCCATACAAATAATGCTTCCAAAACTCCAAGGCAAAAACTATTGCTGCTAAATCTCATTTGGGAAGACATCCATGAATTCTCTTCAAATTAGTATAACAGTTCCTATGAATGTATTCTACGGGGATAACTTCCTTGTTTGCTACTTCTACGCTCATAGGGTGTTCTAATTCCTCACGGGGTGAGTCTAACTGTTTAGTAAATTCTTCAGAAACAAAAGAGCAGGTGGCACCCGAATTGAATAACACATATGCATCTATATAATTGATCGGGATGATACCTGACACCACGTCCTTGTTGTTGCGGTTACCGCTAGCTGCAACGCCCTTTTTCTTCGGGCAGTCCTTGATTTAATGGTCTGTGGCTCTACAGGCGAAACATCCTCCTTTTGGCTTATTCGGACATTGAGGAGCCATGTGCCCCGGTTGTCCACAATGATAACATGCGTTCTTCCCCTTCATGCATTCCCCCGAGTGGTTCCTTCCACAATTACTGCACTTTAAACTTTTCTTAGCCTCTCCCCTGGATTTTCCACCTCTGGATGATTGGCTCTCCATCCATTTTCGTTTGTTGGGGTTGCTGCCTCCTCTGTTTCCCCCTTTCGATCCTTCTTGGCCGATCTTCTTATCTTGTTTAAATCGCTTTATGGCTTCAATGCCTCCTTCGGCAATGATAGCCTCTTCCAAAAGATCAGAAAAAGTCTTAATCTTCAATACATCTATTGCCTTTTGCACCCATGGTTTCAATCCTAATTCAAAGCTCTCTATTTTCCTGGCCTTCGTATCCACCTGATGCGAGGTGAATCGAGCCAACTCGTTAACTCTTGCCGCGTTCTCCGCGACTGACATACCTCCTTGTCTCAGCTCCAGAAACTTAACTTCTATATCTTGTTGCGTATTCTCCGAAAAGAAATTCTTAAATCTGTCCCACATAATAACTCCTTTGCCTGCTAGTCCTTTATTGGGTTCCCACCAATTGTTAGCTTCGCCCTTCATCGTGAATGTGGCAAAACTCGTCATCTGTGCCTCGGCCACCCGTGCGACCTCAAACACCTTCTCAATTTCTTCTATCCATGTCTAGGCTTCAATTAGGTTCAAGGTTTCCCGGAATTCCAATGGTCCTACCAATTTAAAGTCCTTAATGCTAGCCAAGTAATGTCCTGGCTGCTCAGCTGCTGGCGGAGTTATGTTCTGCATTGCTTCTGCTAATAGGTTAACGAAGCTCTGCATTGGGTTAATATTTCCCCCTCCACCATTGCTAACAGATCCTTCCTCCCTCTGGTTCCGCGAAAATCCCCTAGGCGGCATGATCCTGAGGAAAGGAAGAAAACTTAGTCGTTACGTGATATGCTATTCAAGTTAGTATTAAGAAGTTTAGGACGTCTATCAACCATAGCTGATTTAAATAAACAACTTCAGTATCACAATAAGACTCAATGGATATCCTCAATCCATCACCTACAAACTCTACTTGAGTTTTCTACTAAGGTTATAACTTAGGTTTTGCATTCCTAACATTTATAACCTAAAGCTTTGATACCAACCTGTGACACCCCCGAATCCGGGTCCTCTGACCCTGGTCCGGTCGCCACGATACAATACTAACATCCACCTCTAACAACATACAATAACTAAAAATGCAGAATATAATAAACGTACGTCGTTCATTCAAAAGGTGTTACTAGTCCCAAGATTCGATAACCTTAATACATCAATACAAACATACCATAGAATAAACATTAGGGTTCATATTACATTAACAGTAATTAAACTAGACATAAAGATAAAGTCTGCTCCTTGCAAACCATCCTAAATCTTTCCTTTACCCTTGTCCTTCCCTGAGGGCTCGGGCTTAACTGCAATATAAGTCATGATATAGCAAGAATGAGCAACAAGTTTGCTCAGCAAGTTTAGATACAATAATAAAGGATATATCATGATGAATGGAAAAATATATGACAACGATTTCAACAAAATAAATATCTTAAAGATTCAACAATATGAATATTAGAACGATTCAATAATATGAATATCTGAACGATTCAACAATATGAATATCTGAACGAATCAGTACGAATAATAGAATGATTCAATAATATGAATATTTGTAAGGTTCAACAACCTGCATGATTCAACACTATGAACATCTGAACAATTTAACAATATGAATATTAAAAGCAAAGATAAGAATTGCCTTTAGAATGACTGATAGTCGAGTAGACTCTGAACTATAACTTTCCAATGGGTTCAATAGCTAATTGACCCTTTTTTTGAATTACTGGCTTCTGGCTACAGAAACTTAGTACCTCGAGGAGATCAGCCTCGGGTACAACGTGAATATGCATAACACTTAAATCTGCTTTATCATATATATTAGATACCTGGGCACACTCCCACATATGAGGGGTGTTCTGTTCCGTCTAAGAATCCTTACCATCAATTGGTTTGGATAGCTTCAAAGAAAACTTCATACACTAGTCTGACCGAGAAAAGGTTCAGACTCTTACTGACATGGTTCAAGAAATTTAGAACCTTGAATAATGTACAAGTCCAAGACTGTACGAGCTCAAATGCACTAGGTGCGGACATCAATAATATCGATGTGGAATAATTGATAAGTAATTAAACCACTAAATAACATGGTAAACAACTTTCGATTCAACAATAACCTACTCAATATAATATGAGAAGGATAGAAAACTTGCACAAAGTGAAGTTTAGAATTTGCACAATATAGGAATTTGTGTAAGTTCGGGGAACTTGAACAATACTCAACGTGTGAAGTTCGGGGAACTTGCACAATACTCAATGTGTGAAGTTCGGGGAACTTGCACAATACTCAAAATGTGAAGTTCGGGGAACTTGCACGATAATAGATTCCTTGCATAAAATAAATGCATAGGCTTAGACACTTACAACATCAAAGAATGAAATTCGGGGAAGTTCACCATAATAGATCCCTTGCATAAAGTAAATGCATAGGTTAGGACATTTGCTTACAACGTTCTTTGAGTAAAGTAAACACAAAGATAAGATACTTGCACAATATACGAGTTTGTATAAGTTTAGAGAACTTTCGTAATAAAGAAATGAAGTTCGGGAAAACTTGCGAAATAACCAAAGTGTGAAGTACGGGGAACTTTCACAATACTCAAAATGTGAAGTTCGGGGAACTTTCACAATACTCAAAATGTGAAGTTCGGGGAACTTTCACAATAACCAAAATGTGAAGTTCGGGGAACTTGCACAATTGATAAGTGTAAGTCAGTGAACTTGCTTACAAGATTTATCAAATAAAATAGTACAAGGGTCTAGAAAACTTGCTCAAATATAACTTGAGGAAGATAGGGAACTTGCAAATAATACAATAATGGGTTCAAAAGAACTTGCACAATCAAAGAGTGAAGTTCGGGAACTTGCCTGTTTGCTCAGCTACAAATAAATTCTAGCTTTAATAAAACTGCGTTGGAATGACCTAGCATTAACAAGTCGGCCTCTCCAATTAGTATATATAAACTAATATAAGTTCACACATACAAGACTCTAGTCATTATATAATTCTATCACATAGTTCACGTAAGTCAATCTAATCCTGTTTTAGATTCAATAATTTTAGATTGTCTAGTTCATAAGCATCAACATAGGCTTGAAACACATAGTACTTTAAGTTACTGATATAAATCAACACACATGCCTATAGATTATAATCTCTCATTCGAAACTAACATCCTAATCCAATTTCATAGTCATATGTATTCATGCCGGTAAACCTAAAGTTAAACAAGTTCATACTTCAAAGGTTCGCTACTCCGGTCATACTATTTCATAACAAGGCTAAACAATACCTAATATGTATGCTTGAGTATACTACACAAATATACTTCAAATCACATAGTTCATATTTGAAGATCATTTTCTATGATTAAGCATGCATATGTGAGATCTGTGCATAAATAAATGAGGTTTATGTCAATACGTCTATAGGCATAATGAAATCCTAATAAACATGCTTGCATGATCATAATATAATTCAATGCTATTTCACATTCTAAGTTTCCATTTGCAAGGTACACTAAGTTAAAAAGACAATACGGTACATGTAAAGCATCTCGTAACCGTTACTCACATGTATTAGCATGCATATAATAAGTCACATACATGTATTTAAGTGGTCACAATCTAAAGACACGAGTCTTGGTTAAGTTTACTTTGAAAGTCTTTAAGTTTCGCTTGAAAAACCTCTTGAAGCTTTCAATCAAGTATGCTAACATGTTTAACATTTTTAAACATACATTTCAAGTTAATATAAACCATGCTATTATGCTCACAAAAATCAGAATAGTAACATGGCATAGCATGTCAAGGTTTGTGTTTCATTTTTGTTAGGAACGTGCATTAGTAAGGTTCATATGATCATAATTCATTAGGGAACCTACATACGCGAGTTAGCATACTTCTCATACATCTTTAAATCATGCTACTATGCTTGCAAAGTCAGAACACTAACATGCTTCATATACGCTAACGTTCGTTCACGAAACTCTAAGTTTATTTGTAAACATTAACTCCCTTTTATCATTAAAGTGTACTAACATGATTATAAATACTTATACTATGCCTACGTATGTATATATATATATATATATATATATATATATATTATGTATACATGCTTGCCAAATAAGGTATTATAGGCTAACATTTAACAGCACTGAAACAGAAGGCAAGAAGCTCAGTACAGGCACTGGCGCAGCTGCGCCGCTGGCCAGTGCAATACTGGCGCAGCTGCGCAGGCTGGCGGCCAGGCCAGGAGCTTTGCAGTTTCGGCAGTTCTGCAATTCCAACTCAGAATTCCATACCACAATCAATTCAGTCATGCTACAATGTATTTCTAACATGCTTATGATCTTTACACAACACTTAATAATCATATTCCAAATTAAATATCAACTAATACATGCTTAATTCAAATAATCAAGAACTTAGCAATTTTATCAGGAAATGAAGAATGGGGATGGGAAGTTATACCTCTATGAAACAATTGAGCTGAATTATACTTTCTTAATCTCCTCTATAATAACAGTATACTCACTCTAGCAATTCTATACTTACATGAAATTCTCAACATTTCAAAATGAGAATGAGAGAAGCTCTTATATAGGCAAACATACAACCAGTCAATGCAATTCTCTCCCAAATCAAACCCATGGATTGTAAGGTTATTCAATGGACAAGAGAGAGTTGGTGAGAAGTGGGTGGATTCAATCATCAAACCCACTCCCCTTATAATGATTATGGCAAGCTTGGATGAATTTGAGAAGAAGAAGATAGAGTAGTGTAGCATGTGGGAGTTCACGTGTGGAGAAAATAGATGGGCACTCAATGTGGTACAAACAAATAACCCAGCAACTTGCATTCCATGTACAAATGTTATATATACTTGTACATATAGTATATACTTAAGCTACATGTATCCATTCCATATACATTTAAATGGGAGCTACAATGCTATTTCTAATGAACAAATAATGATATAATGCATCAAGTAAGGTATATACATATAATCCATGTACATTTTTCTACTAACACCAAATATAATATAATTGTGTATTGCTTATTATTCAATACCATAACTGTTATTATTATAATAATTTAATGAAATCATTATCAATTAATAATGTTATTGATAAAATATAAGGTGATAGGGTATTCATAATAGTTTTCCTATCCTCATCATGTCACATGCTTGTATAAAATAATTAATCAATTAACCAAGTAAATATAATATTATTATATTTATTATTTCTCTTACTCATTAATTATTATTTATTCATAATAATTATAAATCAACAACAATAATAATTTCATACGTTATCAATTAATTACTCAAATATAAATAATTAATCCCGATTAAATCTCTACACTATATTCAAGAAATTTGAATATATAATTTACTAACACTTTTATTAATATTCTGATTTAAAATTCTCAGGGTTAATCTACTAATTTAAATAACTATTAGTGATTCCCTTTAATAAAAATCCTAGCATTTATTAGCATAGGTTAAATCACATAAGCACATAACCACATAAGGTTTAAATAAGTTTGAAAAATTAACTCTCAAAATTTTTAAATCACAGATAAAATTAATAAGAAGCTTAAAATTCCTGGTCGTTACATGTTCCCTATCAAAAAATCTATTCTGGTGCCTTCTTGTCTGAATTCTTCAAGATTAACTTCTGTTTCTTGTTGTAGAGGTTTGTCATCTGGCGTAGCTCTCTCCACGATCTCTTCTTCAGGCTTGACGATTCCATCTTCTAGGACTGCGATCGTGGTGTTGGGATCAACCACCTCATTTGTAGTGTCTGGATCGACAATCGCAGTGTCTTGTGGTACAGACTTGTCTGGGTCTGTTTCATCAAAGATGAAGTGAATCGAGAATTCAACACTTAACGTCTTCTTGTTGAACACTCTATAGGGCTTGCTATCTGTGGCATAACCAATAAAGATTCCTTCGTCTGAATTCGATTGGAACTTAGTCAGATATTGTTTTCCATTGTTGAGAATGTATCATGCACAGCCAAACACATAGAAATAGCTGACGTTGGGCTTTCTTTCTTTCCACAGCTCGTAGGGAGTCTTCTTTAGTGTAGAGTGAACAAAAGACCTGTTCTGAGTGTAGCAAGAAGTATTAATGGCTTCTGCCCAAAAGTTTTCAAGCAGATGAGCTGCTATTAGTAGAGTCCTTCTTGCTTCGATCATGGTTCTGTTCTTCCTTTCAGCTGCTCCGTTTTGCTGTGGAGTTCGTGGAGTTGAGAAGTTGTGACTGATGCCATTGTCTGCACAGAACTGATCCATCTTAGAGAAGTCAAACTCTCTTCTATGATCACTCCTTATGGCCTTGTTCTTCTCTCCTTTTTTGTTCATCACCAGCTTGAACATCTTGATAAGTTGGGAACTCGTTTCATCTTTAGAATTTAGAAAGAATACCCATGTGAATCTGGTGTAGTCATCCACTACAACCAGTGAGTATCTCTTCCCTCCAAAGCTTACAGTTAAAATTGGCCCAAAGAGATCCATGTGAAGTAACCGTAGGGGGTTATGAATTGAGTTGACTATTTTCCAAGCTGACAGGCATTGCATGGCCTTTCTTTGATGAAGCTGAGTTTGGGTAAGCCTGCTACTAGATCTTTGGAGGCTAGTTTTGATATACTTTTGAAGTTGAGATGAGATAACCTTCTATGCCATAGCCAGCTCATTTCTTCAAAGGCTTTAGAAAGAAAATATATTGTCTCATCAGAACTTAGTTCAGCAAGGTTAACAATGTAGACGTTCCCTTATCTAGTTCTAGTCAGCTTTATAGAAGAGGTCTTCAGATCTCTGACTTGACATTGATTGTTGAGGAAGGTGACTTGATGACCCTTGTCACAAAGTTGGCTGATGCTCAGAAGATTGTATTTTAGTCCTTCCACATAGGCTACTTTGCTGAAGGACATTGCAACATTCCCAGCTGAGCGATATCCTCTTATCTTGCCAGAGCCATTGTAGCCAAAGATGACTGTTCGACCCTCCTTCTCTATAAAGTTAGACATAAGAGTTTTATTTTCTATCATGTGCCGTGAGCATCCACTATCCAAATACCAGGTTGTGATCGTGGAGCTCTGTTCTTGCAGTAAGGTTAAGCTTTCATTTTGGTACCCAGACTTGCATGGGTCCTACTTTGTTAGTTCCCTTGGGGACCCAAATTTTCTTGACTTTGGGTCTATTATACAGTGGGTTATAATAGCATGCTGCAGCCATATGACCATACCTCTCACATACAAAGCATCTATCATGATGCATACTGGTGCGTGTGTGTGTGTGTGTGGATTCTTTCTCCATTTGGACGTGTGTGGATACTTGATAGCCTTTCCTTTATACTGATTCTTCTTTTTCCATGCAGCTTTGTGATTCAGGGTTTGTGATGAGTGAACATCAACTCTACGATTCCTTCTTGGTTGGTTCGTGGAGCCGGTTTTACTTGACTCCATGACCCTTTGAGGTTGGAGAGTAGTGACTGAGTTACTCTTCACTTTTTTGAATCCCAAGCCAGCATGGGATCCGTTATGTCTTGGGACATGACTTGGATCAGAAGAGCAAGGATGCATTGGTTCTTCCTTCTGTGTGGATTTCACAAATGTAATGCCTCTATTGAAATTTGAAGCACTACTAATATTAGTTTCCTTGAGCTTTTCCACACATGGTTCTGAGGTAGATTCCCCAAAACCTAAACCTGTTCTGTCAGATGCATTTCTCTGACTGAAGATCAGGAAGTCCATGGATGAAGAAGACTTACTCCACATTAAGATTGTCTTTTCTAGATCCTCAATCTTAGAGGTTAGTTTTAACTCTCTTTGTGTGATGAGTTCATTGGTCTGTCTTAAGAGTTTATTCTTAGCCTCAAGTTTAGAGAGAGAGAGGTAGTACTGAGTAGAGTTGTCTCCAGTTCTACTTGAACTTTCTCTTTTTCTTTTTGAAGAAAAGAATAGTCTTTAGATAAAACTCTGAACCACTTCATATATTGATGCAGATCAGATGTTATGCCATGTAGTGCAGTTCTTAGATCATCAATGTCTACATCAGGAGAGTTAAATTCAAATACCTCATCGATACTTACTTCATTATGGTCAGTGCTCTTCTTGTCTTTTGCATCTTTGGCCATTAGACATAGATTGGCCACTTGAGGTTCTTCATCATCTCCTGACTCAAGGTTTGTGTCGTTGCTAGAGTCACTCCATGATCCTCTGGCTACAAGACCTTTGTCTTTCTTCTAAAGCTTTTTATAGCCTTTGAACTCCTTCTTTGGATTTGTTTTCCTCTTCAGCTCTTCTCTAAGAGGTTTGTTGCAGTTTGCAATGAAGTGGCCAGGATTCTTGAAGTTGTAGCATAGGTCGTTGATCTGCTCCTGACTGCTATTATTGTTGAATCTCTTAGGTCTGTTGCTTCTGCCTTTGCACATGAACCTTTTGAGTCTTCTGACCAGCATTGCAATGCCCTCATCATCATCTTCCTCAGAGTCAGATTCATTTTCAGTATGAGCTTTGGAGGTGGCTTCTGTTTCCTTGAGAGCAACTCATTTGTCCTTCTTTCTTCCTTCAGAAAGAGTTTCTGCTCGTTAAGTCAGCTCTAGTTCGTAGGTAAGAAGGTTGCCATAAAGTTGTTGAACTATCATTTCATGGAGGTTCTTTGATTATCTGATTGCAGTGGTTTCGGCATCCCACTTGCTTGGTAAAGACCTCGTGAACTTGATGATAAGATCTTTGTTTGGATAGATCTTTCCAAAAGCTCGAAGAGAGTTGAGTAGTACATTAAATCTCTCATAAGTGGAAGTGATGTTTTCTCCTAGTACATGGGTAAATATCTCATACTATTGATGTCGATGTTGGTTTAAAAAATCCGCGGGTCGGGTCACAACCCGAATCTTTTAATCTCTTTTCCTAAGTTCTCTCTACCCTCACTCTTTTTATTTAGGAAAAGGGTTTTGAAGGGTTTATTAGGAAAAAGGCCAACATGTATCATGTCAACGATTTGAATATTTTACAGAGTCGCCAGTTGGTAGATTTGAAAATGGTTGTACCAACTCAACCGAGTTTTGTTTAAAAGAGGCCCAATTGCTGGACACTGTTCAAACTTGATCTTTGAAAACAAAGTTTGAGCTTGAGGGCTTGGTTAAGTGTGGGGAAGGTGTTAGGCACCCCACGACTCCCGTGTAAACACGGTACCACATCTTTTCAATATTTCCCTTAAAACTGAAATGAGCGAGTGAATCCTATTTGGAAATTGGGTCTATTGATTTGATTGATTAAAAGTAGTGTTTTGCTTCGTTGAACCTATATACGAAGGGTTTGATTTGAAAATCAGTCTTTGATTTGATTTGCAAAAGCATTTAATTTGATTAGATTGAAAAGTTTTTCTTTTGATTGAATTGAAAGTGATGTTTTAAAAGCTGGTTTATCAAACCCTTACGCTAACATAGGAATTGAAGCCTGTTGATACGTCCAATTTTATCTTTATAGCCTTAGGGCTGCATGTGAATGGTAATTTATCGGGCTGCGAAGCATCTTCGACCATAGAAATATATACAAGTGTCGGTCTCCTCATGGGCATAAAAACCATCGGAGGGACGCTGACACGACAATCCATATTTTTACTATATTGAGACCTTAAATCCGGATAATATTTTTAAGGTCTTTTGTATGTACATTTCTAAAGAAAAATTAGTAGGGTACATTCATAAACTGGAGTTTGTCCATCATGGAAATCAGATTCTGATCAGTTTGAGCACGAATCCCACGATTCCTAGGCTCACATATGAGTAGCCAATAAACCTGCATAGCTCAAATTTGCACAGAAATAGGAATATACATCCTCACGTCGCAATGGAACTAAGGATTCATCAATAAATCCTGGCTGCGCGTAGCCACAACGTCTCGTTCCCACTAGATAGTGATCTAAGGGGAGAGGCTGCTTTTGAAGCTGAAGCTAGAAAGAAAGCTAGATTTAAGGAAATCCTAGCCATTCTAGCTTCCCGGTTCAGTCTGGATGTTTTGAACCGTTTGAAAACTAGAATTGGCAAAATTTAAATAAATCTAGTCCGCCCGCAGATATGTTAGTGCCAATTCATACAAAATTAATATTTAAAGCAGCAGTTGAATAGAAAGCGAGTAAAGCAATATATATATATATATATATATATATATACAGTTATATATATACAAAAACTGTAAAAGGCGATGGGTTTGCAGGCCAGTGCCCGGACTGAAATCAAAATATATATATATATATATATATATATATATATATATTTATATATATATATATATATATATATATATTATAAGACCCCAACTTTTATGAATAAAGATTTAATTTTTTTTATATATTATTTTGAAATAGTAAGGTGTTGATTTGATAAATGTGAAAAGTTAGGGGTGAAATGTGCAAATATTTCAAAATAAGCAAGTGGTTATAAAATATTCATTGTTGTCAGGGAATATTCGTTTGGTCGTGGAATATTCTTGTTGTCGAGGAATATTCGTATGACGGCACAGTTATTTGTGGGCCCCACAACGGAATTACTGTCGGATATAGAAAGCGACAGAAATAACCTTTTTATAAATAACTGTAAAACTGTTACGGTTAAACTGTTGAAATATCCGGTGATAAAAATACAGTAATACACGTTGTGCACAGTAGCACACGGTATTGCACAGTATTTCGAATTATTGATTCTTACGTAAGAAGTCCCTTACTCAATAATTGTTACAGTAATTACTGTTCAATATTTTATATTATTGATTCAATAATTGCATGATATTTTACTGGTTCAATAATTGCTACCGTTGATATTTTGTATTATTGATTCAATAACTGCCACTGCACAGTATTTCACATTATCAACTCAATAATTCATATTATTTGAATAATATTATTAGATAGCATTATTGACAATGTCTAAGGAAGTTCTATCTAGGAGGGGTTATTTAATTGCGCGCCAGTAAGGAGAAATCCTTATCGGAAGGCCCCGTCTTTCCTAGAAACGACCTGGTTGTCAATATTGTAGTTCTGTAATATTATTTGTGAATAATTAATTATTGATTTATATGATAAGAAAATATTTATTTTGTGGATATAAAAGAAGAAATTAGTACTGATGTATTTTTATCAGTATTTTGGTGTGGAAAATCATCCGTTTGTGGATTTCGGCCATTTTCGGTTGGGAATTTGGAAGGATTAAAAAGCGTTGATTAATTGTGTGATAAGTAATATAACCATTAGAGGAAGTTATGGTGATATGTGGCATTTTGTAGGTTGGGACCCATAGGTCATCATCTAAGAGTCACTTTCGTAAATAGTAACTTAAATAGTAACTTGCCTCTTTATTTTTCCAAGAGTTACTTGCCTCTTTGTTTTTTCCAAGAGTTACTTGCCTCTTCATTTTTTCAAGAGTTATTGGCCTCTTCGCAAATAGTAGTTGCCTCTTCAGTATTACCAGGAGTCATTTTGGACCTTCGTTAAAGCCAAGGGCCACTTTCAGTTCTTCTATAAATAGAAGTTCAATTCTTCATTATTTCTCACCACCAATTCACAGAGTTATACAGAGAGAAGCTTTAGAGAGAGAATAAGAGAGAAAGAAGAAGAATATTCTGCTACTACACTATTGCAGTATCCAAACTTCTACTAAGGTAAGGGGTATTATTTCTTTCGTATTTGTAAGGGATGTTATTTTCTTTCATAAATGATGTTATTCTTTTCAATATCATTATACCAAAATATTGGAATGGATTTTATTATGAAATTTTTACTTTTTCCGTCAGGGTTACTATTCACGTGTACGGCACTATTCACGTATACGGCACTATTCACGAAAAAATTAAATTTTCTTCTATATGTCCAAGTTGCTTATTAAGGTTCCTATCTTTAGTTGGATCCAAGTTTTGAGCTCTATTCTTGAATTTTGCTCCACAAAGTATTATTACGGAGTATTTTTGAACTTGGATAAGTTAAAATGCGAATCCTTAATCTTTGTCCTTTATCTCATTGGATTCGTTAATTATATTATTTTTCATCATCCTCAGTCCTAAATGGTGATATAACTGAATATCTTTGGGCTGTAGAGCAAATATGAATGATTACCTGATGAATATCTTTGGCCGTAGTGCAAAGGTGACAGGTGTTGAGATGAACATGACCAACTGATGATACAAATGAATATCTTTGGCCCGTAGTGCAAAGATAAATATTTGATTCGAGATGTATATTGATTGATGTTACAGGGATAAAATATTGATGATGGACTTCTAAATCATAGAAGATAGTAGACTTCATTCTCTACTTAACTCTTCTAATGAATGGTTATTTCCGCTGCAAATATTGATTTAAAACTTGTTGTCCATAATATTTTATCTGAATTGTTGAAGACTAACGATAATTTATTTTCGTTTATCTTAGTCATAATATTCTTTACTGGGCTAGTTGAGCTCACCCTTTTTATCTATTGTCCTCCTCAGGAAATGAGAATGTTGTAGGAACTAGTCGGGGAACATAGTGATGGTTCGAGTTAGAGTAGTAGTAGTCCTCACTATTTCTAATAAATAGTGTGAGAATAATTGTAATGAGGACTTAGTTTGAATGTTAATATTTTTTACATATTTGTATTGACACTCACAGTTGTGTGGTCGTATTTTGCACGACCGTGTGATATAAAAGATTGTATTTGAATTCTGTACCATATATTTGGCGACTCAGAATGGGTTCGGTTGACTGGACTTATTCTTGGGGGCGTCACAGTTGGTATCAGAGCTTAGGGATATGGTCTCTGGCGGAGATCGGGGAATAGAACTAGGAGGGGAGAGACGAGTAAATCCTTCGCTAGTATGTCCTACCTAAGCTTATGTGGTATTTAATTGGTCAGTCGGAGCATAGAGTTAATATGTGATATGTTAATTTGTTTAATTAACCCTTGTTTTATGGCAGTATTTGAGAATGGAAGATGAGAATGTTAACAATGAAGTGAATAAGACCGTGGAGACACCTTTAATCACCAACCAGGAGAACGTGCAACAAGAAGGCAATGTTCATCCTGAAAACAACGCTGATCAGACGATAAACAATGAGATGTTTAGAAGTTTTTTGCAGTTCATGCAAAACCAGACGAGGGAAACTCGTGTGCAAAATACAGGTGGAGATAATAACAACTCGCGGCTGGTCACTGCCAAGCAGTTCAAAGAGTTGGGACCACCAGAGTTTTTGGGAAAGCCGGATCCGATTAAGGCAGAGACGTGGGTTAAGTAAATTACCAAGATATTTGATGTCTTGGGATGCACGGAGGAACAGAAGGTTTCATTCGCCACATTTATGTTCCGTGGAGAGGCAGATTACTGGTGGGAATCCGTGAAGCGTACCCAGCCTGCCGCACTCAAAATGTCTGGGGAAGCATTCCAGAAACTGTTTAATGACAAGTACTTTTCTGAAAGTATTCGTCATATGAAAGAGGTGGAGTTTATCAGACTAGAACAAAACAACATGACGGTGTCCCAGTACGAGGCTAAGCTCGCTGAGTTGTCCAGGTTTGTACTTCATTTGGTGGAAATGAGGAATGTATGACGCGGATGTTTCTGAGAGGTTTGAAACCCGAAATACGTCAATACCTCATTTCTCACAAATTTTCTTTATATTAAGATATAGTGAATAGGGCCCAGTTGTTAGAACGAGATAGTGATTATATTCAACCAAGGGACAATAACCAAGGTCGTATCGGTAGCAGTAGTCACCGGAGCAATGACAACCAGCGGGGAGGAAAGTATGACAGAAGCGGTAACCACTCCGGTGGTAATCGTGGCCATGATGGTAGAAAAAGTGAATAGGGAGGAGATTTCAAGAAGAGAAGGTACAACAATGAGAACGTGAAGACGTCAACATCAGCACCGGCATTAACTGTTTCTAGGGGAGGAGAACGACCACCGATCGTATGCTATAAATGCTGGAAAGAGGGACACATCAGCCCAAACTACCCACAATAATTCAAAGCATGCTATAACTGTGGAAAAGAAGGACAAATAGCTCGAGATTGTCCTGTAGCGAAACCAAGTCTAGCAGGGGTGGTGATTCCCAAGGCGGTTTCGTACAAGTCAAAGTCGGTGATTCCTGGAAGAGCGTTTGTCGTGACAGCCCAAAACACGAGGAACCCGCACGAGGTGATTACGGGTAAGCTAATTATAAACTCTTGCGAAGTTTACACCTTGCTAGATACCGGTGCTACCCATTCTTTTATTTCACCTACTTGTGCTCAACGTTTGAACTTGACTTCTGATAAATTAGACTTAGACTTATCTGTTGAAACTCCGTTAGGAGAAACCTTTATTACATCTACAGTTTACAAATCTTGCTTGATTCAGATTGGTACCCTTATCTTACCTGTTGATCTTATATCTTTGAAAATACTTGCATTTGACGTGATTTTTGGAATTGACTAGTTAACCACTTACCATGCCAAAATTGATTGTTTTCGTAAGGTTGTTAGTTTTCATATTCCTAATCAACCTGTTGTGCGAATCCAAACCACCAAACCACTAAAATCAGTCAATATCATTTCAAGTCACAAAGCTATTCGTTTATTGAAAAATGAATGTCAAGCTTTCTTAACTCATGTCACTGATCTAAACCAGAATACGTCAGATCTGAATAATATTTCCATTGTTAATGAGTTTCCTGATGTATTTCCCGAAGAACTTCCCGGTCTACCCCCAGAACGTGAAGTTAAATTCTTTATTGATCTTGAGCCCGGTACAAAACCCATTTCTAAAACCCCATATCGAATGGCTCCTATTGAACTCCAGGAGTTAAAGGTCCAATTACAGGAATTGTTAGACATCGATTTTATTCGTTCGAGTACGTCTCCTTGGGTGCTCCTGTTTTATTCGTAAAGAAGAAAGACGGGAGTATGCGACTTTGTATTGACTATCGGGAGTTGAACTATGTCACCATCAAGAATAGGTATCCGCTACCTCGTATTGATGATCTGTTCGACCAGTTGCAAGGTGCATAATTCTTTTCAAAGATCGATCTTCGTTCGGGATATCATCAGCTGAAGATTAAAACTGAGGATATTCCGAAGACTGCCTTCAGAACTCGGTACGGGCATTATGAGTTCTTAGTCATGTCTTTTGGATTGACTAATGCTCTTGCTGCTTTCATGAATATGATGAAAAATATATTTAAGGAGTATTTAGATTAATTCGTTGTTGTCTTTATTGATGATATCCTTATCTATTCTAAAAGCCGTGAAGATCATGAGCACCACTTGAAATTGGTACTTCAAAAGCTTCGTGAGAACAAGCTATATGCCAAGCTGAAGAAATGCGAGTTGTTGCTTGAGGAAGTAGCATTCATTGGGCACGTGGTATCGAAACGTGGAGTATCCGTTAACCCGACGAAGATTGAAGCTGATAGTAGTGTGCATACAAGCCAATCATGTATGATGATAAAGCACATACTTTATAAACAATCTTATTTATTTATTGATAAAATATTTATTTATTAAAGGCATTTAATTATCTACATGGTGCTATTTTTATAATATGTAAATAACTCATAGTTTTAAGCAATGCTTTTAGAATCATGATGTTGATCATGCTAATGAGATCTAAATTCTTAGAAAGCTTTAAAACTAAAATAGTTCCCAATCGTGGGATTACTAAAAAGGGGATTAGTAAATCCGGATAGATTGGTACATATGTTGCTTGCTCATTGGAAGAGGATGACTGATCTCATGGTCATTTGTGTGGAGACACTAAAGCAAGTATGTAGGTGCTTATTGGAGAATAAGTTCACTGAACGTGACTCGCTATGGAATACCTAATGGAGTTTTACTCGCCTGTCAATAGGAATTCCTAATGTGATAGTAGTACATGTGATCCTTGGACTTGAGATCATCATAGTATCTTGTATGTAACAAATTATACTTTGACTAATTCCTTAAGGCCTTTTAAGGCATATATAGGGTATGCTTGGGTGTAATGAGTTACATATGGAGATAATGAATGATCAATAAAGAATCTACCACCTCTAGTAAAAGAGGAGATATGTCCTATGTGATTCGTTAAATGACATCCCAGGAATCCTTGGCCAAGGTAGAATGAAATTAGAAAGAGGTTTCTAATTTGCATTATTTGGAGTTGTGCATTTTCTAATCGAAATACATATGATTAAATAAATTAAGACTTGACAGTAAATCCATGTCTTATATTTAATTGGGACATTGTATGGTGGAATGATTGAATTG
The DNA here is from genome assembly GCA_020205555.1 of Panax stipuleanatus. NCBI lineage: Eukaryota > Viridiplantae > Streptophyta > Magnoliopsida > Apiales > Araliaceae > Panax > Panax stipuleanatus. Next base: position 30,848,392 of record CM035115.1, read on the forward strand.
TACGGTAACTATTAACTCACAGGTTCTTTTATGATTAATGTTGAAATCTATATTATCTGGAAAGTCGTTGATCGCTAGGGAGGCTTATCCCTATTGTAGAATAAATGTTATTTATTTAAATAGATTATTAGTTTAATTTGTTTATTTAAATAAGATTAGAATTGTTCTAATTGATTTATTCACAACCGGTTTAATATGGAGAACCTAAAGGGTCACACCATAAAAGGAAGAAGAATTATTTAAGAAGAAAATGGCATGATAGTAATAATGCATTAAGTATAATTAATTTAATCTATGATGATATAATAAATTAAATAGCTTAATGTTTATTATTTAATATTTTAGAAATATTAAATATAAATTAATAAGAGGAGTCTTATTAATATTATTATTATTATTATTATTTTAATTCTAAAGGAGTTTAGGAATTAATATAATATCAGTACTCTCTCTCAATCCTAATAAAGATTAGGATATAAATTAATTAAAAGTATTTAATTAATTAATTAAATAAAACCCTATTCTAATTGGATTAGGAGGGTTAACCTAATATCTATATAAGAGAGTCTTATATCAGAAATAAGGTATACATGTGAAGTTTTCCAAGAGTTGGGAGTACACATATTCTATAGAGATAGAAACAAGGGTTAAGCCAATAACCCATCTTCTTGAGTTCTTCATCTTCCTTGGTGGATCACCGTTAGAGGCCAAACATTTGGGTGGCTGACATTATTCAAGGGAAGGAGCCACTATCAGAGGAATCAAAGGAATCAAAGGAGTAGAACTTGTACCTGAGGAAGCTTAGATCTTCAAAGGTATAATTCCATGTTCTCTCTTTTCTGTTATTGATAACAAGCACAAAGCATGATCATGGTTATGGGTTTGTATAAATTTTGAAAACCTAGTTTTTACGCTTCCGCCCTATTTATGTGATTTGATTGCATGATTGCGTTACATACAAACCCAACAGTGGTATCAAAGCCTAACTTTGTGCTAATTATCAATTTTATAATTCCATGTATGAATTGATGTGAGAATTGGATCGTTTTTCTGGATAAAAATTGTTTTCTGCAAGTTTCTGCGACGAACGGCGCAGCTGCGCAGCTGCCAAGTTCATTACTGGCGCAGTTGCACCGGTCTGCAAAAATTGCTTCTTCCGTCTACCTGCGCAGCTGCGCAGCTACCCAGTTCATTACTGGCGCAGCTGCGCCGGTACCTGGACAGACCCTGAAAATTGATTTTAATTAATTAAGTAAACTGTTTATTTAATTGATAAAGTTTTAAAATAAAGAAGTTTATTTTATCTGAAATATGATTTCAGAATGCTAAAATTAAAGGAGTTTAATTTGGATTTATTTTTGATTAAAATAAAAAAGTTTATTTTGATTCAAAAATAAAATTTAGCAAAACTTTTGTCCATTAAATAACATCGATCCATATATGGAATAGCATTGTTATTCATGAGATGAATGGATATTTATTGATGCATATGTTGATGTGTATGATAATAAATGGGATTGATTATGGACAATGACCAATGTGATTGGATTTTATTTTGGATGAATGCTTGAATGTATGGGTTTTATAAAATGGGGTCTGCGTACCTCGTCTTCTCTAGTTTTATTCTCGATGTAAATTCTATCTCCTTTCTATGTACTTCCCCTTGACTGCTGATCAAGGTTTTTATTTAATTTTAAATAGTTAATGTAATAGAGATAGTTAGAATTATTTTGAAGAAATTGGAAACCAAGGAGCGAGGAGCGCGTGAAGACCCGTTTGTATGGAGCCCGGGTTTAAATGTAATAGTTACATTTAAAATTTAAATTCTTGCACTCCTAGGTTTGACCTTTTGGTTCACTTGGTGGCTCTAGTGAACCAAACTAGAATAAAAGTCCATAATCAATCCGGGTAGAATATAGTATTCTATATTGCATGCTAAATATCATATATATTATATTTTATACAAACATGCGAAGCATGTTTAATAAAATGTCGCGTATTTTATATATATATGTGCATGCGCGCTTAAAAAGATGAGACAAATAATAACAAACCCCTCAAAGAAATAATATTAAGTCTGAAGCGTTCAAATGATATTTGGAATATCGAACGTCGCCTTTTAGCATGATTAGTTAATAGAGTATTAAATATTTAATATGAGTTTGTTGTGCTATCCACAAGGCGAGTATTGAATATTTAAGATGTTAATTAATCACATTTGATGCTTATCAAGAAAATTGAACGATCTAGTCTTGTTGTGCTATCCACAAGGACGAAAATCTTTCTTTTTTGAATTTATGGGAGTGCTAGGCTGGACTTAACTTAAATCATTTTAGTTCGGATGTGCACACACATGACCATAATGATTTAAGAGGCAAAATAAAAGGAGTTACAATGTGATGTAATTGACAAGAGTTGTCTACCTATTTATTTGTATATCGCTTGTTGTGCTATCCACAAGGTTATATACATTTGAAATGGGATCCTTAATCTCACTAGCAAATCTTTAATTAGATGTTGCCGAACTATATGAGTGAGGGTAATATAGTTTGATAAAAATAGTGGGAGATACCAATTTAAAATAAAGACCTAAATTTATTTTGGTATGCAAAATTAATAAAATGAATGTTTGCTAAAATGTTGTTTTTCACATGCAAAATTTTAAAAATGTCAAAATCACTAATTTCACTGCGAAGTATACTTGATGCTAATAAGCTTACCGGGCCGAATTATACGGACTGGCTAAGAAATGTGAGAATAGTTCTCACTGCTGAAAAGATTTCTTATGTCCTAAACTCACCTGTCCCTAGAACTGTTCTAGAAACAGCCTCTGAGGAAGAGATTGCCACCATTGTAAAGTGGCAAGATGATGCATCTGTGGCTCAATGCATCATGCTCGCATCTATGAATAACGAGCTTCAGCGTCAGCACGAAAACATGGATGCTCCTACTATGTCGATTCACCTCAAGGAGTTGTATGGTGAACAAAGTAGGACTGCTAGATATGAGATATCTAAGGAGCTCTTCCGATCTCGGATGACCAAGGGCAAAGTGAACATAAAGGAACAAAAGAAATCTGATCCAGCTAGCAAAGGAATGTGCTTCCATTGCAACGAGCCGGGTCATTGGAAGAGGAACTGCAAGAAGTTTCTGGCAAAGAAGAAGCTTGGAGAAGCTTCGACTTCCAATCAAGGTTTGTTCATGATTGAAATTAATTTTTCAGAAAGTCAAAATTCTACTTGGGTATTGGATACCGGCTATGGTTCTCACATATGTAATAATGTGAAGGGACTGGTCAGAAGTAGAAAGCTGAACAATGATGAGGTGATCCTACGAGTGGGAAATGGAGCAAAAGTTGCTGCATTAGCTGTAGGAACTTATTGTTTAGCAATGCCTTCGGGCAAATCCATTTATCTTAATAATTGTTATTATGTTCCGAATATTATTAAAAACATTATTTCAATTTCTATATTGGATATGGAAGGTTTTGACGTTATTATAAAGAACAATGGTTGTTCTATTTATAAAGACGATGTTTTATATGGTATTGGAAATTTGCGAAATGGACTTTATACACTTGACTTGCAAGAAAATATATTTCAAATTGAACAAATTAAGAAAAGGAAAAGAGATGATATTAATTATACCTATATGTGGCACTGTAGACTCGGTCATATCAATGAAACAAGATTATCCAAGTTGCATAAAGATGGGCTCCTCGAGCTATCTGATTATGAATCATATCCAACATGTGAATCTTGTCTCATGGGTAAAATGACTAAATCTCCTTTTAGTGGAAAAGGGGAGAGAGTTACAGAGTTGTTGGCATTGATTCACACAGACGTTTGTGGACCTATGACAACAAGTGCACGGGGTGGGTATTCTTATTTTATTACTTTCACTGATGATCACTCAAGATTTGGATATGTGTATTTAATGAAATACAAATCAGAATCATTTGAAAAGTTCAAAGAGTTCAGAAATGAAGTAGAGAAACAAACGGGCAAGAGTATTAAGATACTTCGATCAGATCGAGGTGGAGAATACTTAAGTAGTGAGTTTCTCAATTGTCTCAGAGAAAATGGTATAATCTCACAATGGACTCCTCCAGGTACACCGCAGTTAAATGGAGTATCTGAAAGGAGAAATCGAACACTGTTGGACATGGTTCGATCCATGATGAGTTTTACCGACCTTCCAATTTCCTTCTGGGGATATGCCCTAGAAACGGCTGCATACCTACTTAACAAGGTACCTACCAAATCCGCCCCAAAGACTCCATATGAGATGTGAAAAGGGAGGAAACCAAATCTTAAGCATGTTAGGACTTGGGGTTGTCTAGCTTATGTCAAAAAGTTTGAAAATGATAAGCTATAGACTAAATCCAATAAGTGTAGATTTGTGGGATACCCTAAAGAAACCGTAGGGTATTATTTCTATCATCCAACTGATCAAAAGGTGTTTGTTGCGAAATATGCTACCTTCTTGGAGAAAGAGTTTATCCATGAAGGGGTCAGTGGGAGTAAGATATATCTTGAAGAAGTTCAAGAACCACAAGTTACCACGGACCAAAGTCAGGTACCTAACCAAGTAGAAGAACCTACTGTACCACACCATGTTCGTAAATCTGGAAGAGTACCGAAGATACCTGAGAGGTATGGATTCGTTATAGAGGATGACGATGAGGTACACATCATGAATGATGATGATCCATTGAATTACGAACAGGCTATGAGTAATAAAGACTCAGGGAAATGGCTTGAAGCCATGAAATCAGAAATGGACTCCATGTATGAAAACAAAGTATGGTCTTTGGTTTCACCACCTGAAGGTATTAAACCTATTGGGTGTAAATGGGTTTTTAAGAAAAAGACTGGAGCAGACGGAAAGGTAGAGACCTATAAGGCCCGACTGGTTGCAAAAGGTTTCAAACAAAGACAAGGAGTTGACTATGATGAAACCTTCTCACCAGTAGCCATGCTCAAGTCCATTCGGATTTTGCTTGCGATTGCAGCTTACAACGACTATGAGATCTGGCAGATGGACGTGAAAACGGCCTTCCTCAAATGGGAAACTTGAGGAGGATGTGTATATGACACAGCCAGAGGGATTTATTTCAAAAGTTGGAACAAATCAAGTCTGTAAGCTACAACGATCCATTTATGGGTTGAAGCAAGCTTCTCGTAGATGGAACATTCGTTTTAATGAGACAATCAAAGAGTTTGATTTTATCAAAAACGAGGATGAACCATGTGTATACAAAAAGGTTAGTGGGAGCGCAGTATCATTCCTTGTATTATACGTTGATGATATATTACTGATAGGGAATGACATTCCTATGTTACAATCCATTAAACTCTGGTTATCTAAAAACTTCTCCATGAAGGACTTGGGTGAAGCATCCTATATTTTGGGGATAAAGCTCTATAGAGATAGATCTAAAAGGATGCTCGACTTATCGCAAGGAACGTACATTGATACGATGCTAAAGAGGTTTAGCATGGAAGATTCCAAAAGAGGTCTCATGCCGATGAGCCATGGAATAAATCTCTCCAAGAAACAGGCCCCAAAGACACCTGAGGAGAGAGACCGTATGAGTAAGATCCCTTATGCTTCTGCAATAGGATCTATCATGTACGGTATGATATGTACTAGACCGGATGTTGCTCACGCACTTAGTGTAACAAGCAGATACCAGTCGAATCCAGGAGAAGAGCACTAGAAGGTAGTGAAAAATATCCTAAAGTACTTGAGAAGGACTAAAGATATTTTTCTTGTCTACGGTGGGTCTGAATTAAAACTCGAGGGATTCACAGACTCAAGTTTTTAAACAGACCAAGATGACAGTAAATCTATTTCAGGGTATGTATTTACCTTGAAAGGAGGTGCAGTGAGTTGGAAGAGTTCCAAGCAGCAAACAGTTGCTGATTCAGTGACAGAGGCAGAGTATATAACTGTAAGTGAAGCTGCAAGTTGATGTTTTAGATGAAAAGTGCATTACAGAACTAGGAATAGTTCCTAAGTCTCATCTTGAATCTAAACATGTATTGCGGCACTTTGATTAAAGAAATCATTGAAAGAGGAGAGTGTAGACTCTCAAGACAACATTGCAGATCCATTAACTAAAGCTTTAACACAACAGCAGTTTGATCGTCACTTAGAGAAGATGGGTATGAGATACCATGGCGATTGGCTTTAGTGCAAGTGGGAGATTGATAGTAGTGTGCATACAAGCCAATCATGTATGATGATAAAGCACATACTTTATAAACAATCTTATTTATTTATTAATAAAATATTTATTTATTAAAGGCATTTAATTATCTACATGGTGCTGTTTTTATAATATGTAAATAACCCATAGTTTTAAGCAATGCTTTTAGAATCATGATGTTGCTCATTCTAATGAGATCTAAATTCTTAGAAAGCTTTAAAACTAAAATAGTTCCCAATCGTGGGATTACTAAAAAGGGGATTAGTAAATCCGGATAGATTGGTACATATGTTGCTTGCTCATTGGATGAGGATGACTGATCTCATGGTCATTTGTGTGGAGACACTAAAGCAAGTATGTAGGTGCTTATTGGAGAATAAGTTCACTGAACGTGACTCGCTATGGAATACCTAATGGAGTTTTACTCGCCTGTCAATAGGAATTCCTAATGTGATAGTAGTACATGTGATCCTTGGACTTGAGATCATCATAGTATCTTGTATGTAACAAATTATACTTTGACTAATTCCTTAAGGCCTTTTAAGGAATATATAGGGTATGCTTGGGTGTAATGAGTTACATATGGAGATAATGAATGATCAATAAAGAATCTACCATCTCTAGTAAAAGAGGAGATATGTCCTATGTGATTCGTTAAATGACAACCCAGGAATCCTTGGCCAAGGTAGAATGAAATTAGAAAGAGGTTTCTAATTTGCATTATTTGGAGTTGTGCATTTTCTAATCGAAATACATATGATTAAATAAATTAAGACTTGACAGTAAATCCATGTCTTATATTTAATTGGGACATTGTATGGTGGAAGGATTGAATTGTACGGTAACTATAAACTCACAGGTTCTTTTATGATTAATGTTGAAATCTATATTATCTGGAAAGTCGTTGATCGCTAGGGAGGCTTATCCCTATTGTAGAATAAATGTTATTTATTTAAATAGATTATTAGTTTAATTTGTTTATTTAAATAAGATTAGAATTTTTCTAATTGATTTATTCACAACCGGTTTAATATGGAGAACCTAAAGGGTCACACCATAAAAGGAAGAAGAATTATTTAAGAAGAAAATGGCATGATAGTAATAATGCATTAAGTATAATTAATTTAATCTATGATGATAGAATAAATTAAATAGCTTAATGTTTATTATTTAATATTTTAGAAATATTAAATATAAATTAATAAGAGGAGTCTTATTAATATTATTATTATTATTATTATTTTAATTCTAAAGGAGTTTAGGAATTAATATAATATCAGTACTCTCTCTCAATCCTAATAAAGATTAGGATATAAATTAATTAAAAGTATTTAATTAATTAATTAAATAAAACCCTATTCTAATTGGATTAGGAGGGTTAACCTAATATCTATATAAGAGAGTCTTATATCAGAAATAAGGTATACATGTGAAATTTTCCAAGAGTTGGGAGTACACATATTCTATAGAGATAGAAACAAGGGTTAAGCCAATAACCCATCTTCTTGAGTTCTTCATCTTCCTTGGTGGATCACCGTTAGAGGCCAAACATTTGGGTGGCTGACATTATTCAAGGGAAGGAGCCACTATCAGAGGAATCAAAGGAATCAAAGGAGTAGAACTTGTACCTGAGGAAGCTTAGATCTTCAAAGGTATAATTCCATGTTCTCTCTTTTCTGTTATTGATAACAAGCACAAAGCATGATCATGGTTATGGATTTGTATAAATTTTGAAAATCTAGTTTTTACGCTTCCGCCCTATTTATGTGATTTGATTGCATGATTGCGTTACATACAAACCCAACATAAGCAATACAAAGTTGGGAGCAACCTAAGTCGGTGACCGAAGTACGAAGCTTTCTGGGCTTAGGTGGTTATTATCGGAGGTTCGTAGAGGGATTTTCTCGAATTGCTACTCCATTAACTCAGTTGACTCGGAAAGATACAAAATTCGTTTGGAGCGAGGAATGCGAGAAGAGCTTTCAAGAGCTCAAGAGAAGACTTATTTCGGCACCTGTTCTGACGATACCATCTGGTTTGGATGGATTTGTCATTTACAGCGATGCTTCGGGCAAAGGGTTAGGATGTGTTCTCATGCAACATGGGAAAGTCATAGCCTATGCCTCGCGATAACTCAAAGAATATGAGAGGAATTATCCTACTCATGATTTAGAGTTGGCAGCTGTCGTTTTCGCATTGAAGATCTGGAGACATTACCTGTACAGGGAGAAAGTGGAGATTTATACGGATCATAAGAGCCTTAAATATTTTTTTACTCAAAAGGAACTCAACATGCGGCATTGACGTTGGCTGGAGCTGTTGAAAGATTACGATCATACCATCCAATACCATCTTGGAAAAGCGAACGTGGTAGCTGACGCGTTGAGTAGAAGATCATATGCGGGAATGAGTGCGATGATGTCAAGTATACGCGTAGAACCAGCTTTGATTGATAAAGTTAAAGCTGCTCAAGCTACAGATCCGGAGCTGATGAAGATGAGAAAGAAAGTGCAAGAAGGTGCTATTCCAGAAGCAAGAATCGATGAAGAAGGGATACTTCGAGTCAACTCCAGACTTTGTGTTCCTAACGATTCTGATTTGAAGTATAGAATAATGATAGAAGCACATAACACACCAATTGCAATCCATCCAGGGAGTACCAAATGTATCGTGATCTTTGACATACATTTTGGTAGAGCAATATGAAGAGAGAGATCGCGAAGTTTATTTCGAGGTGTTTAACGTGTCAACGTGTCAAGGCGGATCATCAAGTGCCAAAGGGTCCATTGCAACCACTTGAGATTTCGAAGTGGAAGTGGGAACATATTACCATGGATTTCGTTACGGGTCTTCCCAAAGTTTCTCAAGGCATATATGCGATTTGGGTTATTGTTGATAGATTAACCAAGTTTGCTCATTTCTTGTTGATACGAGAGACTTATTCCCTTGAACGTCTTGCTCATATGTACGTGAATGAGATTGTGAGATTGCATTGCATGCCAGTATCCATAGTTTCAGATCGTGACCCCAGATTTACTTAACGATTTTGGATCAGTTAGCAGAAAGCTATAGGCACGAATTTACGATTCAGTTCGGCTTATCATCCTCAAACAGACGGATAATCAGAAAGGACTATTCAAACTCTTGAAGATCTATTGAGACTATGTGTTCTAGACTTCAAAGGGAGTTGGGATAAGTACTTACCATTGGTGGAATTCTCCTACAATAACAGTTATCAGGAAAGTATAGGCGTAACTCCATTCGATGCGTTGTATGGGAGAAAGTGTCATTCTCTAGTATGCTGGAATGAGGTGGGTGAAGCAACATTGTTAGGACCGGAGTTAGTACGTATGACTACGGAAAAGATCCAAATGATCCGGCAAATGATACAAATCGCACAAGATCGACAAAAGAGTTATGCGGATCTTCATCGAAAAGACGTGGAATTTAATGTTGGGGACCATGTGTTATTACGTGTTGCTCCGTGGAAGGGAGTTACGAGGTTTGGCAAGAGGGGAAAGCTCAATCCACGATTCATTGGTCCATTTGAGATCCTTGACTGAGTAGGAAATGTGGCCTATAGACTCGCTTTACCTCCAAGCATGTCTCATGTTCATAATGTTTTCCACATATCCGTGTTGCGTAAATATGTGAAAGATCCAAACCGTATTATTGAGTTAGAATCAGATGAGATAGCCGAAGATTTAACGTACGAGGAGGTACCTGTCAAGATCTTGGATAGGAAGGAGCATGTCCTACGCTCGAAAATTATACCTCAAGTTAAAGTTTTGTGGAGAAATCACGCTATTGAAGAAATGACCTGGGAGTTGGAATCGGAAATGAAAGCAAGGTATCCTCACCTTTTCGACATACCAGGTACGTACGTCAATTTCGAGGATGAAATTTCATAAGGAGTGGAGGTTGTAAGACCCCAACTTTTATGAATAAAGATTTAATTTTTTTTATATATTATTTTGAAATAGTAAGGTGTTGATTTGATAAATGTGAAAAGTTAGTGGTGAAATGTGAAAATATTTCAAAATAAGCAAGTGGTTATAAAATATTCATTGTTGTCGGGGAATATTCATTTGGTCGTGGAATATTCTTGTTGTCGGGGAATATTCGTACGACGGCGTAGCTATTTGTGGGCCCCACAACGAAATTACTGCCGGATATAGAAAGCGACAGAAATAACCTTTTTATAAATAACGGTAAAACTGTTACGGTTAAACTGCTGAAATATCCGGTGATAAAAATACAGTAATACGCGTGTGCACAGTAGCACACGGTATTGCACAGTATTTCGAATTATTGATTCTTACGTAAAAAGTCACTTACTCAATAATTGTTACAGTAATTATTGTTCAATATTTTATATTATTCATTCAATAATTGCATATTATTTTACTGGTTCAATAATTGCTATGTTGATATTTTATATCAATAATTGCAACGTTGATATGATTGATTCAATAATTGCTATCGTTGATATTTTGTATTATTGATTCAATAACTGTCACTGCACAGTATTTCACATTATCAACTCAATAATTCATATTATTTGAATAATATTATTAGATAGCATTATTGAAAATGTCTAAGGAAGTTCTATCCAGGAGGGATTATTTAATTGCGCGCCAGTAAGGAGAAATTATTATCGGAAGGCCCCCTCTTTCCTGGGAACAACCTGGTTGTCAATATTGTAGTTCTGTAATATTATTTGTGAATAATTAATTATTGATTTATATGATAAGGAAATATTTATTTTGTGGATATAAAAGAAGGAATTAGTGCTGATGTATTTTTATCAGTATTTTGGTGTGGAAAATCATCCGTTTGTGGATTTCGGCCATTTTCGGTTGGGAATTTGGAAGGATTAAAAAGCGTTGATTAATTGTGCGATAAGTAACATAACCATTAGAGGAAGTTATGGTGATATGTGGCATTTTGTAAGTTGGGACCCATAGGTCATCATCTAAAAGTCACTTTCATAAATAGTAACTCAAATAGTAACTTGCCTCTTTATTTTTCCAAGAGTTACTTGTCTCTTTGTTTTTTCCAAGAGTTACTTGCCTCTTCGTTTTTTCAAGAGTTATTTGCCTCTTCGCAAATAGTAGTTGCCTCTTCAGTATTACCAGGAGTCATTTTTGACCTTCGTTAAAGCCAAGGGCCACTTTCAGTTCTTCTATAAATAGAAGTTCAATTCTTCATTATTTCTCACCACCAATTCACAGAGTTATACAGAGAGAAGCTTTAGAGAGAGAATAAGAGAGAAAGAAGAAGAATATTCTGCTACTACACTATTGCAGTATCCAAACTTCTACTAAGGTAAGGGGTATTATTTCTTTCGTATTTGTAAGGGATGTTATTTTCTTTCATAAATGATGTTATTCTTTTCAATATCATTATACCAAAATATTGGAATGGATTTTATTATGAAATTCTTACTTTTTTCGTCGGGGTTACTATTCACATATATGGCACTATTCACGTATACGGCACTATTCACGGTAAAATTAAATTTTCTTCTATATGTCCAAGTTGCTTGTTAAGGTTCTTATCTTTAGTTGGATCCATGTTTTGAGCTCTATTCTTGAATTTTGCTCCACAAAGTATTATTACGGAGTATTTTTGAACTTGGATAAGTTAAAATGTGAATCCTTAATCTTTGTCCTTTATCTCACTAGATTCGTTAATTATATTATTTTTCATCATCCTCAGTCCTAAATGGTGATATAACTGAATATCTTTGGCCTGTAGAGCAAAGATGAATGATTATCTGATTAATATCTTTGGCCGTAGTGCAAAGATGACAGGTGTTGAGATGAACATGACAAACTGATGATACAAATGATTATCTTTGGCTCGTAGTGCAAAGATGAATATTTGATTCGAGATGTATATTGATTGATATTACAGGGATAAAATATTGATGATGGACTTCTAAATCATAGAAGATAGTAGACTTCATTCTCTACTTAACTCTTCTAATGAATGGTTATTTTCGCTGCAAATATTGATTTAAAACTTGTTGTCCATAATATTTTATCTGAATTACTGAAGACTAACAATAATTTATTTTCCATTATCTTAGTCATAATATTTTTTACCGGGCTAGTTGAGCTCACCCTTTTTATCTATTGTCCTCTTCAGGAAATGAGAATGTTGTAGGAACTAGTCGGGGAACAGAGTGATGGTTCGAGTTAGAGCAGTAGTAGTCCTCACTATTTCTAATAAATAGTGTGAGAATAATTGTAATGAGGACTTAGTTTGAATGTTAATATTTTCTACATATTTGTATTGACACTCACAGTTGTGTGGTCGTATTTTGCACGACCGTGTGATATAAAAGATTGTATTTGAATTCTGTACCATGTATTTGGAGACTCAGAATGGGTTGGGTTGACTGGACCTATTCTGGGGGCCGTCACACACACACACACACACACACACACACACACACACATATATATATATATATATATATTGATAGGAATGTAGTCAACCAAGACTAGGAAGAGAACCAAGTGGTGGTGAAAGCTGTTTATATATGCATAAATATATAAAAGCAGTAAAAAAGGCCACAAAATGATCCAGGCCGAACTGGAATGTAAATTTGCAGAAAAGTAGTCAACCATGGACTGGGAAGATCACCCAGTAATGGTGAAGAGTGCAAAAATAATATAAAGGGCAATGGGTTTTCACGTCGGTGCCCGGACTGGAGTTAATATATATATATATATATATATATATATATATATATATATTGACAGAAATGTAATCAACCAAGATTGGGAAGAGAACCTAGTGATGGTGAAAATCGCTTATATATGCGTATATATATAAAAGCGATAAACTACCTCGGATTTGACATCCGGGCTTGACAAAATTGAAATGTTAGTGCATGTACAGTTAAATATATACAAAAGGGCCAAACCCGAACTGGGAAGATAAACCCAGTCCGACGAAGTTGCCAACACGCAAGTTTTAGTGCATTGAAGCTGCTAGAGCTGACGAATCGTCAATCCGAGTTGTAAAAATGCCAGAAAATCAGTTTATGTACAAAAATATACCAAATTTTGACGAAAACAACCACGAAACTAAGTTTCGGGCATTTTTAGAAAACAAAACTTAACGTGCAAGTGTATAAAAGTACGAAGAAGTAATATTCAATTTCTCATCGTGAAAATATTACAATGGACTGCTATACAGGCTTTTTGCCAAATTGTAGGCTCTATACGTCAAAATCTACCAATTATTTTCTGATATATGGTCGTATGTGGGTATATCTACGTGTTAGAGTAAAAAAATTTGGGTTTGGAAGAGGTGTAAAAGTCAGAAAATTGAACTGGCAGAGCTTTGCTTTATTTTGGCTTTTTTTGAAATGAGGGGGGGGGGGGGGGGGTAGCCTCATATTTATAGACCAGGGAGCCTTGGCTCTACCTGCTGCTGTCACAGTTAGAGGTGCGGCTCCCCTAGTGGGGCCCACCTACCTGGTTTGGTCGTCTCGAAGTACATGCATTCCGAACAACGCGAGGTCGAAGTCTAAACTTTCTAACTTTTTATCGGAGCGTCCGTTTGAGGCGTGCGATACCTTTTCGGAAGGCCGTCGCCGAGAGTGTCGCAATGATATGGGATAAAAAAAATTCCAGGTCCAGGAAGATTGGTTCATAACCAGGTCTTTGATTCCCCGCAGTTCGTCTGTTGAGCTGTCTTGTGTTGTTTACACTCGAGATCGTCGTTATGGTTTGTTCTGAGCTTGGTGGCATCAATTTGGCTTGAATTTGACCGAATCAGCTGAGAGTTGATAAAATGATCATTTTTCCCCTCCCGGGGTGGTCCTTGGTGGATCTGGCTTCCCAAGGTTATCTCTGTAGCTGAACTGCACTTCCCGGATTGATGCCGGGGCTGATCTGTTTTCCCGGGCTGAGACCGGGGATGACTTGACATGTCCTGGGTGGATGTCGAGGTTGATTTGAAGGGCTGATATTAAGATTAAGTTGAACTAAGGGCCCGATTAGAGATAGGGATTGACATGATGGCCCGATATTGAGATCGGGATTGATCGACGGTCTGATTGATGATCGGGTTTGATCTGACGGTCTGATTGGAGATCAAAGCTGATCTGACGATCTGATTGGAGATCGCAGTTGATCTGACGGTCCGATTAGAGATCAGAGTTGGACTGACAATTCTATTGATGATCAGAACTAGATTGACGGTCCGATTGACGATCAGAGCTGGATTGACGGTCCGATTGAAGATCGGAGTTAATTGGAGTACCGATATTGGGGATCGAATTTAACTGAGTACCGATATTGGTAATCATATTTAACTAAGTACCGATATTGGGGATCGAATTTGACTGAGTACCGATAATAAGGATCAAATTTGATGGAGTACCAATATTGGGGATCGGATTTGAGTGAGTACCGATATTGGGGATCGAATTTGTGTGGATACCGATATTGGGGATCGGATTTGAGTGGACTACCGATATTGGGGATCGGATTTGACTTGAGTACCGATATTGGGGATCAGATTTGAGTGAGTACCGATATTGGGGATCGAATTTGAGTGAGTACCAATATTGGGCATCGGATTTGAGTTGATACCGATTTTAGGGATCGGATTTGACTGCAGTATCAATTTTTGGGATCGGGTTTGATGGCTTTGCCCTCCTACAGTGTTAGTATTGGGGCAAGGAAAATTTCGAGTGTCAACAGATGCCCCTCTTTATCATGCTCATGCAATGCAATGGAATGAGCAGGATAAAGATTGCTAGACACTTGAAATGTGATCGTTGAAAGGTACGTTATGCAGGTTGGATACCTTTGATGGGTTAGGGTTACCCTTGAATGTCTATGTCACTTTTCGCTAAGGAGATCAATGATAGGCTATCGCAAACTATTTTTGTCACTTTTTGTTAGAGATGACGTCACTTATGGATATCCTATTTGACTCTGACGGGGATGAGATTGTCAAAGATGAGCTATCACAGATTGTTCCCGTCTTGATCTGCTGGGGATGACGTCCTCTGTGATAGCTTCGGAGATTCTGATGAGGTTGATATTATTAATACTACCTCAGGGATCCCTTTGAGGATGTGTATAATAGATTCCATCATTGGCGATGGATTACTAAATTGCTTCCGTCACCGTATCACTCCCGATGCGTTGCTAGGGCTGAGATGTCGCTGGGGTTGAACCAACGGTTAAACTGGATTCTGTCTGTACCCAAATTTCACTGGAGGTGAACCAAAAGCTGAACAAGACTTCGGTTTGTACCAGAACTTCGCTGGAGTTGAACTAACGGAGGAACTAGACTTCGGTCTGTACCCGAACTTCGCTGGAGGTGAACCAACGGCTGAACTGGACTTCGGTTTGTACCCGAACTTTGACAGTGTTGATTTTTTTGGCAGTTTGATGCCGTTTTTTGGCAGTTTTTGAGCAATCTTCATATATGGGCCCCAGACATTGCTCTGAGATTGATAGCAAGGGTTTTCATAGAGATCCCTTTTTTGTCAGGATTACGCCGCTTAAACGCAGGATTTTAGGACAAATCGCTTAATCGCATAGCGATTTTTCTTCAGATTTGACTCGGTAGCACATAGGAATTCCATTTCAACCCAAACCAAACCAAGCCCGGGGGAGTGGGTCCCACCCTAGGGAGCCACAGGTGGAGGTGCGGTAGCCGCAGGTGGGCCCGCTTCCACCTGGGCTATTTATTAGGCAGCGAGATTTTTATTTTTCAAGTTTTAGTTTTGAGTTTCGAACAGATTTCGATCTTCTTTTTCAGATCTACGAAGCTTGGACAACTGTTTTTTGATTCCATCAGTTCCTACGCATTCAGCGCAGCGCAGGTAACGTTTTACGTCCTTTTTCGCAAGTTTTGACCATTAAAAGCATGTAAACCATGTAAGGGGCTTTTAAACGTAATGTATAAAAAATGTATGCCTATATAATCCGTTAAAAATTTTCTAACTACATATGTATGCGTATCTTACTGTAATGCACGTTTGGATGTAAGAAAATTCAGATTCTTAGACAGTGATATTTTGCTCTTTTTGATTAGTTTACTCATCCTTTTTTAGGCTTAGTGAGCCTGGATTTTTAACTAAAAAATGTCCATGGTAGTTTGGCTACCATGTGAGGTTGATTTTTAATGTTTTTTATAAATATGAATGGTTCCTATTTTTGGGTAGGTGTGCTACTGAATGGCCACCTAAACATGCCTGCATGCATGGGGACAGTCCATTTTACAGAGGAGACTCAGGAGAAATTTTTCCAAAATCTTAGGCATTGAAAAACATGCATTTTTGACTCTACTGGGGATTTTTGACTCACCCATGCAAGTTTTTAGCTTCTAGGTTTTGAAAACATGTAGTTTTGACTTTAGTGGGTATTTTTTACCGACCCATGCATGTCTTAGGACCTAGAGATATATGTTGGACTGATTGAAAATGATAAACCCCAGGTTTTAGGCTTACCACACCCTTTCTAAGGTGATTTAGAGTATTGGTGTATACGATGGATCACGATAGACCCGACAGTTCTAGCAGGGTATCCTCAAGTATCAGACGGAGGAGGGCTTCTAATGTTCCTCAGCCTCGTCCGGCTCGGACGCCTTGTAGATTGGTGGAGGCGGGGATTCGTCCAGCACAAGACAAGCAACCACTTGATATTGACGATGAGGAGGCTTCTTTTGCTGCTTCTTTTCCGGCTCAGGTTCCACGTGCGGAGGTCCCTAGCATTGTTGTGTAGACGCAGAAGTTGTTGGGCCACTTGAGCCGCTATCCTTCGAGATATCTTCATGGCAATGAGGTGACTTAAAGTTTTTCTTTTTTCTGTATTCTTTTTTCCTTTTTGCCATTCTCGGGGCACAGGTTTTTGACATGGGTTGGTTTATTATGCAGCTTCCTGGCTTTACACAACCTCGAGGGAACTAGTTCAGCGTGCATTCCCTGTATCTTACTTTGCACGAGGATTACAGGGATATCGTAGATGGCTAGGGCTTTTAGGCCTTTTTCTCGATCCTTCCTCGTCGTTGCCCCTGGGGGTATATGAGGGCTTTATCTGAGTGCTGGTTCCACCAGACTCAGTCCCTTTATCTTCTGGACTGTGAGGTGATGATGACTCCTTTGGATTGGAGGTTTATCATCGACATTTAGTTTGAGGGTGAGCCAGTGCCTGTTGTGGCTAACATTACTCCCACTGTCGTTCGGTCCCTGCTAGGAATTCCTACGACGGTGCTCAAGGGTCGGTCGGTCAGATCTGGTCCCTTGAGTATAGATGCCCAGGAAGGGACTTTACAGGAACCCCGCCTGATGATCAAAAAGCTAGAGATCGCATTCTGAGGCAATTATTTTTATCGATCATCAGGGGTTATTTTGTGGAGAATAACTCGTCTACTATGTCCTTCGCCTTGATTAGCGCCACTCGATATATAGAGCGCCTTAGTGACTATGATTGGGGCTTCTATACCTTTACCTATTTTCTCAATGGCATGCGCATGCTTTCGGAGGGTGTAACGGAGGCTTGGTTAGGATTTTACCCATTTCTGCTGGTGAGTACATCTTTCTGTACCTTTTTGATTTCAGCATTTATTTTTTGCCAGTCTTGGTCACTTAGGACTTTTGATATTTACATGATCAGCTTTGGGCATTTGAGAGGCTTCCTTGCTTACGGTCCGCTTCTACTCTAGGCCTGGAGACCTATCCTCGAGGGCGGCGATGGCATCATTCTACTTTGACAAAGGTCCCTGTTGCTGAGGGATTTACTCATGCCCGTCTGCAGTTGGAGTTTTTGATGGCGGGTTTGATCACCTGGACGCCGTATACATCTGAGTTTTTGACCGTCGGATTTGAGGGAGGTGTCTCTACTGGCAGGGAGTTTGAGTTATCGACCCGCAGAGTCCCTTTTTGATGGTGGGAGGTTGGGAGCTCTATCTTAGAGAGCGTGCCATTAGGAGCATTACGGGGGAGATCCGCATTCCCATTGGCATCATTGGCCTTTGACCGTGCCACTGAGAGACATCCCTATGGAGGGCATAGATAGCTTTGCCTTATCAGAGGGCCCGTACAGCCAGGAGGCATTTAGCAACTGGTGGAGTCCTCGCACTATTGGATCTCAGACTCGTCCTACCCAGTTCATGGCAGACATGGTGCCAGGGTCCGTGATGATAACAGATTAGATAGCTTGCCTTAGGGAGCCTACTCATGGAGAGTAGATAGCAGATCTGACCAGAGAGTTGGAGCAGGCCCGTTTCTTTATCAGGCATCTTGGCCGAGATCCGTCAAAGGCATATTCATTTGACCCGTCTAGCTATGGAGCAGGTCCCTCTTCAGGTCCATTTAGCAGCAGCTTTGCAGGGTCCGATCCTCCTTTATACCTCCCAGATATGCCTGATAGCAGCGATTTTTTATTCATCGAGGAGATGAAGCAGGTTGATCGCTTTGACATTGATGTCATCGACTTCCTTTGATAGCTGCTGTAGCTATACTTTTTGTTCAGCCACTATTTTGGCTATTCAGCGGTTGTGCCATCATTTTGATAGACCACTGTATTAGTTGGGTGGTGGTGCCCCATTTCCCTGTATTCTCCTTTCTACTTTATATTATTAGACAGGGATGATGCTTGCAGTAGATAGTTTACCGTACATATTCATGCTATTTCCTATCTATTGCATCATGTTTATTACTGTCATTATGCATGTATTATGTCATGTGTATGCATTCAAACAGATGAGTTTAGAGATGACCCCTGGATGGTCTTATGGTCTGGTGGTACAGATGATGTCATCCTCCGTCAGCCGTATTGAGCATTTACCATCGTCTGCGGTGGCAGTATCATTGAGGTCTTGGTATGAGAGTCTACCCTTTTCAGCCAGGGCGACAGTGGACCATATGTTAGGGCATTCGTTGGCCCTTGCGGAGTTTAGAGTTCCATACGGGTTTGTTGACGGCCTTTTACCCTTATGGATGCCTGAGAGGTAGGTGTTCCGCATCGGGCGACATGAGTTGTCGCCGACTCTGGAGGAATACCAGAGATTCACCGATTTGGACTTAGAGTTGTCGTGCGCTCGAACGGCTATTAGCGACATGCGAAGACCGTTTATTTAGCTGTCTGGTCTTCGTCATATTATAGTCATGGATGAGATCGTTTCTGGGCATGTGATCTCCATGGACTTCTTGATTGAGCACTTTGGCGAGATTGATAGCTATAATCGCCATGTCGGGGATTTTGTTTTATTTCAGCAGAGGCATGGCATGCGGCCAGGATAGATATTTTACGGATGTGTGTCGTGGCATATGTCTACATGCCGTTATGCTTGGATCATCTAGATGTGGGACTGGTAGTTGCGGTTAGGGCCCTTAGACAAGGTAGTACCCTCATCCCCATGATATTGGCTGAGTCACTGAGGTCAGTCACTTATTGTAGTACCCATCCAGAGGGGGTTGTTCGAGGTAGTTCGATCTTGCTGTATATATGGTTGATGTCCCACACACGACCGATTGGATTCTTCAGGCCTCGGGGTTTTTACTTTACTCACGAGACATCCACAGTTTACTCCTTTCAGCCTGCGGAGTGCGTTGATGCAGAGTCATGGTTGGCATTTTTGTCGGATATTGAGCATCCATTCTTGATCTTGCCATGCTTAGGGCTAGCATCCCCGTATATCTTTATCACCCATGCTTTCGACCTGGATTACTTGCCCTTGGCAGGATAGAGGGGAGTGACTACCTATCATCCCTTGGCAGTTATGGAGTAGTTTGATTAGTTTTGGAGTCTGCACCACTTTGAGGGGGCTACTGATAAGAGGATGTTGGCTTCTTCTACATCCTCCGCCGACTTGGTTAGAGTATATGAGTGTTGGACTCATCGAGAGAGGGCTAATTTCTCTAGTAGCCATCCGGGCCATTCTCTGGAGTATTCTGCCTGGTTAGAGGCAGAGATTGCAGCGGCAGCAGAGGCTTCTTCATCTCCTATTGTGGATTCTTATGAGAAGGAGCACATGGAGGATCCGGATTCTCCTACCGAGGATGAGCTGTTTATGGGACTACAGCATTAGTTAGAGATCCCCCAGCCATTCCTGCGAACAAATCTGGCTCTAGCGGACTCACTATTCAGGATGACCTTTGAGCAAGATTCGGCTAGAGCGTAGATGTTGACCGCCTTGTCTGGCAGAGATTTAGCTTTAGCTGAGAGAGATGGGCTCAGGGCCGCTTTGGATGCTGGATTGATTGAGCGGGAGGAACTCCGATCTGCCAGAGACACAGCTGTTATAGAGCGAGAAGATATCCGCTCTGCTAAAGATGCAGCATATGTTGAGATCGAGGAGACTTTGATTACATAGGATGCAGCCTTTGCGGAGAGGGATGAGGTTATAGCTTCCCGTGATTTCCACATTGCTGATAATACTGCTTTTCGATCTTACATTCCTGGTTTGGTCACCGAGATGAGTGTATACATTGATGACCACAGTGCCACCTTGCAGGTGACCGTGGAGGTTTTGGGCCATATGGAGGCCGAGGGGATTGCACTTACAGTTGCTCCCCCATCTTTAAAGAGAGATACCATGCTGGCATTGCTGGCCCGCTTGTCTTTGGGTCCATAGACTAGCTTTATTTTTCCTGCACAGACTAGATCAGCCATTTTTATCATGTACAGGGCATCATGTATATATCAAACAGTGTTATATATCAGAGAAATATAGTTTTTATTCACTTCCCTGATTGGATATGTACTGTCATTGTTGAGTGATTACCACTTCTTTCATGACTCGCAGTTGTAGATGTATCTTGAGCTTCTCCTTGATGG
Source organism: Panax stipuleanatus (assembly GCA_020205555.1). NCBI lineage: Eukaryota > Viridiplantae > Streptophyta > Magnoliopsida > Apiales > Araliaceae > Panax > Panax stipuleanatus. The sequence continues at coordinate 30,869,425 of CM035115.1, forward strand.
ACTGACATTTGAGATGTCAGGGAGTATCTCAGATGGGTCTGTTGACCAGGATAGCTTGATAGGATTTAGCTTTTGTATGTCTTTGGTGTCTTGGGACTGGTCTTTTATTCGGGTTTTTTTCTCAAAGGTCAAACCGCACCGTAAATGGCTGCCTACGTACTCCCGAGTTAAGGGATATCAGGTCATTCGTAGTTCTAGTTGTTTGGATTGAGAGAGGTTTGAAAAGTATTTATCTTGGGTTTTGAGTTTGGTTTGATGAGTTTTTGAGTTTTTTATTTGGTTTGACCGCACCAGAAATGGCTGCCTACGTACACCCAAGTGTAGGAAGATCAGGTCATTCGTAGTTCTGGCTTTCTAGAGAAAAACTGAATCTGATTTGATTCGTAGGACCCGGATGCGGGTATGCATGTGTCTCAGACGTAGTATCTTTTCACGGTGTCTAAATTGATGAGTTAGGGAAATTCGCTCCCATCTATTTCTTGTAGTCTGATAGCTCCCCCAGTCAACACTTTTTTGACAATGAAAGGGCCTTCCCGGTTAGGGGCAAATTTTTCTTTGACTTCATCCTGATTGGCCAGGACTTTCTTTAACACCAAGTCATTTTCTTTGAATTGCAAGATATGGACCTTTTTGTTGTAGGATCTGGCGATCCTTTGCTGGTATAACTATCTGTGGAAAATGGCTGTAGCACTCTTTTCATTGATCAAGGACAGTTGTTGATACAACTAAAAATAACATAGGTAAAAGGTATTGTTTATACCTTTGATCCACTTAATCTTCTTCTTTTATGGTTAATAGGGGAGCTTTGAGCACACAAAACTCTCTCCTTATCATCCTCCATGGCTACCGCCCCTCTCTTCTGTATTGCCTCTCTCTAGTTTTCTTTTCCTAGTTTAGGAAATGAGAATAAAGAGAAAGAGAATTGATTTTGTTTGTTTTTATTATGATAGTAGTGTGACACCCCCAAATCCGGGTCTCCTAACCTCGAATTCAGTGTTCACGATACTTAACAACAAGCATACATTCTAACTAATGCGGAAGAATAAACATACACTGTTCATCATAATAATAATAGTCTTACACATGGTCCCAAGGTTCACTAACCATAACTGAAACATACTCCTAAAACTATAAAGAGTTTACATAACCAATAACATTTAAAATAAACGAATATATAAGTTCCTTCCAGCATCTATTCTTGAAGCTTCCCCTTTCCTTTGTCCCCTTTAGATGATTATGCCTTAACTAAAATAAATGTTATGATATGACAAGGTTAAACAACTAATTTGCTTAGAAAGTTTATATACAATGGAGATATATCATGATTAGAAAGAAGTTTCGATGTCGATGTTCAACAACAATATAAAATTGTGAAGAAAAATGAATTAATAGTCAACAGTTGAATATTCGAATAATTGAATAACAGGTACTGAGTAGTTTGAAATAACCATGAACATTTGCCAAGGTTCTCAGTCATTTAAACTGGACCTATTAATAAGTTTTGGTATTCAAGGGGATCAGCCTTTCATACCCCGTGATTTATGCATAAACACTTAATAATCCAGCATTGATATCATGCTTTAATCAAATTCGTCCTTTTCTCAGTCAAGAGTTCTTATTATATCAATTTAATAAGAATATCTTTTAAAACACATTTGATTTAAGAAATTTAAACATGCTTGATCTAGCTGATACAATTAGCATAGATCTATCTCATAAACAGTTCATGAATGAAGAACTATAATCTAATTCACAGTTCAATAATAATAGAACAGGAATTCAATTGCACAAAGTGCGAATCTCAATAATCAGTATAGAGGTGAATAATTAATATTAATTATTCACTAACATGCTTCGAAAATAATAACTCGAGTTTGAGTTAGAAAACTTGCCTGTTTGATGAGCTACAACTATCTAGCTTTAATTAAAACTCTTTGATTGACCTAGCATTGACAATGTTGGTCTACTAATTAGTACTACGAATAATCGTATGACTATACGCTTACTTATTGTGACGCCCCCAAATTCCAGGACCGCCACTTGGTCTCTCGAATTCGGTTCATCACGTGCTCATGGTAATACATCACAATAATAATAATTAAATATCATACGATCACAGCGGAAAATCTATTCTAGAATAATTTACAATGATTTATTATAATTATTCCCCCAAGTCTCGCAACCTACAGTACTTAATAGATTACATAATAATATCAGTTAACGACTTATTACATAATCTAACTTAAGCTTAAACATAATCAAATCCAGTCTTACTACATCATCTTTATACAATATTAATATATTTAAAACATAACAGACATAAGCTAGTTGGTAGCTTTGCCCTTGCCCTTATCAACGCCCGAAGGTTCACCATGCTCTGCCTTAACTGAAATGTTTTAGGGAAAGCAAGAATGAGCACAAATTGCCCAGCAAGTAATATACAATAAGGGTGAGTAATAAGATTCTCAATTCTCGAAAGGGTATAACAAGATTTGATAGTTCAAGAATAACAAGAATATCAACAGTTCTCAATTTTAGTCGCTAAGGACAGGATAATATCAATATGATTCAATAATAAGTCAATTCAAGATTTCAAATAATTGAATACTGAGTAGTCACTACGGACTATGAACTTCTACTAGAATTGACAGTAATAAACTGAAAATCCAACAAAAACAGGTACAACAGGTGATCAGCCTAAAGTACCCTTGTTATGCATAACAATCAACCATACTCAAGTGTGCACGTCGGTTCTCCGACAATTATATATTCCCTTCAAAGAAGGTTGTTCTTCTCAGTCAAATATAAGATCCCGCACCAATCAATTAGTTTGGGTTGCTTTTCAATAACATAAGTCCAGCCGAATCAAATGGCATAGACACTTTCATAATATTCAAGAATAATACTAAGTTCAACATGAATAATAGCTTTAATGAAATAAGAGTTCAAGTGTGCTAATTCGATTCAGCCGATTAAATAGGAAACTAGTTCGCAATACACAAGATAGGATACTTGCATAGTAAAAGAGTATAAGTTAGGAAACTTTCACAATCATAGATTTCCTTGCATAAAGTAAATGCGTCGGTTAGGATACTTGCACTTTAAAAGAGTGTAAGTAAGAGAACTTGCCTTTAGCGTAGTTTATCCACGAAAAGAAATCAACACTTTCGAATTCCTATCGTAATACAGTTACGTATATATGATATTCATTAGTCATATAATTTAACTTCACATTTTCTCTTTGAATATACGATCAACACATAAGTTAAGTTTTACCTAGCTACACAGTTATATAGAATATAATTTCTATCCTTAACGTTCCTTCTTTAGAGTTTAAACGCATTCTCATATTATATAAGATCTCAACAATTAGCAAACATGCTTGCATATTATTAATATCACATAAGACCACAATCAATACTAAATATATTTCATTTTAGCAAGTTACGGCATCTCCTTAAGTTAACCGTCAAAATCGGGTTCAAGTAACATCATATAATATTGCGTAGCATGTATTCATATTTAAAAGATACTTTCATGCTTGTATAACTTTTTCAAATCCAATCGTACATGGTATAGGTTCTTAAGTTAATACTTAAAGCCATTCAAGGACACGAACTCATATGGTCTAACATGATTGCTTTTAAACACATAAGATATTCATATAACTTGTATTAGTCATGCTCATGAGTACTCGTATTGCATATATGTAGCTAGCATTGTTATTATCTTGAAAACATGCTTTGTTCATGCTAAACTTTAATCACGGCAACTAATCATGGTATATATACATGCATGACACATGAATGAGTCTAAGAGTACTATCACATGTGTCCATAAATGTCAAATTCTAATTCTCGTCATAACATACCAACGTTCACGTTCAAAGCTTATACTTTGTTAGTATAGTTCATTAATAAGGTCTATCATGTTCATGCTTCCTTATGAAACCTACATATGTAAGTTAACATGCTTTTCATGTATTTCAAGGCCCTATAAACATGCTCGAAAAGTCAGAATGTATACATGCCTCATATATGTTAACGTCGTTTATGAAACTTTAAATTCGTTTCCAAACTATGTGTCGTTTGGTTAACCACGCATGCTAATATACTAAAACATGCTTACATTGCCTCATTAGGTTTATATATATGTATTAATCATGCTCTCATGCTTGTTTAAATAAAAATCAAACAATTGGTACATAACAGTTTTGTTGCAGAATGCAGAAAACTGAACCTAGAGGCTGGCGCTGCGGCGCGGCAACAGTAGCTTAATACTGGCGCTGCGGCGCGAGTGGCGCTGCGTGCGGTGCTGCGGCGCGGGCTGCGGTGCGTGTGGCGTTGCGGCGCGTGTGGCGCTGCGGCGCCGAGGCAGTTTTCTGCGGTTCAAACTGCAGCGAAAACCGACCCAAAACCTCCCATTTCATCGATTTCAGCATACCCAGATATTAGACTTGTTTAACATACTAACACATACATATATGCTTATATAACAGTCAATAGCAATTATCAATTCCCAATTTCATGAACTCTAACTAATTTACGAATTTCATGTATTTACAGAAATTGAAGAGGAACAATGGAAATGAAAGACTATTCAGTGGTTCCATCATGTGTGTATGTTCATATAACAACAATATAAGGGTTCTACAAACCAATCATGAACCAATTTGGCATAATTAAGAATTTCAACAAAACTTAGAGAACAACAATGGAGTTCTTTTGACAGAAAATGAAAATGAAGACACGAAGAGGATTTATACCTCTGTTATGGAGTAAGCTTGCTGATGCTACTATAGAAATTCCTTCTGAACTAAATAGACAATCACAGTATACTCTCTTCTCTTAGAAATATTTCAGCAATGAAATGAAGGTGCTGGGAGTTCCTTTATATAGAAGAATGAATACACAGTCCAAGCTTCTAACTCCCAAATCAAACTAACGGATTGTCAAATTGCATGAAGGTTATAGAATGGTAGGTATTTAGTTGTTAGAATCCATCATTAAAACTACTCCCTTGCTCATCATTGCTACAAGGCTATGGAAATTTACTGAGTTTAAGGAGAAGCAATAGGCTTAGGCCATAATGGTTGTGCACGTGAATGAGGGAAAGGAGAGTGACTATTATATTGGGACAAGCCAAGCAAATCTCAGCATTCTTACAAATGGACTATATGCTACACTTATGTTATATATTATATGTACTCTTAGGTTATAATTACAATGTTCTCCCCATAATGTAATAAATGCAATTTGAATACATATAATCTATGTACATTTTATCTTACCGATATAATATAATCGGATACTACCACATTACATTATATCATATATTATTAAATTGTATTACTCAACAATTATTTATAATAGATCCATGATACATTATTTTAATGTATATCCACACATCATTTGTCACCTACACATATCATAACATATAGTTACTATACATTTAATTCGCATGCTTGCACATATAATTTCTCATCTTATAAATTGAATATTAATTAATAATATACACATATCCTACATCAATCAATATAATTGTTAACCTCCATAACAATTTAATTAACCTTTATATGATTAACTATCACTTTGATATAAATCTTATTATATTTATAAACACGTTGCTCATTATTATTATGTTTCTTGCAATAATAATCACATATTATTAATCAATCCTCATTAGTATTTTATAACAGTTAATTAATATTCTTCGATTAACAATTAATATAGATTAATTGTTCGCTTAAATTAATATAATCATTCTTATATTACGTCACTGTGCCACACAAGGCAATCAACGAGTTTATCACAAACTCCACCAATTTCTCAATTATTATAATTATTCAATTATATATAATTGAATTAATTCATCTCATAACACGAAATCATTTATATTCAAATAAATTCTCATTTCCATTAATATATTTATTTAATAATATATGGAAATTCTCGGGTATTACATCCTCCCCCCCTTATAAAAATTCCGTCCCGGAATTGCTACAAGGTTACACAAATAGATGGGGATAGTCCCTCATCATCCTATCTTTTAACTCCCACGTTGCCTCCTCGACATCGTGGTTACGCCAAAGTACTTTTACAGATGAAATAACTTTATTTCTCAAAGTTTGTTCTTTCCTATCTAATATTTGGACAGGAATTTCTTCATACGCCAAGTTCTTCTCCACTTGAATGGGCTCGTAAGAAATCACGTGCTTGTAGTCGGCCTTGTACGGTCGCAACACGGAAATGTGGAACACGTTGTGGATATGCTCCAACTCGGGTGGTAACGCAACTTTGTATGCCACTTCGCCCACTCGCTTCAGTATCTCGAACGGTCCTATGAATCTTGGACTCAATTTTCCTTTCTTGCCGAAACGGATTTTTCCCTTCCATGGAGATACCTTCAAGAATACGAAACTGCTGACTTTGAAGTCTCGGTCCTACCGATGCAAATCTGCGTATTTCTTCTGGCGATCTTGAGCTGCTACAAGTCTGGCTCTTATCACTGTCACCACGTCTGCGGTTTGTTGAACTAACTCTGGTCCGAGTATTCGTCGTTCTCCGACTTCGTCCCAACATAACGGCGTTCTGCACTTTCTCCCGTAAAGAGCTTCGTACGGTGGCATGCCAATACTCGCATGGTAGCTATTATTATATGCGAATTCTACTAAGGTTAGGTGGTCGTCCCAATTTCCCTTAAAATCCATCACGCAAGTCCTAAGCATGTCTTCTAGCGTTTGTATTGTTCGCTCACTTTGTCCGTCTGTTTGAGGATGATAAGCTGTACTCAACCTCAATTGCGTTCCCATTCTTTCCTGCAAACTCTTCCAAAAATTGGACGTGAAGCGCGGATCTCGATCAGAGACAATTGACACCGGCACTCCATGTCGTGAAATAATTTCTTTTACATATAGGCTTGCTAATTGGTTCAAACTGTAGCGGATCTTGATTGGTAGAAAGTGTGCGGTCTTCGTTAGTCGATCCACGATAACCCAAATAGCATCATAACCTTTCTGTGTAACTGGAAGTCCTACCACGAAGTCCATGGTAATATGCTCCCATTTCCACTCTCGTATTTCTAACGGTTGTAGTAAACCACTTGGCCGCTGATGCTCTGCTTTAACGTGTTGGCAAGTCAAGCATTTACTGACGCACTCTGCGACTTCCCGTTTCAAATTAGGCCACCAAAAATGTTGCCTTAGATCTCGGTACATCTTTGTGCCTCCCGGATGAACGGAATATGTCGTATTGTGTGCCTCGTGCAAAATCTCTTCCCTCAACTCGGTTACCGCTGGTACCCACACTCTCCCTTCAAATCTCAAAATACCGTCTTTATCCATTCGCAATTTTTCTTCCACACTTTCTGTGATCCTCTTTCGGATTTTCTCACACTCTTCATCCTTTTTCCTGAGCTTCCTTTACTCTATTCAACAACGTCGGACAAGCTTCCATTACAATTAACTTCTCACCAGACTTTTCTGGTCCTTTTACTTCTATCTCCAATTTCTCCATCTCTCTTATCAACTCTTCCTGAGTTGTTAAATTAAACAACTTCTCCCTTCCTTTCCTGCTCAGAGCGTCGGCAACCACATTTGCCTTTCCCGGGTGATAAAGAATATCGCAGTCATAGTCTTTGATTAATTCTAACCACCTTCTCTGCCGCATGTTTAACTCCTTCTGTGTGAAGATATATTTCAGACTTTTATGGTCCGTGTATATCTCACATTTTTCTCCGTATAGATAATGTCTCCATATCTTTAACGCAAAAACTACTGCCGCTAACTCTAAGTTATGAGTAGGGTATCGTTTTTCGTAATCCTTCAATTGTCGTGACGCATATGCAATAACCTTGCCATGTTGCATGAGCACACAGCCAAGCCCCTTGTGCGATGCATCACTATACACCACAAAATTTCCCGCATCATCTGGTAATGATAACACAGGTGTTTCGCTCAATCTCCTTTTCAGTTCTTGAAAACTTTCTTCGCATTTGTCGGTCCATACAAATTTCACCGTCTTTCTAGTCAAATTGGTCAACGGGGTTGCTATCTTAGAAAAATCTTGGATGAATCTTCGATAGTACCCAGCTAACCCTAGAAAGCTTCTCACCTCCGTCGGTGTTCTCGGTTGTTCCCAATTACTTACTGCTTCAACCTTCGCAGGGTCTACAGAGATTCCATTCTTATCCACCACGTGGCCTAAGAATTGAACCTTCTCCATCCAAAATTTGCACTTAGAAAATTTTGCATACATCTTCTCCTTCCTTTGTGCCTCCAAAATAATCTTTAGATGTTCGGCGTGTTCTTCCTCTGTCTTTGAGTAGATCAAAATGTCGTCGATAAAAACCACTACAAATTTATCCAAGTATGGCTTGAAAACTCGGTTCATCAAGTCCATAAATGCTGCCGGAGCATTAGTCAATCCGAATGACATTACCAAAAACTCGTAGTGTCCATAACGGGTTCGAAACGCAGTCTTTGGTATGTCCTCATCCCGTACCTTCAGTTGATGATATCCTGTTCGTAGGTCGATCTTTGAGAAACACTTTGCTCCCTTCAGTTGATCAAATAAGTCGTCTATCCTCGGTAGCGGATACCGGTTCTTGATCGTTACTCTATTCAATTCTCAATAATCGATACAGAGCCTCATCGATCCGTCCTTCTTCTTAACGAATAGTACTGGTGCTCCCCAAGGAGAAACACTCGGTCGAATGTAACCCTTATCCAATAATTCTTGCAATTGTATCATCAATTCCTTCATTTCTACTGGCGCCATACGATATGGAGCTTTCGAAATCGGTGCCGTTCCCGGTGCTAAGTCTATTACGGATTCGATTTCTCTGTCTGGCGGAAGACCAGGCAGATCGTCCGAAAACACGTCTTGAAATTCATTAACTACGGATATATCCTTAATTTCTACTCCCTTCTTCCGAGTATCAACGATGTAAGCTAAATATCCTCCACATCCTTTCCTTAACAATTTCTTGACCTGCATCATCGTAACGCAACACGATTGCTTAAGCGATGAGCTACCATAAAACACTACCTTAGACTTACTCGGAGTCTGAAGGTTCACACATTTGTTCTGACAGTCAATTATCGCAGCATGGTTATACAACCAATCCATTCCCAGTATTACGTCAAATTCTCCCAGTCTAATAGGAATCAAGTCTACGCTCAGTTCATGTTTACTAATATTTGCGCGATAATTTTGATAAACGTATTCTACAGGGATCACTTCCTTATTAGCAACTTCTATGATCAAAGGATTTTCTAATAGTTTTCGAGGTGTACTAAGTCTACTAGCAAATTCTTCAGATACAAAAGAACAGGTGGCACCCGAATCAAATAATACATAAGCATTTATATCATTGATTTGGATTATACCTGACACCACATCCTTCACAGCCACTGCGTCTTGGACGGTCATGTTAAAGGTTCTGGCGGTTGGGCGGTTGGATTGTGCCGGTCCACCGATCATTAGCTTGTTGCCTCCTTGCTGATTACTACCCCCGCCACTTCCCTTCTTTGGGCAGTCCTTAATTCGGTGCTCCGTCGAGCCACAAGCAAAGCATCCTTGTATCTTTTTCGGTTTCAAACAGTTGGGCGAGATGTGCCCTTCCTGTCCGCAGTTGTAGGAAGTGCCACGTCCCTTCCAGCACTCGCCCTGGTTATTCTTCCCACACTTCGGGCATCCTTCAGCCCTCTTCTTGAAACCTCCACGACAATTCCCCGATTGATTATTATTGTTGTTTTTGTTGTTGTTGTTGTTGTTGTTCTCCCACTTTCTCTTTCCCAAGTTGCTTCCTCCGCTACTGCTTCCTCCCGTACGATTCTTTCCTCCAGTATTCTTTCCTTTCTTTTCTTTGTTATACAGACTTAAGGCCTCACTGCCACCTTCCGCAATGATTGCCTTCTCCAGTAATGCTGCAAAGGAATCAATTTGAAGAACTGATACCTTATTGAACAGCCATGGCTTCAACCCTTGTTCAAAGCGTCTAGCCTTCCTCTCTTCATCACCAACTTGGTGCTCCGCAAATCGCGCTAGTTCGTTAAACCTAGCCGCGTATTGTGCCACCGTCATTTCACCTTGTTTTAACTCTAGGAATTTCACCTCCATCCTATTCTTCATACTTTTCGGAAAGTAATTCTCGAAGAACAGTGTCTTAAACTTATCCCAAGCTATTATCCCTTCTCCAGCTCTTTGTTGATTAGCCTCCCACCAGTAGTTCGCTTCTCCCCTCATCATGTACGTGGCAAACACCGTCTTCTGATCTTCGCCTACGCTAGCTATAGTGAAAGCTTTTTCGATCTCTTTGATCCACGTTTGTGCGACGATTGGGTCGGTAGTTCCCTCGAACTCCGGGGGTCCTACACTCTTAAAGTCTTTAAAGGTTGTTACTGACACAGTTTGAGGGTTCGGACGAACGGGTTCATTGTTCCTTCCCCTTAAGGCTTCTCCTAACAAGTCTACCAATTTTTGGATCGGGTCTACTTGTTCTCTCTCATTGTTAACGGATTCTTCGGGTGCAGTCAATCTACGTCTGGGCGGCATTATCTGCATCACATTTTTTTTCATTTTATTATTATTCAAGTATATTACTTAAGTATTTCTTTTAATACTAAAAGAATAAATTTATAACACGTTTCTAAAATCAACTCCATTTATATTCATATGCCATTTCATTTTCATTACATGATTTCCTAGCATACTGCTATAAATGTCATCACATATATCCCCTAATATCACAAAAGACGGGGAATATACCAACCTACTACCATACTACCCCTCTAACAGAAGCTAACTCGGGGTTTACATCATCATCCCACATCTTACATAAAAGATCGGAATTACAACATAGTATATACAATACATAAAGACACAACTAGTACTACCACTAGACTGACTAAGGAAATCTCATCCCATCATCCCGCGTTCCACTGCGCTCTTGTACTCCAACTGTGCTATATACGCAAACAGCTCTCGGCTCAAGGTATGTAGAGTCTGTCCCTGTTCTGCCGGGTAGTGGTACACACCATCAATCACCCTTTCAAAAGCTGAACGGAACACATACCCCATCTTGTTCATCTTTCTCTTTTTGCACCTGACCTCATCCTCAAGGTCGTCAGCTCTCTCATTGGACGCTTCCCACTTCTCCTCGAAGTGTAACCTATCCATCACCTCCAACTCTAGCTGAGTACGGAGTGCCTCTTTCTCAGTCTTCTCACTCAGTTCCCTCTGCTCAACCTCTTCTAGCTTCTCTGCCAAATCTGCATTCCTAGCCACTGACCTGTGAAACAGAGTCCCCATCTGGATCCCTGCCTCCCTACGGTAGGCAATCTCCACCTCTAACTCTTGCATAGCCAGCTTCCTTTGGTGGTCCTCGTCCCTCAGCTTCTAGAACTCAGACTCTCTCTCGTGGGCCTCTGCCTCCAGCTCCTGAACTCTACAGTCTAACTCTAGGATCCGCTCGTCATACTCTCCTAGCATCTGCTCCTCTATAGTAGCCTCATCAGAGTCCTCTACTGGCTCATCCTCCATCGGCTCCTCCTCTGGATCAGTCTCTATCTCAATCTCGTCCTCGTCGTCGGACTCGATCGGTGCAACAGCCTGCACTGGTGTAGCCTCTAGAGGTGCCTCGTACACTACATGTATATCCCTGGGCTCCTCCTCGGCCACTCTACTAGGTACACCTGTGTCTGTCATCCTATAATCACAAACACAAGACATGAAATAGCATCTCCATTAGAATGTTAAATAAAATATAAGTTCATTGTATAGAATGAAGTTACATTTCATAACAGACTAAGTCTCTCAAGGAAAACTCTACATGAGTTTTATCTCCTTCCTAACTTCTAAGTTCACCTAAGTTATAGTCTAAGGACACTCGTTCCTAAGGTTTATAACTACGGCTTTGACACCAACCTGTGACGCCCCCAAATTCCAGGGCCGCCACTTGGTCTCTCGAATTCGGTTCATCACGTGCTCATGGTAATACATCACAATAATAATAATTAAATATCATACGATCACAGTGAAAAATCTATTCTAGAATAATTTACAATGATTTATTATAATTATTCCCCCAAGTCTCGCAACCTACAGTACTTAATAGATTACATAATAATATCAGTTAACGACTTATTACATAATCTAACTTAAGCTTAAACATAATCAAATCCAGTCTTACTACATCATCTTCATACAATATTAATATATTTAAAACATAACAGACATAAGCTAGTTGGTAGCTTTGCCCTTGCCCTTATCAACGCCCGAAGGTTCACCATGCTCTGCCTTAACTGAAATGTTTTAGGGAAAGCAAGAATGAGCACAAATTGCCCAGCAAGTAATATACAATAAGGGTGAGTAATAAGATTCTCAATTCTCGAAAGGGTATAACAAGATTTGATAGTTCAAGAATAACAAGAATATCAACAGTTCTCAATTTCAGTCGCTAAGGACAGGATAATATCAATATGATTCAATAATAAGTCAATTCAAGATTTCAAATAATTGAATACTGAGTAGTCACTACGGACTATGAACTTCTACTAGAATTGACAGTAATAAACAGAAAATCCAACAAAAACAGGTACAACAGGTGATCAGCCTAAAGTACCCTTGTTATGCATAACAATGAACCATACTCAAGTGTGCACATCGGTTCTCCGACAATTATATATTCCCTTCAAAGAAGGTTGTTCTTCTCAGTCAAATATGCACCAATCAATTAGTTTGGGTTGCTTTTCAATAACATAAGTCCAGCCGAATCAAATGGCATAGACACTTTCACAATATTCAAGAACAATACTAAGTTCAACATGAATAATAGCTTTAATGAAATAAGAGTTCAAGTGTGCTAATTCGATTCAACCGATTAAATAGGAAACTAGTTCGCAATACACAAGATAGGATACTTGCATAGTAAAAGAGTATAAGTTAGGAAACTTTCACAATCATAGATTTCCTTGCATAAAGTAAATGCGTCGGTTAGGATACTTGCACTTTAAAAGAGTGTAAGTAAGAGAACTTGCCTTTAGCGTAGTTTATCCACGAAAAGCAATCAACACTTTCGAATTCCTATCGTAATACAGTTACGTATATATATGATATTCATTAGTCATATAATTTAACTTCACATTTTCTCTTTGAATATACGATCAACACATAAGCTAAGTTTTACCTAGCTACACAGTTATATAGAATATAATTTCTATCCTTAACGTTCCTTCTTTAGAGTTTAAACGCATTCTCATATTATATAAGATCTCAACAATTAGCAAACATGCTTGCATATTATTAATATCACATAAGACCACAATCAATACTAAATATATTTCATTTTAGCAAGTTACGGCATCTCCTTAAGTTAACCGTCAAAATCGGGTTCAAGTAACATCATATAATATTGCGTAGCATGTATTCATATTTAAAAGATACTTTCATGCTTGTATAACTTTTTCAAATCCAATCGTACATGGTATAGGTTCTTAAGTTAATACTTAAAGCCATTCAAGGACACGAACTCATATGGTCTAACATGATTGCTTTTAAACACATAAGATATTCATATAACTTGTATTAGTCATGCTCATGAGTACTCGTATTGCATATATGTAGCTAGCATTGTTATTATCTTGAAAACATGCTTTGTTCATGCTAAACTTTAATCACGGCAACTAATCATGGTATATATACATGCATGACACATGAATGAGTCTAAGAGTACTATCACATGTGTCCATAAATGTCAAATTCTAATTCTCGTCATAACATACCAACGTTCACGTTCAAAGCTTATACTTTGTTAGTATAGTTCATTAATAAGGTCTATCATGTTCATGCTTCCTTATGAAACCTACATATGTAAGTTAACATGCTTTTCATGTATTTCAAGGCCCTATAAACATGCTCGAAAAGTCAGAATGTATACATGTCTCATATATGTTAACGTCGTTTATGAAACTTTAAATTCGTTTCCAAACTATGTGTCGTTTGGTTAACCACGCATGCTAATATACTAAAACATGCTTACATATTAGGTTTATATATATGTATTAATCATGCTCCCATGCTTGTTTAAACAAAAATCAAACAATTGGTACATAACAGTTTTGTTGCAGAATGCAGAAAACTGAACCTAGAGGCTGGCGCTGCGGCGCGGCAACAGTAGCTTAATACTGGCGCTGCGGCGCGAGTGGCGCTGCGTGCGGCGCTGCGGCGCGGGCTGCGGCGCGTGTGGCGTTGCGGCGCGTGTGGCGCTGCGGCGCTGCGGCGTCGAGGCAGTTTTCTGCGGTTCAAACTGCAGCGAAAACCGACCCAAAACCTCCCATTTCATCGATTTCAACATACCCAGATATTAGACTTGTTTAACATACTAACACATACATATATGCTTATATAACAGTCAATAGCAATTATCAATTCCCAATTTCATGAACTCTAACTAATTTACGAATTTCATGTATTTACAGAAATTGAAGAGGAACAATGGAAATGAAAGACTATTCAGTGGTTCCATCATGTGTGTATGTTCATATAACAACAATATAAGGGTTCTACAAACCAATCATGAACCAATTTGGCATAATCAAGAATTTCAACAAAACTCAGAGAACAACAATGGAGTTCTTTTGACAGAAAATGAAAATGAAGACACGAAGAGGATTTATACCTCTGTTATGGAGTAAGCTTGCTGATGCTACTATAGAAATTCCTTCTGAACTAAATAGACAATCACAGTATACTCTCTTCTCTTAGAAATATTTCAGCAATGAAATGAAGGTGCTGGGAGTTCCTTTATATAGAAGAATGAATACACAGTCCAAGCTTCTAACTCCCAAATCAAACTAACGGATTGTCAAATTGCATGAAGGTTATAGAATGGTAGGTATTTAGTTGTTAGAATCCATCATTAAAACTACTCCCTTGCTCATCATTGCTACAAGGCTATGGAAATTTACTGAGTTTAAGGAGAAGCAATAGGCTTAGGCCATAATGGTTGTGCACGTGAATGAGGGAAAGGAGAGTGACTATTATATTGGGACAAGCCAAGCAAATCTCAGCATTCTTACAAATGGACTATATGCTACACTTATGTTATATATTATATGTACTCTTAGGTTATAATTACAATGTTCTCCCCATAATGTAATAAATGCAATTTGAATACATATAATCTATGTACATTTTATCTTACCGATATAATATAATCGGATACTACCACATTACATTATATCATATATTATTAAATTGTATTACTCAACAATTATTTATAATAGATCCATGATACATTATTTTAATGTATATCCACACATCATTTGTCACCTACACATATCATAACATATAGTTACTATACATTTAATTCGCATGCTTGCACATATAATTTCTCATCTTATAAATTGAATATTAATTAATAATATACACATATCCTACATCAATCAATATAATTGTTAACCTCCATAACAATTTAATTAACCTTTATATGATTAACTATCACTTTGATATAAATCTTATTATATTTATAAACACGTTGCTCATTATTATTATGTTTCTTGCAATAATAATCACATATTATTAATCAATCCTCATTAGTATTTTATAACAGTTAATTAATATTCTTCGATTAACAATTAATATAGATTAATTGTTCGCTTAAATTAATATAATCATTCTTATATTACGTCACTGTGCCACACAAGGCAATCAACGAGTTTATCACAAACTCCACCAATTTCTCAATTATTATAATTATTCAATTATATATAATTGAATTAATTCATCTCATAACACGAAATTATTTATATTCAAATAAATTCTCATTTCCATTAATATATTTATTTAATAATATATGGAAATTATCGGGTATTACACTTATGCTATTATCTAGCAAATACTTCAATCACAATATACACGTAGTATAATGTACCATCATTAGTTTTATAGGTTATTTAATAAACCTTAGGTTAATGATTAAATAAATTTATAAGGTTTTTCTTAAATAATAAACACTTATTAGACCCTTAAACAATTTATTATAATTTTTTAATTAATGAGTCATTTAAATTATCTCTATATATTAACTCTATCTTTTTTTAATTACCATTTAATATTAGTTAAACAGTAATAAATTAATTACCTTTAGTTATTATTAAATAAATAATATCTAGTTATATCTACATATTATTTAATGTTAATTAAATATTAAATAATTAACATTATTCGTCTTTAATTATTATTTAATATTAATTAAGTAATCATTAATTAATCATTTATCTTTGAATAATAAATAATTGATTTATTAGCCTTTAATTATTCATTCCTATTAAGAAATGAGCAATTAATTAACCTTTGTCCTTATTTAATATTAATTAATTATTTATTTATCCTTAAATAATAAATAATTAATTTACTTCAGAAGTCTTTAATTATTCTTTCTTATTAACTTAAGAATAATTAATTATCATTTGTTCCTTTATTGTTTAATTAATTAATTATTTACCCTTGAATAATAAATAATTAATTTACTTCATAAGCCTTTAATTATTCTTTCTTATTAACTTAAGAATAATTAATTATCATTTATTCTTATTTATTATTTAATATTAACTAAATAATAAATAATTACTTTATAAATTTTTTGTCAATGTAAGTAAATAATTATATTATTACATAATCTTACTTAAGCATTCTTTAATCATTATTTAATATTAATCAATGGTTTAACCCTATTTATTATTTAATTTTAATTAAAATCAATAGCTACTTTATTAATACTAACTCTACTTAATTATCACCTAATACTACTTAGATAATAATTAAATAGTTAATTACATTCAAATTTTATGTAATTAGTTTAGTAATCAATTAATAGCATTAAAAATTATAAATTAGTGAGTTTAGAATTATTTTAAATGAGTTTAAACCACTAATTACTTAATAATTAGCTAACTTTCCAGAAAAATTTTGGATTAAATATCTTAATATTCTTCAGAATTTTAGAAAAATTTTGGTCCAAGAACCACCACTGGAACCAGCCGTAAAGTGGTCGAATCGATCCCCGGAAAGTTCTGGCCGGTTCGGTTCTGCTGAACCGGCAATAGGTTTTCAAGATTTTTGATTTTTTTTCTAGATTTTGGGTCCTTCACTAAAACTTGAATAAAATGAAATCTACAACTCCGATATAGGCCCAATCAGGCTCGTTGGATTCGTATCTTCCCGAACTACAATTTTCATTCATCAAACATCAAATTTCGATCTGTTTTGATCTCAGAAAATAGCCCAGAAGTGACTATTCTCGCAACATGAGTTCATAATTGAAGTGTTTTGGTAATAAATCTATATCTTGCAAAGAGGTTTTGCTCTTAACTCATAGTTCTAGCATACCAAGAAACAAAATCACAAACACCATTTGCAGATTTCAAAATGAAAAGCATAGTTCACCTCTTTTAAATAATTTTTTCCTAAAAACTACTTTAACTTCCTTTTCCCCAAATTTCTAACACAAACTTATATAGATGAACAAGTTAAATATATTATACACAAGATTTATCATTCACACAAGACTCTAGCCTTTTAGAACTTGCACTTTCATGAATCTCTCACAAGATCATATAGAACATACAAAACATAAAACTAGTGTTTGATTTTTCTTACCTTGTCTTGTGAGATGTCCGCCTTTTCTTTTCAAAGTAATTTAGGAACTTGGGATACATGAACAACTTCCTTCTTCCCCCTTCCCAATATCTGAACCTATCTCTCTCTCTCTCTTCCTCTCTTTGTATTTTGCTAGTTAGGAGAAAATAGAAGAAGAAGAATGGAGGAGAAATGAAATGAAATGAAGTATTGTAAAGAAATGAAATGGGATTTGGGGATTAAGCTAATATCCCCCATATTCTTTTTGTCCCTTAGACAATAGGATTAGCCTTATCTCTTCCTAATCATGCCTAATCATGTCATTAAGGATGCTAATTAGATTTTCCACCAATGGGAGCATTACGCACTTATCCTTGTTGTAAGAACTTCTACTTATGGAATTGGATTAGCATAATCTTTTTGCCCTAAAAAGCCTAATGTGGCCGGTTTTTTCTTGCCCCATAATCCATTCATTTTTCTTTTATTTTATTACACAAAATTTATTAATCAAATGTTTAAAATACCCTTAATCAAGTGGCTAAGTATGAGCTTGCATTTTTATTTATTTTGGTCTTCTCCTTTAATTGTTTTGAGCTATGTAATAAACATAGTCTAACAATTTTAATATGTGTTACCCTAATTGTTTATTTAAGGTTTCCATTCCCAATCTTTTGAAATTTAATTACTTATACATGTGACTTTAGCTCATAACCTAATTAGGTTTACTAGAAATAGGTTTAAAATTATTAGTCACAAAATTATCCACTTAAGTTAGTATACATACTAAATACTAACCATTCCTTATTACCATAACGCTTAAGTTATTTAATTATCTCACCTAATGTATAATTAGGTTATGAAGCTTTCATTTTTAATGAAATCTATAATTGTATATATCTGTAACTATAGTATATATGTTTATTGAGCCATGCACCACTTCACATATGTTATCACATATTAAATCACTACATAACACAAAGTTTTAAATATCAACAATGTACATACATATAAGGTGACTTGAAATTCATGGTTATTACATCCTCCCCCCCCCCCCCACCCTATAAGAATTTTGTTCCCGAAATTACACTTAAGGTTACTCAAAAAGATGCGAAAAATTTTCCTTCATCTTTTCCTCGAGTTTCCACGTAGCTTCTTCAGCATTGTGGTTCGTCCAAAGAACTTTTACATAATGCATAACCTTATTTCACAATTTCTGCTCTTTTCTATCTAAAATTTCTACCGAAATTTCCTCGTACGACAAATCCTTTTTGACCTGAATTGGTTTGTACAATATCGCGTGCTTGTAATCAGGCTTATATGGTCGTAGCATTGACACATGAAACACATTATGAATATGTTCCAATTTAGGAGGTAGAGCTACCTCGTACGTCACTTCGCCTATCTTCCTCAAGATCTCAAATGGTCCAATAAATCTCGGACTTAGCTTACTCTTCTTTCCAAACCTTATTTTCCCTTTCAAGGGGGATACTTTCAAAAATACATAGCTTCCTATTTCAAAGTCTCTCTTCTGGCGATGTAAGTCTGCATACTTCTTCTGGCAATCTTGAGCGGCTACCAGTCGGGCTCTTATCACCTTGATGATCTCTACGGTCTGCTGCACTAGTTCTGGTCCCAACAGTCGACGTTCACCCACTTCATCCCAGTATAATGGCGTACTACATTTCCTCCCATATAGTGCTTCGTACGGTGACATTCCAATGCTGGTGTGATAACTATTGTTGTATGCGAACTCTACTAATGGAAGATGATCCTCCCGGCTACCCTTGAAGTCCATCACACAAGCTCTGAGCATGTCTTCAAGTTTTTGAATCGTTCCCTCACTTTGCCCATCGGTCTGCGGATGATACGCGGTGATCATCCGTAGCTGTGTCCCCATTCTTTCTTGAAGACTCTTCCAGAAGTTTGATGTGAATCGCGGATCTCTATCCGATACAATAGATACCGGTACTCCATGACTCGAGATAATTTCTTTGATATATAATTTGGCTAGCTGGTCCAAACTATACCTGATCTTGATCGGCAAAAAGTGAGCTGACTTCGTATGACGATCTACAATCACCTATATGGCGTCGTGCCCTTTTTGCGTTGCTGGAAGTCCCACCACAAAATCCATCGTGATGTGCTCCCACTTCCATTCTGGAATCTCTGAAGGCTGTAATAACCCGCTCGGTTGTTGATGCTCTTCCTTGACTCTCTAACAAGTTAGACATCTACTGACGCATTCTGCAACCTCTCTTTTCATGTTTGGCCACCTAAAATATTGACTCAAATCTTGATACATCTTTGTATTTCCTGGGTGTATCGAGTACCTCGTACTGTGTGCTTCTTATAAAATCTCCTCTCTTAGTTCTGGTATTGTAGGTACCCAAATTCGTCCTTCGAATCTCACCAGTCCAGTGCCATCATTCTTGTATTTCAATTCATCACCTTCAGCTAACTGCTTCTTGATGTTGTTGCAATCTTCGTCCTTCTCTTGTGCCTTTTTAACCTTATCTAATAAAGTCGGGCTCGCTGCCACCGTAAATAATTTTTCGTTGGTCTCCATCGAATACCTAACCTCCAAGTCCAGTCGTTTGAAATCTTTCACCAATTCCTCTTGAATGGTTAACTTCAGTATCTTCTCCCTGCCTTTTCTGCTCAGGGCATCTGCCACGACATTTGCTTTGCCTGGATGGTACAGAATCTCACAATCATAATCTTTGATAAATTCTAACCATCGGCGCTGCCTCATGTTTAGCTCTTTCTGTGTGAAGATATACTTCAGACTTTTGTGATCTATATATATCTTATATTTCTCACCATATAAATAATGCCACCAAATCTTCAAGGAAAAAACTACCGCTGGTAACTCCAGGTCATGAGTCGGATAACCCTTCTCATTGTCCTTCAGCTGACGTGAAGCGTACGCAATAACCTTGTCGTGCTGCATCAGTACACAGCCAAGACCCTTGTCTGACGCATCACTATACACTACAAATCCTCCCGTGTCGTCTCGTAAAGCCAACACAAGTGCTTGACTGAGCCTCTTCTTCAACTCCATGAAGCTCTCCTCACATTTCTTCGTCCAAACGAACTTCACCGTCTTTTTAGTAAGGTTGGTCAATGGCGATGCTATCTTTGAAAAATCCTGGATGAATCTTCGATAGTATCCTGCTAATCCCAACAAACTCCTGATCTCTGTCTGCGTCTTCAGCTGCTCCCAGTTGATAACTGCTCTTACTTTTTCCAGATCCACGAAAACTCCATCCTTGTCGATAACGTAACCCAAAAATTGAACTCTCTGCAGCCAAAATTCACACTTAGAGAATTTTGCATACAACTTCTCCCTCCGTAACGTCTCTAACACTATTCTTAGATGTTCAGCATGCTCTTCCTCCATCTTTAAATACACCAGAATGTCATCGATGAACACAACAATGAACTTATCCAAATACTGCTTGAACACTCTGTTCATTAAGTCCATGAATGCTGCTGGCGCATTCGTCAGCCCAAATGGCATTACTAAAACCTCCAAATGTCCATACCGAGTCCTGAATGCTGTCTTCGAAATGTCCTCCTGCCTCACTTTTAGTTGGTGATAACTGGTCCTCAAGTCAATTTTTGAAAAGTATTTTGGCCCCTTCAACTGATAAAACAAATCGTCGATCCTGGGCAACGGGTACTTGTTCTTAATGGTGACCATGTTCAACTCTCGGTAGTCGATACAAAGCCTCCCATCTTTCTCCTTTACGAATAAGACTGGCGCTCCCCACGGTGATACGCTCTGTCGAATGTATCCCTTATCTAACAACTCTTGTAGTTGAACCATTAGTTCTATCATTTCTACCGGAGCCATACGATATGGCGCTTTATATACCGGTGATGTCCCTGGTGCCAAATCAATAACAAACTCTACCTCTCTATCCGGTGGCAATCCCAAAATCTCATCTGGGAAGACATCAACAAATTCCCTTACAATAGGTATCTAACCCAGTTCACTCTCGACTCTGCGAGTATCCACAACGTGAGCCAAATAACCTATGCAACCCTTCCTAAGGAACTTCTTTGCTTGCATCATCGTCAGACAACAAGATTATCTCGGTAATTTACTACCATAAAATACCACCTTTGACTTATTCAGAGTCTACAGGTGTACGCACTTTTTCTTACAGTCAATGATCGCTCCGTGACTCGATAACCAATCCATCTAGAGAATTACATCAAACTCTCCAAGACGAATCGATATCAAATCCACGTTAAGCTTAAACCCTCTCAAATCAGCACAATAATTCCTATGAATGTGGTCTACAGGGATAATTTCTTTGTTCGCTACTTCTATATTCATTGGGTGTTCTAATAGTTCACGAGGTAAATTTAATCTTTGCGCAAATTCATCAGATACAAAAGAACATAAAGCTCCCGAATTGAATAATACACATGCATTTATATCGTTGATCGGAATTATACCTGACACCACCTCCCTGGATGCCACAACATGTTGCACTGTCATATTGAAGTTCCTTGCTGTTGGTTTATTTGGCTGGGCTGGTCCTCCACTGGTTGCCCTAGTGTTGTTGCCCCTATTGCCGCTTCCGCCATCCGTGCTTTTCTTCCTTGGATAGTCCTTGATTCGATGTCCTGCTTCTCTATAATTGAAACATCCTCTTTTCTTCGCCTTAGGACAATTGGGTGAGATATGCCCTTCTTGTCTACAGGTATAACATACCATTTTTCTTTTCATGCACTCTCCCGAGTGACCCTTTCCATAATTCTCACATACCTGCTTCTTCTGTTGCACACTTCCTTGCTGAATCTCCAAATTACTGCCACCGCTGCTCCACTTACGTTTCGTGTTGTTACTGCCACCACTACTAACATTCTGGTTTCCACCTTCTACTCTCTTCTTGTTTTTCTCCCGATTGTATTTAGATACCGCCTCACTACTACCTTCTGCAATGATAGTTTTTTCTAACAGTGCTAAAAATGTAGCAATTCGTAGCACTGCAACTTTGTTGTGTATCCACAGTTTTAGCCCATTCTCAAACCTACGCGCCTTTCGTACTTCTGTATCCACTTGATGAGGTGCGAATCTGGCTAGCTCAATGAATTTTGCTACATATTCGGCAACTGTCATATTTTCTTTCTTCAATTCAAGAAACTGCACTTCTATTCTGGCTTGCATGCATTTCGAGAAATAATTCTCAAAGAACAACTCCTTAAACCTTGTCCAGGCTACTACTTCCGTTTTGACTCTAGCTTGGTTCGACTCCCACCAGTAATTAGCCTAACCTTTCATTAAGTAGGTAGAAAAAATTATCTTCTGCTCCTCAGCGACTCTACCAATAACAAAGGCCTTTTAAATCACTTTTATCCACATCTGGGCCTCTATCGGGTTTGCTGTTCCCCTAAACTCCGGCTGTCCTACTGCCTTAAAGTCTTTAAAATTGGCTAATTGGTTTCCCCTCTGATTTTCGGCAGGTTGTGTTTGATTCCGCATAGCTTCTGCCATCTTGTTAATAAAGTTTTGCATTGGGTTTGGTTGAGCTCCCTCTGCGTTGTTAACCGACTCTTCGATCTCTTGGTTGCGTAGTACTCGTCTGGGCGGCATTATCTAGTTAAACAAAGTTCTAACCTGTTACTCGATTTTTATTATAATATAAGTATTTAGCGTGTAATACAATAATGTATTCGAACAATCACATGATCATCAGGTGAGAGTTTTAGGTTACCAAACTTTGGAATTCTTTCTTCCGCATTAGTGGGTGAAGTTTGCTAAAATACCGATTCAGTTTACTGAATTCACATAACATTAAATAGACAATTTACTATTTAAATTTTCAAACACATATCGTAATAATGCATTTATATTCATATACCAACTTTGGTGTTTTACACGTTCATTACAGGTATATTGCTATAAATGCTACCATCCCATTTAAATAACAAAAGATGGGATTCACTTAAGCCATTCTTTCCTACCTACATAAGAGGAAAATACAACCTACATACAAACTGCCTCACACCTGCTGAGGCTAATATTACCCTAGTAAACCAAAAGTAGTACTAGTGCATCTTTTTACATAACATATCTACTAACATCACTGCTCATCCGAAGAGGTCTCACCATCATGCCTGTGCTCCTGAGTCTGAGATGCACCTCACACACCCGACGTCGAACAGATCGGCTAGACTCCCCAACCTCAAAGCGCATCCTCACCACCCCAGCTCACTGGCCAATATAGGCAGTGTCTAGTGCCCTCCCTAATGTGTCAATCCTAATGTCCTTGGTCGCCATATCCTCTCGCAGATGATCCATCATCCTAGCTGCCTTTCCCTATGCCTTATCAATCCTTATCTTATCAGCTATCTCCAAATCAAACTTGTATTTAAAAACTTGATTCTCAATCCTCTTTTTTTCTAGCTGGGTCTTAGTCAACTCCAGACTCTCTCACGCCTCTGCTAACTCAATCAGTGCCTAACTAGCAGCATCTGTATACTGCTACTCCGCATACTGATGAGTTATGTTCTGTGCCTCCAACTCTACAATCCATTGCTCCAGTGCATAGTTTGTTAGGAATACTCATGACAATGATATTCCTATTTATATATGATTTGATTATGATATAAATTAATGAATATGCAAGTATGCTTGCATTGACAGAAGCTGTAAAGTCCTTTGATAGATAATAGGAATATATGTACAAGGATCAAATGTGTTAGGTTGATCCTACATAAGCAAAACAGCTTCTGTAAAGTCCTTAAAAAGAAATGTTGTACAACGACTATAAATATAGAAAGATCAAACTTTTAGGTTGATCTTTTACAATGTAATAGATATGCTTGTCTGATCGTCGAGCACTGCATTAGAAATCATAGTCTACCAAGAGAGACAAAGGAGACTCGAGAGCTATCAAGGCGGAATCGTAGTCTGTAGGATAGTAGATCTCAGAGTTCGTAGTCTGCCAGGAGAAATGAGGAAAGATCGTAGTGTGTCGAGAAGTACTTCCTCGGAGCCGTAGTCTGTTGAGGAAGTCACGTACAGAATCAAAGAGACAGTCTGTCTATGAGTCGACTGAGAATCTGCCAGAGCTAAGTCAAGAATCATATATCACACTTAAAGCAGTGGAGTCTACTGATCATCAGAGGCAGAGATAGTAGTCGGGCCAAATCAGACGAGGATAGCAAGAACAAAGGCAGAATCGTAGTCTGTCAAGGTCTGATATCGGAATCGTATTGTCTGCAGCAACAAAGCTGAATTATTGTCTGCAGAGCTAAGGTTTCCACAATGGTTGCTCAACAACGCTAAGGGAAGAATCGTAGTGTTAACACGATTCTCATCAAATGGGCACTCCCAATATATCCAAAGCATGAAGCCTCTTATCTGAGCTACAAAGACACATTCTACATGAAGAGTACCAGAGAGCACTCACCGAATGGAATGCAAGCTAACAAAAGATCTGAGCATCAACTCTATCAACATGCCGACTGAGTTGTGAAGCCATTCGAGATGAAATCTTCCACAAGCCAATTAGAAGAAGACTTCATACAAAGCAACTGACTATAGAAAGTCAGCAAGTGCAGTAGCTGTCAAGAGAATAGAAAACAACGATCTTGAGAATCACTCAAGATCGTAGTGTTTGCCAAAGTGAAGAAGGAACTGATACAACCTATAGAGATACAGGCCAGCTTGTGAAGAACAAGACAGAAGTGATTAAGCATGGGTCAGACCATTGAAGATAGGTGAACGGGAGATCACCAGGAGAAAGGAGCTGGGTATGCCACAAATCTGAAGTGTCTTGCTATTCAGAAGAGGTCAGAATGACAAGTCAAGATATCAGTTCCTGAGATTAGTCAAGGCAAGCAAAAGTGGTGAAGCACTGCACAAGAGAAGGAAGAGGTGTTCCACATTGAAGATCCAAGAACACTCTTCAAAATCGTAGTG
Source organism: Panax stipuleanatus (assembly GCA_020205555.1). Lineage (NCBI taxonomy): Eukaryota > Viridiplantae > Streptophyta > Magnoliopsida > Apiales > Araliaceae > Panax > Panax stipuleanatus. The sequence goes on from CM035115.1 coordinate 30,895,006, forward strand.
TTGTATCAACCAATCAAGGCAACATTAAATATGACACACTACGATAAAGGTACAAAAACACTTGCATCAGAATCGTGGAGTTCGGGCACCTGAGTATTGAAGCACTGGCAATGAATCAATATGAAGACTGACATCCGAACGTTGTTGATTGAGAGCATCGATGCAAAAGGACAACTCCTAAGGATTCGAATCAACGAATCAGAAAGGAGAAAGATGACTGCCAGCCTGACACTGAACAATGACATCTCTGAGGCAGTAGGTGAGAAAGCAGACTACTTTGTCAGTAAAGTCAAAAAGAACCTGTCACGTCACATCAGCAGTCTGAACTAAATAACTCGAGATCTGTGAAGCAATTCAAAAAGCTTCTAACTGCTGCTTTCTAACGGGAAGATCATAGAAGGGTATTTAAAGGACAAGCTTCAAAGATAAGAGATGTTGCTGAGTTGCAGATTCGTCAAGTTATTGGAATGCTATATTGTTGACTCTACGAGTTCCACCAGAGCTGAAGAGAACAAGTCTCAGTGGCAGTGAGACTACGAAGGTGGAAGTGAAGCAGACTTGAAGAAGGACTGAACAGACTAGAGCTTCACTCAACAAGAATGAGAATGCCACTGAAGATGGTAGCCAAGCTGAGAGCCGAAAAGGCCATGAAGATAGCATTCAGAAAAGTGAGTGAGCATACAGAAGATCAGATGAGCCACTCTACGAATCACCATGAAGAACCAGAATCTAAAAAGGAAAAGATGCAGAATTATGTCTGCTTATCTATCAAGAAGGGTTCAAGGAATGCTAAGGACCAGAAGAAGGTGACCCACAATGAAAAGCCTTAGCAGTCCTATGTGGTGATGGTGCACAGTTGACACCAAGTGAAGATGAGCTGAACAGAATATAGATCAGCTGCACTAAAGAAGAGGTCCAGACTTGAAGCAGAATGCTGAGGACCAAGCCTAGCTGCTAAGTACAAAGATGATCAAGCTTCAAGACATCTTAGCAGCAAAGCACAAACAACAACAATAACTACAACTACAAGTAGCTAGGGCCAAAGGGTCCTTGTCCGGAGGGACTAAATGAGTTCCAAGCTGGAGGGCTTGAAGAGTTCTTAGTGAACTAGAGTTCCAAGCCAAAGGGCTTAAAGAGTTCAAAAGTGAACTAAAGTTCCAGGGCTACTGGCCTTGAAGGAATCTTAGTGATTCAGGGTGCTGCCCATTCCTTAGTGGATTTCCTGCGAGAGTGCAGAAGAGTGGATTAGGAGTCGAGTTGGCTCTGAACCACTTAAAACCCTTTGTGTCTTTTACATTCTGTCATTTACTTTATGTCTTTATAATAAGTACTTAACTGCTATAACTGCTTTGTATGTACTAACCAATTACAACTAAACTAACTCCAAGAACAATGTATCAATGTTTATCAATATATCAATGAAGGGGATATTTAACTTATTCCACTGTGCTTGAAATGATTCTTATGTTTGTTATGTGCTAACTTCTTAGCAATACAAAATAAAATGGAAAAGAGTTTTAAAATGCAAAGGATCTATTCAACCCCCCTTCTAGATCTATTGTTGTGCCTACTGGGAACTAACAATTGGTATCAAAGCAGATTCTCATGCTATATTCAAAAGCTAATCGCTTTGAATCTGATCCTAGGCACAAACATTGTTCTAAACTTAGTTTAGTAGTAAGTAACTTGTAAATGCAGATGAGCTCACACATTGGAAATAATGTGTACAGGTAAATGTGTATATACATCTGAAGCTGCTAAGATTGGTCCAGATTCTTAAATGCCATAGCATCAAGACCAATCCTTGTCCACAGTCAATCTTGTAGTCGAAAGACCATAGATGGGAAGTCAAGAGACATCAACACAAAGAATCAAGCATCCTCCATTCTGAAAGATGAAGGGCCATACATGCTATGAAACGCTTATCCAAAGGAGAAAGAAGAACTTCTCAAATATGTTTTGGCTAACTAATAGTTGGAAGTGAACCCTAAGGTTCAAGATGATCTAGGAACTAAAGATTTTAAGACTCTCCTAGCTTATCTCTTCAAGGCTATGACTAACTGATCGAAGGACAATTGGAGCAACAAGCTGTTAGAAATAAATGTAAAGATATGCATATCAATACCTAACCTCATTAGTGCAAAGTAAATAACTGTCAAAGAGACTGACAGTATAAAGGTACAATTTCTCATTAATCTAAATGTGTACATCATATTGCATCACCTTATGTACTATAATAGTACTCTATCAAGAAACCATACTCTACCTAAAAAGGGGAAGAAAGAAAGTACATTGAGGTTGGAAACTGAATTGCTAACAAACTTTCTCTTCACTCAAGTTTTAGGTTGGAGATAACATCTTGAAAGAAGTCTAAAATAGGTCATAAGCATATAAAAATCTAATTAAGATTAAGTGAAGTAATCCTAGTTGAAAGGTTAGCATGTATGTACAAACCTATGTTCTAAGTTTTTGATAATACGTAAAGTATGATCAGTTCTAGAGGAGTATCTTGAAGATTCTTAGAAACTGATCACCACCATGAATCAACAAGATACAACTATGTAATAGAGTTGATTCCTACTCTGCAAACTTTCAAAACCTGTGAACATAACCAAGCAAAGGGTGAAACCATTAAAGAAAAAGAGTGTCTTATTAAAATGATTAATCTTACACATTCGCACCAGCATGTATGATAAATATCTTATCTAATCTGATACATGCGTAGATATGATCATTGATGCTAAAATTGATGAAAATTCTAGCGTATGAGGAATAGGGGTTTTGAGAAAACTAACCTAGCAGGACTCAATCAAACTTGGGTACCAAAATAGAAATTATCTAAACCTGCAGGTACTTGGTATACCCGACCACACTAAGGAATACTGAAGCAGACGGCTTCAGTCATGAAGATTCAAACAGCTGGAGGCTCAAGACATTTCAGTAATGTTCTTGTCAAAATCATTAAATGCTAAAGCCTGTTCTTGAAGACTTGTTGAGCTAACTTAAATGAAGCTCACAAGATTACTGATCTCCATATGGAAGCTGGTCATTCATGCCGAGATTAACAAGATCCTCTACGCTTATCCACTGAAAGCATATAAACTCAGAGGAAATATCAAAGAAGCAGAACTCCACGAATGCAGCTTATCAAAGAGCCAAAAGAAAATCGTAGTGTTCTCTATGATCAAGACTATACCAAGCCTGTGAAAGCCAACACACTACGATTTTGTCATAATGACCTTAATCGAAGTGTCTCTCTAATCAACATCAAGGATTCCAGTTCTGATTAAGAAGGAAGAGCAAATTGCTGAAGAAAGGCTGATGGATGATGACTAGTTGATAGTCTAAAGGAATCCATCATCCATCCTTAGCTCATAGTGAAGATTCTAAGGAAGGACTATAAGAAGCCGAAACATCCAGTCTAGTATCCAATGAAGGAGACTACGTTTGTAGTTCTGTCAACAATCGTGGAGTGAACAATCCTGAAGAAATCTCTCTTCGTGATTCAAGGAAGCTTATACGAAGGAGTAGATTCTAGTCAGAAGGAGATCTTCAAGGCTGGCTTCTAATGAACATGAAGAAGAGAAATTTATGCTTCAATGAAGAGAGAGCATCATCTATGGGGGAGCAGTGATCTGCTAAGAGCAGCAACTCTAAAAGTGTCAAAGATGATTGATGAAGCAAATTCTTCAGATCTCTCAAGCAGAAAAGATAGTAACTTGATTAACTCAGAAAGATCAAGTGAAAAGCTAAAGAAGCTGTGAACTTCAGGAGAAGAAAGAAGTCACAGAACAAAGAAGTTTTCCCTCACTACGATTGTAGAGTGATCACCAATCATAGGGTCCAGACAAAATTATAACTGTAGATGGAGAAACTGCAGTGGCCTCTCAGCCTAAACAGATGAAGACATGGAGATGGTGAAGATCAAGGAGCAAAATGAAGAAGTGAAACTTTTGCCAGAGGTTGTGAGATAAACAAAAGCTAACCCAAACCAGAAAGATTCCAGCTACAGAGTCCCAAAATTATTTGACTGATGAACCAAATGAATATCCATCATAGTCAATAGTAATGTCCCAAAACATTCTACTGATAACCCTATCAGCCACCCATCTCAAAATCGTGAAGTGTCTATGATCAACCATCTGACCATAGCAAAAGAGCAAAAGGACACCACGATTACACCCTATACTAAAACCAACACAAATGAATATCCAGAGTTGGTAAATGAACTCCCCAGCAGAGAAGTCAAATGTGATGTCAGTATTAATCATGTCTAAAGCTTTTCATTTGGTAAGCACCTCACGGACAAACCTAATCCTTAGCATTGTGCTAAGAGGTTGGTCCTTCCTGAGCTACCTTACTCAGAAGGAATACTAATATGGAATGCATCTCAAGAATCTCTACTGAAGTATGTAGCAGCTCCTCAAAATATTACTTGCTGCAAATAAGAATTGCCAATCCCTCAGAGTCTAATGGAGAAGTTATCTATTGAAGCATGACCACAGACTACGATCATCAAAGAAGAAGCAAAGATTGTAGAGTGATCTGGGAAATCGTGGAGTACTAAGAAAAGACACAAGTCACTCTAAGAATCGAAGAAGTCAATAATCAACAGAAGAAAAGTCAAATCTGATTAACTAACACGATGGAGGAGTTACAGATTATGACCTATCAGCATCTTACAACTGTCCCACTAAGAAAATGTGGAAGGAACAGTTACAAGAGGGAAATTCAAATTATTGGCAGTTTCATCTTAAGGAGTTTCTCAAAAGCTGCAAACTTGTCAAAACCATACACTCATCCTCTCAAGCCGAAACTTAAACACTTCAAAATAGCCAAATCTTCTCAAACCATTATCAAACCTCGAATCGCTTCTTAACATCTCACTAGATCTTCACAGAGCTATAATCAAAAAACCCTAACTTCTCTAATGGCAGATTGGAAAATAATTACTGGCATTCAGCTCGGAACTAAGACATTCAAAAAATCGGAGAAGAAGTTCAGAAACATTCTTGAACTAGTGAAGAAAGATGGATTATCAGAATGTCTTGAGACAATCACACCAATATATGTTGACCTGGTCAAAGAGTTCTACTCCAATATGACTACGAACTCTGGAATCCTCTCTACCAAAGTAAAAGGTCAGATCCTAAAGCTGAAATCGTCTGACATAAATCAGTGCTTGGGTTTTCCTGACCTATGACTGAAAAGCCTTGATGAAGTTAACATCGAAGGAGCCAAGAAGATTATGGGATATAGAAGAAACCCTAGTCTGAAGGACATGAAGAAGAAGGAGTTTCCTGAAGAGTTTGAGTTCCTTGCAGAGATTGTAGGCAAATGTATATTATGCAAGGACACTGCACATGATACTGTGATTGATCAACAGCTGAAAATTATGTCTGCAATAGTTCTGAAGAAGCAGATAAATTTTGGAGTTATCCTGATTGACCAAATGTCCAAATGGTTGGAAAGGGCAGAGAAGAAGAGGTTAACAGGGAAACCACTCACTAAGGTTTTCCATGGAAGATTTTTGAGCATTATTCAGAAGAAGAGGTTGAAGAACAAAATTAAGGATGATGAGGGTGAAGTCCTTAATAGCCATAAGATAATGACTACACAGCTGTTTGCAAACTGGAAGAAGAATCCAATGGAGAACAAACGGCTAACACATGGCAGTAGCAGCAAGAGTGCTTCAAAGAAGAGGAAAACAAGTGCTGTGAAAGAAGAAGAGTCTTCATTCTCTGAAGGAGAAATTATCCCAGAGCCCAAGTTTGCATAGCCTTTGAAGAAGAAAACCAAAGTGGTGCAGAAGCAGAAGTCAGTTTCCCAAAGAAGTTTATCTACTGAAGAAGATAACAAAGAGTCAGAAAATGAGATGGGAACTGAGAAATCTAAGGATGAAGTTTCTAGGAGAAAGTCTGGGGATAAAGAAGAATATGCAAGTCCTATGGCTAGCCCACAGAGTAGCCATTTTGCTAATAAGGGAGAATCTGAACATACAGCAGTTAGATCTCCTAGTGCTGAAGTATCAAGAAGTTCATCTGATGGTACAAAAGATGAAGAATCTAACAAAGAAGTATCTGTCATTCCTGCTGTTGAATCTCAAGGAAGTCTGTCTGATGAGTCAGAGACTTCAAAGACTTAAGATGAAAAGAGATCTGAATCTCCTATAGCTGAATCCCCAAAATGAAGAAAGAGCAATAGACTGCGTGTTCAAGCTTTCCTAGGAAAGAAAGGAGAATCATCTACAGCTGCCATTGAGCTCAGTAATGATGAAGCTATATCAGCAAAAGAAGATACTCAAGAAAGAAAAATGAAAGTGTCCACCAAGAACGGTAGCAAAAGGCTAAAAATAGCAGAACTAAAAGAGGCTAGTGGGTATGTAAAAGCAAGCTCTACTGATAATGATAAAGATAATGATCAGATGCATAAACAAACTGATGAGTCAGTTGAAGGAAGTCTACATCCATCCGACTCTAGCTTAGATCATGAAGAAATTGAAGGAGACTTCAGTCTTGAGGATGACGAACCAGAAGATCTTCATATTTCTTATCCTGTTCAACGCAAGAGAAGGATAGTGGTAGAAATTGATGAAGAACCACTAGATGAACTTCCAAAGAAATGGATTAGTCATGGGAATGGAAGGTTGCAAGTGGTGAAAATGACTGCAGCACATCTGCTCAACCATCAAGATACTATAAAGCTAGATTCCTCAACCTTGCTTTATGATACTGAAGTCAAGGATCATGTTATAAGATGGTTTCATCCTCACATGCCATGGGCAAAAGCATCTCTCACTGGAGACAGTAGTTATCTCTCATGGTGCTTCTCTCACCTCCCAAACCTAGAATTGGTGGCACAAAACTTTCCAAGATTGAAGAAGTTTGCAACTCTGCTAATCAAGGATAAGTCTCACTTCAAGATATACAGACATGCTAAAAATCATTACATCCCCTATGACTGTCGAGCAGATTCAGATGGAAGAAGAATTCTGCCCAAGTTTACAATCAAAGAGTTCTCTCACTCTACCAATGAAGATAGTCATGATGAAATTGAGAAGATGTACTCTGACCAAGCAGCGTGGAACTCAACGATTTACCAGATTCTCACAGTCTTTGAAGATCTATCCAAGAGTGAGAATAGTGGAGTCTAATCTGATGCTCAGAAAGAAGAAAATCGTGGAGTGCACCCTAATATTCAATAGGAGGCTGATCAATCAGTAGCTCAAAAATATGATGATAGACATCCTCAAGAGCAAGAGCCTCAGAAGTCCTCAAAATATTTGGTTGAGGAGATTTCTCAAATTGCTGCAGAAGTAAAGGACCTGTCAACAGGAGAAGATAATGAGTTGACAACAAGGCTTCAAGACAGACTCTCAGACATATCCCTCAAGCTTCATCTAAGGGATCAAGAATTTCTGAAGGCCATGAGTGATCAGAAGGAAGAAGCTCTACAAGTTCAGAAGGCTAATAAAGACCAAATCCTATTTCTCTCTGACAAGATTGACAATCTAAAATAGTCTTTCTCTATCCAACTTGAGCTAAGCCAACAAGAACTTAAGATTGAGGTTGGCAACTCCTCTCACCTGATGGAGCAGTTTATGGCAAACGTGGAGCAGCTTTCACAAGTGATTAATGACAGAAAGGGGGAGAAAAAGATACATCATAAGAGACATCTAAGGGGAGAGCACTCAAGGAGGAGATTGAAGGTTCAGTCTAAGAAGAAGCGAAGCAGAGATACAAAGGTGGTCAAGAGGACAAAGGCAAAGAAGAAAGAGCAAGCAGCAACAGAATCATCATCTGAGAGGGAGCCAAAAGATGATGACCCCATGAACGCAGAATCTGAGGGGAAGCTAAACAAAGAAGAAGAGTATGCAACAGAACCAGAAACTGATCAGATAAAGATGTGAAGCATGCATCTGAGGGGGAGCAAGGGAAAGAAGAAAAGAAAGATAAGGAGCAGCAGAAGCTAATCAACAGACATTCTGGAGACATACATGGAGTAAAAGAGGTACATCTCTATCTAGTTAAGTATGTTCTGGATCCAAAATGTAGAGTGTCATAGCATATGTAATTTCATATTCTCATCAATGACATTCATGATTATCTGCTTTAGAAATACAGATGCTCACTATATATAAGATTCATTCATCTCATACATATGTACTAATTATTTTTGTCATAATCAAATAGGGGGAGATTGTTAGGAATACTCATGAGAATGATATTCCTATTTATATATGATTTGATTATGATATAAATGAATGAATATGCAAGTATGCTTGCATTGACAGAAGCTGTAAAGTCCTTTGATAGATAATAGGAATATATGTACAAGGACTTAGAATGAATTGATCAAATGTGTTAGGTTGATCCTACATAAGCAAAACAGCTTCTATAAAGTCCTTAAAAAGAAATGATGTACAAGGAATATAAGTATAGAAAGATCAAACTTGTTAGGTTGATCTTTTACAATGTAATAGATAGGCTTGTCTGTTCGTCGAGCACTGCATTAGAAAACGTAGTCTGCCAGGAGAGACAAAGGAGACTCGAGAGCTATCAAGGCGGAATCGTAGTCTGCAGGATAGTAGATCTCAGAGTTTGTTGTCTACCGGGAGAAACGAGGAAGGATCGTAGTGTGTCGAGAAGAACTTCCTCTGAGCCGTAGTCTGTTGAGGAAGTCACATTTAGAATCAAAGAGACAGTCTGTCTATGAGCTGACTGAGAATCTGCCAGAGCTAAGTCAAGAATCATAGATCACACTTAAAGCAGTGGAGTCTACTGATCATCAGAGGCAAAGATAGTAGTCGGGCCAAATCAGACGAGGACAGCAAGCACAAAGGCAGAATCGTAGTCTGTCAAGGTCTGATCTCGGAATCGTAGTGTCTGCAGCAATAAAGCTGAATTATAGTCTGCAGAGCTAAGGTTTCCACAATGGTTGCTCAACAACGCTAAGGGAAGAATCGTAGTGTCAACACGATTCTCATCAAATGGGCACTCCCAATATATCCAAAGCATGAAGCCTCTTGTCTGAGCTACAAAGACACATTCTACATGAAGAGTACCAGAGAGCACTCACCGAATGGCATGCAAGCTAACAAAAGATCTGAGCATCAACTCTATCAACATGCAGACTGAGTTGTGAAGCCATTCGAGATGAAATCTTCCACAAGCTAATCAGAAGAAGACTTCATGCAAAGTAACTGACTAGAGAAAGTCAGCAAGTGCAGTAGTTGTCAAGAGAACAGAAAAAAATGATCTTGAGAATCACTCAAGATCGTAGTGTTTCCCAAAGTGAAGAAGGAACTGATACAACCTATAGAGATACAGGCCAGCTTGTGAAGAACAAGACAGAAGTGATTAAGCATGGGTCAGACCATTGAAGATAGGTGAACGGGAGATCACCAGGAGAAAGGAGCTGGGTATGCCACAAATCTGAAGTGTCTTGCTATTCAGAAGAGGTCAGAACGACAAGTCAAGATATCAGTTCCTGAGATTAGTCAAGGCAAGCAAAAGTGGTGAAGCACTGCACAAGAGAAGGAAGAGGTGTTCCACATTGAAGATCCAAGAACACTTTTCAGAATCGTAGTGTTCTATCAACCAGTCAAGGTAACATTAAACATGACACACTACAATAAAGGTCCAAAAACACTTGCATCAGAATCGTGGAGTTCGGGCATCTGAGTATTGAAGCACTGGTAATGAATTAATATAAAGACTGACATCCGAACCTTGTTGATTGAGAGGATCAATGCAAAAGGACAACTCCTAAGGATTCGAATCAAGGAATCAGAAAGGAGAAATAAAGATGACTACCAGCCTGACACTGAACAGTGACAGCTCTAAGGCGGTAGGTGAGAAAATAGACCACTGTGTCAGTAAAGTCAAAAAGGACCTGTCACGTCACATCAGCAGTCTGCACCAAATAACTCGAGATCTGTGAAGCAATTCAAAAAGCTTCCAATGGCTACTTTCCAACGGAAAGATCATGGAAGGGTATTTAAAGGATAAGCTTCAAAGATAAGAGATGTTGCTGAGTTGCAGATTCGTCGAGTTGTTGGAATGCTATATTATTGACTCTACGAGTTCCACCAGAGCTGAAGAGAACAAGTCTCAGTAGCAGTGAGACTACGAAGGTGGAAGTGAAGCAGACTTGAAGAAGGACTGAACAGACTAGAGCTTCACTCAACAAGGATTAGAATGGCACTGAAGATGGAAGCCAAGTTGAGAGCCGAAGAGGCCATGAAGATAGCATTCAGAAAAGTGAGTGAGCATAAAGAAGATCAGATGATCCACTCTACGGATCACCATGAAGAACTAGAAGCTGAAAAGGAAAAGATGCAGAATCATGTCTACTTATCTATCAAGAAGGGTTCAAGGAATTCTAAGCACCAGAAGAACGTGACCCACAATAAAAAGCCTTAGCAGTCCTATGTGGTGAAGATGAGCTGAACAGAATAAAGATCAGATGCACCAAAGAAGAGGTCCAAACTCGAAGAAGAATGCTGAGGACCAAGCCTAGCTGCTAAGTACAAAGATGATCAAGCTTCAAGACATCTTAGCAGCAAAGCACAAACAACAACAACTACAACTACAAGTAGCTAGGGCCAAAGGGTCCTTGTTCGGAGGGACTAAATGAGTTCCAAGCCGGAGGGCTTGAAGAGTTCTTAGTGAACTAGAGTTCCAAGCCAAAGGGCTTAAAGAGTTCAAAAGTGAACTAAAGTCCCAGGGCTGCTGGCCTTGAAGGAATCTTAGTGATTCAGGGTGCTGCCCATTCCTTAGTGGATTTCTTGCGAGAGTGTAGAAGAGTGGATTAGGAGTCAAGTTGGCTCTGAATCACTTAAAACCCTTTGTGTCTTTTACTTTGTGTTATGTACTTTATGTCTTTACATTAAGTACTTAACTACTATAACTGCTTTGTATTGAGTAACCAATTATAACTAAACTAACTCCAAGAACATTGTATCAATGTTTATCAATATATCAATGAAAGGGGATATTTAACTTATTCCACTGTGCTTGAAATGATTCTTATGTTTGTTATGTGCTAACTTCTTAGCAATACAAAATAAAATGGGAAAGAGTTTTAAAATGCAAAGGATCTATTCAACCCCCCCTTCTAGATCTATTGTTGTGCCTACTGGGAACTAACATAGTTCTTTGCTAGCTGGTCACCGATCATCTCATCCTGTGAGGTATCCATCACCTCCTCCAGCACAGCCTCCTCCTGGTCTACAGAATGGCTCCCCTGACTATCTCCAAGCATCCTATAATAATACAAGGATACAACATCAGTACTACAATAAAATATATTCATTGATGAAATGAAATAATATTTTATTAAGTACAACACATACTCGATGAATTTCCACAATCCATCTTCTAACATACTCTATAAGAGTTTTCTACTAAGGTTATGACCTAGGTTTCGCATTCCTAATGTTTATAACCTACGGTTTTGATACCAACCTGTGACACCCCCAAATCTAGGTCTCCTAACCTTGAATTCAGTGTTCATGATACTTAATAACAAGCATACATTCTAACTAATGCGGAAGAATAAACATATATTGTTCATCATAATAATAATAGTCTTACACATGGTTCCAAGGTTCACTAACCTTAACTGAAACATACTCCTAATACTATAAAGAGTTTACATAACCAATAACATTTAAAATAAACCAATACATAAGTTTCTTCCAGCATCTATTCTTGAACCTTCCCTTTCCTTTGTCCCCTTTGGACGATTCTGCCTTAACCGAAATAAATGTCATGATATGGAAAGGTTAAGCAACTAATTTGCTTAGCAAGTTTATATGCAAGGGAGATATATCATGATTAGAAAGAAGTTTCACTTTCGATGTTCAACAACAGTATAAAATTATGAAGGAACATGAATTAATAGTCAACAGTTAAATATTTGAATAATTGAATAACAGGTACTGAGTGGTTTGAAATAACCATGAACATTTGCCAAGGTTCTCAGTCATTTAAACTGGACCTCTTAATAAGTTTTGGCATTCAAGGGGATCAACATTTCATATCCCGTGATTTATGCATAAACACTTAATAATCCAATATTGATATCATGCTTTAATCAAATTCGTCCTTTTCTCAGTCAAGAGTTCTTATTATATCAATTTAATAAGAATAGCTTTTAAAACACATTTGATTTAACAAATTTAAACATGTTTGATCTAGCTGACACAATTAGCATAGATCTATCTCATAAACTGTTCATAAATGAAGAACTATAATCTAATTTGCAGTTCAATAATAATAGAACAGGAATTCATTTGCACAAAGTGCGAATCTCAATAATTAATATAGTGGTGAATAATTAACAATAATTATTCAGTAACATGCTTCAAAAATAAGAACTCGAGTTTGAGTTAGGGAACTTGCCTGTTTGACGAGCTATAACTATCTAGCTTTAATTAAAACTATTTGATTGACCTAGCATTGACATTGTTGGCCTACTAATTAGTACTGCGTATAATCGTACGTCTATACGCTTATTTATGCTATTATCTAGCAAATACTTCAATCACAATATACACGTAGTATAATGTACCATCATTAGTCTTATAGGTTATTTAATAAACCTTAGGTTAATGATTAAATAAATTTATAAGATTTTTCTTAAGTAATAAACACTTATTAGACCCTTAAATAATTTATTATAATTGTTTAATTAATGAGTCATTTAAATTATCTCCATATATTAACTCTATCTTCTTTTTATTACCATTTAATATTAGTTAAATAATAATTAATTAATTACCTTTAGTTATTATTAAATAAATAATAACTAGTTATATCTGCTTATTATTTAATGTTAATTAAATATTGAATAATTAACATTATTTATATTTAATTATTATTTAATATTAATTAAGTAATAATTAATTAATCATTTATCCTTGAATAATAAATAATTGATTTATTAGTATTTAATTATTCATTACTATTAAGAAATGAACAATTAATTAACCTTTTAATTTACTTCATAAGTCTTTAATTATTCTTTCTTATTAACTTAAGAATAATTAATTATCATTTATTCTTTTATTATTTAATTATTTATTTATTTATCCTTGAATAATAAATAATTAATTTACTTCATAAGTCTTTAATTATTCTTTCTTATTAACTTAAGAATAATTAATTATCATTTAATATTAACTAAATAATAAATATTTACTTTATAAATTTTATATCAATATTAGTAAGTAATTACATTATTATATAATCTTATTTAAGCATTCTTTAATCATTATTTAATATTAATCTATGGTTTAACCCTATTTATTATTTAATTTTATTTAAATAATCAATAGTTACTTTATTAATACTAACTCCACTTAATTATCACCCAATACTACTTAGATAATAATTAAATAGTTAATTACATTCAAATTTTATGTAATTAGTTTAGTAATCAATTTATTGCATTAAAAATTATAAATTAGTGAGTTTAGAATGATTTTAAATGACTTTAAACCAATAATTACTTAATAATTAGTTAACTGTCCAGAAAAATTTTGGATTAAATATCTTAATATTCTTCAAAATTTTACAAAAATTTGGGTCCAAGAACCACCACCGAAAACGACTGGAAAAGGGCCGAACCGGTCGTCGGAATGTTCTGGCCGGTTCGGTTCTGCTGAACCGGCAGTAGGTTTTCAAGATTTTGATTTTTTTCCATATTTTGGGGTCCTTCACTAAAACTTGAATAAAATAAAATCTACAACTTTGATTTAGGCCCAATCAGACTCGTTGGATTCGTATCTTCCTGAACTACAATTTTCATTCATCAAACATCAAATTTGGATCTGTTTTGATCCCGAAAAATAGCCCAGAAATGACTGTTCTGGCAACATGAGTTCATAGTTGGAGTGTTTTGGTAATAAATCCATATCTTACTCATTTTTAACATTTTTACATGCTTCCAAAGAGGTTTTACTCTTAACTCATAGTTCTAGCATACCAAGAAACAAAATCACAAACACCATTTGTAGATTTCAAAATGAAAAGCATAGTTCACCCCTTTTAAATAAATTTTTCCTAAAAACTACTTTAACTTCCTTTTCCCCAAATTTCCAACACAAACTTATATAGATGAACAAGTTAAACATATTATACCCAAGATTTATCATTCACACAAGACTCTAGCCTTTTAAAACTTGTACTTCCATGAATCTCTCACAAGATCACATAGAACATACAAAATATAAAACTAGGATTTGATTTTTCTTACCTTATCTTGTGAGATGTCCTCCTTTTCTTTCCAAAGTAATTTAGGAACTTGGGATGCATGAACAACTTCCTTCTTCCCCCTTCCCAATATTCGAACCTATCTCTCTCTCTTCCTCTCTTTGTATTTTGCTAGTTGGGAGAAAATAGAAGAAGAAGAATGGTGGAGAAATGAAATGAAATGAAGTAATGTAATGTAATGAAATGAAATGGGATGTGGGGATTAAGCTAATATCCGCCATATTCTTTTTGTCCCTTGGACAATAGGGTTAGCCTTATCTCTTCTTAATCATGTCTAATCATGTCATTAAGGATGCTAATTAGATTTTTCACCAATGGGAGTATGACACACTTGTCCTTGTTGTAAGAACTTCTACTTATGGAATTGGATTAGCATAATCTTTGCCCTAGAAAGCCTAATGTGGCTGGTTTTTTCTTGCCCATAATCCATTCATTTTTCTTTTATTTTATTACACAAATTTTATTAATCAAAGGTCTAAAATACCCTTAATCAAGTGGCTAAGTATGGGCTTGCATTTTTATTTATTTTGGGCTTCTCCTTTAATTGTTTTGGGCTATGTAAAAAACATGGTCTAACAATTTTAATATGTGTTACCTGTAGACACTCAAAATTTTCCTTGCCCAATACTAAAACTGTAGAAGGGCAAATCTGTCAATCAAGCCAACCTCGGTCCCGACACCAGACATCCAATCTAAATCTGGTCACCAATGCCGGTCCTTCAGCCTAAATCCGATCCCCAATGTCTGTCAATTCTAGTCAAATTCGATCACCAATATCGGTACTCCAGCTAATTCTGATCGTCAATCTGACCGTCAATCCAACTCCGATCGTCAATCGGACCGTCAGATCATCCCCGATCTCAATATCGGGACATCAGCTCAAACCCAATCATCGATATCAGGACAACCACAGCACCGATCAACCATATCGAGATGTCAAAGCAGCCTCGGCAACAACCCGGGATGTACAAATCAGCCCCGAAAGCAAGCTGGGAGGTACAAATCAGCCCCGACAGCAACCCAGGAAATACAGCTCAGCCCCGGCATCAGTCCGGGAAGTCAGATCTACTTTGGACATAAACCTGAAGCACCACAACACTTCTAAAAGAGAACTTGGAACGACCACGTCAGCCACAGAGGCAACACTGGGGATAAATAGACTCGAATGGGATCCAAGTCTTGGAAACAGCTCCCGGAAGTCAACCAGAGGCAATGCCGACACCAAGGGCAATCCCGGGAGGGGCAAAATAGTCATTTTACAAACTCTCATCTGATTAGTCAAACTCAAGCCGAATTGAAGACACAAAGGTTAGAAAGAACCACAATGGTGATCCCAGGTGAAAACAGCGTCAGACGGCTCGACGGGCAAACTATGGGGAAACGAAGACCCGGTTATGAAACCATCTTTGGGGACTTAAAAAGGTTTAAATCCAATATTATTGTGACACTCTCAGTGACGGCTTTCTGGAAAGTTATAGCATGCCGCAAACGGACTCTCCGATCAAAAGTTATGAAGTTTCGAACCTGACATCGCGTTGCACTTCGAGATAACCAAATCCGGCACATGGGCCCCACCTAGGGGAGTCGCACCTCTACCTGCGACTGTCGCAGGTACAGTGGAGGCTCCTTGGCCTATAAATAAACGTGCCCCCCGTTCATTTTCAACAATTCTGAAACGCAGCAAAGCTCTACCTGTTTGATTTTCTGACTTTTACACCTCTTCTAAACCCAAATATTTTTACTCCAAGATGTAGACAAACCCATATACTACCACATATAAAAAAAAACACCAGTAGATTTGGTCGTTTGAAGCCCACTAAGTGGCAAAAAGCCCGTTTTGCAGGCTATTGTAAGTATTTTTACGATCAGCAAGTTGCTATTACTACTTTGCACTGTTTTACACTTGCACACGAAATTTCAATTTCTAAATATGCCTGGAACTTAGTTCCGTGGCCGTTTTCGTCAAAACTTGATACATTTTTGTACATAAATGCCGTTTTCAGCATTTCTACAACTCGGATTGACGATCTGTCAGCTTTAACAGCTCCACTGCACTTGCACGCACATTCTGGCAACTTCGCCGGGCTGGGTTCTCTTCCCAGTTCGGGTTTGACATTTTTTTGTATATATTTAACTGCAAATGTACTAACATTTCAATTCTGTCAAGCCCGACTTTCAAATCCGAGGTAGTTTACTTCTTTTATATACATTTATCCATATATAAGCGACCTTCACCATTACTAGTACTCATATCAGTCTTGATTGACTACATTTCTGTAAATATATATATATATATATATATATATATATATATATATATTTTCAGTCAGCCTGGATTATTTCGTGGTCGTTTTACTGCTTTTTACACAATTCTGCATACTGGGTGCTCTCCCCAGTCACTAGGAGACTACTTTTCTGTCAATTTCAATTCCAGTACGGGCACAGGCGTGAAAGCCCATCACCTTTTTCACTATTTTTCTATATATATATATATTTCATTTCTATCACAACCTGAATTATTTCGTGGCTATTTACAGTTTTTTAATATATATATATATATATATATATATATATATATATATATATATATTTCAATTCTAGTCCGGGCTTGCGAGTGAAAATCCATCGCCCTTTTACAGCTTTTGTATATATATACATATATATATATTGCTTACTCAATTCCATTCAACTGCTGTATTCAACATTCATTTGTATATGAATCTGCACTGATATATCTGCGGGCGGTCTAGATTTATTTAAATCTCGCCACTTCTAGTTTTCAAATGGTTCAAAACATCCAAACTGAATCGGGATGCTAGAATGGCTGAGATTTCCTTAAATCTAGTTTTCTTTCTAGTTTCAGCACTGAAAGCAAACTCGCGTCCCTTAGATCGCTATCTAGTGGGAACGAGTCGCTTTGGCCACGCACAACCAGGATTTACTAATGCATCCTTGGTTCCATTGTGATGTGATGACACATATATTTATCTCTGTGCAAATTTGAACTGTGCAAGTTTATTGGCTACTCACATGTGAGCCTAGGAATCGTTGGATTCATGATCAAAACGATCAGAATCTGATTCCCATGATGGACAAACTCCGATTTATAGATGTACCCTGCCAGTTTTTCTGTAAAATGTACCTACACAGACCTTAAAACGGTTATCCAGAATTAAGGTCTTAACATAGTGAAAATATGGATTGTCATGTCAGCGTCCCTCCGATGGTTTTCATACCCATGAGGAGACCGACACTTGTAATACTTCCATGGTCGAGGATGCTTCGCAGCCCGACAAATCACCATTCACATGTAGCCTTAAGGCTATAAAGATAAAATTGAAAGTGGCGATGTGTTTCAATTCCTATGTCAGCGTAGGGGTTTGATAAATAGCTTTCAAAACATCGCTGCCAATTCAATTTCAAAGCTTTTTGCAAATCAAATTAAATGCTTTTGCAAATCAAATCAAAGACTGATTTTCAAATTAAATCAAACCCTTCGTATATAGGTTCAACGAAGCCTGTCAAAACTTTCAATCAATTAAATCAATAGGCCTAATTTTCAAATAGCATTCACTCACGCTTTCAAGTTTTAAGGGAAATATTGAAAAGATTGCGGTACCGTGTTTACACGGGAGTCGTGGGGTGCCTAACACTATCCCCACACTTAACCAAGCTCCTGAACTCAAAACTCCGACTTCAAAGATCAAGTTTCGACAGTGTCCAGTATTTGGGCCTCTTTTCAAATCAAATTCGGTCGAGTTGGTACAACCATTTTCAAAACTACCAACTGGCGACTCTGTTTAAATCAAATCAAATCATCGACATATACACATGTTGGCCTCTTTCCTAAAAAATCCTTCAAAACCTTTTTTTGCAATAAAAAGAATAAGGTTAGAGATAACTTAGGAAGATCGATTTGAGGAAACCCGGGTTACGAATCGACCCGCGGGATTCTTAAATTTTCCAACTTCGACAGGTGGCGACTCTGCTGGGGACAGTAGAGGGCTTAGGCCGCTTTCAATCTTTTTAAACATTTTCCTTTTTAAACTATTGAATGCTTGAAATCCTGATTCTCCACAGTCAATGGATAAATGAATGCTGCGTCTTTCATTAAATGTATGAATGCTATGCCTTTACATTGAATGAATGAG
Organism: Panax stipuleanatus; assembly: GCA_020205555.1. Classification (NCBI taxonomy): domain Eukaryota; kingdom Viridiplantae; phylum Streptophyta; class Magnoliopsida; order Apiales; family Araliaceae; genus Panax; species Panax stipuleanatus. Next base: position 30,913,436 of record CM035115.1, read on the forward strand.
AATGAATGCTTTAGTGCTTTGCACGAACTGTCATTACATGCATAAGCGGTGAGGCCAATGTATGTGATTGTATTGATAGTAGTGTGCATACAAGCCAATCATGTATGATGATAAAGCACATACTTTGTAAACAATCTTATTTATTTATTAATAAAATATTCATTTAAGGCATTTAATTATCTACATGGTGCTATTTTTAATAATATGTAAATAACCCATAGTTTTAAGCAATGATTTTAGAATCATGATGAGATCATGCTAATGAGATCTAAATTCTTAGAAAACTTAAAAACTAAAATAGTTCCCAATTGTGGGATTACTAAAATGGGGATTAGTAAATCCGGATAGATTGGTACATATGTTGCTTGATCATTGGATGAGGATGACTGATCTCATGGTCATTTGTGTAAAGACACTAAAGCAGGTATGTAGGTGCTTATTGGAGAATAAGTTCAATGAACGTGACTCGCTATGGAATACCTAATGAAGTTTTACTCGCCTGTCAATAGGAATTCCTAATGTGATAGTAGTACAAGTGATCCTTTGACTTGAGATCATCATAGTATCTTGTATGTAACAAATTATACTTTGACTTTTTCCTTAAGGCCTTTTAAGGCATATATAGGGTATGCTTGGATATAATGAGTTGCAGATGGAGATAATGTATGGTCAATAAAGAATCTACCACCTCTAGTAAAAGAGGAGATATGTCCTATGTGATTCGTTAAATGACAACCCAGGAATCCTTGGCCAAGGTAGAATGAAATTAGAAAGAGGTTTCTAATTTGCATTATTTGGAGTTGTGCATTTTCTAATCGAAATACATATGATTAAATAAATTAAGACTTGACAGTAAATCCATGTTATATATTTAATTGGGACATTGTATGGTGGAAGAATTGAATTATACGGTAACTATTAACCCGCAGGTTCTTTTATGATTAATGTTGAAATCTATATTATCTGGAAAGTCGTTGATCGCTAGGGAGGCTTATCCCTATTGTAAAATAAATATTATTTATTTAAATAGATTATTAGTTTAATTTATTTATTTAAATAAGATTAAAATTATTCTAATTAATTTATTCACAACCGGTTTAATATGGAGAACCTAAAGGGTCACACCATAAAAGAAAGAAGAATTATTTAAGAAGAAAATGGCATGATAGTTAAGTGTAATTAATTTAATTTTTGGTGATAGAATAAATTAAATAGCTTAATCTTTATTATTTAATATTTTAAAAATATTAAATATAAATTAATAAGAGGAGTCTTAATTTTATTATTATTATTATTATTATTATTATTATTATTATTATTCTAAAAGAGTTTAGGAATTAATATAATATTAGTACTCTCTCTCAATCCTAATAAGATTAGGATATAAATTAATTAAAAGTGTTTAATTAATTAATTAAATAAAAACCTATTCTAATTGGATTAGGAAGGTTAACCTAATATCTATATAAGAGAGTCTTATATCAGAAATAAGGTACGTGAATTTTTCCAAAGGTTGGGAGTACACATATTCTATAGAAATAGAAACAAGGGTTAAGCCAATAACCCATTTTCCTGAGTTCTTCATCTTCCTTGGTGGATCACCGTTAGAGGCCAAACATTTGGGTGGCTGACATTGATCAAGGGAAGGAGCCACTACAGAGGAATCAAAGGAGTAGAACTTGTACCTGAGGAAGCTTGGATCTTCAAAGGTATAATTCCATCCTCTCCTTCTATGTATTGACTGATAATTGATGCACAAGAAAGATCATGGTTAAGGGTTTGTAAGAAAATTTTAAAATCTGATTTTTCATCCCTTCCGCTGCATTTATATAATTTGATTGCATGCTTATGTTTCTAGCAAACCCAACATGTATGTTGTGTGTCCCTCCACCAGGAGGCTAACCCGGTCGGTGATAAGTAAGGACTCTGGGGACGACTAAGTCTCCGGGGCTGCCTCCTGAAAATGCACCACCCAAATTCGCTCCAGTTGAACAATCGGATTAACTTCCCTTCTAGTAGATTGCGATGATCTGGGAATCTTCATGCCGAAACAAAAGCCGCAAGAGTAACCTAAGATAGGTCAGCCTCTGATTAACCAAATTCGAAGGAAAGCTTCTTCATGCCTTCCTCTTTCAATTCCATGTCAAGTCTCCAATTACTGAGGAGCACAATGTAAATGATATAATGAAAGATTTACTTTCTTGTCAGATAAATATCCTGTCATCCTGCCATCAAAGCAACTAACCTCGGTTTTACAGGATAAAATCTAAAAAACACATCATGCATCCTGTACTTACCTACCTCAGGAAATTGACACGCCTACGTTTTGTTGTAGGTACAAAAAAGTGGTCTCACTACTAGATCAAAAACTGAAAATGCACAAAGCCTTTCCACCGACATGGCTGAAAGTAGCCAATGCGAGTTGGGTTCCGTAACTCGAAAAGAGTTTGAGCGACTTAAGAATCAAATAGCAGAGTTGGATATCCTTCTAAAAGAACAAAGTAAAAACACTCAGGGCCAGCCAACACTTAATCAAACAGAGTCCTCCTCACAGGGTGGTAATCAAAGCGATAACAAAAAGGGGGAAATGTAGATCCCTGAACCTCGATCCAGTAAAAGAACCAACAAAATCCCTGAAATCACAAATCTCAGGGAAGATCAGGAAACTTGCGATCTCCGAAGCAAAGTTTGACAAATGGAAGAAACCATCCGTTCAATCAAAGGGACTGGAAACCTTCGAAATGTCACCTATTCAGATCTTTGCATATTCCCAGGGGCTAGATATTCTAACAAATTCCAAGTCCCAGAGTTTGAAAAGTATAATGGGGCAGGCGATCCTTATACGCACTTGAAAGTATACATTGGCGAGCTAGGGTCTTATGCTGAAGACGAAAACCTCAGAATACAGCTTTTCCAAAAGAGTCTCACTAAAGAGGCTAGGACTTGGTATGCCCAACTTGATAATGCAAAAATTGTCAGTTGGGAAGAGTTAGCTCACTCCTTCCTAACTCAATATAGCTTCCAGCCTTAGATGGCTCCGGATCGATATCAATTGACCAAAGTCAAAAAGCAGAGTACCGAGTCTTTCCGAGAGTATACCCAAAGATGGAGACGTCTGGCAGCACAAGTCAGCCCGCCTATGACCGAAGCAGAAATGGTGATGACTTTCATAGTTATCCAAAAGGCACCTTACTCTGTGTGGATCTTGGCCGGGATAGGAAAGCCATTCTCAGAGATGATCAAACATGGAAAAATGACAGAGATGGGCCTGAAAGCAGGCAAGATCAAAGATCTCATAGCCTTGAAAGTAGTCGTCGATCATATACAGTCTGGAAACTATGCGAGTGATCCCATGAAGGTACCTAAGGAAGGCGATGAAGATGTATCCCTCGTTGTACAGGGGCAGTCTAGGAGACCTAACCATAGTCCCCCCATTTGGAAGAGGGAAGGCAATCTGCCGTCACAACATACTGCATTCAACAATTACCAGGAGAGAAAGAGAAAATTCGAAAGAACTGAAAATCGGGTGTTCACTCCACTAGGTGTTTCCCTTGAAAACATGTTGGTGATGTTAATATATCACAAGAAAATTATCGAGCTGGCTCCACCTCTGGATCCAAAAAGCAAAAGATACGATCCTAGCCAGAAATGTGCTTATCATTCTGGATCTCCAAGCCACGATACGCAAAATTGTTGGTCCTAAAAGCATAAAATTCAAAACCTGATTGAAAACGGCGATATTGTGGTCCAACAACATGACCATCCAAATTTCAATGCCAACCTTCTGATGCAACATGATACAGATGGAGTAAACATGATCGGATCAGGAAGCGATGAAATGTATCCAAATCGTAAATACATACGAAGGATAGAGGAATACCCCCAAAGGAACATAACAAAGGTCCTCAAGTTGGAAAATACAGAGGAGGGTCTGACGATAATACAAAAATTGGATGCGATTCAACATCAAGTAACTCTGCTGGCTAATCTGGTAATGTGCCAACATCAGGATACGAGGCAGGTTTTCACTCAACTATTAGAAAGCCAAGAGAAAGAGGAGGTTACTCAGAAGATAAGCATATCTCCCTCCAATATTAGCCAGCTAACAGAAGAAGATCAAAGCATACTGAATAGACAAGAAAAGTGGAGTGATAAAATTCCTAGAAGATCCCGACAAAGGAAAAATAGTCCAGAGGAATGCGAATTCCCAAATAAGAAATATCAATCAACATTCCAAACACGAGAAAACCCTCAAAATCCTACGGCACCGAGAGTCGGGGAGAGTCGGCGAAGAAGGGTATTCATACCTGTGGAGGACTCATTGGAAAATATGTTAGCACTGTTGGTTACGCAGAGAAAGATTACTGAGTTTTTGCCTCCTACCAAGCCCGAGACAAGAAGTTATGATGCCACAAAGATATGTTGCTATCATTCTAACTCACCTAGACATGCAACCGAGGAATGCTGGTCTCTAAATCACAAAATCCAGGACCTCATTGAAAATGGAGAACTGAAGAAAGAATTCCCCATGACCAGAAAAGGTGAGAGGGAGATAAAGAGCTCAAGATGCCCACTCGAAGCGGGCAGTTCAAAGGATGTGAAGGCTATGAGCATCCATCCTGGCATAACACAAGGTGGACCGACCCTAATACTGGGAGTGACAGAAGAAACAAAAGAATCTCCCAATGAAGTTCATCCACCATCATCAAATATCTTGATGCCCAAAGCCAATAACTACATGCCTGACCTTATCCTTCTGGAAGATGAGGAGGAGATACTGATCCTTCCCCGTACAGAAAAAGCCTAAAAGGAAAGTTCCTTGCGAGAGATACAACATCAGTGTGAGGGGGATTTCATGCTCAAATCCTCTCAAGGCTATGAGAAAAGTGAAGGAGCATATGAAGAAAAAGGTGGCGAAATTCTCAAGGAAGCCAAGCCCTCGAGGAATCTGGAGTTCATATCTTTCTGCGTTGAGTCCAGTTTAAACCTCCTTAAGGGATATGCTGATTTAGGAGGCGATCAATTTACGACAAGGATTGAAGATGTTCAGAGCCAAGAGGGAACCTCTATCACTAGCCTCGTAGGCGACATAACCACGGACGACTGGACTATCAAACCTCAGCTAGCCAGGAGGACATAGATCCAGAGGAAAGTTGCGAGTTCTAGAGGATGTTGGGACGTTATCTTTTTCTTAGCCTTATGCCTTTCATTTTCCATGCATACAAAATCAAAAGACCAAAAAATCAAAAAATCAAAAAAATCAAAAAAGGAAAAAATCAAAAGTCGAGCCTTTCACTAATAGCTTGAACTACGAAAGACCTGATCTCCCTCAACTCGGGAGTACGTAGGCAACCATCTTGGTGCGGTCAAACCAAACAAAAAATTCAAAAACCCTCGAATCCAAACACAAAACAAACAAAAACTCAGAAGCTCATCAAACCAAACTCAGAACCCAAAAGGGACACTTCTCAGCCCTCTCTCAAAAACAAGAACTACGAATGACCTGATCTCCCTCAACCCGGGAGTACGTAGGCAGCCATCTACGGCGCGGTTTGACCTTTAAGAAAAAATAAAAAAATAAAAACCAGTTCCAAGACACTGAAGACAAATAAAAGCTAAATTCTATCAAACCACCTGGTCAACAAGCCTTGCTGAAGAAAATCAAAGCTAGTCTCTAAACCCGTGGATAAGTGGGATACCAGTGCCAACACAGCATCTCTTTGAAGATAGAGAAGCAGCTGCAAGCTCCTAACCCTAGGGTCTCCATACGAGCCAGAACATCCACTGCTATTTGCATACTATGGCCTCGTCCCTCTCAGCAAAGGCAACATCTCGAGTGGCTCGGGCCTCGCCTCTATCAACAGAAGTTGTATCTCTAATAGAATGGGTCGTCAACATCAACTCCCTGAACTGATCTCTCTCAAAGGTCATCCGAGCTGTCGAATCTGCCATAGCCAGATCTTTCCCAGCAGGGACACTCGGTAGGTCACCGACCAAAGCCACGGTCAAAGCCATCATATCACCAACCATCACAAGCCCTTAAGTCAAATTCATTGGAGTCCAAAGGCATCTCGACATCAAGCGTCAAAGTTAGAACAATAACACAGCGATATATCAAGCATAAACATCCGCAAGGACGATCGAAGAGCTGAAGCCTCAATCTGAAACTTTCATCAAATCAAAGGAAAGGTCATCAAAGCCAATTGCTATTATAAATCAAAAACAATGACTGGGGCATCCAAGCATTAAAACCAAAATACACTACCTATTCACCATGGGGATCGTGCGATTAAAAACCCTTGCGATCTCGGAATCTTATCAACCCATCGATCAAACATACAACCAAGAAATCCTCCCAGATGACAAGCAAGACTAGGGCAAGTCCAAAATCAACAACAACCCGATGTTGGGACCCTTACAACAAGACTGGACCAATTCCAGAAATGGCGATAATTAAACACTAGGGCATTTATCAACCATCCAATCAACATGCACCAGTCGGCACCATCTGCATGGTTCATCATCATCCCAGCTTCCATCATTGGCGATTCGGTATGATCAATCGATCTTTTCCAGTCATAATTTTCTTAGAATACTGCGATCCGCTGATAAGGTATGACTCTTTCATCTCTTTATGTGCTTTCAAATTCCATGCATTAGCGATCATACACCTTTATTAGAGTTTTAGAAAAAGAGAAAAAAAAAAGATTTTTGCTTAACTTGTTATGAATTGGATTAATTCTGATAAACGTCCGTGGAGCAAGAATCATGAAAGCGATTAGAGAATTAAGACCATTCAACCTTTGGATTAGGCATGACGTCCTAGTTTTAAATCACCTTTTAGAGCAAACTTAACCTCATATGCATGCCTGCACTTTGCGATTGACCTGATTCTTAGTTGTGAGGTATGAAGCTATGATGACAAGGATGAAAATTAGTGGCCAGCCTACTTTCTTGAATTATGGTCTGGGTTACTCGAGTAATTAAGCCCGAGGGGTGTCTCTACCCCTGGTGCCCTAAAGCCATCTGGTTTGGGAGCCACCGGCCCAACGCTCGTTACATGGGTAACTCAGTTCCTAAGAAAATGAGCATTTCAAGAAATCAAAGCATAAGCAGATTCGAATCGTGGCCTAGGTTACTCGAGTAATTAAGCCCGAGGGGTGTCTCTACACTTGGTGTCCTAAAGTCGTCTGGTTTGGGAGTCACCGGCCCAACATTCACTACATGGGTGACTTAGAGCCTAAGAAAATGAATCTTGCACCAGCTCAGGCGAATCAAAAGAATAGACCGCCTAACTTGTCTCGAAGTGTGGCCTTTGTTACTCGAGCCAGTAAACCCGAAGGGGTGTCTTAACACCTAGTGCCCTAAAATTGTCCGATTTAGGAGTCATTGATCTAAAACTCGTTATATGGGTAACTCTGAAAAGCCTAAGAAAATGAGACAAAGTTAAGCGAGAAAAGCAAAAAAATTTACAAGAATAAATAAGATCATCTAGAAATCATAGAAGAGAAACCTCTGCTAAGGGTTGCGTCACATATAGTGCACATATCATATGATCTTAATCTTGTGAAGAGTAGTGTCTAAAGCGAAGATGAGATATCTCTGATGAAGGGAGATAAGTCTTGTGAATCTAATCCTACCATAAAAAATGACTATGGACGCTTAATAGTTTTCTTGCGATTTCTCAACTTGTCAAGCAAAAATTTCGATTTCCTTAGGAAAAATTCATTTTCATACTCCCTTTCAAGATCTTTAGGGATAAGATGAGAGAACATTGAATACAAGCATTCAATTTCATAAACTCTAAATTTCAAATGCCTCATACTAATCCTGACGGCCCGAGTCATCAAGCTGTCGGTACATATTGTTGTTTGTCTGAATGTGCAGGATATTGCTCACCGTGGACATGGTCAACAAAGCGAGTTTTTCTATGAACCCCATTAACAACCTGCGAAAGGGCTGGGGCATTTTTCCATTCCAAGAAATGGAAAGGATCTACGGCGAGACCAAGTTCCTCATCAAAAGAAAGGGAGAGTTCCTGAAAGAAATCAAGGCGACATCAGCTGTCCCTCCACAAAAAGGGAAAAGTCTTCAACAGAGTCCTTAACTCAGGAAGAACAGATGCCCGATGACCAATAGATCTAGCGAAGGAAATCTGCATCATCAAACATGTCAACCTGCGCCAAGTCCTCACAAGTCGAGGCCTCTACACTGAAGTTCAAATCTAGGCAATAAAAGAACGGGCTACATTTTCCAGGACGTCAGCATCACCTGGGTCACCAGCCAGGCCAGCGTCTAACCCAGCAGGGTTGTAAGTGAAAAGCTTACCCTTTTTTCACACTCAATGATCAAACTATTGGCATCAATCCAGCATAGCATCGAAGAATAATCCGGTAATGTAAACTATGGAAAGTAACTTCAGCAAAGATATCAGGATACCTCCTAATAAAGCCATTAGTGTTTGAACCACCAAAGGAACTAGAACCAAATCCAGATCAAGAAAATAGCAGCCCCTGCGAGATCCTCACCAAAAATGGCATATAAGAGGGGAACATCCAAATTTGTCCAGCGAATGACAAAAGGAGCCATACGGGAGTTAGAGGTGCTAAGCCTATCAAAATCCATGCCTAAAAAGAAACACCAAATCACCTCAAAAAAGGGTAAGGTATGGTTCTATATTAATTCAATTAAGCATATGCATCAACCTAGGATAAATTAAGATCATCATATCATGTCTGGTCTGCACATGTGCAACAAGCGCTACATTAGCGCACATTTCCATCAAAACATTTGGCATGCATACCCAATAGAGTGTCTGGTCTGCACATGTGCAACAAGTGCTACATCAGCGCACATTTCCATCAAAATATTAGGCATGCATACCTAATAGAGTCAAATATGCGTACACATTAAACACACATACTCGATGGAAAAGTCTACTACTGTTCGAGTAGGCATCGGGACAGTCTAATGATCAACTATTGTCCCTACCATCAGGGTAGGCACTATTGCAAATTATCGGTGTAAGTTATCATTAGGATAGGCATCGGGAGCACCCACTGAGGTAACTCGACAACAAAGATATATCCCCATCAGAGGAGCCTTCAGAAATATACAACAGCATCAGCCAAAAGAGAATCTGCCCCCTGATAGTATCAACAGATTGGGGAAACCATTCGTCTTAAAACTAAGTTAACAGCAAAGGCTATCATAAAGAACGTTATCCCCAGCAGAAATATGGGAAACATTTCAGTTTATCTTCATCAAGCAAGCATCAACAACACCAATAGAAATCAGACCGTTAGAGTCAACACCAGCATAGACATCAACAGCATTGATGAAAGCCAACCGAGGATATCAGCAACAACACAAACACCGGTAAAGGTAAAGCGATCTGCGATGCGATGCGATATGCGAGTCAATGCGAGGTGATTTGTGATGCGATATGCGATGCGATTTGCGATATGATATGCGATATGTGAAATGCAAAAGATGATTTGCGAAAACATGTTAACATTCATTGCATTGCGATTTGCATCATTAATATCTTGACATATTTCAAGTGTCCAGAAATCTTTATCATGTTTACTCCATTACATTACATAAACAAAATAAAGAGGGGCATCTGTAGACACTCAAAATTTTTCTTGCCCAATACTTACACTGTAGGAGGGCAAAACTGTCAATCAAGCCAACTTCGGTCCCGACACCAGACATCCAATGTAAATTCGACCACCAATGTCGGTCCTTCAGCCTAAATCCGATCCCCAATGTCGGTCAATTCCAGTTAAATTTGATCACCAATATCGATACTCCAGCCAACTCCGATCGTCAATTTGACCGTCAATCCAACTCCGATCGTCAATCGGACAGTCAGATCATCTCCGATCTCAATATCGGGACATCAGCTTAAACCCAATCATCGATATCAGGACAACCACAACATCGATCAACCATATCAGGATGTCAAAGCAGCCTTGGAAGCAACTCGGGATGTACAAATCAGCCCCGGAAGCAACCCGGGAGGTACAAATCAGCCCCGACAACAAACCAGGAAGTACAGCTCAGCCCCAACATCAGTTTGGGAAGTCAAGTCTACTTTGGAAATAAACCTGAAGCACCACAACACTTCTAGAAGAAAACCTGGAATGACCATGTCAGCCACAGAGGTAACACTGGGGACAAACAGACTCGAATGGGATCCAAGTCTTGAAAATAGTTCCCGGAATTCAACTAGAGGCCATGCCGACACAAAGGGCAACCCTAGGGAAAAATGGTTATTTTACTAAATCTCATCCGATTTAGTCAAACTCAAGCCAAATTGATGCCACCAAGGTCAGAAAGAACCACAACGGTGATCCCGGGTGAAAACAACGTCAGACGGCTCGACGGGCAAACTGTGGGGAAACAAAAACCCAGTCATGAACCTTTATTTGGAGACTTAAAAAGGGTTAAATTAAATGTTATTGTCACAATCTCAGCGAGGGCTTTTTGAAAAGCTATAGCATACCCCAAACAGACGCTCCGATCAAAAGTTATGAAGTTTCGAATCTGACATTGCGTTGCTCGACATGCACGCACTTTGAGATGACCAAACCGGGCAAGTGGGCCCCACCTAGAGGAGCCACACCTCTACCTGCGGCTGCCGCAGGTAGAGTGGAAGCTCCCTCGCCTATAAATAAATGTTCCCCTTTCATTTTTAACAATTCTGAAAAGCAGCGAAGCTCTGCCCGTCTGATTTTTCGACTTTTACACCTCTTCTAAACCCAAATATTTTTACTCCAACAAGTAGACAAACCCATATACTACCATATATCAAAAAAACACCTTTAGATTTGGTCGTTTGAAGCCCGCTAAGTGGCAAAAAGCCCGTTTTGCAGGCTATTGTAAGTATTTTTACGATCAGCAGGTTGCTATTACTACTTTGCAATGTTTTACATTTGCACACAAAATTTCACTTTCTAAATATGCCCGACACTTAGTTCCGTGGCCGTTTTCGTCAAAACTTGATACATTTTTGTACATAAACGCCGTTTTCAACATTTCTACAACTCGGATTGACGATCCGTCAGCTTTAACAGCTCAACTGCACTTGCACGCACATTCTGGCAACTTTGCCGGACTGGGTTATCTTCCCAGTTTGGGGTTGGCCCCGTTTTTGTATATATTTAACTGCAAATGTACTAACATTTTAATTCTGTCAAGCCCGGATTTCAAATCCGAGGTAGTTTACTGCCTTTCTATATATTTACGCATATATAAGCGACCTTCACCATCACTGGTACTCATATCAGTCTTGATTGACTACATTTCTATCAATATATATATATATATATATATTTATATATTTTCAGTCGGCCTGGATTATTTCGTGGCCATGTTACTACTTTTTGCACAATTGCCCATACTGGGTGCTCTCCCCAGTCACTGGGAGACTACTTTTCTGTCAATTTCAATTCTAGTATGAGCACAGACGTGAAAACCCATCGCCCTTTTTACTGTTTTTCATTTCTGTCACAGCCTGGATTATTTCGTGGCTATTTACAGTTTTTTATAAATATATATATATATATATATATATATATATATATATATTTTAATTCCAGTCCGGGCTTGCGAGTGAAAACCCATCACCCTTTTACAGCTTTTGTATAAATATACATATATATTATTTGCTCAATTCCATTCAACTACTGCACTCAGCATTCATTTGTATATGAATCTGAACTGATATATCTGTGGGCGGTCTAGATTTATTTAAATCTCACCACTTCTAGTTTTTAAACGGTTCAAAACATCAAAACTGAACCGGAAAGCTAGAATGGTTGAGATTTCCTTAAATCTAGTTTTCTTTCTAGTTTCAGCACTGAAAACAAATTCGCGTCCCTTAGATCGCTATCCAGTGGGAACGAGACGCTTTGGCCACGCGCAGCCAGGATTTACTGATGAATCCTTGGTTCCATTGCGACGTGATGACACATACATTTATCTTTGTGCAAATTTGAACTGTGCAGGTTTATTGGCTACTCATATATGAGCCTAGGAATCATGGGATTCGTGATCAAAATGATCAGAATCAGATTCCCATAATGGACAAACTCTAATTTACAGATGTACCCTGCCAGTTTTTCTGTAAAATGTACTTACACAGACCTTAAAATGGTTATTCGGATTTAAGGTCTCAACATAGTAAAAATATGAATTGTCGTGTCAGCGTCCCTCCGATGGTTTTTATACCCATGAGGAAACCGACACTTGTAATACTTCTATGGTCGAGGATGCTTTGCAGCCCGACAAATCACCATTCATATGCTACCTTAAGGCTATAAAGATAAAATTGAAAGTGGCGATGTGTTTCAATTCCTATGTCAGCGTAGGGGTTTGATAAACAGCTTTCAAAACATCACTGTCAATTCAATTTCAAAGCTTTTTGCAAATCAAATTAAATACTTTTGCAAATCAAATCAAAGACTGATTTTCAAATCAAATCAAACCCTTCGTATATAGGTTCAACTAAGCCTACCAAAACTTTCAATCAATCAAATCAATAGGCCCAATTTTCAAATTGCATTCACTCACGCATTCTAGTTTTAAGGGAAATATTGAAAAGATTGTGTTACCGTGTTTACACGGGAGTCGTGGGGTGCGTAACACCTTCCCCACACTTATCCAAGCCCCCGAACTCAAAACTCCAATTTCAAAGATCAAGTTTCGACAGTGTCCAGCATTTGGGCCTCTTTTCAAATCAAATTCGGTTGAGTTAGTACAACCATTTTCAAAACTACCAACTGGCGACTCTGTTTAAATCAAATCAAATCGTCGACATATACACATGTTGGCCTCTTTCCTAAAAAATCCTTCAAAACCTTTTTTCACAATAAAAAGAATAAGGTTAGAGATAACTTAGGAATATCGATTTGAGAAAATCCGGATTACGAACCGACCCACAGAATTCTTAAATTTTCCAACGTCGACATTACCCTAATTGTTTATTTAGGTTTTCCATTCCCAATCTTATGGAATTTAATTACTTATACATGTGACTTTAGCTCATAACCTAATTAGGTTTACTAGAAATAGGTTTAAAATTATTAGTTACAAAATTATCCACTTAAGTTAGTATACATACTAAATACTAACCATTCCTTATTACTATAACCCTTAGGTTATTTAATTGTCTCACCTAATGTATATTTAGTTTATGAAGCTTTCATTTTTAATGAAATCTATAATTGTATATATCCGTAACTATAGTATATATGTTTATTGAGCCATGCACCACTTCACATATGTTATCACATATTAAATCACTACATAGCACAAAGTTTTAAATATTAACAATGTACATACATATAAGGTGACTTAAAATTCATTATTATTACAAGTAGATATATATTGTATATATCTATTATATCTCCCAACTTCTATCTTCTTCTCTCTCTCTTAATCAATTTAAGGTGGCTTGCAAGCTTTACTTTACTTATAGACTTGGTAATAAATGATGGCTTGATAAAAGAGATGACACCTTGCTTGAGTTGGTAAGGAGTTAGTAACTTAATCATTACATACATACCCCCTCTCTTCTTCATTACTCCTTGGGCCTAAATCTTGGGCCTCCTCCCCCATTTGGCTTAATTTAGAATACTCCATTTTGCTTAATCAAAGGTCCAAAACATCCTACACTTGTTGGACTTAGTTTGGATTACTCCTTTAATCTTTTGGGCTTCCTAAATAATTCTTTGGGCCATGTAATTGAGCATAGTCCAATACTTTTAATTTATCTCCTACCCTAATTATTTAATTAGGGTTTCCATTCACTCATTTGTGATTTAAATCATTACTCATGTACATTTAATTTCTTAACCCAATTAGACTTGTTTTAATTAGGTTATAAAATTAATTAGTTAAGATGTATAAAATAAATCTCTTAGGCTAGTATAAATTTTAAATACTAACATCCTTCCCTCTTATAACCCTTAAGTTATTTAACTCCTATACCTAATGTATATAATAGGTCACAAAACTTTATCCTTAATTCTCTTTATATGCTAAATAAATATATACACATTCAAATTATACATATTTATTTAATCACCTACATAATCCACATAAGTCATAACCTATTTATCATCATTACTCTTGCTAATATATATAGCACATTACTAAGTATATATATATATATATATATATATATATATATGCATATACTCATCTTCTTTTAACCTTATAGCATCTCTTAATGTGAAATTTTATTTCCTTAATAAAATTTTCGCATGTATCATTATAAAATTTCTTACACCATTTGTTTCACCTTAAATTTATAGGTATTGTAATACCTTATCTTAACATTCATTAGTACATATAACTCCATTTCTAGGATTTTGAAATTTTGTAACCCATATTTTCTCTTTTCTAAATAGTAAACCATATAGGTTCTACTTAAAAATTTTAAATAAATCCTGAAATTCCCATCTGGGTTTTATTCTTTAACCTTTATTTTAATCTTTTAAAATCTTATAAATTTTTGAGTTGTCACATCGGGGCTCCTCATCTCTAGGCACCAAAGGTATCACCTCCCTAGCCTGACTGGACTCTCCAACAACTGTCATCCTGACAACAAAATTTTATGTTTAAATTATTACGATTCCACTAGCGAGCACATAGGCTATAACACATAAACACATAAGTCTTTTATTATTTATCTTCCTTAGAACTCGATAAGAGTTCATCACCACTATGTTTTCGATCTCCTATAAGGCTACTACCTAAGGTTCCCCACCTAAGGTTCATAACCTAAAACTTTGATACCAACTTGTGACACCCCCAAATCATGGTACTTCATTCCACATGATTTGGTGTTCACTGTTCAAATATCACATTCTAACTACCCACAAGGATAACATTAAAACATAGACCTTGATAAACTTAAATGATAATCTTCCCTATTAAAGGGTTACAACTTCTCAAACAGTCCCAGGTAATCTAACCTTAAAACCATCATCAATCAAAAGTGGAACAATAAATAATACAGTCTCAACCTTACTCGTGGACAGCTCGTCAACTTTCTCGACCTTAGCTGCAATGTTATTATATGCAAGAGTGAGCAAAGAAAAGCTCATTAGAATATTCATGAACAGTAACAAAATATGAAATCACAATAAATAATAACAGCTGGACAATTAATTCTTTTCTGTCAATGATAAGAACAGAAAGCTCAATACAAACTCAACTTTCGAATAAAGAATAGAACATAAGTTCAATAGTATGTCTGAGGGTCGTATGACCACGAACTACGTCCTAGGTTGCCAAGTATCTCTACTTTAAACCTTTAACATTCATAAAACTATATGGACCTTACTTCTCGTACTAAAGGAGATCAGCCCTTTGTACCATGTATTATGCACAAATATTTTAACGCTAACGCGTAATTAATCCCCTATAATAGGGTTGTTCAGCTCAGTTTTGACATTCGAGTCCACACCAAAGAAAGTTTGGTTTGGATTACTTCTAAAATAGTTCTAAAATTTTAGAAAGCTTCATCAACCATGGACTAGTTGAGTCAATAAGGTTCGCTAGCCATATAGAGTTTTATACAACATTAAACAATAAAACAATGATATTTACGATCAAAGATTAAACAACAGCTATGTACAATAGAACAAATATTGTACAATCAATGTGTTACTTTCAACGAATTAGGAGTTTATGTTAGAAACAACGAACTGGAAGAATTTAAACCTTGGAGAAAAGAATCATTAGTTTAGAAACATACGTAAGATAATAAGTCAGGGATAGGAAAACTTGCGCAATGTAAAAGTAAGGTTTAGGAACTTGCCTCGTGTGTAAGTTTTGCAATTATAACTTGATTCCAAATATCCTACGCGCATATTATTAAAGATCATAATACAAATTAGTTGTAACTAATTATTTTCTTACAACATTAAATCTGAGTATAATCACATCATTCACATAGCACATATTGATTTCTTCCAACTCTTATTATCGAATTCCACTGATTAACAACTAGTTCAATTACCATTTTAAAATCATCAACTTAACATTACGAGGTGATTACAACCTGTTTTAACAACATATAATATGATTAATCATCTTTTATATTCATAAGATCAAGTTACATTAGCATTTACTGGACTATATATAAAAAATCACATTTCTAGGCCAAACTGCCAAGTGGCGCTGCAGCGCTGCTTAATGAACTAAAACCGGCACTGCAGCTCGGCCTCGGCGCTGTAGCACACCTGTTTACTCACAGAACAAGCGTTGTGGTGCCTTGACACTGCGAAAGGAAATACTAGGGCACTGCAACACTCTGTTTCTTCACATAACAGGCATTGCAGCGCCGCGACAAAGTAGGATGTAGACACAGCTCGCGAAGAACACAGTTTAGGCCATACAAGGCCTTAAACTGTGCTCAAACAACAATCTATGCATACCCAAACTATATAGACTTCACAGAATCACCACTAAGCATGCAGAGCACGTTTGTAACTAACAAAACAACATAAACAATGAAATTTAAATGCTTAAATTCTATGTTTTTGTAAAAATTCCATTTTTAAACATTCTTAACAAAATCAATCACTGTGAACTCATTTTTCAACCAAATTACTCCATTCAAATTGTGTTCTTTTTGTTTCTTGATGTTTTAACACAATCAAAAATCAGTTTACACATTATAATATAAATTGAACACTAATTTTAGTATCAAATATGCCGTATACAAATATACTTCACTGTAAACTCACGATAAATATGATCTCTTCATATTTATCATGTTTTCATGGATTAATCATCTCTAAATCATATATAAGCCACATAAAGCAGATTATATGTACAAATTAACACATATAAACCATATCTTCAACAATTATTCATGAAAACTCAAACACAGAGAATTTTAGAAAAACAAAAATAAAAACTTTTAAGAAATAAAATTATACCTTTGATTTCTTGTTTAGCTAGCAAAGATGATAGAAATCTTCTTTGTTTTTCTGAAACTCACAGAGAAATCTTTCTCTCTTTTCTCTCTGTAAACTCTCTCTTCTCTTCTTCCTTCTCTCTTTTCTCTCTGTTATTCTCTTCTTCTAAACTTAAAGTAAAAATATAATTGATGATATATAATATAAACAGATATATGTAAAAAAAATTGACAAAACATAATATCCCTTTTTAATTCTTTGTCAGTTATTTTTCTTTTCAAATTCAAAAGCCACAAAGGCTTGTTTGGCAAAACTAGATTACAATAAGAATTCAAAAACCTTAAGGCTTTGTTTGGTAAAACTAAATTAAACCACTTTTAATTTATTTTAATAACTCATTTACGATATAGTTTAATTATCATACTTTATCTAATTAAATTCTAATATTCAATTTCAATTAAATTAAAGTTAATATTAACTTATTAAATCAAATTGCCACGTAAATCAAATTGCTACATAATTATAATTTCATTATAAATTATAATTTTATTTTATAATTTAGTGAATCTCTAATTTAATTATTAAATTAGAATATTACCATTATATAATATAATGACTAGTTAACAATTCATTTAACTTAATTATCTCAATTAAATTAAAACTCCATCTACAAAATTACTAAACATTAATATATTACACTTAATTAAATCACTCCACCACATAATCACGTTAATTATTTATTCAACGCAATAAATAAATTAACCAAAATATTTATTTAATTTAATAAATATTTTGAAATCAAATACAAAAATCTCGTTTGGTACAAACGTGACTTCTCTACTTATGGTATGTTATCTGGATGGAGTACACATGGGAAGTTGGCTTGTCAATATTGTATGTAGCATACAAAGTTTTCCAATCTATCAAATGGTCGAAATCCTTGCTGGTTTGACTGTCATTGTCGTTTCTTGTCAGTAGATCACCTGTTTCAAAGAAATAGAGAAAACTTTAGGAAAGGGAAAGTAGAGAATGATATGCCGTCACCACAACTGTCAAGGACGGAGATGCGTGACCGTGTGATGAGATTGTCGGTCATCCTATTCTATAAGATTGTTGCCTCAAACATAATCAATAGGTTAGGTGAATCTCATAATTGGGTTCGGAGAAGTATCTTTTAGGATCTGCCTTATTGGTCTACAAATTTGATTCGTCATAATCTAGATGTGATGTGTAGACACTCAAAAATTTCTTCAGTCTTGTAGCAGACACTCGAATATTTGCATTCCTGTTATTAACCCTGCAGGAGGGTAAAACTGTCTATTTTAACTCAGCCCCGGTCTCAACCCGGGAAGTACAGGTCAGCCCCGGTCTCAACCCGGGAGGTACAGATCAGCCCCGGTCTCAAACTGGGAGATACAGATCAGCCCCGGACTCAAACCGGGAGGTACAGGTCAGCCGTGGTCTCAACCTGGGAAGTACAGGTCAGCTCCGGTCTCAACCCGGGAGATACAGGTTTGCCCCCGTCTCAACCCGAGAGGTACAGGACCACCCCGGTCTTAACTCGGGAGGTACAGGTCAGTCCCGGTCTCAACCCGAGAGGTACTGGTCAGCCCCGGACTCAACCCGGGAGGTACAGGACAGCCCCGGTCTCAACCCGGGAGATACATGTCAGCCCCTGTCTCAACCCGGGAGGTACAGGTCAGCCCCGGTGTCAACCTGGGAGGTAAAGGTCAGCCTCAGTTTTAACCCGGGAGGTCAACTCAATTTCGAAGACAGCCCCAAAGTCTCACATCATCTCTAGAGATAAACTTGGAAGAATCAAGTCATCCTCAGAGACAACCTTGAGGACAAACAGAATCGGCTGGGATCCAAACCTCGGAGACAACCCCGGGAAGTCAGCCGAAGGCCATGCCATCACTGAAGGCAACCTCGGGAGGGGCAAAATGGTTATTTTACCAACTTAAAGTTGATTTGGTCAAACTTGAGCCGAATTGATGCCATCAAGGCCAGAAAGAACTGTAACAATGATCCCGAGTGGAAACAGCGCAAAGCAGCTCAACGGATAAACTGCGAGGAATCAAAGACCTAGTTATGAACCCGTCTTTTGGACTCGAAAAAGGTTTACTCCCATGTCATTGCGATACTCTCGGCGAGGGCTTTTCAAAAAGGTACAGCACACCTTAAACGGGCGCTCCGATTAAAAGTTAGAAAGTTTCGAATCCGACCTCGCGTTGCTCGGAGTGGACGTACTTCGTTGCAACGGGACCTGCCACATAGGCCCTGCCATGTGGAGCCGCACCTCTACCTGTGGCTGCGGCAGGTAGAGCCGCTTCCCCTGGGTCTATATATATGAGTGCTCCCCCAGCTCATTTTATATAGAAAAACGCTTTGAACCTCTGCCCGTTTGGTTTCTCAGCCCCATTCTTGTTCTCTAAATCCAAATTTTATTACTCTAACACATAGATATACTCATATACTACCACATATCAAAAATTAACCAATAGAAATAGAATTTTTAAGCCTACGATTTGGAAAAAAGCCCGTGTAGCAGTCCATTGTGAGTATTTTTACGATCAGAAAGTTCATATTACATCATTGCACTTTTATACACTTGCATGTTAAGTTTTACTTTCTGAGTATGCTCGGAACTCAGTTCCGTGGCCGTTTTGCTTATGTTTTCGTACATTTTATTACATAAACTTATTTTCTGGCATTTTTACAAGTCAAATCGTTGATCCGTCGCTTCTAACTACATTTATATACATATATCTTCGTGTGCAACAAATTCGCATGACTGGGTTATCTTCCCAGTCCGAGTTTAGCTTTTTAATGTACATATTTAACTTTATACATACTAACTTTTCAATTTTGTCAAGCCCAGATGTCAAATCTGTGGTAGTTTACGGCTTTTATATATATAACTATATATATATATATAAATTTTTCTGACTTATTTGGGTCTAGATTTATACTTCGTGGCCTTTTTATTACTTTAATATATATATATATATATATATATATATTAACTATATATATTAACATTTATATTCTAGTTCAGCCTGGATCATTTTGTGGCCTTTTTACTGCTTTTATAAATATATATATATATATATATATATATATATATATATATATATATATATATATACGCTTACATTTCTGTCCGGGCAAAGGATAAAATGTCTGTCACCCTTTACAGCTTTTCTATATATATATTTACATTTTGTCCAACCTGGATTATTTCGTGGCTTTTTGTAGCTTTTATATATATATATATATATTTTCATTCAAATTCGGGCCTTGGAGTGAAAACCCACCGCCCTGTACTGCTTATATATATATATATATATATATATATATATATATATATATATATATATATATATATATATATATATATATATATATTTTCCATTTTTTCAAGCCTGGATTACTCCGTGGCTTTTTACATTGTTTACAAATATCTATATATATATATATATATATATATATATATATATATATATATATATTTACATTCCAATCCGTGCATCGGAGTGAAAATCCATCGCCATTTACAGCTTTTATAGATATATAACTATATATATATATATATCTTTTATTCATTGTGATTAAATTGCTACTGTAAATATTCGTTTGATATGAATGGCGCTGACATCTCTTCGGGCGAACTAGATTTCTTTAAATCTCGCAAACTCTAGCCTTCAAATGGTTCAAAATTGGTTCAGACAGAACCAGAAAGCTAGAATGGCTGAGATTTACTTAAATCTAGCAGTTTTTTCTAGTTTTATTCATTCAGGAAGCGCCCTCGCGACCCTTAGATCGCTATCTGGTGGGAGCGAGACGCTTTGGCTACCCGTATGTCAGGATTTACTGATGAATCCTTGGTTATTGCGACGTTTAGATGTAAATATCCATTTCTATACATATTTAAACTATGCAGGTTTTATTGGCCTCCCTCTGTGAGCCTAGGAATTATGGGATTTGTGATCAAACTGATCAGAATTTGATTCCCACGATTGACAAAATCCACTTTATAAATGTACCCTGCCAGTTTTTTTTGTAAAATTATACATTCAAAAGACCTTAAAATGGTTATCCGAATTTAAGGTCTCAACATAGTGAAATAATGGTTTGTCGTGTCAGAGTCACTCCGATGGCTGTCATGCTCATGAGAAGACCGACACTTGTATATATTATGTGGTCGAGGATGCTTCGCAGCCCGACAATCACCATCCAAATTGAGCCAAAAGGCTGATAAGATAGAAATAGAAGTATCAAAATGCTTCAATTCCTACGTGAGTGCATAGGTTTGAAAACCTACTTTCAAAACATCATATTAATAATCTTATCTAAAAAAGAGACTTTTGCAAATCAAATCAAACCCTTCGTATGTAGGTTCAATGAAGCACGTCTATACTTTCAAATAAATCATACATAGGCCCAATTTCTTCTAGCATTGACACACACATTATAGATTTAAAAAGGAAATATTGAAAAGATGTGGTACCGTGTTTTTACGGGAGTTGTGGGGTGCCTAACACCTTCTTCACACTTAACCAAGCCCCCGAACTTAGAACTTCGATTTCGAAGATTCAGTTTCAATAGTGTCCAGCAATTGGGCCTTTTTTTCAAGCAAAACTCGGTTGAGTTGGTACAACCATTTCAAAACTACCAACTGGCGACTCTGTTAAACGTTCAAATCGTCGACATGATACATGTTGGCCTTTTCTTAAAAAACCCTTCAAAACCTTTTTCACAATAAAAAGAATAAGGGTAGACAAAACTTAGGAAGAGAGAAAGATACAGGTTCCAACCCGACCCGCATTTTTTCCCGACGTCAATAGGTGGCGACTCTGCTGGGGACAGTAGAGGGCTTAGGCTGCGTTCAAATCTTTTCAAAATTTCCCTTTCATATTTGCGTATGTGTGAATGCTGAGTCTTTACATTGAATGAATGTGTGAATGCTGCATCTTTACATGGAATGAATGTGAAAAATGCTTTCCTACTTTATATTAGTGCTTCGCACCAATATTAGTGCTTCGCACCAATGTCATCATATGCATATGGTGAGATGCGATGTATGTGAATGTATGTTGTGTGATTGCTCCACCAGGAGGCAAACCCGTCGGTGACAGAGTAATGTCTTCGAGGACAGCTAAGTCTTCGGGGCTCATGAAAAAACACCACTCAGATTCGCTCTAGTTGAAAGATTGAATTAATTTCTCCTCTAGTAGATTGCGATGATCTGGGGACCTTCATGCCGAAAAATAGCAAGAGTAGCCTAAGATAGGTCAGCCTCTGATTAACCAAATCCGATGGAAAGCTTCTTCATGCCTTCCTCTTTCAATTCAATGTAAAGTTTTCAATTCCAATGTAAATGTTATAATGTACATTCCATGTTTTGTAAATCCTATCATATTATCTTGTCATCAAAATAACTGACCCTTATTATGTAGGATAACATTAAAAAATATTAAAAACGCATCATGGCATGCATCCTATCCATACCTACTTCAGGAAATTAACACGTGTACATTTATTGTAGGTGAAAAATTGGTCTTGTCACTAGATCTAAGTCTAAGAAAGCACTAAATTCATCTCCGGACATAGCTTCCAGTGCTCAGCCTGAATCTACCCCTATCTCTAGGGAAGAGTTTGAAGGACTAAAGAACCAGATAGCCGAATTAGCTAGTTTCCTTAGAGAGCAGAGTAAAGCCCTTAAAGGGAAACAAGCACAAGGTCACACAGAACCAGGAACACCCGGTGGAAGTCAAGAGACCAGAAAGACAGATACTCAGATTCCTGGACCACAGAACCAGGACACTACCAACAAAACCCCTGAAATAACCATCCTTAACAAAGAACAGGGAGCTGGTGACCTTCTATAGAAAGTCCAGCAGATGGAAGAAACCATCCGATCTATCAAAGGGACTGGGGCATTTGACAATGTCAATTATTCAGACTTATGTATATTTCACGGGGCTCGTTATCCCGAAAAATTTTGAGTCCCTAATTTTGAGAAATATGATGGGTTAGGGGACTCCTACATTCACTTGAAGGTGTTCATTGGAGAGCTCGGATCCTATGTAGAGGATGAGAAACTTCGAATGCAATTATTCCAGAAAAGTCTTACCTGAGAAGCTAGAGCCTGGTATGCCCGTCTGGACAACTCTAAAATTCACAGTTGGGAAGAGCTGGCACATGCTTTCCTCAATCAATACAGTTTCCAGTCTCAACTGGCTCCCGACAGATATCAAATAACAAAAATCAAGAAACAGAGTACTGAGTTATTCAGAGAATATGCTCAACGATGGAGGTGAATGGCGGCACAAGTCACTCCACCTATGACTGAGTCTGAGATAGTCATGACCTTCATTGACATTCAAGACGCCCTGTATTATGAAAGGATCCTAGCAGGCATAGGAAAGCCATTTTCAGAAATGATCAAACACGATGAAATGGCAGAAATGGGGCTCAAATTTGGGAAGATAAAGGATCTGACCGCCTTAGAAGCTGTTGCCAAGCACATTCAATCTGGGAGTTATGGGAATAATCCCCGGAGGACGCACAAGAAGAAAGGCGAAGAAGTTTCCTTAGTATTGCAAGGACATAATCAAAGGAGCGAGTCGAGCAGTATGCCCATTCAAAGGAGGAACTATTCCCCTTTTCAAGCTCCAACCCAACCTTCAAACCTACCATTCCAGAAAAATTTAGAGGCCAAGCGACGAAGAACATTTACCCCCTTAGGGGATTCACTCGAAAACGTGCTAAAACTGTTGACGACACAGAAAAAGATTGTGCAACTCCTTCTACCAACCAATATAGGTGGACGGAATTTTGACCCTAGTAAAAAGTGTGCCTATCATTCCGGATCTCCGGGCCATGATACACAAGACTGTTGGTCTCTCAAGCACACGATCTAGGACTTGATTGACAATGGAGAGATTGTGGTGACCAAACCAGAGCGACCGCACGTGCAAGATAATCCCCTCTCTTGGCACAAAGAGAAGGGTGACAACATGGTTAGCACGTAAAATAGAGAAGGATCCAAGTATCTTCGATACGTCGAAGAATCAACTCAATCCAGCCCAGATAGTTGAGAGTTATCAGAAAGGTGATTCCTGATAGAACAGGAGATTAAATCTATCAAGGAACAGATTGGACAATTGGCAGAGCTGGTTGTATACCAACATCAGGTAACCAAACAGCTGATAAACCAATCCAACCAACAAGAAATAAGTCCTCCTATACCTGAGATCAGCCCCATCCCTATGAGGGATCATTACCGGTTTCATGAGCATGAACCCTGGGCTGATATGGTGTCTAAGGAGAAGAAGTTTCAAGCAGATAGGGAGTTTGCCTTCCAGAGAAATTTCACCAATCTAACCCAGCCGATGAAGGAGATCCTCCAAATGTTAATCAATGAGGGGATGGTTACAGATCTGTTACCCCCGGTAAATCCTCGATCCAAGAAATTCAAGCTTGACAGAATCTATCAATATCACTCCAATGCACCCGGTCATGACACCGAAGATTATTGGGGACTTCATCACTTAATTCAGAACATGATTGAAAATGATGAAATAATCAGGGGGAAACAGGATTATGGCCTCCCAGATGAAGAAACTCTCTTTACTCCCACTGCGTGGAGTCAGGATACAGTGGCAGTTATTTCCTGTGATAAGGAGCCAGTCCTCACACCCTTAATGATACTAAGGAAAGGGGTCCAAGAAACATAAAATCTTATGAAGTTAGCGGCGCCTGAACCTTTGATATTACCATTCAGACCCCAGTATCCAGTGTTCAGTCTAAAGAAAGTCCCATGGAACTACGGGAATGATGAAGGTTCCACCTCAAACAACATTGCCATTGTACCAAAGGAGAATCCATTGTACCTGCCTCAGCGGGTGATCAGATCAGTCATCAAGGCTAGACCTGGCAAAATATGGTTATGGGTTGGTTTTGGTTTTCAAAATATGGTTATGGTTCCATTTAAGAACTAAAACCATATTAATCATTTTTAATATGGGTTGTTCGGGTTGGAACCATATGGTTATGGTTCAAATATAGGTCGACCTATATTTTAAATTTCAAACTTACCATTATTATTATCCAATTAAATAAATTATTATTAGATATATATCATGTATACATAATCACTAAATATTTTATTTTTATTTTTTTGGAGGGGTGGGTGGTGTATACGTAATCACATAATATTATTTTTTTTGGGTGGGGATGAGGGGGGGGTGGGGTGGGGTAAGGGGTGTATATATAATCACATAATATTATTTTTTTTAGGTGGGGTGGGGGGTGGAGGGGCGTGGGTGGGGTGGGTTGGTCGGTGGGGGGTGGTGTGGGGGTGTATAAAATAAATTTGGACGTTTATTTTGGAACGGAGGGAGTATGTAATTAATTGATATTCGTAAATTAAGATTAACTAGAGAAATAAAACCATGAGAAATTAAGCTTCTTGAATATGTAAATATGGGTGAAAAGAACTTTTGATTTGAATTTGGATTTGGAATAAAATATGGGTCGAAAAATGGTTAATCGGGTTGGACCTATATTTCTTTTTTAAAATATGGTTCTAAACATTACCCAACCCAAATAAATAAAAGTAGGTAACCAACCCATTTGGTTCCAGTTAATATGGGTTGACCCGACAGTTAACCAACTATATTGTCAGGTTTAATCAATGCCAAAGAAAAGGTGGCTGAAGAGAAAATCGAAGAGTTCCTCAGAAAAATGGGACACAATAAAATCAAAGTGGTGTAAAGTCTAAAAGATGCACCCCAAGCAGATGTCCTTTCTAGAGTTGGTTTTATCCTAGGTGGATCATCGCAATATTCTGGTGAAAGTACTGGAAGAAGCTCATCTGCCAAAGACGATGGATGCCGAGAAATTCCATCACGTGATAGAACACATCTTTAACAGCAATGTGATATCTTTCGTTGACGATGATATACCCGCAGAATGGACGGGCCATCTTAAGTCACTGCATATAGCAGTAATGTCATCCGGGTATGTGATCGGAGGTGTGCTGATAGATGGAAGATCCTCCCTAAACATCTGTCCCTACGATACCTTAGAAAGAATGAAGATCAATCCAAACCGGATCAGAACCAGTCATGTGGTCATCTGGGCTTTCGATGGATCTCGCCGGGAGGCTATGGGAGAAATTAAGCTTCCTTTGGAGATTGGTCCACACACTTTCTATATATCATTCCAGATGCTCAACATCACCATCAGATATAATTTATTGCTGGGAAGGCCAAGGATCCACATGGCAGGAGCTGTGCCATCCACCCTCCATCAATAACTCAAATACATTATCAATGGCAACCTAATCACGGTTAATGCCAACCACAATACGCTGTCTACATACAGGGAGACATGCCAGTGATCAGTCTGGATGCAGGGATTGAACCTGCTCGTTTTCAAGCCTTGGAGGGAAGCGATACTCAGTACCTACCAGTTGGGGCACCAGCTTTGAAGCCTAAAGTCTCCCCAGAAGTGATGATAGTGGGCCAGGAGATGGTATCTATAGGTTTCCACCCTAGAGAAGGGTTAGGAAAGAATCAACAAGGTATTAAGAGTCCGGTGCAAATTTCGAGCCAGTCGGGGAAAGTCGGATTGGGTTATTCATCCAGGTCAAACCATCGGAACCCACACAAGCATCCTAAGGCTCATGCTACCTATATACTATTGCCAAAACTCACTAAGGCAGGGTTTGTGAAGCCAATGAGGAAGATCCCTACTATGGTATCAGCCATGTTGTTTCCTCCAATCATACCGGTATGTGAGAGAAAAACCCCAAAGCCTGAGGGGGATAGCAAAAAGGGAAAAGAAAAGTTCTTGTACAAAGGACGAGACCCATTTACTAATATTCATGTTCTCATACACTACGAGGGAATAAATGATGATATCCCAGACAGTGGCAAGGAGGATCAGATCCAAATTCGTCGCATCAAGAAAGAGAAGGGAGGCAGTTCAAAGAAGAGTCCAGGCTCTGATCTAAAGGATGTTTTAGTCATCATCTAAGATGAGGCAGACGAGCACAATTCTTTGGTCCTCCCTGTTCATGAGGATCTAACCCTGGATAACTGGAGCAGTGTCCCTTGCCTCATTTAAAAAGGGTAAAAGGGCAGAGAATCTGTCTGCCCTGTAACATGGTTTCATTTTTTGCTTGTTTTATTGCATAGATATAGTAGTAACTTTTGTCATGCTTTGCCAAATACTTTGTATGTTTAAACAGTTGCATATATTAAAATGAAAGCATTTTGTTTTTAGGACTCCAAGATTGGATTTCTTTGTCCCTACTGATGAGATGCCAACCTGTCACAACAACTACAACTTTGATGTAGAACTGAGCTTCGACTTTATGGAAGTTGATCAAGAGGAGGAAGATGACTATGAGGTGCCCAAGGAAATCAAATAATGGGTCAAAGACAAACCCAAACCAAACCTCGACCAAACCACCACTGTAAATATTGGAACCTCAAAAACCTCAAAGAAATCCAGATAGGCCTAAACCTCACACAAGATCAAAAAGTCAACCTGATTGAACTCCTAACACAGTTGCAGGATGTGTTTGCATGGTCACATAAAGACATGATTGGCCTGTCTACGGATATTGTCATCCAATAAATGCCCATCAAAGATGGATTCAAGCCAGTTAAGCAAAAGCTCAGGCGATTGAAACCTGAATGGAGTCTGAAAATCAAATAAGAGGTCGTTAAACAATTCAAAGCCGGCATCATCATGGTATCAACATACCCGGAGTGGCTGTCAAACATAGTTCCCATGCCTAAGCCCAGAGGGAAAGTACGAGTATGCGTGGATTACAGGGATTTGAACAAAGCCTGTGACAACCCAAAAATTTATAAGATCTTAAATGATTAAAATAAAGGTTAAAAGAATAAAACCTAGATGGGAATTTGAGGATTAATTAAAAAAAAATAAGAAAAACCTATATGGTTTACTATTTGAATGAGAATAAAGAAAAATATGGGTTACAAAATTTATAAACCCTAGAAATGAATCTATATGTTCTTGAAGGAATATTAAGGATAAGGTACTACGATACCTATAAAGTTTGGTGGCCTAATATATAAATTAGGCATCTGAATTGAATAACCTCAAGGGTTATCTTTATTTAATTGTCCTAGTATTTTAACTATATACTAGTGACCTAATCTAAAAGATTTATGAAATATATCTCAAGCTATTAGATTATCTTGTATGATTATTGGTCATAACTTATTAAACCAATTAGGGCTATTAAGTTAATATACTAGTGGAATATGTTTTGATTTATGTGAGTTATGTATGAAATTAAATAAATATACATTATATAATGTGTATACATTTATTTTGTATATAAAGAGAATTAAGACTTAAGTTATGTAACCTAATATATATATTAGGTATGGTAATTAAATAACCTAAGTGATTATAATATGAGAGAATGTTAGTATTTAAAAATATATACTAACCATAAAAGATTTATTTTATACATCTCAATTAATTAATTTTATAACCTAAGGAAAACAAGTCTAATTGGGTTATAAAAAAAATTAAAGATACCTTAGTAAGGATTTAAGTTACAAAGGAGGGGAATGGAAACCCTAACTAAATGATTAGGATAAGATAAAAATTAAAAGTATTGAACTATGTGGAATTCATGACCCAATGGATTAATTTGCAAGCACAAGAGAAATTAGTTAAAGCCCAATCCTTTAGCTCAATGGGAGAGAAGACATTTTGGGCCTTTAGTAAGCTAATTAAGGCATTGGGCTATAGCCCAAACAATTAGTTAGGAAGCCCAAAAAGAATTAAAAATAGCAAACCCAAAAGGGTAAAAAATTTTAAGAAAAATATGTGAAATGACCAAATTACCCTTAAAAATATTTGTAAAATGACTAAAATACCCTCCAATCCATGTGAACTTAAAGCAATCAATCAGAGAAGAGATTATGCAAGCATGATGAAAGCATGACATCATCTTTAAAGAAATACAGATGATGCAAGTATGATGCAAGCATGACATCATCCTTAAAGAAATACAAAGATGATGTCATCATGATGATGTCATCATGATGTCACCGAGGGACTAAAGTGCAATTAATGAGGTGCTAAAGTGTAATTAATCTAGGTACCAAACTATAATAAGCGGGGGGGCAAACTGTAAAAAGTCGAGCCTCTAACGTGCAATTATCGAAACTATGTTTTCCTATAAATAGCAAGCCATTTCTCTTCATTTTTCAAAACCAAGAATAGAGTTAGAGAGAGAGAGAGAGAGGAGAATTTCAGTTGATATATATATATATATATATATATATAGAGAGAGAGAGAGAGAGAAAGAGAGAAAGCGAAATGTTTTTGGGGAGTTTCAAGATTGCAAAGGATTAGTTAAAGCTTGCAACTTCATGAGGTATTTTTTCTAGTGGGTATTATTTTCATTCTTCTTTACATATTTAGTAAAAATATACTTTTATAAACAGTTATAATGCCCAAACTATTTTAAGTATATAGTACAAAAGTCCTATTTACAAGCAGTTATAATGTCCAATTTATTTTTCTTATAAAGTAGAAAATATACTTTTATAAGAAGTTGTTATGTTCGATTTTCTTCAAGTATTTAGTAAGAATATTCATGTTATAAGCAGTTATAATACTAAAATTATCTTAAATAGAATAGTCGAATATTCATTTTATAAAGCAGCTATAATGCTCGATTTATTTCAAACATAGTAAACGAATATTCATTTTATAAGGAGTTATAATGCTCAATTTATTTTAAATATAGTTGATGAATATTCATTCTATAAGCAATTATAAAGCTGAAATTATTTCATGTGTAGTACAAGGAGTTTTATTTATAATTGGTTATATGATTTACTAGTTATAAATAAGAACTTATAAATAAAAGAATAAGTGTTAAATCTAAAGTAGTACAATCGTGCTCTTTAATGGTTGATGTATAGTAGCTGGGCTAAACGATTCCTTCAGGGAGCGGAGGTATATACGAATTAGCAACCGATCTAACTCGCTATGAAAACAGTGTAGACGAGATGTAAACTAATTTGTTGGTTGT
Source organism: Panax stipuleanatus (assembly GCA_020205555.1). Taxonomy (NCBI): domain Eukaryota; kingdom Viridiplantae; phylum Streptophyta; class Magnoliopsida; order Apiales; family Araliaceae; genus Panax; species Panax stipuleanatus. The sequence continues at coordinate 30,943,478 of CM035115.1, forward strand.
TTGTGAGAAACCACTCAGCATATTGTATTGAATACTATTAGAGACTCGATCTGTGCTAGGTTTAGACTTGTGAATACGTATGGTGTTAAGGTATTATCTAATATTTGACTGTGTTTAAATTTTAGATAGTTTACTTATAAAGTAATAGTATTGAGAGATAAAATATGTTTTTCTAATTAAAAGATTAATGTTATTAAAGATAGGTCTTTGTATTAGAGATTAAATTAGATTGCGTAGCAGTAATCAACGGTTCGGGCAAGTTCCCTAACTCAAACTCAAGTTATTATTGAACAAGCATGGTAGTGGATAATTATTGTGGATTATTCCACATCTAAGATTATTATTGAATATTCGCATTTATTGCAAGTTCTGTAACTCAAACTTGAGTTATATTTTCAAAGTATTTTCGTGAATAATTATTGTTTATTATTCACATTCCTACTGATTATTGATTCGCACTTAGTGCATGTTGCATATGTTTATCAGGTATGAAAGGCTGATCACCTTCATTACCATAAGGTTCAGTTGTTCATGGTCCTTGTTGACATTAAACATTATTAATTCAGTCGTTCAATTATTGACATTTTGATTCATGCTCTTTTATAATTATTATATTGTTGAAAATTCAAAAGCTTATTCTTTCTTTCAGTCATGATATATCTTCATTGTATTTAAACTTGCTGGGCAAATTAGTTGCTCACCCTTGATATATCATGATAACAAATTTCAGATTAAGACGAAGGCTAGAAGAAAGATAGAGGCAAAGGCCAACTACAAGAGTAGATTATTATGCATCTATAACTATTAGTTATCCGATATAAATCATATATGAGAACCTTTTAAGTTTTTAATGGTATATATTCAGTTAAGGTTAATAGACCTTGGGAAATGTTATAGAATCATGTGAAATAAATAATTTATGTTTATATATTCTGAATTAGTTAATAGAATATATATGAAGATAAAGTATCGTAACGTACCAGGTCCGAGGTTCTTGGGACCCGGATTTGGGGGCGTCACAAAGCCTACCTAAAGGACAATTTCCCGGTACCTTTCATCCACATCCTGATAGATAACACGGCGCAGTATGGCATGTATTCCTTCAAGGATTGCTTTGCTGGTTACCATCAAATCATAGTCGCTGAGGAAGACATGGAGAAAACAGCTTTCATCACTCCCTTAGGAACTTTCAGCTACACTACAGGCGATTGTCCTTCGGCCTTATTAATGCCGGTGCCACATACTAGTGAGCCATGATGGCCCTATTTCATGACATGATGCATAAGGAGATAGAAGTCTATGTGGATGACATCATCATCAAATCCCCAAAGGAGGACGATCACATTGACCATCTCAAGAAGCAGTTCAACAGGTTGCGTAAGTACAACCTCAAGCTGAATCCAGCCAAATGTGGTTTTGGCGTCAAATCGGGCAAGCTGTTAGGATTTCTATGGAGCAATAGAGGCATTGAGCTGGATCCCGCCAAGTTATATCACCTTTTAGGACTGAGGATGATGAAAAATATTTTAAAGAACGAATCCAGTGAGATAAAGGACAAAGATTAAGGATTCGTATTTTAGTTTATCCAATTCAAAAATACTTCGTTATAATCAATTGTGGAGCAAAATTCAAGAATAAAGCTCAAAACTTAGATCCAATCAAAGATAGGAACCTTTAACAAGCAACTTGGACAAATAAAAGAAAATTTAATTTTTCTGTGAATAGTGCTGTATACGTGAATAGTGCCGTATACGTGAATAGTAACTCTGACGAAAAAAGTAAGAATTTCATAATAAAATTCATGATAATATTTTGGTATAATGATATTGAAAAGAATAACATCATTTACGAAAAAAAATAACATCCCTTACCTCAAAAGAATAGTACTTCTAACTGGAATATCGGATATAATACCGAAGAAAACTTGCACTGAATAGTAACACTCAAAGTATCTAAATACTCACAAAAATACGCTCGATATTATAGAGAGAGAAAACTTCTGATTCTGGTGTGATTTTTAATTCTAACCTAAACACCCTATTTATAGGAAAAGCTTAGGATGTCAAAGTAGATTTTTTAATAAAATAATATATTTTAAAAAAAAAATTCGGCCGCCTGTTGACCTCAAAAGCCATCAGCCACCAGTGGGGCCCACCTCTCATTAAAAAAATATTTATTTTCTGAAACTTCAATAATTCATAATAAATAGCCCTTTATCAGAAAAATATAAATTCTATGACCTTTCCATAGGAAATTTAATTCTCTACAACTTTGTAGAAGGAAGTTTTTTCAAATTTCAAACATAAATTATCCGAAATCCATAAACGGATGATTTTTCACACCAAAATACTGATAAAAACACATCAGCACTAATTCCTTCTTTCATATCCACAAAATAAATATTTCCTTATCATATAAATCAATAATTAATTATTCACAAATAATATTACAGAACTACAATATTGACAACCAGGTTGTTCCCAGGAAAGAGGGGGCCTTCCGATAAAGATTTCTCCTTACTGGCGCGCAATTAAATAACCCCTCCTAGACAGAACTTCCTTAGACATTGTCAATAATGCTATCTAATAATATTATTCAAATAGTATGAATTATTGAGTTAATAATGTGAAATACTGTGCAGTGACAATTACTGAATCAATAATACAAAATATCAATGGTAGCAATTATTGTATCAATCATATAAAATAGCAACGTAGCAATTATTGATATAAAATATCAACGTAGCAATTATTGAACCAATAAAATATCATGCAATTATTGAATCAATAATATAAAATATTGAACAGTAATTACTGTAATAATTATTGAGTAAGTGACTTCTTACATAAGAACCAATAATTCAAAATACTGTGCAATACCGTGTGCTACTGTGCACAACGCGTATTACTGTATTTTTATCACCGGATATTTTAACAGTTTAACCGTAATAGTTTTACCGTTATTTATAAAAAGGTTATTTTTGTCGCTTTCTATATCCGACAGTTATTCTGTTGTGGGGCCCAAAAATAGCTGCACCGTCGTACGAATATTCTCCGACAACAAGAATATTCCATGACCAAACGAATATTCTCCGACAACAATGAATATTTTATAACCACTTGCTCATTTTGAAATATTTGCACATTTCACTCATAACCTTTCACATTTATCAAATCAACACCTTACTATTTCGAAATAATATATAAAGAAAATTAAATCTTTATTCATAAAAGTTGGGGTCTTACAAAATGTCACTGCATAGTATTTTCCATTATCAAATCAATAATTTGAATAATATTATTAGATAGCATTATTGGCAATGTCTAAGAAAGTTCTGTCTAGGGAAGGGGTTAGTTAATTGCGCGCCAGTAAGGAGAAATCCTTATCGGAAGGCCCCCTCTTACCTGGGAACCACCTGGTTGTCAATATTATAGTTCTATAATATTATTTGTGAATAATTAATTGTTGATTTATATGATAAGAAAATATTTATTCAATGTGGATATAAATGAAGGAATTAGTGCTGATATTTTTATCAGTATTTTGTCGAAATGGAGGTGTGGAAAATCATCCGTATGTAAATTTTGATCATTTTTCATTTGGAATTTGGAAAAACTTTCTTCTACAAAGTTGTAGAGAATTAAATTTCCTTTGGACTAGACATAAGATTCGTATTTTTCTGATAAAAGGGCTATTTTTTATGAATTATAGAAGTTCCGAAATATTGGGTCTGAATTTATTTTTGGGGTTATAAATATTTTTTAAAAGAAAAATATTTTTTAAATTTTGGTGTGCCCCACTGGTGTGCTGATGAATTTTTTATAAAATATTATTTTATTAATTTTCTGCTTTGGCGTTCTAAGTATTTTCCTATAAATAGGGTGCTTAGGTTAGAATTGAAAATCATACCAGAATCAGAAGTTTCTTCCTCTATAATATCGAGCATATTTTTGTGAGTATTTTGATACTTTGAGTGTTGCTATACAATACAAGTTTTCTTCAGCATTATAGCCGATATTCCAGTCAGAAATAATTATCTTTTGAGGTAAGGGATGTTATTTTTTCAAAAATGATGTTATTTCTTTCAATATCATGACACCGAAATATTGGTATGAATTTTATTGTAAAATGTTTACCTTTTTATATTGGGGTTACTATTCACGTATATGACACTATTCACGTATACAACACTATTTACAAATACGGTACTATTCACAGAAAAATAAAAAAAAATCTTTTTCCAAGTTGGATATTATGGTTCCTATCTTTGATTGAGTCCAAGTTTTGGTCTTCGTTCTTGAATTTTGCTCCACAATTGATTATTATGGAGTATTCTTGAACTTAGATAAACTAAATTACGAATCCCCAATTTTTGTCTTTTATCTCACTAGATTCGTTCTTTAAAATATTTTTCATCATCTTCAGTCTTAAATGGTAATACAAAAGAATATCTTTGGTTTGTAGTGCAAAGATGGATGATTATTTGATGAATATCTTTGGCCTATAGTGCAAAGATGAATGATTACCTGATGAATATCTTTGGCCCGTAGTGCAAAGATGGACAAGTGTTGAGATGAACATGACAAACTGGTGATACAAATGAATATCTTTGGCCCGTAGTGCAAAGATAAATATTTGATTCAAGATATATATTAATTGATGTTACAGGAATAAAATATTGATTATGAACTTTTAAATCCTAGAAGATAGTAGACATTATTTCCTACTTAACTCTTCTGACGCATTGTTAATTCTGCTGCAGTTGTTGATCTAAAATTTGTTGTCCATAATATTTTGTCTAATTTGTTGAAGATTAACGATAAATTATTCTGCATTATCTTAGTCATAATATTCTTAACTGGGCTAGTTGAGCTCACTCTTTTCATCTATTGTCCTCTTCAAGAAATGAGAATGTTGCAGGGACTAGTCGGGGAATAGAGTGATGGGCAGAGTTAGAGCAGTAGTAGTCCTCACTATTTTTGTATAATAGCGTGAAAATAATTGTAACTATTGAGGATTGAATTTGAGTGTTTATATTTCGTATTATATACGATTTGTATTGACACTCACAGCTTGTATGGTCTTCCTGCTCACAATCTTTTGATATAAAAGTTTGTATTTGGATTCTGTACCATGTGGTTGGCGACTCAGAATGGGTTGGGTTAATTGGACCTATCCTGGGGGTGTCACAGTTGGTATCAGAGCTTAGGGATATGGTCCCTAGCGGAGATTGAGGAAATAGAACTAGGAGGGGAGAAACGAGTAAATCCTTCACTAGTATGTCCTACCTAAGCTTATGTGGTATTTAATTGGTCGGTCGGAGTATAGGGTTAATATGTGATATGTTAATTTGTTTAATTAACCCTTGTTTTATGGTAGTATTTGAGAATGGCAGCTGAGAATGTTAACAATAGAGTGAATGAGACCGTTGAGACACCTTTAATCACCAATCAGGAGAACGTGCAACAAGAAGGCAATATTCTTCTTGTAAACAACACCACCGATCAAACGATGAATGATGGGATGTTTAGAAGCTTTTTGCAGTTTATGCAAAAACTAGACGAGGGAGACTCGGATGCAAAATAAAGGTGGAGATAATAGCAACTCGCTGCTTGTCACTGCCAAGCAATTTAAAGAGTTGGGGCCACCAGAGTTTTTGGGAAAGCTGGATCCGATCAAGGCGGAAACATGGGTTAAGCAAATTACCAAGATATTTGATGTCTTGGGTTGCACGGAGGAACAGAAGGTTCCATTAGCCACCTTTATATTCCGTGGAGAGGCAGATTACTGGTGGGAATCTATGAAGCGTACCCAGCCTGCCGCACTCAAGATGTCTTGGGAGGCATTCCAGAAACTGTTCAGTGACAAGTACTTTCCAGAAAGTATTCGTCATATGAAGGAGGTAAAGTTTATCAGACTGGAACAGAACAACATGACTGTGTCCCAGTACGAGGCTAAGTTCGCGGAGTTATCCCGGTTTGCATCTCATTTGGTGAAAAATGAGGAACGTATGACGCAGATGTTTCTAAGAGGTTTGAAACCCGAAATTCGTCAGTAACTCATTTCTCACAAATTTTCTCTATATTCCGATGTTGTGAACAAGGCTCAATTATTATAGCGGGATAATGAGTCTGTTCAACCAAGGGACCATAACCAGGGTCGTACCGGTGGCAGCAGTCATCGGAGCAATGACAACCAACGGGGAGGAAAATATCATGACAGAAGTAGTAACCACTCCGGTGGTAATCGTGGCCATGATAATAGAAGAAGTGAGTAAGGGGGAGATTTTAAAAAGAGAAGGTACAACAATGACAACGTGAAGACGTCAGCACCAATATCAACTGTTTCTAAGGGAGGAGAACGACCACTGGTCGTATGTTATAATTGCGGGAAAGAGGGACACATCAGCCCAAACAGCCCACAACAATTCAACGTGTGCTATAACTGTGGAAAGAAAGGTCATATAGCTCGGGAGTGTCCTGTAGCGAAACCAAGTCCAGCGGGGATGGTGCCTCCAAAGGCTGTTTCGAACAAGTCGAAGTCGGTGGTTCCTGGAAGAGCGTTTGTCGTGATTGCCCAAAATGCGAGGAACCCGAATGAGGTGATCACGGGTAAGCTAATCATAAACTTTTGCGAAGTTTACACCTTGTTAGATACCGGTGCTACCCATTCTTTTATTTCACCTGCTTGTGCTTGACATTTAAACTTGACTTCTAAGAAATTAGACTTTGACTTATCTGTTGAAACTCCGTTGGGTGAACCTTTGTTACATCTACAGTTTATAAATCTTGCTTGATTCAAATTGGTACCCTCACTCTACCTATTGATCTTATATCTTTGAAAATACTTGCATTTGATGTGATTTTAGGAATTGACTGGTTAACCACTTATCATGCCAAAATTGATTATTTTTGTAAGATTGTTAGTTTTTCATATTCCTAACCAACCTGCTGTTCGAATCCAAACAACCAAACTACTAAAATCAATCAATGTCATTTCAAGTCATAAAGCTATTCATTTATTAAAAAACGGATGTCAAGCTTTCTTAGCCCATGTCACTGATCTAAACCAGAATACATCAGATTTGAATAATATTTCTATTGTTAATGAGTTTCCTGATGTATTTCCCAAAGAACTTCCTGGTCTACCCCCAGAACGTGAAGTTGTATTCTTTATTGACCTTGAACCCGGTACAAAACCTATTTCTAAAACCCCATATCGAATAGCTCCTATTGAACTTTAGGAGTTAAAGGTCCAACTACAGGAGTTGTTAGACATCGGTTTTATTCGTCCTAGTACGTCTCCTTGGGGTGCTCCTGTTTTATTCTTAAAGAAGAAAGACGGGAGTATGCAACTTTGTATTGACTATCGGGAGTTGAACAATGTCACCATCAAGAATAGGTATCCACTACCTTGTATTGATGACCTATTCGACCAGTTGCGAGGTGTACAATTCTTTTCAAAGAGCGATATTCGTTCTAGATATTATCAGCTGAAGATTAAAACTGAGAATATTCCAAAGACTGCCTTTAGAACTTGGTATAGGCATTATGAATTCTTAGTCATGCCTTTTGGATTGACTAATGCTCCTGCTGCTTTCATGGATATGATGAACCATGTGTTCAAGGAATATTTGGATCAGTTCGTTGTTGTCTTTATTGATGGCATCCTTATCTATTCCAAAAGCCGTGAAGATCATGAGCACCACTTGAAGCTGGTACTTCAAAGGCTTTGTGATAACAAGCTATGTGCCAAGTTAAAGAAATGTGAGTTTTGGCTTGAAGAGGTAGCATTCCTTGGGCACGTGGCGTCAAAACATTGAGTTTCTGTTGACCCGGCAAAGATTGAAGTAATACAAAGTTGGGAGCGACCGAAGTCGGTGACCGAAGTACGTAGCTTTCTGGGCTTAGTTAGTTATTGTCGGAGATTCGTGGAAGGATTTTCTCAAATCGCTACTCCATTAACTCAGCTGACTCGGGAAGATACAAAATTCCTATTGAGTAAGGAATGCGAGAAGAGCTTCCAAGAGCTCAAGAGGAGACTTATCTCGGCACATGTTCTGACAATACCATCTGGTTTGGATGGATTTGTTATCTACAGCGATGCTTCTGGAAAAGGGTTAGGATGTGTTCTTATGTAACATGGGAAAGTCATAGCCTATGCCTCGTGACAACTCAAGGAATATGAGAGGAATTATCCTACTCATGATCTAGAGTTGGCAGCAATCGTTTTCGAGTTGAAGATCTGGAGACACTACCTATATGGAGAGAAAGTGGAGATTTATACTGATCATAAGAGCCTTAAATATTTTTTCACTCAAAAAGAACTCAACATGCGGCAGCGACATTGGCTTGAGCTATTGAAAGATTATGACCATACCATCCTGGTAAAGTGAACATGGTAATTGACGTGCTGAGTAGAAGATCATATGCGAGAACGAGTGTGATGCTGTCAACACAAAGGCCTACTCTGTGTGACTTACAAAAGATGGAGATAGAGTTCAAGACTCCGGGGACCCACATGATGATGTCAAGTATACTCGTAGAACCAACTTTGATTAATAAAGTTAAAGCTGCTCAAGCTACAGACCCGGAGCTGATGAAGATGAGGAAGAAGGTTCTATTCTAGAAGCAAGAATCGATGAAGAAGGAATACTTCGAGTCAACTCCAGAATTTGTGTTTCTAACGATTCTGATTTGAAGCATAGAATCATGATGGAGGCACACAACACACCGTTTATAATCCATCCTGGGAGTACCAAAATGTATCGTGATCTTCGTCATACATTTTGGTGGAGCAATATAAAGAGAGAGATCGCGGAGTTTATCTCTAGATGTTTAACGTGTCAACGTGTCAAGGCGGAGCATCAAGTGCCAAAGGGTCCATTGCAACCACTTGAGATTCCAAAATAGAAGTGGGAACACATTACCATGGATTTTGTTATGGGTATTCCCAAGGTTTCTCAAGGCATAGATGCGATTTGGGTTATTGTTGATAGATTAACCAAGTCTGCTCATTTCTTGCCGATACGGGAGACTTATTCCCTTGAGCGTCTTGCTCGTACGTACGTGAATGAGATTGTGAGGTTGCATGGCATGCCAGTATCCATAGTTTCGGATCGTGACCCAAGATTCACTTCACAATTTTGGGTCAGTTTACAGAAACCTATGGGCACGAATTTACGATTCAGTTTGGCATATCATCCTCAAACGGATGGGCAATCGGAAAGGACTATTCAAACTCTTGAAGATCTATTGAGACTCTGTGTTCTAGACTTCAAAGGGAGTTGGGATAAGTACCTACCATTGGTGGAATTCTTATACAATAACAGTTATCAGGCAAGTATAGGCGTGACTCCATTCGAGGCATTGTATGGGTGAAAGTGTCGTTCTCCAGTATGTTGGGTTATACAAACGACACAGGATCGACAAAAGAGTTATGCGGATCTTCATCGAAAGGACGTGGAATTTAATGTTGGGGATCATGTACTATTACTTGTTGCTCCGTGGAAAGGAGTTACAAGATTTAGAAAGAGAGAAAATCTCAACCCACTATTTATTGGTCCATTTGAGATTCTTGACCGAGTAGAAAATGTAGCCTATAGACTCGCTTTACCTTCAAACATGTCTCGTGTTTATAACATGTTTCACATATCCGTGCTATGTAAACATGTGAAAGACCCAAACCACATTATTGAGTTAGAACCAGACGAGATAGCCAAAGATTTAATGTATGAGGAGGTACCTGTCAAGATCTTGGATAGGAAGGAGCATGTCCTACGCACAAAGATAATACCACAAGTCAAAGTTTTGTGGAGGAACCATACTATTGAGGAAATGACCTAGGAGTTAGAATCGAAAATAAAAGCGAGGTATCCTCACTTTTTCGAAACACCAAGTACGTACGTCAATTTCGAGGATAAAATTTCATAAGGAGGGAAAGTTGTAAGACCCCAACTTTTTATGAATAAAATTGAATTTCCTCTATATATTATTTTGAATAGTAAGGGGTTGATTTGATAGATATGGTAAGTTATGGGAAAAATACACAAATATTTCAAAATAAGCAAGTGGTTATAATATATTCATTGTTGTCAGGGAATATTCGGTTGGTCGTGGAATATTCTTACTGTCGGGGAATATTCGTACGACGGAGCAGCCATTTGTGGGCCCCATAACGGAAAACTGTCGAATGAAGAAAACGACACGAATGAGCTTTTTAAAAATAACGGCGTAGTTGTTACCATTAACACTGTTATAATACCCGGAGGTTAAAGTAAGTAATACGCGTTGTTGTACAGTAGCACACGGTATTGCACAGTATTTTATATTATTGTTAATTCAATAATTGTCATTGCACAGTATTTTTATTATCAAATCAATAATTTGAATAATATTATTAGATAGCATTATTGGCAATGTCTAAGGAAGTTCTGTCTAAGAAAGGTGTTAGTTAATTGCGTGCCAGTAAGGAGAAATTCTTATCGGAAGGCCCTCTCTTACTTGGGAACCACCTGGTTGTCAATATTGTAGTTCTGTAATATTATTTGTGAATACTTAATTGTTGATTTATATGATAAGAAAATATTTATTCAATGTGGATATAAATGAAGGAATTAGTGCTGATATTTTTATCAGTATTTTGTCAGAATAGAGGTGTGAAAAATCATCCGTATGTAAATTTCGGTCATTTTTCGTTCGGAATTTGGAAAAACTTTCTTCTACAAAGTTGTAGAGAATTAAATTCCTACGAAATGACATAAGATTCGTATTTTTTTGATAAAAGGGATATTTTTTATGAATTATAGAAGTTCCGGAATATTGGGTCTGAATTGATTTTTGGGGTTATAAATATTTTTTAAAAGAAAAACATTTTTTAAATGTTGGTGGGGCCCACTGGTGTGCTGATGAATTTGGTCAAGGGGTGGGTGTGAATTTTTTTTTATAAAATATTATTTTATTAAATTTTTTGCTTTGGCGTTCTAAGCATTTTTTTATAAATAGGGTGCTTAGGTTAGAATTGAAAATCACACCGGAATCAGAAGTTTCTTTCTCTATAATATCGAGCGTATTTTTGTGAGTATTTCGATACTTTGAGTGTTGCTATACAATACAAGTTTTTTTCAGCATTATATCCGATATTTCAGTTAGAAGTACTTGTCTTTTGAGGTAAGTGATGTTATTTTTTCAAAAATGATGTTATTTCTTTCAATATCATGACACTGAAATATTGGTATGAATTTTATTATAAAATTTTTACCTTTTCATATTGGGGTTACTATTCACATAAACGGCACTATTAATGAATATGGTACTATTCACAGAAAAATTAAAGTTTCTTTTCTTTGTCCAAGTTGGCTATTATGGTTCTTATCTTTGATTGAATCCAAGTTTTGGTCTTCATTCTTGAATTTTGCTCAACAATTGATTATTATGGAGTATTCTTGAACTTGGATAAACTAAATTACGAATTCCTAATTTTTGTCCTTTATCTCACTGGATTCGTTCTTTAAAATATTTTTCATCATCTTCAGTCTTAAATGGTGATACAAAAGAATATCTTTGTCCTGTAGTGTAAAGATGGATGATTATTTGATGATTTTCTTTGGCCTGTAGTGCAAAGATGAATGATTACATGATGAATATCTTTGGCCCGTAGTGCAAAGATGGACAGGTGTTGAGATGAACATGACCAACTGGTGATACAAATGAATATCTTTGGCCTATAGTGCAAAGATGAATATTTGATTTAAGATATATATTGATTGATGTTACAGGGATAAAATAGTAATTATAGACTTTTAAATCATAGAAGATAGTAGACATTATTTCTTACTTAACTCTTCTAATGCATTGTTAATTCCGCTGCAGTTGTTGATCTAACACTTGTTGTCCATAATATTTTATCTGATTTGTTGAAGACTAACGATAAATTATTCTGCATTATCTTAGTCATAATATTTTTTACTGGGCTAGTTGAGCTCACCCTTTTCTTTTATTGTCCTCTTCAGGAAATGAGAATGTTGCAGGGACTAATCGGGAAACAAAGTGATGGGCAGAGTTAGAGTAGTAGTAGTCCTCACTATTTTTGTATAATAGCGTGAAAATAATTATAACTATTGAGGACTGAATTTGAGTGTTTATATTTCGTATAATATACGATTTGTATTGACACTCACAGCTTGTATGGTCTTCCTGCTCACGATATTTTGATATAAAAGTTTGTATTTGGATTCTGTACCATGTCTTTGGAGACTCAGAATGAGTTGGGTTGATTGGACCTATTCTGGGGGCGTCACACAAGCCAAAAGACCCCAACATACGGGAATTACATTGGAGAAGTATCAGATGAAATACCTCCTATCAAACATCCTTGGTATCAAGACATCAAGGAATACATACGAGATGGATCTACACCCGCTGGGGCAAGCCAATCCGAACGGAAGTGGATTCACAAGATGGCTATGAAGTTCTATCTGACCGGAGACGCACTCTACAAAAAGGATGCTAGAATAGGCCTGTTACGATGCCTCGATAAAGAGCAAGCCCAGAGATTAATGGATGAAGTCTACAGTGGAGTCTTCGGTCCACACATGAGCGGTCATCTGCTGGCCAAGAAAATATTAAGAACAAGGCATTATTTAATTTCTCTCAAAGTTTACTGCGACGATCACGTCAGGAGATGATTTCAATGCCAAGTACATGGAAATGTGATGTATGTTCCTCTGAACGAGCTGCATAACATGAGTTCGCCATGGCCTTTCTCCTTGTGGGTAATGGATGTGATAGGCCCAGTAGAACCCAAAGCCAGCAATAGTCATCAATTCATCTTCATCATAATCGATTACTTCACCAAGTGGGTTGAAGTGGCCTCTTTTCCCAAAGTTACCAAAGAGGTAATCATTGGTTTCATCAGAAACAATGTGTTCTGTCGATATCGACAACCGAAAGTGATCGTATCAGACAATGCCAAGAACTTAAACAATCAAATGATGAGAGAACTATGCAGCAAGTTCCACATCAAGCATCTCAATTCCGTCATCTATTGGCCCAAGATGAATGGTGCTGTCAAAGCGGCCAACAAGAACATCAAGAAAATCATGCAAAAAATGTCCACCAATCACAAAGAATGGCCTGACCTATTGCCCCTAACCCTGTTAGAATACAGGACATCAATGCGCACTTCTACTGGGGCTACCCCCCACTCATTGGTCTATGGCATGGAAGCAGTACTTCCCGTAGAAGTAGAAATGGACTCCCTGAGAGTGTTGATAGACGCTCAGATGGAAGAAGATCAATGGTTATTAGATCAGTACCACCAACTGTCCCTGACAGATGAAAAAAGGGCTACAGCCATTTTTCAGGGCAGTTATATCAGCAAAGGATTGCTCGATCCTATAACATAAAGTCTGAATTCGGCAATTCAAAGAGAATGACTTAGTGCTGAAGAAAGTTCTGGCCAATCAGGATGAAGCCAAAGGAAATTTTGCCCCAAAGTGGGAAGGCCCTTTCAATGTCAAGGAAGTGTTGACAGGAGGAGCTATCTGATTGCAAGAGATGGATGGGTGCAAATTCCCCAACTCATCAACTTAGACACCATAAAAGGTATTATGTATGAGACACATGCATATCGACATCTTGGTCCTGCGAATCAAATCAATTTCAGTTTTGACTAGAAAACAAAACTACGAATGACCTGATCTCCCTCAACCCGGGAGTATGTAGGCAGCCATTCTTGGTGCGGTCAAACTAAATAAAAACGCAAAAAATCATCAAACCAAACTCAAGAGAGACACTTCTCAAGCCTCTCTCACACAAAAATTGAACTACGAATGACCTAATCTCCCTACACCCGGGAGTACGTAGGCAGCCATTCATGGTGCAGTTTGACCTTCAAAGAAAATACAAAAACAAAAAAAAACAGTCCCAAGACACTGAAACCGTATAAAACCTAAATCCTATCAAGCCTCCCTGGTCAACGTGCCCGTCCGAGATATTCTCTGACATCTCACTGTCAATCCATCAAGGAGAAGCTCGTGATACATCAACAACAGAAAGTCATGAAAGAAGTGGTAATCACTCAGCAATGACAATACATAGCCAAATAGGGAAGTGAATCAAAGTATATTTCACTGATATATAATACTGTTTGATATATATAATGTGTCATGTACATGGAAAAAATAGTTGATCTAGTATGTGCAGGAAAAATAAAGCTAGTCTATGGACCCATGGACAAGCGGGACAACAGTGCCAATATGGCGTCTCTCTCTGAAGATGGAGGAGCAGCTACAAGCACAATACCCTCAGCCTCCATACGTGCCAAAACATCCACAGCCATCTGCATAGTGGCACTGTGATCATCAATGTAAGTACTCATATCGGCAACCAGGCCATGAGTATATGATCGGAGAGCAGTACTATCGGCAATGTGGAAATCTCGGGAAGCTATGGCCTCATCCCTCGCTACAAAAGCAGCATCCCAGGCAATCAAAGTCTCCTCAATCTCGATAAAAGCATCATCTCAAGAAGATTGAGCCTCATCTCTCTCAATCAATGTCGTATCCCGAGTAGCTCGAGCCTCATCTCTATCAACAAAAGCTATATCTTTGCCAGACAAGGCAGTCAACATCAGCGCCCTAGCTTGATCTCTCTCGGAGGTCATCCTAGCTAGTGAATCTGGTAAAGCTGGATCTGTCCCAACAAGAATGATCGACGGGTCACTAACTAAGGCTACTATCAGACTTATGAACAAATCATCCTCCGTAGGAGAGTCGGGATCCTCCATAGGCTCCTCCTCATCTGAATACACAATCGAAGCGGACTGGATGAATGAGCTGATGCTATATCGGCCTCTAACCATGTCGAGTACTCTGGAGAACGATCTGGATGACTAGTAGAGAAATCAGCCCTCTCCCTATGAGTCCAACACTCATAAATCCTGATCAGGTCGGCTGACGACATAGAAAAAGTTGACATCCGCTGATAAATAGCCCCCGCAAAATGGTGCAGGCTCTGGAACTGATCGAACTGACCCATAACTGCCAACGGATGGAAAGTGGTCACCCCTCTCAATCCCGCTAGGGGAAAGTAGTCCATGCCAGATGCATGGGTGATAAAGCTATAAGGGGAGAGTAGCCCTGAGTATGGCAGAATCGAAAAAGGATGGTCAATATCTGACAAAAAAGCTGACCATGTCTCTACATTTGAACACTATGCTGGCTAAAATGAGTAGGATGTAGCTATCTCATGGGAGAAGCAATACCCCTGATGTCTTAAGAAGCTGATCGGACGCAAATGGGTCATGAGCCATACAGAAGGACAGAGCTACCTCTAAAAACACTTATGAATGGGTGCTGCAATAGGTAGCTGATCTCAATGTCTCGGCCAGTATCATTGGCAGGATGGTGCTACCCTGTCTAAGGGCACGGACCACGACCATCAAGCCCAGGTCCAAATACAGTGGCATATATACATAAGCCACAATGCACATTAGCAAAACATCCATCCTGGCTGAGTGCCACGCCTCTGCCGAGATGATAAAATCCCCATCATATTGATCGTAGCTGGCCAGTCTACTAAAATGATCGATAAAGAAGTCAATCGAGATCACCCGTCCAGAAATGATCTCATCCGTGACTACACTCTGACGTAGACTCGACATCTGCAGGAATGGTCTCCTCATATCACTAATAGCAGTACGGGCGCAAGGAAAATACAAAGACAAACTAGTAAGCCGCTCGTACTCCTCCAAAGTCGGAGTTAGCTCAACCTGCCCAATGCGGAAAACCTGCCTCTCAGGTATCCAACAAGATAAGAGGCCATCAAGGAATCCATATGGGACCTGGAAATCCACAAGGGCTAATGAATGCCCTAACATCCAATCAACTGACCATCTGGCTGGGAGGGGCAGGCTATCATTGATAGTAGTGTGCATACAAGCCAATCATGTATGATGATAAAGCACATACTTTGTAAACAATCTTATTTATTTATTAATGAAATATTCATTTATTAAAGGCATTTAATTATCTACATGGTGCTGTTTTTATAATATGTAAATAACTCATAGTTTTAAGCAATGCTTTTAGAATCATGATGATGATCATGCTAATGAGATCTAAATTCTTAGAAAGCTTAAAAACAAAAATAGTTCTCAATTGTGGGATTTCTAAAATGGGGATTAGTAAATTCGGATAGATTGGTACATATGTTGCTTGCTCATTGGATGAGGATGACTGATCTCATGGTCATTTGTGTGGAGACACTAAAGCAAGTATGTAGGTGCTTATTGGAGAATAAGTTCACTGAACGTGACTCGCTATGGAATACCTAATGGAGTTTTACTCGCCTGTCAATAGGAATTCCTAATGTGATAGTAGTACAAGTGATCGTTGGACTTGAGATCATCATAGTATCTTGTATGGAATAAATTATACTTTGACTTATTCCTTAAGGCCTTTTAAGGCATATATAGGGTATGCTTGGGTATAATGAGTTACATATAGAGATAATGAATGATCAATAAAGAATCTACCACCTCTAGTAAAAGAGGAGATATGTCCTATGTGATTCGTTAAATGACAACCCAGGAATCCTTGGCCAAGGTAGAATGAAATTAGAAAGAGGTTTCTAATTTGCATTATTTGGAGTTGTGCATTTTCTAATCGAAATACATATGAATACATAAATTAAGACTTGGCAGTAAATCCATATCTTATATTTAATTGGGACATTGTATGATAGAAGGATTAAATTGTACGGTAACTATTAACTCACAGGTTCTTTTATGATTAATGTTGAAATCTATATTATCTAGAAAGTCGTTGATCGCTAGGGAGGCTTATCCCTATTATAGAATAAATATTATTTATTTAAATAAATTATTAGTTTAATTTATTTATTTAAATAAGATTAGAATTGTTCTAATTGATTTATTCACAACCGGTTTAATATGGAGAACCTAAAGGGTCACACCATAAAAGGAAGAAGAATTATTTAAGAAGAAAATGGCATGATAGTAATAATGCATTAAGTGTAATTAATTTAATCTATGGTGATAGAATAAATTAAATAGCTTAATGTTTATTATTTAATATTTTAGAAATATTAAATATAAATTAATAAGAGGAGTCTTATTAATATTATTATTATTATTTTAATTCTAAAGGAGTTTAGGAATTAATATAATATCAGTACTCTCCCTCAATCCTAATAAGATTAGGATATAAATTAATTAAAAGTGTTTAATTAATTAATTAAATAAAATCCTATTCTAATTGGATTAGGAGGGTTAACCTAATATCTATATAAGAGAGTCTTATATTAGAAATAAGGTACGTGAATTTTTCCAAAGGTTGGGAGTACACATATTCTATAGAGATAGAAACAAGGGTTAAGCCAATAACCCATCTTCCTGAGTTCTTCATCTTCCTTGGTGGATTACCGTTAGAGGCCAAACATTTGGGTGGCTGATATTGATCAAGGGAAGGAGCCACTACAGGAGAATCAAAGGAATCAAAGGAGTAGAACTTGTACCCGAGGAAGCTTGGATCTTCAAAGGTATAATTCCATCATCTCCTTCTATGTATTGACTGATAAAATGACGCGTATTTTATATATATATGTGCATGCACGCTAAACAAGATGAGACAAATAATAACAAACCCCTCAAAGAAATAATATTAAGTTTGAAGCGTTCAAATGATATTTAGAATATCGAACGTCGCCTTCTAGCATGATTAATTAATAGAGTATTAAATATTTAATATAAGTTTGTTGTGCTATCCACAAGGCGAGTATTGAGTATTTAAGATGTTAATTAATCACATTTGATGCGTATCAAGAAAATTGAACGATCTAGTCTTGTTGTGCTATCCACAAGGACGAACATTTTTCTTTTTTGAATTTATGGAAGTGCTAGGCTGGACTTAACTTAAATCATTTTAGTTCGAATATGCACACACATGACCATTATGATTTAAGAGACAAAATAAAAGTAGTTACATGGTGATGTAATTGACAAGAGTTGTCTACCTATTTATTTGTATATCGTTTGTTGTGCTATCCACAAGGTTATATATATTTGAAATGTGATCCTTAATCTCACTAGCAAATCTTTAATTAGATGTTGCCAAACTGTAAAAGTGAGGGTAATATAGTTTGATGAAAATAGTGGGAGATACCAATTTAAAATAAAGACCTAAATTTATTTTGGTATGCAAAGTTAATAAAATGAATGTTTTCTAAAAATGTTATCTTTTCACATGCAGAATATTAAAAATGTCAAAATCACTAATCTCACTACGAAGCATACTTGATACAAATAAGCTTACCGGCCCGAATTATGAGGACTGGCTAAGAAATCTGAGAATTGTTCTCACTGCTGAAAAGATTTCTTATGTTCTAAATTCAACTATCCCTGAATCTATTTCGGAAACAGCCTCTGAGGAAGAGATTGCCACTTTCAATAAGTGGCAAGATGATGCATATGTGGCTCAATGCATCATGCTCGCATCCATGAATAACGAGCTTCAGCGTCAGCACGTAAATATGGATGCTCCTGCTATGCTGCTCCACCTCAAGGAGTTGTATGGTGAACAGAGTAGGACTGCTAGATATGAGATATCTAAGGAGCTCTTCAGATCTCGGATGACCGAGGGCACTGCCGTCGAGACTCATGTTCTGAAGGTAATCAATTTGATTGAACGCCTTGGACAGCTTGGGTTCGTCATGGATGGGGTGTTGAGTCAAGACTTGGTCTTGCAGTCACTCCCTGAGACCTTCTCGCAGTTTGTGGTTAATTTTCACATGAATAAGCTAGATGTCAGCTTGCCTGACCTGCTTAACATGCTGAAAACTGCAGAAGGTCACTTCTCATCCAAGAAGAACCATGTCTTGATGGTGGATTCTTCCAATAAAAGGAAGAGGCCCAAGGTATCTTCTGAAAAGAAGAAATCCAAGAAGACTAAGGGAAAGGGAAAAGAAAAAGAACAAAAGAAACCTGAACCAGATAAAGGAATGTGCTTTCATTGCAACGAGCCGGGACATTGGAAGAGGAACTGCAAGAAGTTTCTAGCAGAGAAGAAGCTTGGAGAAGCTTCGACTTCCAATCAAGGTTTGTTTATGATTGAAATTAATTTTTTTGAAAGTCATAATTCTACTTGGGTATTGGATACCGGCTGTGGGTCTCACATATGTAACACTGTGCATGGACTGGTCAGAAGTAGAAAGCTAAACAATGAAGAGGTGATCCTACGAGTGGGGAATGGAGCAAAGGTTGCTGCATTAGCTGTAGGAACTTATTGTTTAGCAATGCCTTTAGGCAAGTCCATTTATCTTAATAACTGTTATTATGTTTCGAATATTATTTAAAATATTATTTCAATTTCTGTATTGGATATGGAAGGTTTTGACGTTATTATAAAGAACAATGGTTGTTCTATTTATAAAGACGATGTTTTATATGGTATTGAAAATTTGCGAAATGGACTTTATACACTTGACTTACAAGAAAATATATTTCAAATTGAACAAACTAAGAAAAGGAAAAGAGATGATATTAATTATACCTACATATGGCACTGTAGACTTGGTCATATCAATGAAACAAGATTATCCAAGTTGCATAAGGATGGGCTCCTAGAGCTATCCGATTATGAAACATATCCAACTTGTGACTCTTGTCTCATGGGTAAAATGACTAAATCTCCTTTTAGTGGAAAAGGAGAAAGAGTTACAGAGTTATTGGCATTGATTCACACAGACGTTTGTGGACCTATGACAACTAGTGCACGGGGTGGGTATTCTTATTTTATTACTTTCACTGATGATCACTCAAGATTTGGATATGTGTATTAAATGAAATACAAATCAGAATCATTGGAAAAGTTCAAAGAGTTCAGAAGTGAAGTAGAGAAACAAACGGGCAAGAGTATTAAGATACTTCGATCCGATCGAGGTAGAGAATACTTAAGCGGTGAGTTTCTCAATTGTCTCAAAGAAAATGGTATAATCTGATAGTAGTGTGCATACAAGACAATCATGTATGATGATAAAGCACGTACTTTGTAAACAATCTTATTTATTTATTAATAAAATATTCATTTATTAAAGGCATTTAATTATCTACATGGTGCTGTTTTTATAATATGTAAATAACTCATAGTTTTAAGCAATGCTTTTAGAATCATGATGATGATCATGCTAATGAGATCTAAATTCTTAGAAAGCTCTAAAACTAAAATAGTTCCCAATCGTGGGATTACTAAAAATGGGATTAGTAAATTCGGATAGATTGGTACATATGTTGCTTGCTCATTGGATGAGGATGATTGATCTCATGATCATTTGCGTGGAGACACTAAAGCAAGTACGTAGGTGCTTATTGGAGAATAAGTTCACTGAACGTGACTCGCTATGGAATACCTAATGGAGTTTTACTCGCCTGTCAATAGGAATTCCTAATGTGATAGTAGTACAAGTGATCCTTGGACTTGAGATCATCATAGTATCTTGTATGTAATGAATTATACTTTGACTTATTCCTTAAAGTCCTTTAGGGTATATAAAAGGGTATGCTTGGGTATAATGAGTTACATATGGAGATAATGAATGATCAATAAAGAATCTACCACCTCTAGTAAAAGAGGAGATATCCGAGGTAAAATGAAATTAGAAAGGAGTTTCTAATTTGTATTATTTGGAGTTGTGCATTTTCTAATCGAAATACATATAATTAAATAAAATAAGACTTGTCTTATATTTAATTGGGACATTGCATGGTGGAAGGATTGAATCATATGGTAACTATTTACTCACAGGTTCTTTTATGATTAATGTTGAAATCTATATTATCTGGAAAGTAATTGATTGCTAGGGAGGCTTATCCCTATTGTAGAATAAATATTATTTATTTAAATAGATTATTAGTTTTATTTATTTATTTAAATAAGATTAGAATTGTTCTAATTGATTTATTCACAACCGGTTTAATATAGATAACCTAAAGGGTCACACCATAAAAGGAAGAATAATTATTTAAGAAGGTAATGGCATAATCGTAATAATGCATTAAGTGTAATTAATTTAATCTATAGTGATAGAATAAATTAAATAGCTTAATGTTTATTATTTAATATTTTGAAAATATTAAATATAAATTAATAAGAGTCTTATTAATATTATTACAATTATTATTATTTTAATTTCTAAAGGAGTTTAGTAATTAATTTAATATTAGTACTCTCATTTATTCCTAATAAGATTAAGAGACAAATTAATTAAATAAATTTAATTATTTATTCCCCATGTGGTGGGAAGCCTAAATTTATTAAAGGAGTTTAATTAATTAAATAAAATTTCATGTCTAATAGGATTAGAAGGGTTGACCAATATCTATACAAGAGTAGTCTTATAATAGATATTTGTTGATGAAATTCCAATTGTTGGAGGGTACTCCTTTTCTATAAAGGATAGAAAACTAAGGTTTAGCCAAACACCCTCCTTCTTGATAATTCCTCTTCCTTGGTGGATCACCTCTAGAGGCCAAACGCTTGGGTGGCTAACGCTGATCAAAGGAAGGAATCTAACCCGAAAATTCAAGGAGATCACGAAGAACAAGGAGTTGAACTAGTACCGGTGGAAGCTTCGTTCTACAAGGGTATGATTCCATAACTTCTTATTTATCGTTTTAAATTAATAATTTGCATAAAGGATGATCCGGGTAATGGTTTTGTAGAAATTTTTTTCAACTCTGATATACCATGCTTCCGCTAATTTTTGTAATTTGATTGCATCACGATTTCGTACAAACCCAACATAATCTCACAATGGACTCCTCCAGGTACACCACAGTTAAATGGAGTATCTGAAAAGAGAAATCGAACACTATTGGACATGGTTCGATCCATGATGAGTTTTACCGACATTCCAATTTCCTTCTGGGGTTATGCCCTAGAAACGGCTGCATACCTACTTAACAAGGTACCTACCAAATCCGCCCCAAAGACTCCATATGAGATGTGGAAAGGGAGAAAACCAAATCTTAAGCATGTTAAGACTTGGGGTTGTCCAACTTATGTCAAAAAGTTTGAAAATGATAAGCTACAGACTAAATCCTATAAGTCTAGATTTGTGGGATACCCTAAAGAAACCGTAGGGTATTATTTCTATCATCCTACTGATCAAAAGGTGTTTGTTGCGAAACATGCTACCTTCTTGGAGAAAGAGTTTATCCATGAAGGGGTCAGTGGGAGTAAGATATATCTTGAAGAAGTTCAAGAACCACAAATTACCACGGATCAAAGTCAGGTACCTAACCAAGTAGAAGAACCTACTGTACCACACCCTGTTCGTAAATCTAGAAGAGTACCGAAGATACCTGAGAGGTATGGATTCGTTATAGAGGATGACGATGAGGCACACATCATGAATGATGATGATCCATTGAATTACGAACAGGCTATGAGTAATAAAGACTCAGAGAAATAGTAGATGACCATAAAATCTAAAATGGATTTGGAAGCTTTGCTCAAGTCCATTTGGATTTTTCTTGTGATTGCGGCTTATTTTACTTAATCTGGCAAAATGGACGTGGAGACGCCCTTCCTTAAATATACATTATTAGGAGAATGTATGTATGATACAGCCGGATGGTTTTTGTTTCAATGGTTGAAGCAAATCATGTATATGAGCTACAACAATCCATTTATGGATTGAAGCAAGATTCTCGTAGATGGAACTTTTATTTTGATGAGACAATCAAAGAGTTTGATTTTATCAAAAATGAGGATGAACCATGTGTGTACAAGAAGGTTAGTGGGAGCACTGTTTCATTCCATGTATTATATGTTGATGATATATTACTGATAGAGAATAAAATTCCTATGCTAAAATCAATCAAAATAAAGTTGTCTAAACATTCCTCCATGAATGATTTGGGTAGAACATCCCGCATTGGGGATATAAATATGTACTAATAGATTTAAAAGGATGTTCGGCTTAACCTAAGAAAACGTATATTCATTAGATGCTAAAGGCGTTTAGCATGGCAAACTCCAAAAGAGTGCCTTATGATGATGAGCCATGGAGTGTATCTCTCTAATATTATCCTCAGTAAAAGAGAGATCGCATGAGTTACTATCATGTATGCAATGAAATATACGAGACTTGATGTTGATCAGTCAGATTTTGGAGAAGATCACTTTGAGACAATGATAAACATCCCAAAGTACTTAACTGACACTAAGGATGTCATCATGACACGTGATGGGTCTGAATAAATCTAGAGTGCTAAACAGACTCAAGTTTTCAGACTGACCAAGACGACAGTAAATCCACTATAGGGTAAGTCGTTACATTGAAAGTTGGTGCAGTGAATTGGAAAGGTTCCAAACAGCAAATGGTTGCTGATTTAGTGACAAAGACAAAGTATATAACAGTAAGTGAAGTTGCAAGTTGATGTTCCGGATGAAAACTTCATTACAGAACTAGGAATAGTTCCTAAGTCTCATCTTGAATCTAAACATATGTTGCGGCACTTTGATTAAAGAAATTATTGAAAGAGGAGAGTGTAGACTCTCAAGACAACATTGCAGATCCATTTACTAAAGCTTTAACACAACAGCAGTTTGATCGTCACTTAGAGAAGATGGGTATGAGATACTATGACGATTGGCTTTAGTGCAAGTGGGAGATTGATAGTAGTGTGCATACAAGCCAATCATGTATGATGATAAAGCACATACTTTGTAAACAATCTTATTTATTTATTAATAAAATATTAATTTAAGGCATTTAAATATCTACATGGTGCTGTTTTTATAATATGTAAATAACCCATAGTTTTAAGCAATGCTTTTAGAATCATGATGAGATTATGCTAATGAGATCTAAATTCTTAGAAAACTTAAAAACTAAAATAGTTCTCAGTCGTGGGATTTCAAAAATGGGTATTAGTAAATCCGGATAGATTAGTATATATGTTGCTTACTCATTGGATGAGGATGACTGATCTCATGGTCATTTGTGTGGAGACACTAAAGCAAGTATGTAGGTGCTTATTGGAGAATAAGTTCACTGAACGTGACTCGCTATGGAATACCTAATGGAGTTTTACTCGCGTGTCAATAGGAATTCCTAATGTGATAATAGTACAAGTGATCCTTGGACTTGAGATCATCATAGTATCTTGTATGGAATAAATTATACTTTGACTTATTCCTTAAGGCCTTTTAAGGCATATATAGGGTATGCTTGGGTATAATGAGTTACATATGGAGATAATGAATGATCAATAAAGAATCTACCACCTCTAGTAAAAGAGGAGATATGTCCTATGTGATTCGTTAAATGACAACCCAGGAATCCTTGGCCAAGGTAGAATGAAATTAGAAAGAGGTTTCTAATTTGCATTATTTGGAGTTGTGCATTTTCTAATCGAAATACATATGATTAAATAAATTAAGATCTGACAGTAAATCCATGTCTTATATTTAATTGGGATATTGTATGGTGGAATGATTGAATTGTACGCTAACTATTAACTCACAAGTTCTTTTATGATTAATGTTAAAATCTATATTATCTAGAAAGTCGTTGATCGCTAGGGAGGCTTATCCCTATTGTAGAATAAATGTTATTTATTTAAATAGATTATTAGTTTAATTTATTTATTTAAATAAGATTAGAATTGTTCTAATTGATTTATTCACAACTAGTTTAATATGGAGAACCTAAATGGTCACACCATAAAAGGAAGAAGAATTATTTAAGAAGAAAATGGCATGATAGTAATAATGCATTAAGTGTAATTAATTTAATTTATGGTGATAGAATAAATTAAATAGCTTAATATTTATTATTTAATATTTTAGAAATATTAAATATAAATTAATAAGAGGAGTCTTATTAATATTATTATTATTATTATTATTATTTTAACTCTAAAGGAGTTTAGGAATTAATATAATATCAGTACTCTCTCTCAATCCTAATAAGATTAGGATATAAATTAATTAAAAGTGTTTAATTAATTAATTAAATAAAATCATATTCTAATTGGATTAGGAGGGTTAACCTAATATCTATATAAGAGAGTCTTATATCAGAAATAAGGTACGTGATTTTTTTCAAAGGTTGGGAGTACACATATTCTATAGAGATAGAAACAAGGGTTAAGCCAATAACCCGTCTTCCTGAGTTCTTCATCTTCCTTGGTGGATCACCGTTAGAGGCCAAACATTTGGGTGGCTGACATTGATCAAGGGAAGGAACCACTACAGAGGAATCAAAAGAATCAAAGGAGTAGAACTTGTACCCGAGGAAGCTTGGATCTTCAAAGGTATAATTCCATCATCTCCTTCTATGTATTGACTGATAATTGATGCACAAGAAAGATCATGGTTAAGGGTTTGTAAGAAAATTTTAAAAACTGATTTTTCATCCATTTCGTTGCGTTTATGTAATTTGATTGCATGCTTATGTTTCTAGCAAACCCAACAATCATACCACGATCTCAAGGATGATGCTACCACAGATGGTGGTAGATGCTCGATGCGACTGACTGCCGAGGACGACAACTGTATCATTGTATCACAAGACCATCCAGGGGTCAAATTTGAACTAATTTGTCTAAGTGCATATCCATGACATAATACATACATAATGACAATGATAAACATGATGCAATAGATAGGAAATATCATGCATATCTACAATAAACTATCTACTACAAGCATCATCTCTGTCTGCTAATAAAGTATAAAATAAAAAGTACAGGGATATGGGGCACAACCCTCAACTACTAACAGTGGCCTATCAAAATGGGGCATAGCCCCCCAACAGCCAAAATAGTGGCCTATCAAAAGATATAGCTACAATAGCTATCCAAAAAGATCCAAAATGTCTACACTTAGGCTGTTAACCTGCTCCATCTCCTCCGTGGACACAAAGTCTCGGCCATC
Source organism: Panax stipuleanatus (assembly GCA_020205555.1). NCBI lineage: Eukaryota > Viridiplantae > Streptophyta > Magnoliopsida > Apiales > Araliaceae > Panax > Panax stipuleanatus. The sequence continues at coordinate 30,969,441 of CM035115.1, forward strand.
AGGAATGTCAGGGCGATACAAGGGAGGATCATCCCCTGTATAACTGCTAGAAAATGGACCTGTGGTAGGGCCCGCTCCAGAACTGGAAGGATCAAAAGAAGATGCCTCTGATGGGTCTCTGCCAAAGATGCTTGATAAACAAATGAGCTCTCTCCAACTGCTGGGTCAGTCCTGTAATCTGGTCCAAGTGAGTAGGCTCCCTGAGGTACGCTATCCAAGCTGTCATCATCATAGACCCCGACACTGGGAGCTGTCGTTTACACTCCTAAATTTACCTCACTTTCACTTCACGAATTTAAATAATTTGCACAGTAGTAAGCAAGGATCGATCCCACTGAGAGTAAGTTTGTTTTAGATTTATTCTACTATTTTAACAGAAAATAAAGATGGGGGGTTTTTTGAAATTATTTTAAACTAAGAAAAACAGAATTAAAAAATGAAATTAACCAAATATGTAAAAACTTCAGTTCTGCAGTTCAGTTTCATCGAGCACAGTAATCAATTAATCAAGTTATTATTAATTACCCTTCAATGAAACTATTATCCCTAGATAACAATAAGCTCTACTATCCGAAATTCTCCTTAGATATTCACTGTATGAAACAAGCTCTTCACCAGATTCAACTAGCATACAACCTAGAACAAGCTCTCTAGATTTAATATGATAGAAGCATTAAGAAATAGATAATTAGGATAATCCAAGCAACAAACACATAAGCTCAATTTGTTTAACTTATTTTCTGATAATCTTAGCAATACACAAAAGCTTGTCCACAATTAGTATCACTAATTTGCTACTAGTGATGAAGACAGATATCAATTACACGTAATACCAATCTTAATCTAGCATATGATAATGATTAAATTAACTCAACTGGCCATATCAAATTAATTAGATCAATTAGCATGCAATAAATGAAAACAGATTATCAGAAGAAATTTCATATAAGAAGGAATATATAATAATACTCAATTAATTAATTACTTGTAATAAGGTTTCACCTCCCTTCAGAACACAATAAAGAAACTAGCCTGCCATCCTCCAAGTCTGCAATCAATCCTAGATCTATAATAAAAGATGAATAAGAATGTCAAAATACAAGAGAATGGCTCCCCTTTTTATAACATCTCTTCATTAGCAGCCCGAATCATGTTTAACTTCCGTCCAAAACCAATCCGCAAAAGGAATCCAGCTGCTGACCCGCCTGCCTACCCGTCCCAGCGGAAGTCTTCAAGGTCACATCCCCGCCCCAGCGGGGTAACACACTGCCCAACACTCCATAATCTAATCCTTGCTGATATTTATTATGACGTAAGCAGCTAGGAAATTCAAGTTGGCTACAAACATGGCCCCCACATCTAATTCCTTTAATTGCATGGATTCTACTTACCTTTTGCTAGTTGTTTGGCACGTGAGGTGCTAATTTCCTTTGCAAGCATGCTAGCACGTGGCCCACATAAATGACCATCTTTGTAATATTTGTAAGAATTCGTGGCCCACTAGGACGCCTCAAGCTACTTGGACTTGGACATGCTCCACCCTTTGCAAGTTATCAAAACTGTGAGCTGCTTGAACCAATTTCGTGAGCTGCTTATTCCCTTTTCAAGGTCCTCTTCCGTGGGCCCAATGTTGGGTTTGTACGAAATCATGACTCAATCAAATTACAAAAATTAGCGGAAGCATGGTATATTAGAGTTTAAAATTTTTTTTACAAAACTATTACCCGGATCATCCTTTATGCAAATTGTTAATTTAAAACGATAAATAAGAAGTTATGGAATCATACCTTTGTAGAACGAAGCTTCCACAGGTACAAGTTCAACTCCTTATTCTTCGTGATCTCCTTGAATTTTCGAGTTAGATTCCTTCCTTTAATCAACGTTAGCCACCCAAGTGTTTGGCCTCTAGAGGTGATCCATCAAGGAAGAGGGATTATCAAGAAGGAGGGTGTTTGGCTAAACCTTAGTTTTCTATCCTCTATAGAAAAGGAGTACTCTCCAATAATTGAAATTGCATCAACTGATATCTATTATAAGACTCCTCTTATATAGATATTGGTCAACCCTTCTAATCCTATTAGACATGGGATTTCATTTTATTAATTAAACTCCTTTAATTAATTTAGGCTTCCCACCACATTGGAAATAATTAATTAAATTCATTTAATTAATTTGTCTCCTAATCTTATTAGGAATAAATGAGAGTACTAATATTAAATTAATTACTAAACTCTTTTAGAAATTAAAATAATAATAATTATAATAATATTAATAAGACATCTCTTATTAATTTATATTTAATATTTCCAAAATATTAAATATTAAACATTAAGCTATTTAATTTATTCTATCACCATAGATTAAATTAATTATACTTAATGCATTATTACGATTATGCCATTACCTTCTTAAATAATTATTCTTTCTTTTATGGTGTGACCCTTTAGGTTCTCCATATTAAACCGGTTGTGAATAAATCAATTAGAACAATTCTAATCTTATTTAAATAAATAAATAAAACTAATAATCTATTTAAATAAATAATATTTATTCTACAATAGGGACAAGCCTCCCTAGCGATCAACGACTTTCCAGATAATATAGATTTCAACATTAATCATAAAAGAACCTATGAGTAAATAGTTACCGTACAATTCAATCCTTCCACCGTACAATGTCCCAATTAAATATAAGACATGGATTTACTGTCAAGTCTTATTTTATTTAATTATATGTATTTCGATTAGAAAATGCACAACTCTAAATAATGCAAATTAGAAACTCCTTTCTAATTTCATTCCATCTTGGCCAAGGATTCCTAGGTTGTCATTTAACGAATCACATAGGACATCTCTCCTCTTTTACTAGAGGTGGTAGATTCTTTATTGATCATTCATTATCTCTATATGTAACTCATTATACCCAAGCATACCCTATATATGCCTTAAAAGGTCTTAAGGAATAAGTCAAAGTATAATTTGTTACATACAAGATACTATGATGATCTCAAGTCCAAGGATCACTTGTACTACTATCACATTAGGAATTCCTATTGACAGGCAAGTAAAACTCCATTAGGTATTCCATAGCGAGTCACGTTCAGTGAACTTATTCTCCGATAAGCACCTACATACTTACTTTAGTGTCTCCACACAAATGATCATGAGATCAATCATCCTCATCCAATGAGCAAGCAACATATGTACCAATTTATCCGAATTTACTAATCCCCTTTTTAGTAATCCCACGATTGTGAACTATTTTAGTTTTAGAGCTTTCTAAGAATTTAGATCTCATTAGCATGATTATCATCATGATTCTAAAAGCATTGCTTAAAACTATGTGTTATTTACATATTATAAAAACAGCACCATGTAGATAATTAAATGTCTTTAATAAATGAATATTTTATTAATAAATAAATAAGATTGTTTACAAAGTATGTCCTTTATCATCATACATGATTGGCTTGTATGCACACTACTATCAATCTCCCACTTGCACTAAAGCCAATCGATATAGTATCTCATACCCATCTTCTCTAAGTGACGATCAAACTGCTGTTATTTTAAAGCTTTAGTAAATGGATCTGCAATGTTGTCTTGAGAGTCTACACTCTCCTCTTTCAATAATTTCTTTAATCAAAGTGCCGCAACATATGTTTAGATTCAAGATGAGACTTAGAAACTATTCCTAGTTCTGTAATGAACTTTTCATTAGAAACATCAACTTGCAGCTTCACTTACAGTTATATACTTTGTCTTTGTCACTAACCCAGCAACTTTTACTGTTTGGAACCTTTCCAATTTACTGCACCACCTTTTAAGGTAACGACTTACCATAAAGTGGATTTTGCTGTCGTCTTGGTCAGTCTAAAAACTTGAGTCTGTTTAGTCTTCTAGTTTAATTCAGACCCATCATGTGTCATGATGAGATCCTTAGTGTCAGTTAAGTACTTTGATATGTTTATCACTGTCTCACAGAGATCTTCTCCAGAATATGACTGATCAACATCAAGTCTCGTATATTTCATTGCATACATAATAGTTACTCATGCGATCTCTCTTTTACTGAGGACAATTTTAGAGAGATACACTCCATGGCTCATCATCATGAGGCACCTTTTGGAGTTTGCCATGCTAAACGCCTTTAGCATCTAATGAATATACGTTTTCATGGGTTAAGCCGAACATCCTTTTAAATCTATTAATACAGATTTATATCCCCAATGTGGGATGTTCTACCCAAATTATTCATGGAGGAATGTTTAGACAACTTTATTTTGATCGATTTTAGCATAAGAATTTCATTCCCTATCAGTAATATATCAGCAACATATAATACATGGAATGAAACAGCGCTCCCACTAACCTTCTTGTACACACATGGTTTATCCTCGTTTTTGATAAAATCAAACTCTTTGATTGTCTCATCAAAACGAATGTTCCATCTATGAGAATCTTGCTTCAATCTATGAATGGATTGTTGTAGCTCATATACATGATTTACTTCAACCATTGAAACAAAAAATCATCTGGTCGTATCATACATACATTCTCCTATAATAATATATATTTGAGGAAGGGCGTCTCTACGTCCATTTTGCCAGATTAAGTAAAATAAGCTGCAATTGCAAGAAAATTCCAAATGGACTTGAGCATAGCTTCAAAATCCATTTTAGATTTTATGGTCATCTACCATTTCTCCGAGTCTTTATTACTCACAGCTTGTTCGTAATTCAATGGATCATCATCATCAATGATGTGTACCTCATCGTCATCCTCTATGACAAATCCATACCTTTTAGGTATCTTCGGTACTTTTCCAGATTTACGAATAGGGTGTTATACAGTAGGTGTCTCTACTTGGACAGGTTCATCCACTTAATCTATAGTGGTTTGTGGTTCTTGAATTTCTTCAAGATCTATTTTTCTCCCACTAGCCCCTTCAAGGATAAACTTCTTTTCCAAGAAGGCAGTGTGTTTCGCAACAAACACCTTTTTCTCAGTAGGATTGTAGAAATAGTATCCCAAACTTTCTTTAAGATATCCCACAAACGTGCACTTATCAGATCTTGTCCCTAGCTTATCATTTTGAAACTTTTTCACATAAGCTGGACATCCCCAGATATTAACATGCTTAAGACCAGATTACCTCTCTGTCCACGTCTCATATGGAGTATTGGGGACGGATTTCGAGGGGACCTTATTTAGTAGATATGAGCCGTTTCTAGGGCATGACCCCAGAATGAAATTGGAAGATCGGTAAAAATCATCATGGATCGAACCATATCCAACAATGTTTGATTTCTCCTTTCAGATACTCCATTTAACTGTGGTGTACCTGGTGGAGTCCATTGTGAGATTATACCATTTTCTTTGAGACAATTGAGAAACTCACCGCTTAAGTATTCTCCACCTCGATCTGATTGAAGAGTCTTAATACTCTTTCCCGTTTGTTTCTCTACTTCACTTATGAACTCTTTGAACTTTTCAAATGATTCTGATTTGTATTTCATTAAATACACATATTCAAATCTTGAGTGATCATCAGTGAAAGTAATAAAATAAGAATACTCACCCCGTGCAATCGTTGTCATAGGTCCACAAACGTCTGTGTGAGCCAATGCTAACAACTCTGTAACTCTTTCTCCTTTTCCACTAAAAGGAGATTTAGTCATTTACCCATGAGACAAGATTCCACAAGTTGGATATGATTCATAATTAGATAGCCCTAAGAGCCCATCCTTATGCAACTTGGATAATCTCGTTTCATTGATATGACCGAGTCTATAGTGCCACATATAGGTATAATTAATATCATCTCTTTTTTTTTCTTAGTTTGTTCTATTTGAAGTATATTTTCATGCAAGTCAAGTATATAAAGTCCATTTCGTAGATTTTCAATACCATATAAAACATTATTTTTATAAATTGAACAACTGTTGTTCTTTATTATAATTTCAAATCCATCCATATCTAATACAGAATTTGAAATAATGTTTCTAATGATATTCGGAACAAAATAATAATTATTTAAATAAATGGACTTGCACGTGGGCTGTGCTAAATAATAAGTGCCTACAGCTAATGCAGCAACCTTTGCTTCATTTCCCACTCGTAGGACAACCTCATCCTTGTTTAGCTTTCTACTTCTGACCAGTCCCTTCACAGTATTACATATGTGAGAACCACAGCCGGTATCCTATACCCAAATAGAATTTTGACTTTCTAAAAAATTAATTTCAATCATGAACAAACTTTGATTGAAAGTCGAAGCTTCTCCAATATTCTTCTCTGCCAGAAACTTCTCCAATATTCTTCCCTTCACAATATTCTTCACTTGTACTACTATCACATTAGGAATTCCTATTGACAGACGAGTAAAACTCCATTAGGTATTCTATAGCGAGTCACGTTCAGTGAAATTATTCTCCGATAAGCACCTACATACTTACTTTAGTGTCTCCACACAAATGATCATGAGATCAATCATCCTCATCCAATGAGCAAGCAACATATGTACCAATCTATCCGGAGTTACTAATCCCCTTTTTAGTAATCCCACAATTGTGAACTATTTTAGTTTTAGAGCTTTCTAAGAATTTAGATCTTATTAGCATGATCATCATCATGATTCTAAAAGCATTGCTTAAAACTATGGGTTATTTACATATTATAAAAACAGCACCATGTAGATAATTAAATGCCTTTAATAAATAAATATTTTATTAATAAATAAATAAGATTGTTTACAAAGTATGTACTTTATCATCATACATGATTGGCTTCTATGCACACTACTATCACCCAAGCCATCCATTTAATTACTTATCAATTTAATTTGTGAAACCTTCTTTGCATGCTTGCTAGAAACCGTGGGCTGCTACTCTCCTTTCCAAGCCCAAACTGAAAGCTGGGCTACTCCCTTTTAACGAGAATAACCAACTAGAATCCATCTTCCTTTAATGTCCGTAAATGATGAATTAAATCCCACATTTTGCATGCAATTTTTGAATTGGGTTTAAAAGCCCACAAACTTATTTCTTTTCATCATTTCAGCCATTTTAGCTCTAATTCCTCCTAAAATCAATAAATATCTTAATAAGCCCATATTAATATGAAACATGTAATAAAACTAAATAGAAAGGAATAATAATCATAGAATATTATGTACTCATCAAATTTTCCCACACTTAGCCTTTACACGTCCTCGTGTAAACCAAAAGTTTGACTTCCAGAACAATTCTATTCAGCCATTATGTCAAAAGATTTTAAGATCAAATCATGATTATCAATACTAAACCCACAAGAACATAATCAATGCTTCATTAATCAACTCAAGATAACCACCTTGTCACTCACCATTGAATTTTATTAAATCAAATTGTAACCACATAAGCCCTCGTCTATGATCCATACACTTACTCAACTTAGTTATCATGAAGCAAAAACCGTGCACACCACTCAAAAACTCGAAACATACTTTTACTGCTTCATTTATTTTATTACCAGAACCTTTTCATTTTCTTCTTTGTTTCTGGTGAATGCATTTTATGCTCCGTTTCACCTTCCTCAATTTTCTTTTGTAAGTGAGTGCATTTTATGCTCCATCTCATTTATTTGCATGTGTTACTGAGAGAATGCGTTTTACGCTCCATCTCTTCCCACCACATAACTTCTCTTTTGCGTCTTTTTCAACAATTTTCATTGTTTTTCAACTTTTTTGATCTTCTCACATGGTCCTGCAAAAAGCATAAGCAGTTTGATAGTTCTAGAGCATGATATTGGGGCACATAGATAACTCGACAGATAACTTAGCCAACTAAGCATATATCACATGTTCAAGTACTCATGAGACACAAATTCAATTCAAATCAATCACTATGGATCATGACTTAGTTTTTCTCCATCATTAACCAATTAAGCATCAAATAGATTTTGAATTTTTAGCATTGATTTCCAATTTTTGACTTTAACCTTCGAGCACATAGGCAAATAGAATCGTGGAACTCAAATTTTTCAAAAGTTTTCAAGGCATGGCATCAACTTTTCAAATTTCCTATCAAAATTGGATCAATATCCCTAACTAAAATAAAAAACCTAAATCTTTTCCCCCCACACTCAAACCTTACATTGTCCCCAATGTAAGAAAATCATGCTAGGAAGAAAAAACTATAACTAACAAATTAAAAAGAAAAGGGATAGAAAGATCAAATCTGAATTCTTGGGTTGCCTCCCAAGTAGCTGCCCTTGTTTATTGTCATTGGCTTGACATCATGTCTCCCTTCTCATTCTTCATAGACTGGATCATCTAGCTCCACCATCTCAATATTTTCCACCTGATGTCCCTCATAGAACGGTTTCAATCTATGTCCATTTACTTTAAAAATCTTTCCTGTACTTGGACTATGAATCTCAACTGCACCATGAGAAAACACATTAGTGATAACAAAAGGACCAACCCATCTAGATCTCAATTTACCTGGAAATAACTTAAGCCGAGAATGATATAATAAAACTTTCTATCCCACAACAAAGGTTTTTCGCACAATTTGCTTATCATGAAAGGCCTTGGTCTTTTCCTTGTAAATCTTTGAACTTTTATAAGCTTCATTCCTCAATTCTTCCAACTCTTATAATTGCAACTTCCTGTGAACTCCAACTGCTTCCAAACTCATGTTTCACTGCTTGATTGCCCAAAAAGCCCTATGCTCCAACTCAACCGCTAAGTCGCAGGGTTTCCCAAACACAATTCGATATGGTGACATCCCAATAGGAGTTTTGAATGCAGTTCGATAGGCCCAAAGTGCATCATCTAGTCTCAGACTCCAACCCTTCCTGCTTGGGTTGACTACCTTCTCCAAAATGGATTTGATATCCTGGTTGGACACTTCAGCTTGGCCATTACTTTGCGGATGGTAGGATGTAGAAACCTTGTGCAAAACATTGTACTTCTTGAACAAAGCTGCTAATACCCTATTACAAAAGTGAGTTCCGCGATCGCTAATGATGGCCCGTGGTGCTCCAAACCTGACAAATATGTTAGTCCTGACAAAATCTGCAACAACTTTAGAATCGTCAGTCCTAGTGGCTTTACCTTCCACCTATTTTGAGACATAATCAGCAGCCAAAAGAATATATACATTCCCAAATAATGAAGGAAAAGGTCCCACAAAATCTATACCACAAACATCAAAAATTGCAACAACTAAAATAGGAGTTTGGGGCATTTGGTTTCTTTGAGAGATATTCCCCGTCCTTTGGCAATTATCACATATTTTACAAAACAGATAGGAATCTTTAAAAAGTGACGGCCAATAAAAACCACTTTCCAAAACATTGTTAGCAGTTCTTGTTGGACCAAAATGTCCTCCACAAGCATGAGAATGGCAAAAAACTAGAATAGATTGGAATTCATTATTTGGCACACATCTTATAACTATCTGGTCAGCGCAAAATTTCCATAAGTATGGATCATCCCAAACATAGTGTCTAGCATCACTCTTTAGCTTTTCCTTCTGGGATTTGGAAAATTCTTTAGGAAAATATACACTTACCAAATAGTTAACTAGATTTGCATACCAGGGAGTTTTAGCATGGATGGAAAGTAGCTGCTCATCTAGGAAAGAATCACACAAGGGTAGTTCATCCTCTTCTCTCAACAGTCTACTCAGGTGATCCGCTACCAAGTTGTCCGTGCCTTTCTTATCTTTGATCTCCAAGTCAAATTCTTGCAAAAGAAGAATCCATCTGATAATCCTAGGTTTAGAGTCTTTCTTGGTTAGCAAATACCTGAGAGCAGCATGGTCAGAATAAACAATAACTTTAGTACCAAATAGATATGATCAAAATTTATCTAAAGTAAAAACCACAGATAAAAGTTCTTTTTCAGTTGTGGAGTAGTTTATCTGAGCCCCATTCAAAGTTCTAGAAGCATAGTAGATGGCATGAATAACTTTGTCAATCCTTTGTCCCAAAACAGCTCCCACTGCATAGTTGCTTGCGTCACACATGATTTCAAATGGAAACTTCCAATTCGGTGGTTGGATCACAGGGGCAGAGGTCAATAATTTCTTTAAAATATCAAAAGCCTCCTTGCACTCATCATTAAACTGAAAGTCCATATCTTTTTATAGCAACTTACACAAGGGCAATGCAATCTTCGAGAAATCCTTGATAAACCTTCGATAGAATCCTGCATGACCAAGAAAAGAATGAATCTCCCGCACACTGACGGGGTAAGGCAGAGTAGAAATAATATCTATCTTAGCTTTATCAACTTCGAGACCCTTAGATGACACAACATAACCAAGCACTATTCCTTGTTGTACCATAAAATGACACTTTTCCTAATTTAGAACAAGATTAGTTTCCATGCATCTATCCAAAACACGACTCAAATTATCTATAAGCATGCACCCAAAGAATCACCATGTATTGTGAAATCATCCATAAAGATCTCAATACAGTTTTCTAGAAGATCTGAAAAAATGTTTATCATGCACCTCTGAAAAGTACCGGGAGCATTACAAAGTCCAAATGACATACGTCGGTATGCAAATGTGCCAAAGGGACATGTGAATGTGGTCTTTTCTTGGTCCTCGGGTGCAATCACAATCTGGTTATATCCTGAAAAACCATCTAGAAAATAATAATAAGTGTGCCCAGCTAATCTTTCCAACATTTGATCAATAAAAGGAAGATGAAAGAGGTCTTTTCTTGTTACAACATTCAATTTTCTATAATCTATAGACACTCTCCACTCTGTTTGCATTCGTGTGGGCACCAACTCATTATCATCGTTCTTGACAACGGTGATTCCAGATTTCTTTGGGACTACCTGCACTAGACTCACCCATTGACTGTCAAAAATAGGATAGATTATGCCGGCATCAAGCTGTTTGAGCACCTCTTTTTTCACCACCTCCATCATAGGTGGATTTAATCTTCTTTGTGCGTCCCTCGTGGGCTTAGCTCCATCCTCTAACAATATCCGATGCATGCACATCGCAGGACTAATACCTTTGATATCCGCTATCGTCCAACCAAAAACTATGACATGGTCCCTTAAGACTCTCAGCAATTTATCTTCCTGCATTTTAGTTAGATTGCTAGCAATAATAATAGGCAAAGTATCATTAGTCCCCAAATATGCATATTTCAAATGTGCAGGTAATTATTTCAATTCTAGGGTTGGAGCTTGCACAACAGATGGTAGTAACTTTTGATGAGAAACAGGTAATTGAATAGAATGTACTGCATACTTATCTGAGGATTTCGGCAACGAGTGTATTGCAGCCACAATTTCCTTCAACTCTTGAGTTTGCTCAATCTCATCTTCTTTATCCATATCCAAACTGCTATTGATGAAAACCTCCAAACTATCCCTATGTATTTGTTCAAAAGCTCTACGCACTAACGAGTCTGTCACATCAATAGCAAAAACCTGTCCTATATCATGGCATCATAGATATTGAATTGAATCTTTTCTCCATCGAATTCCATTGTCAAGGTCCCATTATGCACATCAATCGTGGTTCTTGCTATTTTTAAGAATGGTCTTCCTAACAAGATGTGGGAAGGGTTTGGTGATGTATCATCTTCTATGTCCACAATGTAAAAATTTGCAGGAAAGATTAGTTCGTTCACCTGCACTAAGACATCTTCAATTACCCCTCGTGGGTAAGTGTTAGTACGATCTTCCAATTGAATAATCACACCAGTATTTTTCAAAGGACCTAGATTTAAAGAGGCATAAATAGATAAAGGCATAACATTAATTGAAGCTCCTAAATCTAGCATGGCCTTTTCAAATCTGGTGTTTCCTATCTTGCATGGGATTGTGAACATTTTTGGATCTTTGCATTTATGAGGCATTTTTCTCTGAAGGACAGCAGATACATTTTCTCCAACAGTAGCTCTTTCATCATTTTGCAATTTTCTTTTATTAGTGCATAATTCTTTTAAAAATTTTGCATATCTTGGCACTTGTTTGATTGCATCAAAGAGAGGGATGTTTACTTCTACTTTCTTAAAAGTTTCCAGAATTTCTTTTTCTTTTTCATCTTTCTTTGAGGTTTTAGAATTTCTGGGAGGAAAGGGAAGAGGATTGTTTTTAAGCTGATTAGGAGGATCAGGTTGTACCTTGGATTTTTCTTGTTTCCTCCTTAGCTGCTTCCTCCTCAAACTCTACGGGCGCCGGTGGTGTATATAACTGTGTTCCACTCCGCAAAGTTATGGCGCTTGCATTCTCCCTTGGATTGACTACTATTTGAGAAGGTAATTTTCATGAGTCCCTAGATTCCAATATCCCCACAGTTGTAGCCAGCTGTCGTACTTGGTTTCTCAAATATTGAACTGAAGCTTTTGTCTCTTGCTGGAACTGTTGTGTCTGAGTCATGACTGCTTTGAACATGTCTTCAAGGGATGTTCCTGAAGTGGATGGAGCTACTTGTCGTGGTTGGTACTAAGGTTGTGTCGGTTGGAAACCTTGTTGTCTAAGTGGGAACACTCCTTGTGTTGGTGGCCTATTCCCTCCATAACTGAGGTTCGAATGATCTCTCCGGCCTGGATTGTAAGTGTTTGAGTAGGGATCATACTTCTTTGGTTGTGTTTGGTAGTTCCCTACTGCATTGGCTTGCTATGCATTCTCATCCTATTGCAATGTTGGGCACGAATCAGTAGCATGCCCTGCCATTAAGCATAATAGGAAATCCTTTGCAACCGGTACGTTTCTTGTTGTTAATTGTTGCACCACATCAGTTAACTTAGAAATCTATTGTACCAATTCACTCGTGCTTACCTTACTTACCCTTTGTGGAGCATAATTATTTCTTGTTCTATATTATTGTGAGTTAACAGCCATGTTTGCAATCAGATTTCTTGCAGCCTCCGGTGTCTTATCTACTAATGCTCATCCACTAGCCGCATCGATCATACTTCTTTCCATTGGTATCAATCCCTCGTAGAAGTACTGAATCAAGTGTTGCTCATCGATTTGGTGGGGAGGGCAGCTGGAGCACAATTTCTTGAATCTCTCCCAGTACTCGTATAGTGTCTCTCCACTAAATTGTCGGATCCCGCAAATCTTCTTCCTTATGTTGGCTACTCTTGAAGCAGGAAAATACTTTTCTAAGAATAGCCCTTTCATGTCGCTCCATGAATTTATTGATCCGGATGGGAGATAGTACAGCCAATCCTTTGCTAAATCTGCTAGGGAGAATGGGAAGGCTCTTAATTTGATTTGCTCCTCTGAAATTCTGTGTGGTTTCATGGTAGAGCACACCACATGGAACTCCTTCAAATGCTTGTATGGATCTTCACCTGTAAGACAACGAAAAGTAGGCAAAAGATGAATTAGTCCGGATTTAAGTTCAAATACAACATTTAAAGCAGTATATTCAATGTACAAAGGTTGATGAGTAAGATTAGGAGTAGCCAATTGTTTCAATGTTCGATTATTGTTGGGCTCTGCCATCTTTTCTTCTTCATCTGATTCGGTGAATGATTTGTCAGAAATTAATTCCAAAGCTAAGTTGAGGCCTGGTGATGAAGCAGAAGCCTCGTCTAAATATGCAGTAAACTGTTGAACTTTTTGCTTACTTAGCCTCGTTGTAGTTTTCTCAATCTCTGGATCAAAATCTAATATAGTAGCTTGAGAAGATCGAGTCATAAAACAAAAACAAAAGAAATAATATAATAAAAACAAAATGCACAATTATCCCCTGGCAACGGCGCCATAATTTGGGAGCTGTCGTTTACACTTCTAAATTTACCTCACTTTCACTTCACGAATTTAAATAATTTGCACAGTAGTAAACAAGGATCGATCCCACAGAGAGTAAGTTTGTTTTATATTTATTCTACTATTTTAACAGAAAATAAAGATGGGGGGTTTTTTGAAATTGTTTTAAACTAAGAAAAACAGAATTAAATAATGAAATTAACCAAATATATAAAAACTTCAATTCTGCAGTTCAGTTTTATCGAGCATAGTAATCAATTAATCAAGTTATTATTATTTACTCTTCAATGAAACTATTAGCCCTAGATAACAATAATCTCTGCTATCCAAAATTCTCCTAAGATATTCACTGTATGAAACAAGCTCTTCACCATATTCAACTAGCATACAACCTAGAACAAGCTCTCTAGATTTAATATGATAGAAGCATTAAGAAATAGAGAATTAGGCTAATCCAAGCAACAAACACATAAGCTCAATTTGTTTAACTTATTTTCTGATAATCTTAGCAATACACAAAAGCTTGTCCACAATTAGTATCACTAATTTGCTACTTGTGATGAAGACAGATATCAATTACACGTAATACCAATCTTAATCTAGCATATGATAATGATTAATTCAATTCAACAAGCTATATCAAATTAATTAGATCAATTAGCATACAATCAATGAAAACAGATTATCAGAAGAAATTTCATACAAGAAGGAATAAATAATAATACTCAATTAATTAATTACTTGTAACAAATTTTCACCTCCCTTTAGAACTGAATAAAGAAACTAGCCTGACATCCTCCAAGTCTGCAATTAATCCTAGATCTATAATAAAAGATGAATAAGAATGTCAAAATACAAGAGAATGGATCCCCTTTTTATAACATCTCTTCATCAGTAGCCCGAATCATGTTTAACTTCCGTCCAAAACCAATCCGCAAAAGGAATCCAGTTGTTGACCCGCCCGCCAAGCCGCCCCAGCGGGAGTCTTCAAGGTCACATCCATGCCCCAGCGGGGTAACACACTGCCCAGCACTTTATGCTCCAATCCTTGCTTATATTTATTGTGACGTAAGCTGCTAGGAAATTTAAGTTGGCTACAAACGTCGCCCCTACATATAATTCCTTTAATTGCATGGATTCTACTTGCCTTTTGTTAGTTGTTTGGCACGTGAGGTGCTAATTTCCTTTGCAAGCATGCTAGCACGTGGCCCACATATATGCCCATCTTTGTAATATTTGTAAGAATTCATGGCCCACTAGGACTCCTCAAGCTACTTAGACTTGGACATGCTCCACCCTTTGCAAGTTATCAAAACCGTGAGCTGCTTGGTCCAATTCCGTGGGCTGCTACTCTTCTTTCCAAGCCCAAATTGAAAGCTGGGCTGCTCCCTTTTAACAAGAATAACCAACTAGAATCCATCTCGCTTTAATATCCATAAATGATGAATTAAATCCCACATTTGCATGCAATTTTTGAATTGGGTTTAAAAGCCCTCAAACTTATTTCTTTTCATCATTTCAGCCCTTTTAGCTCTAATTCCTCCTGAAATCAATAAATATCTTAATAAGCCCATATTCATATGAAACATGTAATAAAACTAAATATAAAGGAATAATAATCATGGAATATTATTTACTCATCAGGCACCATATCTGCCATGAACTGGGTAGCACGAGTCTGAGCCCCAATAGTGCGAGGACTCCACCAGCTGCTGAATGCCTCCTGGCTATATGGACCCTCGGAAAGGGTAAATGTGATGCCCCCAAATTCGGACCGCCTCTTGGTCACTCGAATTCGGTTCGTCTTGTTCTATAATCCAACACTATAATAATATTACGACTAAATGTCGCATTGCACAGCGGAATAATACACAACTACTACCGAATAGATTACATTTAATTAATATAATTTATTCACGTCCCAAGGTCTCGAAACTTAAACATTGATTACATAGCTTAGACATAACTTAAGCATACATATCCTTAACTAGTACATAATAGGATAAATTCTTATTACAATCATAAGTCCTACATAATATTAAGCTACTCAGTAGCCTTTCCCTTGCCCTTGTCGATGCTAGAGGGTCCGCACTACTCTCCCTTAACTGAAATGTTTTAGGAAAAGCAAGAATGAGCAACAAGTTTGCTCTACAAGTAATATAACAACAAGGGTGAGTAATATAGTTCTCAAATCTCAAAAAGAGTATAGCAAGGTATGATAGTTCAAAGATAGCAAGAATATCAACAGTTCTCAATAAAAGTCCCTAAGGATAGAATAATATCAATATGATTCAATACTAAATCAATTTAAGATTTCAAGATAACTGAATATTGAGCAGTCACTAAGGACTATGAACTTCTACCAGAATTAACAGAAATATACTGATAATCCAATAAAGCAAGTACAACAGGTGATCAGCCTAACGGTATGCATATCGTTCAATCGTACTAAAGTGCACACGTCGGTCTCCCGATAATTATATTTTTCCTTCAAAGAAGGTTGTTCATCTCAGTCAATATAAGATCCCACACCAATCAATTGGTTTGGGTTGCCTTTCAACAATATAAGTCTAGCCTAATCAAATGGCATAGATCGCAACAATTTTAAGTTCAAATCCCAAGATTTAAAGTTCGAAGAATATAAATCAACTTTTATCTTATCCATGAAGTATATAATTTATACTATCTAAATTGCAAATCTCAAAAGTTTACTTGTACGACAATAATAGCACAAGCTTAATGAACGCTCAATAAAGAGTAGGGTTTAGGAACTTGCTTACAACGTTTCTTGAATAAAGTAAATACAAGGATAGGATACTTGCCTTAAGCGTAGTTTATCCTCGTTAAGTAAATCAACACTTTCGAATCCCTATCATAATATAGTTACGTATATATATGATATCCATTAGTCATATAGTTTAACATCATACTTTATCTTATATATACCATCCACATATAAGTTAAGTATTCAATCTTACCATACAATCATACCATGTATAGTATTATATTTAATTCACAAGTCTCGACTAATATAACTTTTATCCTTAATGTTCCTCTTTTTGAGTTAAACATATTCTCATATCATTATTATAAAACCACAACCAATACTAAATATATGTTATTTTAGTAAGTTATGGTATTTCAATAAGTTAACCGTCAAAAATCAGATTTAAAGGTCAACATATGATATCACATAGTATGTATGCATATTAAAGGATACTTTCATGCTTGTTCAACCTTTTCACGTTCAATTTTACATGATATAGGTTCTAAGTGAATACATTTAATAATTTAAGGCCATTCTAGGTCATGAAACCACATTAGTTACCATGCATATCATTTGATACATATGAGGTGATCACATAACTTGATTTAGGCATGCTTGTAAGTTTATATTTCATATACACATAGCTAGTATTGTTACTAGCTTAAATCATGTTTCACTTGTGCTTAACTATCTTTCATGGTATTTACCTAGTGTGTGCACATGCATGATATATTAGTGAGTCTAAGAGTACTATTAAACACGTCCATAACTATTAGAATCCAAATCTCAATGTAACATGTCGACGTTCATGTTCAAAGCTTATATTTTGTTAGTATTGTTCACTATTGAGGTCCACATGATCATGGTACTTTATGAAACCCATATACATAAGTCAACATGCCTTTTATGCATTCTTAAACCATACTATTATGCTTGCAAGCGTCAGAATGTTAACATGGCATGCATACATATTAAGTTCGTTTTCAAAATTTGAAGTTTGTTTATAAAATGCTAAGTTTATTTCAAAACTATAAGTATGCGTGCAAATCTTAGTAAAACATGATTACATTATCTCAATATATTCATATATATGTATTACTAATGCTAATATGCTTGTTCTAAATCATCTTAACAACTAACACTTAACAAAATCAAGCAGCAAACAAGTCAACTGTTTCTAGAGATCGGCGCAGCTGCGTTGCGCCTCAATGTTATACCGGCGCAACTGCGCCACGTCTGGTCCGCACCAGAGAGCAGCCAGCTACGGCAGAAATCCAGCCCAACATCAGAATTACTTCACCAAATTCATTCTACCCTACTACATTGCTTTGCTAACTTGCTTATAAGACTATATAACAATTAAACAAGCATTCTAAAATCTAATTGTCATCTAATTTTACATGATCAAGAAATGGAATTTTGACAGAGAACAAGAATGGCAAAAAAGAATGAAGAACATGAACTTGCTGTTATTATACCTCTGCTATATTGCATGCTAGGCTTGCTGCAAATTGAACTTCTTGCAATTCTTATACTTCTCACTAACAGGCTATGCTCACTCTCAATTCAATACTTGGAAAATCTCAGCAATGTAAAAGAGAAGAAGAGATGCTACATTTATAGAGGATTCAATATATAGTTAATGCATTTATCTCCCAAATCAAACTAACGGAAGAAACAAAAACATGGTGGTTAAGAAGAAGTTGGTGGATGGTTGGTCAAGAAAATCATGAATCCCACTCCCTTGCTCATCATGAGCTATGAAATGCTGAGTTTGAGAAAGAAATAGGCTTAGGCTAGCCTTTGAGTATTTCACGTGTGCAAGGATTGTGACTCTCACATTGGGACAAGGCATACTAACTCAGCATTTGCAACACACAACACTTAAATTATTATACACACATAACATATACTTAGGTTATAATTTGGGTCACAATGTACTTTCAATAGGTAACTAATATTACAATGTAGCAAGTAGGGATACATAAATTTAACATATAATCCATGTACATTTTGTTAATACCGGATATAATCACATTACATTATCTCCTTTATTATTAAATTCTATTAATCCACAATTGTTTACAATATATTCATGATATATTATTTTAATGTATACTCACATATAATTGTCACATAACCTCATAATGTATTAATTAGTCATAATATATAGTTTTAATATATACAGTCACATTGTAGCGTTCACAATTCAATAAACGTTATTATATAGTTTATATATAATTGTATGGTCACACTTAAGTGTTGCACTACACTTTGTTGGTCCGATTAGATAACACAATTAACGCGCAAGTATACGCGGCCAACGAGTAATAAAGAGTGAGTAAGATATCGTTCCCACGAGGAATTAATGGATAAAAGACACCAAACCACTAGCACATAATCATTTCAATCTTATTTAAACAGGCAGCAAAGAGAATGAATTAAACTAAGTTAACTAGGCAAGAATTGAAGTTAAACTAATTAATCCTATAGTCGAATTAGATAATGAAGATAAGAGATTCCAATTTTCCCTAAAGATTCGTCTAAGTCAATTCACTTCCAATTAGGTCAAATTAATCATAATATGTGTTAGCCGAGAACACGAGAGTGAGAGAATGCCATATTCTAATGTACCTAAACCATACCACGTGCAATCCACAGATGATAGACACACGTGGACACCCACATTATCTAAACCCCTATATGTCTATGGTGTTTACAAATAAATAGGGTTTAAGGTCAAGTCCTCTATTGACTACGAGCGGCGCTTCGGTATATGTCTATCCTAAGCACAAATCATAAGTCCAACGCCATGTGAACCTACAGTCACCCGCTACCGTAATTTGATCTAAACCTATATTTTATCTTCCGATCCCATATAGGTTATCACAATAATTGGTCGCGACTCAATTAAGCAATTAAAGCATACATCGCCATAGACATGCATATAGCAACCAAATAAGACCATCATGGAAGAAACACCAACAATCAACTACTCATTAGGTTCCATTAGAACCTCAAAATATAATTGAAGGCATAGACAAACCAACTATATTATCCACAAGGTTCAATAACATCATCCGAATATAAATTGAATACAAGGAGAATAAGAGATAGAGAAATGCAAATCTTGTTCTTCTCCAAGTGTTGAATCTTAATGTAATCCTTGCTTCAATCTTCTTTAACTAATCTAACCCTAGAATCTAACTAACTAACCCTAAGCTAGAACTAGTCTACTCCTAATCTAGATAAACAAGAAAGGAAAAGAAAAGGAATGGAAAAACTAGAGCTTAGGGCCTTATGAACTCCCAAGGGGAGGATTCTCGGCCAAATGAGGGCTTTCGCCCTTATATGATATGCCTCAGTCGTTCCTGCAAGTGAAAGTCAACTCTGGCTCGATTTAAGACTAGCGCGGCCACGCGAGTAATAGGTTTAAGGAGGGCGCGACCGCTCGAGAAGGAAATCTAAGGCTTTGGCTCTGGGGATCGACGCGAGCGCGCAGGATTTAGCCTTGATGGGCGCGCGACCGCTGATGCTGGTTTTTCTACTGGTTTGCTGCTGCACTTAGCTTTGACACATCCATGCTTGGCAAGTTAACTCATTTTTAGCATCTTTACAGAAACACATCCCCATTTAGCCGCTTGACTTTATTGCATTGTCCTATCATGCCATCATGCTATCAAGCTCTCTTTTCATTATTTTGGCCTCGTGGCATCCTGCCTCATTTTAGCTTTTATGCAACAACTCCTTCCCATCACACAACTCGACTTCTTTCATTGCCATGCCATCAATCCTTTCATGCTCCTCTTGGCACCATTTTATCCTTTAAAGCTTAATATGCGCCGAGAGAGTTCCTAAACATGAAAACTGCAAAAGAAAGGAAAAACACATTAAAAGTACATGAAGACTTGAGTTTAAGCCACGAAACAAGCTGGTTACTATCCGAATAAGTGGTCATAAAAACCATTTATCAAATACCCCCAAACTTAAACATTGCTTGCCCTCAAGCAACCGAAACAAAACTAAACACAAGATGCAATGCAATAATTACAATGCATGCAAACTACACTATCATGAATGCGAATCCATGCCTCAGTCAGTATTGATCTTTCACAGCAATGCCTGAGAAAAACCACAAGATACTCAAATAAATAAGCTACCCAAGACAAAACCATGAGGCATATTCTAGCAAATCCAAAACTGTCAGCACTGATGTATTGTGCGTTGTGTGCCTAGCAACCATTAGATATGCAGTCAGATAAATAATTCACATACTATGCTTCTTAGGGGAAAAACAATCTTTAACTTAAGAAAAGCAGTCAATCATATAAGTTCTAACCAAGACTATGTATTACTTAAGCTAAGAGTCAACAGGGGGTTTTCATTAAGCTCTTATTACTCACAAGGGCGTATTCACACTTTCCCGTGTACACATTCGACCGTGCAATGCCTAGTCCTCTTAGGCTTTTCAATGATATCCATATAGCGAGCTTTCGACCAATGACTCCCAGACCAGACGGCCTTAGGGCGCTGGGTGTAGAGACACCCCGAGGGCTTACTTGCTCGAACATCAAAGGCCACAGAACTCGACGTAGCCGAAGTGTTTATTCTATTTTTTTCCTTTTTCAATGCATTTTCTTTTATTTTCTTTTGTTTTGTTTTCCAAGGGAGTGCGTCTTACGCTCCATCTCCCCACATAGATGTAACATACCCCTGTTTCCCCCAAACTTAAGCTTTTAACAGTCTTAGTTATTATCATATAAGAACTAAAATTCTTTTATTAAAACATAGTTTTCCCACCAGAAGACAAGTATGTGAAAATTTAAACTTAGCATGTCATGATGGTTACTCTATTGTGCTAACTGGTTACACAGTATCTGACAAATAAGGATTTACATATATGACCATACAATCAAGCTTAGGTCTCAAATCAGTTCGAAAATCAAGCGAATTCAATTTCTTTATAGGCCAAATACGTAACTCACCAACTTAAATTGGATTCATGCAAAATGTCCTAACACAGAATGCAAAACAGAATGCAAAAAATTTTAAAATTTTTATAAATTTTAACTATTTACAACGTACATGCACTAAATGAACAAACAGAATATGCAATATGAATGCAACTACCCTATATGCAAAATAAAGCCAATGCCCCCAAACTTAAACTATTCAATGTCCTCATTGAAGGTAAAGGTAAAAAGAAACTCCCCTATTTGGCTTCTAATGCTGCATAAAATGAAGTGGCATCCTCTCAGAAGTTTCCCCGTCTCTCTCTACTCTTGGTAAAATAAACCCCGCTCAACACTATACTCAATGAATCAACCCAACTCCATATCAATCTTGCTCTGCTAGAGATCCCACACTCAATATCTCAATTGATCAGGTTGAGAGGATGAGGTGGATGAGAATTGGTACTTTGGATTGAGGAGGTAGGAGGTTTTCAAAACTAAGGCTTGTAGTGGAGAGGATTGCATGAGATGGAAGAGATGGGGGATTGCATGAAGGAACTTGAGGGTTTGGGATAAGAGGCTTGTGTGTTGCTGATAATTTACATGAAGCGATGCCCCCCCAAAATTTGCAAGATTTTCTTTAAGTCAGGCCCTTTTTGTGCTAGGCGCGGTCGCGCGCGGATTAAATGGCCGCGGCTGTGCGACCTGCTGTTTTCTATTTTTGCAGCCTTTGCTCTGTGCACTTGATTGGCGCTTGAGCTTTGCTTCTTGCAGCATGGATTGACCCTGAGAACGACATATAACATTTATTAAGTCCTCATACATTATCAAAAGTATATTATCTATTTACATCAAGAGAATTAACCGTGGAAAGATATTTGCATTAAATTCCCAAAAATTCTCTAAAGGTGCGTATAAGCAATGCAAGTGCATCAAAAGTATGCTATAAGATTTATGTTCCCAAAAATTATACGCATTCATGCCTAAAACCAAAAATGTAGGCATGAGCTACTAAATCTACGAGCATTCAAAAATTTTAAACTAAATACTAACTAATAAGAATTAAACAAGAGGGAGGGAAGTATGATAGAAAGCAGGAAATGGAGAATTAAACAAGGAGGGAGAAAGAGAAATGATGGGGTGCCTCCCATCGAGCGCTTGATTTCTAGTCCTCTAGCTGGACTGTGTCTGACCACTGCTATCCGACTCCCCGACGATATTGGAGAACCCCTCCATCCATCAGAATTGCTATATGCTTTTGGAGGCTTCCCAATAGAGGAGGACTCTGATTTAAACTACCTAGCGTCGGTATGTATATGAATTCCCCGTGCAAAAATGTTGATATGGGGGTTCTGGTGCGTAATTTGGACTTGGCTCATATTGTTCTTGATAGCTCACAGTATGGTCTTGATAGTAGTTAGCTGAAGGGCTCGGGTGATACCACCAATCTTGTTGATAATTGGTGTACGGCTCATGGTGGAAGTACTCACCCCCATACTGCTCCTGTCCATAACTGATAGGCTCCTGATGGCTCATGTAAGCTCCAGCACCATAGTCATATGAACTCACTTCTGGCTCCCGACTCCGTTGCGTTGCAACTGTATCCAACTTCCTCGAGAGAACCTCTAACTGTGCTGAAAGTGTGGCAATTAGGTTAAGTCCATCAGTGCTTACTTCCCTTGGTTGCTCTTATCTTGTACAGTTCCATGGATAGAAATTTAAGTCCATTGTACCTGAAAAGAGAATATAGGAAGAGAATTAAAATAAAAATAAAATGTTTAAAGTAAGACTAATCTGATTGAAACTAATGTTGGCAAACAGTTATCCAAATAATTCTCCGGCAGCGGCGCCAAAAACTTATTGGTCCGATTAGATGACACAATTAATGCGCAAGTATACGCGGCCAACGAGTAATAAAGAGTGAGTAAGTTATCGTTTCGACGAGAAATTAATGGATAAAAGACACCAAACCACTAGCATATAATCATTTCAATCTTATTTAAACAGGCGGTAAAGAGAATGAAATAAACTAAGTTAACTAGGCAAGAATTGAAGTTAAACTAATTAATCCTAGAGTTGAATTAGATAATGAAGATAAGAGATTCCAATTTCCCCTAAAGATTCTTCTAAGTCGATTCACTTCCAATTAGGTCAAATCAATCACAATATGTGTTAGCCGAGAACACGAGAGTGAGAGAAGGCCATCTTTCGATGTACCTAAACCATACCACGTGCAATCCACAGATGATAGACGCACGTGGACACCCACATTATCTAAACCCCTATATGTCTATTGTGTTTACAAATAAATAGGGTTTAAGGTCAAGTCCTCTATTGACTACGAGCGGCGCTTCGGTATATGTCTATCCTAAGCACAAATCATACATCCAACGCCATGTGAACCTACAGTCACCCGCTACCGCAATTTGATCTAAACCTATATTTTATCTTCCGATCCCATATAGGTTATCACAATAATTGGTCGCGACTCAATTAAGCAATTAAAGCATACATCGCAATAGACATGCATATAGCAACCAAATAAGACCATCATGGAAGAAACACCAACAATCAACTACTCATTAGGTTCCATTAGAACCTCAAAATATAATTGAAGACATAGACAAACCAACTATATTATCCACAAGGTTCAATAACATCATCCGAATATAAATTAAATACAAGGAGAATAAGAGATAGAGAAATACAAATCTTGTTCTTCTCCAAGTGTTGAATCTTGATGTAATCCTTGCTTCAATCTTCTTTAACTAATCTAACCCTATAATCTAACTAACTAACCCTAAGCTAGAACTAGTCTACTCCTAATCTAGATAAATAAGAAAGGAAAAGAAAAGGAATGGAAAAACTAGAGCTTAGGGCCTTATGAACTCCCAAGGGGAAGATTCTCGACCAAATGAGGGCTTTCGCCCTTATATGATATGCCTCAATCATTCCTGCAAGTGAAAGTCAACTCTGGCTCGATTTAAGACTAGCGCGGCCACGCGAGTAATAGGTTTAAGGAGGGCGCGACCACTCGAGAAGGAAATCTAAGGCTTTGGCTCTGGGGATCGACGCGGGCGCGCAGGATTTAGCCTTGATGGGCGCGCGACCGCGCGGACCACTGATGCTGGTTTTTCTGCTGGTTTGCTGTTGCACTTAGCTTTGACACATCCATGCTTGGCAAGTTAACTCATTTTTAGCCTCTTTACAGAAACACATCCCCATTTAGCCGCTTGACTTCATTGCATTATCCTATCATGCCATCATGCTACCAAGCTCTCTTTTCATCATTTTGGCCTCGTGGCATCCTGCCTCATTTTAGCTTTTATGCAACAACTCCTTCCCATCACACAACTCGACTTCTTTCATTGCCATGCCATCAATCCTTTCATGCTCCTCTTGGCACCATTTTATCCTTTAAAGCTCAATATGCGCCGAGAGAGTTCCTAAACATGAAAACTGCAAAAGAAAGGAAAAACACATTAAAAGTACATGAAGACTTGAGTTTAAGCCACGAAACAAGCTGGTTACTATCCGAATAAGTGGTCATAAAAACCACTTATCACACTTCATATAATATATAGGTAGCTACTATACCTTATACTTTTAATTATCACAGTTTAGCACAGAGGAAAGAATACCAAACTTTCCCATACTTATTCAATGTAGAGCTTGGGATGATTGTGCCTTTTCGATTGTCTTTCACCCATACACTGTCGGGTTTGCAAATTTCTTTAAAGATTTGGTCATAATCAATTCCGTCATCTCGCAACTCTGAGTATTGGCAAACCTCAGGTGGTGTGATATTGTAGTACTCGTTTATGGCTGCGGTACTGAAGTCTACCATTTTGCCCTTTATAAAAGCTTTGAACGATGGTGCATCCTCCGCATTGGCGTAGAATTCTTTGACTACGATGACCACCGCC
This sequence comes from Panax stipuleanatus, assembly GCA_020205555.1. Taxonomy (NCBI): domain Eukaryota; kingdom Viridiplantae; phylum Streptophyta; class Magnoliopsida; order Apiales; family Araliaceae; genus Panax; species Panax stipuleanatus. The sequence continues at coordinate 30,994,832 of CM035115.1, forward strand.
GCTTCAGGCTGTTGTGTGAAATAGTGCCAATACCATTCATGGATTTGCAAGTGCATTTGTCCATCCAAAACATCCGGTCTAAGTCCACATTCTTGGATGATGCCCTTTCCTGATATATAATTAAAATGTTCGGCAGCGGCTGCTCTCCAAAATCTTTTCTTGTCGAACTGTGGAATGGCGGCGGAGGATGACCCTTCACCCTTTTACCTTTTCTGTGGACAAGGCGGCATGTTGTAATTGTGCTCAAAAATGAAGAATTCTTGAGGAAATTTGATTGAAGACTTTCGTCAAATACTTGGTGGGCTTTTTCAAAGTGGCTTGTAGTTATATAAGTTGATTTTCTTTGATTTCCCCAAATTGTTGTTACCCATAAACAAACAATCACTTATATATATAACAATTGTCCACTCTCACTAGCAATTTCCACAACAAACCAGAACAACCCCAAAAAAAATTTCTTTTCACCAATTTAGACCCAATTGAACACAACTTACCTTGCTCTTTGATTGAGGATGGTAGATGTAGATTGAAGAAATTAGTGGATGAGTGCACTTCCCCTTGATTCCGGTAGTGGAGATGATATGATGGTGGATTGTGCTGTTCGAATTCGTGGGGGGGGGGGGGGTGGGGTTCGGATGGGGGGGGGAAATTCTGCAGTGGTCAGGTGTTAGATTGTCGGAGAGATTTGATGATAGGATAGAGGGGAGTCATGGGGGATGGGAATTCGGTAGTTGGTTAGTATGGAATGGAATCTTAATTGTAGACAGAATGGAGAGGGCTTAGAGATGAAGTGAGAATGTGAATAGGCTTTGGGGGAGGGTAGGATAGTGGGGGATGTAGTGGTTGGTTTTCGTTTGAAGTAGGACAAGTTGCCAATTTCCGCCTCCCCGCCCCAGCGGGGGAATTACCTTTGAGTTCCCAGCCCCAACGGGGGTTTTGATGCTGAGAGCCCCGCCCCAGCGAGGATAAGGTCTTGTTGGGTCTGTCTTCTTTCCATCCTTTTCCTTCTCCTTGTATGCTTAAGCATGCCCCCTTTTTTGCTTGTTGTATTGAGCCTTGATTCATCTAGAAATTGAACTTCCTTGTACTCCTTTTATATGATGATTGGGACCTCACTTTGATGTTATGTTTGATTTCTATTGCAAATGTACTGTATCAAGTACACCATAAAATTTTGTTAGACATGTATTATGAAGATAAAGTACTACGTATATTAATAAAAATAAAATAACTGATGGGTTGCCTCCCATCAAGCGCTTAATTTTAAGTCATTAGCCTGACTCCTTCTGTGTTTCATTGTGGTTCGGCTAGGTCGACTGCAGTTGCCTGGCGATTGATGTTTCCTCCCCAATAGTGCTTGAGCCGTTGACCGTGACTTTAAATGATTCGGTCGATTCCCTATTGTATAATTCAACGGCGCCATGTGGAAACACTGTCTTTATTGTAAAAGGACCTGACCAACTGGATTTCAGCTTTTCGAGAAATAATTTCAACCGAGAGTTGAATAGCAGTATTGATTGTCCTGGTACAAACTGTCTATTCAGTATCTTTTGGTCGTGCCACTTCTTAACCTTTTCTTTGTACAACTTTGAATTTTCATATGCCTGCAGGCGGAACTCATCTAGTTCATTTATTTGCAAAAACCTTTTCTCATCAACTACTGATAAATCGAAGTTCAACTTCTTTATGGCCCAATATGCCTTATGCTCGACTTCCACCGGGAGGTGACACGCCTTCCAGTAAACCAGCTGATAGGGAGACATGCCTATCGGAGTCTTGTAGGCGGTCCGATATGCCCACAAAACGTCATTTAACTTCAATGACCAATCCTTTCGATTCGGATTGACAACTTTTTCCAACATTCGCTTGACCTCCCGATTCGACACCTCAACTTGTCCACTCGTTTGAGGGTGATAGGCTGTGGCGATTCGGTGTTTGACCCCGTATTTTGTTAAGAAGAGAAATATTTATTATAGAAATGGCTCCCTTCATCACTGATTATTGCCTTTGGAGTGCCGAAATGGATGAAAATATTCCTTTGTAAGAACCTTAGAACCAACTTCGCATCGTTTGTCGGCAATGCAACTGCCTCCACCCATTTTGATACGTAATCCACAGCTAATAGGATGTACAGATTACTGAATGAAGATGGAAATGGCCTCATGAAGTCGATTCCCCATACATCAAAAATCTCAACTTCCAAGATCATGTTTACTGGCATCTCGTTCCGCTTTGAAATATTCCCCACTCTCTGACATCTGTCGGAGTTTTTCACCCAATTATATGCGTCTTTAAATAAAGTGGGCCAGAAGAAACCTGCTTGGAGGATTTTTGAGGATGTTCGCTCACTCCCATAGTGTCCCCCATATACTAATGCGTGACATGCCTGTAGGATGCTCTTAACTTCACTTTCCGGTATACATCTCCGTATCATTTTATCAGCACACTGGCGGAACAAATATGGTTTATCCCTGATGAGTGGAATTTATACCCGCGAATCGGATACTTTATGGCTTAAATAGTTGCTTTATCATCATAGTTTTTATATAGTTTTATATGTATATAGTATTATTATGCTTAACCGACGTATTGTAGGGCTTTACAGGACTTTTCTAGCTTTTGGGGGACAAAATGGGCAATTTACATACATTGGCACCGCAGCGCCTATGCCATGCCTTCATCTCACGCCGCAGCGCCACCCACCTATCCAACCTGTCGTCACCATGGTGCTGCAGCGCCCCTGATCCTTCATGGACTCGCGCTGCAGCGTGGCCGCCGGTCTTTTGATTTTACCATGGCGCCGCAGCGCCACTTATAAGTCTATTGCCCGCGCCACAGCGCGACCTCCGGTGCCCAGGCAGAGAAGGCTTGCTTTTGACCTAGAAGAAAATAGATATAGATATAAAGAGAGCCGGGGGATAGAAAAGGCGGTGAAGAAGAGGGGAGACTGATATAGACTCGGTTAGCTTAGATTAGATTAGATCCTCTTTTGTAATCTTTCTCTCTCTATTTCTTAGTTAATGTTTGTAAATATAGATTAGGTAGATTAGGGAAAAGTCTGGGATTTCCTTGGAGCAACAAGAGCAGTGAGCTACACGGATTGGAGAGCTTGAAAGGAGCAGAATGTTTGGAAACTAAAGAGCCTCGATAGAGTTTATTCTTATCCGTTTATTTCCTCTGATTTTGTAATCCATAAATGTTGACTCTATTGCTACTTATATTTTGTTCAATAGCTATGAATTAAGTATTGGCTCTAAGGTTATAATGGAACCCTTTGTTAGTTAAATTGACTGTCTTATCTCTTTGGTTGGCACCATATGGTTTGGTTTAATATATTCATGCTTAATGATTCTCGCTAAGACATTAGTGATGATTTTGGTAATCTATATGATATCGAAAGAAGGATTATAGATTTACACCTAAATATATTGGCATGTGATTATGAGTTTCGACTGCATAAGTTGTGCGTAGAATAGACATATATCTGTGTGCCACGTGTGACCTAATTGAGAACTTATGCTTAAATCCTTGTTAGGTTAATTCGCATAGACATGTGTAGGATTATCACCTAGCTTGGACGTTCTTTTCTGTTCTATTCCCTATCGGGTGGATCTGGAAAGGATATGTTTGTGCATACCTCGACAGAGGTGTATGAGCATATGTGTGTTCTCGGTTGACAAACTGTCGTGACCATTAAGACCAAAGAGAGAAGGGGAGGAAGTTTGATGAAGCATAGCACGCCAGGTGTTCGACGGAATGCCTGTGTGGGGTGAAGTTGTACCCTTAGCTTGTAATTCCTTCGATTACCATTCGTTATTCATGTACTTGCTTTAATAATTAGTTATAACTAGTTTAACCATACTCCTATTAGTTTACTGTTAGAATAAGATTTAAGCGATACAAAGTTGGTATTTGGTAAATATTAGTGATAGTTCCTCGTGGGTACGACACTTTTCTTATCACTGTATTACTTGTTAGACCGCGTATACTTGCGCGTGTTTAGTGATCGATTTACCGACCAACAAGTTTTTGGTCATAAAGATCTGTCACCATGGTGCTGCAGCGCCCCGCATCCAACCATTTTAAGATCTCTTTCTTCACAACCTCTTTCATTATAGGGTTGAGCCGCCTCTGTTGTTCTACTGTCGGCTTGCTATCGTTCTCCATCAGAATCTTGTGCATACAGAATGATGGGCTGATTCCTTTAATGTCGACGATTGTCCAGCTAATAGCAGATTTATATTCCCTCAGCACTCTTAACAGCTTACTTTCCTGTAATTCGTTAAGTGCAGATGTAATAATAATAGGTAAAGTAGATGAATTGGCTAAATACGCATACCTGAGGTGATTAGGTAAGGGTTTTAGTTCAAGTTTAGGTGGTTCCTGAAGAGATGGCTTCATCTTTTCTGATGAAGCTCCTGCTGTTTCCAAAGGCTCAATTGGTAGTTTGAACCTATTCACTCTCGGATGAGCCTCTAATAGTTGCAGATACTCTATTATTTCTGAATCCCCTTTATCACAATCTTCCATCAATGCTAATTCTAGTGGGTCAGTATTAAGTATCCAAAGTTGCTCATTATCCACCATTGTGTCAATCATATCCACCTGGTAACACTCCTCATATTCCTTGGGAAAATTCATAGCCTTGAATACGTTGAAGGTAACTTCTTGATCTTGCACCCTCATGGTCAACTCTCCTTTTTGAACGTCAATGAGAGTCCTGCCAGTAGCCAAGAATGGTCGCCCAAGGATTATTGGAATATCCTTATCTTCTTCATAATCGAGGATGATGAAGTCCGCTAGGAAGATGAATTTATCCACTTTACCAAAATGTCCTCAACAATCCCTCGTGGATAAGTTACTGATCTGTCTGCCAACTGTAGGGGGATGTTGGTAGGTTTAGGTGCTAGTAACCCTAACTAAGTATAGACCGATAATGGCATGAGGTTTATACTGGCACCTAAATCACATAGGCATTTGTTAAAGGCCAAACTCCCTATAGTGCATGGAATGGTGAAACTACCCGAATCTTTCAACTTCGGTGGAAACTTCTTATGCAGAATCGCACTACATTCCTCTGTTAGTGCCATAGTTTCAAAGTCCTCTAGTTTCTTTTTCTTCGAAAGAATATCCTTCATAAACTTGGCATAACTGGGCATTTGCTCTAATGCCTTCGCAAAAGGTATGTTTATATGTAGCTTCTTGAACACTTCCAGAAACTTTGTGAATTGCTGCTGTAATTTCTACTTTTGGATCAGTTGTTGAAATGGTGGTGGGGGACAAACTACTGGTGCAACCACTTTTTCCTTTTCTGCAGATTTCTCACCTACTTTCCTTTCCACTATCTGTTCCATATTAGTCTCGACTTGCTCTTCGGTTGTTGGCTTATCCGAATCCTGTTCAGCTAACTGTTTCCCACTCCGTAGTGTAATAGCTTGACATTGCTCATGTCCTCCTTTCGAATTCTTTTCTGTGTCACTTGACAGTGCTCCTTGGGGCTGACTATTTAGTGCACTCGCAATCTGTCCCATTTGAATGTCTAGATTCTTAATCGCCGCCGCTTGACATTTCATCTTCGCTTCTTGAGTTCTCCTCGTCGCGCCATTTTTTGTTATGAATTTTTCCAATAACTCTTCCACATCCATCTTTTTCTCTTGCTGTGCAGCTGCCTGTTGTTGCTGATTCTAGAAACTAGGCGGGTATGCCTGTCATGGAGCTTGCTGCTGGTTCTGATTATTACTTCAAGAAAAATTTTGGCGGTTTCTATTTCCCTGATTGTATGTATTCTGGTATGTGTTGGCTGGCCTATTATAGTTACCCACATACTGAACTGAAGCTGGGTTAATTGCACATTATTCTATCGGATGTTCCCCTGCAAAAAGTTCACATATGACTGCGACCTGCTGCACGTTTCCCATCGACATGGTATCCAGCCTCTTTTGTAATACTGCTAGTTGCGCTGATATAGCTGTCATATTATCCACTTGCAGAACACCTGCTGCTGTGGACTGAGTCATTCTTTTAGTCGGCCACTGATAGCCATTTAAAGCCATTGTATCTATCAATGCCCATGCCTCCTCAAATTTCTTTGTCATAAAAGCTCCACCCAAGGCTGCATCGATGCTAGTCCGTATCTGACTCGATACCCCAATGTAAAAGATACTAAGCTACATCCAGTGTGGGAGTCCGTGATGTGGGCACTTTCTCATTAGTTCCTTGTACTGTTCCCATGCTTCATATAGTGGCTCCCCTTGCATCTGTGCAAATGAAGATATCTCCGTTCTCATCTTATGTGTCTTTGATGGCGGGAAGAACTTGTCCAAAAAATTTTGAGCCAGATCATTCCATTTAGTGATTGACCCCGGTGGTTGGGAATGGAGCCAACCCTTCGCCTTGTCTCTAAGTGTGAACGAGAATAACCTCAATCTGATTGCATCTTCTGTCACTCCGTTGCACTTGAAGGTGTCAAAGATTTCTATAAAGCTGAAGATGTGTTCGTGTGGGTCGTCGTTTGGAGGACCACCAAACTGGCAATTATTCTGCACCATCTGTATTGTTCTAGGCTTGATCTCAAAATTGTTAGCATTGATTACCGGCCTGGCTATACTCGAGTGAATTTTCGAGATCTTTGGTGTAGCATACTCCATCAGTGGTTTGTCTTCCTGTTCAGCCATGTTTGTTCTGGGTGTTTCAAATTCTACTCGATTCTTTGCAATCCACTTAGTTAGCTTTTGAAACCGTTTGTCAATGTCGTCCTCAAACGACAACAACTATGGCTTCTTCGACCTAGTTTGCATGCACTAATCGAATATACCTGAAATAACCAAACAAACAAAAAATAAGAATAAGAATATATATATATATATATATATATATATTTAACTAAAACTGATCTAATTAAACTGATATTATAAGTAATAAAAGCAATTACTGTCCCCGGCAACGGCGCCAAAAACATGTTGGGTATTTTCTATACGCGCTACACGCAAGTTACGTGATCCACAAGTAATATACTAATAAGTCAGATATCGTACTCACAGAGACAATAATTCCTATTTAATATAACAAGTACCAGTTTTATACTATCCCAACTTTATTAAACTAACGATTAAAAGATGTTGTTATAACTAAATTACTACTTAACCAATTGCAACACTAACTCAAGATTTTCACAAGTTTTTAGAGAATTAAGCCTACAACTTTGCTTAATATTCACTTTAGATAATATCCTTTTCTCCAATTTATTTCAATTATTTCAGATTATTAATCAAGAACACTAAAAAAGATATAACCACCTCTCGATGCATTATACCCATACTCACTCGCATCCACAGATGATAGAATTAAGCAAGACACCCTAGATAACTAAATCACTATATCTCTATGTGAATTATAATTAAATAAGGTTTGAAAATCAAGTTCTTTAACAGATTACATATGGTGTAAAGGTATATCTCTATCCTAAACACGAATCATGAATTTCATCTATGCAGAAATCACAAACACATGTCACTATGGCTAGTTCTAATACTATATATCCTCTCTCAATTTCATATAGGATAACAGATAATTGTTGATCAGGCAATTATATAAATTAAGCATAACACATAGCAAATAATCCGGGAATAATATCCATAAACTGAATTCAAGAATATTTAATCATCCATTACATAAAAGATCCGTCATAGGCTTAAATAAGTAATTAGTTCATAACGAATGAATAAAAACCCATAATCCACAGAGTATTAATCATAATGAATACAAAGTAAGATGAACAAAGAAAGAAAGGAATATAAAACTCCTGTCGTTACTCGTCTCCAAGTCGCTTTGCGTTCATCCGAATATGCTCCGCTTCAATTCTCCTTGCAAGTTCTGATCAAAAACTAAAGCTTCAAGGTGGTTAGCTATCTCTCTATAGGTCTCTTTACGTTCCCTATATATCAACATGCTTGAAGCCTTCCTTTCTCCTTAGATTGAATCAAAGTCTAACTTGAGAAAGGAAACAGCCGCCTTGCATGTGCGCTTCCATGCCCCAGCAGGAGGTTTACCCAACGAAACCTCGGCGGGGCCAAGCACTGTCCGCATGCTGATTTTGCATATAACTTGCTAACTTCGTGGCTGCTCCTCCTTTTCTAGAATGCATGCAAGGCTTTGTTGATTTCGTGAGCTACTATCTTTGGCTCACTTATGCTGATTGCCATAAATTCTTTCTCCCCATCCGTGAGCTGCTACATCTCTGGCCCACTTGATATATGCTTGCATGAGCATAATTTTATGTAATTAGAAAACTAGGTTGCTATTAAACTCGGCCCACTTAATCATTTCAAAACCAAACCGAAGGCTGGGCTGCTTCAATTTCCGTTTCAAGCTCGTGGACAATTAAATATGATGAATATGCTTAATAAATAAAGACCGTGGCCCACTTAATAACTTTCATGAACAGCTTATTTAATTCCGTTAGCCCAATAATGCTCAATTTGTCTCTAAATTATTTCCAAAGTCAAAGGACCCTCCAAGTGTGCTAAAAATTGTCCTTTTAAGCTCCTTTTACATCCCTTTCATTTCCTGAACACAATAAAACCCAGTAAAATGATGGGAAAATTACTTGAAAATAATATGAACAAAGCTATAACGAATACCGATTTGCAGGTATGAAACCCACTCATCATAGGTACCCCAATCAAAGTCACTGAGGCGCTCCACATGTCGAGTGGCACTAACCAAGGCAAAGGACACCGTCGCAGAGTTGTCCGCCAGGAAACAACCCCTGATGATCACCAGAAACAGTCGCCGCAGGATGCTATCTCTAACACTCTGATCATCAGGCAGAGGTTCAAACAAATCCCCATTCTGGGCATCTACACTCAAGGGACCGGATCGGACAGTCTGACCCCTAATTGCCGTCGCAAGAACTCCCAGCAGTGACCGAACTGCAGTGGGTGTAATGTCGGCCACCACAGGCACTGGCTCACCCTCAAACTCTATCCCGGTAATGAACCTCCAATCCATCGACGTCATCATCACCTCATAATTTAGCAAGTGGAGAGACTGAGTCTGGTGGAACCAGCGCTCGGATAAAGCGCTCATAAAACCCCAGGGGCAACGACAGGGAAGGATAAAAAAGAACGCCTGAAACTCCCAGGTGTCAACGATGTCCCTATAATCCTGGTGCAGAGTGTGATAAAGAGAGTGCACATTAAACCAGTTCCCTCGAGGCTGCGTGAAGCCAGGAACCTGCATCAAAAGCCAACCCACATCAAAAACCTATGCCCCAAGAATGGCAAAAGAAAGAAAGAAAATCCAGAAAGAAGGAAACATCGGTCACCTCGTTGGCATGAAGAAACCTCGATCGATGGTGACTCAAATCACACAACAGATTCTGGACTGGCACAATAATGCCTGGGAGCTCCGCACGTGGAGCCTGAGCTGGGGCAGGAGCAGCAAATAGAGCCTCCTCATCATCTATGGCTATCGGCGGCTCAGCCTGGATCGGACGGATCACTGACTCAGCCAATCTACGAGCCGGTCGGGCTGGCCGTGGCTGAGAAACATTGAAGGCTCTCCTCCGTCTAACTCCTGAAACGACCCTGCTGGCACTCCAGGGTCTATCTCGGTCCATCACCTGGACAAAGTCTCCAAATCACCTCAAAAAGGGTGAGGTAAGCCTAAAACCTGTGGCATATTAATTTAAATCAGTATTTTATACATTTTTAATTCCTAAAACATGCATGGGTCAGTCAAAATCCCCAGTAGAGTCAAAACTGCATGTTTATTAAATGCTCAGGCTTTGAAATTTTTTTGCCAGAGTCTCCTTTGTAAAATGGACTATCCGCATGCACATAGGCATGTCTAGGTGGCCATGCAGTAGCACACCTTCCCAATAATAGAAACAGTTCATATTTATGAAAAAAATCAAAAATAAACTTCACATGGTAGCCAAATTACTATGGACATTTTTAGTTGAAAATCCAGGCTCACTAGGCCTCAAAAAGGATGACTAAATTGATCAAAAAGAGCTGAAATTGACTGTCTCAGAATTCAAATTTTCTTACATCAAAACGTGCACTGCAGTAAAATATTCATACTTATGAAGTCAGAAAATTTTTATCAAGTCATATAAGCATACATTTTTGATACATTGCGTTCAAAAAGCACCCTACGTGGTTTACACAATTCTACCGGTTAAAACTAAAAAATACGGGATGAAAACGTCACCTGAGACGTGAAAAACGCATGGCCGCTGACGAAATCTGAAAAAAGCTTCCCGAACTTCGTAGATCTAAAAAAGAAAATTAGATTTCTCTTTGGATTCGAAACTGAAAATGAAAATATGAGCTTGTTGCTGCCCATTTTAAAACTGTAGGAAGGAGCGGGCCCACCTGCGACTGCCTACCACTACCTGCAACTCCCCAGGGAGGGTCCCACCCCCTCAGCTAGGTCCAGTTTGAGTTGAAAAAGAGTTTATATGAGCTGAAAAGTCAAATCTGAGAAAAAATCGCTACGCGATTGAGCAGTTTATCCTGAAATCCTGCATTTAAGCAACGGATTAATGACAGAGCGTGGAAATTTATGAAAGCCATTGGTATTCATCCCGAAGCAATATCCGGGGACCAATGATGAAAACTGCGGAAAAACTGCATAAAACTGCCGAAAACTGCCACTTTTGAAGCGTCGGGCACTGACCTATGACAGTTCAGCCGTTGGTTCAACCCTAGCAAAGCGTCGGGCACTGACCGATGACAGTTCAGCCGTTGGTGTGACACCCCCAAATCCGGGTACTTTGTTTTCACATGATTTGGTGTTCACTTTCTAAATAGAACATACATCTACCCATAATAAGGAATGTAAAATAAATTACAACCATGAATAAATAATAAAATCTTCCTTAAAAAAGAATAACAACCTTATTCAAAATCATCCCAGGGGTTATCTGTGACGCCCCCAAATTCCAGGACCGCCACTTGGTCTCTCGAATTCGGTTCATCACGTGCTCATGGTAATACATCACAATAATAATAATTAAATATCATACGATCACAGCGGAAAATCTATTCTAGAATAATTTACAATGATTTATTATAATTATTTCCCCCAAGTCTCGCAACCTACAGTACTTAATAGATTACATAATAATATCAGTTAACGACTTATTACATAATCTAACTTAAGCTTAAACATAATCAAATCCAGTCTTACTACATCATCTTCATACAATATTAATATATTTAAAACATAACAGACATAAGCTAGTTGGTAGCTTTGCCCTTGCCCTTATCAACGCCCGAAGGTTCACCATGCTCTGCCTTAACTGAAATGTTTTAGGGAAAGCAAGAATGAGCACAAATTGCCCAGCAAGTAATATACAATAAGGGTGAGTAATAAGATTCTCAATTCTCGAAAGGGTATAACAAGATTTGATAGTTCAAGAATAACAAGAATATCAACAGTTCTCAATATCAGTCGCTAAGGACAGGATAGTATCAATATGATTCAATAATAAGTCAATTCAAGATTTCAAATAATTGAATACTGAGTAGTCACTACGGACTATGAACTTCTACTAGAATTGACAGTAATAAACTGAAAATCCAACAAAAACAGGTACAACAGGTGATCAGCCTAAAGTGCCCTTGTTATGCATAACAATCAACCATACTCAAGTGTGCACGTCGGTTCTCCGACAATTATATATTCCCTTCAAAGAAGGTTGTTCTTCTCAGTCAAATATAAGATCCCGCACCAATCAATTAGTTTGGGTTGCTTTTCAATAACATAAGTCCAGCCGAATCAAATGGCATAGACACTTTCACAATATTCAAGAACAATACTAAGTTCAACATGAATAATAGCTTTAATGAAATAAGAGTTCAAGTGTGCTAATTCGATTCAACCGATTAAATAGGAAACTAGTTCGCAACACACAAGATAGGATACTTGCATAGTAAAAGAGTATAAGTTAGGAAACTTTCACAATCATAGATTTCCTTGCATAAAGTAAATGCGTCGGTTAGGATACTTGCACTTTAAAAGAGTGTAAGTAAGAGAACTTGCCTTTAGCGTAGTTTATCCACGAAAAGCAATCAACACTTTCGAATTCCTATCGTAATACAGTTACGTATATATATGATATTCATTAGTCATATACTTTAACTTCACATTTTCTCTTTGAATATACGATCAACACATAAGCTAAGTTTTACCTAGCTACACAGTTATATAGAATATAATTTCTATCCTTAACGTTCCTTCTTTAGAGTTTAAACGCATTCTCATATTATATAAGATCTCAACGATTAGCAAACATGCTTGCATATTATTAATATAACATAAGACCACAATCAATACTAAATATATTTCATTTTAGCAAGTTACGGCATCTCCTTAAGTTAACCGTCAAAATCGGGTTCAAGTAACATCATATAATATCGCGTAGCATGTATTCATATTTAAAGGATACTTTCATGCTTGTATAACTTTTCCAAATCCAATCGTACATGGTATAGGTTCTTAAGTTAATACTTAAAGCCATTCAAGGACACGAACTCATATGGTCTAACATGATTGCTTTTAAACACATAAGATATTCATATAACTTGTATTAGTCATGCTCATGAGTACTCGTATTGCATATATGTAGCTAGCATTGTTATTATCTTGAAAACATGCTTTGTTCATGCTAAACTTTAATCACGGCAACTAATCATGGTATATATACATGCATGACACATGAATGAGTCTAAGAATACTATCACATGTGTCCATAAATGTCAAATTCTAATTCTCGTCATAACATACCAACGTTCACGTTCAAAGCTTATACTTTGTTAGTATAGTTCATTAATAAGGTCTATCATGTTCATGCTTCCTTATGAAACCTACATATGTAAGTTAACATGCTTTTCATGTATTTCAAGGCCCTATAAACATGCTCGAAAAGTCAGAATGTATACATGCTTCATATATGTTAACGTCGTTTATGAAACTTTAAATTCGTTTCCAAACTATGTGTCGTTTGGTTAACCATGCATGCTAATATACTAAAACATGCTTACATTGCCTCATTAGGTTTATATATATGTATTAATCATGCTCCCATGCTTGTTTAAATAAAAATCAAACAATTGGTACATAACAGTTTTGTTGCAGAATGCAGAAAACTGAACACAGAGGCTGGCGCTGCGGCGCGGCAACAGTAGCTTAATACTGGCGCTGCGGCGCGAGTGGCGCTGCGTGCGGCGCTGCGGCGCGGGCTGCGGCGCGTGTGGCGCTGCGGCGCGGGCTGCGGCGCTGCGGCGTCGAGGCAGTTTTCTGCGGTTCAGACTGCAGCGAAAACCGACCCAAAACCTCCCATTTCATCGATTTACCCAGATATTAGACTTGTTTAACTTACTAACACATACATATATGCTTATATAACAGTCAATAGCAATTATCAATTCCCAATTTCATGAACTCTAACTAATTTACGAATTTCATGTATTTACAGAAATTGAAGAGGAACAATGGAAATGAAAGACTATTTAGTGGTTCCATCATGTGTGTATGTTCATATAACAACAATATAAGGGTTCTACAAACCAATCATGAACCAATTTGGCATAATCAAGAATTTCAACAAAACTCAGAAAACAAAGTTCTTTTGACAGAAAATGAAAATGAAGACACGAAGAGGATTTATACCTCTGTTATGGAGTAAGCTTGTCGATGCTACTATAGAAATTCCTTCTGAACTAAATAGACAATCACAGTATACTCTCTTCTCTTAGAAATATTTCAGCAATGAAATGAAGTGCAGGGAGTTCCTTTATATAGAAGAATGAATACACAGTCCAAGCTTCTAACTCCCAAATCAAACTAACGGATTGTCAAATTGCATGAAGGTTATAGAATGGTAGGTATTTAGTTGTTAGAATCCATCATTAAAACCACTCCCTTGCTCATCATTGCTACAAGGCTATGGAAATTTACTGAGTTTAAGGAGAAGCAATAGGCTTAGGCCATAATGGCTGTGCACGTGAATGAGGGAAAGGAGAGTGACTATTATATTGGGACAAGCCAAGCAAATCTCAGCATTCTCACAAATGGACTATATGCTACACTTATGTTATATATTATATGTACTCTTAGGTTATAATTACAATGTTCTCCCCATAATGTAATAAATGCAATTTGAATACATATAATCTATGTACATTTTATCTTACCGATATAATACAATCGGATACTACCACATTACATTATATCATATATTATTAAATTGTATTACTCAACAATTATTTATAATAGATCCATGATACATTATTTTAATGTATATCCACACATCATTTGTCACCTACACATATCATAACATATAGTTACTATACATTTAATTCGCATGCTTGCACATATAATTTATCATCTTATAAATTGAATATTAATTAATAATATACACATATCCTACATCAATCAATATAATTGTTAACCTCCATAACAATTTAATTAACCTTTATATGATTAACTATCACTTTGATATAAATCTTATTATATTTATAAACACGTTGCTCATTATTATTATGTTTCTTGCAATAATAATCACATATTATTAATCAATCCTCATTAGTATTTTATAACAGTTAATTTATATTCTTCGATTAACAATTAATATAGATTAATTGTTCGCTTAAATTAATATAATCATTCTTATATTACGTCACTGTGCCACACAAGGCAATCAACGAGTTTATCACAAACTCCACCAATTTCTCAATTATTATAATTATTCAATTATATAATTGAATTAATTCATCTCATAACACAAAATCATTTATATTCAAATAAATTCTCATTTCCATTAATATATTTATTTAATAATATATGGAAATTCTCGGGTATTACATCCTCCCCCCCTTATAAAAATTCCGTCCCGGAATTGCTACAAGGTTACACAAATAGATGGGGATAGTCCCTCATCATCCTATCTTCTAACTCCCACGTTGCCTCCTTGACATCGTGGTTACGCCAAAGTACTTTTACAGATGAAATAACTTTATTTCTCAAAGTTTGTTCTTTCCTATCTAATATTTGGACAGGAATTTCTTCATACGCCAAGTTCTTCTCCACTTGAATGGGCTCGTAAGAAATCACGTGCTTGTAGTCGGCCTTGTACGGTCGCAACACAGAAATGTGGAACACGTTGTGGATATGCTCCAACTCGGGTGGTAACGCAACTTTGCATGCCACTTCGCCCACTCGCTTCAGTATCTCGAACGGTCCTATGAATCTTGGACTAAATTTTCCTTTCTTGCCGAAACGGATTTTTCCCTTCCATGGAGATACCTTCAAGAATACGAAACTGCCGACTTTGAAGTCTCGGTCCTGCCGATGCAAATCTGCGTATTTCTTCTGGCGATCTTGAGCTGCTACAAGTCTGGCTCTTATCACTGTCACCACGTCTGCGGTTTGTTGAACTAACTCTGATCCGAGTATTCGTCGTTCTCCGACTTCGTCCCAACATAACGGCGTTCTGCACTTTCTCCCGTAAAGAGCTTCGTACGGTGGCATGCCAATACTCGCATGGTAGCTATTATTATATGCGAATTCTACTAAGGGTAGGTGGTCGTCCCAATTTCCCTTAAAATCCATCACGCAAGTCCTAAGCATGTCTTCTAGCGTTTGTATTGTTCGCTCACTTTGTCCGTCTGTTTGAGGATGATAAGCTGTACTCAACCTCAACTGCGTTCCCATTCTTTCCTGCAAACTCTTCCAAAAATTGGACGTGAAGCGCGGATCTCGATCAGAGACAATTGACACAGGCACTCCATGTCGTGAAATAATTTCTTTTACATATAGGCTTGCTAATTGGTTCAAACTGTAGCGGATCTTGATTGGTAGAAAGTGTGCGGTCTTCGTTAGTCGATCCACGATAACCCAAATAGCATCATAACCTTTCTGTGTAACTGGAAGTCCTACCACGAAGTTCATGGTAATATGCTCCCATTTCCACTCTCGTATTTCTAACGGTTGTAGTAAACCACTTGGCCGCTGATGCTCTGCTTTAACGCGTTGGCAAGTCAAGCATTTACTGACGCACTCTGCGACTTCCCGTTTCAAATTAGGCCACCAAAAATGTTGCCTTAGATCTCGGTACATCTTTGTGCCTCCCGGATGAACGGAATATGTCGTATTGTGTGCCTCGTGCAAAATCTCTTCCCTCAACTCGGTTACCGCTGGTACCCACACTCTCCCTTCAAATCTCAAAATACCGTCTTTATCCATTCGAAATTTTTCTTCCTCACTTTCTGTGATCCTCTTTCGGATTTTCTCACACTCTTCATCCTTTTCCTGAGCTTCCTTTACTCTATTCAACAACGTCGGACAAGCTTCCATTACAATTAACTTCTCACCAGACTTTTCTGGTCCTTTTACTTCTATCTCCAATTTCTCCATCTCTCTTATCAACTCTTCCTGAGTTGTTAAATTAAACAACTTCTCCCTTCCTTTCCTGCTCAGAGCGTCGGCAACCACATTTGCCTTTCCCGGGTGATAAAGAATATCGCAGTCATAGTCTTTGATTAATTCTAACCACCTTCTCTGCCGCATGTTTAACTCCTTCTGTGTGAAGATATATTTCAGACTTTTGTGGTCCGTGTATATCTCACATTTTTCTCCGTATAGATAATGTCTCCATATCTTTAACGCAAAAACTACTGCCGCTAACTCTAAGTCATGAGTAGGGTATCGTTTTTCGTAATCCTTCAATTGTCGTGACGCATATGCAATAACCTTGCCATATTGCATGAGCACACAGCCAAGCCCCTTGTGCGATGCATCACTATACACCACAAAATTTCCCGCATCATCTGGTAATGATAACACAGGTGTTTCGCTCAATCTCCTTTTCAGTTCTTGAAAACTTTCTTCGCATCTGTCGGTCCATACAAATTTCACCGTCTTTCTAGTCAAATTGGTCAACGGGGTTGCTATCTTAGAAAAATCTTGGATGAATCTTCGATAGTACCCAGCTAACCCTAGAAAGCTTCCCACCTCCGTCGGTGTTCTCGGTTGTTCCCAATTACTTACTGCTTCAACCTTCGCAGGGTCTACAGAGATTCCATTCTTATCCACCACGTGGCCTAAGAATTGAACCTTCTCCATCCAAAATTCGCACTTAGAAAATTTTGCATACATCTTCTCCTTCCTTAGTGCCTCCAAAATAATCTTTAGATGTTCGGCGTGTTCTTCCTCTGTCTTTGAGTAGATCAAAATGTCGTCGATAAAAACCACTACAAATTTATCCAAGTATGGCTTGAAAACTCGGTTCATCAAGTCCATAAATGCTGCCGGAGCATTAGTCAATCCGAATGACATTACCAAAAACTCGTAGTGTCCATAACGGGTTCGAAACGCAGTCTTTGGTATGTCCTCATCCCGTACCTTCAGTTGATGATATCCTGTTCGTAGGTCGATCTTTGAGAAACACTTTGCTCCCTTCAGTTGATCAAATAAGTCGTCTATCCTCGGTAGCGGATACCGGTTCTTGATCGTTACTCTGTTCAATTCTCGATAATCGATACAGAGCCTCATCGATCCGTCCTTCTTCTTAATGAATAGTACTGGTGCTCCCCAAGGAGAAACACTCGGTCGAATGTAACCCTTATCCAATAATTCTTGCAATTGTATCATCAATTCCTTCATTTCTACTGGCGCCATACGATATGGAGCTTTCGAAATCGGTGCCGTTCCCGATGCCAAGTCTATTATGAATTCGATTTCTCTGTCTGGCGGAAGACCAGGCAGATCGTCCGAAAACACGTCTTGAAATTCATTAACTACGGATATATCCTTAATTTCTACTCCCTTTTTTCGAGTATCAACGATGTAAGCTAAATAACCTACACATCCTTTCCTTAACAATTTCTTGGCCTGCATCATCGTAACGCCACACGATTGCTTAAGCGATGAGCTACCATAAAACACTACCTTAGACTTACTCGGAGTCTGAAGGTTCACACATTTGTTCTGACAGTCAATTATCGCCGCATGGTTATACAACCAATCCATTCCTAGTATCACATCAAATTCTCCCAATCTAATAGGAATCAAGTCTACGCTCAGTTTATATTCTCTAATGTTTGTGTGACAATCTCGATAAATGTATTCTACAGGGATCACTTCCTTATTAGCAACGTCTATGATCAAAGGATTTTCTAATCGTTCTCGGGGTGTACTAAGTTTACTAGAAAATTCTTCAGATATAAAAGAACAGGTGGCACCCGAATCAAATAATACATAAGCATTTATATCATTGATTGGGATTATACCTGACACCACGTCCTTCGCAGCCACTGCGTCTTGGACGGTCATGTTAAAGGTTCTGGCGGTTGGGCGGTTGGATTGTGCCGGTCCACCGATCATCAGCTTGTTGCCTCCTTGCTGATTACTACCCCCGCCACTTCCCTTCTTTGGGCAGTCCTTAATTCGGTGCTCCGTCGAGCCACAAGCAAAGCATCCTTGTATCTTTTTTGGTTTCAAATAGTTGGGCGAGATGTGCCCTTCCTGTCCGCAGTTGTAGCAAGTGCCACGTCCCTTCCAGCACTCGCCCTGGTGATTCTTCCCACACTTCGGGCATCCTTCAGCCCTCTTCTTGAAACCTCCACAAAAATTCCCTGATTGATTATTATTGTTGTTTTTGTTGTTGTTGTTGTTCTCCCACTTTCTCTTTCCCAAGTTGCTTCCTCCGCTACTGCTTCCTCCCGTACGATTCTCTCCTCCAGTATTCTTTCCTTTCTTTTCTTTGTTATACAGACTTAAGGCCTCACTGCCACCTTCCGCAATGATTGCCTTCTCCAGTAATGCTGCAAAGGAATCAATTTGAAGAACTGATACCTTATTGAACAGCCATGGCTTCAACCCTTGTTCAAAGCGTCTAGCCTTCCTCTCTTCATCACCAACTTGGTGCTCCGCAAATCGCGCTTGTTCGTTAAACCTAGCCGCGTATTGCGCCACCGTCATTTCACCTTGTTTTAACTCTAGGAATTTCACCTCCATCCTATTCTTCATACTTTTCGAAAAGTAATTCTCGAAGAACAGTGTCTTAAACTTATCCCAAGCTATTATCCCTTCTCCAGCTCTTTGTTGATTAGCCTCCCACCAGTAGTTCGCTTCTCCCCTCATCATGTACGTGGCAAACACCGTCTTCTGATCTTCGCCTACGCTAGCTATAGTGAAAGCTTTTTTGATCTCTTTGATCCACTTTTGTGCGACGATTGGGTCGGTAGTTCCCTCGAACTCCGGGGGTCCTACACTCTTAAAGTCTTTAAAGGTTGTTACTGACACAGTTTGAGGGTTCGGGCGAACGGGTTCATTGTTCCTTCCCCTTAAGGCTTCTCCTAACAAGTCTACCAGTTTCTGGATCGGGTCTACTTGTTCTCTCTCATTGTTAACGGATTCTTCGGGTGCAGTCAATCTACGTCTGGGCGGCATTATCTGCATCACAATTTTTTTTTCATTTTATTATTATTCAAGTATATTACTTAAGTATTTCTTTTAATACTAAAAGAATAAATTTATAACACGTTTCTAAAATCAACTCCATTTATATTCATATGCCATTTCATTTTCATTACATGATTTCCTAGCATACTGCTATAAATGTCATCACATATATCCCTTAATATCACAAAAGACGGGGAATATACCAACCTACTACCATACTACCCCTCTAACAAAAGCTAACTCGGGGTTTACATCATCATCCCACATCTTACACAAAAGATCGGAATTACAACATAGTATATACAATACATAAAGACACAACTAGTACTACCACTAGACTGACTAAGGAAATCTCATCCCATCATCCCGCGTTCCACTGCGCTCTTGTACTCCAACTGTGCTATATACGCAAACAGCTCTCGGCTCAAGGTATGTAGAGTCTGTCCCTGTTCTGCCGGGTAGTGGTACACACCATCAATCACCCTTTCAAAAGCTGAACGAAACACATACCCCATCTTGTTCATCTTTCTCTTCTTGCACCTGACCTCATCCTCAAGGTCGTCAGCTCTCTCATTGGACGCTTCCCACTTCTCCTCGAAGTGTAACCTATCCATCACCTCCAACTCTAGCTGAGTACGGAGTGCCTCTTTCTCAGTTTTCTCACTCAGCTCCCTCTGCTCAACCTCTTCTAGCTTCTCTGCCAAATCTACATTCCTAGCCACTGACCTGTGAAATAGAGTCCCCATCTGGATCCCTGCCTCCCTACGGTAGGCAATCTCCACCTCTAACTCTTGCATAGCCAGCTTCCTCTGGTGGTCCTCGTCCCTCAGCTTCTGGAACTTAGACTCTCTCTCGTGGGCCTCTGCCTCCAGCTCCTGGACTCTGCAGTCTAACTCTAGAATACGCTCCTCGTACTCGCCTAACATCTGTTCCTCTATAGTAGCCTCATCAGAGTCCTCTACTGGCTCATCCTCCATCGGCTCCTCCTCTGGATCAGACTCTATCTCAATCTCGTCCTCTTCGTCAGACTTGAATGGTGCAACAGCCTGCACTGGTGTAGCCTCTAGAGGTGCCTCGTATACTACGTGTATATCCCTGGGCTCCTCCTCTGCAACTCTACTAGGTACCCCTGTGTCTGTCATCCTACACTCACAAACACAAGACAAGAAATAGCATCTCCATTAGAATGTTAAACAAAATATAAGTTCATTGTATAGAATGAAGTTACATTTCATAACAGACTAAGTCTCTCAAGGAAAACTCTACATGAGTTTTATCTCCTTCCTAACTTCTAAGTTCGCCTAAGTTATAGTCTAAGGACACTCGTTCCTAAGGTTTAAAACTACGGCTCTGATACCAACCTGTGACGCCCCCAAATTCCAGGACCGCCACTTGGTCTCTCGAATTCGGTTCATCACGTGCTCATGGTAATACATCACAATAATAATAATTAAATATCATACGATCACAGCGGAAAATCTATTCTAGAATAATTTACAATGATTTATTATAATTATTTCCCCCAAGTCTCGCAACCTACAGTACTTAATAGATTACATAATAATATCAGTTAACGACTTATTACATAATCTAACTTAAGCTTAAACATAATCAAATCCAGTCTTACTACATCATCTTCATACAATATTAATATATTTAAAACATAACAGACATAAGCTAGTTGGTAGCTTTGCCCTTGCCCTTATCAACGCCCGAAGGTTCACCATGCTCTGCCTTAACTGAAATGTTTTAGGGAAAGCAAGAATGAGCACAAATTGCCCAGCAAGTAATATACAATAAGGGTGAGTAATAAGATTCTCAATTCTCGAAAGGGTATAACAAGATTTGATAGTTCAAGAATAACAAGAATATCAACAGTTCTCAATATCAGTCGCTAAGGACAGGATAGTATCAATATGATTCAATAATAAGTCAATTCAAGATTTCAAATAATTGAATACTGAGTAGTCACTACGGACTATGAACTTCTACTAGAATTGACAGTAATAAACTGAAAATCCAACAAAAACAGGTACAACAGGTGATCAGCCTAAAGTGCCCTTGTTATGCATAACAATCAACCATACTCAAGTGTGCACGTCGGTTCTCCGACAATTATATATTCCCTTCAAAGAAGGTTGTTCTTCTCAGTCAAATATAAGATCCCGCACCAATCAATTAGTTTGGGTTGCTTTTCAATAACATAAGTCCAGCCGAATCAAATGGCATAGACACTTTCACAATATTCAAGAACAATACTAAGTTCAACATGAATAATAGCTTTAATGAAATAAGAGTTCAAGTGTGCTAATTCGATTCAACCGATTAAATAGGAAACTAGTTCGCAATACACAAGATAGGATACTTGCATAGTAAAAGAGTATAAGTTAGGAAACTTTCACAATCATAGATTTCCTTGCATAAAGTAAATGCGTCGGTTAGGATACTTGCACTTTAAAAGAGTGTAAGTAAGAGAACTTGCCTTTAGCGTAGTTTATCCACGAAAAGCAATCAACACTTTTGAATTCCTATCGTAATACAGTTACGTATATATATGATATTCATTAGTCATATACTTTAACTTCACATTTTCTCTTTGAATATACGATCAACACATAAGCTAAGTTTTACCTAGCTACACAGTTATATAGAATATAATTTCTATCCTTAACGTTCCTTCTTTAGAGTTTAAACGCATTCTCATATTATATAAGATCTCAACGATTAGCAAACATGCTTGCATATTATTAATATCACATAAGACCACAATCAATACTAAATATATTTCATTTTAGCAAGTTACGACATCTCCTTAAGTTAACCGTCAAAATCGGGTTCAAGTAACATCATATAATATCGCGTAGCATGTATTCATATTTAAAGGATACTTTCATGCTTGTATAACTTTTCCAAATCCAATCGTACATGGTATAGGTTCTTAAGTTAATACTTAAAGCCATTCAAGGACACGAACTCATATGGTCTAACATGATTGCTTTTAAACACATAAGATATTCATATAACTTGTATTAGTCATGCTCATGAGTACTCGTATTGCATATATGTAGCTAGCATTGTTATTATCTTGAAAACATGCTTTGTTCATGCTAAACTTTAATCACGGCAACTAATCACGGTATATATACATGCATGACACATGAATGAGTCTAAGAATACTATCACATGTGTCCATAAATGTCAAATTCTAATTCTCGTCATAACATACCAACGTTCACGTTCAAAGC
This sequence comes from Panax stipuleanatus, assembly GCA_020205555.1. Classification (NCBI taxonomy): domain Eukaryota; kingdom Viridiplantae; phylum Streptophyta; class Magnoliopsida; order Apiales; family Araliaceae; genus Panax; species Panax stipuleanatus. The sequence goes on from CM035115.1 coordinate 31,017,550, forward strand.
TTATACTTTGTTAGTATAGTTCATTAATAAGGTCTATCATGTTCATGCTTCCTTATGAAACCTACATATGTAAGTTAACATGCTTTTCATGTATTTCAAGGCCCTATAAACATGCTCGAAAAGTCAGAATGTATACATGCTTCATATATGTTAACGTCGTTTATGAAACTTTAAATTCGTTTCCAAACTATGTGTCGTTTGGTTAACCATGCATGCTAATATACTAAAACATGCTTACATTGCCTCATTAGGTTTATATATATGTATTAATCATGCTCCCATGCTTGTTTAAACAAAAATCAAACAATTGGTACATAACAGTTTTGTTGCAGAATGCAGAAAACTGAACACAGAGGCTGGCGCTGCGGCGCGGCAACAGTAGCTTAATACTGGCGCTGCGGTGCGAGTGGCGCTGCGTGCGGCGCTGCGGCGCGGGCTGCGGCGCGTGTGGCGCTGCGGCGCGGGCTGCGGCGCTGCGGCGTCGAGGCAGTTTTCTGCGGTTCAGACTGCAGCGAAAACCGACCCAAAACCTCCCATTTCATCGATTTACCCAGATATTAGACTTGTTTAACTTACTAACACATACATATATGCTTATATAACAGTCAATAGCAATTATCAATTCCCAATTTCATGAACTCTAACTAATTTATGAATTTCATGTATTTACAGAAATTGAAGAGGAACAATGGAAATGAAAGACTATTTAGTGGTTCCATCATGTGTGTATGTTCGTATAACAACAATATAAGGGTTCTACAAACCAATCATGAACCAATTTGGCATAATCAAGAATTTCAACAAAACTCAGAAAACAACAATGGAGTTCTTTTGACAGAAAATGAAAATGAAGACACGAAGAGGATTTATACCTCTGTTATGGAGTAAGCTTGTCGATGCTACTATAGAAATTCCTTCTGAACTAAATAGACAATCACAGTATACTCTCTTCTCTTAGAAATATTTCAGCAATGAAATGAAGTGCAGGGAGTTCCTTTATATAGAAGAATGAATACACAGTCCAAGCTTCTAACTCCCAAATCAAACTAACGGATTGTCAAATTGCATGAAGGTTATAGAATGGTAGGTATTTAGTTGTTAGAATCCATCATTAAAACCACTCCCTTGCTCATCATTGCTACAAGGCTATGGAAATTTACTGAGTTTAAGAAGAAGCAATAGGCTTAGGCCATAATGGCTGTGCACGTGAATGAGGGAAAGGAGAGTGACTATTATATTGGGACAAGCCAAGCAAATCTCAGCATTCTCACAAATGGACTATATGCTACACTTATGTTATATATTATATGTACTCTTAGGTTATAATTACAATGTTCTCCCCATAATGTAATAAATGCAATTTGAATACATATAATCTATGTACATTTTATCTTACCGATATAATACAATCGGATACTACCACATTACATTATATCATATATTATTAAATTGTATTACTCAACAATTATTTATAATAGATCCATGATGCATTATTTTAATGTATATCCACACATCATTTGTCACCTACACATATCATAACATATAGTTACTATACATTTAATTCGCATGCTTGCACATATAATTTCTCATCTTATAAATTGAATATTAATTAATAATATACACATATCCTACATCAATCAATATAATTGTTAACCTCCATAACAATTTAATTAACCTTTATATGATTAACTATCACTTTGATATAAATCTTATTATATTTATAAACACGTTGCTCATTATTATTATGTTTCTTGCAATAATAATCACATATTATTAATCAATCCTCATTAGTATTTTATAACAGTTAATTAATATTCTTCGATTAACAATTAATATAGATTAATTGTTCGCTTAAATTAATATAATCATTCTTATATTACGTCACTGTGCCACACAAGGCAATCAACGAGTTTATCACAAACTCCACCAATTTCTCAATTATTATAATTATTCAATTATATAATTGAATTAATTCATCTCATAACACAAAATCATTTATATTCAAATAAATTCTCATTTCCATTAATATATTTATTTAATAATATATGGAAATTCTCGGGTATTACATTATCTAACCTTAACATAAATAATAATGCAGAAATAAAAATATAACATGAAGTCTTATTACAATCAAAATCAAAAGATAAAAAGTCTTCACTTGTTCATCTTGCTTTTCCCTTTACTCGTTGACAGTACGTCAACGTTCTCGGTTTTAACTGCAAGGGATTATTAAATATGCAAGAGTGAGCAAACAAACGCTCACTGAAATACAACAATAATAAGGATATAATTGAATAGTTTCAATATATCTGAATAACTTTACTTTCATCAACCATAAAGAATTGAATAATAATTCTTTCATTAATAACTAGAATTTTGAATATTGAAATCATCTGAGGGTCATAAGAGCTTGAACTTTTGTCCTAGGTTATAAACATTTCTATTTAAAACCTTTAACAGTCATTTAGACTATGGACCTTAACTCGTACTTAGGGGGATCAGCCTTTCGTACCATGTATTGTGCACAACCATCTTAACGTTTTTGCATAGTAACCTCCCCTAATAAATAGGGTTGTTCATCTCAGTATTTGAGTACAAGTCCGCACCAAAGAAAGTTTGGTTTGGATAAACTTACAAGGATAATTTAGAATTCAACGTTCATCAACTAAGGAATAGTTGAATCGACTTTCAATAACTTAGGAAAATTCATAAATAAAAGAATTACGAATTAACTCATGCTTTAGAATTAAACTTAAAGCATTTAAAAGATAAGCTGGACCTTGCATGAACAATAAGTCAAGGTCACATTAGTTAAGTGATGCACTTTTAATAAATACTTGTCCAATGTAGAAATAACAGGACAATCTCAAACAAGGAATATTTGAATTTAAAGAACTTGTATATAATTTACGAGTTCAGGGATAGAAGACTTGACTCAAGCGCAAGCTACTAATACAATCACGTTCTTTAACACTTTTTACACATATATGTTTAATCACAATAATCTAAATTAGCTAACACATAACTAATTCACGTAATTGGTTAACCCATATAGGTTAACTCTTTCTACTTTAATTAATAAGTTAATAATTAACCGTCACATAATTAATTACACCACATAGGCATGCTCACATAATTAAATCAATAATAATTATGTGCTTTATATTAATTAAATTATAATTAAATTAATTATAATTTAAATATTTAATTTAATTATAATTACTCAAATTATAATCACATCTTATATTAATTAAATTATAAATAATTTATAATTTATAATTAATTAAACTACAATCATGCATTTACTAAATTATAATTACATAAATTATAATTAATTATGCAAATATTGAATTACAATACACAATTATAACTTACAATTAATCATGCATTTATTAAATTATAATTACATAAATTATAATTTAAATTAACATTTACTTGATTAAAATAAATCAAATAATATTTATTATAATTTAAATTAAACCTTTACTCTAATTATAATTATTCAAAATTATAACCACACTATATATTTTATTAATATAATATATTAATATTCATTTTCATGTCATCAAATTATCACCTTCAATTAGCATTTTATGATACAACAAAATACATAAAAGAAATAACTCATCTTGACTTTCTGCACCCCCCCTCCCCCCGCTAGGGCGGGAATTTTACTCTTAATAGGCCCACCAGGGCGGGCCCCTTGCAGGGTCGGCAGACATGCTCGTGAACTGTGCAAAAAAAAGCCAATTTGACTTATTTTTCCACACCAAATTCTAATTCCAGTCAATACAAGTTATATCAATTTTATAGAAAACATAAACTTAAAGCTTCTAACATGATTTTAACATATATAAACATTACAACACATAATCAAAACAACCAATTTTATGATTCTTGAAGAAACGCCATTGTTAAGTGTTCTTCATGAATTTGAACATTGTACTTTTGTTTTTAAACCAATTCACACAATTTCCAAGCATAACCAATTAGTTTCTAATCTTGCTAACATAATCTACGATTACATTACACAACAATTAACAATTAAACTCAAATTTTGATTTTAAAATAGCTATTTATCAAAACCAATGCACTATAAATTTTGATGAACCCGATTTCTTCATGTTTATCATATAAATATGAATTAAACTATTAATTAGGCATGAAATTCATATATGAGCATGCTAGAACACAATTGATACATATTATTTCATGTTTACACAATTTTCACCATAACTCAATGAACAGATAACTTTATACTTTATAAAGAACATATAAACAAAATTTCTAACAACTAAAGATGAGAGTTATACCCTTATGCTTAGTGGATTGAAAGGAGAGGATGATGATGATAACCTCAAAGCTTTTCTTCCTCTTCTTCTTCTTTTCTCTTCTTTTCTCTCTAGACTACTCTGTATTCCCTCTAACTTTTCTCTGTTTTGTTCTAACATTGACTAATTCTAACTTAACTTATATCTATATTACTTAACTGAAAATTTAATATAGATATAATAGATATAGCATATAAATATATATATCTATGTAACTTACAAATTATAATTGCATATAATAACTCCTACAATAATTACATAGGTTACACTTATTTGAATTTGAAAAGTCATAAGGCTTGTTTGGCAAAAACTGTTTATTTTTAAAAACTAACTTTTTGAGCTTAAGGCCCTGTTTGGTAAAATATGATTAAAACAAAAGTAAGGGCCTTGTTTGGTAAAACCTTTTAAAATCCTATTCTTTATTTTAATAAATCCTTTTAACACATACTTTCAATGTTATACTTTAATTAATTAAATCTTTAATCTTATTTAATTAATTAAAATCTAACATCAATTAATCACATAAAAAAATTGTCACATAACAATTATAATTACTCGCTAATTATAATTCATGTAACACTCATCACATAACTCATCTAATTTAATTATCTCAATTAAATTAGAACTATACTATAAAATCAATACATATTAATTAAATTAAATATTAAATATTCACCTAATTATTATACAACTCTTAATTCAATCACTCCACAAATTCGCATAATTTATTTATTCAACTCAATAAATATTAAAATTTAATATATAAAATCTCAATCGTTACAGTTGGCACAACCCCAGCAAAGCGTCGGCCACTGACCGATAACAGTTCAGCAGTTGGCACAACCCCAACAAAGCGTCAGGCACTAACCGATGACAGTTCAGCCGTTGGTACAACCCCAGCGAAGCGTCGGGCACTGACCGAAGACAGTTCAGCCGTTGGCACAACCCAAGTGAAGCGTCGAGCACTGACCGATGACAGTTCAGCCTTTGGCACAACCCCAGCGAAGCGTCGAGTACTGACTGATGACAGTTCAGCCGTTGGCACAACCCCAGTGAAGCGTCGGGCACTGACCGATGATAGTTCAGTCGTTGGCACAACCCCAACGAAGCGTCAAGCACTAACCGATGACAGTTTAACTATTGGCACAACCCCAGCGAAGCATCGGGCACTGACCGATGATAGTTCAGTAGTTGGCACAACCCCAGCGAAGCGTCGGGCACTGACAGATGATAGTTTAGCTGTTGGCACAACCCCAGCGAAGCGTCAGGTAGTGATCGATGACAGTTCAGCGGTTGGCTCAACTCCAGCAAAGCGTCGGGTACAGACCGGTGACAATTCAGTCGTTGGCTCAACTCCAACGAAGCATTGGGAATGATCCGGTGGCGAAAAATAGTATATTAATCTATCCCCACAAAGGACAGATGATGGAATCTGTTATACACATACTCAAAGGAAGCACCAAGAAGGATTGGTGACTCAACCCCCTGTTGCAAACTACCGGTGTAAATTATCGTCAAGATAAGCATCGAAAGCACCCACTAAGGTAACTCGGTAATCTAGATAAGTCCCCCAGTAGAGGATCCTTCAGAAATGTACAACGGCATCAGCCGAAGAAAAATATGCCCTATGGATAGTATTGACAGACAGGGGAAACCATTGGTCTCAAACCAAGGCAGCATCAATAACATCATCCCCATCAGAGTCGACAGGTCCATCACGGATAACGTCATCCCCAGCAGAAAGAGACGAGAACAATCTGTGATAGCCTAACTTTAGTAACCTATCAGTGATATCCTACCAGTGACCGCCGGACAGTGCTGCCCCAAAGGTTATCATGAATGATGGTATCCCCAGCAGAGAATGATGTGAACATTCAATGATAACCCTAACCCCTCAAAGGTATCTAACATTCATCACATATCATGCCACGCATTGCCTTGCCTTTGCATTTGCATTTCTAGTGTCTAAAAATCTTTATCCTATTCATTCCATTGCATTGCATGAACATGATAAAGAGGGGCATCTGTAGACACTCAAAATTTTCTTAAGTCCTGTAGCAGACACTTGAATTTTTTGCATTCCTTTTATTAAACCTGCAGGAGGGTAAAACCGTCTATTTCAACTCAGCCCTGGTCTCAACCAGGGAAGTACAGGTCAGCCCCGGTCTCAACCCAAGAGGTACAGATCAGCCCCGGTCTCAACCCAGGAGGTACAGATCAGCCCCAGACTCAACCCGGAAGGTATAAGTCAGCCCCGGTCTCAACTCGGGAAGTATAGATCAGCCCCAATCTCAACCCGAGAGGTACAGGTCAACCCCGGTCTCAACCCCGGAGGTACAGGACAGCCCCGATCTCAACCCGGGAGGTACAGGATAGCCCCGGTCTCAACCCGGGAGGTACAGGTCAGCCTTGGTCTCAACCCAAGAGGTACAGGACAGCCCCGATCTCAACCCAGGAGGTACAGATCAGCCCCGAACTCAACCCGAGAGGTACAGATCTGCCCCAGACTCAACCCGGGAAGTACAGGTCAGCCCTGGTCTCAATCCAAGAGGTACAGGTTAGCCTCAGTTTCAACCCGGGAGCTATAGGACAGCCCCTGCCTCAACCCGGGAGATACAGGTTAGCCCCGGTCTCAACTCGGGAGGTAGAGGTCAGCCCTGGTTTCAACCCGAGAGGTCAACCCAACTTCGGAGACAGCCCCGAAGCCTCACATCATCTCTAAAGACAAACCTGGAAGAACGAAGTCAGCCTCAGAGACAACCCTGAGGACAAACATAATCGGCTGGGGTCCAAACCTCGGAGACAACCCCGGGAAGTCTGCCGAAGGCCATGCCAGCAGTGAAAGCAACCCCGGGAGGGGCAAAATGGTTATTTTACCAAATTAAAGCCGATTTGGTCAAACTTGAGCCGAATTGATGCCATCAAGGCCAGAAAGAACTGTAACAATGATCCCGAGTGGAAACAGCGCAAGACAGCTCGACGGACAAACTGCGAGGAATCAAAGACCTGGTTATGAACTCATCTTTTTGGACTCTAAAAAGGTTTACTCCCATGTCATTGCGACACTCTCGACTAGGGCTTTCCGAAAAGGTATAATACTCCTCAAATGGACGCTCCGATCAAAAGTTAAAAAGTTTTAAATCTGACCTCGCGTTGCTCGGAGTGCACGTACTTCGATGCAATGAGACCGACCACGTGGGCCCTGCCACATGGAGCCGCACCTCTACCTGTAGCTGTAGCAGGTAGAGCCGCTTCCCCTGGGTCTATATATATGAGTGCACCCCCAACTCATTTTTTATAGAAAAACGCTCTGAACCTCTGCCCATTTGGTTTATCAGCCCCATTCTTGTACTCCAAACCCAAATTTTATTACTCTAACACGTAGATATACTCAAATACTACCACATATCAAAAATTAACCGGTAGAAACGGACGTTTAAAGCCTACAATTTGGCATAAAGCCCGTGTAGCAGTCCATTGTGAGTATTTTTACGATCAAAACGTTCATATTACTTCATTGCACTTTTATACACTTGCACGTTAAGTTTTACTTTCTGATTATGCCCAGAACTCAGCTCTTTGGCCGTTTTGCTTACGTTTTCGTACATTTTATTATATAAACGCATTTTCTGGCATTTCTACAACTCGGATCGTCGATCCATCGCTTCTAACAGCTTTTATATACATATATCTTCGTGTGCAGCAACTTCGCTGGACTGGGCTATCTTCCCAGTCCGGGTTTGGCTTTTTAATGTATATATTTAACTGTATATATACTAACTTTTCAATTCTGTCAAGCCCAAATGTCAAATCTGTGGTAGTTTACGGCTTTTAAATATATAACTATATATATATAAATTTTTTTGACTTATTTAGGCCTAGATTTATAATTCATGGCCTTTTTATTGCTTTAATATATATATATATATATATATATATATATATATATATATATATATTAACTACATATATTAACATTTACATTCCAGTTCGGCCTAGATCATTCTGTGGCATTTTTACTGCTTTTATAAAATATATATACTTACATTTCTGTTCGGGTAAAGGATAAAATGTCTGTCGCCCTTTACTGCTGTTCTATATATATATATATATTTACATTCTGTCCAGCATGAATTCCTTTGTGGCTTTTTACAGCTTTTATATATATATATATATATATATATATATATATATATATATATATTCCCATTCTAGTTTGGGCCTCGGAGTAAAAACCAACCTCCCTTTATTGCTTTTATATATATATATATATATATATATATATATATATATATTTACATTCCAGTCCGGGCATCGGAGTGAAAACCTATCGCCCTTTACAGCTTTTATAAATATAACTATATATATATATATATATATATATATATATATCTGTTCGGGTAAAGGATAAAATGTCTGTCGCCCTTTACTGTTGTTCTATATATATATATATATATTTACATTCTGTCCAGCATGGATTTCTTTGTGGCTTTTTACAGCTTTTATATATATATATATATATTTCCATTCCAGTTTGGGCCTCGGAGTAAAAACCCACCTCCCTTTATTGCTTTTATATATATATATATATATATATATATATATATATATATATATATATATTTACATTCCAGTCCGGGCATCGGAGTGAAAATCTATCGCCCTTTACATCTTTTATATATATATATATATATATATATATATATATATATATATATATATATATATATATATATATATATATATCTGTTCGGGTAAAGAATAAAATGTCTGTCGCCCTTTACTGCTGTTCTATATATATATATTTACATTCTGTCCAGCATGGATTTCTTTGTGGCTTTTTACAGCTTATATATATATATATATATATATATATATATATATATATATATATATATATCCATTCCAGTTTGGGCCTCGGAGTAAAAACCCACCTCCCTTTATTGCTTTTATATATATATATATATATATATATATATATATATATATATATCTTTTATTCATTGTGATTAAATTGTTGCTGTAAATGTTCATTTGATATGAATCGACACTGACATCTCTTCGGGCGAACTAGATTTCTTTAAATCTCGCCAACTTTAGCCTTCAAACGATTCAAAATAGGTTCAGACAGAACCGGAAAGCTAGAATGGCTGAGATTTATTTAAATCTAGCAGTTTTTTATAGTTTTATTCATTCAAGAAGCAACCTCGCGGCCCTTAGATCTCTATCTAGTGGGAGCGAGACACTTTGGCTACGCGCAGGCCAGGATTTACTGATGAATCCTTGGTTATTGCGATGTTTAGATGTAAATATCCATTTCTGTACATATTTGAACTGTGTAGGTTTTATTGGCCTCCCTCTGTGAGCCTAGGAATCGTGGGATTCGTGATCAAACTGATCAGAATCTGATTCCCACGATGGACAAACTCCACTTTACAAATGTACCTTGCCAGTTTTTCTATAAAATTGTACATTCAAAAGACCTTAAAACAGTTATCTAGATTTAAGGTCTCAATATAGTGAAATAATAGTTTGTCGTGTCAGAGTCACTCCGATGGATGTCATGCCCCTGAGTAGACCGACACTTGTATATATTCTGTGGTCGAGGATGCTTCGTAGCCCGACAATCACCATCTAAATTGAGCCAAAAGGCTGAAAAGATAAAAATGGAAGTATCAAAATTCTTCAATTCCTACGTGAGCGTAAGGGTTTGAAAATCTGCTTTCAAAACATCATATTAATAATATTGTCTAAAAAAGAGACTTTTGCAAATCAAATCAAACCCTTCGTATATAGGTTCAACGAAGTACGTCCATACTTTCAAATCAATCAAACATAGGCCCAATTTCTTTCAGCATTCACACACACATTACAGATTTAAAAGAAAAATATTGAAAAGATGCGGTACCATGTTTTCACGGAGAGTTGTGGGGTGCCTAATACCTTCCCCACACTTAACCAAGCCCCCTAACATAGAACTTCAATTTCGAAGATTCAGTTTCAACAATGTCCAGCAATTGGGCCTCTTTTTCAAGCAAAACTTGGTTGAGTTGGTACAACCATTTCAAAACTACCAACTGGAGACTCTGTAAAACGTTCAAATAGTCGACATGATACATGTTGGCCTTTTCCTAAAAAAACCCTTCAAAACCTTTTTCACAATAAAAAGAATAAGGGTAGGCAAAACTTAGGAAGAGAGAAAGATACGGGTTCCAGCCCAACCCGCATTTTTTCCCGACGTCGACATGATGCATATTGAGAAGAATGTGTTCGAAAATGTGTTTAACACCATGATGAGTGTTATGGGCAAGATAAAAAATAATGATAAAGCACGGTTGTACATAAAAGATATTTGTAAGCGTCCTGGATTAGAACTTTATGAATCTCCTAAAGGTAAGATGGTCAAACCGCATGCAATGTATACATTGTCCAAAAAGCAGGTTGAATATATGTGCACATGGATTAAGTCTTTGAAACTACAAGATGGGTATGCGTCAAACATTACAACGTGTGTTACAGGTGGGAAATTACAAGGGATAAAGAGTCATGACTATCATGTGTGTAAACACTCAAAATTTCTTTCCCTATTACTAACACTGTAGGAGGACAAGAATGACTTTTCGACTCAACTCCGATCTCAAATCGGGCCATCAGATCAACCCCGATCACAAATTGTGCTGTCAAATCAACCCCGTTCTGAATATCAGGCCGTCAGATCAACACTGATCTCAAATCAGGATGTCAGATCAACCCCGATCTCAATATCGGGCCGTCAGATCAACCCCGATCTCAATATCGGGCCGTCAAATCAACCCCGATCTCAAATCGGGTCATCAGATCAACCCCAATCCCAATATCGGGCAATTAAATCAACCCCGATCTCAAATCAAGCCGTCAGATCAACCCCAATTTTAATATCAGGCCGTCAAATCAACCCCAATCTCAAATCGGGCCATCAAATAAACCTCAATCTCAATATCAGGCTGTCAAATCAACCCCGATCTCAAATCGGGCTATCAGATCAACCCCAGTTTCAATACCGGGCAATCAGATCAACCCCAGTCTCAACCCGGGAAGTATAGGTCATCCCCGGTCTCAATCAAAAAGTCAAGTCAACTTTGGGAACAATCCTGAAGCATCACAATATCTCCAGGGAAAAACCTAGAAGGACCAAGTCAGCCTCGGAGACAACACTGAGGACAAATAGACTCGAATGGGATTCAAATCTTGGAAACAACCCTAGGAAGTCGACCGAAGGCCATGTCGACACTAAGGGCAACCCCGGGAGGGGCAAAACGATCATTTTACCAACTTTAAGCCGATTCGGTCAAATTCAAGCCTAATTGATGCCACCAAGGTCAGAACGAACCATAACGATGATCCCAAGTGCAAACAGCGCAAACTTGCTCAACGAACAAACTGCGGGGAATTGAAAACCTGGTTATGAACCCGTCTTCTTGGACCCAGAAAATGTTTTATCCTATGTCATTTTGACACTCTCGGCGAGGGCTTTCAGGAAAGGTACAGCACGCCTCAAACGGATGCTACGATCAAAAGATAAAAAGTTTTGACTTCGACCTTGCGTTGCTCGTAGTGCACGTACTTTGAAATGACTGAACCAGAGACGTGGGCCCCACCATGGGAGCTGCACCTCTACCTGTGGCAGTAGCAGCTAGGGTGGAGGCTCCCTGGCCTATATATTGTAGGGTACCCCCCTCATTTGAAAAAAAAACGCTTTGAACCTCTGTCCGTTTGGTTTTCTGTCCAATTTCTTATCTTCTAAACCCAAATATTTTCACTCTAACACGTAGATATACCCACATACTATCACATATCAAAAAATAACCAGTAGATTCGGACATTAAAGGCCTATAATTTGGTAAAAAGCCCGTGTAGCAGTCTATTGTGAGTATTTTTACGATCAGCAAGTCAATACTACTACTTCGCACTTTTATACAGTTGCACGTTAAGTTTCATTTTCTAAATATACCCGAAACTAAGTTTTGTGGCCGTTTTCGTTAACTTTTGGTATATTTTTGTACATAAACATATTTTTTGGCATTTCTACAACTCGAATTGACGATCCGTCGCTTCCAGCAGCCTCGGCATACTTGCATCTTCGTTTTAAGCAACTTCGTCGGACTGGGTTATCTTCCCAGTCTGGGTTTGGCTTTTTTTGTATATATTTAACTATATATATACTAACTTTTCAATTCTGTCAAGCTCGGATATCAAATTAGAGGTAGTTTACTGCTTTTATATATATTTATGCATATATGAGCAACTTTCACCACCACTGGGTTCTCTTCCCAGTCTTGGTTGACTACGTTTCTGTCTTTATATATATATATATATATATATATATATATATTTCAATTTGGCCTGGATTATTCTATGGCTTTTTTACTGCTTTTACATATAAATATGCATATATAAGCAACTTTCACCACCACTGGGTTCTCTTCCCAGTCTTGATTGACTACTTTTCTGTATATTTACATTCCAGTTTGGCCTAAATTATTCTGTGGCCTTTTTATTATTTTTATATATATTTATGCATATATAAGCAGCCTTCACTGCATTGGGCTCTCTTTTCAGTCTTGGTTGACTACATTTCTATACATTTACATTCCAGTCCGGGCACCAGTGTGAAAACCCATCGCCCTTTACAGCTTTTATATATAATTATATATATATATTACTTTACTCACTTTTATTAAACTATTACTTTAAATATTCATTTTATATGAATCGACACTAACATATCTACGGGCGAACTAGATTTATTTAAATCTCGCCAATTCTAGCTTTCAAACGGTTCAAAATCGGTACAGACGGAACCGGGAAGCTAGAATGGCTGAGATTTATTTAAATCTAGCATTTTTCTAGTTTCAGTTATAAAAGCTACCTCGCGGCCCTTAGATCTCTATCTAGTGGGAACGAGACGCTTCGGCCATGTGTGAACCAGGATTTACTAAATGAATCCTCGGTTTTGGCGATATTTGGATATATATATATATATATATATATATATATATATATATATATATATGTTTCTATACAAATTTGAGCTGTGCAGGTTTATTGGCTACTCATATGTGAGCCTAGGAATCGTGGGATTCATGATCAAACTGATTAGAATATGATTCCCACAATGGACAAACTCTAGTTTACAAATGTATCCTGCCAGTTTTTCTGTAAAAAATGTACAATCAAAAGACCTTAAAACGGTTATCCGGATTTAAGGTCTCAACATAGTGAAAATATGGTTTGTCATGTTAGAGTCCCTCCGATGGCTATCATGTCCATGAGGAGACCGACACTTGTATATATGTTGTGGTCGAGGATGCTTCGCAGCCCAACAATCACTATTCCAATTGAGCCTTAAGGCTAAAAAGATAAAACTGAAGTATCGATATACTTCAATTCCTATGCCAAGGGTTTGAAAACCTTCTTTTCCAAAACATCATTCAATAATCTTTTTGAAAATATAAGCTTTTGCAAATCAAATCAAACACTTTTACAAATCAAATCAAAGACTTTTTGCAAATCAAATTAAACCCTTCGTATATAGGTTCAACGATGCATAAGACATGCTTCCCATCAAACATATGCCCAATTTTCAAACAGCATTCACACACACATCTCAATTTTTTAAGGGAAATATTGAAAAGATATGGTACCGTGTTTACACGGGAGTTGTGGGGTGCTTAACACCTTCCCCACACTTAACCAAGCCCACGAGCTCAAAACTTTATTTTCAAAAGATCAAGTTTCGACAGTGTCTAGCAATTGGGCCTCCTTTCAAATAAAACTCGGTTAAGTTGGTACAACCATTTCAAATCTACCAACTAGCGACTCTTTAAAACGTTCAAATCGTCGACATGATATATGTTGGCCTTTTCATAAAAAACCCTTCAAAACCTTTTTTCGCAATAAAAAGAGTAAGGGTAGAGATAACTTAGGAAGAGAGGAAGATCCGGGTTGTGACCCGATCCGCAGATTTTTTTCCCGACGTTGACAGGTGGCGACTCTGCTAGGGACAGTAGAGGGCTTAGGCCACGTTCTAATCTTTTCAAACATTTCCCTTTCAAAACTACGTAAGTATGAATGCTGCGTCTTTACATTGAATGAATGCGTAAATGCTGCGTCTTTTCATGGAATGAATGTGAATGAATGTTTTCCTGCTTTTTAGTGCTTCACACCCATATTTAGTGCTTCGCACCCATGTCATCATACGCATAACGGTGAGGTATGATGTATGTGAATGTATGTTGTGTGATTCCGCTCTCAAGGAGGTAAAACTCGTCGGTGATAAGTAATGTCTCTGAGGACGGCTTAGTCTCTGGGGCTCATGAAAATGCACCACCCAGATTCGCTCCAGTTGAAAGATCGGATTAATTTCCCCTCTAGTAGATTGCGATGATCTGGGGACCTTAATGCCAAAAAGCCGCGAGAGTAGCCTAAGATAGGTCAGCCTCTGATTAACCAAATCCGAAGGGAAGTTTCTTCATGACTTCCTCTTTCAATTCAATGTCAAATTTTCAATTCCAAATGTAAAGGAGCACAATGTAAATAATGAAAGATTTACATTCCTTGTCATATACATCATGTCGTGTTATCCTGTCATCAAAACAACTGACCTCTGTTTTGCAGGATAATATTAAAAACTATAAAAACACATCATGGCATACATCTTATCCCTATCTACATCAGGAAATTGACACGCCTACATTTTGTTGTAGGTGAAAAATTGGTCTTTTCACTAGATCTATGTCTAAGAAGCCACTAAGTCCATCCACGGACATGACTTCCAGTGCTCAACCAGAATCCACCCCTATATCTAGGGAAGAGTTTGAAGGACTTAAGAATCAGATAGTTGAATTGGCCTGAGGGAACAAAGTAAAACCATTAAAGGGAAACAGGCCCAAGCTTACATAGAACCGGGAGCACCTGGTGGTAATGGTGGCAGTCAAGAGACTTAAAAAGCCAAAACTCAGATTCCTGGACCACAAAACCAGGTCATAACTAACAAAAACCCCTGAAATCACCATCCTCAACAAAGAACAGGAAGCTGGTGACATTGTGAAGAAAATACAGCAGATGGAAGAAACTCTCCGTTCTATCAAAGGGACTGGGGCATTCTGCAGTGTTAATTACTCCGACCTCTGTATTTTCCCCAGGGCTCGTTATCCCAAAAAATTTAGAACTCCTGATTTAGAGAAATACAATGGATTGGGAGACCCCTACACCCACCTGAAAGTATTCATTGGAGAACTCGGATCCTATGCAGATGACGAGAAACTTTGAATGCAATTATTCCAAAAGAGCCTGACTAGAGAGGCCAGAGCCTGGTATGCCCGTCTGGACAACTCTAAAATTTATAGCTGGGAAGAGTTGGCCCATGCCTTCCTCAATCAGTACAGCTTCCAATCTCAACTGGCTCCAGACAGATACTAGATAACCAAGATCAAGAAAAAGAACACTGAATCATTCAGAGAGTATGCCCCATGATGGAGGCGGGTTGCAGCACAAGTCACCCCAACCATAACTGAGTCTGAGATAGTCATGACCTTCATCGATATCCAAGAAGCTCCATATTATGAGAGGGTACTAGCAGGCGTAGGAAAACCATTCTCTGAAATGATCAAACACGGCGAAATGGCAGAAATGGGGCTCAAATCCAGGAAGATAAAAGATCTAACCGCACTCGAAGTTGTCACTGAGTATATCCAGTCAGAAAATTAAAGGAGTAATCCCCGGAGGGTACACAAAAAGAAAGATGAAGAAGTGTCCTTAGTATTACAAGGACAAAATCAAAGAGGCGAGTCAAACAGTATGCCTATTCAAAGAAGGAACTATACTCCTTTCCAAGCTCAAGCATAGCCTTCAAACCCTCTATTTCAAAAACATATGGAGGTCAGGCGTCGAAGAACTTTCACCCCGTTAGGGGATTCACTCGAGAATGTGCTAAAGCTATTGACGGCACAAAAAGTTAGTGCAACTCCTTCCACCAACCAACACTGGTGGACGGAACTTCGTCCCAAGCAAGAAGTACGCTTACCATTCTGGATCTCCTGGCCATAACACTCAAGACTGTTGGTCTCTCAAGCACAAAATTCAAGACTTGATTGACAACGGAGAGATTGTGGTAACAAAACCCGAACAACCGCATATGCAGTACAATCCTCTCCCACAACATAAAGAGGAGAATGTCAACATGATCAGCACCACAAGTGGAGAAGGATCTAAGTACCTTCGTTATGTGGGAGAATCAACTCTATCCAACAACAACAGCCCAGACAGTTAGGAAATCTCAGAAAGGAGATTCCTGATAGAGCAAGAGATAAAGTCTATCAAGGAATAAATCGAGCAATTAGCAGAATTGGTCGTCTACCAATATCAGATCACCAGATAGATGTTGAAGCAGGCCAACCAGTCTGACGTCAATCGTCCTCCCACACCGGAGATCAATCCCATCTCCGTAAAGGATCACTACTGGTCTCATGAGTATGAACTCTTGGTCGACAAAGTGGCCGAAGAGGAAAATGTCCAAACTGGTAGAAAATTCTTGTTTCAAAGGAACTTCACCAACCTTAACCAGTCAATGGAGGAAATCCTCCAGATGTTAATCAACGAGGGAATGGTTGCAAACTTATTACCACCATTGAACCCACGATCTAGAAAATTTGAACCTGACCAAATTTGTCAGTATCACTCCAATTCACTCGGCCATAACACTGAAGATTGTTGGGCACTTCGTAACCTGATTCAGAACATGATTGAAAGCGGTGAATTAATAAGGGGAAATCAAGTTCTCGACCTCCTAGATGAAGATACTCTCTAGATCCCCACTGCATGGAATCAGGATATAGTGGCTGTTGTATCTTGTGACAAACAGCCATCCCTCACACCTTTAGTACTGTCAGGGAAAGGGGTCAAAGAAACACAAAATCCTATGAAGGTGGCCGCACCAGAGCCTCTAATCTTGCCTTTCAGACCTCAGTATCCAGTTGTTAGTCTAAAGAGGGTCCCATGGAACTACGGGAATGATGAAGGTTCCACTTCAAATAACATTGCCATAGTACCAAAGGATAATCCATTATACCTACCTCAGCGGGTGATCAAACCAGTTGTCAATGCCAAAGAAAAGGTGGCTGAAGAGAAAATCGAAGAGTTCCTAAACAAAATGGGACACAATGAAATCAAAGTGGTGCAAGAAAGACGCACCCAAGCAAATGTCCATCCTAGATTTGGTCTTATCCTCGGTGGATCATCGCAACATTCTAGTGAAAGTACTAGAAGAAGCCCATCTGCCATATACCGTGAATGCCGAGAAATTCTGTCATGTGGTAGAACACATTTTCAACAGCAATGTGATATCTTTCACTGATGATGATATTCCTGAAGAAGGAACTGGTCATCATAAGTCCCTGCACATAATTATAATATCTTCTGGATATGTGATGGGAGGTGTGCTCATAGATAGAGGATCATCCCTCAACATCTGTCCCTACGACACCTTGGACAGAATGAAGATTAACCCAAACCAGATAAAAACCAGTCATGTGGTAATTCGGGCTTTTGATGGATCTCGTCGACAAGCTATGGGAGAGATAGAGCTTTCATTAAAGAATGGCCCACACACTTTCTATGTGTCCTTTCAGGTGCTCAACATCACCACTGGATACAACTTGTTGTTAGGTAGGCCATGGATCCACATGGCAGGGGCAGTGCCATCCACCCTCCACCAACAGCTCAAATAAATTATCAACGGCAACCTCATTACAGTCAATGCCAAACCAGAATACCCTGTCTGCATACAAAGAGATATGCCAGTGATTAGCCTGGATGCAGGGATTGAACCTGTAAGTTTTCAAGCTCTGGAGGTGAGTGATACTCAGTATCTACCTATTGGAGCACCAACATTGAAACCTAAAGTCTCCCCTGAAGTGATGACAGTGGGCCAAGAGATGATATCTTTGGGTTTCCAACCTAGAGAAGGGTTAGGAAAGAATCGGCAAGGTATTAAAAGTCCAGTACAAATCCTAAGCTAGACTTGGAGAGCCGGATTGGGTTATTCATCCTGTTCAAGCCATCGGAACCCACATAAGCATCCCAAGGCTCATGTCCCCATAATTCTGCTGCCAAACCTCACCAGTGCCGGGTAGGTGAAACCCATGAGGAAGATCCCAGCTGGGGTATCAACCATGTTATTTCCTCCAATCATACCTGTAAGTGAGAGAAAAGCCCACAAGCCTAAGGCAGATAGCAAAAAGGGAAAAGAAAAGATCCTGTACGAAGGATGAGACCCATTTGCTAACATGCAGGTTATTATAAATTACGAGGGTATGAATGATGAGATCCTAGACAGCGACGACGAGGATCAGATTCAAATTCCTCGCATCAAGAAGGAAAAATGGGGCAGTTCAAAGAAAAGCCCTGGCCCTATTTTGAAGGATATCTTAGTCATCATCCGAGACGAAGCGGATGATTACCAATCTTTGATCCTCCCTGCTCATGAGGATTTAACCCTAGATAACTAGAGCAGTGTTTCTTGCCTTAGTTAAAAAGGATATAGGGGCAGAGAGCCCGTCTTCCCTTTAAACATGCTTTCATTTACTGCTTACTTTTGATTGCACAGCTATAGCAATAACGTTTGTCATGCTTTACCAAATGCTTTGTATATTTAAGCAGTTGTATATATTAAAATGGAAGCATTTTTTTGTTTTCAGGACTCAAGCGCTGGATATGTTTGTCTCTGCTGATGAGATGCCAACCTGTCAAAGTGACTACAACTTTGATGTAGAACTGAACTTTGACTTGATGGATATTGATTGAGAGGAGGAAGATGACTATGAGGTGCCTGAGGAGATCAAAGAATGGGTCAAAGACAAACCCAAACCAAACCTCGACCAAACCACCACTATCAACATAGGAACCTCTGAAAACATTAAAGAAATCCAGATAGGAACAGACCTCACCCCAGACCAAAAAGCCTACCTAATCGAAATCCTAACACAATTCCAGGATGTGTTTACATGGTCACATGAAGACATGATCTGCTTGTCCACTGTCATCCATCGAATGCCCATCAAAGATGGATTTAAGCCAGTCAAGCAAAAGCTCAGGCGATTGAAACCTGAATGGAGTCTGAAAGTCAAAGAAGAAGTATTTAAACAATTCAAAGCCGGTATCATCATGGTATCAACATACCCAAAGTGGCTTTCAAACATAGGTCCCGTACCTAAACCCGGAGGGAAAGTACGAGTTTGCGTGGATTATCGAGATTTGAACAAAGCCTGCCTCAAAGATAATTTCCCGGTACCTTTTATCCGTATCCTGATATACAATACGGCGCAGTACGACATGTATTCCTTTGTAGATTGCTTTTCTGGTTACCATCAAATCATGGTTGCTGAGGAGGACCGAGAGAAAATCGCTTTCATCACTCCCTGGGGAACCTTTTGCTATAGGCAGTCATTCGGCCTCATCAATGCCGGAGCCACGTATCAGCGAGCCATGATGGCCCTATTTTATGACATGATGCACAAGGAGATAGAGGTTTATGTGGATGACATCATCATCAAATCCTGGAGGGAGGATGACCACCTTGACCATCTCAAAAAGTTGTTCAATAGGTTGCATAAGTACAACCTCAAGCTAAATCCAGCCAAATGTGCTTTTGGCGTCAAATCAGGCAAATTGTTAGGATTCCTGGTGAGTAATCGAGGCATCTAGCTAGATCCTACCAAGATCAAAGCCATCACTGAGATGCTAGTACCTCGAACAGAAAAGGAGATACGTGGGTTCCTAGGAAGGATTAATTTCATAAGCCGATTCATTTCCTAGCTCACAGCAACCTGTGAACCCATATTCGTGCTATTAAGGAAGAATTCCTCCACTAAATGGAAAGAGGATTGTCAACAAGCCTTCCTTGCCATCAAGAAACAGCTGGTCGAAGCACCTATTTTGGTACCGCCGAGGGATGGAGTTCCCTTGTTCATGTACCTATCCGTTAATGCCAATGCAATGGGTTGCATGTTAGGAGAGAAAGATGATAGTAGCAAGGAAAGAGCCATCTACTACATCAGTAAAAGATTCAGCAGTGGTGAACAGAAGTACACCCTGATCGAGAAGACATGATGTGCATTAGCATGGGCCGTCATGAGGTTGCAACACTATTTGCATGGGCATATGACTTACCTCATATCCCGCGTGGATCCACTCAAGTACGTATTCAACAAGCCAATGTTGAATTATTGACTGTCCAAATGGCAGTTGATCCTACAACAGTTCGACATTGTCTACGTGACTCAAAAATTAATCAAGGGTCAAGGCATTGTAGATCAATTAGTTGAAGCACCTTCAGGAGGGTTCGAGCCCCTGGAGACTTATTTCCCGGATGATGCAATCATGATGATTCAACAACTCCAACAAGAGAATACAGTTTAACCATGGAAAATGTATTTTGATGGAGCAGTAAACATCGAAGGTGTCAGATCTGGGGCAGTCCTTATCTCTGGTACAGGAGAACAATATCCTTTGGCTACCAAACTTCAATTTGGCAACACCAACAACACAGCCGAATATGAAGGCTGTCTAATGGGGTTCAAATTAGCCCAATCCATGGGTATCAAACACCTACTGGTCTTTGGAGACTCAGAGTTGGTCATCAGACAAACCACCGGGGCATATCACACCAAAGAACTGCATTTGCTGCCCTATCATCAGCAGGTCGTCAAAATATCATTGGAATTTGAAGACATAACCTTCAGCCATATTCCTCGGGGTAGGAATGACTTCGTTGATGCATTGGCAATGTTGGCTTCATTAATCCGCATATCCGATAGGATTGGGATTCCCTATATCAAATTCATAATTCAGAAAGCCCCGACATACGGGAATTACATTGGGGAAGTATCAGATGAAATACCTCCTGACAATCAGCCTTGGAATCAAGACATCAAGGAATATCTATAAGATGGATCCACACATGCTGGAGCAAGCCAATCCGAGTGAAAGCGAATTCACAAGATGGCCATGAAGTTCTACCTGAGCGGAGATGCACTCTACAAAAGAGATACTGGAATAGGCTTGTTAAGATGCCTTGATAAAGAGCAAGCCCAAAGACTGATGGATTAAATCCACGGTGGAGTCTGTGATCCACACATGAGCAGTCATCTGCTGGCCAAGAAGATACTAAGAACAGAACATTACTGGTTCTTGCTCAAAGTTGACTGTGATGATCACGTCAAGAGATGCTTTCAATGTCAAGTACATGGAAATGCCATACATGCTCCTCCAAAGGAGCTACACAACATGAGTTCACCATGGCCTTTCTCCATATGGGAAATGGATGTGATCGATCCAGTAAAACCAAAAGTCAGCAATGGTCATCGATTCATCTTCATAATGATTGATTACTTCACTAAGTGGGTTGAAGCAGCCTCTTTTCCTAAAGTCACCAAAGAGGTAATCATTGGGTTCATCAGAAATAATGTCATCTGTCGATATGAACAACCGGAGGTGATCGTATCAGACAATGCCAAGAACCTAAACAATCAAATGATGAGACAACTGTGCAATAATTTCTACATCAAGCATCTTAACTCCGTCATCTATCGGCCTAAGATGAACGGTGCTATCAAAGCAGCCAACAAGAACATCAAAATGGTCATGCAGAAAATGTCCGCCAATCACAAAGAATGGCCTGACCTGCTGCCTCTAACCCTGTTAGCGTACAGGACGTCAATGCGCACTGCTACTTGGGCTACCCCCTATTCATTAGTCTATGGCATGGAAGCAATCCTCCCCATAGAAGTAGATATGGAGTCCTTGCGAGTGTTAATCGACACTCAGATGGACGAAGATCAGTGGTTGCAAGGCCGATACCACCAACTATCCTTAATAGATGAAAAGAGGGCTACAGCCATTTTCCACGGACAATTATATTAGCAAAGGATTGCTCGATCCTATAACAAGAAGGTCCGAATGCGGCAGTTCAATGAAAATGACTTGGTATTAAAAAAGGTCCTGGTCAATCAGGATGAAGCTAAAGGAAAGTTCACCCCAAATTGGGAAGGCTCTTTCATTGTCATGGAGGTATTGGCCAGGAGGAGCTATCAGATTACAAGAGATGGACGAAAGCGAATTTCCCTAACTCATCAATTCAAACATCGTAAAAAGGTACTATGTTAGAAACACATGCGCACCTGCATCCGAGTTCTACGAATCAAATAAGGTTCGATTTTCAATAGAAGTCGGAACTACGAATGACCTGATCTCCCTTAACCCGGGAGTACGTAAGTAGCCATTTTTGGTGCGGTCAAACCAAAAAATTCAAAAACTCATCAAACCAAACTCAAAACCCAAGATAAATACTTTTCAAACCTCTCTCACATAAAAAAAATTAAACTATGAATGACCTAATCTCCCTCATCCCGAGAGTACGTAAGCAGCCATTTACGGTGCGGTTTGACCTTTAAGAAAAAACAAAAACCAATAAAAACCAGTCCCAAGACACCAAAACCATATAAAAGTTAAATCCTATCCAGCTACCCTGATCAACAGGCCCATCTGAGATACTCCCTGACATCTCAACTGTCAGTCCATCAAGGAGAAACTAAAGATACATCAACAACCGCGAGTCATGAAAGAAGTGGTAATCACTCAGCAATGACAATACATATCCAAACAGGGAAGTGAAACAAAAATATTTCTCTGATATATAACACTATTTGATATATACATAGTGTCCTGTACATGACAAAAATGGCTGATCTAGTATGTGCAAGAAAAACAAAGCTAGTCTATAGACCCAGGGATAACCGGGCCAGCAATGCCACCATGGCATCTCTCTCTGAAGAGGGAGGAGCAGCTACAAGTGTAATACCCTCAGCCTCCATATGGCTCAAAACGTCCACAGTCATCTGCAAGGTGGCACTGTGGTCATCAATATATGCACTCATCTTGATAACCAGACCATGAGTATAAGATCGGAGAACAGTATGTCGGCAATGTGGAAATCCCGAGAAGCTATAGCCTCATCCCTCTCCACAAAAGCTACATCCCTAAAAATCAAAGTGTCCTCGATCTCAACAAAAGCTGCATCTCTGGTAGATCTGATCTCCTCTCGCTCAATCAATCCTGCATCATAAGCAGCTCAAGCTGTATCTCTCTCAGCCAAAGCTATATCTTTGCCAAACAAGGCGGTCAACATCAGCACTCTAGCCTGATCCCTCTCAAAGGTCATCCTAGCCAGTGCATCCGCCAAAGCAGGATCTATCCCTATAGAAATGATCGGCGAATCACTAACTAGTGCTGCTGTCAAACCCATAAAAAGCTCATCCTTGGTCGGAGACTCAGGATCCTCTATAGGCTCCTCCTCGTCTGAATCTACAATCGGAGCCGACTGGATGAATGCAGCTGATGCTATATCTGCCTCCAACCACGCCGAGTACTCTGGAGAACGGTCCGGATGGCTACTAGAGAAAATAGCCCTCTCCTTGTGAGTCCAACACTCATACACTCGGATCAAGTCGGTAGATGACATAGACGAAGCTGACATCCTCTTATCAATAGCCCCTTCAAACTGGTGCAGGCTCTAATACTGATTAAACTGGACCATAACAGCCAGAGGATGGTAAGTGGTCACTCCCCTCAATCCCGCTAGGGGAAAATAGTCCATGCCAGATGCATGGGTGATGAAGCTATAAGGGGAGGCTAGACCTGAGCATGGCAAAATTGAGAACGAATGCTCAATATCCGACAGAAATGTCGACCATGTATCTGCATCAGTACACTCTGCATGCTGAAAGGAGTAAGATGTTGCTACCTCGCGGGTGAAGCAATACCCATGATGTCTGAAAAATTCAATCGGTCGAATATGGGACATAAGCCATACATACAGCAAAACCAAAATGCCTCTGAAGAACCCCTCCAAGTGGATAATACAGTGAGTGGCTGACCGCAGCGTCTTAGCCAATATCATCGATATGATAGTGTTACCCTGTCTAAGGGCCCTAACCACGACTATCAACCCCACATCCAAATGGTCCAAGCGAAGCAGCATGCAACCATAGGACACGATGCACAACAGCAACATGTCTACCCTGGCCAAATGCCATGCCTCTACTAAAATAATAAAATCCGCAGTATATCGATCATAGCTATCTAGCTCACCAAAGCGGTCAATCAAGAAGTCAATAGAGATCACCAGTCCAGATATGATCTCATCTCTCATCTCGCTCTGGCGAAGACCTGACATCCGTGTGAACGGTCTCCTCATATCGCTGATAGTTATCCAAGCGCAGGGCAACTCTAATGATAAACCTGTAAACCGCTGATACACCTCAAAAGTCGACGTCAGCTCATGTTGTCAAAAATGGAAGACCTATCTCTCGGGTATCCAGAAGGGTAAAAGACCATCCACGAATCCGTACGGAACCCAAAAATCTGTGAGGGCCAATGAATGCCCCAACATCTGATTAACTGTCCCTCTGGCTGAGAAGGGAAAACTGTTATACCACGATCTCAATGATAATGCCACCTCAAACGGTGGCAAGTGCTCGATACGACTAACGGTAGACGATGCCATCTGTATCACCATATCACAAGATCATCCAGATGTTAAATCTGAACTCATCTGTCTAAATGCATACACATGACATAATATATGCATAATGATAAATATAAACATGATGCGATAGATAGGAAATATCATGTATATCTACTACAAGCATCATCCTTGTCTGATAATACAAAGCGAAGTGAAAAGTACAGGGAAATGGGGCACCACCACCCAACTACTAACAGTGGTCTATCAAATTGGGGCACATCAGCCCAAAAGCCAAAACAGTGGCCGACCAAAAGATATAGCTACAATAGCTATCCAAAAAGATCTAAGATATCTATGCTCAGGTGGTTAACCTGCTCCATGTCCTCCGTGGACACAAAACTGCTGTCATCAGGCATATCTGGGCGTTATAAGGGAGGATCTACCCCTGCAAAGCTGCTGGAAAATGGACCTAAAGAGGGGCCCACTCCTGAGCTGGATGGGTCAAAATGAAGATGCCTCTGACTGATCTCGACCAAGATGACTGATAAAAGAGCAAGCTCTCTCCAACTCCTGGGTCAGCTCTGCAATCTGATCTGAATGAGGGGGCTCCTTGAGGCAAGCTATCCAGTCTATCATCATCACAGACCCAGGCACCATGTCTGCCATAAACTGGGTAGCCCGAGTCTAAGCTCCAATAGTGCGAGGACTCCACCAGCTGCTAAATGCCTCCTGGCTATAAGGGCCCTCTGATAGGGTAAAACCATCTATGCCCTCCATAGGGATATCTGTCAGTGTCAAGAGCAATGGCCAATGATGCCAATCAGAAAGAACAATGGGAATGCGGATCTTCCCTGTGATGCTCCTGATAGCACGCTCTCCTAAATAGAGCTCCCAGCCTCCCTCTGCCAACAGCGGGACTCTACGGGTCAAAAATGCAAACTCTCGACCAGTGGGGAGGCCTCCCTTAAATCCAATCGTTAAAAACTTAGAGGTATACGGCATCTAACAGATTGATCCAGCCGTCAAAAGCTCCAACTGTAGGCGAGTATGGGTAAATCCCTCAGCAACAGGGACCTCCGTTAGAGTGGAGTGATGCCAACGCCGTCCTCGAGGATAGGTCTCCAGACCTAAAGCAATGGTGGGCCATAGGCAAGGAAGCCTCTCAAATGCCCAGAACTGGCCACGTAAATATCAAAAGTCCTCAGTGACCCAGACTGACAAATATAAATGCAAAAATCAAAAAGGTACAAGAAAGATGTACTCACCAGCAGAAATGGGTAGAAACCTAACCAAGCCTCCATCAAGAGGAAAAGCATGCGCATGCCTCAGAGAAAATAGGCAAAGGTGTAAGAACCCCAATCAAAGTCACTGAGGCTCTCTACATGTCGGGTAGCACTGACCAAGGCGATGGACATCGTAAATGAGTTGTCCACCACAAAATAACCTCTGATGATCACCAGGAACAATCACCTCAAGATGCGATCCCTAACCCTCTGATCATCAGGCAGAGGCTCAAGTAAAGCCCCATTCTGGGCATCTATACTCAAAGAACCAGATCGGATTATTCGACCCTTGATTGCCATCGCAGGAACTCCCAGCAGGGACCGAACGGCAGTAGACGTGATGTCAGCCATGACGGGCACTGGTTCACCCTCAGACTCAATGCCGGTGACGAACCTCCAGTCCATAGAGGTCATCATCACCTCACAGTCCAACAAATGAAGGGACTGAGTCTGGTGGAACTAGCGCTCAGACAAAGCCCTCATATTCCCCTAGGGACAACGGCGCGGAAGAATAGAAAAGAAGGCCTGAAACCCCCAGCCATCAACGATATCCCTGTACTCCTGGTGCAAAGTATGATGCAGGGAATGCACATTAAACTAGTTCCCTCGAGGCTGCGTAAAGCCGGGAACCTGCATCAAAAATCAATGCATATCAGAATCTGTGCCTCGAGAATGGTAAAAAGAAAAAAGATAATCCATAAAGAAAAAAACTTCAAGTCACCTCGTTAGCGTGAAGAAATCTCAACGGATGGTGACTCAAGTCGCCCAACAGCTCCTGGGTCAGTACAACAATGCCCGAAACCTCCGTACGTGGAGCCTGAGCAGGGGCAGGAGCAGCAAAATGAGACTGCTCGTCATTAATATCAATCGGCTGCTCGTCCTGTGCTGGACGAATCACCGACTCCGACAATCTTCTAGGCGGTCGAGCTGGACGTGGCTGAAGAACATCAGAAGCCCTCCTACGTCTAACGCCTGAAACGACTCTGTTGGCACTGCTGGGTCTATCTCTATCCATCACATGGACAAAGTCTCCAAATCACCTCAAAAAGGGTGTGGTAAGCCTAAAACCTGTGGCTTATTAATTTAAATCAGTACTCTATGCATCTCTAAGTCCTAAAACATGCATGGGTCAGTCAAAAATACCCAGTAAAGTTAAAACTACATGTTTTTCAAACGATAAATCTTAAAAACATGCATGGGTTAGTCAAAATTCTCCAGTAGAGTTAAAACTGCATATTTTAAATGCTCAGGCTTTTGAAAAAATTTCGCTAGAGTCTCCTTTGTAAAATGGACTGTCCGTATGCTCATAGGCATGTCTAGGTGGCCATTCAGTAGCACACCTTCCCAAAAATAGGAATAATTTATATTTATAAATAAATTCAAAAGTAAACTCCACATGCTAGCCAAATTACCATAGGCATTTTTAGTTGAAAATCTAGGTTCACTAGGCCTCAAAAAAGATGAGTAAATTGATCAAAAAGAGCCAAATATGACTATCTCAAAATCTGAATTTTCTTACATCCAAACGTGCATTACAGTAAGATATGCATATATATGTAAATAGAAAATTTTTAGCAGGTCATATAAGCATACATTTTTCGTACATTGCGTCTAAAAGCCCCTACATGGTTCACATGCTTTTAATGGTCAAAACTTGTGAAAAAGGACGTAAAACATTACCTCTGATGCGCTGAACGCATAGAAACTGACAGAATCAGAAAAAGGCTGCCCGAGCTCCGTAGATCTAAAAAAGAAGATCAGATTCTGTTTGAAACTTGAAATGAAAACTTGAAATTATGAACACCCCGCTGCCCAATATAAAACCACAGGTGGAAGCAGGCCCACCTAAGACAGCCGCACCTCCACATGCGGCTCCCCAGGGTAGGTCCCACTCCCCTGGGCTCAGTTCATTTCTAGTTGAAATGAAGTTTATATGAGCTGCCAAGTTAAATCTGAAGAAAAATCGCTACGCGATTGAGCGGTTTGTCCTAAAATCCTGCGTTTAAGCAGCGTAATCCTGACAGAAAAGGGAACACTCTGAAAACCCTTGGTATAAATCCTGAAGACATATCCGGGGATTAATAATGCAAACTGCGAAAAAACTGTCGAATAACTACGCAAAACTGCCGAAAGCTGCCACTTTTGAAGTACCGGGTACAGACCGAGACAGTTCAGCTGTTGGCACAACCCCAGCGATGCGTCGAGTACAGACCGAGACAGTTCAGCAATTGGCACAACCCCAGCGAAGCATCAGGTACTGACCAATGACACTTCAGTTGTTGGCACAACCCTAGCGAAGTGTAAGATACAGACCAAGACAGTTCAGCCGTTGGTATAACCCCAGCGAAGCGTCGGGTACTGACCGATGATAGTTCAGCTGTTGGCACAACCTCAGCGAAGCTTCGGGTACAGAGCGAGACAGTTCAGCCATTAGCATAATCCCAGTGAAGCATTGGGTACAAACCGAGATAGTTCACCCGTTGGCACAACCCCAGCGAAGCGTCGGGTACTGACCGATGATAGTTTAGCTATTGGCACAACCCCAGCGAAGCGTCGGGTACAGACCGAGATAGTTTAGCCATTTGCTTAACCCCAGCGAAGCATCAAGTACAGACCGAGATAGTTCAGAGTTAGTATAACCCCGGCGAATCGTCGGGTATAGACCGGTGACAGTTCAGCCGTTGGCTCAACCCCGGCGACATCTCAACTATTAGTACAACCCCGCGAAGCGTCAGAAGGGATCCGGTGTTAGAAGGGATCCAGTGGAAAAAGCAATATAGTAATCCATCTCCAATGATGGAAACTATTATACACATCCTCAGAAGGAGCACCAAGAAGGATTGGTGATTCAACCCCTTTGTGGCCAACTACAGTGTAAATTATCGTCATGATAGGCATTGAGAGTGCATTCGCCTAACACGGGGTCAACAATGTCATTCCTAGGCTCTCATGAATGACGCCATCCCCAGTAAAAAATGACAAAAAACCATTCGTGATAGCCTATTAACATCACCCCCAGCAAAAAGTAATATAATCAGTCAATGATGACCCCACCTCCTCGAAGGTATCTGACCTTCCTAGCATACCATATCATGCATTGCATCCCCTTTGCCTTTGCATTTCAAGTGTCTACTAATCTTTATCCTGTCCATTTTACTGCATTGCATGAACAGGATAAAGATTAGTAGACACTTGAAATTTCTTTCCCTGTTACTAACACTGTAGGAGGGCAAGACTGTCTTTTTGACTCAACCCCGATCTCAAATTGTGCCGTCAGATCAACCCCGATCTTAATATCGGGCCGTCAAATCAACCCCGATCTCAAATTGGGCCGTCAGATCAACCCCGATCTCAATATCGGGCCGTCAGATCAACCCCGATCTCAATATCGAGCCGTCAAATCAATCCCGATCTCAAATTAGGCCATCAAATCAATCCCGATCTCAATATTAAGCCGTCAAATCAACCTCAATCTCAAATCGAACCATCAGATCAACCCCAGTCTCAATATCGGGCAATCAAGTCAACCTCGGTCTCAACTCGGGAAGTACAGGTCAGCCCCGATCTCAACCCAAGAAGTACAGGTCAGCTCCTATCTTAACCTGGGAAGTACAGGTCAGCTCCGATCTCAACCCGGGAAGTACAGGTCAGCCCTGGTCTCAACTGGGATGTACAGGTCAGCCCCTGTTTCAACCTGGGAAGTCAAGTCAACTTCGGGAACAATCCTGAAGCATCATAATATCTCTAGGGAAAAACCTGGAAGGACCAAGTCAGCCTCGAAGACAACACTGAGGACAAACAGACTCGAATGGGATCCAAATCTTAGAAACAACCCCAGGAAGTCGACCGAAGGCCATGCCGACACTAAGGGCCACCCCAGGAGGGGAAAATGGATATTTTACCAACTCTAAACTGATTCGGTCAAATTTAAGATGAATTGATGCCTCCAAGGTTAGAACGAACCATAATGATGATCCTGAGTGCAAACAGCGCAAGACAGCTCAACGGATAAACTGCAGGGAATTGAAGACCTGGTTATGAACCCATCTTCTTGGACTAGGAAAATTTTTTATCCCATGTCATTATGACACTCTCGGCGAGGGCTTTCTGAAAAGGTACAGCACGCCTCAAACGGACGCTCCGATCAAAAGTTAGAAAGTTTTGACTTCGACCTCGCGTTGCTCGAAGTGCACGTACATTGAGACAACTGAACCAGATATATGGGCCCCACCATAGCAGCCGCATCTCTACCTGCGGTAGCAACAGGTAGGGTGGAGGCTCCCTGGCCTATATAAATGTGGGCACCCCCCTCATTTGAAAAAAAATTACTTCGAACCTCTGCCCGTTTGGTTTTCTGTCTAATTTCTTGTCTTCCAAACCCAAATATTTTCACTCTAACACGTAGATATACACACATATTACCACATATCAAAAAATAACCAGTAGATTCGGACGTTAAAGGCCTACGATTTGGCAAAAAGCCCGTAAAGTAGTCCATTGTGAGTATTTTTATGATCAGCAAGTCAATACTACTACTTCGCACTTTTATATACTTGCACGTTAAGTTTTGTTTTTTAAATACACCCAGACCTCAGTTCAATGGCCGTTTTCATCAACTTTTGGTACATTTTTATACATAAACGCCTTTTTTGGCATTTTTACAACTCGGATTGACGATCCGTCGCTTCCAGCAGCCTCGGCATACTTGCATCTTTGTTTTAAGCAATTTCGCCGGACTGGGTTATCTTCCCAGTCTGGGTTTGGCTTTTTTTATATATATTTAAATATATATATATATATATATATATTAACTTTTCAATTTTGTCAAGCCCAGATGTCAAATCCGAGGTAGTTTACTACTTTTATATATATTTATGCATATATGAGCAACTTTCACCACCACTAGGTTCTCTTCCCAGTCTTGGTTTACTAAGTTTCTATCTCTATATATATATTTATATTTCAGTTTGGCCTGGATTAATCTGTGGCCTTTTTACTGCTTTTACATATAAATATGCATATATAAGCAACTTTCACCACCACTGGGTTTTCTTCCCAGTCTTGGTTGACTACTTTTTTGTATATTTACATTCCAGTTCAGCCTGGATTATTCTATAACTTTTTTACTACTTTTATATATATTTATGCATATATAAGCAGCCTTCACCACACTGAGCTCTCTTTCCAGTCTTGGTTGAATACATTTTTATACATTTACATTACAGTCCGAGCGCCGGTGTGAAAACCCATCGCCCTTTATAGCTTTTATATATAATTATATATATATATATATATATATATTGGTTTACTCGCGTTTATTAAACTGTTGCTTTAAATATTCATTTTATATAAATCGGCACTAACATATCTACGGGCGAACTAGATTTATTTAAATCTTGCCAATTCTAGCTTTCAAACGATTCAAAATCGGTACAGACGAAACCGGGAAGCTAGAATGGCTGAGATTTATTTAAATCTAGCATTTTTCTAGTTTCAGTTATAAAAGCTACCTCGCGGCCCTTAGATCGCTATCTAGTGGGAACGAGATGCTTCGGTCATGTGCAAACCATAATTTACTGAATGAATCCTCTGTTTTGGCGATATTTGGATATATATCTGTTTTTGTACAAATTTGAGCTGTGCAGGTTTATTGGCTACTCATATGTGAGTTTAAGAATCGTGGGATTCATGATAAAACTTATCAGAATATGATTCGCACGATGGACAAACTCCAATTTACAAATGTATCCTGCCAGTTTTTTTGTAAAAAAATGTACATTCAAAAGACCTTAAACCGGTTATCCGGATTTAAGGTCTCAATATAGTGAAAATATGATTTGTCGTGTCAGAGTCCCTCCGATGGCTATCAAGCCCATGAGGAGACTGACATATGTATATATGATGTGGTCGAGGATGCTTCGCAGCCCGACAATCACCATTCCAATTGAGCCTTAAGGCTAAAAAGATAAAACTGAAGTATCGATATGCTTCAATTCCTATGCCAGCATAAGGGTTTGAAAACTTTCTTTTCCAAAACATCATTCAATAATCTTTTCGAAAAGATAAGCTTTTGCAAATCAAATCAAACACTTTTACAAATCAAATCAAAGACTTTTTGCAAATCAAATCAAACCCTTCGTATATTGGTTCAACGATGCATAAGACATGCTTCCCATCAAACATAGGCCCAATTTTCAAATAGCATGCATACACACATAACTCAATTTTTTAAGGGAAATATTGAAAGATGTGGTACCGTGTTTACGCGGGAGTTGTGGGGTGCCTAACACCTTCCCCACGCTTAACCAAGCCCATGAACTCAAAACTTTGTTTTCAAAATATCAAGTTTCGACAGTGTCCAGCAATTGGGCTTCCTTTCAAACAAAACTCGGTTGTGTTGGTACAACCATTTCAAATCTACCAACTGGCGACTCTGTAAAACGTTCAAATCGTCGACATGATACATGTTGGCCTTTTTCCTAAAAAACTCTTCAAAACCTTTTTTCGCAATTAAAAGAGTAAGGGTAGAGATAACTTAGGAAGAGAGAAAAATCCGAGTTGTGATCCGACCCGCGGATTTTTTCCCGACGTCAACAATGTGTTCATAGAGAGACCCATGCATATAGCATTTCGGGACTTGATTGATAAACCAATGTGGGATGCTTTGACTGATCTTAGTCGTTTCTTCAGAGACATATGTTCAGAAACGTTAAATGAAAAGGACATGCCTATACTTGATAAGAACATTATTGAGATCAAGTGTAAGATTGAAATATTATTCACACCGAGTTTTTTTGACTCCATGGAGCATTTGTAAATTCATCAACCCTATAAAGCTCGTGTTGGTGGTCTAATTTAATATGGATGGATGTACCCTTTCGAGAGGGTTATGGAAAACTTTAAGAGGATGGTGAAAATAGAGCATACGTCGAGGGGTCGATATGTGAGGCATACAATTTTGATGAGATATCTATGTTTGTCTCAGATTATTTTCTCGACGAAGTCTTGACAGAGGCTAATCGAGTCCCGAGACATGATGATAGGGGCAATGTTGAACTAAATGGTCAGTTTTCTGTATTTGGTCTATCGGATCACGCTTATGGAAAAGAGAAGCGCATATTCCTCTCTAAGCGAGAATTACATGCTATAAATACTTACATTCTTCTCAATTGTGAAGAGATTGACGAATTTATGAGGTATACATGTAAAATTCATATTTAACTTTATATCTTAGCCTATAATCTCATATATTTATTTGTTAATGCTTATAATACATGTATAGATAATACGATGATAAGTTAAAAGCAAATCAAAATGGCATCACTGATAAAGATATTCAACTCAATTGTGATCATAATTTTACACTTTGGCTAAAGGACAAAGTAGGTTAGTTAAGTTAATTAAGCACGACATATATAGTATTAATTTATGAATTCATTTAATTTAATATAATTTATGAAGTGATAATTCATAATTTATAAACATTTTGTAGGCTCTTAATGAGAGAACGATTCATTCAAATGTTTAAGTCCTAGATATAGGCCCAGACAAGGACCAAGTTAGCCGCAATGATTGTAAAGTAAATGGCTGTGAATTTCATACAAAGACATATGCTCGCGGTAAAATAACAACTAACACTGGAGTGTGTGTTCAAGGAGATTGTTACAATAAGCTTGGTCATGCCTTTTATGGGGAGTTAGAGGAAATCATAGAGTTTTGGTACAAGGTTACTTATGGGGTTTAGATTAACTTATTCAAGTGTCATTATTTTGGTTCAGAAAAAGGGATACGTCTCGATCGACATGGAATCGTTGATATTAACCTCCATAGTTCCACGTACGTCAACGCACCATTTGTGATGTCAACTCAAACAGTATAAGTACTATGTACTCCTAGTCCTGTTAGGAAAAGGGATAGACCGCCTGCATATTGGCAAGTTGTAATTAATACTCTCGCGCGCAGTCGTGTCCAATTAGTAGATGGAGAGTTCTACCAAGAGGAGATTTTACATAGACCTCCTATAATAAATGTGGAGCACAACAATGAACTAAACTAGTTAGAGGGTGGAGATGAACCTGATGAATTGGATCCTGAGTCAGTACATATTCCATATGAAATTTATACTAAGGAGGAAGAGTTATTGACCGACACTGACACTGAATCTGAAGAAGATGATGCTTATGAATCTCCAAATGATGTTCAAAATAATTCTGACTCAGACAACGATTTTCATTAAACTATATGTTTAGTTTTACTTGTATTACATACAATTACATATATACATGTTCTCTATATCCTTGTCATGTTCATATAGTACCTTTCATTTATAGTTATCGTAGTTAACTATTTCATACAATTACCTGTCATTATTGTCATTTTTTTTATAATGTGGGAGTATCTGGTCCGCAGTCCGACTAATCTCCCCACCCCGGGTCAGGCTTTTCATACGGGCTTGCGCTCGCGTCCCCGTAGCCCCATGACCATTTTATTGGCTTGATAAATTGGAGCTTGTGGTATTCGAACCCAAGACGTCCGATTCTACGGCTCGTCCCGAAGTCTCATTTAAACCACTGCGCCAACTGCTAGGGTTCATTATTATCATTTTATTTGTGTATGTATTATCATATAACTCATAATAACATCCTAAAATTTTTATTTATAGATGTCTTCTTCAGCAGCGCCAAGAAAGCGCAGCTTGGGTCAGGGTCCGAATCAGATCCCTAAGGCCCCGACTAATCTGGATGATCAAATTCTCATTCAAATTTGACCTCCTCCAGACAGCATGTATGTTATCTAGCTATTATATATTTAGTTGATATTAACATTGTTGTAGATAGTAATGTAAATTGCTTTAAATATTAAAATAAAATTACTTATCTTTAATGTAAATTATTATATATTTTAGTGATTTTTTAGATGGCAAGATTGTGAAGTGCATTTCACAACTATGTTTACAGAACCGACCTACGTTAGTGATTACGTGGGCAAGCACACCTCTCGCCCACAAGGATGCAGTTTGAGCTGAATTTAAGGAATATTTTTTTAATTCTATAAGATAATATAATTAATGAACTAATATTGTTTAGTAGTGTTGGATTATATTATCACCGTTTTAATATTATTATTGTATTTTTATTTGTAGAAGATGGTTTAGATGGGACGACGCACATTCATCAATACAAACACTTTTCTGGCAAAAGTGCGTCGTCCGAACAAAAGATAATTTGAACAAAGAAAGACAGAAAGCCTTGCAGAATGTTGAGATCGACCATTAAGGACAGGCTGAGCAATACATACACTAGTACAGTCCCTAATAGTGCATGCAGCCCATATGGGTTGACATGTGTGAGCAGTGGAAAACAGAGAGCTGGGTTAAAAGACGCAGGACTGCCTCCATGAACAAAGCCTCAGGTGCACCTGAAGGCGACAAGGTAAAAGGAACCTATAAGGGTAGCAGTATATCACATTTGCAGTATGTTGCTCCAAAAGTTTTTTTTTGTTTACAGTCATGGTTTTAGTATGAGAGCATATTATTAATATATATACATATGTATGGATCCCGAGTTATATTTGTAGGAGGATCAATCTCAAGGTAAGCATATCCATTGACTGGATGTGTACATGGCCGCCCGTGAAGGTATGTCCGAGGATGTCCAGATAATGGTAATTAGTTTTTAAAACTTTGATATGTTGTTTATAATTTTTTACGCCATTCTTAATTTTAATTATTTAATTTTAACTATTTAATTTTTAACTTGATGACAGGACACTTATAAGAGCTTAATAGACATGCGAAATCCTGTTGGCACCTCGCAGCAAGAATTATGGGAGATGGTGTCAGTTATGAAGAAGAACTACATCAAAAGCCAAGGACGAAGACCGAGTATTAGTGGCACAGGAGGCTTTGGTAGCCAGTCTACTCAGTCATCGTATCATCCGACGCCGCATACTCTTGCTAATTATGTCAGAGCGATATGTCGAGATCGTGATCTACTTCATACATTAGGCGTGCATCTGCAGTCTTTAAGTCCTGATGGCGAAGAGGTAATCTTAGTACTTAGTACAATCAAATTAATCACTTATATATATATATATATATATATATATATATATATATATATATATATTTAATATATTTTATTTTTTTGTTACAGGCGCGTTTGGACGATGATACGTGAAGACATTTGTATTCTCATTATCTTGTTCTACATTTGTATTGTTCCTTTTTTTACCGACTGTATGCATGGATGTTTATATTGTGATGACATTTGTATATAGATTTTACTTTGATTTATTTATATTGAATGAAGTTGATATTAATTAACACGTGTTGGAGTTACTTTATATATATAAACTGTTGTGTGTTGTGATATAAAGCAACTACAAAATAGGTATAAGTTTTTTCGAGAAATTCACAAAACATATAATTTTTTATTAATTTATTATCAGCGACCGCATGCGATCACTAATACCTTTTAGCGAACGCAGTTTCAGCGCCGAACAGTCTTCACTGTAAGCATTAGCGAACGATAGTATTAGCGATCACACCGATCACTAATGGTGGTCGCTAACACGTGTTATAACATCACTCTTAAAGTGGACTCAGCCTAGTGACTACTACGGTTGCTATTGGCGATAGCTGATAAGTCAGTCGTTGATGTCAGCCGTCCGAACCCATCTACGGACCAGATAATCTGCGCTGACTATCAGCGACAGCAGTCAGTCACAGATGTCCATCAGTGACCGTAATTAGTCGCTAATAGCCGATCGCAGATAGGCTATTTTTTTATAGTGATTCTAATTATTTAATGAATTTTAACCATTTAATGGTAAAGCTGTAGAAACAAATAATTGTTAGAATTTATGCCCTATAGGCCAATTCTTTGATGTCATTGCTTAACATTTTTGATATTATATTTGATTGAATAAATGAATTATTTTATTATGGTTTTATTTATTGCGTTATATAAATGTTAGCATAATAAAAGTCCATAGAATGGTGATACAAATTATATAGCTTCAAGTATGTGACTTGAACATGAGATCATATAATTACAATTAGTATCATTGCTCTTAAATGTCCCTAGTCGAGTATCATTGTTAATGGGACAACAATGATACATTGAGACTAGTATGTGGATTGACTGATGGCCAAATCTCATTGGTCATAAATATATGAGATATTGAGTCAATGCATAGGTACATGTTAGAGAACAATGTACTGGACAGACCCACCATGAGAATTCTACGTGGAGCAAAGTGTCATAAGCAATTCTCATAGTGACAATGATGTAATGATCCTCCGACCTGAAATCACTATATTACTACACTGGAATTTATGTACTTTGATATCATCAAAGGTCACCTTTAATAGGACAATAAAGGTGATTATTGGGTACATCATGAATCGTGTGAGGAATATGAGTGATCTAGATGGAATTTAACCCTCCTATATATTAGAGGTGATATTCATAAGCCTCTTGATTGAGTAGGACTATGAAATGTATGGCCATGCTCAAATAGTGATTTGTTTCATATAGTCTACTCATTGATCAAGAAAACTAAGATTAAATTATGAAGAGTATGACACATTCCATGACTCGAGTTTAATCTAGGATGTCAAGGTTAAAAGGATTAAATTACATTGAAACATTGGTCACGAAAAGGTTGCATCGAATCACCGATCTAATTATTACTTGGGTAGCAGTGATGCATTACTAGATACCGCTCACTGTTTATAATTTTATAATATAATTTTAAAATTATTGCAAATATAATAATAACCTATAGGGTCACACACTTAGAACGTAATTAAAAGGGAATTAATTTAAATTGTAAGGATTTAAATATGTCAATATGATTGATAGTATTTAAATTACGAATTTAAATTAATAGGATAATTTGTATATATGTATATTAATTAAGTAAGACTTAATTAAGATATAATATATATATAAATTTGGATTTTACTTTTCTAATTGGATTAGATTTTGGATAATTCCTTTAACTGCTATATATATGATATATCAGCCGTTTTAGGGTAATCATCATAAACAAAACCCTAGTCGCTCTTAGAGAGAGACTGGAGAGAAAAGCTTCAAAAATCCAGATCTTGGCGGCTAATACCGCAGCTCTCTTTGCTGTACATTGTGTGACGATTCGCGGGGCGTTCGTGTGGATACCGTAGAGGCGCAGTTCCGTTGGATTGCGTTGAAGATTCGAAGCAGTTCCAGAATTTCCATCGTCTCCATTCAAGCTTGGATAATCGGTAAAACAAATCTAAACCTCTGAATTAATATGTTTTCGCATGGATCTTGTTTTAGGGTTTCGAAAAATTTTAAATTCTGCTGCGTTTATGTGCCAAAATTCCTACAATAATAATTTATTACCATAAATTTAGGAGTATGAAAGAAAATGATATCCCTTACGAGTATGAAAGAAAATGATATCCCTTACAAATATGAAAGAAAATGATATTCTTTACGAGTATGAAAGAAAATAATATCTCTTAAAGTATGAAAGAAAATGATATTTCTTACAAGTATGAAAAAAATGATATCATTTACGAGTATGAAAGAAAATGATATCTCTTAACTTGATATTGTGAAACGTATAATTAATAGTCGAACACATCCTTCTTTGTTTGTCTTTGTAGCAGTAAGGAATCTAACTTTCGAGTCGGCTAGAGTTTTCAAAATCTCTTTAAGTTTTCACAAAAATTGCAACTCTTGAAAAGGTACACAAAATAGACTCAAGAATAACTCCATTCGAAGTTAATATGACTGAGTTACGAATTATCAAAATTTGGGCTAAAAATAGTGGCAAAAATTAGGACAAGTTGCGGTTTTCAGCATTTTAAGGCATGAAGATGACATCAGATAACTTTTCTTCATTCTTCAAAATTGTAGAGGACAAAAAACAAAAGAAATAGGTTTTAGATTCACTCAATTCTGACAAAGGATGAATTAAATATAATTTTTCTAAAATGTTGTAGTACATAAGAAAATTTCACTTGGGAATTCAAATAAAAATGCAACAAAATACTTCATAACTTGAAATGGCTTGGAATACAAATGTAGCTCTCCTATTTATAACCAAAACTTAACCAACATTTATCAATATATTATTTATCCATTATCCATTATCTTTAATTTATTTATTCATAATAATTTAAAAATATTAATCCATAATCATTATTTATAATTTATTAATCAGTATTCAAAATTTTTTAAGATTATTTTTAATCTATATCATTCGTCAATTATTATATTATTTGTCTTCTATATTATTAACTTAATGTATTAATATCACGGGTATTACTGTTCTTCAAATAATGAGTTTGTTTAACTACTTAATATCCGTGACTACCATTTATGCAACTTTCGATTACTACCCATACTACGATGACAATTATTGGTTCAATAATAAGAGATGTTGTGAAAATTATTTAGACATCCCTAAATCCATGTACTTACTGAAAGTAGTATGCACACAAGTCAATCTTGTTTAATGATAAAGCATATACTTTGTAACAATCTTATTCATTTATTAATAAAAGTATTGTTTAATTAAAGGCATTTAATTTATCTACATGATGTTATTTTATAATATGTGATAAACCCATAGCTTTAACCAATGCTTTTAGAATCATGATGATGATCATGCTAATGAGATCTAAATTCTTAAATAGCTTAAAATAAAAATAGTTTCTAATCGTTGGATTACTAAAAAGGGAATTAGTGAATCCGGATAGATTGGTACATATGTTACTTTCTCATTGGATAAAGATGATCGATCTCATAATCATTTATATGGAGACACTAAAGCAAGTATGTAGGTCCTTATTAGAGAATAAGTACACTGAATGTGGCTCGCTAAGGAATACCTAATGGAGTTTTACATGCCTATCAATAGGAATTCCTTAAGTGATAGTAGTACAAACAATCCTTAGAATTGAGATCATCATAGTATCTTGTGTATGATGAGTTATACTTTAACATATCAAAAGGTATGCTTGGATATAATAATTTATACATGGAGATAATGAATGATCAATAAAGAATCTACCGCTTCTAGTAAAAGAAGAGAATGTCCTATGTGATTCGATAAATGACAACACAGTAGTCATTGGTAAAGACAGGATGAAATTAGAAAATAATTTCTAATTTGCATTATTTGGAGTTGTGCATTTTAGAATCGAAATACATATAATTAAATAAAATAAGACTTTATAGTAATTCCATGTCTTATTTTTAATTGGGACATTGTATGGTGCAAAGAATGAATTGTACGGTAACTATTTACTCAAAGGTTTTTTTATGATTAATGTTAAAATTTATATTATCTAGAAAGTCGTTGATCGCTAAGGGGGCTTAACCTTATTGTAGAATAAATGTTATTTATTTAAATGAATTATTAGTTTTATTTATTTATTTAAATAAGATTAGTGTAGACACTCAAATTTTGCATTCCTATTACTAACCCTACAAGAGGGAAAAACTGTCTTTTACCTTCCAGAGACAACCCTAGAAGTCCAAATCATCAAAACCAAGCCCTAGCGACAACACCGGGAGATCAAGTCAACCCTGGCAACAACACCGGAAGATCAAGTCAGCCCCGGCGACAACACCAGAAGATCAAGTCAGCCCCGGCGACAACACCGGGAGATCAAACCAAGCCCCCCCGGCAACAACACTGAAAGATCAAGCCAAGCCCCGACGACAACCCCGGGAGATACAACAACCCTCAGCGACAACACCGGGAGATTAAGCCAAGCCCGAACGACAACCCCGAGAGATATAGCAAGCCCCGGTGACAACACCGGGAGATCAAGCCAAGCCCCAGTGACAACCCCGGGTGATACTGCCAACCCCGGTGACAACACCGGGAGATACAGTCAACCCCGAAGACAACACTGGGATATTAATTCAAACCCAGACGACAACCCCGGGAGATACAATCAACCCCGACGAGAACCTCAAGAGGTACAGTCAACCCCGGTGATAGCCCTGGGAGATCCAAAAGCATCAAAATCATCCCCAGAGATAACCCTGGGAAACCAAGTCAACCTCGGAGATGACCCTGAGGAAGAACAGAGTCGACTGGGATCAAACCTCAGTGACAACCGCGAGAAATAGTAAAAAATCCTATCAATCCTGGAGACAACCCCAGGAAGGGTAAAATGGTCATTTTACTAACTCGACATCAAATCTAGTCAAAATCAAGACAAATCATTACCATGAAGGTCATGTAGAACCATAATGTCAATCCCGAGTGAAAATAGCACAAGACAGCTCAACGGACGGATTGTGAAGACTCAATGATCTGGTCATGGACCCATCTTCTCAAATTTAGAAAAGGTCAAATCCCATGTCATTGTGTAGCTCTCGAAAAGGGCTTTTCGAAAAGGTATAGCACGCCTCAATCGGATTCCCGGATTGAAAGTTATGAAGGTTCGAAGCAGACAGCGCATTGGTCGAAGTGCACGTACTTTGTGATAATGGGACCCACGAGATTGGGGCCCGCTCGAGGAGCCTCAAACAGACTCGCAGCTGCCGCGAGTAGACCCGTGGCCATCTGGTCTATCAATAAGACCCCCCACCAAGAGAAAAAAAGAAGAAAAAAAAGGAAATTCCGTCCATTTCGACTCTTAACCCTACTTATAGTGCTCCAAACTTCAATTTTATTCTTCCAATACGTTGGTATACTCATATATACCAACATATCAAATTTTAACTAGTGGAAACGAAGTTTTGAAGCCCTCCAAGTGGTTTAAAGCCTTTAGCGTTCCACACTGTAAGATTTCTTGTGATCTGAAGCTTTTTACTTCTTTATTATGTATATATGAGCGTATATATATATTTATAACTTCTGGCTTCGCCTGAATTTCAAATATGTGGCCTTTCTAGCTTACTTTTAAGTATATATAAGTATGTATATACATTTCCAATTGCTTTTGCAGCCTGGATTGCAAATCCGTGGCTTTTATCGCTTTAATATATATAAGTATCTATATATATATATATATATATTTATACTAACTTATTTGGCCTTGATTGCTAATCCGTGGCCTTTTCAACTTTAATATATATATAACTAACTATATATATTTACATTTAATTCAGTCATGCCTGGATTGTAAATATGTGGCTTTTTATGCTTTTATATATATATACTAATTTTGTCAGCTTGGATTGCTAATCCGTGGCTTTTACTCACTTTAATGTATATATATAATTATATATATATATATGTACTAATTTATTTGGCCTGGATTGCTAATATGTGGCCTTTTCAGCTTCAATATATATATATAAGCATATATATTTACATTTCTTAGTCACGCCTGGATTGGAAATCCGTGGCTCTTTTCAGCTTTAATATATATAAGTATATATATATATATATATATATATATATATATATATATATATATATATATATATTCTTTATTCAATGTGATTAAATATCTGTTTTAACTGTTCATTTGATATGAATTTGTTCTAATGTAAAGTTTGTGGACTAGATTCATCTAAATCTAGTCATATCTAACTTTCAACCAGTTCAAACGTTGCCAAACTAGAACCGTTGAGCTAGAATGGCTAAGATTTATTTAAATCTAGTTTTCTTTCTAGTTTTGTAAATATTAAAGTGACTATGCAACCCTAGATCCGTATCTAGAGGGAACAGGAAGCTTTGGCTACGCGCATGCGAGGATTTAACTGATGAATCCTTTGTCTTGCGATGTCTAGATTTTAATTTGCATTTTATATCAATATCTTTGTTGTGCAGGCTTTTTGATAATATTCTATGAGCCTAGGAATCACGGGATCTACGATTAACCCCATGGATCTAGATTTGATTCCCATGATGGACAACTTTGCACTGTAAATACTGCCTGCATGTCTTCTTGTAAATGTAAATCAAAGGGACATTAAAACGGTTATCCGGATTTAAGGTCTCAGCATAGTAAATTATGGTTTGTAGTGCTCGGGTCACTTCGATGGCTTTTATGCCCATAAGGAGCCCGACACTTGTATATATATTATTTGGTCGAGGATGCCTCGCATCCCGATAATAAAATCAAAATTAGCCGAAGTCATAATAAAAAATGGAAGTATCAAAAGGCTTCAATTCCTATGTGAGAAAAAGGGTTTGAAAATCATCTTTCAAAACATTACTTTCATATCTTGTCTAAAATAGACTTTTCAACAAATCAAACCCTTCGTATATAGGTCCAAAGAAGCACAACACTACTTTCAAATCAAGCACGTAGGCCAAATTACTGCAAGCACACACACACATTGCAAATAAAAATAGGAAAATTGAAAAGACGCGGTAATCGTGTTTCACAGAAGTCGGGGGGTGCCTAACACCTTCCCCTCGCTTAATCAAGCCCTCGAACTCTATGAATCTCGATTTCCAAGGCCAGGTCAAATAGAGTACAGTAATTGGGTCTACTTACAAACTTTTTAAATAAAACTCGGTTGAGTTGGTATAACCATTTCAAAGATACCAACTGGCGACTCTATAAAATCAAACTTTTCAAATTATTGACATTATATATCGGCCTTTTCCTAAAATTTCACCTTCAAATCAAAACAAATAAAAGACAAACAAGGGTAGAAACACATTAGGAAAAGGGGGATTGCCAAAGATTTTTTTCGACGTCGACAAGTGGCGACTCTGCTAGGGACAGTAGAGGGCTTAAGCCGCATTTCAATCTTTTCAAAATTTCCCTTTTATCTGCATGTGTGTGGATGATGTGTTTACATAGAACGGATGTAAATAAATGCTTTACGGCTTTATATTAGTGCTTCGCACAATGTCATTATTTCATACGGTGAGACACGTTGTATGTGAATGTATGTTATGTGATTCCTCTGTGACAACCCAAAAATTTATAAGATCTTGAATGATTAAAATAAAGGTTAAAAGAATAAAACCTATATGGGAATTTGAGGATTTAATTAAAAATTTTAAGTAGAACCTATATGGTTTATTAATTAAAGGAGAATAGAGAAATATGGGTTACAAAAATTTCAAAACCCTATAAATGAATTTATATGTATTTGAAAGAATATTAAGAATAAGGTACTACGATACCTATAAATTTGATGTGAACTAAATGGTGTAAGAAATTTTATTAAGGAAATTAAAAATGTAGAGATTTATGAAATATGTCTCAACCTATTAGGTTATCTTGTATGATTATGTGAGTGGTCATACCTCATTAAGCCAATTATGGCTATTAAGTTAATACACTAGTAAAATATGTGTTGACTTATGTGAATTGTGTATGTGATTAAATAAATATACATTATATAATGTGTATACATTTATTTTGTATATAAAGAGAATTAAAAAT
Organism: Panax stipuleanatus; assembly: GCA_020205555.1. Taxonomy (NCBI): domain Eukaryota; kingdom Viridiplantae; phylum Streptophyta; class Magnoliopsida; order Apiales; family Araliaceae; genus Panax; species Panax stipuleanatus. Next base: position 31,062,091 of record CM035115.1, read on the forward strand.
AAAGTTATGTGACCTAATACATATATTAGGTATATACTAACCCTAAGAGATTTATTTTATACATCTCAATTAATTAATTTTATAACCTAAGTAAAGCAAGTCTAATTGGGTTATGAAATTAAAGATATATGAGTAAGGAATTAACTTACAAATATGTGTAATGAAACCCTAAATAAATGATTGGGAGAGGATAAAAATTAAAAAGTATGGAACTATATTGAATTGCAAGCCCAAAGAATTAAAATTTCTAGCCCAAAGAATTAAAAGAGTGGCCCAACTTTTAGCCCAATGGAGAGGGGACCTTTGGGACCATTAAGTAAGCTAATTGGCCTTAAAAAGAAAACAAAATGGGCCAAATAAGGCCATCATGGCCAAAAATTTCACAAGGAAGGAATAAGGGGGGAGGAATGTAATGATTGCACCACTTTAGTAGGTGAACCACTTTACTTAGCTGTCAAACCTTGGATGGAACCAACACTTTTGACCATTCTTGCAAGAAACAACTTACATCATGATGAGAGAGGGGGGGGAATAAGAGATATGGAGATAATGATAAGAGATATACATTATATCTCTTCACTTTTTACTAAAGCCACAAAAGTATATTCATTTCATTTTCTCTTTCATCTTATTTCTCTCTTAACTTAGCAAACAAAGAAAGCAAGAGAGAGAGAGCCTAGGGATTTCGGCCATTATAGAAGAAAGAGAGGGAGAGTTTTTGTAGTTTCCTAGTTTTTAATCAAGGTTTAGGAAGAAGAAGGAGAGAAAGGAAAAGCTAAGGTATAACAAAATTTCTATTTATGTAGTCTAATTTCTTTTTTGTTTTGATTTGATTTTTGATAGTATGATGCTTGGATCTTGAGGTTAAAAACCTTAGATCCATATGTTTATAAGTGTTTCATGTTTAGATCTAACCCTTTTGCAGATCAAAATTTGGATCTAAACTAAGAAATAGAAACTAGGTGGTTCAAAATGTAGAAAACCTAATTTTTCTTAACCTTGGTTGTGTTAAGCTTATGTTTGGTGGTTTTTGGTGAAATAGATCATGGATCATGATAGATCCATGAATATATAATGTATTGGTATGTATTATGATGATTTAGGAGGGGTAATGTTTGATTAATCAAGAGATCTAGGAAGTTTTCTTAAAAATCACTAAGGATTGAAAATCAAATTTTTGTGAAAACGTAGTATGAAATTCAAACGGCCATATCTCTCATTGTATTTCGCATTTTTGAGTGTGGTCAATTTTTGGGGTTATATCTATGAGTCTTCTAACAGGTCCAAGTGGAATCACTAAAAAATTTCTTGTAAATTTCCGTGTGGACTATTTTTAGCAAGGGACGCCAAAACTTAAAAATGACAAATAGTAGGCTGTCACTAATTTCCAAGGGCAATTTCGGCAACTTAATTAATGTAATAAATTCTAATATTTTGGAACATGAAAATATATGAGATAAAGTAGCTCCTGTACAAAAATGAGCTCATTCTAACTTAAATTGACCGAGTTATGGTCGTTTCAATATTTGGGTTTTTCTGATAAAAATCGCTATAATCGGAGTTCTATAACTCAGATAGCCACAAAATTTAACCTGGAAGTTCACGTTAATACGTATAAGATCCTGCCAAGAGCTGGGAATTGTTGGAGTTAAGCATGATATAGCTAATTTCTTAATCTACGAAATAAAAACGGATTCTTAAAAAATACTAAAGGGAATTGAAAATTTTCAGAATTTTTTTTTTTGTGTATGGAATATATGTATATATGTTTGGCCAAAGGATTAGAAAAATAATAAGCTGATTTGGTATTTTCATGAAAATGGTATTTCAACTTGCTGAATTGAACAATTCAGGATGCTGAAATGGAAACTGAAATGTTAGGTAGGGAATACAGTTTGGATTCAGCTTGCTGAATTGGCCATTCCAGGTTGCTGGAATGGAAATTGAAATATTAGGAAGGGAAGACAGTTTGGTTTCAGCTTGCTGAAATGAGGTATTCAGTTTGCTGAAATAGTAAATAGGTTACCGAATTATAATAAGAACTTATAAAGTGATCGAGTAAGTGTTAAGTCTAAGGTAGTGCAGTCGTACGCTTTAATGATTGATGTATAGTAGCTGGGCTAAACGATTCCTTCAGGAAGCGGAGGTATATACGAATTAGTAACCGATCTAACTCGCTGTGAAAACAGGGTTGACGAGACGGAAACTAATTTGTTGGTTATTTGTGGGAAACCACTCAGTATACTATATTAAATACTATTAAAGACTCGATGTGTGCTAAGTTTAGACTTGTGAATTCGTATAGTGTTAAGGTCTTATCTAATATTTGACTAAGTGTTTAAATATTAGATAGTTTACTTATAAAGTAATAGTATTATGGGATAAAGTATGTTATGCTAATTGAAATATCAATCTTATAATTGATAGGTCTTTACAATAAAGAGATTAAATTAGATTACGTAGCAGTAATCGACGGTACAGGCAAGTTTTTCTCTAACTCAAACTTGAGTTATATTTTCAAAGCATGTTCGTGAATAATTATTGCTGATTATTCACATCTATACTGATTATTGATTCGCACTTAGTGCATTTTACATATGTTCATCAAGTATGAAAGGCTGATCACCTTCATTACCCTAAAGTTCAGTTAAAGTCGTTCATGGTCCTTGTTAACATTAAATATTATTGATTCAATCACTCATTTATTGAAATTCTGATTTATGCTCTTTCACAATTATTATTTTGTTAAAAATATGAAAGCTTATTCTTTCTTTCAATCATGATATATCTTCATTGTATTTAAACTTGCTGGGCAAATTAGTTGCTCACCCTTGCTATATTATGATAACAAATTTCAGATTAAGACGAGAGCTCGAAGAAAGACAGTGGCAAAGGCAAACTCCAAGAGTAAATTATATACATTTATAACTCTTAGTTATCTGATGCAAGTAATGTTGTAAACCTTTTTAATTACTTAAGGTATGTATTCAGTTAAGGTTAACAGACCTTGGAAAATGTTATAGAATCATGTGAAATAAACAATATATGTTTATATATTCCGCATTAGTTTATAGAATATGTATGAAGATGAAGTACTGTAACGTACCAGGTCCGAGGTTATTGGAACCCGAATTTGGGGGCGTCACATCCTCCACCAGGAGGCAAACCCGTCGGCGTTTGATTACTAGACTCAAAGGAGACTAATCCTGCGAGGCTCAGGAAATGCGCCACTTAGATCCGCTCCAGTTGAAAGAACGGATTAATTTCCCTCTAGTAAATTACGATGATCTGGGGACTTTCATGCCGAAAAGCCGAGAGAGTAGCCTAAGATAAGTCAGCCTCTGATAAACCAAATCCGAAGGGGAGTCTCTTCATGCCTTCCCCTTTCAATTCAATATAAATTTCAAATTTCATGTAAATATCAAATAAATATAAATATACATTCCATTCCCTGTTAATTTTATTAAATCCTGTCATGCTATCTTGTCATCAAAACAACTGACCTTTGTTTTACAGGAAAAGATTAAAAAACTTCAAAAATAACGCATTGCATAGCATGCATCCTGTTAATATATACATCAAAATTAACATACCTACTTTTATTGTAGGAAAAAATTGGTCCCGTTACGAGATCAAAGTCTAAAAAGGCACAAAGCTCATCTCCAGGCATGGCTTTAAGTGCCCAACCCGATTCTTCCCCTGTCTCTCGGGAAGAGTTCAAAGGACTAAAAAACCAGATAGCTGAATTAGCAGTCTTCCTAAAGGAGCAAAGCAAAATATGCAGGATAAAAATATAACCGTTCAAACCGAGTCATCCACACAAGGTGGCAGTCAATATACCGACAAGAAGAAGGATACTCAGATACCTGAGCCTCAAAACAAAGATCTGACCAACAAAACCCCTAAAATCAACAATCTCAAAAATGATCAGGAAACTGGTGATATTAGGAAAAAGGTCCAGCAAATGGAAGAAACAATCCGGTCCAGTAAAGGAACTGGGGCATTTGGAAGCGTAAACTACTCAGATCTGTGTATATTCTCAGGGGCTCAATATCCAGATAAATTTCAAGTCCTGGATTTTGAAAAGTATGACGGATTAGGAGATCCTTACACTCATTTAAAAGTGTTCATTGGAGAACTCGGATCCTATGATGAGGATGAGAAACTCAGAATGAAGTTATTCCAAAAGAGTCTGACTGGGGAAGCCCGAGCTTTGTATGCCTGACTCGACAATTCCAAAATCCATAGATGGGAAGAGCTAGCACATGCCTTCCTAAATCAATACCGCTTCCAATCTCAGATGGCTCCGGATCGATATCAAGTGACCAAAGTCAAAAAGCAAAGCAATGAGTCTTTCCGTGAGTATGCCCAATGATGGAGACGAATGGTTGCACAAGTCACCCCACCTATGATAGAGACTAAGATAGTAATGACTTTCATAGACATCCAATAAGCTCCATATTATGAGAGGGTCCTAGTCGGTATAGGAAAACCATTCTCAAAAATGATTAAACATGGAGAAATGGCCGAAATGGGTCTAAAGTCTGGGAAGATCAAAGACCTTACCGCTTTGGAGGCAGTGGCCGAGCATATTCAATCTGGAATCTATGGGAGTAATCCACGAAGAGTCCACAAAAAGAAGGAGGAGGAAGTGTCCTTGATACTTCAGGGACAGAATTAGAGAGGCAATCCAAGCTTGCCCATTCAAAGGAGAAATTATTCCCCTTTTCAAACTCATGCACAATCTTCGGATCCTCCCTTTCAAAAGACGAATAAGTTAAATGTCGAAGAACGTTCACACCCTTAGGGGATTCACTGAAAAATGTGCTAAAACTTCTGACAGCACAAAAAAAGATTGTCCCGCTTCTTCCGCCGGCCAATTTAAGCGAACAAAATTTTAACCCAAGTAAGAAGTGTGCTTATCATTCGAGAGCACCGAGCCACGATACCCAAGATTGGTGGTCTCTCAAATATAAAATCCAAGACCTGATAGATAATGGGAAGATTGTGGTGACAACACAAGAACAACCACATATTCAAGACAATCCTCTGCCTCAACACAATGAGGAGAGCGTAAACATGATCAGCATGGGAAACGGAGAAAGATCCAAATACCTCCAGTATGTCGGAGAGGCATCTCAAGCCAACAAAAATAGGCTAGACAATTGGGAATATTCAGAAAGGCAATTCCTGATAGAGCAAAAAATGAAATTTATTAAGGAACAGGTTGGACAATTGGCAGAACTGGTAGTTTATCAACATCAGATAACGAGGCAATTGATAAATCAGACCAACCAACAGGAAGCAAATCTTCCTACTCCTAAAATTAGTCCTATTACTAGGAGGGATCATTACCGATTTCATGAGCATGAACTCTGGGCAGACAAGGCTGCTAAAAAAGAGAAGTTCCAAGCTAACAGGGAGTTCGCCTTCAAAAGGAATTTTACTCATTTGAACCAGCCCATGAAAAAAATTCTCCAAATGCTGATCAACGAGGGGAAAGTCACAGAATTTTTACCCCCAGTGGACCCTCAATCCAAGAAATTTAAACCTGATAAGATCTGTCAATATCATTCCAACACACCTAGTCATGACACAGAGGATTGTTGGGGACTTCGTCACTTGATTCAAAACCTAATCGAAAGCGGTGACCTACTGAAGGCAAACCAAGATTATGGCTATCCTGGTGAGGAAGCAATCTTTTTGCCCAGGGCATGGAATCTAAAAGAAGTAGTGGCTGTCATTTCCTGTGAGAAAGATCTAGCCATAACACCTCTGATACTTTAGAGAAAAGGGGCTCAAGAAGGGAAGAATCCTGTGAAATTGGTTGTGCCCAAGCCTTTAATATTGCCATTCAGACCGTAATATCCTGTAGTCAACTTGAAGAAAGTCCCATGGAACTATAGGAAAGATAAAGGATCAACATCAAACCATATTGCTATTATATCAAAGGAAAACCTGTTGTACCTACCTCAGTGAGTCATTAACTCAGTCATTAAAGCCGAGGGAAGAGTGTCTGAGGAGAAAATTAAAGTATTCCTCAGCAAGATGGGGCATAATGAAGTCAAAGTGGTGCAAAGTTTAAAAGAGGCACCCCGACAGATATCCATTTTGGATTTGGTCTTATCTTCGGAGGATCATCGCAAGATTCTAGTGAAAGTATTGGAAGAAGCACATCTGTCGAAGACCGTAGATACTGAGAAATTTCATCACGTGATAGAGCACATTTTCAACAGTAATGTGATATCTTTCACTGATGATGATATACCCGCTGAAAGGATTGGTCATTGCAAGTCATTGCACATAGCAGTGATGTCCTCAGAATATGTGATCTAAGGTGTGCTGATCTATGGAGGATCATCCTTGAATATCTGTCCCTATGACAAATTGGAGAGAATGAAGATTAATCCAAACTGAATCTGAACTAGTTATGTAGTCATCAGGGCTTTTGATGGATCTCGCCCAGAGGCTGTGGGAGAAATCGAGCTTCCTTTGGAGATTGGTCCCCATGCTTTCTACATATCCTTCCAGGAACTAAACATTACCACAGGATATAATTTGTTGTTGGGAAGATCGTGGATACATATAGCAGGAGCAGTTTTCGTCCACCGTTCATCAACAACTCAAATACATCATTGATGGCAATCTGATAACTGTAAATGCCGAGCCAAAATATTATGTCTGCATACAAAGCAATATACTGGTAATCAGTCTCGATGAAGGGGTTGAGCTTGTCAGTTTTCAAGCTCTGGAGGTGAGTAACACTTAATACTTACCTATTGGAGCACCAACCTTAAAGCCAAGAGTTTCCACCGAAGTGATGACGGTCATTCAGGAAATGGTATCCTTGGGTTTCTGCCCTGGAAAACGGTTAGGGAAAAGTCATCAAGGAATAAGAAGTCCAGTGCAAATCCCTAGCCAGACAAGAAAAGTTGGATTAGGCTATTCTTGTCTACGGTGGGTCTGAGTCGAAACTAGAGGGCTATACAAACTCAAGTTTTCAAATGGACCAAGATGACAGTAAATCCATTTTGGGGTATGTATTTACCTTAAATGTTGGCGCAGTGAGTTGGAAGAGTTCCAAGTAGCAAACTGTTGTTGATTCAATGACAGAGGTAGAGTACATAGCTGCAAGTGAAGCTGCAAAGGAAGCTGTTTGGATGAAGAAGTTTATAACTGAACTTGGTGTGGTTCCTAGCATTATAGGAGCATTACCTTTATTTTGTGACAACACCAGAGCTATTGCGCAGGATAAGGAACCTAAGTCTCTTCAGAAATCCAAACACGTGTTCTGGCGGTTTCATTTGATTAGAGAGATCATTGAAAGAGGAGATATCACCCTGGAGCATGTGCATATCCATTTACTAAAGCCTTAACACAACAGCAGTTTGATCATCACTTAGAGAAGATGGGTATGAGATACCATGGCGATTAACTTTAGTGCAAGTGAGAGATTAAAAGTAGTATACACACAAGCCAATCATGTTTGATGATAAAACATATACTTTGTAACAATCTTATTTATTTATTAAGAAAAGAATTGATTAATTAATGCATTTAATTTATCGACATGATGTTGTTTTAGAATATGTGATAAACCTATAGCTTTAAACAATGCTTTTAGAATCATGATGATGATCATACTAATGAGATCTAAATTATTAGATAGCTTAAAACTAAAAGAGTTCTCAATTGTTGGATTACTAAAAAGGGGATTAGTGAATCCTGATAGATTGGTACATACGTTGCTTGCTCATTGGATGAGGATGATCGATCTCATAATCATTTGTGTAGAGACACTAAAGCAAGTATGTATGTGCTTATTAGAGAATAAGTACACTGAACGTGGCTCGCTAAGGAATACCTAATGAAGTTTTACTTGCCTATCAATATGAATTCCTTAAGTGATAGTAGTACAAATAATCCTTAGACTTGAGCTCATCATAGTATCTTGTGTATGATGAGTTATACTTTGACATGTCCCTTAAGACCCTAAGGGTATATCAAATGGTATGCTTTGGTATAATAATTTATACATGGAGATAATGAATGATCAATAAAGAATCTACCGCTTCTAGTAAACGAAGAGAATGTCCCATGTGATTCGATAAATGATAACCCAGTAGTCCTTGGCCAAGGTAGAATAAAATTAAAAAAGAGTTTTTAATTTGCATTATTTGGAGTTATGCATTTTAGAATTGAACTACATATCATTAAATAAAATAAGACGCAATAGTAATTACATGTCTTATATTTACTTAGGACATTGTATGGTGGAAGAAATGAATTGTACAATAACTATCTACTCAAAGTTTCTTTTATGATTAATGTCAAAATCTATATTATCTGGAAAATCGTTGATCACTAAGGGGGCTTAACCTTATTGTAGAATAAATATTATTTATTTAAATAAATTATTAGTTTAATTTATTTATTTAAATAAGATTAAAATTATTCTAATTGATTTATTCACAACAGGTTTAATATGGAGAATCTAAAGGGTCACACCATAAAAGAAAGAATATTTATTAAAAAAGCAAATGACATAATCGTAATAATAAGTTAAATATATTTAATTTAATCTATGGTGATAGAATAAATTAAATAACTTAATATTTATTATTTAATATTTTGGAAATATTAAATATAAATTAATAAGATGAGTCTTATTATTATTATTATTATTATTATTTAATTCCTAAAGGAGTTTGGAAATTAATTAATAAGATACTCTCTCATATATATATTCCTAATGAGATTAGGAGGCTAATTAATTAAAAGAGTTTAATTAATCCTAATAGGATTGGGAAGCCTAATTAATTAAAAGGGTTTAATTAATTAATATGAAACCCTAATCCTAAATAGTTTAGGAGGGTTACCTATATCTATAAATAATAAAGTCTTATTATAGAACAAGGTTACACAATACACACTTTATTCTAAGAGTTGGGAGAGTACAGATATTCTATAGAGATAGAAACTAGGGTTTAGCCAAACACCCACCTTCTTGAGTTCTTCTTCCTTGGTGGATCACTTCTAGAGGCTAAACACTTGGGTGGCTTACATTAATCAAAGGAAGGAATAAATCTTGTGGATTTAAGTTAAACTTGAAAGCAATTGGAGTAGAACTCGTACCTAAGGAAGCTCGATCTACAAGGGTATGAATCTCATCTTCTTCTTGTCGACGTCGGTTAAAAAATCTGCGGGTCAGGTCACAACCTGAATCTTTTATCTCTTTTCCTAAGTTATCTCTACCCTCATTCTTTTTATTTGCAAAAAAGGTTTTGAAGGGTTTTTTAGAAAAAAGGCCAACATGTATCATGTCGACGATTTGAACGTTTTACAGAGTCACCAGTTGGTAGATTTGAAAATGGATGTACCAACTCAACCGAGTTTTATTTGAAAGAGGCCCAATTGCTGGACACTGTCGAAACTTGATCTTTGAAAACAAAGTTTTGAGCTCGGGGGCTTGGTTAAGTGTGGGGAAGGTGTTAGGCACTCCACAACTCCCGTGTAAACATGGTACAGTATCTTTTTAATATTTCCCTTAAAACTGAAATGCATGTGTGAATGCTGTTCGACAATTGGTTCTATGTTTGATTGATTGAAAGTAGTGCTTTGCTTCGTTGAACCTATATACGAAGGGTTTGATTTGATTTAAAAATAGTCTTTGATTTGATTTGCAAAAGTGTTTAATTTAATTTGCAAAAGCTTTTTCTTTTGATTGAACTTGAAAATGATGTTTTGAAAGCTGTTTTATCAAACCCTTACACTGACATAGGAATTGAAGCCTGTTGATACTTTTAATTTTTATCTTTTTAGCCTTAAGGCTTGCATTTGAACGGTTATTTTTCGGGCTACGAAGCATCCTCGACCACAACATATATACAAATGTCGGTCTCCTCATGGGTATGATAGTCATCGGAGGGACGCTGACATGGCAAACTATATTTTTACTATGTTGAGACCTTAAATCTGGATAACTGTTTTAAGGTCTTTGTATATATATTTTACAAAAAAACTGGCAGGGTACATTCGTAAATTAGAGTTTGTCCATCGTGGGAATCAGATTCTGATCAGTTTGATCGTAAATCTCACGATTCCTAGGCTCACATATGAGTAGCCCATAAACCTGCACAGTTCAAATTTGCAAAGAAACAGACATATCCCAAGATTGCCAAAACCGAGGATTCATTCAGTAAATCCCAATTCGCACAGTCGAAGCGTCTCGTTCCCACTAGATAGCGATTTAAGGGACGCGAAGTTGCTTTTGTAACTGAAAATGCCGATTCATATCAAATGAACATTTAAAGCATTAATTAAATAAAAAGCAAGTAATAGCAATATATATACACAGCTATATATATAAAACTGTAAAAGGGCGATGGGTTTTCACTCGCAGGCCCAAACTGGAATTGAAATATATATATATATATATATATATATATATATATATATATATATATATATATATTTATAAAAACTGTAAATAGCCACGAAATGATCCAGGCTTGACAGAAATGAAATATATATATATATATATATATATATATATATTAACAGTAAAAAGGGCAATGGGTTTTCACGCCGGTGCCCGTACTAGAATGGAAATTGACATAAAAGTAGTCAACCAGTGACTGGGAAGATCACCCAGTATGGTGAGGAGTGCAAAAGCAGTAAAAAGGCCACGAAATAATCCAGGCCGAACAAAAATATATAAATATATCTATATTGACATAAACGTAGTCAACCAAGACTAGAAAGAGAACCCAGTGGTGGTAAAGGCTGCTTATATATGCATAAATATATATAAAAGCAGTAAACTACCTCGGATTTGACATCCGGGCTTAACAGAATCAAAATATTAGTATATATATAGTTGAACAAACACAAAAAAGGGCTAAACCCACACTGGGAAGATAACCCAGTCCGACAAAGTTGTCAAAACGAAGAATTTAGTGCATTGAAGCTGATGGAGCTGACGGATCGTTAATTCGAGTTGTAAAAATGCCAGAAATTGAGTTTATGTACAAAAATGTACCAAATTTTAACGAAAACGACCACGAAACTAAGTTTCAGGCATATTTAGAAAATGAAACTTAACATGCAAGTGTATAAAAGTACGAACAAGTAATATAAACTTGCTGATCGTAAAAATACTCACAATGGACTGCTACACGGGCTTTTTGTCAAATCGTAGGCTCTATACGTCCAAATCTACCGGTTATTTTCTTATATGTGGTAGTATGTGGGTATATCTACATGTTAGACTGAAAATTTTTAGATTTAGAAGAGGTGAAAAAGTTAGAAAATCAAACGGGCAAAGGTTCGCTACATTTTAGAATTCTTAAAAATGAGGGGGGTGGCCTCATATTTATAGACCAGGGAGCCTCAGCTCTACATGCTTCTACCGCAGGTAGAGGTGCAGCTCCCCTAGTGGGCCCCACCCATCCGGCTTGGTCGACACGAAGTACGTGCACTCCGAGAAACGCGAGGTCGAAGTCAAAACTTTCTAATTTTTGATTGGAGCGTCCGTTTGAGGCGTGCTATACCTTTTCGAAAAGCCCTTGCCGAGATTGTCACAATGATATAGGATAAAACATTTTCTGGATCCAAGAAGACTGGTTCATAACCAGGTCTTCGATTCCCCGCAGTTTGTCCATTGAGCTGTCTTGCGCTGTTTGCACTCGGAATCATCGTTATGGTTCGTTCTGACCTTGATGGCATCAATTCGGCTTGATTTTGACCAAATCGACTTAGAGTTGGTAAAATGACCATTTTCCCCTCCTGGGGTTGCCTTTAGTGTCAGCATGGCCTTTGGTTGACTTTCGGGAATTGTTTCCAAGATTTTGATCCCATTCGAGTCTGTTTGTCCTCAATGTTACCTCTGAAGCTGAGTTGGTCATTCCAGGTTTTCCTCTGCAGGTGTTGTGAAGCTTCAGGTTCGTCCCCGAAGTTGACTTGACTTCCCGGGTTAAGACCGGGGTTGACCTGTACTTCTCGAATTGAGATCGGGGCTGAATTGACATCCCAAGATTGGTAATCAAGGCTGATTTGATGGCCTAATATTGAGATCGGGGTTAATTTGATGGTTTGATTGGAGATCAAAGTTGATTTGATGGCCCGATATTGAGATCAGGGTTGATCTGACGGTCCGATTGGAGATCGAAGTTGATTTGATGGCCCAATATTGAGATCGGGGTTGATCTGATGGTTCGATTGGAGATCAGAGTTGATTTTATGGACCGATATTGAGATCGAGAATGATCTGACAGTCTGATTGGAGATCGGAGTTGATTTAATGGCCCGATATTGAGATCAGGGTTGATCTGACGGTCTGATTGGAGATCAGAGTTGATTTGAAGATCCGATATTGAGATCGGGGTTGACCTGATGGTTTTGATTGGAGTTCGGAGTTGATTTGATGGCCCGATATTGAGATCGGGATTGATTTGACAGTCCAATTGGAGATCAGAGTTGATTTGATGGCCCGATATTGAGATTGGGGTTGATTTGATGGTCTGATTGGAAATTGGAGTTGATTTGATGGTCCGATATTGAGATCGGGGTTGATTGGACTGAGATCGAGGTTGATCTGACGGTCCGATTGGAGATCGGAGTTGATTTGATTGCCCGATATTGAGATCGGAGTTTATCTAATGGTCCAATTGGAGATCAGAGTTGATTTAATGGCCCGATATTGAGATCGAGATTGATCTGACGGTCCGATTAGAGATTGGAGTTGATTTGATGGTCCGATATTGAGATCGGGGTTAATCTGACAGTCCAATTGGAAATCAAAGTTGATTTGATGGCCCGATATTGAGATCGGGGTTGATTTGACGGTTTGATTGGAGATCGGAGTTGATTTAATGGCCCGATATTGAGATCAGGTTTGATCTGACGGTCCGATTGGAGATCGGAGTTGATTTGATGGCCCGATATTAAGATCGGGGTTGATCTGACGGTCCAATTGGAGATCGGAGTTGATTTAATCGCCCGATAATGAGATCAAGGATGATATGACTGTCTGATTGGAGATCGGAGTTAATTTGATGGCCCGATATTAAGATCGGGGTTGATCTGATGGTTCGATTGGAGATCAGAGTTGATTTGATGGCCCTATATTGGGATCGTGGTTGACCTGACGGTCCGATTGGAAATCAGACTTGATTTGATGGCCCGATATTGAGATCGGGGTTGATCTGACGGTCCGATTGGAAATTGGAGTTAATTTTGATGGCCCGATATTGAGATCGGGGTTGATCTGATGGTCCGATTGGAGATCGGAGTTGACTGGAGTACCGATATTGGTGATCAAATTTGACTGGAGTACCGCTATTGGTGATCAGATTTGACTGGAGTATCGATATTGGTGATCGAATTTGACTGGAGTACCTATATTGGTGATTGAATTTGACTGGAGTACCGATATTGGGGATCGAATTTGACTGGAGTACCAATATTAATGATCAAATTTGACTGAAGTACAAATATTGGTGATCGGATTTAACTGGAGTACCGATATTGGTGATCAGATTTGACTGGAGTACCGATATTGGGGATCAAATTTGACTGGAGTACCGATATTGGGGATCGAATTTGATTGGAGTACCGATATTGGTGATTGAATTTAACTGGAGTATCGATATTGGGGAACGAGTTTGACTGGAGTACCGATATTGGTGATCAGATTTGACTGAAGTACCGATATTGGGGATCGGATTTGACTGGAGTACCGATATTGGTGATCGAATTTTACTAGAGTACCGATATTGGTGATCAGATTTGACTGAAGTACCGATATTGGTGATCGAATTTGACTGGAGTACCGATATTAGTGATCGGATTTGATTGGATGGATTTGCTTTGCCCACCTATAGTATTAGTAATAGGGGCGGGAAATTTCGAGTGTCTACAGTTGCCCCTCTTTATCATGCTCATGCAATGCAATGAAATGAGCAGGATAAAGATTTCTAGACACTTGAAATATAACCGTTGCTCGGTATGTTATGCAGGTTGGATACCTTTGAGGAGGCAGGATTATCACTGATGGTTACATCAGTTTCTGCTGGGGATGATGTTAATAGGCTATCATGAACTACTCTTTGTCATTTTCGGTTGAGGATGATGTCACTCATGATAGCTTAGGGCTGACATTGTCATATGATCATTGGTAGGGGAACTACTGACGTGCTTATCAGAAATGAGCTATCACAGATGGTTTTTGTCTTGCTCTGCTAAGGACAATATCCTTTGCGATAGCTTCATAGATTTTAATGGGGCTGATATTATTGATGCCACCTTGGTTTGAGACCAATGGTTTCCCTGTTCGGCAGTACTCTTCATAAGGTTTATTTTCCCCTCGGCCGGTGCTGGTTGCACATTTCTAAAGGCTCCTCTGCCGGGGACATTTCTCGATTACCGAGTCGCCTTAATGAATGCTTCTCATGCCCCTCTTTATGAGGGTTTACGCCAACGTTTTACAATAGGCGGTTGAATAACTAACATCTTCTTGGTGCTCTCTTTTGAGGATGTGTATAACAGATTCCATCATCTTCTCTCCATGGGGATGGATTATTATGTGGCTCGTGTTCTCGTTGGAGCTGTACCAACGGCTGGACTAGACTTTGGCTTGTACTCGAACTTCGCTGGAATGGAACCAACGGCTGAAACTGGCTTCGGTCTGTACCCAAATTTTACTGGAGTTGCACCAACGGCTGAATTGGACTTCGGTCTGTTCCCGAACTTCGCTGGAGTTGAACTAACGACTGAACTAGACTTCGGTCTGTACCCGAACTTCGCTAGAGTTGAACCAACGGCTGAACTGGACTTTGGTCTGTACCCGAACTTCACTGGAGTTGAGCCAACGGCTGAACTGGACTTCGGTCTGTACCAGAACTTCGCTGGAGTTAAACCAACGGCTGAACTAGACTTTAATCTGTAACCAAACTTCGTTGGAGTTGAACCAATGGCTGAACTGGACTTCGGTCTGTACTCGAACTTCGCTGGAGTTGAACCAATGGCTGAACTGGACTTCGGTCTGTACCCGAACTTTTCAGGAGTTGAACCAACGGCTAAACTAGATTTAGATCTGTACCCGAACTTCGCTGGAGTTGAACCAATGGCAGAACTGGACTTTGGTCTGTACCCGAACTTCGTTGGAGTTGATCCAACGGCTGAACTGGACTTCGGTCCGTACCCGAACTTCGCTGGAGTTGAACCAACGGCTGAACTGGACTTCGGTCTGTACCCGAACTTTGCAGGAGTTGAACTAACGGCTGAACTAGATTTAGATCTGTACCCGAACTTCACTGGAGTTCAACCAACGGCTGAACTGGACTTTAGTTTGTAGCCGAACTTCGCTGGAGTTGAACCAACAGCTGAACTGGACTTCGGTCTGTACCCGAACTTTGCAGGAGTTGAACCAACGGCTGAACTAGACTTCGGTTTGTACCCGAACTTTAACAGTGTTAATTTTTTGGCAGTTTGATGCCGCTTTTCAGTAGTTTTTTAGCAATCTTCATACGTGGGTCCCAGACATTGGTCTGAGATGGATACCAAGGGTTTTCATAGAGATCCCTTTTCTGTCAGGATTACGCCGCTTAAACGCAGAATTACAGGACAAACTTCTCAATCGCGTAGCGATTTTTCTTCAGATTTGACTCGGCAGTACATAGGAACTCCGTTTTAACCCCAATCGAATCGAGCCTGGGGGAGTGGGACCCACCATGGGGAGCCGCATGTGGAAGTGTGGCAACCACAGGTGGGCCCGCTTCCACCTGGGTTATTTATTGGGCTGCGGGATTTTCATTTTTCAAGTTTCAGTTTTGAGTTCCAAACGGATTTTGATCTTCTTTTTTAGATCTACGGAGCTTGGACAGCTGTTTTCTTATTTTGTCAGTTCCTACGCATTCAACGCAGCATATGTAATGTTTTACGTCCTTTTTTCGCAAGTTTTGACCGTTAAAAGCATGTAAACCACGTAGAGGGCTTTCAGACGTAATATATGAAAAATATATGCTTATATGATCTGTTAAAAATTTTCTGACTACATATGTATGCACATCTTACTGTAAATCACGTTTTGATGTAAGAAAATTCAGATTCCGAGACAGTGTTATTTTGCTCTTTTTGGTCAGTTTACTCATCCTTTTTGAGGCCTAGTGAGCCTGGATTTTAACTAAAAATGTCCATGGTAATTTGGCTACCATGTGAGGTTGACTTTTGATTTTATTTCATAAATATAAACTATTTTTGTTTTTGGGTAGGTGTGCTACTGAATGGCCACCTAGACATGCCTATGTGCATGCGGACAATCCATTTTACAAAGGAGACTGGCAAAAAAATTTCAAAACCAAAGCATTTAATAAACACGCAATTTTGACTCTACTGGGGATTTTTGACTGACCCATTAATGTTTTTAAGATTTATCTTTTGAAAAAAACATGCAGTTTTGACTTTACTGGGTATTTTTAACTGACCCATGCATGTTTTAGGACTTAGAGATGCATAGAGTACTGATTTAAATAATAAGCCATAGGTTCTAGGCTTACCACACCCTTTCTGAGGTGATTTGGAGAATTTGTACAGGTGATGGACCATGATAGACCCAGCAGTGCTAGCAGGGTATCCTCAGGTATTAGACGAAGGTGAGCTTCCGATGTTCCTCAGTCGCGTCTGGCTAGACCACCTCACCGGTTGGTAGAGTCGATGGTTTGTCCAGCTCAGGACGAACCGCCGATTGATATTGATGACGAGCAGGCTGCTTTTGCTCCTCCAGCTCCAGCTCAGGCTCCACGGGCGAAGGTTCCAGGCATTGTTGTGCCTACACAGGAACTGCTGGGCGACTTGAGTCGCCATCCCTCTAGATATCTCCACGCCAATGAGGTGACTTAAAGTTTTTCTCTCCTTAGATTTTTTTCTTTCTTTGGCCATTCTCAGGGCATAGGTTTTTAACATGGGTTAATTTTTTGATGCAGGTTCCCGGCTTTACTCAGCTTCGAGGGAACTGGTTTAATGTGCATTCCCTGTATCACACTCTGCACGAGGATTACAGGGATATCGTTGATGGCTGGGGGTTTCAGGCGTTCTTTTCCATCCTTCCCCGCCGTTGTACCTGGGGGTATATGAGGGCTTTGTCTGAGCGCTGGTTCCACCAGACTTAGTCCCTTCATCTGCTGGACTGTGAGGTGATGATGACTCCTATGGACTGGAGATTCATCACAGGCATTGCGTTTGAGGGTGAGTCAGTGCCTGTTGTGGCTGACATCCCTTCTACTGCTGTTCGGTCCCTGTTGGGAGTTTTCGCAAAGGCGCTCAAGGGTCGGTTATTCGGATCTGGTCACTTGAGTATAGATGCCCAGAATGGGACTTTGCTGGAGCCTCTGCCTAATGACCCAAGGGTTAGAGATCGCATTCTAAGGTGACTATTTTTGGTGATCATCAGGGGTTTTTTGTGGCAGAAACCTCATCTACTGTGTCCTTCGCCCTGATCAGCGCTACCTGGCATGTAGAGCGCCTTAGTGACTTTTATTGGGGTTCCTACACCTTTGCCTATTTTCTCCGGGGCATGCGCATGCTTTCGGAGGGTTCGACGGAGGCTTGGTTAGGATTCTACCCATTTCTGCTGGTGAGTACATCTTTTTTGTACCTTTTTGATTTCAGCATTTATATTTGTCAATCTTGATCATTAAGGACTTTTGATATTTGTATGGCCAGTTCTGGGCATTTAAGAGGCTTCCTTGCCTACGGCCCTCCACTGCTTTAGGTCTAAAGACCTATCCTCGAGGAGGGCGTTGGCATCACTCAACTTTGACGGAGGTCCTTGTTGCTGAGGGATTTACCCATGCTCGCTTCTAGTTGGAGCTTTTGACGGCTGGATAGATCTCCTGGACACCGTATACCTCTGAGTTTTTGACCGTCGAATTCGAGGGAGGCTTTCCCACTGGTCGAGAGTTTATATTATCGACCCGCAAAGTCCCTATTTTGACAGAGGGAGGTTAGGAGCTCTATTTGGGAGAGTGTGCCATCAGGAGTATTACGGGTGAGATCTGTATTCCCATTGTTCCTCCTGCTTGGCATCAATGGCCGCTGATCATGCCGTTGATAGAGATCCCTATGGAGGGCATAGATGGCTTCACCCTATCAGAGGGTTCGTTCAGCTAGGAGGCATTTAGCAGATGGTGGAGCCCTCGCACAATTGGAGCTCAGACTCGTGCTACCCAGTTTATAGCAGACATGGTGCCAGGGTCCGTGATGATGATGGACTGGATTGCTTGCCTCAGGGAGCCGACTCATGCAGACCAGATTGCAGATCTTATTCGGGAGTTAGATAGGGCTCATTTTTTTATCAGGCATCTTGGCTGAGATCCGTCAGAGGCATCTTCTTTTGACCCTTCCAGCTCTGGAGCAGGCCCCTCCTTAGGTCCATTTAGCAGCAGTTTTATAGGGGCAAATCCTCCCTTATACCTCCTAGATATGCCTAATGACCGTAACTTTATGTCCACAGAGGAGATGGATCAGGTTAACCACCTGGATGTAGACTACCTGGATCTCTTCTGATAGCTATGGCAGCTATATTTTTGGTCAGCCACTGTTTTGGCTATTCGGTGGTTGTGCCATCATTTTGATAGACCACTGTAGTAATTGGGTGGTGGTGCCCCATTTCCCTGTATTCTTCACTTCACTTTGTATTATCAGACAGGGATGATGCCCGTTGTAGATAGTTTATCATAGATATTCATACTATTTCCTATCTATTGCATCATGTTTATACTTGTCATCATGCATGTATTATGTCATATATATGCATTTAAACAGATGAGTTCAAATTTGACCCCTGGATGGTCTTGTGGTACGATAACACAGATGACGTCATTCGTTGTGAGCCGTATTGAGCATTTGCCACAATTTGATGTGGCTTTAGCATTAAGGTCATGGTATGAGAGCCTGCCCTTCTCAGCCAGAGGGACAGTAGACCAGATGTTGGGGTATTCGTTGGCCCTTGCAGATTTTTAGGTGCCATATGGGTCTGTGGATGGCATACTATCCTGCTGGATACCCGAGAGGCATATTTTTAGGTTTGGGAGACATGAGCTGACGCCGACTCTGGAGGAGTACGAATGGCTTACCGGTCTGGCTTTGGACTTGTCGTGTGCCCGAACTACTGTTAGTGATATGCGGAAACCGTTCCTGCTAATGTCTGATCTTCGTCAGAGAGTAGTTGCTGACGAGATCGTTTCTGGACGTGTGATCTTGATTGATTTTTTGATCAATCATTTTGGGCAGTTTGATAGCTACGATCGACATGTTGGGGATTTCATTATTTCAGCAAAGGCATGGCGTCTGCCCAGGATAGATATTCTACTGATGTGCATTATGGCATACGTCTACATGCCGCTGCGCTTGGATCACCTGGATGTGGGATTGGTAGTTGTTATTCGGGCCCTTAGACAGGGTAGTACCATTATCCCGATGATATTAGCCGAAACGCTAGGGTCAACCACCCATTATAGTACCCACCCAGAGGGGTTCTTTAGAGGTAGTTTGGTCTTACTATATGTATGGCTGATGTCCCACATACGACCGATAGGATTTTTTAGACCTCATGGATATTGCTTTACCCGCGAGGTAGCCACATCTTACTCCTTTCAGCCTGCGGAGTGTACTGATGCAGCGATATGGTCGGCATTTTTGTTGGATATTGACCATCCGTTCGTGATTTTGCCATGCTCAGGGCTAGCCTCCCCATATAGTTTCATCACTCATGCACCTGGCATGGATTACTTGGCCCTAGTAGGTTTGAGGGTAGTGACTACTTATCATCCCCTGGCTGTTATGAGCCAGTTTAAATAGTTCCAGAGATTGCACCTATTTGAGGGGTCTGCTGATCAGAGGATGTCGGCATCGTTTATGTCATCTGCCGACTTGGTTCGAGTGTATGAGTGTTGGACTTATAGAGAGAGATCTTAGTTCTCCCGTAGCCATCCAGACAGTTCTCCAAAGTACTTGGCATGGTTGGAGGCAGATATGGCAACAGCTGCATTTATTCCATCAGCTCCTATTGTAGATTCAGATGAGGAGGAGCCTATGGAGGATCCTGATTCTCCTACTGAGGATGTGTGACGCCCCCAAATTCTCTACATTGCCTGTAGTAGATTTGGTGCTCACATAAATATTCTATAAGATAATAACTTTTATAAATCCGAAATTCACAGTATCTCAATCAGTTAAGAGTTCTCGTCAAAATAATTATCATATCTGGATACCCTCACTTGGATGTATAGATTTACAATCTTACAGATATTTCTTGCATATCAATAATTCCTATCTATTTGACATTTACAGTACAAATGATAAGATTGTTCTTGGAACTGAGGAGCGACCTCAGTGCTTACAGAACTCCCAAGATCATTCAATACCCTCATTCAGATGTATAGTTCATATAGATACTGTACTTGATACTATTTAATATGAATAAGGTAAAACCATTCAACTAATAACATAATGATATCTGGTTACATATTGTTCAATTATTAAATCAGAGAGATACCAAATTACATACTTAATATAATAAATATTCATTCTTATAAACTCACGTTTAACCACAAGTATTATTTCCTGAACCTTCGGGGTTATTCGACGCAACTGCAAAGGAAAAGAATAATTGCAAGGATAAGCTTTAAAATACTCAGCAAGTTTTAAAGAATTTCAATTTATACTCACACAATGTCTGAATTGAACGAACATAAAGCTCAAAGTATTTTCCACATTCCTAAGAGTCATAAAGACTTATAGGAGTTCTATCATTCCTACGAGTCATAAAAACTTATAGGAGTTCTGTCATTCCTATGAGTCACAAAGACATATAGGAGTTCTGTTCGGATATTTCATAGGAAATCAGCCTAATCATATCCTAGGAGTATGCATATCATCCTACCAGTCCAACACAATCAGAGTATATATGTATTCAGCAACATTGGTTTTTCCACAGTTTATGAATTGATATCAAATCAAACATCTCTTACGCAAATAATAGCTCATATACTTTGGTTATGCTTGAACAATTAGTCATAACCCTTTTTAAATCACGGATATCACGGAGAATATGTATAACACATTCGTATGTCAATATACAAAACTTACATTTAATATTGAAATTAAATGCAGTTAGAAAAACTTGCCTTTTATCACGATCGGCTACTTAGGTTATTTGAAAGTATATTCACAACCTATATATATTATCACAGTCATTAGAAAGGATAGTAATTAACTTCTAATTAAAATATTAGTGTCTGGGTTGGTCTTGGAGTCCGTTCGGTATTTTATAGCTTTATTGAATAACTATCGATTTAATTTTTCAATAACTTTATTGAAAAGTTTTAATATCTTAGTTATATGCCTTATATATCATTTATCATAATTTCTAAAAGCTTAAAATAATTTTTAAATGATTTAATATCATTTAAAATAATTTTTAAGTTATTAATATTATTTTTAAATAATTAATAACCATTTAAAATGATTTTGAAATCATTAATATTATTTTTAAATAATTTATTTTATTTAATAATGATTTTTACATCATTATTATCATTTTTAAATAATTTATTATTATTTAAAATGATTTTTAAATCATTAATATTATTTTTAAGTAATTTATTATTAATTACGTTAATTATTATTAATATTTAAATAAATTAAATATTAATAAAAAATTTATGTCAAAATATTAGAAATTATTTATTATAATTAAAAATGATTTTTTAGAAATTTTTTTAATTATTTAGTATTTATTTATATTTATTGTAATTATTTTAATTAATAAAATTAATTTCTAAATATTGCATGTCGCTAAAGACCTTTAGCGACAAAAGTGTTGCTATAGGTGTTCTTGGCCCAGCCAAAAACACGTTGGTCAACATGCTGGTCATTGGTTTGACTCAATTTCTCTGGCAATCAAATTGGTTTCTAGGCAATCTAATCCAATGGAAGTGTAGTACTGATGTAGTACTACATATCTATGGTCACTTTACTACCTAAAAACATCTCTACAAGTTCACACAGCCGGTCAAAGCAACCACCTCAAGGCTGTTCTTCCTTTCTGGGCTACCCAGAAAGGCCCAGTCAATGCTGGTCAACGACCTTTATAGTCTTATATCTTTCAGCCCGGTTAATGTTTTGGTGTTCTAGTCGTCGGGCTCTATAGACTAACTACCAGGGTACCTTGATAGAGCAGTCACAGAGTCTACATATCAATCTATAGCAAGATCTTAACCTTCAAAAAGGCTGTCAGAGATCTGTTTTTGGGTTTCTGGGTTACCCAGAAACAAAACCTTAACAGTCAATGCGTTTTGACCTATTATAGCATTCGATTGGTTAATGTTTAGAGCTCTAGAGTGCTCTGGTACTATAGTACCCATGTCAAAGCATAATCTGATTAACAATTTACATCTAAAACAACTAACAGGAGAGAGATTTATCGAGTCAAACTAGGCTGTCAGGCTTGTTCTTAAGCTTTCTGGGTTGCCCAAAAAGCTAGCAATCATGGTCGGTCAACGACCTTTGACTGCTAATAACTTTCGATTCTGTGTTCCGATTGCTATTTCATCACCTCCAGTCCACTAACAACATTACATACTATAACTACAAACCTTAAACACACCTAAACAACAAACAGTTAGCAAGATAAGAGGGCTGACATTCGTTGTCAGACCCTGTTTTGCATCTTTGACAGTTTTACTTAAAACTCCATTTTGATGCTTTTAAATGTTATAGATTTGTGTTTTAGCAACCCAGATCACTTAATAACTTACTAATGAACATATCTAAACAATAACAACAACAATTTAACTTTCAGAATTTAAAATTTTAACTAGGGTTAGGTTTTTAACCTTTTTGAGTACTTTTTGCTTTCTTCCTCTTTCTGATTCTGGTTCTAGCTTGCTGGGAGTTGTTTATGAGTCAGTTGGGTGTATACATTAAGTGTATCAAATGTGGCCTTATGTTCTTAGGTGCTATCCTTATATGAAAAGTTCAAGTAAGTGTAGAAACCTAATTCCTATCTCATTTTGACAAGGCTATAGCATTAAATGAAGAGGTTGTGTTGTCAAGCCTTGAGGTAAAATTAGATAAGGCAAATCTTTTACTTGCCAAGTAAAAGATTTGTGCTTATCTCCTTTAAAACAAAACAAACTAAGGGCATTTTAGTCTTTCCGTATTCATTAAGGGTATTTTGGTAATTTCCCACTTAAATCCAAGGGTAATTTAGTCATTTCCTATTATCCTTAGAAAATTTAAAAATAATTATGAGCAATTAGGTTTTGTTAGTTTAGAATTAGAGTTTATAAATTAAATTAGGATTTATAATTTAGGGTTAGGGTTTCCTAATCTCTAATTAGGGTTTCCTTATAATCTTTTCCAATTAAATTTTTAATACATCATATTAAGTTAATATATGTATTTATTCATAATCATATATAAAATTATCAATGTTTTATGCTATAATTCCCATTTATTATAACAATTAGGGTTAGGATTCCTTATTAAATAAAATTTTAATTTAGGGTTTACTTATAAACTTTTCATATAATGTTACATGGTTACATCTCATGTGTGAATATGTACTTGTATATACAAATAATAAAATTAATACACATTACCCAAAGTATAAAATATATTTATATTTACTACTTAAATTAATATTCCTATTTAAAGTTTGGAATATTACAAGATGAGCTATTTGTAGGTTTGGCAGCTGCTTTGGTTACTGACCCACCGACTATCCCTGCAGGCACAGATCCGACTTTGGCGAATTCATTGTTCAGGATGACCTTCTAGTGAGATTCAGCTAGAGCGCAGATGTTGACCGCCTTATCTTGCAGAGATATACCTTTAGCTGAGAGGGACGCACTCTGAGTCGCTCATGATGCTGGCTTGATAGAGAGAGAGGAGCTTCGATCTGCTGGAGATGCAGTGGTTGTGGAGAGGGATGAGATCCGCTCAGCCAGAGATGCATCTTTTGCTGAGATCGAGGACACTTTGATTGCTAGGGATGCAGTTTTTGCAGAGAGGGATGAGGCTATAGCTTCCCGTTATTTCCACATTGCTGACAGTACTGCCCTTCGATCTTATACTCACGGCCTGGTTACCGAGATGAGTGCATATATTGATGACCACAGTGCCACACTGCAGATAACTGTGGAAGTTTTGGGTTGTATGGAGGCTGAGAGTATTGCACTTGCAGCTACTCCCCCATCTTCAGAGAGAGATACCATGGTGGCCCGCTTATCCTTGGGTCCATAGACTAGTTTTATTTTTCCTGCACAGACTAGATCTGCCATTTTTGTCATGTACAGGGCATTATGTATATATCAAACAATTTTATATCAGAGAAATATATTTTTAATTCACTTCCCTGTTTAGAGATGTATCGTCATTGCTGAGTGATTACCACTTATGTCATGACTCGCTGTTGTTGATGTATTTTGAGCTTCTCCTTGATGGACTGACAGTTGAGATGTCAGGGAATATCTCAGATGGGCCTGCTGACCATGGTAGCTTGATAGGATTTAGCTTATGTATGGCTTTCGGTGTCTTGGAACTGATTTTTTTATTAGGGTTTTTATTTTACTTGAAGGTCAAACTGCACCGTAAATGGCTGCCTACGTACTCCCGGGTTGAGGGAGATCAGGTCATTCGTAGTTCTGGCTTTGTATATGAGAGGGTTTGAAAAGTATTTGTCTTGGGTTTTGAGTTTGGTTTGATGAGTTTTTGAGTTTTTATTTGGTTTGACCGCACCAGAAATGGCTGCCTACGTACTCCCGGGTTGAGGGAGATCAGGTCATTCGTAGTTCCGGCTTTCTAGTGAAAAACCGAACCTAATTTGATTTCATAGGACCCGGATGCGGGCATGCATGTGCTTCAAACATAGTACCTCTTTATGGTGTCTGAGTTGATGAGTTGGGGAAATTCGTTCTCGTCCATTTCTTGTAGTCTGACAGCTCCTTCCGTCAACACTTCCTTGACAATGAAAGGGCCTTCCCAATTTGGGGCGAACTTTCCTTTAGCTTCGTCTTGGTTGGCCAAAACTTTCTTTAGCACCAAGTCGCTTTCTTTGAATTGCCATATTCGGACCTTCTTGTTATAGGATCGAGCAATCCTTTGCTGATATAACTGCCCGTGGAAAATGGTTGTAGCTCTCTTTTCATCAATCAGGGACAGTTAATGATACCGATCTTGCAACCAATGATCCTCGTCTATCTGAGCATCAATCATCACTCGCAAGGATTCCATCTCTACCTCTATGAGGAGGACTGCTTCCATGCCATAGACCAATGAATAGGGGGTAGACCCAGTAGGGCTACGCATTGACGTCCCGTATGCTAACAAGGTGAGAGGTAGCAGGTCAGGCCATTCTTTGTGATTGGCGGACATTTTCTGCATAATCTTTTTGATGTTCTTGTTAGCCGCTTCAACAGCACCATTCATCTTGGGCCGATAGATGACGGAATTAAGATGCTTGATGTGGAACTTGCTGCATAGTTCTTTCATCATTTAATTGTTCAGGTTTTTGGCATTATCTGATATGATCACCTCCTATTGTCCATATCAACAAACGACATTGTTTCTGATGAAACTAATGATGACCTCTTTCATGACTTTGGGAAAAGAGGCTGCTTCAACCCATTTGGCGAAGTAATCGATCATGGTGAAGATAAATCAATGACCATTGCTGGCTTTTGGTTCTACTGGACCAATCACATCCATTCCCCTCATGGAGAAAGGCCATGGCAAACTCATGTTGTGTAGCTCATTCGGAGGAGCGTGTATGGCATTTCCATGTACTTAACATTGATAGCATCTCTTGACGTGATCATCACAGTCAGTTTTGAGAGAGATCCAATAATGTCCTGTTCTTAAAATCTTCTTGGCCAGCAGATGACCGCTCATGTGTGGACCACAGACTCCACCGTGGATTTCATCCATCAGCCTCTGGGCTTGATCTTTATCAAGGCATCTTAACTAGCCTATTCCAGCATATCTTTTGTAGAGGCCATCTCCGCTTAGATAGAACTTCATAGCCATTTTGTGAATCCGCTTTCGCTCGAATTGGCTTGCTCCAGCGGGTGTAGATCCATCTCGTAGATATGCCTTGATATCTTGATACCAAGGTTGATTAACAAGAGGTATTTCATCTGATACTTCCCTAATGTAATTCTAGTATGTCGAGGCTTTTTGAATTATGAATTTGATGCAGGGAATCCCACTCCTATCGGATATGCAGATTAATGAAGCCAATATTGGCAATGCATCAGCGAAGTCATTCCTACCCCGAGGAATATGGCTGAAGGTTATGTCTTCAAACTCCATGGATATTCTGATGACCTGCCGATGATAGGGCAGTAAATGCAGTTCTTTGGTGTGATATGCCACAGTGGATTGTCTAATAACTAACTCAAAGTCTCCAAAGACCAGTAGGTGTTTAATACCCATGGATTGGGCTAGTTTCAACCCATGATACAGCCTTCATACTCGGCCGTGTTGTTGGAGTTGCCAAATTGAAGTTTGGTAGCCACAGGATATTGTTCTCCTGTACCAGAGATAAGGACTGCCCCAGCTCTGGTACCTTCCATGTTTACTACTCCGTCGAAATACATTTTCTATGGTTGGACTGTATTCTCTTGTTGGAGTTGTTGAATTGTCATGATTCCATCATCTGGGAAATAGGTCTCTAGGGGCTCAAACCCTCCTCAAGGTGCTTCAGCTAATTGATCTGCAATGCCTTGACCCTTGATTGACTTTTGAGTCACATAGACGATTTCGAATTGTTGTAGGATCAACTTCCATTTGGACAGTCGACAGTTAAACATTGGCTTGTTGAATACGTACTTGAGTGGATCCATGCGGGATATGAGGTATGTCGTGTGCCCATGGAGGTAATGCTATAACCTCATTGTGGTCCATGCTAATGCACAGCATGTTTTCTCGATCAGGGTGTATTTCTGTTCCCCACTGCTGAATCTTTTGCTGATGTAGTAGATGGCTCTTTCTTTGCTACTATCATCTTTCTGTCCTAACATGCAACCCATTGCGTTGGCATTGACGGACAAGTACATGACCAAGGGAACTCCGTCCCTCGGAGGTACCAATATTGGTGCTTCGATCAGCTGTTTCTTGATGGCAAGGAAGGCTTGTTGACAATCCTCATTCCATTTGGTGGAGGAATTCTTCCTTAGTAGCTTGAATATGGGTTCACAGGTTGTTGTGAGCTGGGAAATGAATCTGCTTATGAAATTGATCCTTCCCAAAAACCCACGTATCTCCTTCTCTGTTCGAGGTACTGGCATTTTAGTGATGGCATTGATCTTGGCAGGATCTAGTTCGATACCTCGATTACTCACCAAGAATCCTAGCAACTTGCCTGCTTTGACGCCAAAAGCACATTTGGCGGGATTTAGCTTGAGGTTGTACTTGCGCAACCTGTTGAACAGCTTCTTGAGATGGTAGATGTGATCAACCTCCCTCCGGGATTTGATGATGATGTCATCCACATAGACTTCTATTTCTTTGTGCATCATATCATGAAACAGGGCCATCATGGCTCGCTGATACGTGGCTCCGGCATTGATGAGGCCGAATGATAGTCGCCTATAGCAGAAGGATCCCCAGGGAGTGATGAAAGTTGTTTTCTCCCAGTCTTCTTCAGCAACCATGATTTGATGGTAACCAGCAAAGCAATCCACAAAGGAATACATGTCGTACTGCGCCGTATTGTCGATCAGGATGTGGATGAAAGGTACCGGGAAATTGTCCTTGAGACAGGGTTTGTTCAAATCCCTGTAATCCACACATACTCGTACTTTCCCTCGGGCTTAGACACAGGGACTATGTTTGAAAGCCACTCTGGGTAGGTTGATACCATGATAATCTCGATTTTGAATTGCTTAACGACTTCTTCTTTGACTTTCAGACTCCAATCAGGTTTCAATCGCCTAAGCTTTTGTTTGACTGGCTTGAACCCCTCTTTGATGGGCATTCGATGGATGACAATGTCAGTGGATAGACCAGTCATGTCTTCATGTGACCATGCAAATACATCCTGAAACTGTGTTAAGAGTTCGATCAGGTCGGCTTTTTGGTCTGGTGTGAGGTCTAAACCTATCTGGATTTCTTTGATGTTTTCGGAGGTTCCTATGTTGATAGTGGTTGTTTGGTCGAGGTTTGGTTTGGGTTTGTCTTCGACCCATTCTTTGATCTCCTCGGGTACCTCATAGTCATCTTCCTCCTCTTGATCAATATCCATCAAGTCGAAGTTCAGTTCTACATAAAATTCGTAGTCACTTTGACAGGTTGGCATCTCATCAGCAAAGACAAACACATCCAACGCTTGAGTCTTGAAAAATAAAAAGGCTTTCATCTTAGATATATACAACTGCTTAAATACACATAGCATTCTGCAAAGCATGACAAAGTTGCTGCTATAGCTGTGTAATCAAAAGTAAGCAGTAAATGAAAGCATGATTAAAGGGCAGATTGACTCTCTCTACCCCTTTACCTTTTTTAACCAAGGCAAGGGACACTGCTCCAGTTATCCAAGGTCAGATCCTCATGAATCAGGAGGATCATGAATTTGTGATCATATGTCTCGTCTTGGATGATGACTAAGACATCCTTTATAATAGGGCCAGGGTTTTTCTTTGAATTGATCCCTTTTCCCTTCTTAATGCAAGGAATTTGAACTTGATCCTCATCTTCGCTGTCTTGGATCTCATCATTCATACCCTCGTAGTTTATGATAACCCTAATGTTAGCGAATGGGTCTCGTCCTTCATACAGGATCTTTTCTTTTCCCTTTTCGCTATCCGCCTCATGCTTGAGGGCTTTTCTTTCATTGACAGGTATAATTGGAGGAAACAGCATGGCTAATACCACAGTAGGGATCTTCCTCATTGGTTTTACCCATCCGGCATTAGTAAGATTTGGCAAAAGTATGGTGGAAGCATGAGCCTTGGGATGCTTATGCGGGTACCTGTAATTTGCCCTGGATAAATATCTCAATCCTGCTCTCCTAGTTTGACTCGGGATTTGCACGGGACTCTTGATACCTTATTGATTCTTTCCTAACCCTTCTCCAGGTTGGAAACCCAAAGATACCATTTCCTGGCCCACTGCCATTACTTCGGTGGAAACCTTAGGCTTCAGAGCTGGTGCCCCAATAGGTAGGAACTGGGTATCGTTCACCTCCAGGGCTTGAAAACTTGCAGGTTCAATACCTGCATCCAGGCTGATCACTGGCATATCTCCCTGTATGCAGACAGGGTATTCTGATTCGGTATTGACCGTGATTAGGTTGCCATTGATAATGTACTTGAGCTGTTGATGGAGAGTGGATGGCACTGCCCCTGCTATGTGAATCCAGGGCCTACCCAACAACAAGTTGTATCCAGTGGCTATGTTGAGCACCTGAAAGGATACATAGAAAGTAGGTGGACCAATCTCCAAGGGTAGCTCTATTTCTCCCATAGCTTGGCATCGTGATCCATCAAAAGCTCGGATGACTACATGACTGGTCTTGATCCGGTTTGGGTTGATCTTCATTCTTTCCAAGGTATCGTAGGGACAGATGTTGAGGGATGATCCTCCATCTATGAGCACTCATCCGATCACATACTCGGAAGACATCACAGCTAAATGTAGGGACTTATGATGGGTCGTTCCTTCTGCAGGGATATCATCGTCAGTGAAGGATATCACATTGTTGTTAAAAATGTGTTCCACTATATGACGGAATTTCTCAGCATCCACTGTCTTTGGCAGATGGGCTTTTTCTAGTACCTTCACTAGAACGTTGCGATGATCCACTGAGGATAAGACCAAGTCTAGGATAGACATTTGCTTGGGTGCGTCTTTCAAATCTTGCACCACCTTGATTTCATTGTGTCCCATCTTGTTGAGGAACTCTTCGATTTTCTCTTCAGCTACCTTTACTTTGGTTTTAATGACTGGCTTGATCACCCGTTGAGGCAGGTATAATGGATTGTCCTTTGGCACAATGGAAATGTTGTTTGAGGTGGACCCTTCATCATTCCCATAGTTCCATGGGACTCTCTTCAGACTAATAATTGGATACGGGGGTCTGAAGGTCGACATCAAAGGCTCGGGTGTTACCACCTTCACAGGATTTTATATTTCTTGGACCCCTTTC
Source organism: Panax stipuleanatus (assembly GCA_020205555.1). Lineage (NCBI taxonomy): Eukaryota > Viridiplantae > Streptophyta > Magnoliopsida > Apiales > Araliaceae > Panax > Panax stipuleanatus. The sequence goes on from CM035115.1 coordinate 31,092,299, forward strand.
CCTTGAAGTACTAAGGATTTGAGGGTTGACTCCTTATCATAGGAGATGACAGCCACTGTGTTCTGGTTCCATACAGTGGGGATCCAGAGAGTGTCATTATCTGGAAGATAGAGAATTTGATTTCTTATCAATTCCCTGCTTTCAATCATGTCTTGAATCAGGTTACGAAGGGCCCAGTAATCCTCGGTATCATGGCCGGGTGACTGGGAATGGTACTGACATATTTGGTCAGGTTTGAATTTTCTGGCTTGAGGGTTCAATAGAGGTAACAAGTCTGCAACCATTCCCTCGTTGATTAACATCTGGAGGATTTCTTTCATCGACTGGTTTAGGTTGGTGAAGTTCCTCTGAAATAGGAATTTCCTTCCAGTTTGGACACTTGCTTCTTCAACCCCCTTGTCAGTCCAGGATTCATGCTCATGAAACCGGTTATGATCCCTCATGGGATTGATCTCTGGTGTGGGAGGTTGATCGATATCAAACTGGTTGACCCGTTTGATCATTTTTTTGGTGATCTGATGCTGGTAGACGACCAGTTCTGTAAATTGCTCGATTTGTTCCTTGATAGACCGGCTATGATCCTGTATGGGATTGATCTCCAGTGTGGGAGGACACTCGATGTCAGATCGATTAGACCATTTGATCATCTTCCTGGTGATCTGATGCTGGTAGACGACTAATTCTGATAACTGTTCGATCTGCTCTTTGATAGATTTGATCTCCTGCTCTATCAGGAATCGCCTTTCTGAAATTTCCCAACTGTCTGGGGTGCTATTGTTCGATGGAGTTGATTCTCCCACATAACGGAGGTACTTGGATCCTTCTCCACTTGTGGTGCTGATCATATTGACATTCTCCTCTTTATGTTGTGGAAGAGGAGGATTGTCCTGCACATGAGGTTGCTCAGGCTTTGTTACCACAATCTCTCCGTTGTCAATCAAGTCTTGAATTTTGTGCTTGAGAGACCAACAGTCTTGAGTGTCATGGCCTGGGGATCCGGAGTGATAAGCATACTTCTTGCTTGGGTCAAAATTCCGTCCATTAGTGTTGGTTGGTGGAAGGAGTTGGACAATTTTCTTCTAAGCTGTAAAAAGTTTGAATACGTTCTCAAGTGAATCCCCTAGAGGGGTGAAAGTTCTTCTACACCTGACCTCCATGTTTTTCTGGAATGGAGGGTTTGAAGGCTGTGCTGGATTTTAAAAAGGGGTATAATTCCTCCTTTGAATGGGCATACTATTTGACTCGTCCCTTGGATTTTGCCCTTGCAATACTAAGTACACTTCTTCATCTTTCTTCTTATGTACCCTCCGGGGATTACTCTCGTAATTTCCAGACTGGATGTGTTCAGCGACAGCTTCGAGGGCGGTTAGATCTTTTATCTTCCCGGATTTGATCCCCATTTCTGCCATTTCGCCGTGTTTAATCATTTTAGAGAAAGGTTTTCCTATGCCTGCTAGGACCCTTTCGTAATACAGAGCTTCTTGAATGTCAATGAAGGTCATGACTATCTCATACTCAGTCATGGCTGGGACAACTTGTGCTGCAACCCGCCTCCATCGTTGGGCATACTCTCTGAATGATTCAGTGTTCTTTTTCTTGATCTTAGTTATTTCGTATCTGTCTGGAGCCAGCTGAGATTGAAAGCTATATTTACTGAGGAAGGCATGGGCCAATTCTTCCCAGTTATGAATCTTAAAGTTGTCTAGACAGGCATACCAGGCTCTGGCTTCTCCAGTCAGACTCTTCTGGAATAGTTGCATTCGAAGCTTCTCATCCTCTGCATAGGATCCGAGTTCTCCGATGAATATTTTTAGATGTGTATAAGTATTTCTCGAAATCGAGCGTTCTGAACTTCTCGGGATAACGAGCCCCGGGGAAAATACAGAGGTCAGAGTAATTGACACTGTCGAATGCCCCAGTCCCTTTGATAGACCCAAGAGTCTCCTCCATTTGTTGTACTTTCTTTATGATGTCACCGACCTCCTGTTCTTTGTTGAGGGCGATGATTTCAGGAGTTTTGTTGGTTCTGTCCTGGTTCTGTGGTCCAGGAATCTGAGTCTTGGCCTTTTCGATCTCTTAACTACCACCACTACCACTAGGTACTCCTGGTTCTGTGTGAGCTTGGGCTTGCTTCCCTTTAAGGGCCTTGCATTGCTCTCTCAGAAAATCGGCTAATTCAGCTATCTGATTTCTTATTCCTTCGAACTCTTCCCTAGATACAGGGGTGGATTCTGGTTGAGCACTCGAAGTCATGTCCGTGGATGGACCTAGTGCTTTCTTAGACTTAGACCTAGTAACATGACCAATTTTTCACCTACAACAAAACGTAGGCGTGTCAATTTCCTGCGGTAGGTAGGGATGGGATGCATGATGTGTTTTTTATTTTTATCCTGCAAAATTGAGGTTAGTTATTTTGATGACAGGATGACAAGAGTTAAATATTGAAAATTGGACATTGAATTGAAAGAGAAAGGCATGAAGAGACTTCCCGTCGGATTTGGTTAATCAGAGGCTGACCTATCTTAGGTTACTCTCGTGTTTGGCTTTTTGGCATGAAGGTCCCCAGATCAACACAATCTACTAGAGGGGAAATTAATCCGATCTTTCAACTGGAGCAAATCTGGGTGGTGCATTTTCATGAGCCCTAGAGACTTAGCCGATCCCCAGAGACATTACTTATCACCGACGGGTTTTGCCTCCTTGTGAGAGGAACACAACATACATTCACATACATCGTGCCTTACCGTTATGCACATGATGACAGTTGGTGCGAAACACTAATATGGGTGCGAAGCAGTAAAAAATAGGAAAGCATTCATTCACATCCATTCAATGCAAAGATACCGAATTCACGTATTCATTCAATGTGGAGATGCAGAATTCACGCATATAGTTTTAAAAGGAAATATTTGAAAAGATTGGAAAGCGGCCTAAGCCCTCTACTTTCCCCAGCAAAGTCGCCACCTGTCGACGTCGGTTAAAAAATCTGCGGGTCGGATCACAACCCGGATCTTTTATCTCTTTTTCTAAGTTATCTCTACCCTCACTCTTTTTATTTGCGAAAAATTTTTTGAAGGGTTTTTTAAGAAAAAGACCAACATGTATCATATCGACAATTTGAACATTTTAAAGAGTCGCCAGTTGGTAGATTTGAAAATGGTTGTACCAACTCAACCGAGTTTTGTTTGAAAGAGGCCCAATTGTTGGACACTGTCGAAACTTGATCTTTAAAAACAAAGTTTTGAGCTCGGGGGCTTGGTTAAGTGTGGAAAAGGTGTTAGGCACCCCACAACTCCCTTGTAAACACGGTAACGCATCTTTTCAATATTTCTCTTAAAACTAAAATGCATGTGTGAATGCTGTTCGAAAATTGGGCCTATGTTTGATTGATTGAAATTAATGCTTTGCTTCGTTGAACCTATATACGAAGGGTTTGATTTGATTTGAAAATAGCCTTTGATTTGATATGCAAAAGTGTTTAATTTGATTTGCAAAAGCTTTTTCCTTTGATTGAACTTGAAAATGATGTTTTGAAAGCTGGTTTATCAAACCCTAACGCTGACATAGGAATTGAAGCCTGTTGATACTTCTAATTTTTATCTTTTTAGCCTTAAAGCTTGCATTTGAACGGTGATTTATCGGGCTGCGAAGCATCCTCAACCACAACATATATACAAATGTCGGTCTCCTTATGGGTATGATAGCCATCGGAGGGACGCTGACACGGCAAACCATATTTTCACTATGTTGAGACCTTAAATTCGGATAACCGTTTTAAGGTCTTTGTATGTACATTTTACAGAAAAACTAGAAGGGTACATTCATAAATTGGAGTTTGTCCATCGTGAGAATCAGATTCTGATCAGTTTGATCGTAAATCCCATGATTCCTAGGCTCACATATGAGTAGCCCATAAACCTGCACAGTTCAAATTTGCAAAGAAACAGACATATCCCAAGATTGCCAGAATCGAGGATTCATTCAGTAAATTTCGATTCACACAGCCAAAGCATCTCGTTCCCACTAGATAGCAATCTAAGGGACGTGAAGTTGCTTTTGTAACTGAAAATGCCGATTCATATCAATTGAACATTTAAAGCATTAATTAAATAAAAAGCAAGTAATAGCAATATATATACACAGTTATATATATATATATATATATATATATAACTTTAAAAGGGCGATGGGTTTTCACTCGCAGACCGGAACTGGAATTGAAATATATATATTTATAAAAATTGTAAATAGTCACGAAATGATCCATGCTTAACAAAAATGAAATATATATATATATATATATATATATATATATATATATAAATAGTAAAAAGGGCGATGGGTTTTCAAGTCGGTGCCCGTCTTGGAATGGAAATTGACATAAAAGTAGTCAACCAATGACTGGGAAGATCACCCAGTATGGTGAGGAGTGCAAAAGCAGTAAAAAGACCACGAAATGATCCAGGCCGGACAGAAATATATATATATATATATATATATATATATATATATATATATATATTGACAAAAACGTAGTCAACCAAGACTGGGAAGAGAACCTAGTGGTGGTGAAGGCTGCTTATATATGCCTAAATATATATAAAAGCAGTAAACTACCTCGGATTTGACATACGGGCTTGACAGAATCAAAATGTTAGTATATATACAGTTGAACAAACACAAAAAAGGACCAAACTCGGACTGGGAAGATAACCCAGTCCGGCGAAGTTGCCAAAACAAAGAATTTAGAGCATTGAAGCTGATGGAGCTAACGGATCGTCAATCCGAGTTGTAGAAATGCCAGAAGATGAGTTTATGTACAAAAATGTACCAAATTTTGACGAAAACGGCCACGGAACTAAGTTCCGGGCATATTTAGAAAACAAAACTTAACGTGCAAGTGTATAAAAGTACGAAGAAGTAATATAAACTTGTTGATCATAAAAAATACTCATAATGGACTGCTACACAAGCTTTTTGCCAAATCCTAGGCTCTATACGTCCAAATATACTGGTTATTTTCTGATATGTGGTAGTATGTGGGTATATCTACGTGTTAGAGTAAAAAAAATTGGGTTTAGAAGAGGTGAAAAAGTCAGAAAATCAAACGGGCAGAGGTTCGCTGCGTTTCAGAATTCTTGAAAATGAGGGGGGGTGGCCTCATATTTATAAACTAGGGAGCCTCAGATCTACCTGTTGCTACCACAGGTAGAGGTACGGCTCCCCTGGTGGGGCCCACCCATCCGGCTTGGTCGTCTCAAAGTATGTGCACTCCGAGAAACGGCAGGACGAAGTCGAAACTTTCTAACTTTTGATCGGAGCGTCCGTTTGAGGCGTGCTATACCTTTTCGAAAAGCCCTTACCGAGAGTGTAACAATGACATAGGATAAAACATTTCCTGGGTCCAAGAAGATGGGTTCATAACCAGATCTTCGATTCCCCGTAGTTTGTCCGTTGAGCTATCTTGCGATGCTTGCACTCGGGATCGTCGTTATGGTTCGTTCTGACCTTGATGGCATCAATTCGGCTTAAGTTTGACCGAATTGTCTTAGAGTTGGTAAAATAACCATTTTCCCCCTCCCGAGGTTGCCTTTAGTGTCGGCATGGCCTTTGGTTGACTTCCGAAAATTGTTTTCAAGACTTGGATCCCATTCGAGTCTGTTTGTCCTCAGTGTTACCTTTGAGGCTGAGTTGGCCGTTCCAGGTTTTCCTCTAGAGGTTTTGTGGAGCTTCAAGTTCATCTATGAACTTGACTTGACTTCCCAGGTTGTGACCGGGGTTGACCTGTACTTTCCGGATTAAGACCGGGGCTGAATTAACATCCCAAGATTAGTAATCGAGGCTGATTTGATGGTCTAATATTGAGATTGGGGTTGATCTGAAGGTCTGATTGGAGATCGAAGTTGATTTAATGGCCTGATATTGAGACCGGGGTTAATCTGACGATCCGATTAGAGATCGGAGTAAATTTGATGGCCCGATATTGAGATCGAGGTTGATTTGACTGTTCGATTAGAGATCGGAGTTGATTTGATGGCCCGATATTGAGATCGGGGTTGATCTGACTGTTCGATTGAAGATCGGAGTTAATATATTGGCCCGATACTGGGATCAGGATTGATTTGATGGTCATACTGAGATCGGGGTTGATCATAGTTGATTTGATGGCCCAATATTGAGATCGGGGTTGATGTGACTGTCTGATTGGAGATCGGAGTTGATTTGATGGCCCGATATTAAGATCAGGGTTGATCTGACTGTCCGATTGGAGATCGGAGTTGATTTGATGGCCCGATATTGAGATCGGGATTGATTTGACAATCCGATTGGAGATCGGAGTTGATTTGATGGCCCAATATTGAGATCAGGGTTGATCTGACGATCGGATTGGAGTTGATTTGACGACCTGATATTGAGATCAGGGTTGACTTGATGGTTTTGATTGGAGATCGGAGTTGATTTGATGGCCCAATATTGAGATTGGGTTTAATCTGACGGTTCGATTAAAGATCGGAGTTGATTTGATGGCCCAAAATTGAGATATGGGTTGATTTGAAGGTCCGATTGGAAATCAGAGTTGATTTGATGGCCCGATATTGAGATCGGGGGGATCTAATGGTCCGATTGGAGATCGGAGTTGATTTGATGGCCTAATATTGAGAACGGGGTTGATCTTAAGGGTCTGATTGGAGATCGGAGTTGATTTGATGGCCCGATATTAAGATCGGGGTTGATCTGGCGGTCCGATTGTAAATCGGAGTTGATTTGATGGCCCGATATTGAGATCGGGGATGATTTGACGGTTCGATTAGAGATCGAAGTTGATTTAATGGCCTGATATTGAGATCGGGGTTTATCTGACTGTCCGATTAGAGATCTTAGTTGATTTGATGGCCCGATATTGAGATCGGGGATGATCTGACGGTCCGATTGGAGATAGGAGTTGATTTGATGGCCCGATATTGAGATCAGGGATGATCTAATGATCTGATTGGAGATCAGAGTTGATTTGATGGCCCGATATTTAGATCGGGGATGATCTGAACGTCCGATTGGAGATCAGAGTTGATTTGATGGCCCGATATTAAGATCGGGGTTGATCTGACGGTTTGATTGGAAATTGGAGTTGATTTGATGGCCCGATATTGAGATCGGGGTTAATCTGACGGTTTGATTGGAGACCGGAGTTGATTTGATGGCCCGATATTAAGATCAGGGTTGATCTGACGGTCCGATTGGAGATCGGAGTTGATTTAATGGCCCGATATTGAAATTGGGGTTGATCTGACGGTCCGATTGGAGATCAGAGTTGACTTGATGGCCCGATATTGAGGTCGGGGTTGATCTGACGGTTCGATTGGACATCGGAGTTGATTTGATCGCCCGATATTAAGATCAAGGATGATCTGACGGTCCGATTGGAGATCGGAGTTCATTTGATGGCCCGATATTGAGATCAGGAATGATCTGACGGTACGATTGGAGATCGGAGCTGATTTGATGTCCCGATATTGAGATCGGGGTTGACCTGACGGCCCGATTGGAAATCAGAATTGATTTGATGGACTGATATTGAGATCGGGGTTGATCTGACGATCTGATTGGAGATCGAAGTTGACTGGAGTACCGATATTGGTGATCGAATTTGACTGGAGTACCGATATTGGTGATCGAATTTGACTGGAGTACCGATATTGGGGATCGAATTTAACTGGAGTACCTATATTGGTGATCGAATTTGACTAGAGTACCGATATTGGTGATCGGATTTAACCAGAGTACCGTTATTGGTGATCGAATTTGACTGGAGTACCGATATTGGTGATCGAATTTGACTAGAGTACCGATATTGGGGATTGAATTTGACTGGAGTACCGATATTGGGGATCGAAGTTGATTTGATGGCCCGATATTGAGATCGGGGTTAATCTGACGGCCCGATTAGAGATCGGAGTTAATTTAATGGCCCGATATTAAAATCGGGGTTGATCTGACGATCTGATTGGAGATCGGAGTTGATTTAATAGCCCGATATTGAGATCGGGGTTGATCTGACGGTTCGATTGGACATCGAAGTTGATTTGATCGCCCGATATTAAGATCAAGGATGATCTGACGGTCCGATTGGAGATCGGAGTTCATTTGATGGCCCGATATTGAGATCAGGGATGATCTAACGGTCCGATTGGAGATCGGGGCTGATTTGATGGACCGATATTGAGATCCGAGTTGACCTGACGGCTCGATATTGAGATCGGGGTTGACCTGACGGCCCAATTGGAAATCGGAGTTGATTTGATGGACTGATATTGAGATCGGGGTTGATCTAACGCTCTGATTGGAGATCGGAGTTGACTGGAGTACCGATATTGGTGATCAAATTTGACTGGAGTACCGATATTGGTGATCGAATTTGACTGGAGTACCGATATTGGGGATCGGATTTGACTGGAGTACCTATATTAGTGATCGAATTTGACTGGAGTACCGATATTGGTGATCGAATTTGACCGGAGTACCGTTATTGGTGATCGAATTTAACTGGAGTACCGATATTGGTGATCGAATTTGACTAGAGTACCGATATTGGGGATCGAATTTGACTGGAGTACCGATATTGGGGATCAGATTTGACTGAAGTACCGATATTGGTGATCGGATTTGATTGGAGTACCGATATTGGTGATCGGATTTGAACGAAGTACCGATATTGGGGATCGAATTTGACTAAAGTACCGATATTGGGGATCGGATTTGACTGGAGTACCGATATTGGTGATCGAATTTAACTGGAGTATCGATATTCGTGATCGAATTTGACTGGAGTACTGATATTGGTGATCGGATTTGACTGGAGTACCAATTTTGGTGATCGAATTTGACTGGATTACCATTATTGGTGATCGAATTTGACTGGAGTACCGATATTGATGATCGGATTTGACTAGAGTACCGATATTGGTGATCGAATTTGATTGGATAGATTTGCTTTGCCCTCCTATAGTGTTTGTAATAGGGGCGAATTTTGAGTGTCTACACTTCTCTTTCATGTATTAATTGATAACTAAGCATATAGGATGATCTTAGTGTTGGTTTGTATTAAAATTTTAAAATTCCCTTTTGTTACGCTTTCGCTTTATTTACGCAATTTGATTTCGTAATCGCGCTACATACAAACTTAACACTTACTACAGTGGATAGATGCTCACTATCTAACACTAAATATTTTTGAGTATAAATATTACAAACTCACAATACTGGCAACCAGATCGTTCTCAGGAAAGAGGGGGTCTTTTGTATAAACGGCGAACAATCAAATAACTCATTTTCTCAACAGAACTCACTAGACATTGACAATAATGCTAACTGACCTAATAATATAATATCAAATAATATGAGTTAATGTGTCGTGATAATTATTGATTTAATAATATGAAATAATGTGTAGTTGCTATTGTAACCATTATTAAGTTAAAATAATATGCAATTGTTACCGTAAAAATTATTGAATTAATAATTATGAAACACTGTGCAATATTGCGTACTACTTTGTAACATCGCGTACTAATGTAGAGTACCGCGTGTGTACTACTGTACTTTTATCACCGGGCATTTAAACAGTCAAAGGTGATAGTACCGTTGACAATTTTTATTAAAAGTGTTATTTTTATCATTTTCAGTATCCAACAATTACATCGTTGTGGGGCCACCAATAATTGGTTGATTCGGCGCCGTCTTACTTTACCTAATCCTCAACAGAACGAATATTTTTCGACAAAACGAATATTCTCCGATATACTTTTTATTTTATATTTTGCACATATCACCCTTAACTTTATCATTTTATCAATTTAACACCTTACTATTGGCATAATAATTATAAGAAAATTAAAATTCCCTTTATTAAAGTCTTACAATCTCCACTCCTTATGAAATTTTGTCCCCAAAATTTACGTACGTACTTGGCATTCCGAAGAGATATATAATGATACTTACCTTTCATTTCAGATTCTAGCTCCCAGGTCATTTCCTCTGTATCATAATTCCTCCATAGAACTTTGATTTTGCGAGAGGATATAGTCGAGCTATGTAGCCACAAAACTAAGGTTAGTTAAAGAAACTGGCATATCACTTCCTGTCTCCACATTTAAATCGCTAACGAAATTTAACTTAGGTAGGACACACTAATAAATGATTATATTCGTCTCTTCCCTCCTAATTCTAATCTCAGATCTCCACCATATATCATATCCCTAAACTTTGATAGTAACTGTGATGTACCCAAATTCAGATTTATACCACCCAATTTGATTCGTCAAAATACTACAAACATAATTTTTCTTATTTAAAACTATTATAACGTCGTACAAAATACAACAACACGCACCTTGTGACGCTCCAAATTCGGGTCTACACCACTCTATTTGGTTCACCAAAATCAATTATTACAACACCATGAAAATACGACAACACAAGTATTTTAAGTTCTCATTACAATTATTGTGTCGCAAATAGTACGACTGTAAGACCCTGAATTTTATGAAATAAAAGTATTTAATTTTCTTATAATTACTATTCTATTCAGTAAATGGTTAAATTGATAAAAGGTTATGGTTAAGGGTGATATGTGCAAATTTTACAAAGTAAGCAAGTTAGCATAAAATATTCGTTGTGTCGGGGAATATTCGTTTGGTAGGAGAATATTTTTTTTGTCGAAAAATATTCGTACGACGGCGCAGTCATTGGTGGACCCCACAACGGAATAACTGTCGGATATAGAAAGCGACATAAATAACATTTTAAAAAATAGCGGCAAAACTTTTACCGTTAAACTGTTGAAATACCCGGTGATAAAAATACAGTAATACGCGTTGTTGCACAACAGCACACGGTATTGCACAGTAATTTCTAATTATTGATTCTTACATAAGAAGTCACTTATTCAATAATTATTACAGTAATTACTGTTCAGTATTTTATATTATTGATTCAATAATTGTTACATTGATAATTGCATATTCTTTTATATTATTAATTCAATAATTGTCACAATAATCACTGCACAGTATTTTATATTATTAAATCAATAATTGTCACTCCTATTATTGGAATGATATTATTAGATAGCATTATTGTGACGCCCCCAGAATAGGTCCAATCAACCCAACTCATTCTGAGTCGCCAAACACATGGTACAGAATCCAAATACAAACTTTTATATCAAAAGGTAGTGAGCAGGACGACCATACAAGCTGTGAGTGTCAATACAAATCGTATATAATACGAAATATAAACACTCAAATTCAGTCCTCAATAGTTACAAATATTTTCACGCTATTATACAAAAATAGTGAGGACTACTACTACTCTAACTCTGCCCATCACTCTGTTCCCCGACTAGTCCCTGCAACATTTTCATTTTCTGAAGAGGACAATAGATGAAAAGGGTGAGCTCAACTAGCCCAGTAAAGAATATTATGACTAAGATAATGCAGAATAATTTATCGTTAATCTTCAACAAATCAGATAAAATATTATGGACAACAAGTTTTAGATCAACAACTGCAGCGGAATTAACAATGCATCAGAAGAGTTAAATAAGAAATAATTTCTATTATCTTCTATGATTTAAAAGTCCATAATCAATATTTTATCCCTGTAACATCAATCAATATATATCTTGAATCAAATATTCATCTTTGCACTACGGGCCAAAGATATTTATTTGTATCACCAGTTGGTCATGTTCATCTCAAAACCTGTCCATCTTTGCACTACAGGCCAAAAATATTCATCAGGTAATCATTCATCTTTTTACTACAGGCCAAAGATATTCATCAAATAATCATCCATCTTTGCACTACATGCCAAAGATATTCTTTTGTATCACCATTTAAGACTGAAGATGATGAAGAATATTTTAAAGAAAGAATCCAGTGAGATAAAAGACAAAAATTAGGGATTCGTAATTTAGTTTATCCAAGTTCAAGAATACTCCATAATAATCAATTGTGGAGCAAAATTCAATAATGAAGACCAAAACTTGGATTCAATCAAAGATAGAAACCATAATAGCCAACTTGGACAAAGAAAAGAAAATTTAATTTTTCTGTGAATAGTACCGTATTCGTGAATAGTGCCGTATACGTGAATAGTATCGTATACGTGAATAGTAACCCCAATATGAAAAGATAAAAATTTCACAATAAAATTCATACCAATATTTCGGTGTCATGATATTGAAAGAAATAACATTATTTTTGAAAAAATAACATCCCTTACCTCAAAAGACAAGTACTTCTGACTGAAATATCGGATATAATGCTGAAGAAAACTTGTATTGTATAGCACCACTCAAAGTATCGAAATACTCACAAAAATAAGCTCGATATTATAGAGAAAGAAACTTCTAATTCTGGTGTGATTTTCAATTCTAACCTAAGCACCCTATTAATAGAAAAATGCTTAGAACGCCAAAGCAGAAAATTTAATAAAATAATATTTTATAAAAAAAAATTCACGCCCATCCCTTGACCAAATTCATCAACACACCAATGGGGCCTACCAACATTTAAAAAACATTTTTCTTTTAAAAAATATTTATAATCCCAAAAATTAATTCAGACCCAATATTCTGGAACTTCTATAATTCATAAAAAAAATAGCCCTTTATCAGAAAAATACGAATCTTATGTCCATTTTATAGAAAATTTAATTTTTTACAACTTTGTAGAAGAAAGTTTTTTCAAATTTCGAACGAAAAGTGACCGAAATTTACATACAGATGATTTTCCACACCTCCATTCCGACAAAATACTGAAAAAAATATCAGCACTAATTCCTTCATTTATATCCACATTGAATAAATATTTCCTTATCATATAAATCAACAATTAATTATTCACAAATAATATTACACAACTACAATATTGACAACCAGGTGGTTCCTAGGTAAGAGGGGTCCTTCCGATAAGGATTTCTCCTTACTGGCGCGCAATTAACTAACCCATTTCCTAGATAGAACTTCCTTAGACATTGCCAATAATGCTATCTAATAATATTATTCAAATTATTGATTTGATAATGGAAAATACTGTGCAGTGACCATTATTGAATTAACAATAATATAAAATACTGTGCAATACCGTGTGCTACTTTGCAACAACGCGTATTACTTTACTTTAACCTCCGGGTATTCCAACAGTGTTAACGATAACAACTACGCCGTTATTTTTAAAAAACTCATTCGTGTCATTTTCTTCATCCGACAGTTTTTTGTTATGGGGCCCACAAATGGCTGCGTCGTCGTACGAATATTCTCCGACAGCAAGAATATTCCACGACCAACCGAATATTCCCCGACAACAATGAATATATTATAACTACTTGCTTATTTTAAAATATTTGCGCATTTTACCCATAACTTACCACATCTATCAAATCAACCCCTTACTATTCAAAATAATATATAGAGGAAATTCAATTTTATTCATAAAAAGTTGGGGTCTTACAATTATTGACAATATCTAGAAAGTTCTGTCGAGGAAAGTGGTTAGGTTATATAATTGCGCGCCAATGAAGAGAAATTCTAATTGCAAAGCCCCCTCTTTCCTGGGAACGACCTGGTTGTCATTATTATGATTCTGTAATATTATTTGTGAATAATAATTAATTATTGATAAAAATGATAAGGAAATATTTATTCAATTGAGATATAAATGGAGGAATTTTTAGCGAAAGAGACAATTGTTAAAAATTGATATTTTATCTTTTCTGATAAAATAATTCATTCAAATATTTTATTATAATATTACATTATACGTGTATAATGTGATAATATAATAATATAATTTTATAATTTAGATGATAATATTTTTATAATAAATTCATGGTATATGAATAAATGAGGTGGAAGAGAGAAAATGAAATTCAGAATTCTTTTTAATAATTATAAATGTTTTAATATATATATATATATATATATATATATATATTTATAATAAATCATGGGTTGAGCTTTTCTCTCTTCCCGAATCTTGTAACTCTTTTTCACGGAGCAACACGTAACAGTACATGATCCCCAATATTAAATTTCACGTCCTTTCAATGAAGATCCGTATAACTCTTTTGTCGATACTGTGACGTTTGTATATGTTGTCGGATCATTTGGATCTTTTTCGTAGTCATACGTACTAACTCCGGTCCAAAAATGTTGCTTCACCCACCTCATCCTAACATACTGGAGAACGACACTTTCGCCCATACAACATCTCGAATGGAGCCACGCCTATACTTGCCTGATATTTGTTGTTGTAAGAGAATTCCACCAATGATAGGTACTTATTCCAACTCCCTTTGAAGTCTAGAACACAGAATCTCAATAGATCTTCAAGAGTTTGAATAGTCCTTTCCGATTACCCGTCTGTTTGAGGATGATATGCCGAACAGAATCGTAAATCCGTGCCCATAGCTTTCTGCAAACTTACCCAAAATTGTGAAGTGAATCTTGGGTCACGATCCGAAACTATGGATACTGGCATGCCATGCAACCTCACAATCTCATTCACGTACATACGAGCAAGACGCTCAAGGGAATAAGACTCCCGTATCAGCAAGAAATGAGCAGACTTGGTTAATCTATCAACAATAACCCAAATCGCATCTATGCCTTGAGAAACCTTGGGAAGACCCATAACGAAATCCATGGTAATGTGTTCCCACTTCTGTAAAACCCCAACTTTTATGAATTAAAAAATTGAATTTCCTCTATATATTATTTTTAAATAGTAAGGTGTTGATTTGATGAATGTGATAAGTTATGGGGTGATTTGTGCAAGTTTTACAAAGTAAGCAAGTGGCTATAAAATATTCATTGTGTCGGGGAATATTCGTTTGGTCGGAGAATATTCTTTTTGTCTGGGAATATTTGTCGGATGAAGAAAATGACAAAAATAAATTTTTTTAAAAATAACGGTGTGGTTGTTACCTTTAAAACTGTTGAAATACCTGGTGGTTAAAATACAGTAATACGCGGTGTTACACAGTAGCACACGGTATTGCACAGTAATTCTAATTATTGATTCTTACGTAAGAAGTCACTACTCAATAATTGTTACAGTAATTACTATTCAATATTTTATATTATTGATTCAATAATTGCTACATTGATAATTACATAATATTTTATTGATTCAATAATTGTCATTGCACAGTATTTCAAATTATCAAATCAATAATTCAAAGTATTTGAATAATATTATTAGATAGCATTATTGACAATGTCTAAGGAAGTTCTGTCGAGGAGGGGTTATTTAATTGCGCGCCAGTAAGGAGAAATCCTTATCGGAAGGCCGCCTCTTTCCTGGGAACGACCTGGTTGTCAATATTGTAGTTCTGTAATATTATTTGTGAATGATTAATTATTAATTTATATGATAAGAAAATAATTATTTTTGTGGATATAAAAGAAGGAATTAGTGCTGAGGTATTTTTATTAGTATTGGTTGTTAATATTGTGAATTATAATATTAATGATGAAAAAATATTATTAAAAATGTATTTTGTGAAGCCAAGTGAATTGAGATAAATAGAGGGGTTTTTATTGAAGTATTTGTTGTAAGTTTTGCTTATTATATGGACCCCCACTTACCCATTTTCTCAAAACTTTCAGTAGAAGTTATTTCAATTTTATTTTTTATATATATATATTAAATAAATTTGAAATGGGGGGGGGGGGGGGGGGGGTTGGGAGAACTTTGTCGGGAGGGAGTGTTATTATTATTATTATTATTATTATTATTATTATTATTATTATTATTATTATTATTATTATTATTATATATATATATATTATATTATATTTAAAATTTTGTTTTATTAGAATATTTTATTGCACAGTAATGAATAGTAAAAATCAAAAAATCAGTTTTCCTCTGTCGAATTCATCCGGGAGTTTTCTAAACTGTGCATCCGTCATTTTTTCTAAATAGTATCATTCCATTCTTCTATAAATAGGATGATTAGTTTAGAAATGAAAATCACACCAGAATCAGAGAATTCTAATTCTATATTATTGAGCGTATTTCTTTTGAGTTTAAGAAAACTTTGAGTGTTGTAAATAGTGCAAGTTTTCTTCAAGAATATATCCACTATACCAGTCAGAAATACTCTCCTTTTAAGGTAAGAGATGTTATTTTCTTTCGTAAATGATGTTATTCTTTTCAATATCATTATACCAAAATATTGACATGGATTTTATTATGAAATTCTTACTTTTTTCGGCGGAGTTACTATTCACGTATACGGCACTATTCACAAAAAAATTAAATTTTCTTCTATTTGTCCAAGTTGGCTATTATGGGTCCTATCTTTGATTGGATCCAAGTTTTGATCTTTATTCTTGAATCTTGCCCCACAAAGTATCATTATGGAGTATTCTTAAACTTGGATAAACTAAATTACGAATCCCTAATCTTTGTTCTTTATCTCACTGGATTCGTTATTTATATTGTTTTTCATCATCCTCAGTCCTAAATGGTAATATAACTGAATATCTTTGGCCTGTAGAGCAAAGATGAATGATTACCTGATGAATATCATTGGCCCGTAGTGCAAAGATGGACAGGTGTTGAGATGAATATGACCAACTGGTGATACAAATGAATATCTTTGGCCCGTAGTGCAAAGATGAATATTTGATTCGAGATGTATATTGATTGATGTTACAGGGATAAAATATTGATGATGAACTTTTAAATTATAGAAGATAGTAGACTTTATTCTCTACTTAACTCTTCCAATGAATTGTTATTTTCGCTGCAGTTGTTGATCTAAAACTTATTGTCTATAATATTTTATCTGATTTGTTGAAGACAAACGATAATTTGTTTTTCATTTTCTTAGTCATAATATTCATTATTAGGCTAGTTGAGCTCACCTTTTTCATCTATTGTCCTCTTCAGGGAATGAGAATGTTGCGGGAACTAGCCGCCGGAACAGTGTGATGGTCAGAGTAGAGCAGTAGTAGTCCTCACTATTTTTGTAAAATAGTGTGATAATAATTGTAATGAGAACTTAGTTTGAGTGTTTATATTTTTTATATGTTTGTATTGACACTCACAGTTGTATGGTCGTATTTCTCACGACCTTTTGTTATAAAAGATTTGTATTTTGAATTCTGTACCATGTATTTGGCGACTCAGAATGGGTTGGTATTGAACCTATTTTGGGGGCGTGACAGTTGGTATCAGAGCTTAGGGATATGATCTCTGGCAGAGATCGAGGAATAGAACTAGGAGGGGAGAGACGAGTAGATCCTTCACTAGTGTGTTCTACCTAAGCTTATCTGGTATTTAATTAGTCAGTCGGAGCATAGGGTTAATATATGATATGTTAATTTGTTTAATTAACCCTTATTTTGTGGCAGTATTTGGGAATGACAGCTGAAAATTTAAGCAATGGAGTGAATGAGACCGTTGAGACACCTTTAATCACCAACCAGGAGAACGTGCAACAAGAAGGCGATACCACTGATCAGACGATGAACGATGGGATGTTTAGAAGCTTTTTGCAGTTCATGCAAAATCAGACGAGGGAGACTCGTGCGCAAAATACAGGTGGAAATAACAACTCGCGGCTTGTCACTGCTAAGCAGTTCAAAGAGTTGGGACCACCAGAGTTTCAGGGAAAGCCAGATCCAATCAAGACAGAGACGCGGGTTAAGCAAATTACTAAGATATTTGATGTCTTAGGATGCACGGAGGAACAGAAGGTTCCATTCGCCACGTTTATATTCCGTGGAGAGGCAGATTACTAGTGGGAATCTGTGAAGTGTACCCAACCTGCCGCACTCAAGATGTCTTGGGAGGAGTTCCAGAAACTATTCAATGACAAGTACTTTCCAGAAAGTATTCGTCATATGAAAGAGGTAGAATTTATTAAATTAGAATAGAACAACATGTCTGTGTCCCAGTACGAGGCTAAGTTCGCGGAGTTATCCTGGTTTGCATCTCATTTGGTGGATAATGAGGAACGTATGACGCGGATGTTTCTGAGAGGTTTGAAACCCAAAATTCGTCAATACCTCATTTCTCACAAACTTTGTTTATATTCAGATGTGGTGAACATGGCCCAATTGTTAGAACGAGATAATGATTATGTTCAACCAAGGGACAACAACCAAGGTCGTACCGATGGCAATAGTCATCGGAACAACGATAACCAGCAAGGAGGAAATTATCAGGCTAGAAGCGGTAACCACTCAGGTGGTAATCGTGGCTATGATAAAAGAAGAAGTGAGTCGGGGGGAGATTTCAAGAAGAGAAGGTACAACAATGACAACGTGAAAACGTCGACAGCAGCACCAGCATCAACTGTTTCTAGGGGAGAGAACGACTGCCGGTCATATGCTATAAATGCGGGCAAGAGGGACACATCAGTCCCAACTACACACAACAATTCAAGGTATGTTATAACTGTGGAAAGAAAGGTCATATAGCTCGAGATTGTCCTGTAGCGAAACCAAGTCCAGCGGGAGTGGTGATTTCAAATGTCGTCCCGGACAAGTCAAAGTCAGTGGTTCCTGAAAGAGCGTTTGTCGTGACTGCCCAAACCACGAGGAACCCAAATGAGGTGATCACGGGTAAGCTAATCATAAACTCTTGTGAAGTTTACACCTTATTAGACACCGGTGCTATCCATTCTTTTATATCACCTACTTGTACTCAACGTTTGAACTTGACACCTGAGAAATTAGACTTTGACTTATCTATTGAAACTCCGTTGGGAGAAACCTTCATTACATCCACAGTTTACAAATCTTGCTTGATTCAAAATTGGTACCCTCACCCTACTTGTTGATCTTATATATTTGAAAATACTTGCATTTGATGTGATTTTAGGAATTGACTGGTTAACCACTTATCATGCCAAAATTGATTGTTTTCGTAGAGTTGTTAGTTTTCATATTCCTAACCAATCTGTTGTGCGAATTCAAACAACCAAACCCCTAAAATTAATCAATGTCATTTCAAGTCATAAAGCTATTCGTTTATTGAAAAACGAATGTCAAGCTTTCTTAGCCCATGTCACTGATCTAAACCAGAATACGTCAAGTTTGAATGATATTTTTGTTGTTAATGAGTTTTCGGATATATTTCCCATAGAACTTCCCGGTTTATCCCCAGAACGTGAAGTTAAATTCTTTATTGACCTTGAACCCGATACAAAACCCATTTCTAAAACCCCATATCGAATGACTCCTATTGAACTTCAGGAGTTAAAGGTTCAACTACAGGTGTTGTTAGACATTGGTTTCATTCGTCCTAGTACATTTCCTTAGGGTGCTCCTGTTTTATTCGTAAAGAAGAAAGACGGGAGTATGTGACTTTGTATTGACTATCGGGAGTTGAACCATGTCACTATCAAGAATAGGTATCCGCTACCTTGTATTGATGACCTGTTCGACCAGTTGTAAGGTGCATAATTCTTTTCAAAAAATCGATCTTCGTTCTGGATATCATCAGTTGGAGATTAAAACTGATGACATTCCAAAGACCGTCTTTAGAACTCGATACGCGCATTACAAATTTTTAGTTATATTTTTTGAATTGACCAATGTCCATGCTGCATTCATGGACATGATGAACCGAATATTTGAGAAATATTTGGATCATTTCGTGGTTGTCATTATTGATGACATCCTAATATTTCTTTACTTAGAACGAACTCAATATGCGACAACGACGTTGGCTCAAGCTGTTGAAAGATTACGAAAAGCGAATGTGGTAGCTGACGCATTGAGTAGAAGATTGTATGCGTGAACGAGTGCGATGCTGGCAAAACAAATGCCTATGTTTTATGACGTACAAAGGATGGAGATAGAGTTAAAGACTCTAGGGACCCACGTGATGATGTCAAGTATACGCATAGAATTAGCTTTAATTGATAAAGTTAAAGCTACTCAAAATACAGACCCGGAGCTGATGAAGATGAAGAAGAACGTACACGAAGTTGCTATTTCAGAAGCGAGAATTGATGAAGAAGGAATACTTTGAGTCAACTCCAGACTTTGTGTTCCTAACGATCCTGATTTGAAGTATAGAATCATGATGGAAGCACATAACACACCGTTTGTAATCCATCCTGAAAGTACCAAAATGTATCGTGATCTTCGACATACATTCTGGTGGAGCAATATAAAGAGAGAGATCGCGGAGTTATCTCGAGGTGTTTAACGTATAAACGTGTCAAGGTGAAGCATCAAGAGCCCCCGGGCCTCTATCTGGTGACGTCTTGTGTGGGATACACCGAAGCCAGACTGTCCGTAGGGGACGCCGTTTTTGTACGATGGCAAACTGATAAGTACCATTGTGAGGTACTATGGTTGAAGCACCATGAGAGTCACAGTTGAAATCGAAGAAATGACCTGGGAATTAAAATCAAAAACAAAAACGAGGTATCCTCACCTTTTCGACATACCAGGTACATACGTCAATTTCGAGGACGAAATTTCATAAGGAAGGGAAGTTGTAAGACCCCAACTTTTATGAATAAAAAAATTGAATTTCCTCTATATATTATTTTTAAATAGTAATGTGTTGATTTGATGAATGTGATAAGTTATGGTGTGATTTGTGAAAGTTTTACAAAGTAAGCAAGTGGCCATAAAATATTCATTGCGTCGGAAAATATTCGTTTGGTCTGGGAATATTCTTTTTGTCGGGGAATATTCGTACGACGGCGCAATCATTTGTGGGCCCCATAACGGAAAATTGTCGGATAAAGTAAACGACAAGAATAAATTTTTCTAAAAATAACAGTGTGGTTGTTACCGTTAAAACTGTTGAAATACCCGGTGGTTAAAATACAGTAATACGCGGTGTTGCACAGTAGCACACGGTATTGCACAGTAATTCTAATTATTGATTCTTACGTAAGAAGTCACTACTCAATAATTGTTACAGTAATTACTGTTCAATTTTTTATATTATTGATTCAATAATTGCTACATTGATAATTGAATAATATTTTATTGATTCAATAATTGTCATTGCATAGTATTTTAAATTATCAAATCAATAATTCATAGTATTTGAATAGTATTATTAGATAGCATTTTTGACAATGTCTATGGAAGTTCTGTAGAGGAGGGGTTATTTAATTGCGCGCCAGTAAGGAGAAATCCTTATCGGAAGGTTCCCTCTTTCCTAGGAACGACCTGGTTGTAAATATTGTAGTTCTGTAATATTATTTGTGAATGATTAATTATTGATTTATATGATAAGAAAATAATTATTTTTATGAATATAAAAGAAGGAATTAGTGTTGAGGTATTTTTATCAGTATTGGTTGTTAATATTGTGAATTATAATATTAATGATAAAAAAAATGTTATTAAAAATATATTTTGTGAAGCCAAGTGAATTGAGATAAATAGAGGGGTTTTTCTTGAAGTATTTGTTGTAAGTTTTGCTTATTATATGGACTCCCACTTACCCATTTTCTCAAAACTATCGGTAGAAGTTATTTCAATTTTATTTTATATATATATATATATGTACGTATTATATACATATATATATATATATATTAAATGAATTTGAAATGGGGGGTGGGAGAACTTGGTCGGGAGGGAGTATTATTATAATATATATATATATATATATATATATATATATATATATATATATATATATATATATATATATATATTATAATTACCTACCTTATAATCAGTACAAAGAGTAACTTCATTATCTTCACTAGGGATCTGATTACTATCATCATCATTATTAGAAGAAAAAGGAATATCAGAGTGATTATTATCAACATCCAACTGAATTCTTATTAGCTCTAAAAAAATTTCTGTATCTTCATTAGAGATATTTAACTGACTTAACTTTTGTTTTACCTTACACTCATTTTTATAATGTCCCTTTTTACCACAACTGTAACAGGTTATTTTATATATATATATATTTTATTTAAAGTTTTGTTTTATTAGAATATTTTATTGCACAGTAATGAATAATAAAAATCAGAAAATTGGTTTTCCTCTGCCGAATTCATCCGTGAGTTTTCTAAACTGTGCATCCGTGATTTTTCCTAAATAATATCCTTCCATTCTCCTATAAATAGAATACTTAGTTTAGAAATGAAAATCACACCAGAATCAAAGAATTCTTTTTCTATAATATTGAGCGTATTTCTTTTGAGTTTAAGGAAACTTTGAGTGTTGCAAATAGTGCAAGTTTTCTTCAAAAATATATCCACTATACCAGTCAGAAATACTCTTCTTTTAAGGTAAGGGATGTTATTTTCGTTCGTAAATGATGTTATTCTTTTTCATATCATTATACCAAAATATTGGCATGAATTTTATTATGAAATTCTTACTTTTTTTGTCGGAGTTACTATTCACGTATACGGCACTATTCATGTAAGACCCCAACTTTTATGAATAAAGGTTTAATTTTTTTTATATATTATTTCGAAATAGTAAGGTGTTGATTGATAAATGTGAATTAAGGGTGAAATGTGCAAATATTTTAAAACGAGCAAGTGGTTATAAAATATTCTGGTTGTCGGGGAATATTCGTTTGGTCGTAGAATATTCTTGTTGTCGGGGAATATTCGTACGACGGCGCAGCTATTTGTGGACCTTACAACAGAATAACTGTCGGATATAGAAAGCGACAGAAATAACCTTTTTATAAAATAACGGCGTAGTTGTTACCGTTAGTACTATTGAAATACCCGGTGGTTAAAATACAGTGATACACGGTGTTGCACAGTAGCACACGGTATTGCACAGTATTTCGAATTATTGAGTCTTACGTGAGAAGGAACTTACTCAATTATTGTTACAGTAATTACTGTTCAATACTTTATATTATTGACTCAATAATTGCTACGTTGATATTTTATATTATTGACTCAATAATTGTTACATTGATATTTTATTGACTCAATAATTGCTACGTTGCTATTTTATATGATTGATTCAATAATGGCTACAGTTGATATTTTGGTATTATTGATTCAATAATTGTCACTGCACAGTATTTCACATTATCAACTCAATAATTCATATTATTTGAATAATATTATTAGATAGCATTATTGACAATGTCTAAGAAAGTTCTGTCTAGGAGGGGTTATTTAATTGCGCGCCAGTAAGGAGAAGTCCTTATCGGAAGGCCCCCTCTTTCCTGGGAACGACCTGGTTGTCAATATTGTAGTTCTGTAATATTATTTGTGAATAATTAATTATTGATTTATATGATAAGGAAATATTTATTTTGTGGATATTAAAGAAGGAATTAGTGCTGATGTATTTTTATCAGTATTTTGGTGTGAGAAATCATCTGCTTATGGATTTCGGATAATTTATGTTTGAAATTTGGAAAAACTTCCTTCTACAAAGTTGTAAAGAATTAAATTTCCTATAGAAGAATATAGAATTTGTGTTTTTCTAACAAAGAGACTATTTATTATGAATTATTGAAGTTTCGAAAAATAAATATTTTTTTAATGGGTGAGCCCCACTTTTGTTGAAAATTCTGATTTTTGGACAGCTGCCCGCGGCGGAGGAAATTTTAAAAAGAAAATAATATTATTTTATTAATTTAGTCTCCTTTGGCATCCTAAGTTTTTCCTATAAATAGGGTGCTTAAGTTAGAATTGAAAATCACACCAGAATCAGAAGTTTTCTCTCTCTATAATATCGAGCGTATTTTTGTGAGTATTTAGATACTTTGAGTATTACTATTCAGTACAAATTTCTTTCGGTATTATATCCGATATTTCAGTCAGAGGTACTATTCTTTTGAGGTAAGGGATGTTATTTTCTTTCGTAAATGATATTATTCTTTTCAATATCATTATACAAAAATATTGGCATGGATTTTATTATGAAATTCTTACTTTTTCCGTCGGAGTTACTATTCATGTATACGGCACTATTCACGAAAAAATTAAATTTTCTTCTATATGTCCAAATTGCTTGTTAAGGTATTTATCTTTGATTGTATCCAAGTTTTGAGCTATATTCTTGAATTTTGCTCCACAAAGTGTTATTATGGAATATTCTTGAACTTGGATAAATTAGATTGCAAATCCTTAATCTTATCCTTTATTTCACTGGATTCGTTATTTAAAATATTTTTCATCATCCTCAGTCCTAAAAGGTGATGTAACTGAATATCTTTGGCCTGTAGAGCAAAGATGAATGATTACCTGATGAATATCTTTGGCCGTAGTGCAAAGATGACAGGTGTTGAAATGAACATGACCACTGATGATACAAATGAATATCTTTGGCCTGTAGTGCAAAGATGAATATTTGATTTGAGATGTATATTGATTGATGTTACAGGGATAAAATATTGATGATGAACGGTTATTTCCGCTGCGATTATTGATCTAAAACTTGTTGTCAATAATATTTTATCTGAATTGTTGAAGACTAACGATAATTTATTTTTCATTATCTTAGTCATAATATTCTTTATTGGGCTAGTTGTGCTCACACTTTTCATCTGTTGTCCTCTTCAGGAAATGAGAATGTTGCGGGAACTAGTCGGGGGACAGAGTGATGGTCCGAGTTAGAGCAGTAGTAGTCCTCGTTATTTTTGAAAAATAGTGGGATAATAATTGTAATAAATAAAGATTGAATTTGAATGTTAATATTTCGTATTATATACGATTTGTATTGACACTCATAGTTGTGTGGTCGTATTTTGCACGACCGTGTGATATAAAGTTTGTATTTGAATTCTGTACCATGTATTTGGCGACTCAGAATGGGTTGGGTTGACTGGACCTATTCTGGGGGGCGTCACAATTCACGTATACGGCACTATTCATGAAAAAATTAAATTTTATTCTATTTGTCCAAGTTGGCTATTATGGGTCCTATCTTTGATTGGAACCAAGTTTTGATCTTTATTCTTGAATTTTGCTCCACAAAGTATCATTATGGAGTATTTTTAAACTTGGATAAACTAAATTACGAATCCCTAATCTTTGTTCTTTATCTCACTGGATTCGTTATTTATATTATTTTTCATTATCCTCAGTCCTAAATAGTGATATAACTGAATATCTTTGGCCTGTAGAGCAAAGATGAATGATTACCTGATGAATATCTTTGGCCCGTAGTACAAAGATGGACAGGTGTTGAAATGAATATGACCAACTAGTGATACAAATGAATATCTTTGGCCCGTAGTGCAAAGATGGACAGGTGTTGAGATGAATATGACCAACTAGTGATACAAATGAATATCTTTGGCCCGTAGTGCAAAGATGAATATTTGATTCGAGATGTATATTGATTGATGTTACAGGGATAAAATATTGATGATGGACTTTTAAATCATAGAAGATAGTAAACTTCATTCTCTACTTAACTCTTCTAATGAATTGTTATTTCCGCTGCAGTTGTTGACCTAAAACTTGTTGTCTATAATATTTTATCTGATTTGTTGAAGACTAACGATAATTTATTTTTCATTATCTTAGTCATAATATTCTTTACTAGGCTAGTTGAGGTCACCCTTTTCATCTATTGTTCTCTTTAGGGAATGAGAATGTTGCGGGAACTAGTCTGTAAGACCCCAACTTTTATGAATAAAGATTTAATTTTCTTTATATATTATTTCAAAATAGTAAGGTGTTGATTTGATAAATGTGAAAGGTTATGGGTGAAATGTGTAAATATTTCAAAATGAGCAAGTGGTTATAAAAAATTCATTATTGTCGGAGAATATTCGTTTGGTCGTGGAATATTCTTGTTGTCGGGGAATATTCATACGACGGCGCAGCTATTTGTGGGCCCTACAATGCAATAACTGTTGGATATAGAAAGCGACAGAAATAACCTTTTTATAAATAACGGTAAAACTGTTACGGTTAAACTGTTGAAATACCCGTTGATAAAAATACAGTAATACGCGTTGTGCACAGTAGCACACGGTATTGCACAGTATTTCGAATTATTGGTTCTTACGTAAGAAGTCACTTACTCAATATTTATTACAGTAATTACTGTTCAATATTTTATATTATTTATTCAATAATTGCATGATATTTTATTGGTTCAATAATTGCTACGTTGATATTTTATATCAATAATTGCTACGTTGCTATTTTATATGATTGATTCAATAATTGCTACCGTTGATATTTTGTATTATTGATTCAATAATTGTCACTGCACAATATTTCACATTATCAACTCAATAATTCATACTATTTGAATAATATTATTAAATAGCATTATTGACAATGTCTAAGGAAGTTCTGTCTAGGAAGGGTTATTTAATTGCGCGCCAGTAAGGAGAAATCCTTATCGGAAGGCCCCCTCTTTTCTGGGAACAACCTGGTTGTCAATATTGTAGTTCTATGATATTATTTGTGAATAATTAATTATTAATTTATATGATAAGGAAATATTTATTTTGTGGATATAAAAGAAGGAATTAGTGCTGATGTGTTTTTATCAGTATTTTGGTGTGGAAAATCATCCGTTTATGGAATTCGGATAATTTATGTTTGGAATTTGGAAAAACTTCCTTCTACAAAGTTGTAGAGAATTAAATTTCTTATGGAAATGACATAGAATTTGTATTTTTCTGATAAAAGGGCTATTTATTATGAATTATTGAAGTTTCAGAAAATAAATATTTTTTTAATGAGAGGTGGGCTCCTCTGGTGGCTGATGGCTTTTGGGGTCAACAGGCGGCCGAATTTTTTTTTTAAAAATATATTATTTTATTAAAAAATCTACTTTGGCATCCTAAGCTTTTCCTATAAATAGGGTGCTTAGGTTAGAATTGAAAATCACACCAGAATCAGAAGTTTTCTTTCTATATAATATCGAGCGTATTTTTGTGAGTATTTAGATACTTTGAGTGTTACTATTCAGTGCAAGTTTCCTTCGGTATTATATCCGATATTCCAGTCAGAAGTACTATTCTTTTGAGATAAGGGATGTTATTTTCTTTCGTAAATGATGTTATTCTTTTCAATATCATTATACCAAAATATTGTCATGAATTTTATTATGAAATTCTTACTTTTTTCGTCGGGGTTACTATTTACGTATATGGCACTATTCACGTATACGGCTCTATTCACAGAAAAATTAAATTTTCTTTTATTTGTCCAAGTTGCTTGTTAAGGTTTCTATCTTTGATTGGATCTAAGTTTTGAGCTTTATTCTTGAATTTTGCTCCACGATTGATTATTACGAAGTATTTTTGAATTGGATAAACTAAAATACGAATCCATAATCTTTGTCCTTTATATCACTGAATTCGTTCTTTAAAATATTTTTCATCATCCTCAGTCCTAAAAGGTGATATAACTGAATATCTTTGGCCTGTAGAGCAAAGATGAATGATTACCTGATGAATATCTTTGGCTGTAATGCAAAGATGGACAGGTGTTGAGATGAACATGACCACTGGTGATACAAATGAATATCTTTGGTCGTAGTGCAAAGATGAATATTTGATTTGAGATGTATATTGATTGATGTTACAGGGATAAAATATTGATGATAGACTTTTAAATCATAGAAGATAGTAGACTTCATTCTCTACTTAACTCTTCTAATGAATTGTTATTTCCACTACGAATATTGATCTAAAACTTGTTGTCAATAATATTTTATCTGAATTGTTGAAGACTAACGATAATTTATTTTCCATTATCTTAGTCATAATATTCTTTACTGGGCTAGTTGAGCTCACCCTTTTCATCTATTGTCCTTTTCAGAAAATGAGAATGTCGCAGGAACTAGTCGGGGGACAGAGTGATGGTCCGAGTTAGAGCAGTAGCAGTCCTCACTATTTCTAATAAATAGTGTGAGAATAAATTTAATGAGGACTTAGTTTGAATGTTAATATTTTCTACATATTTGTATTAACACTCACAGTTGTGTGGTCGTATTTTGCACGACCGTGTGATATAAAGATTGTATTTGAATTCTGTACCATGTATTTGGCGACTCAGAATGGATTGGGTTGACTGGACCTATTCTGGGGGCGTCACAGTTGGTATCATAGCTTAGGAATATGATCTCTGGCGGAGATCGGGGAATAGAACTAGGAGGGAAGAGACGAGTAAATCCTTCACTAGTATGTCCTACCTAAGCTTATGTGGTATTTAATTGGTCAGTCGGAGCATAGGGTTAATATGTGATATGTTAATTTGTTTAATTAACCCTTGTTTTATGGCAGTATTTGAGAATGGCAGCTGAGAATGTTAACAACGAAGTGAATGAGACCGTGGAGACACCTTTAATCACCAACCAAGGGAACGTGCAACAGGAAGGCAATGTTCATCCTGAAAATAATGCTGATCAGACGATAAACAATGAGACGTTTAGAAGTTTTTTGCAGTTCATGCAAAACCAGGCGAGGGAAACTCGTGTGCAAAATACAGGTGGAGATAATAACAACTCGCGAATTGTCACTGCCAAGCAGTTTAAAGAGTTGGGACCACCAGAATTTCAAGGAAAGCCAGATCCAATCAAGGCAGAGACGTGGGTTAAGAAAATTACCAAGATATTTGATGTCTTGGGATGCACGGAGGAACAGAATGTTCTATTCGCCACCTTTATGTTCCGAGGGGAGGCAGATTATTGGTGGGAGTCTGTGAAGCGTACCCAGCCTGCCACACTCAAGATGTCTTGGGAAGCGTTCCAGAAACTATTCAATGACAAGTACTTTCCTGAAAGTATTCGTCATATGAAGGAGGTAGAGTTTATCAGACTAGAACAAAACAACATGACTGTGTCCCAATACTAGGCTAAGTTCGCGGAGTTGTCCAGGTTTGCTCCTCATTTGGTGGAGAATGAGAAACGTATGACGCGGATGTTTCTGAGAGGTTTGAAACCCGAAATACGTTAATACCTCATTTCTCACAAATTTTTTTTATATTCGGATGTAGTGAACAGGGCCCAGTTGTTAGAACGAGATAATGATTATATTCAACCAAGGGACAATAACCAAGGTCGTACCGGTGGCAGCAGTCATCGGAGCAATGACAACCAGCGGGGAGAAAAGTATGACAGAAGCGGTAACCACTCCGGTGGTAATCGTGGCCATGATAGTAGAAAAAGCGAATCGGGTGGAGATTTCAAGAAGATAAGGTATAACAATGAGAACGTGAAGACGTCGATATCAGCACCAGCATCAACTATTTCTAGGGGAGGAGAACGACCACCGGTCGTATGCTACAAATGCGGGAATGAGGGACACATCAGCCCAAACTGCCCACAACAATTCAAAGCATGCTATAACTATGGAAAAGAAGGACATATAGCTCGAGATTGTCCTGTAGCGAAACCAAGTCCAGCAGGGATGGTGATTCTAAAGGCGGTTTCGGACAAGTCAAAGTCGGTGATTCCTGGAAGAGCGTTTGTCGTGACAGCCCAAAATGCGAGGAACCCACACGAGGTGATTACGGGTAAGCTAATCATAAACTCTTGCGAAGTTTACACCTTGTTAGGCAGCGGTGCTACCCATTCTTTTATTTCACCTGCTTGTGCTCAACGTTTGAACTTGACTTCTGATAAATTAGACTTTGACTTATCTGTTGAAACTCCATTGGGAGAAACCTTTGTTACATCCACAGTTTACAAATTTTGCTTGATTCAGATTGGTACCCTTACCTTACCTGTTGATCTTATATCTTTGAAAATACTTGCATTTGACGTGATTTTAGGAATTGGCTGTTTAACCACTTACCATGCCAAAATTGATTGTTTTCGTAAGGTTATTAGTTTTCATATTCCTAATCAACCTGTTGTGCGAATCCAAACCTCCAAACCACTAAAATCAGTCAATATCATTTCAAGTCACAAAGCTATTTGTTTATTAAAAAACGGATGTCAAGCTTTCTTAGCTCATGTCACTGATCTAAACCAGAATATGTCAGATTTGAATGATATTTCCGTTGTTAATGAGTTTCCTGATGTATTTCCCAAAGAACTTCCCGGTCTACCCCCAGAACGTGAAGTTGAATTCTGTATTGACCTTGAACCTGGTACAAAACCCATTTCTAAAACCCCATATCGAATGGCTCCTATTGAACTTTAGGATTTAAAGGTTCAATTATAGGAATTGTTAGACATCGATTTTATTCGTCCTAGTACATCTCCTTGGGGTGCTCCTGTTTTATTCGTAAAGAAGAAAGACGGTAGTATGCGACTTTGTATTGACTATCGGGAGTTGAACCATGCCACCATCAAGAATAGGTATCCACTACCTCGTATTGATGACCTGTTCGACCAGTTGCAAGGAGCACAATTCTTTTCAAAGATCAATCTTCGTTTTGGATATCATCAGCTGAAGATTAAAACTGAGAATATTCCAAAGACTGCCTTCAGAACTCGGTACGGGCATTATGAGTTCTTAGTCATGTCTTTTAGATTGACTAATGCTCCTGCTGCTTTCATGGATACGATGAACAGTGTATTCAAGGAGTATTTGGATCAATTCGTTGTTGTCTTTATTGATGACAACAGTTATCAGGCAAGTATAGGCTTGGCTCCATTCGAAGCGTTGTATGGACAAAAGTGTCGCTCTCCAGTATGCTGGGATGAGGTGGGTGAAGCAACATTATTGGGACCGGAGTTAGTACGTATGACTACAAAAAAGATCCAAATGATCCGGCAACGGATACAAACAGCACAAGATCGACAAAAGAGTTGTGCGGATCTTCAGCGAAATGACGTGGAATTTAATGTTGGAGATCATGTATTGTTATGTGTTGCTCCGTGGAAAGGAGTTACGAGATTCGGGAAGAGAGGAAAGCTCAACCCACGATTCATTGGTCCATTTGAGATCCTTGACCGAGTAGAAAAGGTGGCCTATAGACTTGCTTTACCTCCAAGCATGTCTCGTGTTCATAATATTTTTTACATATCCATGTTGCGTAAATATGTGAAAGATCCAAACCACATTATTGAGTTAAAACTAGACAAGATAGCCCAAGATTTAACGTACGAGGAGGTACCTATCAAGATCTTGGATAGGAAGGAGCATGTCCTACGCTCGAAAATTATACCTCAAGTTAAAGTTTTGTGGAGAAACCATGCTATTGAGGAAATGACCTAGGAGTTGGAATCGGAAATGAAAGCGAGGTATCCTCACCTTTTCGACATACCAGGTACGTACGTCAATTTCGAGGACGAAATTTCATAAGGAGGGGAGGTTGTAAGACCCCAACTTTTATGAATAAAGATTTAATTTTCTTTATATATTATTTCGAAATAGTAAGGTGTTGATTTGATAAATGTGAAAGGTTATGGGTGAAATGTGCAAATATTTCAAAATGAGCAAGTGGTTATAAAATATTCATTGTTGTCGGGGAATATTCGTTTGGTCATGGGATATTCTTGTTGTCAGAGAATATTTGTACAACGGCGCAGCTATTTGTGGGTCCCACAACGGAATAACTGTCGGATATAGAAAGCGACAGAAATAACCTTTTTATAAATAACGGTAAAACTGTTACGGTTAAACTGTTGAAATATCTGGTAATAAAAATACAGTAATACGCGTTGTGCACAGTTGCACACGGTATTGCACAGTATTTCGAATTATTGGTTCTTACGTAAGAAGTCACTTACTCAATAATTGTTACAGTAATTACTGTTCAATATTTTATATTATTGATTCAATAATTGCATGATATTTTATTGGTTCAATAATTGCTACGTTGATATTTTATATCAATAATTGCTACGTTGTTATTTTATATGATTGATTCAATAATTGCTACCGTTGATATTTTGTATTATTGATTCAATAATTATCACTGCACAATATTTCACATTATCAACTCAATAATTCATACTATTTGAATAAAATTATTAGATAGCATTATTGACAATGTCTAAGGAAGTTCTGTCTAGGAGGAGTTATTTAATTGCGCGCCAGTAAGGAGAAATCCTTATCGGAAGGCCCCCTCTTTCCTGGGAACAACCTGGTTGTCAATATTGTAGTTCTGTAATATTATTTATGATTAATTAGTTATTAATTTATATGATAAGAAAATATTTATTTTGTGGATATAAAAGAAGGAATTAGTGCTGATGTGTTTTTATCAGTATTTTTGTGTGAAAAATCATCCGTTTATGGATTTCGGATAATTTATGTTTGGAATTTGGAAAAACTTCCTTCTACAAAGTTGTAGAGAATTAAATTTCCTATGAAAAGGATATAGAATTTTTATTTTTCTGATAAAAGGGCTATTTATTATGAATTATTGAAGTTTCAAAAAATAAATATTTTTTAATGGGAGGTGGGCCCCACTGGTGGCTGATGGCTTTTGGGGTCAACAGGTGGCCGAATTTTTTTTTAAAAAAATATATTATTTTATTAAAAAGTCTACTTTGACATCCTAAGCTTTTCCTATAAATAGGGTGCTTAGGTTAGAATTGAAACTCACACTAGAATCAGAAGTTTTCTCTCTCTATAATATCGAGCGTATTTTTGTGAGTATTTAGATACTTTGAGTGTTATTATTCAGTGCAAGTTTCCTTCGGTATTATATCCGATATTTCAGTCAGAAGTACTATTGTTTTAAGGTAAGGGATGTTATTTTCTTTCGTAAATGATGTTATTCTTTTCAATATCATTATACCAAAATATTGTCATGGATTTTATTATGAAATTCTTACTTTTTCCGTCGGGGTTACTATTCACCTATACAGCACTATTCACGAAAAAATTAAATTTTCTTTTATTTGTCCAAGTTGCTTGTTAAGGTTCCTATCTTTGATTGGATCTAAGTTTTGAGCTTTATTCTTGAATTTTGCTCCACAATTGATTATTACGAAGTATTTTTAAATTGGATAAACTAAAATACGAATTCTTACTGGATTCGTTCTTTAAAATATTTTTAATCATCCTCAGTCCTAAAAGGTGATATAACTGAATATCTTTGGCCTGTAGAGCAAAGATGAATGATTACCTGATGAATATCTTTGGCCGTAGTCCTCACTATTTCTAATAAATAGTGTGAGAATAATTGTAATGAAGACTTAGTTTGAATGTTAATATTTTTTACATATTTGTATTGACACTCACAATTGTGTGGTCGTATTTTGCACGATCGTGTGATATAAAGATTATATTTGAATTCTGTACCATATATTTGGCGACTCAGAATGGGTTGGGTTGACTGAACCTATTCTGGGGGCGTCACATAGTCGGGGAACATTGTGATGGTCAGAGTAGAGCAGTAGTAGTCCTCACTATTTTTGTAAAATAGTGTGATAATAATTGTAATGAGGACTTAGTTTGAGTGTTTATATTTTTTACATGTTTGTATTGGCACTCACAGTTGTATGGTCATATTTCTCACGACCTTTTGTTATAAAAGATTTGTATTTTGAATTTTGTACCATGTATTTGGCGACTCCAAATGGGTTGGTATTGAACCTATTTTGGGGGCGTCACAACTTCCATTTTGGAATCTCAAGTGGTTGCAATGGATCCTTTGGCACTTGATGCTTCGCCTTGACATGTTGACACGTTAAACACCTCGAGATAAACTCTGCGATCTCTCTCTTCATATTGCTCCACCAAAATGTATGTCGAAGATCACGATACATTTTGGTACTCCCAGGATGGATTGCAAACGGTGTGTTGTGTGCCTCCATCATGATTCTATGCTTAAAATCAGAATCGTTAGGAGCACAAAGTCTAGAGTTGACTCAAAGTATTCCTTCTTCATCGATTCTTGCTTCTAGAATAGCACCTTCTTGCACCTCCTTCCTCATCTTCATCAGCTACAGCTCCGGGTCTGTAGCTTGAGCAGCTTTAACTTTATCAATCAAAGCTGGTTCTACGCGTATACTTGACATCATCATGTGGGCCCCAGGAGTCTTGAACTCTATCTCCATCTTTTGTAAGTCACACAGAATAGGCATTTGTGTTTACAGCATCGCACTCGTTCCCGCATATGATCTTCTACTCAACGCGTCAGCTACCACATTTGCTTTACCAGGATGGTATTAGATGGTATGGTCATAATCTTTCAATAGCTCAAGCCAACGTCGTTGCCGCATGTTGAGTTCCTTTTGAGTGAAGAAATATTTAAGGCTCTTATGATCCGTATAGATCTCCACTTTCTCTCTATACAGGTAGTGTCTCCAGTTCAACGCGAAAACGACTGCTGCTAACTCTAGATCATGAGTAGGATAATTCCTCTCATATTCCTTGAGTTGTTGCGAGGCATAGGCTATGACTTTCCCATGTTGCATGAGAACACATCCTAACCCTTTGCCCGAAGCATTGCTGTAGATAACAAATCCATCCGAACCAGATGGTATTGTCAGAACAGGTGCCGAGATAAGTCTCCTCTTGAGCTCTTGGAAGCTCTTCTCGCATTCCTCGCTCCATACGAATTTTGTAATTTTTTGAGTTAGCTGAGTTAATGGAGTAGCGATTCGAGAAAATCCTTCCACGAATCTCCGATAATAACCAGCTAAGCCCAGAAAGCTACGTACTTCGGTCACCGACTTCGGTTGCTCCCAACTTTGTATTGCTTCAATCTTCGCCGGGTCAACAGATACTCCATGTTTTGACACTATGTGCCCAAGGAATGCTACCTCCTAAAGCCAGAACTCACATTTCTTCAACTTGGCATATAGCTTGTTATCACGAAGCCTTTGAAGTACCAGCTTCTAGTGGTGCTCATGATCTTTACGGCTTTTAGAATAGATGAGGATGTCATCAATAAAGACAACAACGAACTAATCCAAATATTCCTTGAACACACGGTTCATCATATCCATGAAAGCAGCAGGAGCATTAGTCAATCCAAAAGACATGACTAAGAATTCATAATGCCCGTACCGAGTTCTGAAGGCAGTCTTCGGAATATCCTCAATTTTAATCTTCAGCTGATGATATCCAGAACGAAGATCGATCTTTGAAAAGAATTGTGCACCTTGAAACTGGTCGAACAGGTCATCAATACGAGGTAGTGGATACCTATTCTTGATGGTGACATGGTTCAACTCCCGATAGTCAATACAAAGTCGCATACTCCCGTCTTTCTTTTTTACGAATAAAACAGGAGCACCCCAAGGAGACGTACTAGGACAAATAAAATCGATGTCTAACAACTCCTGTAGTTGAACCTTTAACTCCTGAAGTTCAATAGGAGTCATTCGATATGGGGTTTTAGAAATAGGTTTTGTACCGGGTTCAAGGTCAATAAAGAATTCAACTTCACGTTCTGGGGGTAGACCGGGAAGTTCATCGGGAAATACATTAGGAAATTCATTAACAATAGAAATATTATTCAAATCTGACGTATTCTGGTTTAGATCAGTGACATGGGATAAGAAAGCTTGACATCCGTTTTTCAATAAACGAATAGCTTTATAACTTGAAATGACATTGATTAATTTTATTGGTTTGGTTGTTTGGATTCGCACAACAGGTTGGTTAGGAATATGAAAACTAACAACCTTACGAAAACAATCAATTTTGGCATGATAAGTGGTTAACCAGTCAATTCCTAAAATCACATCAAATGTAAGTATTTTCAAAGATATAAGATCAACAGGTAGGGTGAGGGTACCAATTTGAATCAAGCAAGATTTATAAACTGTAGATATAACGAAGGTTTCACCCAACGGAGTTTAAACAGATAAGTCAAAGTCTAATTTCTCAGAAGTCAAGTTCAAACGTTGAGCACAAGCAGGTGAAATAAAAGAATGGGTATCTAACAAAGTGTAAACTTCGCAAGAGTTTATGATTAGCTTACCCGTGATCACCTCGTTTGGGTTCCTCGCGTTTTGAGCAGTCATGACAAATGCTCTTCTAGGAACCACCGACTTCGACTTGTCCGGAACAGCCTTTGGAAGCACCATCCTCGCTGGACTTGGTTTCGCTACAGGACACTCCCGAGCTATATGACCTTCCTTTCCACAGTTAAAGCACACGTTGAATTATTGTGGGCAGTTTGGACTAATGTGTCCCTCTTTCCCACATTTATAACATACGACCGGTGGTCGTTCTCCTCCCCTAGAAACAGTTGATGCTGGTGCTGATGTCTTCAAGTTATCATTGTTGTACCTTCTCTTTTTGAAATATCCCCCCGACTCACTTCTTCTATTATCATGGCCACGATTACCACCGGAGTGGTTACCACTTCTGTCATGATATTTTCCTCCCCGTTGGTTGTTATTGCTCCGATGACTGCTGCCACCGGTACGACCCTGGTTGTGGTCCCTTGGTTGAACAGACTCATTATCCTGCTCTAATAATTGAGCCCTGTTCACAACATCGGAATATAGAGAAAATTTGTGAGAAATGAGGTATTGATGAATTTCGGGTTTCAAACCTCTCAGAAACATCCGCGTCATACGTTTCTCATTTTCCACCAAATGAGATGTAAACCGAGATAACTCCGCGAACTTAGCCTCGTACTGGGACACAGTCATGTTATTCTGTTCCAGTCTGATAAACTCTACCTCCTTCATATGACGAATACTTTATGGAAAGTACTTGTCATTGAACAGTTTCTGAAATGCCTCCCAAGACATCTTGAGTGCGGCAGGCTGGGTACGCTTCATAGATTCTCATCAGTAATCTGCCTCTCCACGTAACATAAAGGTGGCGAATGGAACCTTATGTTCCTACGTGCATCCCAAGACATCAAATATCTTGGTAATTTGCTTAACCCACGTTTCTGCCTTGATCAGATCCGGCTTTCCCAAAAACTCTGGTGGTCCCAACTCTTTGAACTGCTTGGCAGTGACAAGCCACGAGTTGCTATTATCTCCACCTGTAGTTTGCACCTGAGTCTCCCTCGTCTGGTTTTGCATAAACTGCAAAAAGCTTCTAAACATCCCATCATTCATCGTTTGATCAGTGGTGTTGTTTACAAGAGGAATATTGTCTTCCTGTTGCACGTTCTCCTGGTTGGTGATTAAAGGTGTCTCAACGATTTCATTCACTCCATTGTTAACATTCTCAGCTTCTATTCTCAAATACTGCCATAAAACAAGGGTTAATTAAATAAATTAACATATCACATATTAACCCTATACTCCGACCGACCAATTAAATATCACATAAGCTTAGGTAGGACATACTAGTGAAGGATTTACTCGTCTCTCCCCTCCTAATTCTATTCCCCGATCTCCGCCAAAGACCATATCCCTAAGCTCTGATACCAACTGTGACGCCCCCAGAATAGGTCCAATCAACTCAACCCATTCTGAGTCGCCAAGCACATGGTACAAAATCCAAATACAAACTTTTATATCAAAAGGTTGTGAGCAGGACGACCATACAAGCTGTGAGTGTCAATACAAATCGTATATAATGTAAGACCCCAACTTTTATGAATAAAGATTTAATTTTCTTTATATATTATTTCGAAATAGTATGGTATTGATTTGATAAATGTGAAAGGTTATGGGTGAAATGTGCAAATATTTCAAAATGAGCAAGTGGTTATAAAATATTCATTGTTGTCGGAGAATATTCGTTTGGTCGTGAAATATTCTTGTTGTCGGGGAATATTCGTACGACGACGCAGCTATTTGTGGGCCCCACAACGGAATAACTGTCGGATATAGAAAGCGACAGAAATAACCTTTTTATAAATAACGGTAAAACTGTTACGGTTAAACTGTTGAAATACCCGGTGATAAAAATACAGTAATACGCATTGTGCACAGTAGCACACGGTATTGCACAGGATTTTAAATTATTGTTTCTTACGTAAGAAGTCACTTACTCAATAATTGTTACAGTAATTACTGTTCAATATTTTATATTATTGATTCAATAATTGCATGATATTTTATTGGTTCAATAATTGCTACGTTGATATTTTATATCAATAATTGCTACGTTGCTATTTTATATGATTGATTCAATAATTGCTACCGTTGATATTTTATATTATTGATTCAATAATTGTTAATGCACAGTATTTCACATTATCAACTCAATAATTCATACTATTTGAATAATATTATTAGATAGCATTATTAACAATGCCTAAGGAAGTTCTGTCTAGGAGGGGTTATTTAATTGCGCGCCAGTAAGGAGAAATCCTTATCGGAAGGCCCCCTCTTTTCTGGGAACAACCTGGTTGTCAATATTATAGTTCTGTAATATTATTTATGAATAATTAATTATTAATTTATATGATAAGAAAATATTTATTTTGTAGATATAAAAGAAAGAATTAGTGCTGATGTGTTTTTATCAGTATTTTGGTGTGAAAAATCATCTGTTTATGGATTTCGGATAATTTATGTTTGGAATTTAGAAAAACTTCCTTCTACAAAGTTGTAGAGAATTAAATTTCCTATGGAAAGGATATAGAATTTGTATTTTTCTGATAAAAGGGCTATTTATTATGAATTATTGAAGTTTTGGAAAATAAATATTTTTTTAATGGGAGGTGGGCCCCACTGGTGGCTGATGGCTTTTGGGGTCAACAGGCGGCCGATTTTTTTTTTAAAAAAATATATTATTTTATTAAAAAGTCTACTTTGGCATCCTAAGCTTTTCCTATAAATAGGATGCTTAGGTTAGAATTGAAAATCACACCAGAATCAAAAGTTTTCTCTCTCTATAATATCGAGCGTATTTTTGTGAGTATTTAGACACTTTGAGTGTTACTATTCAGTGCAATTTTCCTTCGGTATTATATCCGATATTCCAGTTAGAAGTGCTATTCTTTTGAGGTAAGGGATGTTATTTTCTTTTTTAAATGTTGTTATTCTTTTCAATATCATTATACCAAAATATTGTCATGGATTTTATTATGAAATTTTTACTTTTTTCGTCGGAATTACTATTCACGTATACAGCACTATTCACATATATGGCACTATTCACGAAAAAATTAAATTTTCTTTTATTTGTCCAAGTTGCTTGTTAAGGTTCCTATTTTTGATTGGATCTAAGTTTTGAGTTTTATTCTTGAATTTTGCTCCACAATTGATTATTACGAAGTATTTTTGAATTGAATAAATTAAAATAC
Source organism: Panax stipuleanatus (assembly GCA_020205555.1). NCBI lineage: Eukaryota > Viridiplantae > Streptophyta > Magnoliopsida > Apiales > Araliaceae > Panax > Panax stipuleanatus. Next base: position 31,131,341 of record CM035115.1, read on the forward strand.
GAATCCTTAATATTTGTCCTTTATATCATTGAATTCTTTCTTTAAAATATTTGTCATCATCCTCAGTCCTAAAAGGTGATATAACTGAATATCTTTGGCCTGTAGAGCAAAGATGAATGATTACTTGATAAATATCTTTGGCCGTAGTGCAAAAATGGACAGGTATTGAGATGAACATGACCACTGGAGATACAAATGAATATCTTTGGCCGTAGTGCAAAGATGAATATTTGATTTGAGATGTCTATTGATTGATGTTACAGGGATAAAATATTGATGATACACTTTTAAATATAAAAGATAGTAGACTTCATTCTCTACTTAACTCTTCTAATGAATTGTTATTTCCGCTGCGAATATTGATCTAAAATTTGTTGTCAATAATATTTTATCTGAATTGTTGAAGACTAACGATAATTTATTTTCCATTATCTTAGTCATAATATTCTTTACTGGGCTAGTTGAGCTCACCCTTTTCATCTATTGTTCTCTTCAGGAAATGAGAATGTCGCAGGAACTAGTCGGGGGACAGAGTGATGGTCCGAGTTAGAGCAATAGTAGTCCTCACTATTTCTAATAAATAGTGTGAGAATAATTGTAATGAGGACTTAGTTTGAATGTTAATATTTTCTACATATTTGTATTGACACTCACAGTTGTGTGGTCGTATTTTGCACGACCATGTGATATAAAGATTATATTTGAATTCTGTACCATGTATTTGGAGACTCAGAATGAGTTGGGCTGACTAGACCTATTATGGGGGCGTCACATATAATACAAATACAAACACTCAAATTCAGTCCTCAATAGTTACAATTATTTTCACGTTATTATACAAAAGTAGTGAGGACTACTACTGCTCTAACAGTCTCATTTCCTGAAGAGGACATTAGATGAAAAGGGTGAGATCAACTAGCCCAGTAAAGAATATTATGACTAAGATAATGCAGAATAATTTATCGTTAGTATTCAACAAATCAGATAAAATATTATGGACAACAAGTTTTAGATCAACAACTGCAGCGAAATTAACAATGCATCAGAAGAGTTAAGTAGGAAATAATGTCTAGTATCTTCTATTATTTAAAAGTCCATAATCAATATTTTTTTCCCTGTAACATCAATCAATATATATCTTGAATCAAATATTCATCTTTGCACTACTGGCCAAAAATACTCATTTGTATCACTAGTTGGTCATGTTCATCTCATCGCCTGTCCATCTTTCCACTACGGGCCAAAAATATTCATCAGATACTCATTCATCTTTGCACTACAGGCCAAAGATATTCATCAAATAATCATCCATCTTTGCACTACAGGCCAAAGATATTCTTTTGTATCACCATTTAAGATTGAAGATGATGAAAAATATTTTCAAGAACGAATTCAGTGAGATAAAAGACAAAAATTAGGGATTCGTAATTTAGTTTATCTAAGTTCAAGAATACTCCATAATAATCAATTGTGGAGCAAAATTCAAGAATGAAGAGCAAAACTTGGATTCAATCAAAAATAGGAACCATAATAGCTAACTTGGACAAAGAAAAGAAAATTTAATTTTTTGTGAATAGTACCGTATTCGTGAATAGTGTCGTAAACGTGAATAGTACAGTATACGTGAATAGTAACCCCAATATAAAAAGGTAAAAATTTCACAATAAAATTTATACCAATATTTCGGTGTCATGATATTGAAAAAAATAACATTATTTTTGAAAAAATAACATCCCTTACCTCAAAAGACAAGTACTTCTGACTGGAATATCAGATATAATGCTGAAGAAAACTTGTATTATATAGCAACACTCAAAGTATCGAAATACTCAAAAAAATACGCTCGATATTATAGAGAAAGAAACTTCTGATTCTGGTGTGATTTTCAATTCTAACCTAAGCACCCTATTTATAGGAAAATGTTTAGAACGCCAAAGCAGAAAATTCAATAAAATAATATTTTATAAAAAAAAATCACGCCCACCACTTGACCAAATTCATCAGCACACCAGTGGGGCCCTCCAACATTTAAAAAACATTTTTCTTTTAAAAAATATTTATAACCCCAAAAATTAATTCAAACCCAATATTCCGGAACTTCTATAATTCATAAAAAATAGCCCGTTTATCAGAAAAATACGAATCTTATGTCCATTTCATAGGAAATTTAATTCTCTACAACTTTGTAGAAGAAAGTTTTTCCAAATTTCGAACGAAAAATGACCGAAATTTATATACGGGTAATTTTTCACACCTCCATTCCGACAAAATACTTATAAAAATATCAGCACTAATTCTTTTATTTATATCCACATTGAATAAATATTTTCTTATCATATAAATTAACAATTAATTATTCATAAATAATATTGCAGAACTACAATATTGACAACTAGGTGTTTCCCAGGTAAGAAGGGGCCTTCCGATAAGGATTTCTCCTTACTGGCGCGCAATTAACTAACCCCTTTCCTAGACAGAACTTCCTTAGACATTGCCAATAATGCTATCTAATAATATTATTTAAATTATTAATTTGATAATGAAAAATACTGCGCAGTGACAATTATTGAATTAATAATAATATAAAATATTGTGCAATACCGTGTGCTACTTTGCAACAACGCGTATTACTTTACTTTAACCTCCGGGTATTCTAACAGTGTTAACGATAACAACTACGCCGTTATTTTTAAAAAACTCATTCGTATCGTTTTCTTCATCCGACAGTTTTCCGTTATGGGGCCCACAAATGGTTGCGCTGTCGTACGAATATTCTCCGATAACAAGAATATTCCACGACCAACCGAATATTCCCCGACAACAATGAATATATTATAACCACTTGCTTATTTTGAAATATTTGCGTATTTTACTCATAACTTACCACATCTATCAAATCAACCCCTTACTATTCAAAATAATATATAGAGAAAATTCAATTTTATTGATAAAAAGTTGGTGTCTTACAATTATTGATAATGTCTTGAAAGTTCTGTCGAGAAAAGTAGTTAAGTTATATAATTGCGCGTTAATGAAGAGAAATTCTTATTGAAAAGCACCCTCTTTCCTAGGAACGACCTTGTTGTCATTATTGTGATTCTGTAATATTATTTGTGAATAATAATTAATTATTGATAAAAATGATAAGAAAATATTTATTCAATTGGCATATAAATGGAGAAATTTTTAGCGAAAGAGACAATTGTTGAAAATTGATATTTTACCTTTTCTAATAAAATAATTCATTCAAATATATTATTATAATATTACATTATAGGTGTATAATGTGATAATATAATAATATAATTTTATAATTTAGATGATAATATTTTTACAATAAATTCATGGTATATGAATAAATGAGGTGGAAAAGAGAAAATAAAATTAAGAATTATTTTTAATAATTATAAATGTTTTAATATATATATATATATATATATATATATATAATGTGTTTAAAGTGGGTGGGAGAAATGTCCTTTGTGGTGGGCGGAGGAAGTTTCAAAATTTTAGTGCTGATGGCTTCTTTCCAAAAATTGTAGCCTGCAAGTTCATGTGTATGTAAATTTGGGTCATTTTTCGTTTGAAATTTAGAAAATCTTTCTTCTACAAAGTTGTAGTTAATTAAACTTCATATAGAATGGACATAAGATTCGTATTTTTTTCATAAATGGCTATTTATTATGAATTATTGATGTTTCTGAATATTATTTAAATTTAAAACATGTGTGGGCCCCACTTGTCCTTTTGGGTTGTAAAATGCTGATTTTTGGTTTGGCCAAAGTTGGTGTGCGGGAAAAAAATCATCCGTTTATAAATTTTGTCAGCTTTAGTGTTCTAGCACTTTCCTATAAATAGGGTGCTTAGTTTAAAAATAAAAATCACACCAGAATCAAAAAATTCTCTCTATAGTATCAAAGCATATTTTTTGTGAGTGTTTAGATATTTTGAGTGTTGATAATAGTATAAGTTTCATCAGCATAATATACGATATTCCAGTCAGATTCAGTATTCTACTGAGGTAAGGGATGTTATTATGTTTTGTAAAGGAGGTTATTTTTTGTAAATGATATTATTTTGTGTAAATGATATTTTGATAAAGGATATTTTGGTGTGATTTTATACTCGTAAGGGGTATTATTACTTTCGTATTTGTAAGGGATATTATTTTTCTTGTAAATGATATTATTTTTTTCGTAAAGGATGTTGTTTTCATTCAATATTCGTAAGGAATATTATTTTCTTCCATACTCTATAGTATGTAAGTAATAATATTTCATTTCAGATTTTTAAATTTAAATTTACTATGGTAAGTATTGCTTCTATAATTCCTGAAATGATTAGAAATTCTTTGAGTTTTGCGCTTCATCTAATATCATTTCACCGGAATATTGGTCTGAACTTTATTATGAAAGTTTTACCTTTTCATGTCGGGGTATTATTCATTCAAGTACTATTTACAAATTACTATTTATGAGTTACAATTCACGAGTTACTATTCATTCGAGTACTAATCACGAGTTACTATTTATGAGTTACTATTCACATATTACTATTCACATATTACTATTCATATGGTACTATTCACGACAAAAAATGGTTTGTTTTTCTGTCTAAATTATCTTGGATTTATGAATCTTATGAAATTGGATCTGTGTTTTTATCTTCATGTTGATAATTTGGATATTCTTGAACTCTGAATAAATTGAATTATCAATCTCTAATACTTATCCTTGATCATATTTTATAATTATGGTGATGGAAATTCTCTTTGACTTAAGTGTAAAGATGGGTAAATTATTAGTATGACCATGACTATGGGTTCTTTTTGGCCAGTAGTGCAAAGATGAATTGTTGACTGGTATGGTCATGACCATTGATTTTATAATTGAATATCTTTAGCTTAAGTGCAAAGGTGAATTGATCAACATGGTTATAAGTATTATTTCTATAATTGCTGAAATGATCTGATATTTCTTTGAGATGTGCGTTTCATTTAATATCATTTCACTTGAATTTTTATCTACCTAAATCTTCTTATTAAATTTTAAATCGTTATCTTTGAAATATAAAGCTTGAATATATTTGGCCCGCAGTGCAAAGATGGATAGGTGTTTGGCATGATCATGATCATTGATGTTACGGTTGAATATCTTTGGCCCGTAGTGCAAAGATGGACAGATGTTTGGCATGATCATGACCATTGATGTTACAAATGAATATCTTTGGCCTGAGTGCAAAGATGAATTTATTAGCATGATTATGTAAAGGAACTGTGATTTGGTATAACCATGATCTTTGGTGTTTCAGGTAAAGATAGGTGATGAAAATTATCTTAGTCCTGGGTACGAAGAGGAATTTATCAACATAACTATGATCATAAACTATTTACATGATTGTGGGCAGGAACTGTTGATTGATGTTACAGGGATGAAATATTGTTGGTGGACTTTTAACATGGAGAAGATAGTAGACATTATGTTCTACTTGACTCTTCTAATGGATTGCTTGTTCCACTGTAGTTGTTGATGTAAAACTTGTTGTCTATTGTATTCTATCAAATTTTTCCCTGTTGAGGGCTAAGGTTCTAAATATCTGATTTATTACTGATGAAGGCTATTGATAATATAATTATCTTTAGTCATGATATTCTTTACTGGATTATTTGTGTTCACCCTTTTGTTTCACAATTCCTTTCAGGTAATAAGAGTCTGCTGGGTCGAGCGGGGATAACAAGAGAATAGAGTGATGGTCGGTGGCCGTTGAAGTTTCTTAATACATTATAAAACAGCATGATAATATATATTTGTATTGAGAACTTTAAATGTATGTGTCGTAATTTATATGTCATTTAACAGTTGATTTTAGTGACCCGACTTAGGTGAGGTGAACCCGACTTTGAAAGGGTGTGTTGCCACTATCATACAAGATGTCTAACCACATACAACTTCATGTTATTATAAGACATGGTTGTGCGCATCCACTTGCTGATTATATCTATGAGCACTACCTATATAATCTTGGAGTATGGTTGGAATATAATTTTTAGTTTGAGACAATTGAGATAATTATATGGCAAGAAAATACCCATCATTGGAAGGAACAAGATAGTAATCTTCTCGTTCTTCTTTGGAGTCTATTGGGTCAACCAAGGATAATTCTAAAGTCCTATGATATCTATTATAACTTAAAAGCATGGTCTCCCATGTACGAAGGTTTCTTTGAGCATTTTTCAAAGATTTTTAATTCCTAAAATAGTTATTGACAGTACCTTTATGTAACGTATCATTGATAAGGAGTGTGGGTATTGTATTCATATTAAAACTCACACTTTATGTGTGGTCGTATTGTATACGACAATTGGATATAAAAGATTTGTATTTGGATTCTGTGCCATGTATTTCTTGGCGACTCAGAATAGGTGAGTTGTGTATTGAACCTATTTTGGGGGCGTCACAACGGCAATATTCACACCCCAAATTAAATCCTCAATACAATTATTGTCACACTATTTTTTAACTTGATGAGGACAAGCACTAACTAGAAACATCATTCCATACCCCTGTTCTCCCTACCAACCCCAGCTACACTCTTATTTCCTAAAAGAAATTGTGAAGTAAAAGGGTGAGCACAAATAGTCCATCAAAGAATATAATGACTAAGATAAATAAACTATCAATAGTCTTCAACAGTAATAAATCATATTTAAAATATATGGTAGATGATATAAGTTTTTAATAAATAACTGCAACGAAATGAACAATTAAGTAAAAGAGTCAAATAGATCACAATGTCTACTATTTTCTCCAATTGAAAATTTTAACATCAGCATTTTATCCTTATAACACAAATCAACAGTTCCTCTTTACACCCAGGCCAAAGAGAACTTTCACCACTTAGATTTTCCTGTAATACCAAAGATCGTGATTATACCAATTCACAGTTCCTATTCATAATCATGTCAATCAATAGTTACTGGTCATAATCATGCCGATCAATTCATCTTTTCACCCAGGCTAAAGACATTCAAATGTAATACCAATGGTTATGATTATACCAATCAATTCATCTTTGCACCCATGCCAAATATATTCAAATGTAACATCAATAGTCATAATTATACTAATCAACAGTTCCTCTTTACAGCATGCCAAAAAAAACTTTCACCACATGTCATTGCCACAAGGCTAAAGACATTCAACAATTATATTGTCTTTGCACACAGGCCAAAGACATTCACAACAACTTAGTCTTGATGATTGGTACAAATCAATGATATAATGAATGGACATAAATAATCAGAATAATAAGATGAAGAATAAATATTAGAGATTTGCAATTTAATTTGTCCAGAGTCTAATAATGTCCAAAGTGTCAACACGATATCCAAAAAAATCGATTAGAGTTCAAGAACAATATATAAGGTTCATCGTTAAAATATAACGATTTAAGATTCAATAGGAAGATTCAGGTGAAATGATATTAGATGAAGTACCAATTATTAAAAAAATTATAATCATTTAAGAAATTTTCACCATTTAATGGTAAAGTTGTAGAAACGAATAATATTTTCTTACCATAAATTTAAGAGTATTAAAGAAAATGATATCCCTTACGAGTATAAAAGAAAATGATATCCCTTAAGTATGAACGAAAATGATATCTGTGACGCCCCCAAAATAGGTTCAATACTCAACCCATTCTGAGTCGCCAAATACATGGTACAGAATCCAAATACAATCTTTTATAACATACGGTCGTGCAAAATACGACCACACAACTGTGAGTTTCAATACAAATCGTATATAATACTAAATATAAACACTCAAATTCATTCCTTATTCATTACAATTATTGTCCCACTATTTTATAGAATAGTGAGGTCTACTACAGATCAAACTCTGATCATCACACTGTTCCCCGACTAGTCCCCGCGATACTCTCATTTCCTGAAGAGAACAATGGAAGAAAAGGGTGAGCTCAACTAGCCCAGTAAAGAATATTATGACTAAGATAATGAAAAATAAATTATCGTTAGCCTTCAATAAATCAGATAAAATATCACTGACAATAAGTTTTAAATCAATATTCGCAGCGAAAATAACAATTCAATAGAAAAGTTAAGTAGATAATGATGTCTACTATCTTCTCTGATTTAAAAGTCCATCATCAATATTTTATCCCTGTAACATCAATCAATATACATCTCGAATCAAATATTCATCTTTTGCATTACGGCCAAAGATATTCATTTGTATCACCAGTTGGTCATGTTCATCTCAACACCTGTCTATCTTTGCACTACGGGCCAAAAATATTCATCAGGTAATCATTCATCTTTGCACTACAGGCCAAAAATATTCATCAAGTAATCATTCATATTTGCACTACAGGCCAAAGATATTCAGTTATATCACCAATTAGGACTAAGGATGATGAAAAACAATACGAATAACGAATCCAGTGAGATAAAGGACAAATATTAGAGAATTTATCCAGAGTTCAAGAATGAAGATCAAACCTGGATCCAATCAAAGATAATTTAGAAGGAAAAAAATAATTTTTTTTACCGTGAATAGTAACTCATAAATAGTAACTCATGAATAATAACTACCACGTTCGCTTTTCCAAGATGGTATTGGATGGTATAATCGTAATCTTTCAACAGCTCAAGCCAACGTCGTTGTCGCATGTTGAGTTCCTTCTGGGTAAAGAAATATTAAGGCTCTTATGATCCGTATAGATCTCCACTTTCTCCCCATACAGGTAGTGTCTCCAGATCTTCAATGCAAAAATGACTGCTGCCAACTCTAGATCATGAGTAGGATAATTCCTCTCATATTCTTTGAGTTGTCGCGAGGCATAGGCTATGACTTTTCCATGTTGCATGAGAACACATCCTAACCCTTTGCCCAAAGCATCGCTGTAGATAACAAATTCATCCGAACCAGATGGTATTGTCAGAACAAGTGCCGAGATGAGTCTCCTCTTGAGCTCTTGAAAGCTCTTCTCGTATTTCTCGTTCCATACAAATTTTGTATCTTTCTGAGTCAGCTGAGTTAATGGAGTAGCAATTCGGAAAAATCCATCCACGAATCTCCGATAATAACTAGCTAAACCCAGAAAGCTACGTACTTCGGTCACCGACTTCGGTTGCTCCAACCTTTGTATTGCTTCAATCTTCGCCGGGTCAACAGATACTCCACGTTTTGATACCACGTGCCCAAGGAATGCTACCTCCTCAAGCCAGAACTCGCATTTCTTTAGCTTGGCATATAGCTTGTTTTCACGAAGCCTTTGAAGTACCAGCTTCAAGTGGTGCTCATGATCTTCACGTCTTTTGGAATAGATGAGGATGTCATCAATAAATACAACCATGAACTGATCCAAATATTCCTTGAATACATGGTTCATCATATCCATAAAAACAGCAGGAGCATTAGTCAATCCAAAAGATATGACTAAGAATTCATAATGCCCGTATCGAGTTCTAAAAGCAGTCTTCGGAATATCCTCAATTTTAATTTTCAGCTGATGATATCCAGAACTAAGATCGATCTTTGAGAAGAATTGTACTCCTTGCAACTGGTCAAACAGGTCATCAATGCTAGGCAATGGATACCTATTCTTGATGGTGACATGGTTCAACTCCCGATAGTCAATACAAAGTCGCATACTCCCGTCTTTCTTCTTTACGAATAACATAGGAGCACCCCAAGGAGATGTACTAGGACGAATGAAACCAATGTCTAACAACTCCTATAGTTGGACCTTTAACTCCTGAAGTTCAATAGGAGTCATTCGATATGGGATTTTAGAAATGAGTTTTGTACCGGGTTCAAGGTCAATAATGAATTTAACTTCACGTTCTGGGGGTAGACCAGGAAGTTCTTTGGGAAATACATCAGGAAACTCATTAACAATAGAAATATCATTCAAACTTGACGTATTTTGGTTTAAATCAGTGACAAGGGCTAAGAAAGCTTGACATCTGTTTTTTAATAAATGAATAGCTTTATGACTTGAAATAACATTGATTGATGTTAATGGTTTGGTTGTTTGAATTCGCACAATAGGTTGGTTAGGAATATAAAAACTAACAACCTTACGAAAATAATCAATTTTGGCATGATAAGTAGTCAACCAGTCAATTCCTAAAATCACATCAAATGCAAGTATTTTCAAAGATATAAGATCAACAGGTAGGGTGAGGGTTCCAATTTGAATCCAGTAAGATTTGTAAACTGTAGATGTAACGAAGGTTTCTTCCAACGGAGTTTCAACAGATAAGTCAAAGTTTAATTTATCAAGAGTCAAGTTCAAACGTTGAGCACAAGAAGGTGAAATAAAAGAATGGGTACGGTATCTAATAAGGTATAGACTTCGCAAGAGTTTCTGATTAGCTTACCCGTAATAACCTCATTCGGGTTCCTCGCTTGTTGGGCAATTACGACAAAAGCTCTTCCAGGAACCACTAACTTTGACTTGTCAGGGATAGCCTTTGGAGTCACCATCCCTGCTGGACTTGGTTTCGCTACAGGACACACTCGAGCTATGTGCCCTTCTTTTTCACAGTTATAACACACCTTAGATTGTTGTGTGCAGTTGGGACTGATGTGTCCCTCTTGCCCGCATTTATAGCATACGACCGGCGGTCGTTCTCCTCCCCTAGAAACAGTTGATGTTGGTGCTGCTGTCGATGCTTTCACGTTTTCATTGTTGTACCTTCTCTTCTTGAAATCTCCCCCCAACTCACTTTTTCTATTAGCATGGCCACGATTACCACCAGAGTGGTTACCGCTTCTGTCATGATACTTTTCTTCCTGCTGGTTGTCATTGTTCCGATGGCTGCTGCCACCGGTATGACCTTGGTTGTGGTCCCTTGGTTGAACTGACTCATTATCTCATTCTAATAACTGGGCCCTGTTCACTACATCCGAATATAGAGAAAATTTGTGAGAAATGAGGTATTGACGAATTTCTGGTTTCAAACCTCTCAGAAACATCCGCGTCATACGTTCCTCATTCTCCACCAAATGAGGTGCAAACCGGGATAACTCTGCGAACTTAGCCTCGTACTGGGACACCGTCATGTTGTTCTGTTCCAGTCTGATAAATTCTACCTCTTTCATGTGACAAATACTTTTTGAAAAGTACTTGTCATTGAACAGTTTCTGGAACGCCTCCCAAGACATCTTGAGTGCGGCAGGCTGGGTACGCTTCACAGATTCCCACCAGTAATCTACCTCTCCACGGAACATAAACGTGGCAAATGGAACCTTTTGCTCCTCCGTGCATCCCAAGGCATCAAATATCTTGATAATTTGCTTAATCCAATTTTTTGCCTTGATTGGATCTGGCTTTTCCTGAAACTCTGGTGGTCCCAACTCTTTGAACTGCTTGGCAATGACAAGCCGTGAGTTGTTATTATTTCCACCTATATTATGAACACGAGTCTCCCTCGTCTGGTTTTGCATGAACTGTAAAAATCTTCTAAACATTCCATCATTCATCGTCTGATCGGTGGTGTCGTTTCCAGAAGGAATATTTCCTTCTTGTTGCACGTTCTCCTGGTTAGTGATTAAAGGTGTTTCAACGGTCTCATTCAATCCATTGTTTAGATTTTCAGCTATCATTCTCAAATACTGCTACAAAATAAGGGTTAATCAAATAAATTAACATATCACATATTAACCCTATGTTCCAAAGACCAATTAAATACCAAATAAGCTTAGGTAGGACACACACTAGCGAAGGATTTACTCGTCCCTCCCTTCCTAGTTCTATTCCCAGATCTCTGCCAGAGATCATATCCCTAAGCTCTGATACCAACTGTGACGCCCCCAAAATAGGTTCAATACTCAACCCATTCTGAGTCGCCAAATACATGGTAAAGAATTCAAATACAATCTTTTATAACATACGGTCGTGCAAAATACGACCACACAACTGTGAGTTTTAATACAAATCGTATATAATACGAAATATAAACACTCAAATTCATTCCTTATTCATTACAATTATTGTCCCACTATTTTATAGAATAGTGAGGACTTCTACATATCAAACTCTGATCATCACACTGTTCCTCGACTAGTCCCCGCGATACTCTCATTTCCTGAAGAGAACAATGGAAGAAAAGGGTGAGCTCAACTAGCCCAGTACAGAATATTATGACTAAGATAATGAAAAATAAATTATCGTTAGCCTTCAATAAATCAGATAAAATATCACGGACAATAAGTTTTAAATCAATATTCGCAGCGAAAATAACAATTCAATAGAAAAGGTAAGTAGATAATGATGTCTACTATCTTCTCTGATTTAAAAGTCCATCATCAATATTTTATCCCTGTAACATCAATCAATATACATCTCGAATCAAATATTCATCTTTTGCATTACGGCCAAAGATATTCATTTGTATCACCAGTTGGTCATGTTCATCTCAACACCTGTCTATCTTTGCACTACGGGCCAAAAAATATTCATCAGGTAATCATTCATCTTTGCACTACAGGCCAAAAATATTCATCAAGTAATCATTCATATTTGCACTACAGGCCAAAGATATTCAGTTATATCACCAATTAGGACTAAGGATGATGAAAAATAATACGAATAACGAATCCAGTGAGATAAAGGACAAATATTAGAGAATTTATCCAGAGTTCAAGAATGAAGATCAAACCTGGATCCAATCAAAGATAATTTAGAAGGAAAAAAATAATTTTTTTTACCGTGAATAGTACCCCGTGAATAGTAACTCATGAATAGTAACTCGTGAATAGTAACTCAACATGAAAAGATAAAAATTTCACAAGAAAGTTCAGACCAATATTTCAGTGAAATGATATTAGATGAAGCGCAAAACTCAAGGAATTTCTGATCATTTCAGGAATTATAGAAGCAATACTTACCGTAGTAAGTTTAGAGTTAGGAATCTCAAATGAAACAATATACGAAACTGCAATTGAATTTTCACTCGTTAGGCGGTACTCCGCTCAGACAGATTATTTTCATAATTTAATAACAACTGAATACAAAGGGTTATTTACCAGGCATGCGATAGTCCGCGTAGACAGGTTATTCCCATAAAATAATAAAGAATGGAATAAAAACAGGATTTCACCATGCATGCGGTAGTCCTCGTAAACAGGTTATTCCAACAGAATAATAAAGAATGGAATAACAACCTTTACGAGTATTGAAAGAAAATAACTCTCTTCATGAATACGAAAAAAATAATACCCCTTACCTTAAAAATTTGGAGACTGCACTAGTGTAATAGCAGAATACTCTTCTTCTTTCTCTCTTATTCTCTCTATATTTTCTCTCTCTATAGCTTTAGTGAATTGATAAGAAATAATGAAGAAATGAGCTTCTATTTATAGGCTCGGCAGAGTAAGGGTAAAATAGTCTTTTTGCCACAATTTATGACATCATCGCTTACATCATCGATCCTATGACATCATTGCTTACCTCATCGTTACATCATTGTTAACCTCATCGTTCCGATGACATCATTACTTACATTATAAGAATTCAAATTCAATTTATTCTCTTCTACCTCATTTTATTTTTATACCATGAATTTACTATAATAATGTTACCATTCAAATTATAAAAATCATAATATTATATAATCACATCATACTACTATAATGTAATATTATAATAATATATTTAAATGAATTATTTTATCAGAAAAGATAAAATACCAACTTTCAACAAATGTCACATGCTAAAAATTCCTCCGTTTAAATCCACATTGAATAAATATTTTCTTATCATATATATCAAAAATTAATTATTCACAAATAATATTACAGAACTACAATATTGACAACCCGGTCGTTTTCAGGAAAGAGGGGGCTTTCTGAAAAGGATTTCTCCTCATTGGCGTGCAATTATATAACCTAACCCTTTTCCTCAACAGAACTTTCTTGACATTGTCAATAATGCTATCTAATAATATTATTCAAATAATATGAATTATTGATTTGATAATTTGAAATACTGTGCAATGACAATTATTGAATCACTAATATAAAATATCAATGTAGCAATTATTGGATGAATAATATAAAATATTAAACAGTAATTACTGTAACAATTATTGAGTTGTGATTTCTTACGTAAGAATCAATAACTAGAATTACTGTGCAATATCTTGTGCTACTGTGCAACACCGTATATTACTATATTTTAACCACTGAGTATTTCAACAGTTTAACGGTAAAAATTTTACTGTTATTTTTATAAAAAGGTTACTTCTGTCGCTTTCTATATCCGACATTCATTCCGTTGTGGGGTCCACCAATGACTACGCCGTCGTACGAATATTCTCCAACAAAAGAATATTCATCGATCAAACGAATATTCTCTGACACAACGAATATTTTATAACCACTTGCTTACTTTGTAAACTTTGCACATCTCACCCATGACTTATCATATTTATCAAATCAACACCTTACTACTTCAAAATAATATATAAAGAAAATTAAATCTTATTCATAAAATTTGGGGTCTTACAATATCCCTTACAAGTATGAAAAAAATGATGTCCCTTACAAGTATAAAAGAAAATGATATCCCTTACAAGTATGAAAGAAAATGATATCATTTACGAGCATGAAAGAAAATGATATCACTTACCTTGATATTGTGAAACACAAAATTAATAGTAGAACAAATGCTTCCTTGTTTGTCTTTGCAGCAGTAAAGAATCTGATTTTCGGGTCTTCTAGAATTTTTAAAATCTCTTTATGTTTACACGAAAATTATAGCTCTCGAAAAGGTACACGAAATAAACTCAAGAATCACTCTATTCGGAGTTAATATAATTGAGTTACGAATTTTCAAAATTTGGGCTGAAAATAGTGACAAAAATCAGGATAGGTTGCAGTTTTTAGTATTTTAGGCATGGAAATGATATCAAATAACTTCTCTTCATTCTTCAAAATTGTAGAGGATGGAAAATTGAAAACACAAACTTTGAATTCACTTAATTCCGATATAATTTTTCTAAAGTGTTACATTACATAAGAAAATTCCACTCATGAATTCAAAGAAAAATGCAACAAAAGACTTCATAACTTGGAATTAATTGGAATACAAATGTAGCACTCCTATTTATAGCCAAAGCTTAATTAACATTTATCAATATATTATATATCCATTATCATTATCTTTAATTTATTTAGTTATAATAATTTACACATATTAATCCATTATCATTATCTTTAATTTATTAATCATAATGATTTACATATATTCATCCATCATCATTATTTATTCATAATGATTTACACATTAATCCATTATCATTATCTTTAATTTATTAATCATAATGATTTACACATATTCATTCATTATCATTATTTATAATTTATTAATTATTATTCATAATTTTTCAAGAATGTTTTTAATCTACACTATTCATCAATTATTATTATATTATCCATTTTCTACATTATTTACTAAATGTATTAATATCACGGGTATTATCGTTCTTCAAATAATGAACCTGTCTAATTACTTAATACCCGTAACTATCATTTATGCAACTTTTCATTAATTACCTTTACTACGATGATAATTATTGGTTCAATAATATAAAATGCTACGACAATTATTGAGACATTCCTAATTACATGTACTTACTACAATGAACTAGTGCTCACTATCTAACACTAAATCTTTTTGTGTATAAATATTACAGACTCATAATATTGGTAAACAAATCGTTTCTAGGAAAGAGTGGGTATTCCATATAAACGACGCACAATCAAATAACCCTTTTCTCGACAGAACTATTTGGATATTGCCAATAATGCTAACTGACCTAATAATATCATATCAAATAATATGATTTACTGTGTCGTTATAATTATTGATTTAATAATATGAAATACTGTGTAGTTGCTACTGTAACTATTAGTGAGTTAAAATATTATGCAGTTACTACTGTAACAATTATTAAATTAATAATTATGAAATATTATGCAATACCGCGTGCTATTGTGTAACACTGCGTACCTGTAGAGTAATGCATGTGTGCTACTGTACTTTTATCACCGGGTATTTAAACAGTTAAATGTGATAGTACCGTTGACAATTTTTATTAAAAATGTTATTTTTATCGTTTTCGATATCTAATAATTATGTCTTTGTGAGGCCACCAATGATTGGTTGATCGACGTCGTCGTACTTTACCTAATCCCCAAGAGAACGAATATTTCCCGACAAAATAAATATTCCCCAACAAAATGAATATTTCCCGACATACTTTTTATTTTATAATTTGCACATATCACACTTAATTTATCATTTTATAAATTTAACAACTTACTATTTGACATAATAATTATAAAAAAAATTAAATTCTCTTTATTAAAATTCGAAATCTTACATTTGTCATGTCTATATGTCATGTCATTGATTTATGACGTGACATGTTGAATTGAACATAAATGAAAAAAATTAAGAATTTAATCATCTGATTGAAAAAAAAATTAAAAGGTCAATCACCGAAAAAAAAAGGCAAAGAGTTTAGGATAATAATTTATATTTAAGCCATTCTTTTAAGTTTTAATGAAGTTGAAGTCAGGTAAGTAGTTAACCAAGTTTGAGAATTGAGATGTTAGATGTTTGGTCGGCTAAATAGGAGTACCCATAAATTTTTTTGGGAATCTCAAACAGGATTGTAGAAAATTTTAAGTTTTTTTTTAGCTTTTCAACAAAATAAGATAGTTAAAAAAAGAAAAAAGAAAAAAGAAAAAAGAAAAAATTTGTGACCAGCCGAGTCATTAAAATTGGACTGTCGAGTTGACTCGGAATTAACCAAAACGATTCGGTATTTGCCTTGATATATTTTGGTATTGATTGTTATGTCTATAAAATTACTGATAAAAAAATAATGTAAAAGGTAATAAATTTTAGGGGAATACTATTTTCACATGTGTTTTTTATATTTTCACATGATTTCTTCTCACATGAAAGTGTGACCTATTGTATGTTCATGTGAAAAAGAACCATGTAAAAATATCAAAAATACATGTAAAAATATCAGTTACCTAAATTTTATCAATAATTTAATTTGTAAGACTATAAATTACATATTAGTTGTATTTGTATATAATTATTTGTGAATAATTGTGTACAAAAAACTTGAAGCTCATTGCAAGGGACTTGTACTTTTCATCCCTTAGCGATCTAATTTTATTTTTTTTAAATTTCTATTTTATTTTTGAAAAAGTAAAATATAATTTCATAATTAAATTTATCATTATTTTTATTATTATGATAATTTTACAACTAATCAATCAAATCTTAAATATAAGAAAAAAAAAATACATTTTACATAAATTTTGAAACACACATTTTATATAAAAATAAATAAACTCGCAGGAGTAAGAGTCGAACCGGGAGACCTAGATCGCTCTGAGTTCCTTAAACCTCATTGACCATGGCGAGCTAGCTAGGATAATTGGAGATGGCAAAGCGTTGAAAGTCCCAAATTTATTGGCGGGAATAAGAATTATGTCCACTGTTTAACTCATCCCGCAAAGTAAACCCCCTGTTAGCTTTTCCCAATTCTCTCCTCTCAAAGTTTAATATATAAAAACCTCACTCCCCTGCTCAATCTCTCTCCCCTGCTCTCCCACTCTTTCTCCTTTCAAACCCTAACCCTAATTTCCCCAACAAGCAGTCCAATTCTCGCAAAAATGTTGGAGCTGAGGCTAGTCCAAGGGAGTCTTCTCAAGAAGGTGATGGATTCCATCAAAGACCTCGTCAATGACGCCAATTTCGACTGCTCGGGCACCGGATTTTCCCTCCAAGCCATGGATTCGAGCCACGTGGCGCTGGTGTCGCTGCTTCTTAGATCGGAGGGTTTTGAGCATTATCGGTGTGACAGGAACATTTCCATGGGGATGAATCTGGGTAATATGACTAAGATGCTAAAGTGCGCCGGTAATGATGATATAATTACCATTAAGGCCGATGATGGAAGTGATACTGTCACCTTCATGTTTGAAAGCCCCAGTAAGCTCCATTTCTCTTAATTCTCCACTAGAATGTATTTTTCTGGTTTAAATTTGTTGGGTTTGTAATTTTTCTGCTTGTTAATTGGGTAAGTATATACTTCATAGTTGTAATTTCTTGACATTAATTGGGGATATGATTTTTCTTCTTCATTTTCATTTTTGGTTGGTTCATTTTTTAAATTGGTTTGTGTTTTGCTAATTGGGTCAGCATATTTCAGACTTGTAATTTCTCGAGTTTTAGTTGTTTTGATTTAGTTCATTTTCTATTTCGTTGGGTTTTTATTTTTTTGCTAGTCAATTACCTCAGTACTCTTAATTTTTTGATTTTGATTGATTTTTGGTCAGTTCATTTTTTAAATTGGCTTTAGGTTGATTTTGTTCTGATTCATGTCTGAAACATTAATGGAGAGAATTATAGAAATATGATCAGTTTGTTTTCTGAGAAAGTTTGTAGGAAAAAAGAGCTTATTAGTTTGAAGTCATTATTTAACAATTTCATTTACAAGGAGAGAATGATGAGATTAAAAAGTTGAGGAATATTTGTTTTGAGGATTTGTTGAGGGAAAAGAAAGGAAAATTTTGTGTCTTTGGGGGGATAATATTCTTTATTTATTTTTATATATAATTGTTTATTTTTTGTTGGGTTTGGGTGTAGTTGGATAAATCTTTGTTTTTTCTGTTTGGGGTTGGCTTTTTTAAAACTTCTTTTGATCAGTTGATTTTGAAGTGTGTATATATATATATATAATGATTTATATTTTGTTGATTTTGTAATTTTTCTGCTGTTAATTATTTCTTGTAAAATCTTGGCTTTAATTGGGGAATTTTAGAGAAATATTTTGTTTGCTTTGCTGGGAACTGTAGGAAGATAGGAGATTTTAAACTCATTATTTAACAATTTCATTTAGTATGGAGAAAGAACGATGAGATTTAAAGTTGGGGATTGTTTTGTTTGAGGGTCTGTTGAGGGAACAGAAATGAAAATGCAGACGGATCATGGTCCTTGTTTGTTTATTGTGGAAGTTAGGATTGAAGCACCTTGGAGGCTGGGAGGGATAGAAAGTGAGAAATGCTTAATTTTACATGCCAATTTTCTGTTCTTTTTTATTGTACTGTACATTAGATTGAAGTTTTGAAGAGGAGAAAGTTGTAAATAGAACATACCTTTTTCACTTGCTCCTTCTCTAGGCTCATTGAAACTCAAAAGTGTGATGTTATAAATATTCTACTATGCTAGGAATTCGATTAAAATTTTGTATGTGTTTGGAAGAATCTAAACTTGAGTATAAATGAACGTTTGATCAAGCTCTTACATAATTTCTCAATTTATTTTCCTTTTCTTTTGCTATGACTTTGGTGCTTCTTTTATGTCCCAAACAATGAATACTAATTCACGATCCAAAAGTTATCTAAATCCTGAATTTCACGATCCAGAAGTTCTCTAGATCCTGAATGGGTGAATATGTTCCTGATTACTGATTTGTTAGAGCTTTTGGAGTTCCATTTTACATATGTTGGTTTAGTCCAGAGGTACATGGTGTCAAGATTTTTCACTCTGGTTTACTGATATGGATTATTTATGTTTTGGTTGCCCCCTTCTTTTGGCTTTATTGTAATGAACTACAGCACAAGATAAGATTGCTGACTTTGAGATGAAACTCATGGACATCGATAGTGAGCATCTTGGTATACCAGAAGCAGAGTACCATGCTATTGTTCGGATGCCTTCAACTGAGTTTGCGAGGATCTGTAAAGATCTCAGTAGTATTGGTGACACAGGTACTCCCATTTTGGTATTGGATTAAATTTGTTTGCACTTAATTTTTTTTAGTTGGTTTGTGAAGTTTACGGTGTTTATCGGTGCTAGCAGTTGTTATCTCTGTGACCAAGGAAGGTGTAAAGTTCTCTACAAGAGGTGATATTGGAACTGCAAATATTGTCTGTCGGCAAAATACCACAGTAGATAAGGTAGATACTGCATTTTATATATTCTACTAGATCTTTGTTATGACTTTTCAGTTAAAAAACCATAGTTAGGCACCAAATCTCATGATAAAATTTAATTTAATAGGCATGTGATGTATTTACTTTTTATTTTGCAGCCAGAGGAGGCTACAATTATAGAGATGAATGAACCAGTCTCATTGACATTTGCACTGAGGTACATGAATTCTTTCACGAAGGCAAGTCCCTTGTCAAGCACAGTCACAATAAGTTTATCTTCCGAGCTTCCTGTTGTGGTTGAGTACAAGATTGCTGAAATGGGTTATATAAGGTTCTACTTGGCGCCCAAGATAGAAGAGGATGATGATGAAAACAAGCCGTAAAGTTGACGTTTGCTGGTGATAACAGTTATCCAATTTTAGGTGTGTATGCTACAATGTGAGCCTTCTCATGCATTCTTAGAAGATTTCACTGATGCAGGATATCTTCTCACTGTCTAGAAATGGGTAGATCTCAAGTTTTTCATTCTTAATGTTTGGGAAGTGAAACCGTGTTGAATTTCTCTATCCTTCTTTTTCTTTTTAAATCCTTAACCTTTTCTTTATGATGTATTCCAATCATTTTCTCTATGTTCACGCCTTCAACAACAATATTTTATGGTTTAATGTCTTTCCCCCCTAGTTAATGTTATCTTTATCCTTGTCAAATCTTGTGTAGATGTATTTGGAGAGTGGAAAACGAGAAGTTGAAAATGAGATATGATTGTGTTTTGATTTAGCACTTTCATTGTGAAGCTCACAATGGAGTTCAATCTTTTGTTTGAATTGATATGCACTATTGAGGTTTACAATGTGCATGTTCGGTAGACTAATTATAGCATGTCCTTTGGCGTTTACTCTGCCAATGTGGCTTTCATCTTGTCCGGTAGCCCAAACGTGAGCGGCCCAAATGCAGGAGCCGGCGTTAGCAGCTGTGTTTGATGAGCGAAATGCAGCTGCGTTTGATACGCAACAAAATTCCATAGTTGCGTGTGGCAATGAAAATGTTGCTCATCAATTGAAAGCCTATGCGACGGTGAGAAAGCCTTTCATTTGCTTCTCCTTCAACAAATTTAGCAATGAGCATAACGACCTGTTCCTATTGATGTATAATAGGAGTAATTAGAAATAACCATACCCGGCTTCATATATTAAACCCAAGCGTGCGAGAGAATTTATTGGTGGGATTCTGTTTCCCTACTACCTCATGACATCTTCTGGTGATACAAAATCTCCATTAAAAAGGTATATGGAGTAGAGAAATTTGACAGACTAGAATTTTGAATGAATGAATGGCTTGAAGCCAATTTTATTATGATAATATTATTAAGTTATTGCAGTATGAACCTTTAATTGAGTTTGAAAGTGAGCATTGTAGACACTCGAAATTTCGCTTTCTTTATACTAATCTTGCAGAAGGGAAAAAGCGTAATTTTATTTCGGAGACAACCCCGAGATAGGGGGAAAGCATCCAATCACCTCGGAGACAACCCTGTGAATGATTCAAAGGGCCAATGACGTCCGAACAAGACGCGAACTGAATGAGGATTGCAAAGCTAAAGAAGTATCCGCCAGAAGTCACCTCAGCAAACCTCGAACTGTGTGCTATCAAAGATAAGTCAGTTAACTGCAGTCTGGAATCAGAAGATACCTCTTAGCTACCAGCATCATCTTACCGGACCCCGATTCAGTCAGACTCGACCTTATTCCGCAGCCTTCCGCAAAGACTTTCTGAGAGTTTGGCCTACGAAGCTCAACTTTCTCCAAATCGAGACCAAAGGAATGAACTTCGAGACGGCGGGACCCATGAGACCCAGCCGCAGGTATACATGCGGCTGGCTCCGGGATCATAATTCAGCAACATCAGCTCATTTAGAAAAAAAGAAGAATTTTAGAGAGAAGAACAATTTTTAGAGAGAGAAACCCTCGAGTTTGATCATTATACACACATTTTGAGTTGTTTAATTTTGTTTAACACATACTTTGAGTCTCGAGAGTGTTCTTAGTTGATTCCGTGTGATAAAATGCTTGTTCACGCGTCCCCCAAGGTGAAAAAACGCTCATTTTAGCCACTTTCTTTGTAACTAGTGTTTAATGTACTAGATTTATGTGATATATTGTGTAAACATTGTTAGACTTGTTGTTTTATACGTATATTGTTGTTTAGGTGGTAGATCTATAGATCCCATCGGTTATTTATTGCATATTTGGTTGTAAATCAAGTCCGGAGGCTAGATCTACCTAGATCTAAGCCGGAGCTAGCCTTTTGAGTGGTTATTAAGCATGAAGTTATAACCCATATGCTAGATCGGCTTAGATCCATGGTAGATATGCGTATTTACTGCTTTTGGTCAGTCCTGGTTACCTTGTATAGCCCTAGATCTATATCTAGAGGTGGGAGGGGTCCGAAATGGCTTGACATGGTGATTTCAACCAATAAAATCATCTAATATCAAGTTAGGACATTGTACATGTATATTTGCGCATAATAATGTGAGCCTAGAAATCCCGTTGTCGGGATCCCATGATTGGATCCTGACTTGATTCCCACGATGGACCGATTTTTGTGATGTAATGTTTAAATAACACAAAAATTATTGTGTATGTAATGTTTGGATCTTGAAGATGAACTCGAGGGGTTAGTCCAGAGAAGTCGGGTTCAAAATCCCGTGATAGTGAAAACTTTGATTGAGGGTGCTCGGATTCATCGAGATGGCTTACATGTCCGATGATGGTCCGACCCTTTTTGGCGCTTTCTAGTATGCATTTTCACCAAAAAAAGATTTCCAAATCAAAATGGCAAAGAGCTTTCATAATAATCCTAAAACGATTTGGGGATAGACATTAGATCATAAATGGAAGTATCAAAAGACCTCGATTCCTATTTGACGAAAGATTTGAAAACTTTGTTTTCAAAACATCATTGATATATATTATGTTCTAAAATAAACTTTTATATAAATCAAATCCTTTGTGCATAGGGTTAAAGAGGTACAACACTACTTTAGTAATAATTACATAGACTTAAAAATCCATAATAGAAGTATCAAAGGTCCTCGATTGCTATTCGGGCGAATGATTTGAAAACCTTGTGTTTTTTCCCAAAAATTCATATGAAATGTATATTTTGTCTAAAAATGAACTTTTACTAAATCAAGCCCTTCGTACATAGGTGCAAAAGAGGAACGACACTACTTTCAAATAACTCACAAGGAGGCTTAGAATAAACTTTCAAACACACACACACACACACACACTTTATGTATAAAAAATTAATAAGATGCGGTAACCGTGTTTTCACGGAAGTCGGGGGGTGCCTAACACCTTCCCCTCGCTTAAGCTAGCTCCCGAATTCTAAGAATCTCGGTTTCAGAAGAATCCTACAAAGCCACATATTGGATCATATTGCAAAAATCTTCAAAATCGAATGAGTTGGTACATCCATTTACATTATACCAACAAACAGCTCTGTCTCATTCGCTCCAATTATAAAATAATAAAATCAATCTTTTCAAAGTCGTCGACACTTATGTCGATACTGATTTCCTAAAAAATCACCCTTTAATAAAAATCCATAAACATAGCGAATCACAAAAGGGTAATACAAACAACACAAATTTAGGAAATGCGGACGTCCCACGATCCAGCCACGATAGACACCTCCATGTTTTTTTCCAGCGTCGACAGGTGGCGACTCTGCTGGGGACTATAGAGGGCTTAAGCTGCGTTCAAACTTTTTGATTTTTCTCTCTGCATGTGCATTTATGTGTGAATGATCTTTGTGTGTGATTAATATTTCAATCTTTAAGCATTCTTGTATTAGTGCATCGCATAATATATTAGTGCTTCACACAATATATTAGTGCTTCGCACAATGTCATCATTTTATATGCGGTAAGGACGTGAATGTATGTGAATGTATGCTGTGTGGTCCCTCCGTTAGGAGTCAGTCCCGTCGGTTGTTTATTACTGGACTCCTATGGATGTTTCCATTGTGAGGCTCAGAAAAGACACCACTCAGATCTGCTCCAATTGAAAAAGGATGTTTTCGTAAAGTAAATTGCGAAGATCTGGGAAGCAATTTCAAAAAGTCCGTGAGTGTAACCCTAAGATAGGCCAACCTCTGATAAACCAAATGCGCAGTGTGTCTCTTCATGCCCTATTTACTCTTTCGCGTATGTAAATGGCAATCATCTTGAACTGTCATTTGTACATCCTTCTTATCCTGTTATCAAGTCGACTAACCCTTTGTTTCGCAGGAAAAGATTAAAAAACCATTAAACTGATGCATAACATATTATGCATCCCTGTCCACCAATATCTAATCTAAACTATATATCGGTTTTGTGCAGATTGGTCCTAAAACTCGATTTCGAGACAAAAAGGCCCGTTCACTACCAGTCAAAATGGCTGAAGAAAGTTCATCAGAACCCATCCCTGTATCTCGAGAGGAATTCGAGGAGTTTAAGAAACAGATTGTCGAGATGACTACCCTGTTGAGAGAACAGTGTAAAGTATCTCAGGAACCTAAGCATAAGAGTTAAACTGAACCTTATGTGCAAGGAGATATGAAAATACCGGAAAAGGATGGTGATACCCAGATGTCCACACCTATCTCTCCCCTCGATGTCGAAGTAGCCAAAGAGGCCCCGGTCTAAAAGGGGACACGGGAAATAGTAGACCTCAGAGAAGACAGAGAAACTAGAGATATCAGCAAGAAAGTTAGGCAAATGGAGGACGCTATCCGGTCTATGAAAGGGACAGGATCCCACGGGAGCGTGAATTATTCGGATCTATGCATTTTCCCAAAAGCGAGATACCCGTATAAGTTTCAAGTCCCAGAATTCGAGAAGTACAATGGATTGGGCGATCCCTACACCCATTTGAAGGTCTATATAGGTGAACTTGGAACTTACGCCGAGAATGAGAACCTCAGAATGCAGCTATTCCAGAAAAGCCTTACCGGTGAAACTTGAACTTGGTACGCCCGAATAGATAATTCCAAAGTCCGAGGTTGGGAAGATTTGGCCCATGCTTTCCTCAACCAGTATAGCTTCCAGTCTCAGATGGCACCTGATCGTCACCAAGTTACCAAAGTCAAGAAACTGAGCAATGAGTCGTTTAGAGAATATGCGCAGTGATGGAGGCGAATGGCAGCCTAAGTTAACCCACCGATGGATGAAAGTGAGATGGTGACAACTTTCATTGACATACAAGAAGCCCCTTTCTATGAAAGAGTCCTTGCAGGGTTAGGCAAATCTTTCTCTGAAATGATCAAACATGGAGAAATGACTGAAATGGGTTTGAAGTCAGGTAAAATCAAAGATCTAACTGCTTTGGAGGCTGTAGTAGAGCACATACAGTCGAGAAACTATGCGAGCGCTCCAAAAAGAGTATCTAAAAGGAAGGAAGAAGATGTCTCTTTGATATTGCAAGGACAAGCTGCCAATAAAAGCCCTAGTCCTCCTATCCAGAAATAGAACACTCATCCTATGAATTCCCGAAATCTTACAGCATTAAAGGTTGGGGAGAACAAGCGAAGAATGATATTTACTCCTTTAGGGGACTCTTTGGAGAATATATTGGCACTATTGATCGCCCAGAAGAAGATCGTTGAGCTTGCTCCACCTTCTGATCCAAATGGAAGGCAATTTGATCCCAGCAAGAAATGCGCTTACCATTCCAACTCACCGGCGCATGACACTTAGGAATGTTGAACTTTAAAACATAAGATTCAGAACTTGATTGACAGTGGGGAGATTGTAGTCAAAACGCCAGAACAGCCGAATGTCGACAACAACCCTTTACCTTAGCATAATGCGAAAGGAGTCAACATGATCAGTGCAGGAGGTAGGGAAAATTGCAAATACTTGAAGAAGCTGGGGGAAGCACCCTCTATGAACGACTCTTCAATATGGGGATACACCGAATAGAAGTATATAGTAGAGCAAGACTTGGCCTCGATTAGGGTGCGAGTAGACCAATTTGCAGATCTGGTCGTATATCAACATCAGTTGACCCGACAGCTAATAGACCAAGTCCTACCAAAGCAAACCGACGAGAATTTGCAGCCAAACAAAAATTCACCCCCTTGAGGCAGACTAGGGAAGAAATTCTGTGCACCTTGATCGATGAAGGAAAGGTCACAGAATTTCTGCCACCCCTGGATCTGCGATCAAAGTGTTTCGACCCTTCTAGGTCCTGCCTCTATCATTCGAATGACCCTGGACATGCCACTGAGGAATGTTGGGCCCTACGACACTTAATTCAAAATATGATTGAATCAGGAGAGCTAGAGCTGATGAGAAAAATTAAGATCTTCCCTGAAGAAGAGATAATATACCCTCGAGGGGCAAGAAGTTTGGAGGAAATGGTAGTTGTTATCCTTTGCATAGAAGGAGTGTCTTGCGGACCCATTACCATAAAAAGATTATCTGGATAGGGAAACAAGACTACTCTGGAAATACCGGCACCAAAGCCACTGATGTTGGCTCCTTGGCCTCAAATCCCAATTCTTAGTCTGAAGAAGGTACCGTGGAATTATGGAGAAGACATAAAATTGGCACCTGATTGTATAGGCATCGGGCCTAAGGAGAATCCACTTTACCTCCCGGGGCATTTATTGAAACCAGCAACCAAGATATTGGGGAAGGTATCAACGGGAAAGGTCGCAGAATTCCTCCATAAGATGGGGCACAGTGAAGCAAGAACGGTGAAGCAGTTGGAAGATGCACCACATCAAATATCCATTATGGATTTAGTATTGGCTTCTGAAGACCATCATCAAATTTTAATCCAAGTATCGGAGGAAGCACATCTGCCCAAAACCATTGATATTGAAAAATTTCGGCACCTGATCAGCCATGTATTGGATAGTAATGTGATATCATTCACCGATGACGATATACGGGCAACTGGGCATCGCAAACCATTGAATATCGCTGTCGTATCATCTGGATACGTTGTAGGAGATGTACTTATTGATGGCGGATCATCCTTGAACATCTGTCCACATGATACTCTGGATAGGATGAAAATCAACCCGAATCGGATTCGGGAAAACCATGTAGTGGTACAAGCATTCGACGGATCAAGAAGGGATATAGTTGGGGAAATTGAACTTCTGGTGGAGATTGACCCATTCACATTCAATATACATTTCCAAATCCTGAAAATCACTACCGGATATAATCTGTTGCTAGGACGACCTTGGGTCCATATGGCTGGTGCTGTTCCTTCAACTCTTCATCAACAAATAAATAAATTAGACAATAATACCTTCTGAAAGAATTGCACCAACTTGTTTGTATATGGAATGACTCCATTGACATGTGCAATTAAGGCAGAGATGGTATTCAAAACATGAACCTGAAATAAATTTGGAAATAGTAGAATTCCCTTGATTCTTATCAAAGGGGCGCAAAACTTAACCATTTTATATGCCTAATGAGATTCAGGGAAAAATAATAAAAAAAGTATATACAAAATCCTAAATTAATTCCAATTTATTCATATAAAATCATCAAAGGCTTGATGTACATTGATGCAGAAACTGGAGAATTCTAGTGCAATTTGGTATAAGGCAGAGTTTTTATGCATAAGGCAGCCATAGTAAAGAACAATCTTGATATCATATTGATGCAGAAATTAGAGAAATCTAGTAAAATTTGGTACGAAGCAGAATTTTGAAGTATAAT
The DNA here is from genome assembly GCA_020205555.1 of Panax stipuleanatus. Lineage (NCBI taxonomy): Eukaryota > Viridiplantae > Streptophyta > Magnoliopsida > Apiales > Araliaceae > Panax > Panax stipuleanatus. The sequence goes on from CM035115.1 coordinate 31,159,073, forward strand.
GCAGCCATGGTAAGGAACAAGGTTCTAAAAATTGCTAGGCAGACCTAGGCAGTAAAGGGAGCTTTGAGCGCTTAGGCCTTGTATTTAAGGTCTAGGTGGCGCCTAGGCGACTTCCCTTGGTGGTGTAGTTTTATTATTACTTTTTATATTTGTAAAAAAAATTAGGTTTGTTCTTTTACATTTATAATATAATTAATGTTATATATATAAAACAGAACGGATCTAAAGCACTCCTCTTAAATAGCACTCTCTCTTCAATAGCACTCCTTTATTAAAACTACGTCGTTTTGGAGATTATTTTAAAGAACAAAATAATATTAAAATAGAGTGGTCCCACTTGCTTTTCTTTTATTTACAAAAATGTCACCCGCAGCCTCACTTATTTTTTAAAAGAATCTCCAAAACGACGTAATTTTAATAAAGAAGTGTTATTTAAGAGATAGTGATATTTAAGAGGAGTGCTTTAGATCAGTCCTCATAAAAAGTGAAACTTTAAGGAATGATTTCAAATATTGGCAAATTATGGGGACAAATTAGAACTTTGATAGGAATTTCAGGCAATTAAAAGTAATTTTAACAATATTAAAAGGATAATATCTAATATTATCCCATCCGTTAAAAGAAAATAGATCACAACGTCACATATTCTTTAGGGAAGTTGATGCGGTTGAAGAGCAAGCGTGCCAGTTTATGGAAAGATTTGATTTAATGGCAAAGATCTGATTCAATGGCAATTCGGTAATTTCGGCCAAGTTTGGAGTGCCGGATTTGGGCGTTTTCGGAGCCTAATTTCATTGGAAACGGGTCAACAGTCAAAACTCACCAGCACTATGCTTGTGATGTGCAGGGTTTTTTGGTCAAATTCCATCGTTTAGGCCTTCAAAAAGACATTTTTCTGTTTTAGGGTTATTTTCGTAATTGTCTTTATTAGTTTTTCTTTTCCGTTTTGGATTCTGCTTTTAGGGTTTTGCTATTTAAACACTTGTTATGATGGGGAGCCGCAGTTTTTGATAAATAATAAAATTTACGTATTTTCCAAAATTCTCTGAATTAGAATTTTGCTGCCTATTTCCTGGTATTCGTAGAATCAACAGGTTATAGAAGGTTATCATTTGGCAATCGTGCGCGGTTCAACAATTGACAACACTTTTCTATTTCTTCTGCTACGTCAGTTGGTATCAAAGCCTAAATCATATTCACCATGCCACCCCGTAGAGCGCGTGTGGATGATGTTTATGGGCGTGAGGATTTGCAGCGACTTGAGCAGCGGTTCGAGCAGCGAATCGAATAAGTACTGGAGCAGGGGATGAACACTATGATGGATCGATTGACACTAAGGATGGGCGAGTTGTTGGCGAACCAAGATAGGGAAATTCCTCATCTTGGGAGGAACCCTAATTATGATGATCGGAGAAACCCTTTCGCAGGAGAGAATGATGAAGGAGATGACTTTGATGATGACTATGATGAGGCACCTTGTAGGCGTCGTCGACCATATGCAGTGGAGTACGATAGGAGACGTTGGGAGACTGGTATGAGGACTGAAATTCCTTAATTTTATTGTAGACTCCAACCAGAGGAATTCATTGACTGGCTGGCCATGGTAGAAGAGATCCTGGAATTTAAGGGTGTCCCTGATGATAAACGAGTACCCTTGGTTGCTACCAGACTCAGAGATAGGGCAATGGCTTGGTGGCAGCAACTTAGGCAAATGAGGGTTAGATTGGGGAAGTCAAGAATTATGGACTGGGAGAAGATGAAGAAACAGTTGCGGGCGACGTTCCTACCTTATAATTATCAGCGATTAATGTACCAGCGGTTACAGAATTTAAGGCAAGGAGGTCGTACAGTTGATGAATACACAACTGAATTCTATCAGCTGATTGCTCAGAACGAGGTGCATGAGACAGAAGATCTGTTAGTAGCCTGATATATTGGGGGTTTACTAGAACAAATTAAATAGACAGTCAAATATTTGATCCAATGTCTATTTTTATAGCGCAACAGAGGGCTGTTCAGATTGAGAAGAGGCGTCCTGGTGGTTTTGGGCAACCTGCTAGCTTTGGGTATTCAAGAGGAGGTGTCAATACTGGCCGTTCAGGCGAGGTTGCAGCGGCGGGGGCAATAGCCAAAATGGGAGCAGTAACAAATAATAATAGGAGGATTGGTCCAGTAAGTGGTATCAAGTGTTTTGCATGTGGTGAAGTGGGACACAGGTAGGCTGAGTGCAAGAAAGCTAGAAAAAGGGCGATGTTTGCTGAAATAGATGAGGGTGATGATATCGAAGATGAAACCTTGCTAACTGGTGAACCGATCTTTGATCCAGAAGGCGTGGATGAGGAGGTGGTGACTGGTGATGTTGGGACTACGTTGGTGGTGAGGAGGTCCTGCCTTACACCTAGGGCTGTTGATGATGATTGGCTGAGAAACAATAATTTCTAATCAACCTGTACGGTTAAGGGCAAGGTGTGTAGGTTTGTGATTGTTGCAGGTAGTTGTGAGAATATAATTTCAGCAGAGGCAGTCCGAAATCTGGAACTAACAACGAAAAAACATCCAAAGCCGTACAAGTTAGCCTGGTTGAAACAAAGGGGCGAGGTGATTGTCTCAAGTCGTGCACTGGTATCTCTTTCTGTGGGGACAAAATACAAGGACGAGGTTTGGTGTGATGTAGTAGCTATGGTTGCATGCTATCTGCTGTTGGGATGACCTTGGAAATTTGATAGAGAGGGGGTTTATAACGGTAAGACGAATACTTACAGCTTTGTGTTTGAGGGGGTAAAGATTGTGTTAGTGCCCAAGCGGGAAGAAAACAAAGGCAGTGCTAGTTTGTTGACTTTAGCATAGTTTGAGGAGGTGGTGCAGGAGACGAAAATAGTATACGCCTTAATCGGGAGGGTGGTAGACAAGGAGGTCGAGGTTCCTGATGTAGTCAAACCACTTCTGGAAGAGTTCTGTGATTTATTTGCAGAAGAACTGCCTGAAGGATTACCCCCAATGCGTGATATCCAACATCAGATTGATCTGGAGCCCGGGGCAGCCTTACCCAATCGACCTCATTACAGGATGAGTCCCGGAGAGCATGAAGAATTAAGGAGACAGGTGGAAGAGTTACTGGCCAAGGGGTACATTCGAGAGAGTTTGTGTCCTTGTGCAGTACCAGCCCTTCTTGTATCAAAGAAAGATGGTACTTGGCGGATGTGTATCGATAGTAGAGCCATCAACAAAATAACGACCAGGTACCGTTTTCCTATTCCTAGATTGGATGACCTACTGGATCAGCTTAGTGGGGCTATTGTGTTTACTAAATTGGATTTGAAGAGTGGATACCATCAACTCCGTATTCGGGCTGGCGATGAATGGAAGACAACTTTTAAGATGAGGGAGGGATTGTATGAGTGGATGGAATGTCGTTTGGGTTGTCCAATGCACCTAGCACCTTTATGCGTGTTATGAATCAAGCTTTAAGGCTTTTCATTGGGAAGTTTGTTGTTGCGTATTTTGATGACATTCTAATCTACAGTGCTAACCCGAGTGAGCATCTTAGTCAGCTGCGAGAAGTTCTTCATGTGCTGCGTAGGGAGAAATTTTATGCTGCAGTTAAGAAGTGTGTGTTTCTAACACCTAGGGTGTTGTTTTTTGATTACATTGTATCTGATGTGGGGCTGCAGGTAGATGAGTCCTAAGTAGAGGCAGTGAAGCATTGACCAAGGCCTAGTACCATTACTGAAGTTCGGAGCTTTCATGGGTTGGCCTCCTTTTATCGGTGCTTTATCCCTTATTTTAGTAGCATTATGGCTCCTATTACTGAGTGCATGAAGCAGGATGGGAAGTTTGCTTGGACAGATGAAGCAGAAAAGGCGTTTGAGCTGATTAAATTCTGCCTGACCACAGCTCCCATTCTAGTATTACCAGATTTCCATCAACTTTTTGTGTTGCATTCTGATGCTTCCAAAGTGGGAATTAGGGCTGTTTTGAGTCAAAATAGCAGGCCAGTGGCGTATTTTAGTGAGAAACTTTCGGGTGCCAAGCTGCGTTATAGCACTTACGATGTTGAGTTTTATGCTGTGGTTCAGGCTATTAAACATTGGCGCCATTATTTGTTTCAGCGGGAGTTTATCTTGTATACGGATCATGAGGCTTGAAAATATTTGCATAGTCAAGATAAAGTTTCTGCTAGACATGCGAGCTGGGTTGCTTACCTACAAAGGTTCACTTTCGTGGTGTAACACAAGCCCGGAGTTACCAATCGAGTGGCTGATGCTTTGAGCAGGCTAAGGGTACTACTAACTCGACTTTCTGTGGAGGTACCTTGTTTTGATTCATTTGCTGAAATACTTGAAACTGATCTATATTTTTCTGGTATTTTGGCAAAGGTTCGGGAAGGGGAGAGGACAGATTTCCATTTGCAGGATGGATTTTTGTTTAAGGACAACCAACTATGTGTTCCAGATTGTAGTTTACGGTTGAAGATCCTTCAAGAGCTGCATGCGAGGGGCATGTAGGAAGAGACATGACCTTGCAGTTGGTGCAGTCTACTTAATTCTGGCCTACTATTCTGAAGGAGGTTGAAAAACTGGTGGAACGGTGTCGGGTTTGTCAAGTATCCAAGGGAACAGCAACCAATGCAGGCTTGTATATGCCTCTACCAGTTCCATCACAGCCATGGGTGGACATTAGTATGGATTTTGTGTTGGGATTACCGCGTACACAGCGAGGTAATGATTCTATTTATGTGGTAGTTGATCGTTTTTCTAAGATGGTGCACTTCATTCCATGTAAGAAGACCACAGATGCTGTTCGTGTTGCTCAATTGTACTTTAGAGAGATTATAAGTTGCATGGTTTGCCAGTGTCTGTTGTGTCTGACCGTGATACCAGGTTTCTTAGCCATTTTTGGCGTAGCTTGTGGAAGATGGTGAACACACAGTTGAATTTTAGTAGTGCCTACCATCCACAAACAGATGGGCAGACGGAAGTGGTGAATCGGTCGCTAGGCAATTTGTTGCGGTGTTTGGTTGGAGAACATGTGAAGAGTTGGGATCTGAAGTTATGTTAGGCAGAGTTTGCTCATAATCATGTAGTTAACAGTAGCACTGGATTTAGCCCTTTTGCAGTAGTGTATTCTGTTACTCCAAGAGGACCACTTGATTTGCTGCCATTACCAGCAAACACGCGAGTTCATGGGATGGCAGAAACCTTTGTGACAGGATTATAGGAGGTTCACAGGGCTGTCCGTGACAATCTGCTGCAGGCCGCGGGCAAGTATAAACAAGCTGCTGATAAGAAACGGCGTCATATTGAGTTCAAAGTGGGGGATTATGTGTGGGCAGTTCTTACTAAGGATAGATTTTCTGTAGGTGACTATAATAAGTTGTCTGCTAAGACGATTGGGCCGGTGGAAATCATTGAGGAGATCAATCCTAATGCATACCGCTTGAAACTGCCGAGTCATATTCGTACAGCGAATGTTTTTAATGTCAAGCATTTGATTCCTTACACAGGCGATTCCTCCGATGATGATAATTCGAGGGCGAATTCTGTCCACCCTGGGGAGAATGATGCGGTTGAAGAGCAAGCGTGCCAGTTTATGAAAAGATCTGATTCAATGGCAAAGATCTGATTCAATGGCAATTCGATAATTTCGGCCAAGTTTGGAGTGTCGAATTTGGGCATTTTCGGAGCCTAATTTCATTGGAAACGGGTCAACGGTCAAAACTCACCAGCATTTTGCTTGTGATGTGCAGGGTTTTTGGTCAAATTCCATCGTTTAGGCCTTAAAAAAGATATTTTTCTATTTTAGGGTTATTTTTGTAATTGTCTTTATTAGTTTTTCTTTTCCGTTTTGGATTCTGCTTTTAGGGTTTTGCTATTTAAACACTTGTTATGATGGGGAGCTGCAGTTTTTGATGAATAATAAAATTTAAGTATTTTCCAAAATTCTCTGAATTAGAATTTTGCTGCCTATTTCCTGGTATTCGTAGAATCAACAGGTTATAGAAGGTTATCGTTTGGAAATCGTGCGCGGTTCAACAATTGATAACAGTTTTTTGTTTCTTCTGCTACATCAGTTGGTATCAAAGCCTAAATCATATTCACCATGCCACCCCGTAGAGCGCGTGTGGATGATGTTTATGGGCATGAGGATCTTTAGCGACTTGAGCAGTGGTTCGAGCAGCGAATCGAACAAGTAATGGAGCAGGGGATGAACACTATGATGGATCGATTGACACTAAGGATGGGCGAGTTGTTGGCGAACCAGAATAGGGAAATTCCTCATCCTGGGAGGAACCCTAATTATGATGATCAGAGAAACCCTTTCGCAGGAGAGAATGATGAGGGAGATGACTTTGATGATGACTATGATGAGGCACCTTGTAGGCGTCGTCGACCATATGCAGTGGAGGACGATAGGAGACGTTGGGAGACTGGTATGAGGACTGAAATTCCTTAATTTCATTGTAGACTCCAACCAGAGGAATTCATTGACTGGCTGGCCATGGTAGAAGAGATCCTGGAATTTAAGGGTGTCCCTAATGATAAACGAGTACCCTTGGTTGCTACCAGACTCAGAGATAGGGCAATGGCTTGGTGGCAGCAACTCAGGCAAATGAGGGTTAGATTGGGGAAGTCAAAAATTACGGACTGGGAGAAGATGAAGAAATAGTTGCGGGCGACATTCCTACCTTATAATTATCATCGATTAATGTACCGGATGTTACAGAATTTAAGGCAAGGAGGTCGTACAGTTGATGAATACACAACTGAATTCTATCAGCTGATTGCTCAGAACGAGGTGCATGAGGCAGAAGATCAGTTAGTAGCCTGATATATTGGGGGTTTACTAGAACAAATTAAAGAGACAGTCAAATATTTGATCCAATGTCTATTTTTGTAGAGCATCAGAGGGCTGTGCAGATTGAGAAGAGGCGTCCTGGTGGTTTTGGGCAACCTGCTAGCTTTGGGTATTCAGGAGGAGGTGCCAATACTGGCCGTTCAGGGGAGGTTGCAGCGGCGGGGACAATAGCCAAAATGGGAGCAGTAACAAATAATAATAGGAGGATTGGTCCAGTAAGTGGTATCAAGTGTTTTGCATGTGGTGAAGTGGGACACAGGCAGGTTGAGTGCAAGAAAGATGGAAAAATGGCGATATTTGCTGAAATAGATGAGGGTGATGATATCGAAGTTGAAACCTTGCTAACTGGTGAACCGATCTTTGATCCAGAAGGCGTGGATGAGGAGGTGGTGACTAGTGATGTTGGGACTGCGTTGGCGGTGAGGAGGTCCTACCTTACACCTAGGGCTGTTGATGATGATTGACTGAGAAACAATAATTTCCAATCAACCTGTACTTTTAAGGGCATGGTGTGTAGGTTTGTGATTGATGCAGGCAGTTGTGAGAATATAATTTCAGCAGAGGCAATCCGAAAGCTGGAACTAAAAACGAAAAAACATCCAAAGCCGTACAAGTTAGCCTGGTTGAAACAAAGGGGCTAGGTGACTGTCTCAAGATGTGTACTGGTATCTCTTTCTGTGGGGACAAAATACAAGGACGAGGTTTGGTGTGATGTAGTAGCTATGGATGTATGCCATCTGCTGTTGGGACGACCTTGGCAATTTGATTGAGAGGTTGTTCATAACGGTAAGATGAATACTTACAGCTTTGTTTTTGAGGGGGTAAAGATTGTGTTAGTGCCCAAGCGGGAAGAAAACAAAGGCAGTGCTAGTTTGTTGACTTTAGCACAGTTTGAGGAGGTGATGCAGGAGACGGAAATATTATACGCCTTAATCGGGAGGGTGGTAGATAAGGAGGTCGAGGTTCCTGATGTAGTCAAACCACTTCTGGAAGAGTTCATTGATTTATTTCTAGAAGAACTGCCTGAAGGATTACCCCCAATGCGTGATATCCAACATCAGATTGATCTGGAGCCCGGGGCAGCCTTACCCAATCGACCTCATTACAGGATGAGTCCCGGAGAGCATGAAGAATTAAGGAGAAAGGTGGAAGAGTTAATGGCCAAGGGGTACATTCGAGAGAGTTTGAGTCCTTGTACGGTACCAGCCCTTCTGGTATCAAAGAAAGATGGTACTTGGTGGATGTGTATCGACAGTAGAGCCATCAACAAAATAACGATCAGGTACCATTTTCCTATTCCTAGATTGGATGACCTACTGGATCAGCTTAGTGGGGCTATTGTGTTTACTAAATTGGATTTGAAGAGTGGATACCATCAACTCCGTATTCGGGCTGGCGATGAATGGAAGACAACTTTTAAGATGAGGGAGGGATTGTATGAGTGGATGGAATGTCGTTTGGGTTGTCCAATGCACCTAGCACCTTTATGCGTGTTATGAATCAAGCTTTAAGGCTTTTCATTGGGAAGTTTGTTGTTGCGTATTTTGATGACATTCTAATCTACAGTGCTAACCCGAGTGAGCATTTTAGTCAGCTGCGAGAAGTTCTTCATGTGCTGCGTAGGGAGAAATTTTATGCTGCAGTTAAGAAGTGTGTGTTTCTAACACCTAGGGTGTTGTTTTTTGATTACATTGTATCTGATGTGGGGCTGCAGGTAGATGAGTCCTAAGTAGAGGCAGTGAAGCATTGACCAAGGCCTAGTACCATTACTGAAGTTCGGAGCTTTCATGGGTTGGCCTCCTTTTATCGGTGCTTTATCCCTTATTTTAGTAGCATTATGGCTCCTATTACTGAGTGCATGAAGCAGGATGGGAAGTTTGCTTGGACAGATGAAGCAGAAAAGGCGTTTGAGCTGATTAAATTCTGCCTGACCACAGCTCCCATTCTAGTATTACCAGATTTCCATCAACTTTTTGTGTTGCATTCTGATGCTTCCAAAGTGGGAATTAGGGCTGTTTTGAGTCAAAATAGCAGGCCAGTGGCGTATTTTAGTGAGAAACTTTCGGGTGCCAAGCTGCGTTATAGCACTTACGATGTTGAGTTTTATGCTGTGGTTCAAGCTATTAAACATTGGCGCCATTATTTGTTTCAGCTGGAGTTTATCTTGTATACGGATCATGAGGCTTTAAAACATTTGCATAGTCAAGATAAAGTTTCTGCTAGACATGCGAGCTGGGTTGCTTACCTACAAAGGTTCACTTTCGTGGTGAAACACAAGTCGGGAGTTACCAATCGAGTGGCTGATGCTTTGAGCAGGCTAAGGGTACTACTAACTCGACTTTCTGTGGAGGTAACTTGTTTTGATTCATTTGCTGAAATACTTGAAACTGATCTATATTTTTCTGGTATTTTGGCAAAGGTTCGGGCAAGGGAGATGACAGATTTCCATTTGCAGGATGGATTTTTGTTTAAGGACAACCAACTATGTGTTCCAGATTGTAGTTTACGGTTGAAGATCCTTCAAGAGCTGCATGCGAGGGGCATGTAGGAAGAGACATGACCTTGCAGTTGGTGCAGTTTACTTAATTCTGGCCTACTATTCTGAAGGAGGTTGAAAAACTGGTGGAACGGTGTCGGGTTTGTCAAGTATCTAAGGGAACAGCAACCAATGCAGGCTTGTATATGCCTCTACCAGTTCCATCACAGCCATGGGTGGACATCAGTATGGATTTTGTGTTGGGATTATCGCGTACACAACGAGGTAATGATTCTATTTATGTGGTAGTTGATCGTTTTTCTAAGATGGCGCACTTCATTCCATGTAAGAAGACCACAGATGCTGTTCGTGTTGCTCAATTGTACTTTAGAGAGATTATAGGTTGCATGGTTTGCCAGTGTCTGTTGTGCCTGACCGTGATACCAGGTTTCTTAGCCATTTTTGGCGTAGCTTATGGAAGATGGTGAACACACAGTTGAATTTTAGTAGTGCCTACCATCCACAGACAGATGGGCAGACGGAAGTGGTGAATCGGTCGCTAGGCAATTTGTTGCGGTGTTTGGTTGGAGAACATGTGAAGAGTTGGGATCTGAAGTTATGTCAGGCAGAGTTTGCTCATAATCATGCAGTTAACAGGATTATTGGATTTAGCCCTTTTGCAGTAGTGTATTCTGTTACTCCGAGAGGACCACTTGATTTGCTGTCATTACCAGCAAAGACGCGAGTTCATAGGACGACAGAAACCTTTGTGACAGGATTACAAGAGGTTCACAGGGCTGTCCGTGACAATCTGCTGCAGGCCGCAGGCAAGTATAAACAAGCTGCTGATAAGTAACGGCGTCAAGTTGAGTTCGAAGTGGGGGATTATTTGTGGGCTGTTCTTACTAAGGATAGATTTTCTGTAGGTGACTATAATAAGTTGTCTGCCAAGAACATTGGGCGAGTGGAAATCATTAAGAAGATCAATCCTAATGCATACCGCTTGAAACTGCCGAGCCATATTCGTACAGCGAATGTTTTTAATGTCAAGCATTTGATTCCTTACACAGGCGATTCCTCCGATGATGATAATTCGAGTGCGAATTCTGTCCACCCTGGGGAGAATGATGCGGTTGAAGAGCAAGCATGCCAGTTTATGGAAAGATTTGATTTAATGGCAAAGATTTGATTTAATGGCAATTCGATAATTTCGGCCATGTTTGGAGTGTCGGATTTGGGCGTTTCTGGAGCCTAATTTCATTGGAAACAGGTCAACGTTCAAAACTCACCAGCGCTGCGCTCGTGATGTGCAGGGTTTTTTGGTCAAATTCCATCGTTTAGGCCTTCAAAAAGATATTTTTCTGTTTTAGGGTTATTTTCGTAATTGTCTTTATTAGTTTTCCTTTTTCGTTTTGGATTCTGCTTTTAAGGTTTTGCTATTTAAACACTTGTTATGATGGGGAGTCGAAGTTTTTGATGAATAATAAAATTTACCTATTTTCCAAAATTCTCTAAATTAAAATTTTGCTGCCTATTTCCTAGTATTCGAAGAATCAACAGGTTATAGAAGGTTATCGTTTGGCAATCGTGCGCGGTTCAACAATTGATAACAATTTTTTATTTCTTTCGCTACGTCAGTTGGTATCAAAGCCTAAATCATATTCACCATGCCACCCCGTAGAGTGCGTGTGGATGATGTTTATGGGCGTGAGGATCTGCAGCGACTTTAGCAGTGGTTCGAGCAGCGAATCAAACAAGTCATGGAGCAGGGGATGAACACTATGATGGATTGATTGACACTAAGGATGGGCGAGTTGTTGGCAAACCAGAATAGGGAAATTCCTCATCCTGGGAGGAACCCTAATTATGATGATCGGAGAAACCCTTTCGCAGGAGAGAATGATGAAGGATATGACTTTGATGATGACTATGATGAGGCACCTCGTAGGCGTCGTCGACCATATGCAGTGGAGGACGATAGGAGACGTTGGGAGACTGGTATGAGGACTGAAATTCCTGAATTTCGTGGTAGACTCCAACCAGAGGAATTCATTGACTGGCTGGCAATGGTAGAAGAGATCCTGGAATTTAAGTGTGTCGCTGATGATAAACGAGTACGCTTGGTTGCTACCAGACTCAGAGATAGGGCAATGGCTTGGTGGCAGCAACTTAGGCAAACGAGGGTTAGATTGGGGAAGTCAAAAATTATGGACTGAGAGAAGATGAAGAAACAGTTGCGGGCGACGTTCCTACCTTATAATTATCAGCGATTAATGTACCAGTAGTTACAGAATTTAAGGCAAGGAGGTCGTACAGTTGATGAATACACAACTGAATTCTATCAGCTGATTGCTTAGAACGAGGTGCATGAGACAAAAGATCAGTTAGTAGCCCGATATATTTGGGGTTTACGAGAACAAATTCAAGAGACAGTCAACATATTTGATCCAATGTCTATTTTAGCAGTGCATCAGAGGGCTGTGCAGATTGAGAAGAGGCATCCTGGTGGTTTTGGGCAACCTGCTAGCTTTGGGTATTCAGGAGGAGGTGTCAATACTGGCCGTTCAGGCAAGGTTGCAGCGGCGGGGAAAATAGCCAAAACAGGAGCAGTAACAAATAATAATAGAAGGATTGGTCCAGTAAGTGGTATCAAGTGTTTTGCATGTGGTGAAATGGGACACAGGCAGGCTGAGTGCAAGAAAGCTGAAAAAAGGGCGATGTTTGCTGAAATAGATGAGGGTGATGATATCGAAGATGAAACCTTGCTAACTGGTGAACCGATCTTTGATCCAGAAGGCGTGGATGAGGAGGTGGTGACTGGTGATGTTGGGACTGCGTTGGTGGTGAGGAGGTCCTTCCTTACACCTAGGGCTGTTGATGATGATTGGCTGAGAAACAACAATTTCCAATCAACCTGTACTGTTAAGGAGAAGGTGTGTAGGTTTGTGATTGATGCAGGCCGTTGTGAGAATATAATTTTAGTAGAGACAGTCCGAAAGCTGGAACTAACAACGAAAAAACATCCAAAGCCGTACAAGTTAGCCTGGTTGAAACAAGGGGGCGAGGTGACTGTCTCAAGACGTGCACTGGTATCCTTTTCTGTGGGGACAAAATACAAGGACGAGGTTTGGTGTGATGTAGTAGCTATGGATGCATGCCATTTGCTGTTGGGACGACCTTGGCAATTTGATAGAGAGGTGGTTCATAACGGTAAGACGAATACTTACAGCTTTGTGTTTGAGGGGGTAAAGATTGTGTTAGTGCCCAAGCGGGAAGAAAACAAAGGCAGTGCTAGTTTGTTGACTTTAGCACAGTTTGAGGAGGTGGTGTAGGAGACAAAAATAGTATACGCCTTAATCGGGAGGGTGGTAGACAAGGAGGTCGAGGTTCCTGATGTAGTCAAACCACTTCTGGAAGAGTTCAGTGATTTATTTCTAGAAGAACTGCCTGAAGGATTACCCCCAATGCGTGATGATAGTAGTGTGCATACAAGCCAATCATGTATGATGACAAAGTACATACTTTGTAAACAATCTTATTTATTTATTAATAAAATATTCATTTAAGGCATATAATTATCTACATGGTGCTGTTTTTATAATATGTAAATAACCCATAGTTTTAAGCAATGCTTTTAGAATCATGATGAGATCATGATAATGAGATCTAAATTCTTAGAAAGCTTAAAAACTAAAATAGTTCCCAATTGTGGGATTACTAAAATGGGGATTAGTAAATTCGGATAGATTGGTACATATGTTGCTTGCTCATTGGATGAGGATGACTGATCTCATGGTCATTTGTGTGGAGACACTAAAGCAAGTATGTAGGTGCTTATTGGAGAATAAGTTCACTGAACGTGACTCGCTATGGAATACCTAATGGAGTTTTACTCGCCTGTCAATAGGAATTCCTAATGTGATAGTAGTACATGTGATCCTTGGACTTGAGATCATCATAGTATCTTGTATGTAACAAATTATACTTTGACTAATTCCTTAAGGCCTTTTCAGGCATATATAGGGTATGCTTGGGTGTAATGAGTTCCATATGGAGATAATGAATGATCAATAAAGAATCTACCTCCTCTAGTAAAAGAGGAGATATGTCCTATGTGATTCGTTAAATGACAACCCAGGAATCCTTGGCCAAGGTAGAATGAAATTAGAAAGAGGTTTCTAATTTGCATTATTTGGAGTTGTGCATTTTCTAATCGAAATACATATGATTAAATAAATTAAGACTTGACAGTAAATCCATGTCTTATATTTAATTGGGACATTGTATGGTGGAAGGATTGAATTGTACGGTAACTATTAACTCACAGGTTCTTTTATGATTAATGTTGAAATCTATATTATCTGGAAAGTCGTTGATCGCTAGGGAGGCTTATCCCTATTCTAGAATAAATGTTATTTATTTAAATAGATTATTAGTTTAATTTGTTTATTTAAATAAGATTAGAATTGTTCTAATTGATTTATTCACAACTGGTTTAATATGGAGAACCTAAATGGTCACACCATAAAAGGAAGAAGAATTATTTAAGAAGAAAATGGCATGATAGTAATAATGCATTAAGTATAATTAATTTAATCTATGATGATAGAATAAATTAAATAACTTAATGTTTATTATTTAATATTTTAGAAATATTAAATATAAATTAATAAGAGGAGTCTTATTAATATTAATATTATTATTATTATTTTAATTCTAAAGGAGTTTAGGAATTAATATAATATCAGTACTCTCTCTCAATCCTAATAAAGATTAGGATATAAATTAATTAAAAGTATTTAGTTAATTAATTAAATAAAACCCTATTCTAATTGGATTAGGAGGGTTAACCTAATATCTATATAAGAGAGTCTTATATCAGAAATAAGGGACGTGAATTTTTCAAGAGTTAGGAGTACACATATTCTATAGAGATAGAAACAAGGGTTAAGCCAATAACCCATCTTACTGAGTTCTTCATCTTCCTTGGTGGATCACCGTTAGAGGCCAAACATTTGGGTGGCTGACATTGATCAAGGGAAGGAGCCACTACAGAGGAATCAAAGGAATCAAAGGAGTAGAACTTGTACCTGAGGAAGCTTGTATCTTCAAAGGTATAATTCTATTTTTCTCCTTCTTCATTCACTGATAATTGATGCATAAGAATGATCATGGTAATGGGTTTGTATAAATTTTTGAAAACCTAATTTTTTACGCTTCCGCCCTATTTATGTGATTTGATTGCATGATTGCGTTACGTACAAACCCAACAGTGGTATCAAAGCCAATCTTGTGCTAATTATCAGTCTATGTGATTCCATACATGTATAATATGCGATTGGATCGAGTTCTGGGCAACAAAATTTTTTTTGATTCTGCGAAGCTGCGCCGGTTCCTGGCCTTCTTGCTGCGCAGCTGCGCCGGTGTCTTGGCCTGGTTTTTCATGCTGCGCAGCTGCGCTGGTTCTTTTTATATTCCTGGCGCAGCTGCGCCACTAACAGAATCTGAATTTTTTTAATTAATAAAGGTTTAAAATAAAGATGTTTATTTTATATGAAATGAGATTTCAGAATTGCTAAAATTAAAGAGTTTAATTTGGAATTGTTTTTGAATGAAATAAAGGAGTTTATTTTTTCAAAAACAAAGTTTAGCAAACTTTTGCCCATTAACTGATATTAATACATATATGGAATGAATTTACTTTCATGAGATGAATAAGTTTTATCGATACGTATGATGATATGTATGGTAATAAAAGAGATTGATTATGGACTATGACCAATGTGATTGGATTTTATTTTTGATGAATGCTTAAATGTATGGGTTTTATAAAATGGGGTCTGCGTACCTCGTCTTCTCTGATTTTATTCTCGGTGTAAAATTCTATCTCCCTTCTATGTACTTCCCCTTGACTGCTGATCAAGGTTTCTATTTAAAAATAATTTATGTAATAGAGATAGTTAGAATTATCTTGAAGAAACTGGAGACCAAGGAGCAAGGAGCGCGTGAAGACCCGTTTGTATGGAGCCCGGGTTTAAATGTAACAGTTACGTTTAAATTTAAATTTTTGCACTCCTAGGTTTGACCTTTTGGTTCACTTGGTGGCTCTAGTGAACCAAACTAGAATAAAAGTCCATAATCAATCCGGGTAGAATATAGTATTCTATATTGCATGCTAAATATTATATATATTATATTTTATACAAACATGCTTCGCATGTTTAATAAAATGACGCGTATTTTATATATATATGTGCATGCGCGCTTAAAAAGATGATACAAATAATAACAAACCCCTCAAAGAAATATTATTAAGTCTGAAGCGTTCAAATGATATTTGGAATTTCGAACGTCGCCTTCTAGCATGATTAGTTAATAGAGTATTAAATATTTAATATGAGTTTGTTGTGCTATCCACAAGGCGAGTATTGAATATTTAAGATGTTAATTAATCACATTTGATGCTTATCAAGAAAATTGAACGATCTAGTCTTGTTGTGCTATCCACAAGGACGAAAATTTTTCTTTTTTGAATTTATGGAAGTGCTAGGCTGGACTTAACTTAAATCATTTTAGTTCGGATGTGCACACACATGACCATTATGATTTAAGAGGTAAAATAAAAGGAGTTACATGGTGATGTAATTGACAAGAGTTGTCTACCTATTTATTTGTATATCGCTTGTTGTGCTATCCATAAGGTTATATACATTTGAAATGGGATCCTTAATCTCACTAGCAAATCTTTAATTAGATGTTGCCGAACTATATGAGTGATGGTAATATAGTTTGATGAAAATAATGGGAGATACCAATTTAAAATAAAGACCTAAATTTATTTTGGTATGCAAAGTTAATAAAATGAATGTTTGCTAAAATGTTGTCTTTTCACATGCAGAATTTTAAAAATGTCAAAATCACTAATCTCACTACGAAGCATACTTGATGCAAATAAGCTTACCGGCCCGAATTATGAGGACTGGCTAAGAAATCTGAGAATTGTTCTCACTGCTGAAAAGATTTCTTATGTCCTAAATTCCACTATCCCTGAATCTGTTTCAGAAACAGCCTCTGAGGAAGAGATTGCCACTTTCAATAAGTGGCAAGATGATGCATTTGTGGCTCAATGCATCATGCTCGCATCCATGAATAACGAGCTTCAGCGTCAGCATGAAAAAATGGATGCTCCTGCTATGCTGCTTCACATCAAGGAGTTGTATGGTGAACAGAGTAGGACTGCTAGATATGAGATATCTAAGGAGCTCTTCCGATCTCAGATGACCGAGGGCACTGCCGTCGAGACTCATGTTCTGAAGGTAATCAATTTGATTGAATGCCTTGGACAGCTTGGGTGCGTCATGGATGGGGAGTTGAGTCAAGACTTGGTCTTGCAGTCACTCCCTGAGACCTTCTCGCAGTTTGTGGTTAATTTTCACATGAATAAGCTAGATGTCAGCTTACCTGAGCTGCTTAACATGCTGAAAACTGCAGAAGGTCACTTCTCATCCAAGAAGAACCATGTCTTGATGGTGGATTCTTCCAATAAAAGGAAGAGGCCCAAGGTGTCTTCTGAAAAGAAGAAATATAAGAAGGCTAAAGGAAAAGGGAAAGAAAAGGAGCAAAAGAAACCTGAACCAGCTAAAGGAATGTGCTTTCATTGCAATGAACCGGGACATTGGAAGAGGAACTGCAAGAAGTTTCTAGCAGAGAAGAAGCTTGGAGAAGCTTCGACTTCCAATCAAGGTTTGTTTATGATTGAAATTAATTTTTTTGAAAGTCATAATTCTACTTGGGTATTGGATACCGGCTGTGGTTCTCACATATGTAATACTGTGCAGGGACTGGTCAGAAGTAGAAAGCTGAACAAAGATGAGGTGATCCTACGAGTGGGAAATGGAGCAAAAGTTGCTGCATTAGCTGTAGGAACTTATTGTTTAGCAATGCCTTCGGGCAAATCCATTTATCTTAATAATTGTTATTATGTTTCGAATATTATTAAAAACATTATTTCAATTTCTGTATTGGATATGGAAGGTTTTGACGTTATTATAAAGAACAATGGTTGTTCTATTTATAAAGACGATGTTTTATATGGTATTGGAAATTTGCGAAATGGACCAAAGTCAGGTACCTAACCAAGTAGAAGAACCTACTGTACCACACCCTGTTCGTAAATCTGGAAGAGTACCGAAGATACCTGAGAGGTATGGATTCGTTATAGAGGATGACGATGAGGTACACATCATGAATGATGATGATCCATTGAATTACGAACAGGCTATGAGTAATAAAGACTCAGGAAAATGGCTTGAAGCCATGAAATCCGAAATGGACTCCATGTACGAAAACAAAGTATGGTATTTGGTTTTACCACCTGAAGGTATTAAACCTATTGGGTGTAAATGGGTTTTTAAGAAAAAGACTGGAGCAGACGGAAAGGTAGAGACCTATAAGGCCCGACTGGTTGCAAAAGGTTTCAAACAAAGACAAGGAGTTGACTATGATGAAACCTTCTCACCAGTAGCCATGCTCAAGTCCATTCGAATTTTGCTTGCGATTGCAGCTTACAACGACTATGAGATCTGGCAGATGGACGTGAAAACGGCCTTCCTCAATGGGAAACTTGAGGAGGATGTGTATATGACACAGCCAGAGGGATTTATTTCAAAAGTTGGAACAAATCAAGTCTGTAAGCTACAACGATCCATTTATGGGTTGAAGCAAGCTTCTCGTAGATGGAACATTCATTTTGATGAGACAATCAAAGAGTTTGATTTTATCAAAAATGAGGATGAACCATGTGTATACAAGAAGGTTAGTGGGAGCGCAGTATCATTCCTTGTATTATATGTTGATGATATATTACTGATAAGGAATGACATTCCTATGTTACAATCCATTAAAATCTGGTTATCTAAAAACTTCTCCATGAAGGACTTGGGTGAAGCATCCTATATTTTGGGGATAAAGATCTATAGAGATAGATCTAAAAGGATGCTCGGCTTATCCCAAGGAACGTACATTGATACGATGCTAAAGAGGTTTAGCATGGAAGATTCCAAAAGAGGTCTCATGCCGATGAGCCATGGAATAAATCTCTCCAAGAAACAGGCCCCAAAGACACCTGAGGAGAGAGACCGTATGAGTAAGATCCCTTATGCTTCTGCAATAGGATCTATCATGTACGATATGATATGTACTAGACCGGATGTTGCTCACGCACTTAGTGTAACAAGCAGATACCAGTCGAATCCAGGAGAAGAGCACTGGAAGGCAGTGAAAAATATCCTAAAGTACTTGAGAAGGGCTAAAGATATTTTTCTTGTCTACGGTGGGTCTGAATTAAAACTCGAGGGATTCACGGACTCAAGTTTTCAAACAGACCAAGATGACAGTAAATCTGTTTCAGGGTATGTGTTTACCTTGAACGGAGGTGCAGTGAGTTGGAAGAGTTCCAAGCAGCAAACGGTTGCTGATTCAGTGACAGAGGCAGAGTATATAGCTGCAAATGAAGCTGCAAAGGAAGCTGTTTGGATGAAGAAGTTCATAACTGAACTTGGTGTGGTTCCTAGCATTGGAGAAGCAGTTCCCGTATACTGTGACAACACCGGAGCGGTTGCACAGGCTAAGGAACCCAGGTCTCATCTGAAATCTAAACACGTGTTGCGGCGATTTCACTTGATCAGGGAGATCATTGAAAGAGGAGACGTCACCTTGGAGCATGTAGACTCTCAAGACAACATTGCAGATCCATTTACTAAAGCTTTAACACAACAGCAGTTTGATCGTCACTTAGAGAAGATGGGTATGAGATACCATGGCGATTGGCTTTAGTGCAAGTGGGAGATTGATAGTGTGCATACAAGCCAATCATGTATGATGACAAAGCACATACTTTGTAAACAATCTTATTTATTTATTAATAAAATATTCATTTAAGGCATATAATTATCTACATGGTGCTGTTTTTATAATATGTAAATAACCCATAGTTTTAAGCAATGCTTTTAGAATCATGATGAGATCATGATAATGAGATCTAAATTCTTAGAAAGCTTAAAAACTAAAATAGTTCCCAATTGTGGGATTACTAAAATGGGGATTAGTAAATTCGGATAGATTGGTACATATGTTGCTTGCTCATTGGATGAGGATGACTGATCTCATGGTCATTTGTGTGGAGACACTAAAGCAAGTATGTAGGTGCTTATTAGAGAATAAGTTCACTGAACGTGACTCGCTATGGAATACCTAATGGAGTTTTACTCGCCTGTCAATAGGAATTTCTAATGTGATAGTAGTACATGTGATCCTTGGACTTGAGATCATCATAGTATCTTGTATGTAACAAATTATACTTTGACTAATTCCTTAAGGCCTTTTAAGGCATATATAGGGTATGCTTTGGTGTAATGAGTTACATATGGAGATAATGAATGATCAATAAAGAATCTACCTCCTCTAGTAAAAGAGGAGATATGTCCTATGTGATTCGTTAAATGACAACCCAGGAATCCTTGGCCAAGGTAGAATGAAATTAGAAAGAGGTTTCTAATTTGTATTATTTGGAGTTGTGCATTTTTTAATCGAAATACATATGATTAAATAAATTAAGACTTGACAGTAAATCCATGTCTTATATTTAATTGGGACATTATATGGTGGAAGGATTGAATTGTACGGTAACTATTAACTCACATGTTCTTTTATGATTAATGTTGAAATCTATATTATCTGGAAAGTCGTTGATCGCTAGGGAGGCTTATCCCTATTCTAGAATAAATGTTATTTATTTAAATAGATTATTAGTTTAATTTGTTTATTTAAATAAGATTAGAATTGTTCTAATTGATTTATTCACAACCGGTTTAATATGGAGAACCTAAAGGGTCACACCATAAAAGGAAGAAGAATTATTTAAGAAGAAAATGGCATGATAGTAATAATGCATTAAGTATAATTAATTTAATCTATGATGATAGAATAAATTAAATAGCTTAATGTTTATTATTTAATATTTTAGAAATATTAAATATAAATTAATAAGAGGAGTCTTATTAATATTATTATTATTATTATTATTTTAATTCTAAAGAAGTTTAGGAATTAATATAATATCAGTACTCTTTCTCAATCCTAATAAAGATTAGGATATAAATTAATTAAAAGTAATTAATTAATTAATTAAATAAAACCCTATTCTAATTAGATTAGGAGGGTTAACCTAATATCTATATAAGAGAGTCATATATCAAAAATAAGGGACGTGAATTTTTCAAGAGTTGGGAGTACACATATTCTATAGAGATAGAAACAAGGGTTAAGCCAATAACCCATCTTACTGAGTTCTTCATCTTCCTTGGTGGATCACCGTTAGAGGCCAAACATTTGGGTGGCTGACATTGATCAAGGGAAGGAGCCACTACAGAGGAATCAAAGGAATCAAAGGAGTAGAACTTGTACCTGAGGAAGCTTGTATCTTCAAAGGTATAATTCTGTTTTTCTCCTTCTTCATTCACTGATAATTGATGCATAAGAATGATCATGGTAATGGGTTTGTATAAATTTTTGAAAACCTAGTTTTTTACGCTTCCGCCCTATTTATGTGATTTGATTGCATAATTGCGTTATGTACAAACCCAACACATGATATCCAACATCAGATTGATCTGGAGCCCGGGGCAGCCTTACCCAATCGACCTCATTACAGGATGAGTCCCGTAGAGCATGAAGAATTAAGGAGACGGTGGAAAAGTTACTGGCCAAAGGGTACATTCGAGAGAGTTTGAGTCCTTGTGCGGTACCAGCCCTTCTGGTATCAAAGAAAGATGGTACTTGGAATATGTGTATCGACTGTAGAGCCATCAACAAAATAACGATCAGGTACCGTTTTCCTATTCCTAGATTGGATGACCTACTGGATCTGCTTAGTGGGGCTACTGTGTTTACTAAATTGGATTTGAAGAGTGGATACCATCAACTCTGTATTCGGGCTGGCGATGAATGGAAGACAACTTTTAAGACGAGGGAGGGATTGTATGAGTGGATGGTCATGCCGTTTGGGTTGTCTAATGGACCTAGCACCTTTATGCGTGTTATGAATCAAGTTTTGAGGCCTTTCATTGGGAAGTGTGTTGTTGTGTATTTGGATAACATTCTAATCTACAGTGCTAACCCGAGCTAGCATCTTAGTCAGCTGCCAGAAGTTCTTCATGTGCTGCGTAGGGAGAAATTTTATACTGCAGTTAAGAAGTGTGTGTTTCTAACACCTAGGGTGCTGTTTCTTGGTTACATTGTGTCTGATGTGGGGCTGCAGGTAGATGAGTCCAAAGTAGAGGTAGTGAAGCATTGGCCAAGGCCTAGTACTATTACTGAAGTTCGGAGCTTTCATGGGTTAGCCTCCTTTTATCGGCGCTTTATCCATCATTTTAGTAGCATTATGGCTCCTATTACTGAGTGCATGAAGCAGGATGGGAAGTTTGCTTGGACAGATGAAGTAGAAAAGACGTTTGAGTTGATTAAATTCCGCCTTACCACAGCTCCCATTCTAGTATTACCAGATTTCCATCAACCTTTTATGTTGCATTCTGATGCTTCCAAAGTGGGAATTGGGGCTGTTCTGAGTCAAAATAGCAGGCCAGTGGCGTATTTTAGTGAGAAACTTTCGGGTGCCAAGTTACGTTATAGCACTTATAATGTTGAGTTTTATGCTGTGGTTCAAGCTATTAAACATTGGCGCCATTATTTGTTTCAGCGGGAGTTTATCTTGTATACGGATCATGAGGCTTTAAAACATTTGCATAGTCAAGATAAAGTTTTTGCTAGACATGCGAGCTGGGTTGCTTACCTACAAAGGTTAACTTTCGTGGTGTAACACAAGTCGGGAGTTACCAATCGAGTGGCTGATGCTTTGAGCAGGCGAAGGGGGCTACTAACTCGACTTTCTGTGGAGATACCTGGTTTTGATTCATTTGCTGAAATACTTGAAACTGATCCATATTTTTCTGGTATTTTGGCAAAGGTTCGGGCAAGGTAGAGGACATGTGACGCCCCCAAATCCAGGATCGCCACTTGGCCTCTCGAATTCGGTTCGTCACGTGCTCATGGTAATACATCACAATAATAATACGACTAAATGTCGCATCGCACAGTGGAATAATACACAACTAATACCGAATAAATTATATTTAAATAATATAATTATTCACGTCCCAAGGTCTCGTAACTTAAACAGTGATTACATAGCTTAGACATATCTTAAGCATAAATAACCTTAACTAGTACATAATATCACAAGTTCTCTATTACAATCATAAAGTCCTATATAAACAAAGCTACTCAGTAGCCTTTTCCTTGCCCTTGTCGGTACTCGAGGGTCCGCACTGCTTGGCGTTAACTGAAATATTTTTAGGAAAAGCAAGAATGAGCACAAATTGCTCAGCAAGTAATATACAATAAGGGTGAGTAATATAATTCTCAATTCTCGAAAAGGGTATAGCAAGGTTTGATAGTTCAAAGATAACAAGAATATCAAAAGTTCTCAATAACAGTCGCTAAGGGCAGAATAATATCAATGTGATTCAATAATAAATCAATTCAAGATTTCAAGATAACCTAATACTGAGCAGTCACTAAGGACTATGAACTTCCACAGGATTTGACAGTAATAAACTGAAAATCCAACAAAAACAGGTACAACAGATGATCAGCCTAAAGTACCCTCGTTATGCATAACCATCAATCATACTCAAGTGCGCGCGTCGGTTCTCTGACAGTTATATTTTGTTCTTCTCAGTCAAATACAAGATCCCGCACCAACCAATTGGTTTGGGTCGCTTTTCAATAATATAAGTCTAGCCGAATCAAATGGCATAGATCTCAACAACTATAAATTTAATTTCAAGATTTAAAGTTCGAAGAATATAGTTCGACTTTTATCCTATCATGAAGTATATGATTTATAATATCTGAATTTAATCTCAAGA
The DNA here is from genome assembly GCA_020205555.1 of Panax stipuleanatus. NCBI lineage: Eukaryota > Viridiplantae > Streptophyta > Magnoliopsida > Apiales > Araliaceae > Panax > Panax stipuleanatus. Next base: position 31,182,389 of record CM035115.1, read on the forward strand.
GTTTACTCGTACGACAATAATAGCATAAGCCAATTGAATGTTCAATAAAGAGTAGAGTTAGGAACTTGTTTACCACGTTCCTTGAATACAGTAAAACACGAAGGTCTAAGATACTTGCACTTATAAATGAGTGTAAGTAAGGAAACTTGCACTTTAAAAGAGTGTATGTTAGAGAACTTGCCTTTAGCGTAGTTTATCCACGAAAAGCAAATCAACACTTTCGAATTCCAATCGTAATACAGTTACGAATATATATGATATTTATTAGTCATATAATTTAACTTCACATTATATCTTCGAATATACGATCAACACACAAGCTAAGTTCTAGCCTAGCTACACAATTATTTAGTATCTAATTTCTATTCTTAACTTCCTCTTTTCTCAAGTTGATCATATTCATACATCGTTACTATCATGTGAGACTACCACAATTAGCAAGCATACTCGCATATTATTAATATCACATAAAACCACAATCAATACTAAATATATTTCATCTTAGCAAGTTATGGCATTCTCATGAGTTAACCATCAAAATTGGGTTCAAGTAACACATAACATATGATATCACAAAGTAAGTATACATATTTAAAGGATACTTTCATGCTTGTTCAACCTTTCTAATTCCAATCATATATGATTTAGTTTTAATTCACGATCCCTAACGGCTTAGGGTTATACAATGTCATGAATTTACATAAGTTGTCATGCTTATCATTTAGACATATAAAGTAGTCATATATTTTATTGATACGCATGTTCATATGTTTCTATGTCATGGATGTGTGATTCTAGCACTGTTACTAGTTTGTGACTTAATCGAACTCATACTTGATTAACTTGCATTACATTTAACAAGTACGTACATGTATGATGTCTTCAAAGCACATTCAATCATGATGAAAATATCAGAATGTAGAGTCCTAATATGATATGTCAAAGTCCACATTTAAAGCTTATGTTGTCATTAGTAAAGGTTGCTAATAAGGCCTAACATGTTCATGCTATCTACATACATATGTTATCATGTCCGACATGCATTTCACGGCCATATAAACATGCTTATAAAATCAGAATATCAACATGGTCATAGCATGTCAAAGTTTCTTTTTAAAACATTGATTTTCGTTAGGAAAATGCACTAGTTAGGTTCACATGTTCATATTATATAATGAAATAAATATAGATAAGCTAACATGCACTTCATATGTTTCTAAGTCATACTAGCATGTCTCAAAAGTCAGAATGTATTCATGGTCTATATATGTTAAAGTTTGTTTAGGAAACTTGAGATTTATTTCAACGCTATTAGTCATTCCATTAATCTTGCATGACATTATAGCAACACACGTGCACATCATGTTAATATACTCATGTATAGGTAATACTCATGCTAACATGTTCATTTAAATCAATGCAAGAAACTATCACATAGCAGAAAACAAGCAGAAAGCAGGGAACTGCTGCAGGCTGCTGGCGCAGCTGCCCAGTGTAAAACTGGCACAGCTGCATCGGCTCCCAGCCAGCGGCAGACAGTTCCAGAACACGGCAGTTTCAAAATCCAAACACAGAAATTCCCAACGAATTCAATTTCTAATTAACCACATTGCTTCCTTATCACATTATAAGACTATATAACAACTCACTAACATTATTAAACCACCAATTTTGTGAATTCCAACTCAACTCAAGAATTGAACATTTTTACAGAATATTTCAGAAATAGAAACATAACATGAAAAATGAAGATTTAAGGAAGCTATATTGAAATTCCAACATGCATATAAGTCCATACTACACTACACAGGCTTTCTATAATTCAATTATATTTCAATTTCTCATGATCAAGAATTTCAAGAAAACTCAGAGAACAACAATGGAGTTTTTTTGACAGAAAATGAAAATGAAGACACGAAGAGGATTTATACCTCTATTATGGAGTAAGCTTGCTAATGATACTATAGAAATTCCTTCTCAACCAAATAGACAATCACAGTATAGTCTCTTCTCTTAGAAATTCTCAGCAAAGAAGAATGGAGGAGAAGGGGCCATATAAATAGCAAAATCAAGAACCAGACAATGTATATGTCCAACAAATTGAACTAACGTAAGTTTGAATTGCATGCTAGATAAGAAGGAGTTGGTAAGAGTAGTTGAAGAACACTGTTGTGCCCATTCCCAATATCATGATTTGCTAGAATGCTGAGGATTGATTTATGCAAGTAATAGGCTTAGGCTTTGATGGGTGTTCACGTGTGAAGAGATAGTGACTATCATTTAGGGACAAGGCAATATGAAACTCAGCATTTGCAACATGAAGTGTATTAACACTAAGTCCATATATACGTATATCATACACTTAGGCCATTATATATATATATATATATTTATACTATATATTATAATTAACATTATAATGTAAGTCACATGCTTAATATTTTAAGGTAGTAGATGTGATATGGCAATGTAACATACATATCATCCATGTACATTTATTAATACCGGATATAATCACATCACATTATTTCCTTTATTAAATTTTATTATTCCATTATATATATAAATATTCATCAATTATTATTTATATTCATGATACAATATTTTAATGTATACTTATATACATATTGTCACATAGGCTATTTTAATGTCACAACACATCTTGCCTTTTTCAATGAATGAAGGAACTTTATTAATTATTTATATACTAGTGTCACACTACCTTTCATATCTAATAAGGAACTTTATTGTATGAATACTCACACATGCTAATGTCACAAAAGTAACATTATAATGCATGTTTACACCTCAAGTATCAAAACACATAGTTTTACTATGTACAATCATATAGTATAGTTTAAATATACTTGCACGTAACAATTACTATAATCTTATTACGTTAATAACTTACTTATTTATTTTATTATTCCTAATGTCAAATAAATAAATTATCCATCTCATTGATTAATTAACAATAATATTAATTAATCTATTCCTCATTGATTATTAATTTTCATAATAATCGATTAACACTTATATGATTAAATATCACATTAAATGAATATAAATCTTATTATAATATAAACACATTGCTTATTATTATTATTAATTAATCACCATTAATATTCTATAACAATTATTCTACGATGACAATTAATTAATATTCTACGATTAACAATTAATATAGATTAATTATTTGCTTAAATTAATATAATCATTCTTATATTACGTCACTGTGCTACACAAGGCTATCAACGAGTTTATCGCAAACTCCATCAATTTCTCAATTATTATAATTATTCAATTTTATATAATTAAATTAATTCATCTCATAACACAATATCATTTATATTCAAATAAATTCTCATTTCTATTAATATCTTTATTTAATAATATATGGAAATTCTTGGGTATTACAGGACATATTTCCATTTGCAGGATGGATTTTTGTTTAAGGACAACTAACAATGTGTTCCAGATTGTAGTTTGCGGTTGAAGATCCTTCAAGAGCTGCATGGCGAGGGGCATGTAGGAAGAGACATGAACTTGCAGTTGGTGCAGTCTACTTACTTCTGGTCTACTATTCGGAAGGAGGTTGAAAAACTGGTGCAACGGTGTCGGGTTTGTCAAGTATCTAAGGGAACAGCAACCAATGCAGGCTTGCATATGCCTCTACCAGTTCCATCACAGCCATGGGTGGACATTAGTATAGATTTTATGTTGGGCTTACCGCGTACACAACGAGGTAATGATTCTATTTATGTGGTAGTTGATCATTTTTCTAAGATGGTGCACTTCATTCCATGTAAAAAGACCACAGATGCTGTTCGTGTTGCTCAATTGTACTTTATAGAGATTTATAGGTTGCATGGTTTGCCAGTGTCTATTGTGTCTGACCGTGATACCAGGTTTCTTAGCCATTTTTGGCATAGCTTGTGGAAGATGGTGAACTCACAGTTGAATTTTAGTAGTGCCTACCATCCACAGACAGATGGGCAGACGGAAGTGGTGAATCGGTCGCTAGGCAATTTGTTGCGGTGTTTGGTTGGAGAACATGTGAAGAGTTGGGATCTGAAGTTATGTCAGGCAGAGTTTGCTCATAATCATGCAGTTAACAGGAGTACTGGATTTAGCCCTTTTGCAGTAGTGTATTCTGTTACTCCAAGAGGACCACTTGATTTGCTGCCATTACCAGCAAAGACGCGAGTTCATGGGATGGCAGAAACCTTTGTGATAGGATTACAGGAGGTTCACAGGGCTGTCCGTGACAATCTACTGCAGGCCGCAGGCAAGTATAAACAAGCTGCTGATAAGAAACGGCGTCATGTTGAGTTCGAAGTGGGGGATTATGTGTGGGCTGTTCTTACTAAGGATAGATTTTCTGTAGGTGACTATAATAAGTTGTCTGCCAAGAAGATTGGGCCAGTGGAAATCATTGAGCAGATCAATCCTAATGCATACCGCTTGAAACTGCCGAGTTATATTCGTACAGCGAATGTTTTTAATGTCAAGCATTTGATTCCTTACACAGGTGATTCCTTCGATGATGACAATTCGAGTGCGAATTCTGTCCACCCTGGGGAGAATGATGCGGTTGAAGAGCAAGCGTGCTAGTTTATGGTAATTTCGGCCAAGTTTGGAGTGTCAGATTTGGGCGTTTTCGGAGCCTAATTTCATTGGAAACGGGTCAACGGTCAAAACTCACCAGCATCTTGCTTGTGATGTGCAGGGTTTTTGGTCAAATTCCATCGTTTAGGCCTTCAAAAAGATATTTTTTCTATTTTAGGGTTATTTTTGTAATTGTCTTTATTAGTTTTTCTTTTCCGTTTTGGATTCTGCTTTTAGGGTTTTGCTATTTAAACACTTGTTATGATGGGGAGCTGCAGTTTTTGATGAATAATAAAATTTATGTATTTTCCAAAATTCTCTGAATTAGAATTTTGCTGCCTATTTCCTGGTATTCGTAGAATCAACAGGTTATAGAAGGTTATCGTTTGGCAATCGTACGCGGTTCAACAATTGATAAAAGTTTTTTGTTTCTTCCGCTACGTCAGTTGGTATCAAAGCCTAAATCATATTCACCATGCCACCCCGTAAAGCGCGTGTGGATGATGTTTATGGGCATGAGGATCTGTAACGACTTGAGCAGTGGTTCGAGCAGTGAATCGAACAAGTAATGGAGCAGGGGATGAACACTATGATGGATCGATTGACACTAAGGATGGGCGAGTTATTGGCGAACCAGAATAGGGAAATTCCTCATCCTGGGAGGAACCCTAATTATGATGATCGGAGAAACCCTTTCGCAGGGGAGAAAGATGAAGGAGATGACTTTGATGATGACTATGATGAGGCACCTCGTAGGCGTCGTCGACCATATGCAGTGGAGGACAATAGGAGACGTTGGGAGACTGGTATGAGGACTGAAATTCCTGAATTTCGTGATACCCTCCAACTAGAGAAATTCATTGACTGGCTGGCCACGGTAGAAGAGATCCTGGAATTTAAGGGCATCTTTTATGATAAACGAGTACCCTTGGTTGCTACCAGACTCAGAGATAGGGCAATGGCTTGATGGCAGTGTGACGCCCCCAAATTCGGGATCGCCACTTGGTCACTCGAATTCGGTTCATCACATTCTCATGGTAATACAATAATAACTAAAATCACACATTCACAGCGGAAGATCTAATTTAGAATAATATATAATGATTTATTATAATTATTCTCCTAAGTCTCGCAACCTACAATACTTAATAGATTACATAATGATATCGAATAAAGACTTATTACATAATCCTACTTAAGCTTAAACATAGTCTGAAGACAGTCTTAATACAACATAAAGGAACAAGCTAGTCGGTAGCCTTGCCCTTGCCCTTGTCTTTCCCAGAGACATTTCCCTGTTCCACCTTAACTAAAAGGTTTTAAAATAAGCAAGAATGAGCACAAATTGCCCAACAAGTAATATATAACAAGGGTGATGAGTATTATATCACGAGTTTAAAATATCAAAGTATAATATCCAAGATAGTTCAGAGTTTCAGAATAATATCAGGAACAACCAATATCAACAATTCTCGAATCACATCTTTGGAATATGAAATGATAATTCAATATAGATCAACAGATATATATATGAATTCAAAGGCTATCAACGTATCCAACTGGATAAAACAATTTATACTGAGCAGTCACTAAGGACTATTGAACATCTACTAGAATTACCAATATTAAACTGATAACCCAAAAGAAACAATTATAATAGATGATCAGTCTACAATACTCTATGTTATGCATAACCACAGTATTATTCACACGTTTGTTGGGACTTCCAACAATAAACATTCCCCTTACCATAAGGGTTGTTTAACTCAGTTTTCAAGATTTTTGCACCGATAAAAAGGTTTGGACAATTTTATAAACATGCATATAGTCTAGCCGAATCAAGTGGCATAGACACTTTCACAATATTCAAGAACAATACCAAGTTCAACATGAATAATAGCTTTCACAAGAGTTTAAACATACTAGCTCAAATGAACGAGTAAAACAACTTGCATTCAAAGAGATAAAGTTTAGATTCTCGCTTACAATATTCGTTGAATAAAGTAATACAAGGGTTAGGATACTTGCACTATAAATAAGTGTAAGTCAGGAAACTTGCACAATCATAGATTTTCTTACATAAAGTAAATGCGTCGGTTAGGATACTTGCCTTAAGCGTAGTTTATCCACGTAAAGCCTAATATTGCTTCAAAGAATTATGTTATCCTATTAACGTGTATATCTATATATACACACATTAGTTATACACATCAGATTCACATACTTGACATGTAAATTGAGCACATACATCAAGTTCTATCTTAGCTACACAATCAAATCGTATAACTATCTATTAACAAACCACATAGTTTAATAATCAACTATAGCCCTTACTTGTAATTGTCTTAGAAAATCATACTTGAATAGTTTACGTCGTGCCCAACTATGTGAGTGTTCATATAGATCATGCGTAGCGACATAAACAATACTAGCATGCAATCCTATAAGTTCAGAATACAACCATGCAACGTGTATGAAACTTAGTTTGCAAACATATCCGAGTTAGTCTTTAACAGTCATTTTAAACCAAGCCAAAGCAAACTAGTTCATATAGGCAATTTCAAATCATATCTCACACCTAGTTAAGTTACGAGCATATGCTAGCAAGTTCGGACTTAAATAACACATGCTTCGTCAAGGGTTGTTTTCAAAATCATGAGTTCTCTTATTATGTTGAGTAAACTATGGAAACATGTATTGCACAAGAGGGACTCCATAAATCATGTTACATTTACTTAGTATGAATTATAATTTCACTGCTCTTGGACTGGACAAATAGATAGTCATTTTTGGGCCTGTCTACACAGCGGTGCTGCGGCACGGCAACAACAGCAGCAAGCTGGCGCTGTGGCGCTGGAGGCGCTGCGGCGCGGACACTATACCTGGAATCGACGTTGCGGCGTGGGGACGCTGGGACTGAGGCACTGTGGTGCTGCAGCACGCAGATAACGCTGCGCATCGGCGCTGCGGCACCGCGATGCAGACTCAGTTCCTGCAGTTCACGCTGCAGCCAAAACTGACCCAAAACTTTCCATTTCATCGATTTCAACATACCCATATGCTATTAGACCTCTTTAACTTACTAACACACACACACACACACACACATATATATATATATATATGCTTATATAACAGTCAGTCGCCATTTATCAATTCCCAAATTCATGAACTCCAACTAAATTCAAGAATTGAAGAATTTTACAGAAATTTCAGAAATAGAAAACGAAAATGAAGAACGATGAGCAGGTGAGTTATATTGTAGTTCCAACACGTATGTAATTCCACAATACACTACACAAGCTTTCTATAATTCAATTATACTTCAATTTCATATGATCAAGAATTTGTATTTTGACAGAAATAATAAATGGAGTTTTGTTAGAGGATGAAAATGATAGGCAAGGAAGAGGGATTATACCTCAGTAAATGAAATCGAACTTGCTAATAAGAACTCTCTCAGCCTCAGAGAATGCTATCACTGATATATGTATATGCCCTCCCTTTCAACACTTAGCAAATCTTAGCAATTGAAAATATGAAAGAGATGAGTTGTATTTATAGAGAAATCCTTACACAGGCAATGTAATTATACCACAAATCAAACCAACGTAAATTTGAATTGCATGGAGATTAATAGAGAGTAGGTAGTTAGTTGGTGAATGTAATCATGAAAACTATCCCCTTGATCATCATTGCTAGCTTGAGCTTGAGAGAAGAATGGGGAAATAGGCTTTAGCCTTTTGTCATACACGTGAAGAGCAAATGGGTCTAGCATTTAGGGACAAGCAATATCACTCTCAGCATTCTATTAATTTGTACAATGCAATGTTATAACATATATTATACACCTAGGTTACCTCATATATATACATACTATATATTTAGATTACAATTAAAACTACAATATAATCCCAATAATACTACCATGTAATTCATATAATGGTAAATGTAGTTCACACACATAATTCATGTACATTTTATTGTACCGATATATTTTAACCGGATATTATCACATTACTGTATCTCATGTGTTGTTTAATTTAAATCCTATAATTCAACAATTGTTTACAATACTCCCAAAGTGTATTAATTAAATGTATACTTGCATACATATTGTCACATACACATTTCATGTAATTCATAATATATAGTTTCAACATGTCCAATCACAATGCTTCATATAATATCTTAATATATGGTTTTTATATAATATAGCCACACCATCCTTACACTTTGTACAATATATAGCTAACTACTATACGATGTACATTTAATTATCACAGTAGATAATTGTAAATCTTTATTATATTTATAAACACGTTGCCCATTATTAATATACCTCTTGAAATAATAATCATCACTTATTATTAATTAATCATCATTAATTATCATTAATATTCTATAGGAATTAATTAATATTCTACGATATCAATTAACAATTAATTAATTGTTCACTTAATAAGTCCTTCGTCAATTAATATCATCACTAATATTCCTCATTACTATGCCACACAAGGCTTTCACGAATTTATTATAAACTCCATATTTTTCTCAATTATTATAATTATTCAATTTAACATAATTAAGTTAACTCATCTTTTAACACAAAAATCATTTATATACGAATAAATATTCATTTTCATTAATATATTTCTTTAATAATATTAAAAAAATCTCGGGTATTACATCCACCCCCTTATAAAAATTCTGTACTGGAATTGCTACAAGGTTACACAAATAGATGGGGATAGTCCCTCATCATCCTATCTTCTAACTCCCACGTTGCCTCCTCAACATCGTGGTTACGCCAAAGTACTTTTATAGAAGGTATAATTTTATTTCTTAAGATTTACTCTTTCCTATCTAATATCTGGACAGGAATTTCTTTATACGCCAAGTTTTTCTCCACTTGAATGGGCTCGTAAGAAATCACGTGCTTGTAGTCGGCCTTGTACGGTCGCAACACGAAAATGTGAAACATGTTGTGGATGTGCTCCAACTCGGGTGGTAACGCAACTTTGTATGCCACTTCACCCACTTGTTTCAGTATCTCGAACGGTCCTATGAATCTTGGACTCAACTTTCCTTTCTTGCCAAAACGGATCTTTCCCTTCCATGGGGACACTTTCAAGAATACAAAACTACCAACTTTGAAGTCTTGGTCTTGTCGATGCAAATTTACATACTTTTTCTGACGATCTCGAGCTGCTACTAGTCAGGCTCTTATCACCGTCACCACGTCGGCGGTTTGTTAAACTAACTCTGGTTCGAGTATTTGTCGCTCTCTGACTTCATCCCAACATAGTGGCGTTCTACACTTTCTTCCGTAAAGAGCTTCGTACGGTGGCATGCCGATACTCGCATGGTAACTATTATTATACGCAAATTCAACTAAGGGTAGGTGGTCGTCCCAATTTCCCTTGTAATCTATCACGTAAGTTCTAAGCATGTCCTCTAGCGTTTGTATAGTTCGCTCACTTTGTCCGTCTGTCTGAGGATGATAAGCAGTACTCAACCTCAACTGTGTTCCCATTCTCTCTTGCAAACTCTTCCAAAAATTTTACGTGAAGCGCTGATCTCGATCAGAGACAATTGACACCGGCACTCTATGTCGTGAAACAATCTCCTTTACGTATAGGCTTGCTAACTGATTCAAACTGTAGCGGATCTTGATTGGTAGAAAATGTGCGGTCTTCGTAAGTTGATCCACAATAACCCAAATGGCATCATAACCTTTCTGCGTAATTGGAAGTCCTACCACGAAGTCCATCGTAATATGCTCCCATTTCCACTCTGGTATTTCTAACGGTTGTAGTAAACCACTCGGCCGTTGATGCTCTGCTTTAACGCGTTGGCAAGTCAAACATCTACTGACGCACTCTGCAACCTCCCGTTTCAAATTAGGCCACCAAAAATGTTCCCTCAAATCTCGGTACATCTTCGTGCCTCCCGGGTGAACAGAATATGTCGTATTGTGTGCCTCGTGCAAAATCTCTTCCCTTAGCTCGGTTATCGCTGGTACCCATACTCTTTTTTCAAATCTCAAAATACCATCTTTATCTATTCAGAATTTCTCTTCCTCATTTTCTGTGATCCTTTTTCTGATCTTCTCACATTCTTCATCTTTCTCATGTGCTTCCTTTACCCTATCCAACAATGTCGGATGATCTTCCATTACAAACAACTTCTCTTCAGACTTTCCTGGTCCTTTCACTTCTATCTCCAATTTCTCCATCTCTCTTATCAACTCTTCTTGAGTCGTCAAATGAAATAATTTTTCCCTTCCTTTCCTGCTTAGAGCGTCGGCAACCACGTTTGCCTTCCCCGGGTGATAAAGAATATCACAGTCATAGTCCTTGATTAATTCTAACCACCTTCTCTGTCGCATGTTCAACTCCTTCTGTGTGAAGATATATTTCAGACTCTTGTGGTCCGTGTATATCTCACATTTCTCCCCATACAAATAATGCCTCCATATCTTTAACTCAAAAACTACTGCCGCTAACTCTAAGTCGTGAGTAGGGTATCATTTTTCGTAATCCTTCAATTGTTATGATTCATACGCAATGACTTTGCCCTGCTGCATAAGCACACAGCCAAGTCCCTTGTGCGATGCATCACTAGACACCACAAAAATTCTCGCATCATATGGTAATGATAACACAGGTGCTTCGCTCAATCTCTTCTTCAACTCTTGAAAACTCTCTTTGCATTTGTTGGTCCATACAAATTTCACCGTCTTCCTCGTCAGATTAGTCAACGGGGTTGCTATCTTGGAAAAATCTTGGATGAATCTTCGATAGTACCCAGCTAACCCTAAAAGCTTCTTACCTCCGTTGGTGTTCTCAGCTGTTCCCAATTACTTACTGCTTCTACCTTCGCAGGGTCTACTGAGATTCCATCCTTATCCACCGCGTGGCCTAAGAATTGAACCTTCTCCATCCAAAATTCGCACTTAGAAAATTTCGCATACATCTTCTCCTTCCTTAGCGCTTCCAAAACTATCTTCAGATGTTCGGCGTGTTCTTCCTCTGTCTTCGAGTAGATCAAAATGTCATCGATAAAAACCACTACAAATTTATCCAAGTATGGCTTGAAAACTCGGTTCATCAAGTCCATAAATGTTGTCGGAGCATTAGTCAAACCAAATGACATTACCAAAAACTCGTAATGTCCATAACGGGTACGAAATGCAGTCTTTGGTATGTCCTCATCCCGTACCTTTAGTTGGTGATATCCTGTCCGTAGGTCAATCTTCGAGAAACATTTTGCTCCCTTTAGTTGATCAAATAAGTCATCTATCCACGGTAGCAGATATCGGTTCTTGATCGTTACTCTGTTCAATTCTCGATAATCGATACAGAGCCTCATCGATCCATCCTTTTTCTTAATGAATAACACTGGTGCTCCCCAAGGAGACACACTCGGTCGAATGTAACCTTTATCCAATAACTCTTGCAGTTGTATCATCAATTCCTTCATTTCTACTAGCGCCATACGATATGGAATTTTCAAAATTGGTGCCGTTCCCGGTGCTAAATCTATTACGAATTCAATTTCTCTGTCTGGCGGAAGACCAGGTAAATCGTCCAGAAACACGTCTTGAAATTCATTCACTATGGATATATCCTTAATTTCTACTCTCTTTTTTCGAGTATCAACGATGTAAGCTAAATAACCTACATATCCTTTTCTTAACAATTTCTTGGCCTGCATTATCATAACGCAACACGATTGCTTAAGCGATGAGCTACCATAAAACACTACCTTAGACTTACTCGGAGTCTGAAGGTTCACACATTTATTCTGACAGTCAATTATCGCAGCATGGTTATATAACCAATCCATTCCCAGTATTACGTCAAACTCTCCTAATCTAATAGGAATCAAGTCTACTTTTAGTTCATGTTCTCTAATGTTTGCGCGATAATTTTGATAAATGTATTCTATAGGGATCACTTCCTTATTCGTAACTTATATGTTCAAGGGATTTTCTAATCTTTCTCGGGGTGAATTAAGTTTACTAGCAAATTCTTCAGATACAAAAGAACAGGTGGCACTCGAATCAAATAATACGTAGGCATTTATATTATTGATTGGGATTATACCTGACACTACGTCCTTTACAGCTACGGCATCTTGGACGGTCATGTTAAATGTTCGGGCGGTTTATCAGTTGGGTTGTGCGGGTCCTCCAATCATCAACTTGCTACCTCCACCCTGACCTCTGCTAGTTCCACCACTTCCTTTCTTTGGGTAGTCCTTTATCTGGTGCTCCATTGATCCATAAGCAAAACACCCCCTAATCTTCTTTGGCTTCGGGCAGTTGGGCGAGATGTGGCCGTCCTGACCGCAGTTATAACACGTGCTTTTCCCCTTCCAGCATTCTCCCTGTTGGCTTCTTCCACATTTGTTACAAGTCTCAGTCCTTTTCTTAAAGCTTCCTTGGTGACTCCCACCTTAGTTATTGTTTCGGTTGTTGTTGTTGTCCCATTTTCTCTTTCCGGAGTTACTCCCTCCGCCACTGCTTCCTCCACCATTTTCACTACTAGTGTTCTTTCCTTTCCTCTCTTTGTTATACAAGTTAAAGCTTCACTTCCTCCCTCAGCGATAATAGCCTTCTCCAGCAGTGTTGCAAAAGAATCGATCTGAAGAACTGACACCTTATTGAATAGCCAAGGCTTCAGTCCTTGTTCGAATCGTCTAGCCTTGCTCTCCTCATCACCAACTTGGTGCTCTGCAAATCGCACTAGTTCGTTGAACTTAGTCGCGTATTGCGCCACCGTCATTTCACCTTGTTTTAACTCTAGGAATTTTACCTACATTCTATTTTTCATGCTCTTCGGGAAGTAGTTCTCGAAGAACAGCATCTTGAATCTTTCCCATGCTATTGTCCCCTCTCCGGCTCTCTGTTGATTTGCTTTCCACCAGTAGTTCGCTTCTCCCCTCATCATATACGTGGCAAACACCGTCTTCTGATCTTCGCCTACGCGAGCTATAGTGAAAGCTTTTTCGATCTCCTTAATCCATGTTTGTGCGACGATTGGGTCGGTAGTTCCCTCGAACTCCGGGGGTCCTACACTCTTAAAGACTTTAAAGGTTGTTACTGTCACAGCCTGAGGGTTCGGGCGAACAGGTTCATTGTTCCTCCCCCTAAGAGCCTCTCTTAACAGATCAATTAGCCTCTGGATGGGATCTACTTGCTCCCTCTCGTTATTCACTGACTCCTCAGGTGCAGTCAATCTACGTCTGGGCGGCATTATTTGCATCACAAATTTTCATTTTATTATTATTCAAGTATATTACTTAAGTATTTCTTTTAATACTAAAAGAATAAATTTATAACACGTTTCTGAAATAAGCTTCATTTATATTCATATGCCAACCGTTTCATTACAAGATTATCCTAGCATACTGCTATAAATGTCATCACATATATCTTCAAATATCACAAAAGACGGGGAATATACCAACCTACTACCACACTACCCCTCTAACAAAAGCTAACTTGGGGTTTACATCACTATTCCACATCTTACACAAAAGATTGGGATTACAACATAGTATATACAATACATAAAGAGAATACTACTAGACTAATACTAATCCATCTAAGGAAATCTCGTCACATCGTCCCGCGCTCCACATCGCTCTTGTACTCTAACTGTGATATATAAGCTACCAACTCTCGACTCATAGTGTGTAGAGTCTGTCCCTGTTCTGTCGGGTAGTGGTACACACCATCAAGCACCCTCTCGAATGCCAAACAAAACACGTACCCCATCTTGTTCATTTTCCTCTTCTTACATCTGATCTCGTCTTACAGGTTATCTGCTCTCTCATGGGCAGCCTCCCACTTCTCCTCGAAGTGTATCCTATCCATCACCTCTACTTCTAACTGAGTGTGGAGTGCTTCCTTCTCAGTCTTCTCGCTTAGTTCCCTCTGTTCAACCTCTTCTAGCTTCCCTGCTATATCCACATTCCTAGCCACTGCCTTGTGAAATAAGGTTCCCATCTGAATTCCCGCCTCTTTGCGATAAGCAATTTCTACTTCCAACTCTTGCATAGCCAGCTTCCTCTGGTGGTCTTTGTCCCGCAGTTTCTGGAACTCTGACTCCCTCTCTTTTGCCTCTTCTCCTAACTCCTGGACTCTGCAGTCCAACTTTAGGATCCGCTCCTCATACTCGCTTAGTATATGCTCCTCCTGAAGGTTCATCCTCAACCGGCTCGTCCTCCATCGGCTCGTCCTCTGGATCGGACTCTATCTCAATCTCTTCCTCGTCATCTGACTCAGATGGTGCCACAGCCTGTACTGGCACAGCCTCTAAGGGTGCCTCGTACACTACATGAATATCCCTGGGCTCATCCTCAGCCACTCTAGCGGGTACTCCCATATCTGCCATCTACAATCACAAACATAGACAAGAAACAACAACTCCATTAGAATGTTAAATAAAACATAAGTTTATTGTATAAATTGTAGTTATATTTCATAACAAACTAAGTCTCTCAAGGAAAACTCTACATGAGTTTTATCTCCTTTCTAACTTCTAAGTTCTCCTAAATTATAATCTAAGGACACTCGTTCCTAAGGTTTATAACTACAGCTCTGATACCAACCTGTGACGCCCACAAATTCGGGACAACCACTTGGTCACTCGAATTCGGTTCGTCACGTGCTCATGGTAATACAACAATAACTAAAATCACATATTCACAACTGAATATCTAATTTAGAATAATATACAATGATTTATTATAATTATTCCCCCAAGTCTCGCAACCTACAGTACTTAATAGATTACATAATGATATCGAATAAAGACTTATTACGTAATCCTACTTAAGCTTAAACATAGTCTGAAGACAGTCTTAATACAATATAACAATTTTTAAACATAAAGGAACAAGCTAGTCGGTAGCCTTGCCCTTGCCCTTGTCTTTCCCAGAGACACTTCCCTGTTCCACCTTAACTAAAAGGTTTTAAAATAAGCAAGAATGAGCACAAATTGCCCAGCAAGTAATATACAACAAGGGTGATGAGTATTATATCACGAGTTTGAAATATCAAAGTATAATCTCTAATATAGTTCAGAGTTTCAGAATAATATCAAGAACAACCAATATCAACAATTCTCGAATCACATCTTTGGAATATGAAATGATAATTCAATATAGATCAACAGATATATATGAATTCAAAGGCTATCAACGTATCTAACTGGATAAAACAATTTATACTGAGCAGTCACTAAGGACTATTGAACATCTACTAGAATTACCAATATTAAACTGATAACCCAAAAGAAACAAGTATAATAGATGATCAGTCTACAATACTCTATGTTATGCATAACCACAGTAATATTCACACGTGTGTTGGGGCTTCCAACAATAAACACTCCACTTACCATAAGGGTTGTTTAACTCAGTTTTCAAGATTTTTGCACCGATAAAAAGGTTTGGACAGTTTTATAAACATGCATATAGTCTAGCCGAATCAAGTGGCATAGACACTTTCACAATATTCAAGAACAATACCAAGTTCAACATGAATAATAGCTTTCACAAAAGTTTAAACATACTAGCTCAAATGAACGAGTAAAACAACTTGCATTCAAAGAGATAAAGTTTAGATTCTCTCTTACAATATTCGTTGAATAAAGTAATACAAGGGTTAGGATACTTGCACTATAAATGAGTGTAAGTCAGAAAACTTGCACAATCATAGATTTCCTTGCATAAAGTAAATGCGTCGGTTAGGATACGTGCCTTAAGCGTAGTTTATCCACGTAAAGCCTAATATTGCTTCAAAGAATTATGCTATCCTATTAACGTGTATATCTATATATACACATATTAGTTATACACATCAGATTCACATACTTGACATGTAAATTGAGCACATACATCAAGTTCTATCTTAGCTACACAATCAAATCGTATAACTATATATTAACAAACCACATAGTTTAATAATCAACTATAGCCCTTACTTGTAATTGTCTTAGAAAATCATACTTGAATAGTTTACGTCGTGCCCAACTATGTGAGTGTATCATGCGTAGCGACATAAAGTGTGACGCCCCCAGAATAGGTCCATTCAACCCAACCCATTTTGAGTCGCCAAATACATGGTACATAATTCAAATACAAACTTTATATCATACGGTCGTGCAAAATACGACCACACAACTGTGAGTCTCAATACAAATATGTAGAAAATATTAAGATTCAAACTAAGTCCTCATTACAATTATTATCACACTATTTATCAGAAATAGTGAGGACTACTACTGCTCTAACTCGGACCATCACTCTGTCCCCCGACTAGTTCCCGCAACATTCTCATTTCCTGAAGAGGACAACAGATGAAAAGGGTGAGCTCAACTAGCTCAGTAAAGAATATTATGACTAAGATAATGGAAAATAAATTATCGTTAGTCTTCAACAAATCAGATAAAATATAATGGATAACCAACTTTAGATCAATATTCGCAGCGGAAATAACAATTCATTAGAAGAGTTAAGTAGAGAATGAAGTCTACTATCTTCTATGATTTAAAAGTCCATCATCAATATTTTATCCCTGTAACATCAATCAATATACATCTCGAATCAACATTCATCTTTTCACTACAGGCCAAAGATATTTATTTGTATCATCAATGGTCATATTCATCTCAACACCTGTCATCTTTGCACTACAGGCCAAAGATATTCATCAGGTAATCATTCATCTTTGCTCTACAGGCCAAAGATATTCATCAAGTAATCATTCATCTTTGCTCTACAGGCCAAAGATATTCAGTTACATCACCTTTTAGGACTGAGAATGATGAAAAATATTTTTAAAAAAACGAATCCAGTGAGATAAAAGACAAAGACTAAGAATTCGTATTTTAGTATATCCAATTCAAAAATACCTCGTAATAATCAATTATGGAGCAAAATTCAAGAATAGAGCTCAAAACTTGGATACAATCAAAGATAGTAACCTTAACAAGCAATTTGGACAAATAGAAGAAAATTTAATTTTTCCGTGAATAGTGCCGTATACGTGAATAGTAACCCCGACGGAAAAAGTAAGAATTTCAACATAAAATCCATGACAATATTTCTGTATAATGATATTGAAAAGAATAACATCATTTACGAAAGAAAATAACATCCCTTACCTCAAAAGAATAGTATCTCTGACTGGAATATCGGATATAATACCGAAGGAAACTTGCGCTGAATACTAATACTCGAAGTATTGAAATACTCACAGAAATACCCTCGATATTATAGAGAGAGAAAACTTATGATTCTGGTGTGATTTTCAATTCTAACCTAAGCACCCTATTTATAGGAAAAGCTTAGGATGCCAAAGGAGACTAAAATAATAAAATAATATTATTATTTTTTAAATTCTCCAGCCGCCGGCTGCTACCAAAAAAATCAGATTTTTCAACCAACAACAAAAGTGGGGCCCACCCATTAAATAATATATATATTTTCCGAAACTTCAATAATTCATAACAAATAGCCCCTTTGTCAGAAAAATATAAATTTTATGTCCTTCCATAGGAAATTTAATTCTCTACAACTTTGCAGAAGAAAGTTTTTCCAAATTCCAAACATAAATTATCCGAAATCCATAAACAGATGATTTCTCACACCAAAATATTGATAAAAACTCATCAGCGCCAATTCCTTCTCTAATATCCACAAAATAAATATTTTCTTATCATATAAATCAATAATTAATTATTCACAAATAATATTATAGAACTACAATATTAACAACCAGGTCGTTCCCAAGACAGAGGGGGCCTTCCGATAAGGACTTCTCCTTACTGGCGCGCAATTAAATAACCCCTCATAGACAGAACTTCCTTAGACATTGTCAATAATGCTATCTAATAATATTATTCAAATAATATGAATTATTGAGTTGATAACGTGAAATACTGTGCAACAACAATTATTGAATCAATACTACAAAATATCAACTGTAGTCATTATTGAATCAATCATATAAAATGGCAACGTAGCAATTATTGAGTCAATAAAATATCAATGCAGCAATTATTGAGTCAATAATATAAAATATCAACATAGCAATTATTGAGTCAATAATATAAAATATTGAACAGTAATTACTGTAACAATAATTGAGTAATGACTTCTCACGTAAGACTCAATAATTCGAAATACTGTGCAATACCGTGTGCTACTATGCAACACCGTGTATCACTGTATTTTAACCACCGGGTATTTCAACAGTACTAACGGTAACAACCACGCCGTTATTTTGTAAAAAAGTTATTTCTGTCGCTTTCTATATCCGACAGTTATTCCGTTATGGGGGCCCACAAATAGCTGCGCCGTCGTACGAATATTCCCCGACAACAAGAATATTCCACGACCAAACGAATATTCCCCGACAACAAGAATATTTTATAACCACTTGCTCATTTTAAAAATGTTTGCACATTTCACCCATAACTTTCGTATTTATCAAAATAACACCTTACTGTTTCGAAATAATATAAAGAAAATTAAATCTTTATTCATAAAAGTTGGGGTCTTACAACCTCCCTTCCTTATGAAATTTCGTCCTCGAAATTGATGTACGTACCTGGTATGTCGAAAAGGTGAGGATACCTCGCTTTCATTTCCGATTCCAACTCCCAGGTCATTTCCTCAATAGCCTGGTTTCTCCACAGAACTTTAACTTGAGGTATAATTTTCGAGCGTAAGACATGCTCCTTCCTATCCAAGATTTTGACAGGTACCTCCTCGTACGTTAAATCTTCGGCTATCTCGCCTGGTTCTAACTCAATAATGCGGTTTGGATCTTTCACATATTTACGTAACACGGATATGTGAAACACGTTATGAACACGAGACATGCTTGGAGGTAAAGCAAGTCTATAGGCCACATTTCCTACTCGGTCAAGAATCTCAAATGGACCAATGAATCGTGGGTTGAGCTTTCCTCTCTTCCCAAACCTTGTAACTCCTTTCCATGGAGCAATACGTAATAACACATGGTCTCCAACGTTAAATTCCACGTCCTTTCGATGAAGATCCGCATAACTCTTTTGTCGATCTTGTGCTGTTTGTATACGTTGTCGGATTATTTGGATCTTTTCTGTAGTCATACGTACTAACTCCGGTCCCAACAATGTTGTTTCACCCACCTCGTTCCAACATACTGGAGAGCGACACTTTCTCCCATACATCGCTTTGAATGGAGCTACGCCTATACTTGCCTGATAACTGTTGTTGTAGGAGAATTCCACCAATGGTAAGTACTTATCCCAACTCCCTTTGAAGTCTAGAACACAGAGTCTCAATAGATCTTCAAGAGTTTGGATAGTCCTTTCCGATTGTCCGTCTGTTTGAGGATGATAAGCCGAACTGAATCGTAAATTCGTACCCATAGCTTTCTGCAAACTGATCCAAAATCGTGAAGTAAATCTGGGATCACGATCCGAAACTATGGATACTGGCATGCCATGCAACCTCACAATCTCATTCACGTACATATGAGCAAGACGTTCAAGGGAATAAGTCTCTCGTATCGGCAAGAAATGAGCAGACTTGGTTAATCTATCAACAATAACCCAAATCGCATCTAAGCCTTGAGAAACCTTGGGAAGACCCGTAACGAAATCCATCGTAATGTGTTCCCACTTCCATTTCGGAATCTCCAGTGGTTGCAATGGACCCTTCGGCACTTGATGTTCCGCCTTTACACGTTGACAAGTTAAACATCTCGAGATGAACTCCGCGATCCCTCTCTTCATATTGCTCCACCAAAATGTATGTCGAAGATCACGATACATTTTAGTACTCCCAGGATGGATCGCAAGCGGTGTGTTGTGTGCCTCCATCATGATTCTATACTTCAAGTCGGAATCGTTAGGAACACAAAGTCTGGAGTTGACTCGAAGTATTCCATCTTCATCGATTCTCGCTTCTGGAATTGCACCTTCTTGCACCTTCTTCTTCATCTTCATCAGCTCCACATCCGTAGCTTGAGCAGCTTTAACTTCATCAATCAAAGCTGGTTCTACACGTATACTTGACATCATTGCACTCGTTCCCACATATGATCTTCTACTCAACGCGTCAGCTACCACGTTCGCTTTTCCAGGATGGTATTGGATAGTATGATCGTAATCTTTCAACAGCTCAAGCCAACGTCGTTGTCGCATGTTGATTTCCTTCTGAGTGAAGAAATATTTAAGGCTCTTATGATCCGTATAAATTTCCACTTTCTCTCCGTACAAGTAATGTCTCCAGATCTTCAACGCGAAAACTACTGCTGCCAACTCTAGATCATGAGTAGGATAATTCCTCTCATATTCTTTGAGTTATCGCGAGGCATAGGCTATGACTTTCCCATGTTGCATGAGAACACATCCTAACCCTTTGCCCGAAGCATCGCTGTAAATAACAAATCCATCCGAACCAGATGGTATTGTCAGAACAGGTGCCGAAATAAGTCTCCTCTTGAGCTCTTGGAAGCTCTTCTCGCATTCCTCTCTCCAAACGAATTTTGTATCTTTCCGAGTCAACTGAGTTAATGGAGTAGCGATTCGAGAAAATCCCTCTACGAACCTCCGATAGTAACCAGCTAAGCCCAGAAAGCTTCGTACTTCGGTCACCGACTTAGGTTGCTCCCAGCTTTGTATTGCTTCAATCTTCGCCGGGTCCACAGATACTCCACGTTTTGATACCACGTGCCCAAGGAATGCTACTTCCTCAAGCCAAAACTCGCATTTCTTCAGCTTAGCATATAGCTTGTTCTCACGAAGCTTTTGAAGTACTAACTTCAAATGGTGTTCATGATCTTCACGACTTTTAGAATAGATGAGAATGTCATCAATAAAGACAACAACGAATTGATCTAAATAATCCTTAAATACACGGTTCATCATATCCATGAAAGCAGCAGGAGCATTAGTCAATCCAAAAGACATGACTAAGAACTCATAATGCCCGTACCGTGTTCTAAAAGCAGTCTTTGGAATATCCTCAGTTTTAATCTTCAACTGATGATATCCAGAACGAAGATCGATCTTTGAAAAAAATTGCGCTCCTTGCAACTGGTCGAACAGGTCATCAATACGAGGTAACGGATACCTATTCTTGATGGTGACATGGTTCAACTCCCGATAGTCAATGCAAAGTCGCATACTCCCGTCTTTCTTCTTTACGAATAAAACAGGAGCACCCCAAGGAGACGTACTAGGACGAATAAAACCGATGTCTAACAATTCTTGTAATTGAATCTTTAACTCCTGAAGTTCAATAGGAGCCATTCGATATGGGGTTTTAGAAATGGGCTTTGTACCGGGCTTAAGGTCAATAAAGAATTCAACTTCACGTTCTAGGGGTAGACCGGAAAGTTCTTCGGGAAATACATCAGGAAACTCATTAACAATAGAAATATTATTCAAATCTGATGTATTCTGGTTTAGATCAGTGACATGAGCTAAGAAAGCTTGACATCCGTTTTTCAATAAACGAATAGCCTTGGGATTTGAAATGATATTGACTGATTTTAGTGGTTTGGTAGTTTGAATTCGCACAACAGGTTGATTAGGAATATGAAAACTAACAACCTTACGAAAACAATCAATTTTGGCATGGTAAGTGGTTAACCAGTCAATTCCTAAAATCACGTCAAATGTAAGTATTTTCAAAGATATAAGATCAACAGGTAAGGTAAGGGTACCAATCTGAATCAAGCAAGATTTGTAAACTGTAGATGTAACAAAGGTTTCTCCTAACGGAGTTTCAACAGATAAGTCAAAGTCTAATTTATCAGAAGTCAAGTTCAAACGTTGAGCACAAGTAGGTGAAATAAAGGAATGGGTAGCACCGGTATCTAACAAGGTATAAACTTCGCAAGAGTTTATGATCAGCTTACCCGTAATCACCTCGTGTGGATTCCTCGCGTTTTGGGCTGTCACGACAAACGCTCTTCCAGGAATCACCGACTTTGACTTGTCTGCAACCGCCTTTGGAATTACCACCCCCGCTGAACTTGGTTTCGCAACAGGACAATCTCGAGCTATATGTCCTTCTTTTCCACAGTTATAGCATCCTTTGAACTGTTGTGGGCAGTTTGGGCTGATATGTCCCTCTTTCCCGCATTTAAAGCATACGACCGGTGGTCGTTCTCCTCCCCTCGAAACAGTTGATGCTGGTGCTGATGTCGACGTCTTCGCGTTCTCATTGTTGTACCTTCTCTTCTTGAAATCTCCCCCGATTCGCTTCTTCTACTATCATGACCACGATAACCACCGGAGTGGTTACCGCTTCTGTCATACTTTCCTCCTCGCTGGTTGTCATTGCTCCGATGACTGCTGCCACCGGTACGACCTTGGTTGTGGTCCCTCGGTTGAACATAATCATTATCTCGTTCTAATAACTGGGCGCTGTTTACTACATCCGAATATAAAGAAAATTTATGAGAAATGAGGTATTGACGTATTTCGGGTTTCAAACCTCTTAGAAACATCCGCGTCATACGTTCCTCATTCTCCACCAAATGAGGTGCAAACCTGGACAGCTCCGCGAACTTAGCCTCGTATTGGGATACCGTCATGTTGTTTTGTTCAAGTCTAATAAATTCTACTTCCTTCATATGACGAATACTTTCAGGAAAGTACTTGTCATTAAATAATTTCTGGAACGCTTCCCAAGACATCTTGAGTGCGGCAGGCTGAGTACGTTTCACAGATTCCCACCAGTAATCTGCCTCTCCACGGAACATAAACGTGGCGAATGGAACCTTCTGTTCCTCTGTACATCCCAAGACATCAAATATCTTAGTAATTTGTTTAATCCACGTCTCCGCCTTTATCAGATCTGGCTTTTCAAGAAACTCTGGTGGTCCCAATTCTTTGAACTGCTTGGCAGTAATAATTCGCGAGTTGTTATTATCGCCACCTATATGTTGCACACGAGTCTCCCTCGTCTGGTTTTGCATAAACTGCAAAAAACTTCTAAACATCTCATCGTTAATTTGTCTGACCAGCGTTATTTTCAGGATGAACATTGCCTTCTTGTTGCATGTTCTCCTGGTTAACGATTAAAGGTGTCTCCACGGTCTCATTCACTTCGTTGTTAACGTTCTCAGCTGCCATTCTCAAATACTGCCATAAAACAAGGGTTAATTAAACAAATTAACATATCACATATTAACCCTATGCTCCGACTGACCAATTAAATACCACATAAGCTTAGGTAGGACACACTAGCGAAGGATTTACTCGTCGCTCCCCTCCTAGTTCTATTCCCCGATCTCCGCCAGAGATCATATCCCTAAGCTCTGATACCAACTGTGACGCCCCCAGAATAGGTCCATTCAACCCAACCCATTTTGAGTCGCCAAATACATGGTACAAAATTCAAATACAAACTTTATATCATACGGTCGTGCAAAATACGACCACACAACTGTGAGTCTCAATACAAATATGTAGAAAATATTAAGATTCAAACTAAGTCCTCATTACAATTATTATCACACTATTTATCAGAAATAGTGAGGACTACTACTGCTCTAACTCGGACCATCACTCTGTCCCCCGACTAGTTCCCGCAACATTCTCATTTCCTGAAGAGGACAACAGATGAAAAGGGTGAGCTCAACTAGCTCAGTAAAGAATATTATGACTAAGATAATGGAAAATAAATTATCGTTAGTCTTCAACAAATCAGATAAAATATAATGGATAACCAACTTTAGATCAATATTCGCAGCGGAAATAACAATTCATTAGAAGAGTTAAGTAGAGAATGAAGTCTACTATCTTCTATGATTTAAAAGTCCATCATCAATATTTTATCCCTGTAACATCAATCAATATACATCTCGAATCAACATTCATCTTTGCACTACAGGCCAAAGATATTTATTTGTATCATCAATGGTCATATTCATCTCAACACCTGTCATCTTTGCACTACAGGCCAAAGATATTCATCAGGTAATCATTCATCTTTGCTCTACAGGCCAAAGATATTCATCAAGTAATCATTCATCTTTGCTCTACAGGCCAAAGATATTCAGTTACATCACCTTTTAGGACTGAGAATGATGAAAAATATTTTTAAAAAAACGAATCCAGTGAGATAAAAGACAAAGACTAAGAATTCGTATTTTAGTATATCCAATTCAAAAATACCTCGTAATAATCAATTATGGAGCAAAATTCAAGAATAGAGCTCAAAACTTGGATACAATCAAAGATAGTAACCTTAACAAGCAATTTGGACAAATAGAAGAAAATTTAATTTTTCCGTGAATAGTGCCGTATACGTGAATAGTAACCCCGACGGAAAAAGTAAGAATTTCAACATAAAATCCATGACAATATTTCTGTATAATGATATTGAAAAGAATAACATCATTTACGAAAGAAAATAACATCCCTTACCTCAAAAGAATAGTATCTCTGACTGGAATATCGGATATAATACCGAAGGAAACTTGCGCTGAATACTAATACTCGAAGTATTGAAATACTCACAGAAATACCCTCGATATTATAGAGAGAGAAAACTTATGATTCTGGTGTGATTTTCAATTCTAACCTAAGCACCCTATTTATAGGAAAAGCTTAAGATGCCAAAGGAGACTAAAATAATAAAATAATATTATTATTTTTTAAATTCTCCAGCCGCCGGCTGCTACCAAAAAAATCAGATTTTTCAACCAACAACAAAAGTGGGGCCCACCCATTAAATAATATATATATTTTCCGAAACTTCAATAATTCATAACAAATAGCCCCTTTGTCAGAAAAATATAAATTTTATGTCCTTCCATAGGAAATTTAATTCTCTACAACTTTGCAGAAGAAAGTTTTTCCAAATTCCAAACATAAATTATCCGAAATCCATAAACAGATGATTTCTCACACCAAAATATTGATAAAAACTCATCAGCGCCAATTCCTTCTCTAATATCCACAAAATAAATATTTTCTTATCATATAAATCAATAATTAATTATTCACAAATAATATTATAGAACTACAATATTAACAACCAGGTCGTTCCCAGGACAGAGGGGGCCTTCCGATAAGGACTTCTCCTTACTGGCGCGCAATTAAATAACCCCTCATAGACAGAACTTCCTTAGACATTGTCAATAATGCTATCTAATAATATTATTCAAATAATATGAATTATTGAGTTGATAACGTGAAATACTGTGCAACAACAATTATTGAATCAATACTACAAAATATCAACTGTAGTCATTATTGAATCAATCATATAAAATGGCAACGTAGCAATTATTGAGTCAATAAAATATCAATGCAGCAATTATTGAGTCAATAATATAAAATATCAACATAGCAATTATTGAGTCAATAATATAAAATATTGAACAGTAATTACTGTAACAATAATTGAGTAATGGCTTCTCACGTAAGACTCAATAATTCGAAATACTGTGCAATACCGTGTGCTACTATGCAACACCGTGTATCACTGTATTTTAACCACCGGATATTTCAACAGTACTAACGGTAACAACCACGCCGTTATTTTGTAAAAAAGTTATTTCTGTCGCTTTCTATATCCGACAGTTATTCCGTTGTGGGGGCCCACAAATAGCTGCGCCGTCGTACGAATATTCCCCGACAACAAGAATATTCCACGACCAAACGAATATTCCCCGACAACAAGAATATTTTATAACCACTTGCTCATTTTAAAAATGTTTGCACATTTCACCCATAACTTTCGTATTTATCAAAATAACACCTTACTGTTTCGAAATAATATAAAGAAAATTAAATCTTTATTCATAAAAGTTGGGAACTTACATAAAGAATACTAGCATGCAATCCTATGAGTTCAGAATACAACCATGCAGCGTGTATGAAACTTAGTTTGCAAACATATCCGAGTTAGTCTTTAACAGTCATTTTAAACCAAGCCAAAGCAATCTAGTTCATATAGGCAATTTCAAATCATATCTCACACCTAGTTAAGTTACGAGCATATGCTAGCAAGTTCGGACTTAAATAACACATGCTTCGTCAAGGGTTGTTTTCAAAATCATGAGTTCTCTTATTATGTTGAGTAAACTATGGAAACATGTATTGCACAAGAGGGACTCCATAAATCATGTTACATTTACTTAGTATGAATTATAATTTCACTGCTTTTGGACTGGACAAACAGATAGTCATTTTTGGGCCTGTCTACACAGCGGTGCTGCGGCACGGCAACAACAGCAGCAAGCTGGCGCTGTGGCGCTGGAGGCGCTGCGGCGCGGACACTATACTTGGAATCGACGTTGCGGCGTGGGGACGCTGGGAATGAGGCACTGTGGCGCTGCAGCACGCAGATAACGCTGCGCATCGGCGCTGCGGCACCGCGATGCAGACTCAGTTCCTGCAGTTCACGCTGCAGCCAAAACTGACCCAAAACTTTCCATTTCATCGATTTCAACATACCCATATGCTATTAGACCTCTTTAACTTACTAACACACACACACACACACACACACACATATATATATATATATATGCTTATATAACAGTCAGTTGCCATTTATCAATTCCCAAATTCATGAACTCCAACTAAATTCAAGAATTGAAGAATTTTACAGAAATTTCAGAAATAGAAAACGAAAATGAAGAACGATGAGCAGGTGAGCTATATTGTAGTTCCAACATGTATGTAAGTCCACAATACACTACACAAGCTTTCTATAATTCAATTATACTTCAATTTCATATGATCAAGAATTTGTATTTTGACAGAAACAATAAATGGAGTTTTGTTAGAGGATCAAAATGATAGGCAAGGAAGAGAGATTATACCTCAGTAAATGAAATCGAACTTGCTAATAAGAACTCTCTCAGCCTCAGAGAATGCTATCACTGATATATGTATATGCCCTCCCTTTCAACACTTAGCAAATCTTAGCAATTGAAAATATGAAAGAGATGGGTTGTATTTATAGAGAAATCCTTACACAGGCAATGTAATTATACCACAAATCAAACCAACGTAAATTTGAATTGCATGGAGATTAATAGAGAGTAGGTAGTTAGTTGGTGAATGTAATCATGAAAACTATCCCCTTGATCATCATTGCTAGCTTGAGCTTGGGAGAAGAATGGGGAAATAGGCTTTAGCCTTTTGTCATACACGTGAAGAGCAAATGGGTCTAGCATTTAGGGACAAGCAATATCACTCTCAGCATTCTATTAATTTGTACAATGCAATGTTATAACATATATTATACACCTAGGTTACCTCATATATATACATACTATATATTTAGATTACAATTAAAACTACAATATAATCCCAATAATACTACCATGTAATTCATATAATGGTAAATGTAGTTCACACACATAATTCATGTACATTTTATTGTACCGATATATTTTAACCGGATATTATCACATTACTGTATCTCATGTGTTGTTTAATTTAAATCCTATAATTCAATAATTGTTTACAATACTCCCAAAGTGTATTAATTAAATGTATACTTGCATACATATTGTCACATACACATTTCATGTAATTCATAATATATAGTTTCAACATGTCCAATCACAATGCTTCATATAATATCTTAATATATGGTTTTTATATAATATAGCCACACCATCCTTACACTTTGTACAATATATAGCTTACTACTATACAATGTACATTTAATTATCACAGTAGATAATTGTAAATCTTTATTATATTTATAAACACGTTGCCCATTATTAATATACCTCTTGAAATAATAATCATCACTTATTATTAATTAATCATCATTAATTATCATTAACATTCTATAGGAATTAATTAATATTCTACGATAACAATTAACAACAATTAACAATTAATTAATTATTCACTTAATAAGTCCTTCGTTAATTAATATCATCACTAATATTCCTCATTACTATGCCACACAAGGCTTTTAAGAGTTTATTATAAACTCCACATTTTCCTCAATTATTATAATTATTCAATTTAACATAATTGAGTTAACTCATCTTTTAACACAAAAATCATTTATATACGAATAAAAATTCATTTTTATTAATATATTTATTTAATAATATTAGGAAAATCTCGGGATTACAAGCAGCAACTCAGGCAAACGAGGGTTAGATTGGGGAAGTCAAAAATTACGGACTGGGAGAAGATGAAGAAACTGTTGCGGGCGACATTCCTACCTTATAATTACCAGCGATTACAGAATTTAAGGCAAAAAGGTCGTACAGTTGATGAATACACAACTGAATTCTATCAGCTGATTGCTCGGAACGAGGTGCATGAGACAGAAGATCAGTTAGTAGCCCGATATATTGGGGGTTTACGAGAACAAATTAAAGAGACAGTCAACATGTTTGATCCAATGTCTATTTCTGCAGCGCATCAGAGGGCTGTGTAGATTGAGAAGAGGCGTCCTGGTGGTTTTGGGCAACCTACTAGCTTTGGGTATTCAGGAGGAGGTGTCAATACTGGCCGTTCTGGCGAGGTTGCAGCGGCGGGGGCAATCGCCAAAATGGGAGCAGTAACAAATAATAATAGGAGGATTGGTCCAGTAAGTGGTATCAAGTGTTTTGCATGTGGTGAAGTGGGACACGGGCATGCTAAGGGCAAGAAAGCTGGAAAAAGGGCGATGTTTGCTGAAATAGATGAGGTTGATGATATCGAAGATGAAACCTTGCTAACTAGTGAACCGATCTTTGATCCAAAAGGCGTGGATGAGGAGGTGGTAACTGGTGATGTTGGGACTGTGTTGGTGGTGAGGAGTTCCTGCCTTACACCTAGGGCTGTTGATGAAGATTGGCTGAGAAACAACAATTTCCAGTTAACCTGTACTGTTAAGGGGAAGGTGTGTAGGATTGTGATTGATGCAGACAGTTGTGAGAATATAATTTCAGAAGAGGCAGTCCGAAAGCTGGAACTAACAACGGAAAAACATCCAAAGCCGTACAAGTTAGCCTGGTTGAAACAAGGGGGCGAGGTGACTGTCTTAAGACGTGCACTGGTATCCTTTTCTGTGGGGACAAAATACAAGGACGAGGTTTGGTGTGATGTAGTAGCTACGGATGCATGCCATCTGCTGTTGGGACGACCTTGGCAATTTGATAGAGAGGTGGTTCATAATGGTAAGACGAATACTTACATCTTTGTGTTTGAGGGGGTAAAGATTGTGTTAGTGCCCAAGCAGGAAGAAAACAAAGGCAGTGTTAGTTTGTTGACTTTAGCACAGTTTGAGGAGGTGGTGCAGGAGACGAAAATAGTATACGCCTTAATCAGGAGGGTGGTAGATAAGGAGGTCGAGGTTCCTGTTGTAGTCAAACCACTTCTGGAAGAGTTCAGTGATTTATTTCCAGAAGAACTGCCTAAAGGATTACCCCCAATGCGTGATATCTAACATCAGATTGATCTGGAGCCCGGGGCAGCCTTACCCAATCGACCTCATTACAGGATGAGTCCCAGAGAGCATGAAAAATTAAGGAGACAGGTGGAAGAGTTACTGTCCAAGGGGTACATTCGAGAAAGTTTGAGTCCTTGTGCGGTACCAGCCCTTCTGGTATCAAAGAAAGATGGAACTTGGCGGATGTGTATCGACAGTAGAGCCATTAACAAAATAACGGTCAGGTACTATTTTCCTATTCCTAGATTGGATGATCTACTAGATCAGCTTAGTGGGGCTACTGTGTTTACTAAATTAGATTTGCAGAGTAGATACCATCAACTCCGTATTTGGGCTGGCGATGAATGGAAGACTGCTTTTAAGACAG
Organism: Panax stipuleanatus; assembly: GCA_020205555.1. Taxonomy (NCBI): domain Eukaryota; kingdom Viridiplantae; phylum Streptophyta; class Magnoliopsida; order Apiales; family Araliaceae; genus Panax; species Panax stipuleanatus. The sequence goes on from CM035115.1 coordinate 31,212,810, forward strand.
GGAGGGATTGTATGAGTGGATGGTCATGCCGTTTGGGTTATCCAATGCACCTAGCACCTTTATGCGTGTTATGAATCTTGTTTTGAGGCCTTTCATTGGGAAGTGTGTTGTTGTGTATTTTGATGACATTCTAATCTACAGTGCTAACACGAGCGAGCATCTTAGTCAGCTGCGAGAAGTTCTTCATGTGTTGCGTAGGGAGAAATTTTATGCTGCAGTTAAGAAGTGTGTGTTTCTAACACCTAGGGTGCTGTTTCTTGGTTACATTGTGTCTGATGTGGGGCTGTTGGTAGATGAGTCCAAAGTAGAGGCAGTGAAGCATTGGCCATGGCCTAGTACCATTACTGAAGTTCGGAGCTATCATGGGTTGGCCTCTTTTTATCGGCGCTTTATCCCTTATTTTAGTAGCATTATGGCTCCTATTACTGAGTGCATGAAGCAGGATTGGAAGTTTGCTTGGACAGATGAAGTAGAAAAGGCGTTTGAGCTGATTAAATTCTGCCTTACCACAGCTCCCATTCTAGTATTACCAGATTTCCATCAACCTTTTGTGTTGCATTCTGATGCTTCCAAAGTGGGAATTGGGACTGTTTTGAGTCAAAATAGCAGGCCAGTGGCGTATTTTAGTGTGAAACTTTCGGGTGCCAAGCTGCGTTATAGCACTTATGATGTTGAGTTTAATGCTGTGGTTCAGGCTATTAAACATTGGCACCATTATTTGTTTCAGCGGGAGTTTATCTTGTATACGGATCATGAGGCTTTAAAACATTTGCATAGCCAAGATAAAGTTTCTGCTAAACATGCGAGCTGGGTTGCTTTCCTACAAAGGTTCACTTTTATGGTGAAACACAAGTCGGGAGTTACCAATCGAGTGGCTGATGCTTTGAGCAGGCGAAGGGGACTACTAACTCGACTTTCTGTGGAGGTACCTTATTTTGATTCATTTGCTGAAATACTTGAAACTGATCCATATTTTTCTGGTATTTTGGCAAAGGTTCGGGCAGGGGAGAGGACAGATTTCCATTTACAGGATAGATTTTTGATTAAGGACAACCAACTATGTGTTCCAGATTGTAGTTTACGGTTGAAGATCCTTCAAGAGCTGCATGGCGAGGGGAATATAGGAAGAGACATAACCTTGCAGTTGGTGTAGTCTACTTACTTCTGGCCTACTATTCGAAAGGAGGTTGAAAAACTGGTGCAACGGTGTCGGGTTTGTCAAGTATCTAAGGGAACAACAACCAATGCAGGCTTGTATATGCCTCTACCAATTCCATCACATCCATGGGTGGACATCGGTATCGATTTTGTGTTGGGATTACCACGTACACAGCGAGGTAATGATTCTATTTATGTGGTAGTTGATCGTTTTTCTAAGATGGTGCACTTCATTCCATGTAAGAAGACCACAGATGCTGTTCGTGTTGCTCAATTGTACTTTATAGAGATTTATAGGTTGCATGGTTTGCCAGTGTCTATTGTGTCTGACCGTGATACCAGGTTTCTTAGCTATTTTTTGACGTAGCTTGTGGAAGATGGTGAAAACACAGTTGAATTTTAGTAGTGCCTACCATCCACAGACAGATGGGCAGACGGAAGTGGTGAATCGGTCGCTAGGCAATTTGTTGCGGTGTTTGGTTGGAGAACATGTGAAGAGTTGGGATCTGAAGTTATGTCAGGCAGAGTTTGCTCATAATCATGCACTTAACAAGAGTACTGGATTTAGCCCTTTTACAGTAGTGTATTATGTTACTCCAAAAGGGCCACTTGATTTACTGCCATTACCAGCAAAGACGCGAGTTCATGGGATGGCAGAAACCTTTGTGACAGGATTGCAGGAGGTTCACAGGGCTGTCCGTGACAATCTGCTGCAGGCCGCGGGCAAGTATAAACAAGCTGCTGATAAGAAACGGCGTCATGTTGAGTTCGAAGTGGAGGATTATGTGTGGGCTGTTCTTACTAAGGATAGATTTTTTGTAGGTGACTATAATAAGTTGTCTGCCAAGAAGATTGGGCCAGTGAAAATCATTGAGAAGATCAATCCTAATGCATACCGCTTGAAACTGCCGAGTCATATTCGTACAGCAAATATTTTTAATGTCAAGCATTTGATTCCTTACACAGGCGATTCCTCCGATGATGATAATTCGAGGGCGAATTCTGTCCACCCTGGGGAGAATGATGCGATTGAAGAGCAAGTGTGCCAGTTTATGAAAAGATTTGATTTAATGGCAAAGATCTGATTCAATAGCAATTCGGTAATTTCGGCCAAGCTTGGAGTGTCGGATTTGGGCGTTTCCGGAGCCTAATTTCATTGGAAACGGGTCAATGGTCAAAACTCACCAGCGTTTTGCTCGTGATGTGCAGGGTTTTTCGTTCAAATTCCATCGTTTAGGCCTTCAAAAAGACATTTTTCGATTTTAGGGTTATTTACGTAATTGCCTTTATTAGTTTTTCTTTTCCGTTTTGGATTCTGCTTTTAGAGTTTTGCTATTTAAACACTTGTTATGATGGGGAGTTGCAGTTTTTGATGAATAATAAAATTTACGTATTTTCCAAAATTCTCTGAATTAGAATTTTGCTGCTTATTTCCTGGTATTCGTAGAATCAACAGGTTGTAGAAAGTTATTGTTTTGCAATCGTGCGCGATTCAACAATTGATAACAGTTTTCTGTTTCTTCCGCTACGTCAGAAGTGGAGGAAACAAGTCGCAGCGATGGTGGTTGATGTCAACAGTGATATGACATTGCATGGTCAGCTCCTAGGTGGTTAGGCGGGAGCCTAACACTTACTTTCCAAGATTGGCAATAAATATTGGCAAGATTGGGGGGACTAAAATTAACAAGAAATGAGCAATAAATATGGCAACATCAAGTTTTACCTTGGAGTCGAACTCATGAACTTCCTCTACTAATTTAAAACATGAATCCCAACATATTGGAAGAAGATCAGAAAAATCCTGCTCTGAGATGGTTGCATCTTCAATATGAAAATACAAAGACCGAGATGCTGCTAGCTGAAATTGTAAAGAAACAACTTCAGTGAGTAAAGAGGATCAATTGTTAAGAATTTGGATGGTGGCGAATGCACGGAAACTGCAGAAAATTTGGGCTGTCTTGTGATCTGTACAACATACCCTGACACATATGTCGTTGTTCTGAAGCAATCTAATCAGAGCACATTACACTGCTCTTCTGGTGTCATCTTTAATCTGTGAAGAAGCTAGCATCAATTGTAGGAATATTTAAGGTAGTTATAAGCACAATATATTTACCAAATTAATTGGAAAAAAAAAAACTTGTCTTATCTTATCATAAAGAAAAATATCCATTGTAGGAATAACACATAACACAATAAAATTGTCTGTCACTGTCAGTCTGCTGCTATGTCAATATACTTACAAAGAGAAATTGAGTATGGAAACATAACAATACTGAAAAACTTATTAGATGAGAAGCTCTTCATCAAAGAGGTTTTAGAGGATGAATCATCAGCCATTTCCATCCTTCTATACCAACACAATAAATAGGTTTGAGCAAGTAGTACATGCTTTATAGAGAAGGTAAAAATTACCAATTTGAAATTTTTATATTTTTTTAGATAATATGATAAATAGATTATACTGATTAAAAAAACAATACTTATCTATTAACTCATTCTACCATCACCATTCTAAATTAATCATTTTTTTCTCATGAGTAGCATGGCCATTCTAAAATAACCCATCATTGCATTCATTTTTTATAAAACCATAAACTATGCACCACTGAAAACATCACCAACTTTTTTAGAATTACTAAGCTAACATATAAAACAGAAGTACTATCAGAAGAATGGGATATTTTATGATCTACAGATCAATCCACTAGGAACCGCTCTTTGAGTAAATATAAGAAAATCCATATGAACATAAATGTAAACAAACCACACTACAAGCAAGCTAGCCAAGTCTTATTTGATTTCTTGCGCTACTAAACTTGACTCGCATAAATATACCAGCTGAGCTTATTGGATATTTTAGGTTCAATGGTTTAAACGAGTCGAACATGAGTTTAGATTTTAAGCTCAACTAATCAACGAGCTAACTGAACTCAGGCTTGACTAATTAAGCTTTTTTATATAGAAACATGACTCGTTAAGCTCAACAATATATATGTATACACACACACTCATTTATATTTTTGTATATTTATTTAACAACATATATTAGTATATCCAAATTCACGTTACTTATACATGATGTTGTTAAAAATATTACATAATACATATGTAATACTCCCTCCTTTACACAAGAAAAGTCCAATTTGCAAAATTTATAAATTTTAAGGATATATTTTTAATTTATTAAATGTTTAGTTTCGTAGTGATGACATGATAAATAAATTGTGATGATAAACCTGAGTACATCGTGTCATTTTATACTAACATCAGAAGAAAATAGACTTTATTGGAGCATAAAACATTGACAAATGGGAATTTTTTTTGGAACTAAGGGAGTATCAATAAGTAATGTCAACTACAGACTAAAAAAATGGACTTAAATGCCTTCATTGAAGCTAGCAAACAGCTCTAGCTCAATACGAAGCCGAGTTACTTCTTAAGGCTCAGGACATACTAGATTATTAAACAAGCCGAGTTCAGGTGAATTTTTTGAGCTCAACTTGACCCTGAGGAGCTAGAGACTGATGAATTTGGGGGGGGGGGGGGGGGGGGGGGGAACTCCAATGCTTTTCCATGAAAGTGGAAAAAAACCAATTTCTAACAAAGCTTTTCTTCTTTCCTTTTTTAATTTATATAGGTAATTACCAACAACATTATTGGCATAAAAGCACTAGATTTGTATTTGATAATCAAATCGAACAAATCTTATATGAGTTATTCAAACACAGAAAAAAAAATGGCATCACAAAATTTGAAATCTTAGATTAACAAATCGTCTAGTTATGAATGTCTTGCTGAAACGTTAGGATACTACGCCAATTGTCAAACAGTTCAAACTTATTCTCGCTCTTGTTGTCATGGTTACTTTTTCTCTTCTTAAGTTCTGTTATCATTGGAAACAACCTCAGCAAGGATATAAGCTTAAAATAGTTTAAGCACCAAATAATTCAGTAAGGATTTATATGACACACACATAAAAAGATATCTATAGGCAACAACATTAAGAAATAATATTTTTTTTTGATAAACAGAAGCATCAGGATGAAAATTCAATAGACGGAGAAGAATGCAAATGATTGATGTCACTGCAGGTAGGTGTGGTTTAGAGAAAAGAAGTGGCTTTTAATTTGTTTATAAAAAGCAAACATCCACAGAAGTTGATAAGTGTAAAAGCCAGTGATTAGCCTATTGTTATTCCATGCAGCAGGGTAGACATAAAGATACTCAGATAGAGGAAGGGGGTATAACTGACAAAACATATACGCGATATGCGCAATAATTCAATAAAGGAACAAATAGTTGCGTCCTTATGAGCCCAGCTCAAAGATTCATATTACCTAGGAAACCCATTGCCCAAGAATAAGTGCAACTTTCCTATTGATGATCCGCATATTCGAATGATCATTTGTCAATTCTAGAGATAATGCACCATTAAACCTACAAGATATTTTCAAGGGCAAAAAATCATAAAGTAAACGTGATGTAGAGATTGCATTAAGCATCCACTATATTTGCAAACATTATGTGATCACTAAATTAAAAATCCAAATTAAACGATCTGAAACCCAAGAAAAATCAATTAGGTAGTGACAAAGAAATCAGTGCATCTGCAGAACCATTCCATGTTCATCAAAGAAAGTGAAGAATTTACTATTCATATTGCAAAGAAAGCAAACATAACATTCCACGATAAGTCAATCACAAAAATATATATATATATTTCCACGATAAGTCAATCACAATATATATATATATATATATATATATATATATATATATATATATATGTTGGGTTTGTGGGGTCCAAACCCATGAGATTATTCTATTTAAATTAGGAATACTTTTGTTTAGTTTTTTCTTCCTTTAAAACCAAGTTGGACTTGGAATTGGTTTTTGTTTTGGACAAAACACGTAAGCAGTTTTGGTCTAATTCAATAAGAAGTCAATTGTTAAAAGTAAATAGGAATTAGGAGTATATATATCACATGTGTGGTACACGTGGCATGGAGAATCCGAATCCAACTTGGGATAGCATCATCAGCAAGTGTATATATATGGGAAGTGTGAGGCATGACATCACACACGGAAAAAAAAGAGAGCAGTACTTTGTTTTTGGGAATAAGAAGCACATATTGCAACAGTGAGTGGGCAGAGATTATTTTCGGTAGAAACAATAAGGAGAGTTTGTACTACAGGTTTCGTGAAGGTTTGTTCATGAATTTTCGCCATCTGTTCGGGTCAATTAATTGCTAGGAGACTTTAATTAATTCGGAAGATTTTGGGTGGTAAGATAATTTGAGTTTTAACTCAAATTAAGGTATTCTTGTACTCTCTCAATTATTGTTATATTTTCAAGTTTTTAGTTATAAAACTTGAAAGGGATATTTGTATTCACAGTTGATTATAGTGGAATTGTTCGGAGTTCGACCCGTGGTTTTTACCTCTTAATTTTAAAGGGTTTTCCACGTAAAATTCGGTGTCTTGTATTTGATTTATTATTGTGATATTATTTTCTGGTTTATTTAATTTTTCAAAGACAGTTACAATTGGAGGAGTTTTTCCAACAAAGTGGTATCAAAGCAAGGTTCTTTGCGCGGTGGGTCTTTGATAAATTAAATGGATGAATCAAGTGGCGCCATGATTAAATTGACATCATCTAATTTTTCGATATGGAAGCCTAGAATGGAAGACATCCTTTACTGCAAGGATTTGTATGATCCACTGGAGCTTAAGGGGAAAAAGCCAGTGGACAAAACCGAGGCTGATTGGAAAAAGATGAACAGAAAAACGATCGGTCACATCAGACAGTGGATCGATCAAAGTGTGTTCCACCATATTTCGCAGGAAACGGATGCTTATACACTGTGGACTACATTAGAGTCCATGTACGAGAAAAAGAATGCTCAGAATAAAACCTTTGTGATTCGAAAGATTGTGAACCTGAAGTATAAAGATGGTAGTAGTGTATCCGAGCATATGAGTGAGTTCCAGGGATTGGTGAACCAGTTGTCTACCATGAAGTTGAATCTTGAGGATGAGATTCAGGCATTGTTGCTTCTCAGTTCATTGCCTAACAGTTGGGAAACTTTGGTTGTGTCACTAAGCAATTCAGCTCCGGAAGGAAAGATAACCATGCAGATGGTCAAGGACAGCATACACAACGAGGAAACAAGACGAAAGGAGCAGGGTTTGAATTTTGAGACACAAGCACTTGTGGCAGAGAACAGGGGTAGAAGTAACTTCAGGGGATCTCACAAGGGAAACTTGAATCGCAGTAAAAGTAAAAATTCCAGAAATCATAGGAGCAAGTCAAAGACAAGAGAAGGTGCTACATACAGGTGTTTTCATTGCAACAAGGAGGGTCACTTCAAAAGAAATTGCAAGATCTGGTTAGCCAAACAGAAAATTGGTGAGCAAGGGAAGGTCGAGGAGAAGAATACTGCAGCTACAGTTACTGAGGATGTTGTGCTTCTTTCGTTCGGGGAAGAAGAATGCTTACATGTTGTTGATCAAAAGATTGATTGGGTTATTGATACAGGTGCTTCGTATCACGCTACTCCCAAGAGAGAATTCTTCACGATGTACAAAGCTGGAGACTTCGGGTTTGTGAGGATGGGTAACACTGATCAGTCCAAAATTATTGGAATTGGTGATGTTTGCATACAGACAGATGTAGGCTGCACTATTACTTTGAAGGATGTGAGACATGTTCCAGATTTGCGCCTCAACTTGATTTCTGGTATGACCTTGGACAAGGAAGGTTATGAGAATCACTTCGGCAGCGGAAAGTGGAAGCTTACCAAGGGTACTATGGTAGTTGCTAAAGGTACTGCTTGTTGTTCATTATACAAAACTCATGTGAAGGTGTGTTCAAGCGAGTTGAATGCAATTGAAGATGAATCTTCACCGAATCTGTGGCATAAAAGGCTTGGGCACATGAGTGAGAAAGGGTTGCAGATGTTAGCAAAAAGGTCTCTCATTCCTTTTGCTAAAGGTACTGTACTAATTCCTTGTGATTATTGTTTGTTTGGTAAGCAGAATAGAGTTTCTTTTAGCAACTCCTCTAAAAGAAAATCTGAGTTGCTTGAGAGAGTATATTCTGATGTATGTGGTCCCATTGAGATTGAGTCATTAGGTGGCAATAGATATTTTGTTACTTTTATTGATGATGCTTCACGTAAGGTGTGGGTGTTTTTGTTGAAAACAAAAGACCAGGTATTCCAGCATTTTCAGAGTTTTCATGCTATGATTGAAAGAGAGACTGGAAAATTATTGAAGTGTCTTCGCAGTGACAACGGAGGGGAATACACTTCAAAGGAGTTTGCAGCATATTGTGTGAAACACGGTATTCGACATGAGCAGACAGTTCCTGGCACCCCACAGCATAATGGTGTGGCTGAGAGAATGAACCGCACTATTATTGAGCGAGTCCGATGCATGTTGAGAATGGCTAAGCTGCCTAAGTCATTCTGGAGTGAAGCTGTTCGTACCGCTTGTTACCTGATTAATAGATCTCCATCAGCACCATTGGATTTTCAGATTCCAGAGAAGATTTGGAGTGGTAAGGATGTGTCCTATTCTTATTTGAGGGTATTTGGGTGCAAGGCTTTTGCACATATCCCCAAGGAACAAAGATCAAAGCTTGATGACAAATCTACTCCATGTGTGTTTGTTGGCTATGGAGATGCAGAGTTTGGGTACAGGTTATGGGATCCAGTTCAGAGAAAATTGTTCAGAAGCAGAGACGTGGTGTTTCATGAGCACCAGAATTATGAGGATTTTGATAATGTTACACAACCTAGGGAAAATAAAGTTCCAGACCTCAGCGGAGTTCCTTCGCCATTACAAAATGCCACAGTTGGAGAAGGAGGTCAGAATGAAGATGTGACTGATACAGAATTTCACGATGGTGATGGATCAAATGCAGAGAGTGTTGAGCAGGGGGAGCAACCCCCTCAACTTGATATTGAAGAACCTCAGCTAAGAAGATCTACCAGAGAACATGTGCCATCAGTCAGGTATCCTTCGTCTGAATATCTTTTAGTTGCTGAGGAGGGGGAGCCAGAAACTTTTCAGGAAGTTAAGACTCATAAAGAGAAGAACAATTGGCTGAGAGCTATGCGGGATGAGATGGATTCGTTGCACAAGAATCACACTTATGAGCTGACTACACTTCCGAAGGGCAGGAAAGCATTGAAGAATAAATGGGTGTTCAAGCTGAAAAAGGATGGTGAAAAACTAGTGAAGTACAAGGCTCGATTGGTGGTCAAGGGTTTTGCTCAAAAGCAAGGTATTGATTTCGATGAGATTTTTTCTCCGGTTGTAAAAATGACCTCTATTCGAGCAGTGTTGGGGTTAGTAGCTAGTATGGATCTTGAGCTTGAGCAACTAGATGTGAAAACTGCATTCCTTCATGGTGATTTGAAGGAGGAAATCTACATGGAGCAGCCAGAGGGATTTGAAGTTAAAGGGAAAGAGCACTTGGTTTGCAGGTTGAAGAAAAGTTTGTACGGCCTGAAACAAGCCCCAAGGCAGTGGTACATGAAATTTGATTCATTCATGATGGATCAAGGTTATAGCAGAACAATTGCAGATCATTGTGTGTATGTTAAAAAGTTCCCGGATGATAACTTCATTATTTTGTTGTTATATGTAGATGATATGTTGATAGTCGGGCAAGATGGTAATATGATTCGTAGGCTCAAGGGTGAGTTATTCAAGTCCTTTGATATGAAGGACTTAGGCCCGGCTAAGCAGATTTTGGGCATGAAGATTGCTCGTGACAGAAAAGCTAAAAGGTTGTGGTTGTCACAAGAGAAGTATGTTGAACGAGTGCTTGCAAGGTTCAACATGGGTGATGCTAAGCCAGTTAGCACACCACTGGCCAATCATATTAAGTTGACAAAGCGTATGTGTCCTTCTACTAAGGAAGGGAGAGATGATATGGCAGCAATTCCCTACTCCTCTGCTGTAGGGAGTCTTATGTATGCGATGGTTTGTACACGGCCAGATATTGCTCATGCAGTTGGCGTGGTGAGTAGGTATTTGTCAAATCCTGGTAGAGAACATTGGGAAGCAGTTAAGTGGATTCTCAGATACTTGAAAGCTACTTTCAGTTTGTGTTTGGGGTTTGGTAGTTCGAGTCCAGTCTTGGAGGGTTTTACAGATGCAGACATGGCAGGTTCTGAAGAGAAGAAGTCTACTTCGGGGTATTTATTTACTTTTGCAGGGGGAGCAGTATCATGGCAGTCCAAGTTGCAGAAGTGTGTTGCTTTGTCTACAACTGAGTCAGAATACATCGCCGCTACGGAAGCAGGCAAGGAGATGTTATGGTTGAAACGGTTTCTCCAAGAGTTGGGTTTGACACAGGATGAATATGTGGTTTATTGTGACAGTCAAAGTGCAATTGACTTGACCAAGAATGCTACGTATCATAATCGTACCAAACACATTGATGTTCGTTATCACTGGCTTCGAGAAGTGATGGAAAAGGAATTGATGAAAATAAAAAAAGTTCATACCGACGAGAACCCCTCAGACATGTTGACAAAGGTTGTAACTCGCGACAAACTAGAGTTTTGCAAGGAGTTAGTCGGGATGGACTCCAAGTGACAGGGTCACGGTGAAAGCTCCCTCTCATGGATTTGGAGGGGGAGATTGTTGGGATTGTGGGGTCCAAACCCATGAGATTATTCTATTTAAATTAGGAATACTTTTGTTTAGTTTTTTCTTCCTTTAAAACCAAGTTGGACTTGGAATTGGTTTTTGTTTTGGACAAAACACGTAAGCAGTTTTGGTCTAATTCAATAAGAAGTCAATTGTTAAAAGTAAATAGGAATTAGGAGTATATATATATCACATGTGTGGTACACGTGGCATGGAGAATCCGAATCCAACTTGGGATAGCATCATCAGCAAGTGTATATATATGGGAAGTGTGAGGCATGACATCACACACGGAAAAAAAAGAGAGCAGTACTTTGTTTTTGGGAATAAGAAGCACATATTGCAACAGTGAGTGGGCAGAGATTATTTTCGGTAGAAACAATAAGGAGAGTTTGTACTACAGGTTTCGTGAAGGTTTGTTCATGAATTTTCGCCATCTGTTCGGGTCAATTAATTGCTAGGAGACTTTAATTAATTCGGAAGATTTTGGGTGGTAAGATAATTTGAGTTTTAACTCAAATTAAGGTATTCTTGTACTCTCTCAATTATTGTTATATTTTCAAGTTTTTAGTTATAAAACTTGGAAGGGATATTTGTATTCACAATTGATTATAGTGGAATTGTTCGGAGTTCGACCCGTGGTTTTTACCTCTTAATTTTAGAGGGTTTTCCACGTAAAATTCGGTGTCTTGTATTTGATTTATTATTGTGATATTATTTTCTGGTTTATTTAATTTTTCAAAGACAGTTACAATTGGAGGAGTTTTTCCAACAATATATATATATATATATATATATATATATAATAAATACTCCCTCCATTCCTTTTATTTGTCTTTTTAGAGAGTGAAATAAATTCTTTTTTATTTGTCATTTGCATGCTGTCAAGTCGTCGACTAATGGTAATAAATTCTAAGGCGGCAGGACGACTTGGTGGGAAAGCAGAAACGCAAGCGCCCGGCCTCTAACTCGGACGACTTGGACAACTAGCGAGCGACTTGGACGACTTGATTGGTAAGCGGGCGACTTGACGAAACGGGTTTGGCCCGACCCAAAGCTTAACGTAAAAAAAAATAGCCTAAACTTCGAAACCCAATCGATCCCTCAGTCTCACAACTTCGAACTTCAGTTCATCAGAGAGGGAGGAAGGGAGAAACGAAAAGAGGCATGAGACTTACAGGCGTAGGCGACTCACTTCGGCGACCGAATCCGACGACATACCTGACTCCGGCGACCTTCAGGTAAGCTTCTTCTTCAGTTCTTCTCTGCTTCTGTTCTTCTTCTTCTCTGTATAAAGTCATATGCCTGGGTTGTCTGTTGAAGTCTTTGTTAACTCATGTTATCCTTGCTCATCTTTCTTAATTTCCTAATCCCTATAAAGCATCATGGTTGCTTGTATGGAGACCTACCTTTTATTTATTTATTTTCCTTAAAAAAAATTGTTCAATTAAGTTGTTAATAAATAATAATAGCATCATTAATTTGTTTTGGACTTGTCTGAGAATGAGATGGATCCAATAGGCCATCATATGCCTGGAATTTTTTCTTTTAGATCAATTTGTGAGGTTTTTGTTTCCATTAATTATAGATAAATAGTGGATGATGCTGAAAATTCAGATTATTTGTTGGTCTGGTATTATTATTTTCAGTTTACTTAAATATATGTTATTTTTGATGCACTGAGGTCTGAGAGAAAAAATATATATATATATATATATATATATTCATATAAATGTTAAATATATATAATTTTATACGTATAAAATTTACATTGTTAACGACTTGTCAACCTGCGAACGACTAGTCGGGCGCTTTGTCAACTAAGCGCTTAAGCTCCCGACTGTCGCTTTGCCTCGACTTGGCGCCTTAATAACTATGGTCATTTGTAGATTTCAAGGAAGCATTAATGACTTAGTTTCCCATATTACCCCTACATTAAATACTAATTTGTTCTCTTTTCATCTTTTTTAATGAATTTTAGAAGGATAATATTAAGATTTTATTCCCATTTTGATTAATTAGACAAATCATTAATTATATTTCTTAATATTTATGTTTTCTTCTAATACGTCAAATAAAAAGGAATGGAGTAAACCTGAATAGTTTTTGTAATTATATGCAACACTTTTGCTTATGGGAATCATTTCCAGCCTACCCCAACTAGTTTGGGATAATAGGAATTAATTTAAATCGCAAATCCGTTCTCTCAAATCAACAAAAAAAGATATTAAAGAAGATTATGCAAAATTGGTCCTAGTGATTAAGTTTCACGCAAAATTTTGAGTGTAGAATCATTTCTAACATATAAATTAAAGATAAATTGGAGACCATCTGTATCTGATTGTTGTGCTTAAATTTTGTAAAAATACTCGCAAGCACACGAATCTATTGTAAAATAGTTTACTACAAAGTACGAGGTCGATGCCACGAGGATTATTGAAAATGAATTAAATTTCACTTAAATCCAATTCTAATCTAGTTAACGAAAAGTGATTTTTGAAATAATTAAAACTAAAATCAAATTAACATGCAAATAAGAAAATAATAACTAACTTTTAATCAATGAGAGAACAGTTCTGAGGTTCGGACTCCACAATACTAACTATGTTGTCTTACTATTCATTATTAATTCGGAGTAGTAATTTGAAAATCAATTCAATGCTTCCTCAATATTTTTCAATTAGGCACATAAAAATATTTCTTATGTAAATTCTTATTTTCAAGGTTCAATGTATATGACCAAAGCATTAAATGTATCCATTATTTGAAAAACAAATAATCTTAGTTCTTATTAAAGCTTTAAATCATGACTCAGATTAAAATAAATTAATAAGAATGTTTAAACATTAAAATCAGTTTGAGAATTAATAATGAATTTAAATCCATACGTAATCAATATTGTTTCATCCTACACCTCAGAAATAAATTTAGCAGCACATGATGAAATCAAAAACAGAGAATAAATAATAACCCATAATCATGTTGGCTGCTGCTCTATATATTATGCTGCGACTTCTTCTTCTTCTTCTTTTTCGTTGCCCAACTACTTTCAATTTTCTCTATCCCTGTGCTGTTGATCTCTCCTCTCTCCTCTTTGCTCTTTGCCACCGCTTCCTTCTATATGTTGCGCATCTCCTCTCTCTATCCAAACCTAATGCTTCCCTCCTATTGGGCTTTTTATTAGAAGGCTATTAAACATGATTGTTCCACTTAGTAACATGATTTGGGCCCCACTATAAAGCAATACTCCCTGCTGTCTTTTTACTCCACTCATTTCCGAAATGGGATGCTATTGGACTTTAATTTAAATTGCCAAGTGTCAATCTCCTGTGTCACCCAAAATAGATCCAATTAAAATAAAATAAATATAAAATTGGACTAATAATTCTATTATAAAAGGAAATAAATATATAAATAATGTGCTCATCAAAATATCCCCAAACCTAGATTTTGCTAGTCCTCGAGCAAAATAGAATAAAAACTAAAAAAATGTAACAAATAAAATCCTAACTAAAACTAAGCCATTTTCGTAGGAAACACGATAATATTTAGTCAGGGTTACCCCAAGTGGACGAGTTGTGTCTCGTGATGATTTGCAGTGAATATACCAATAAAATTAGAATGCGATTGTAATACCCGAGAATTTCAAAATATTATTAATGAATAAATTAATGAAAGTCAAATATTTATTTGAATATAAATATTTATGTGTTATGAGATGAGTTAACTCAATTATTTCAAATTCAATATATAATAATTGAGAAAAATGTGGACTTATGATAAGCTCGTAGAATGCCTTGTGTGGCACAAGAATGGAATTGATGAATTTATTTAATCAAAGAAGGAAATCAATAAGTGAAGGATTAATTAATAATGTGTTGATTAATTATTATTGTGAGTAATAAAACATTCATAATAAATGATTGATGAATATAATAAGAGTTATATTTATTTGATTATTTGTTGTGTTATAATTAACCGTATATAAGGTTATTAATGGTAGTTATGAATGATAAGCGGTTAAAGAGTAAATGAATAATTAAAATAATGATTACTCAAATAATTGCAAAGTGTATAATTATGTAATCACACATTGTATAGTAACTTCATCTATATAATGTAAAGTATAGCGTGACATTTGATTATGACTATGTAATATGAAAACTATATAATAAGATTAACGAATTGTATGAGTTACATAAATAATGCTTATGTGACCATATGATAGGTATAGTACATTGATGTATACTATATGAAATACTAAATTAAAGTATGTGAATGATTGATATTAATAATTATTCAAAAATAACATAATTGGAATAATGAGGTTTATGATAATGTGGTATGTCACTATTCAACTAAATAATAATTTGGCATTATTAAAATGTACATAGATTATATATTGGTGTGTATTCATGTTCCCCAAATTACTACCATGTGATATTATTATAACATTTAAAACTCATGTATGCACCCAATTGGATTTAAAACCTAAGTATATATAATTGTATTAAAGGGTATGTATGTGTATGTGTATAATAAACATTAGCATGAGTGTTATTTTCATTTTTACTACATTGTCTAAGTTGCTGAGTTTGGAGTTGTCCCACAAAAAGTGTCTCACTTTCTTCTTCACGTGAAAAGCCTAAGCATAGCCTTACCCCCAATTCTCAAATTCAGCAAACTAGAGATCATGATAAAGGGGGAGTGGGTGATGGGAGTGGTTGGAACACTATGCTACCAAATCTCCCTTGCCCAATGTGTTCATCTTCCCTCCATTTATTTCAATCTTTGGACAAAGCTTTGACATAGATATTCAAAATTTAATAAATTGAGCATCCCTCTTCTCATTTCATGTTGCTGAAATTAGTTGCTAAGTGTTGCAAAGGTGAGTTGAGAGCAAGTCTTGTGCACTTTAGAGCTCAAGAGGTATAATCTTTAAACCAACTTTGAAATTCAATTCATAGAAATTAGAATGAAATACTTGAAATTGATGATGTCAGCATGTTAGATAAAGTTTATATGCATGTCTAGAAGCATTGTAGTGGGTCTGGGTTGCAGCTAGAAGGATTTAGCAATGCTTGTGTTAAAATTCTACAGAAGTAGAGCCATTTTTTTTGCCTCTGGTCGAAGTGGCGCGGCCCATGTCTAGAAGCATTGTAGTGGGTCTGGGTTGCAGCTAGAAGGATTTAGCAAGGCTTGTGTTAAAATTCTATAGAAGTAGAGCCATTTTTTTTGCCTCTGGTAGAAGTGGCGCAGCCGCGCCACTTCTATAGCACATGGTCGCGCGGCCGCGCCGGCTGCCAGTCTGGAATACTGATCTTGTTGGTCTTGTGTTATTCTGAGCATGTTATGTTAGATAGAGTATGCATGTAAATGACGCTAACATGTGGATTGATGTTGTCTTGGTTATAGTAAATCATTTTAGCTTGGTTTAGTATGAATATTCAAAGAAAACTTAACAATTTGAAAATTAGAATTTTTGAACATGGAGTAATGTATATTCTGACCTTAAGCATCAACATATTAAGTTCTGATATGTCTTGACATGTGACCAATATGTTAGAGATGGTATAGACTATTCAAGCATGATTTAAAAAAGGAAATTTCAAGTAAAGTACTAAACTAGCTATGTGTAAATGAAGTATGTATACATTAAGTTTTAAACTTCAGATCATGCTTATGTGATCTATTATGTGGATATGAAAGCATGATATAGAATATGTGAACTTACCTTGCATGCTTGAATAAGTTTCGATGACCTACTAATGGAAACTTAAAAGTTTCAAATACGAATTTTATAAACTATATACACTTTGAGTTAGGAACTTGTGAGCATGCTTATGTGGTCTAGCATGAATATATGAAAGTATGATGTATAGTAAGTGAGGTAACTTTGCATGTTTGATTGGTTAACATGAGATTTTCAAAAGGAAACCTTAAGAATTGGGAAACTAGTTGGGTTGATAACAACCTTACATGTATTCTAAGTTTTGGTTATCACATTTGGATATGAATATGCATATAGATATGATTGACATGAATGCCTAACTAGTCATATGCATGGTAAGCTAGTTGAGTATGGTTTAGAACAAGACCAAATGTAGTAGAACTATACAACTTGAAATGCATGACTAAGATAAAGTAAGCATGTTTAGTTAAGACTTATTGACCTTGTTGTATATATAAGGACTAAACATGAGAGACCTTGTCTAAGGAACACTTAAAGCCTTGATTTTGTGAAATTTGATAATGAATCATGTAAAGAACAAGATATAGAAGAGACCAAACCTAGTTATGAACATCATAACATATATGATTTTGCAAGTGTCATCATATGTGTACAAGGGTGTGCAGGTTGGGCTATGCTTCTATTTTCTCAGCTCTGGTTTGATCTAGGAGCAGCGCGGCCGCGCCACTCCCTAGTTCAAATCCAGCGCGGCCGCGCCACCCTGCAGTGAAGACTGCTTATTCTGTTTGTGATCTGAGAATGTTATGTAGGCTTATATTGATACCTTAATCTGTAATACATGTCCAGTACAGTCTTCAATGAGTCAATGAGCATGCTAATGATAGGATCATGTGTTGGATAAGTGTTTATAACTTTAAGTCAAAATATGATTACAAACTATGTTCTTTAATGTCATAGTGTATTAGAAACTGATTTTGTGCTATGTGACTCACGTATAGGATTATGCGGTTAAGTTAGAATCGTATGTGTATAATAACCTTACATATCGAGTTTGTGTATTGGCTGTGCATAACTAATGAATATCCTGTATACGTAATTATGTTATAATAGGATTCAAAAAGCGTTGATAAGTTATACTTTAGTAAACTACGCTTAAGGCAAGTTTCCTAACTTACACTTTTTTATTGTGCAAGTATCCTAAACTCTTGCATTACTTTATTCAACGGATACTGTAAGCTAGTATTCTACTCTTATTGAACATGTATTGAGCTCGTACTATTAGTCCTTATACGAGTAAGCTATTCGAATTACGATTCATGACTTGTTGCTTCATAGCTAAGATAAAGTTGATTATATTCTTCAAACTTTAATATCAAGTATTGAACTTATAAAGAGGGGTCTATGCCATTTGATTCGGCAATACCTATATTATGAATTTGAAAAGCTATCCAAACCAACTGATTGGTGCGAAATCTTGTATTGACAGAGAAGAACAACCTTATTTGAAGAGAAAATATAATTGTCGGGAGACCGACGTGCGCACTTGAGTACGATTGAATGCTATGCATAATATAGGGTACTTTAGGCTGATCACCTGTTGTACTTATTTTATTGGATTATCAGTATATTTCTGTTAATTCTAGTAGAAGTTCATAGCCCTTAGTGACTGCTCAGTATTCAATTATCTTGAAATCTTGAATTGATTTAGCATCGGATCTTATTGATATCTTTCTGTCCTTAGCGACTATTATTGAGAACTGTTGATATTTCACTACAAGAAAAAGGCCTATCTGCGACCGCATATCTGCGACCGCATGCGGTCACTGATAATTATCTGCGACAGGATCCGGTCGCAGATAGGCGTCGCATAAAATCTGGTTGCTAAAATGCACATCAGTGACCACTATTAGCAACCGAATTATCTGCAACCGATATATGCTACCAAAATCGTCACTAAGCTGAGTCAGCATGGTTCAGGTCCAAAGGCTGACGTGGGCCACATGTCAGCGACTGGTATCAGCAACCGCACGCGATCGCTTACACCATCATGTGATTTGCAGTCGCTAATAATTATCAGCGACCGCATGCGGTCGCCGATGTAAAAACCTAGAAACCAGATTTTTCCTGTTTTGCAGATTTCCCAAAAAATTATATCTGTTTTGTACCTTCTTTATCTCAACACATATGCACAACAATATACACATCCATCGTCCATATACCGACACATACACCAAACTAGTATATAAACTATATAAACCTTTAAAAACCAATATGAATTGAATAAATATAAACAAATCTAATCTTTAAGTAACATACAGACATCCAAACAATGAATATAAAAGTACAAGATTCATAAATAACTACAAAACAACACTAAGTCGGTCGTCATGCATCATTGTTGTCCAAATTAGTTTCTCCTTGATCACCTTGTAATTAACAAAATAATAAAACAAGTTACATATATAGTATATATGTTGATACTGGTATTTCGATAATATACAACAAATTAAACATAATAATATATATATATATATAAGTCACTAATTTGATTGTCATAAATAAGATTGATTACCTCGTCACCATCCCCATGCTGTGATGCTGCTGCTGTCGCCACTACATCAGCTAACTCATCAGGACTCAGAGCCGCCAGATGCCCGCCCAGTATACGAAGAAGATCGCTATCTCGACATATAGCTCTCACACAGTCAACAGGAGTATGAATAGCTGGATGACTCGATGATTGTGAAGACTGGGTAGCAGAGCTGCCTGAGCCACTGAAGGTTGGGCGTCGTCATTGTCCTTGACCTTTGATGTAGTTCTTCTTCACAATAGACGCCCTCTCCCATAATTCTTGATCAATTGGCAGACGTGGGGTGCCTTCAGGATAGCGCTCATTCAATAAACGCTTATAAGTATCCTATCATCATGTTAACAATTAAATAGTTAAAAATAAATTGGTAAAATTCTAAAGAATGACATAAAACTTGATAAACAAGATCAAAGTTGTTAAAACTTATTACCGCTATCTGGACAGCATCAGGCAGACCATCATGGGTGGCCACGTACACATCCAACCAATGGATAGGCTGATCTTGAGACTGAGACTCCTATACAAAATATATTCCAATATTACTAAGTAAACATGTGATATTCTACAATTCATGATTGTAAACATATTAAAACTATTCATACAGACCCTGGCAGTGATATGCTGCAACTGTGAAATACTGCCGCCCCTGTAGGTTCCTTTAGCCTTTTCGCCATCAGGTACACCCGAGGATCAGTTAGTGGCGGCAATCTTGCATTTTTTGACCCAGCTCTCATCTCTCCATTGGGCACACATCTCAGCCCATATGGACTGGGTGCACCACCAGGGGCTATGCTCGTGCATGTAATCCTCTCCCTGGTCTGGATGGTCGATTGATGCATTGTGAAGGGCTTTTTGTT
Source organism: Panax stipuleanatus (assembly GCA_020205555.1). NCBI lineage: Eukaryota > Viridiplantae > Streptophyta > Magnoliopsida > Apiales > Araliaceae > Panax > Panax stipuleanatus. Next base: position 31,232,776 of record CM035115.1, read on the forward strand.
GTTCTTTGTTCAAATTATCTTTGGTGCGAGCGGCGCACTTCTGCCAGAATAGTGTCTGTATCACTGAAGCTTGCGCGTCCTCCCATCTATACCTTTTCTGCAAATAAAACAGCAATAATAATATTAAAACGGTACTTTTAACATATAATCCAACACTACTAAATAATTTTCCTTAGAATATTATATTATCTGTCATAATTAAAAAAAACATACCTGAAATTCAGCCCAAACTTCATCCTTGTGGGCGATAGGTGTGCTCGCCCACGTAATCACAGGTGTGGGCCAATTCTGTAAGCACAGTTGTGAAATGCACTTGACGATCTTATTATCTGAAAAATCACTATAATATACAACAATTTGCATTAAAGATAAGTAGATATGTTATAATATTTAAAGTAATTTACATTAGTTATATATCTTGTATAAATGGAATCTAAAATACTTATATATAAATGATGCGGAAGTACGTGCTGTTCAGAGGAGGACGAATCTGAATAAGAATCCGATCATCCGGATTAGTAGGGGCCTTTGGCACATGATTAGGCCCCCTACCCAAGCCGCGCTTTTTTTGCGCTGCTTTAGAAGCCATCAATATATTACAAATTTCAAGATGTTAGTATGAGCTATATTTGATTACATGCATATATGAATATAAAATGGCAATAATGACAAGAATATTCATTTAAATAGTTAAGTACATAAACATGACAATGATATAAAGATGTTAGTATGAGTTATAATTGATTACATGTATATATGAATATAAAATGACAATAATGACAGGAACATACATTTCATTTGTTTAAGTGTCAATGTCTGAGTCAGAATCATCTTGTGTGCGTATTGCAGATTTATAACCATCATCTGCTTCAGATTCAGTGTCAGTCAATAAGTCTTCCTCTTCAGTATCAATGTCATCTGACACAAGTATTGACTCAGGATCCAATTCATGTGGTTCATCTCCACCATCTAACTGGATTACTTCATTGTCATCCTCCACATTTATTATAGTTTATCTATGAAGCATCTGCTCTTGGTAAATCTCCCCATCAACTACTTCTATACGACTGCGCGCGGGAGTATAAATTACAACTTGCCAATCTGTAGGCGGCCTATCCCTTTTCCTAACAGGACTAGGAGTGTAGTATACTTGTACTGTTTGAGTTGGTAAAACAAACAGTTCGTTGGAGTACGCAGACCTATGGAGGTCAATATCGACGATTCCATATCTGTCAATACGTAACCGTTTTTCTGAATCAAACCAACGATACTTGAATAAGTTAATATGACCCCCGTACGGACCCTTGTACGACAACTCTACGATTTCCTCCAACTCCTGATAAAAGGCACGACCAAGCTCATTGTAACAATCTCCTTGGACACACACTCCAAAGTTCGTTGTTCTTTTATCGCGCCCATATGCCTTTGTATGAAATTCACAACCATTTATTTTGTAACCATTGCGGCTGACTTGGTCCCTGTCTGGTCCCATAGCTAGGACTTATACATTAGCAGGAATCGTTGATCCCTCAGTTAAAGCCTACAAAAACTCTATCTTATTAAATGAAGTCATAGTTAATATGGAGTATATATATATGTCGTGCTTAAGAAATTGAACTTACTTTGTTCTTTATCCAAAGTGCAAATTTTTTATCATGATTGATTTGAATATCTTTATCGGTTATGCTGGGATGCTTCACTTTTAACTCGTCATCGTATAATCTATACAATGTTATAAACATTAATATATTGGAATGTATATTACATGTCATTGAAAGTTAAGGGATAAATTTTTATGTTTACATGTGTACCTCACAAATGCGTCAATTTCCTCGCAATTGAGAATAATGTAAGTATGTGCAGCATGTAATTCTTGCTCAGAGAGGAATATGCGCTTCCCTTTTCCATAAGCGCTGCCCGATAGACTAAATACAGAAAGCCGACCATTTAGTTCAACATTTCCCCCATCATCATGTCTCGAGACTCGATTGGCCTTTGTCAAGACTTTGTCTGGAAAATAGTCTGAGACAAACGTAGATATCTTATCGAAACTGTATGCCACACATATCGACCCCTCGACATAAGCTCTATTCTTCACCTTCCTCTTAAGGTTTTCCATCACCCTCTCGAAATGGTACATCCATCTATATTGAACTGGACCCCCAACACGAGCTTCATAGGGAAGATGGATTTACAAATGCTCCATAGAGTCAAAAAAACCAGGTGGGAATATTTTTTCCAGTTTACACGTGATCTCTATGATGTTCTTCTCAAGTACAGACATGTCCTTCTCATTTAATGTTTTTGAACATAAGTCTTTGAAGAAACGACTAAGATTCGTCAAAGCATCCCATATTGGTTTATCAAGCAGATCCTGAAATGCTATAGGCATGAGTCTCTCCATGAACACATGACAATCATGACTCTTCATCCCTTGCAATTTCCCACCCGTAACACACTTTGCAATGTTTGACGCATATCCATCTGTTAGTTTCAGAGACTTAACCCATGTGCATACATCTTCAACTTGCGTTTTGGACAATTTTTACCTTGCATGCGGTTTGACAATCTTACCATTAGGAGATTTATAAAGTTCTAATTTAGGACGCTTACAAATATCTTTCATGTCCAAACATGCCTTATCATTATCTTTTGTCTTCCCCATAACATTCATCACAGTGTTAAACACATTGTCGAACACATTCTTCTTAATATGCATCACATCTAGATTATGACAAATTAAATTTGTAGACCAATAAGGCAGTTCCCAAAAAAAGCTTCTCCGAACCCAGTTATGAGATTCGCCAAACCCATTGATTATGTTTGTGGCATCATTCTTACCAAATGGGATGACCGACAATCTCATCACACGGTCTCGCATCTCCGTTCCCGACAATCGCGGTGCAGGCATATCATTGTCCACTTTCTCTTTCCTGAAGTTTTCTCTATTTCTTCGAAACGGGTGATCTACCGACAAGAACTGACGATGACAGTCAAACCAGCAAGGCTTTCGACCTTTTGATAGATTGAAAGACTTTGTATGCTCCATACAATACGGACAAGCCAACTTCCCATGTGTACTCCATCCAGCTAACATACCATAAGCTGGGAAGTCACTTATAGTCCACATAACTGCTGCCCTAAGGTTGAAATTTGTTTTCTTTGCAACATCCCAAGTCTGTACTCCATCCTCCCACAATACCTTCAACTCGTCTATAAGAGGTCTCAAGTAAACATCTAAGTTCTTTCCAGGACTCTTAGGACCAGGAACCACGAGTGAAAGAAACAAGTATGGTTGTTTCATACACATCCAAGGAGGCAAGTTGTACAGAGTAACAATCACAGGCTAACATGAGTACGGAATAGCTGAGTGGCCAAACGGGTTGAAACCATCGGTGGATAATCCAAGCCTCACATTTCTAGGTTCCAATGCAAACCCAGGATGTGCTAAGTTGAAATCTTTCCAAGCCTGCCCATCTGAGGGATGATTTAGTTCTCCATCTTTAGCTGGAGATTTCGCATGCTGTTCTTGAAGACATATACAATCTTTTTAGCCGATGTGTTATTGGAAAATACCTTAGAATCTTAAACGTTATAGTTGATTTTTTTGTAGTCACACACTCTTTATTAGGCCTAAACCGATCATGACTGCAAAACGTGCACCTTGTCATCTGTTCATTTTTTTTTATAAAATAACATGCAATCGTTGGGACATGCATCAATCTTTTGGTATCCAAGACCCAACTTCTTCACCATTTTCTTACAAAAGTAATAGTTATCAGGTAATTTCTCACCGTCAGGGGCAACATACTCTTAATGGCCTTTCAAGAGCGACTCAAAACACTCATGGCTCATGTTGTGATCAGCCTTGATGTTAAGTAATGTCGCCACTGCAGACAATGTAGTGTGTTTGGTGCAACCATGCCATAATGGCTCGCTACCCTCGTCTAACAACTTAAAGAAGTCTTTGGAATCAGAATTCATAGGTTGCTCTCTGCCTTGTTCCCAATCAAAATCTGGCCCTGCAATATCATGAACCATTTCATTCATACGATGAGTACTACTGCCCAGATTGTGTACTTCTGTGATGCCACCATCTCTTCTCTGCCCATGTGCCCACCAGCATTCTTCGTAATTTTTCATGAACCCAGAAACAAGTAAATGATAGTTTACCACGTCTTTGTTCATATAATTTACATTCTTACACTTCAAACATGGACATTGTATCTTGTTCTGACCATTCACACATTCCGGGTGACTATACGCATACTCCAAAAACACTTGGTAACCAGCTCTAAATTCAGCTGTAGCACCTATCTGGGAACTTGACTTTCGTCGTGCCATCCAACTACGGTCTGAATAGAGGTCCATGATACCACGGTACCTACTACAGACAACATGAGCTTATTAATGTATAGCATGATTATAAGCATATGACATGAGCATACATGTAACCATATGACTTGAGCATACTTGTAAGCATATGATTAACATTTAAACAAACTTGTAAGCATATGACTTGAGCATACTTGTAACCATATGACTTGAGCATACTTGTAAGCATATGACTTCAGCATACTTGTAAGCATATGTTTAACATTTAAGCATACTTGTAAGCATATGACTTGAGCATACTAGCTAGTAAGCATATGACTTTAGCATACTAGTAAGCACATAAAGAGCTCGTTAATATTATAAATGTTTGCAACTACCCGACCAACAAAATTTTTTTTCCAGAGTCTCCCCAATAATATGGACTAGCCAAATGCACGACGGCATGCATATATGGTCATTTCTAGGCACCCAAGACACAAACCAAGAGAAATATACAAATTCCCAATATAATAAGACCAAAACAATAACGAATGAATGCAAATTAAAGCAGTAAAAAGTTATGAACTTAAGCATACTTGTAAGAATATGAAAGTTTTATTATATTTGTATGATATTATATTTTAATTTAATTATATACTTAATCATATTTAATATATATTATATGTCAAATATTAAATGTGAAAGTAGTATACATACAAGCCAATCATGTATGATGATAAAGCATATACTTTGGAGGCAATCTTATTTATTTATTAATAAAAATATTCATTTATTAAAGTCATTTAATTATCTACATGGTGCTGTTTTTATAATATGTAAATAACTCATAGTTTTAAGCAATGCTTTTAAAATCATGATGATGATCATGCCAATGAGATCTAAATTCTTAGAAAGCTCTAAAACTAAAATAGTTCCTAATCATGGGATTACTAAAAAGGGGATTAGTAAATCCGGATAGATTAGTACATATGTTGCTTGCTCATTAGATGAGGATGATTGATCTCATAATCATTTGTGTGGAGACACTAAAGCAAGTATGTAGGTGCTTATTGGAGAATAAGTTCACTGAACGTGACTCGCTATGGAATACCTAATGGAGTTTTACTCGCCTGTCAATAGGAATTCCTAATGTGATAGTAGTACAAGTGATCCTTGGACTTGAGATCATCATAGTATCTTGTATGTAATGAATTATACTTTGACTTATTCCTTAAAGCCCTTTAGGGTATATAAAAGGGTATGCTTGGGTATAATGAGTTACATATGGAGACAATGAATGATCAATAAAGAATCTACCACCTCTAGTAAAGGAGGAGATATGTCCTATGTGATTCGTTAAATGACAACCCAGGAATCCTTGGCCAAGGTAAAATGAAATTAGAAAGGAGTTTCTAATTTACATTATTTGGAGTTGTGCATTTTCTAATCGAAATACATATAATTAAATAAAATAAGACTTGACAGTAAATTCATGTCTTATATTTAATTGGGACATTGTATGGTGGAAGGATTGAATTGTATGGTAACTATTTACTCACAGGTTCTTTTATGATTAATGTTGAAATCTATATTATCTGAAAAGTCGTTGATCGCTAGGGAGGCTTATCCCTATTGTAGAATAAATATTATTTATTTAAATAGATTGTTAGTTTAATTTATTTATTTAAATAAGATTAGAATTGTTCTAATTGATTTATTCACAACCGGTTTAATATGGAGAACCTAAAGGGTCACACCATAAAAGGAAGAATAATTATTTAAGAAGGTAATGGCATAATCGTAATAATGCATTAAGTGAAATTAATTTAATCTATGGTGATAGAATAAATTAAATAGCTTAATATTTATTATTTAATATTTTGGAAATATTAAATATAAATTAATAAGAGGAGTCTTATTAGTATTATTATAATTATTATTATTTTAATTTCTAAAGGAGTTTAGTAATTATTACTCTCATTTATTCCTAATAAGATTAGGAGACAAATTAATTAAATGAATTTAATTAATTATTTCCCATGTGGTGGGAAGCCTAAATTAATTAAAGGAGTTTAATTAATTAAAAGAAATCCCATGTCTAATAGGATTAGAAGGGTTGACCAATATCTATATAAGAGGATTCTTATAATAGATATTACTTGATGCAATTCCAATTGTTGGAGAGTACTCCTTTTCTATAGAGGATAGAAAACTAAGCCAACCACCCTCCTTCTTGATAATTCATCTTCCTTGGTGGATCACCTCTAGAGGCCAAACACTTGGGTGGCTAACGTTGATCAAAAGAAGGAATCTAATCCAGAAATTCAAGGAGATCACGAAGAACAAGGAGTTGAACTAGTACATGTGGAAGCTTCGTTCTACAAGGGTATGATTCCATAACTTCTTATTTATCGTTTTAAATTAATAATTTGCATAAAGGATGATCCGGGTAATGGTTTTGTAGAATTTTTTTTAAACTCTGATATACCATGCTTCCGCTAATTTATGTAATTTGATTGCGTCACGATTTCGTAGAAACCCAACAGTGGTATCAGAGCCAAACTTTTATGCAATTATTAATTTATTTTTGATTTCATATACATATGGGTATATATTTAAAATAATTTATTGTATAAAATTATTTTTTTTTAAGAAAAAAAAAATGACGTTTTTGTTTTTGTTTTTTTTTTTGGGACGAATCACAAATTTTTTTTTTTGGTGCTAATCTTGAATTCTGCAAAGAAAATGTGTTGTCTCTTTCTTACTCCAAAAAGAATGTGACCCATCAGGAAAGGACTCTTTTAATAAACCTGCAGGACTCTTTTAATAAAAGAAAGTGACTTCTTTTTAAAAAAATAAATATGATATATTTATATATTATATTCTAAATAATTTTATAATTAAAATAAAGAGTTTATTTTAATCTTGAAATTGGATTTCATGCAATTTAAAATTGCCCATTAAATGATACTCATATATATATGGAATGTTTTAATTCATGAGATGAATATTTATTTATTGATATATATGGTGATATGTATGATAATAAATGGGGATTGATTATGGACTATTTGACCAATGTGATTGGATTTTATTTTAGTTGAATGCTTGAATGAATGGGTTTTATTAAATGAGGTCTGTGTACCTCGTCTTCTCTAAAAAAAATTTTCGTGATGTAAAATTCTATCTCCCTCCTATGTACTTCCCCTTGACTGTTGATCAAGGTTTCTATTTAAATTAAATAGTTTAATGTAATAGAAATAGTTAGAATTATCTTGAAAAAATTGGAGACCAATGAGCAAGGAGCGCGTGAAGACCCGTTTGTATGGAGCCCGGGTTTAAATGTAATAGTTATATTTAAATTTAAATTCTTGCACTCCTAGGTTTGACCTTTTGGTTCACTTGGTGGCTCTAGTGAACCAAACTAGAATAAAAGTCCATAATCAATCTGGGTAGAATATAGTATTCTATATTGCATGCTAAATATTATATATAATATATTTTATGCAAACATGCTTCGCATGTTTAATAAAATGACGCGTATTTTATATATATATGTGCATGCACGCTAAACAAGATGAGACAAATAATAACAAATCCCTCAAAGAAATAATATTAAGTCCGAAGCGTTCAAATGATATTTGGAATATCGAACGTCGCCTGCTAGCATGATAAATTAATAGAGTATTAAATATTTAATATGAGCTTGTTGTGCTATCCACAAGGCGAGTATTGCATATTTAAGATGTTAATTAATCACATTTGATGCTTATCAAGAAAATTGAACGATCTAGTCTTGTTGTGTTATCCACAAGGACGAACATTTTTCTTTTTTGAATTTATAGAAGTGCTAGGCTGGACTTAACTTAAATCGTTTTAGTTCGGATGTGCACACACTTGACCATTATGATTTAAGAGGCAAAATAAAAGAAGTTATATAGTGATGTAATTGACAAGAGTTGTCTACCTATTTATTTGTATATCGCTTGTTGTGCTATCCACAAGGTTATATACATTTGAAATGGGATCCTTATTCTCACTAGCAAATCTTTAATTAGATGTTGCCGAACTATATAAGTGAGGGTAATATAGTTTGATAAAAATAGTGGGAGATACCAATTTAAAATAAAGACCTAAATTTATTTTGGTATGCAAAATTAATAAACTGAATGTTTGCTAAAATGTTATTTTTCACATGCAAAATTTTAAAAATGTCAAAATCACTAATTTCACTGCGAAGCATACTTAATGCTAATAAGCTTACCAGGCCGAATTATACGGACTGGCTAAGAAATCTGAGAATAGTTCTCACTGCTGAAAAGATTTCTTATGTCCTAAACTCACCTGTCCCTGGAACTGTTCCAGAAACAGCCTCTGAGGAAGAGATTGCCACCATTGTAAAGTGGCAAGATGATGCATCTGTAGCTCAATGCATCATGCTCGCATCCATGAATAACGAGCTTCAGCGTCAGCACGAAAACATGGATGCTCCTACTATGTTGATTCACCTCAAGGAGTTGTATGGTGAACAAAGTAGGACTGCTAGATATGAGATATCTAAGGAGCTCTTCCGATCTCGGATGACCAAGGGCAAAGTGAACATAAAGGAACAAAAGAAATCTGATCCAGCTAGCAAAGGAATGTGCTTCCATTGCAACAAGCCGGGTCATTGGAAGAGGAACTGCAAGAAGTTTCTGGCAAAGAAGAAGCTTGGAGAAGCTTCGACTTCCAATCAAGGTTTGTTCATGATTGAAATTAATTTTTCAGAAAGTCAAAATTCTACTTGGGTATTGGATACCGGCTGTGGTTCTCACATATGTAATAATGTGAAAGGGACTGGTCAGAAGTAGAAAGCTGAACAATGATGAGGTGATCCTACGAGTGGGGAATGGAGCAAAGGTTGCAGCATTAGCTGTATGAACTTATTATTTAGCAATGCCTTCGGGCAAGTCCATTTATCTTAATAATTGTTATTATGTTCCGAATATTATTAAAAATATTATTTCAATTTCTGTATTGGATATGGAAGGATTTAACGTTGTTATAAAGAACAATAGTTGTTCTATTTATAAAGACGATATTTTATATGGTGTTGGAAATTTGCGAAATGGACTTTATACACTTGACTTACAAGAAAATATTTTTCAAATTGAACAAACTAAGAAAAGGAAAAGAGATGATATTAATTATACCTACATGTGGCACTGTAGACTCGGTCATATCAATGAAACAAGATTATCCAAGTTGCATAAAGATGGGCTCTTTGAGTTATCTGATTATGAATCATATCCAACTTGTGAATCTTGTCTCATGGGTAAAATGACTTAATCTCCTTTTAGTGGAAAAGGAGAAAGAGTTACAGAGTTGTTGGCATTGATTCACACAGACGTTTGTGGACCTATACAACAAGTGCATGGGGTGGGTATTCTTATTTTATTACTTTCACTGATGATCACTCAAGATTTGGATATGTGTATTTAATGAAATACAAGTCAGAATCATTTGAAAAGTTCAAAGAGTTCAGAAGTGACGTTGAGAAACAAACGGGCAAGAGTATAAAGATACTTCGATCAGATTGAGGTGGAGAATACTTAAGCGGTGAGTTTCTCAATTATCTCAAAGAAAATGGTATAATCTCACAATGGACTCCTCTAGGTACACCACAGTTAAATGGAGTATCTGAAAGGAGAAATCGAACACTGTTGGACATGGTTCGATCTATGATGAGTTTTACCGACCTTCCAATTTCCTTATGGGGATATGCCCTAGAAACGGCTGCATACCTACTTAACAAGGTACCTACCAAATCAGACCCAAAGACTCCATATGAGATATGGAAGGGGAGGAAACCAAATCTTAAGCATGTTAAGACTTGGGGTTGTCCAGCTTATGTCAAAAAGTTTGAAAACGATAAGCTACAGACTAAATCCGATAAGTGTAGATTTGTGGGATACCCTAAAGAAACTTTAGGGTATTATTTCTATCATCCAACTGATCAAAAGGTGTTTGTTGCGAAACATACTGCCTTCTTGGAAAAGGATTTTATCCATGAAGGGGTCAGTGGGAGTAAGATATATCTTGAAGAAGTTCAAGACCCACAAATTACCACGGATCAAAGTCAGGTACCTGACAAAGTAGAAGAACCTACTATACCACACCCTGTTCGTAAATCTGGAAGAGTACCGAAGATACTTGAGAGATATAGATTCATTATAGAGGATGACGATGAGGTACACATCATGAATGATGATGATCCATTGAATTACGAACAGGCTATGAGTAATAAAGACTCAGGGAAATGGCTTGAAGCTATGAAATTCGAAATGGACTCCATGTATGAAAACAAAGTATGGACTTTGATTTCACCACCTGAAGGCATTAAGTGTAGGGGTTTTCGGCACATAAACGCAGCGAAAATTAAAAATTTTCGAAACCCTAAAACAGGATCCATGCGAAAACATATTAATTCAGAGGTTAAGATATGTTTTACCGATTATTCAAGCCTGAAAGGAGACGATGGAGATTCTGGAACTGCTTCGAATCCTCAACGCAATCCAACGGAACTGCGCCTCTACGGTATCCACACGAACGTCCCGCGAATCGTCACACGATCTGCAGCAAGGAAAGCTGCGGTACTAGCCGCCAAGGATCTGGACCTTTTGAAATTTTTCTCTCTAGTCTCTCTCTAAGAGCGGCTAGGGTTTTGATATCGAATAATACCTTAGACGGCTGATATATCATATATATAGTAGTTAAAGGAATTAACCAAAACCTAATCCAATTAGAAATATAAAATCCAAATTTATATATATATATATATATTATATCTTAATTAAGTCTTACTTAATTAATATATATATATATATATATATATATATATATATACAAATTATCCTATTAATTTAAATTCATAATTTAAATACTATCAATCATATTGATATATTTAAATCCATACAATTTAAATTAATTCCCTTTTAATTACGTTCTAAGTGTGTGACCCTATAGGTTATTATTATGTTGGCAATAATTTTAAAATCATATTATAAAATTATAAACAGTGAGCGGCATCTAGTAATGCATCACTGCTACCCAAATAATAATAAGATCGGTGATTCGATACAACCTTTTCGTGACCAATGTTTCAATGTAATTTAATTCTTTTAACCTTGACATCCTAGATTAAACTCGAGGCATGAAATGTGTCATCCTCTTCATAATTTAATCTGAGTTTTCTTGATCGATGAGTAGACTATATGAAACAAATCACTATTTGAGCATGGCCATGCATTTTATAGTCCTACTCAATCAAGAGGCCTATGGATATCACCCCTAATATATTGGAGGGTTAAATTCCATCTAGATCACTCATATTCCTCACACGATTCATGATGTACCCAATAATCACCTTTATCGTCCATCTATTAAAGGTGGCCTTTGATGATATCAAAGTACATAAATTCCCGTGTAGTAATATAGTGATTTCAGGTCGGAGGATCATTACATCATTGTCACTATGAGAATTGCTTATGACACTTTGCATAATGCTCCACGTAGAATTCTCATGGTGGGTCTGCCCAGTACATTGTTCTCTAACATGTACCTATGCATTGACTCAATATCTCATATATTTATGACCAATGAGATTTGGCCATCAGTCAATCCACATACTAGTCTCAATGTATCATTGTTGTCCCATTAACAATGACACTCGACTAGGGACATTTAAGAGTAATGATACTAATTGTAACTATATGATCTCATGTTCAAGTCACATACTTGAAGCCATATAATTTGTATCACTATTCTAAGGACTTTTATTATGTTAACATTTATATAACGCAGTAAATAAAACCATAATAAAATAATTCATTTATTCAATCAAATATAATATCAAAAATGTTTAAGCAATTACATCAAAGAATTAGCCTCTAGGGCATAAACTCTAACATTAAGCCTATTGGGTGTAAATGGGTCTTTAAAAGAAAGACTGGAGCGGACGGCAAGGTAGAGACCTATAAGGCCCGACTGGTTGCAAAAGGTTTCAAACAAAGACAAGGAATTGACTATGATGAAACCTTCTCACCAGTAGCTATGCTCAAGTCCATTCGGATTTTGCTTGCGATTGCAGCTTATAACGACTATGAGATCTGGCAGATGGACGTGAAAACGGCCTTCCTCAATGGGAAACTTGAGGAGGATGTGTATATGACACAGCCAGAGGGATTTGTTTCAAAGGTTGGAACAAATCAAGTCTGTAAGCTGCAACGATCCATTTATGGATTGAAGCAAGCTTCTCGTAGATGGAACATTCGTTTTGATGAGACAATCAAAGAGTTTGATTTTGTCAAAAACGACGATGAACCATGTGTGAACAAGAAGGTTAGTAGGAGCGCAGTTTCATTCCTTGTATTATATGTTGATGATATATTACTGATAGGGAATGACATTCCTATGCTACAATCGATTAAAATCTGGTTATCTAAACACTTCTCCATGAAGGACTTGGGAGAAGCATCCTATATTTTGGGGATAAAGATCTATAGAGATAGATCTAAAAGGATGCTTGGTTTATCCCAAGGAACGTACATTGATGCAATACTAAAGAGGTTTAGCATGGAAGATTCCAAAAGAGGTCTCATGTCGATGAGCCATGGAATACATCTCTCCAAGAAACAGGCCCCAAAGACACCTGAGGAGAGAGACCGTATGAGTAAGATCCCTTATGCTTCTGCAATAGGATCTATCATATACGGTATGATATGTACTAGACCGGATGTTGCTCATGCACTTAGTGTAATGAGCAGATACCAGTCAAACCCTGGAGAAGAGCACTGGAAGGCAGTGAAGAATATCCTAAAGTACTTGAGAAGGACTAAGGATATTTTTCTTGTCTACGGTGGGTCTGAATTAAAACTCAAGGGATTCACAGACTCAAGTTTTCAAACAGACCAAGATGACAGTAAATCTGTTTCAGGGTATGTGTTTACCTTGAAAGATGGTGCAGTGAATTGAAAAGGTTCCAAACAACAAAAGGTTGTTGGTTTAGTGACAAAGACAAAGTATATAACTGTAAGTGAAGCTGCAAGTTGATGTTTTAGATGAAAAGTTCATTACAGAACTAGGAATAGGTCCTAAGTCTCATCTTGAATCTAAACATGTGTTGCGGCACTTTGATTAAAGAAATCATTGAAAGAGGAGAGTGTAGACTCTCAAGACAACATTGCAGATCCATTAACTAAAGCTTTAACACAACAGCAGTTTGATCGTCACTTAGAGAAGTTGGGTATGAGATACCATGGCGATTGGCTTTAGTTCAAGTGGGAGATTGAAAGTAGTATGCATACAAGCCAATCATGTATGATGATAAAGCATATACTTTGGAGGCAATCTTATTTATTTATTAATAAAAATATTCATTTATTAAAGGCATTTAATTATCTACATGGTGCTGTTTTTATAATATGTAAATAACCCATAGTTTTAAGCAATACTTTTAGAATCATGATGATGATCATGCCAATGAGATCTAAATTCTTAGAAAGCTCTAAAACTAAAATAGTTCCTAATCATGGGATTACTAAAAAGGGGATTAGTAAATCCGGATAGATTAGTACATATGTTGCTTGCTCATTAGATGAGGATGATTGATCTCATAATCATTTGTGTGGAGACACTAAAGCAAGTATGTAGGTGCTTATTGGAGAATAAGTTCACTGAACGTGACTCGCTATGGAATACCTAATGGAGTTTTACTCGCCTGTCAATAGGAATTCCTAATGTGATAGTAGTACAAGTGATCCTTGGACTTGAGATCATCATAGTATCTTGTATGTAATGAATTATACTTTGACTTATTCCTTAAAGCCCTTTAGGGTATATAAAAGGGTATGCTTGGGTATAATGAGTTACATATGGAGACAATGAATGATCAATAAAGAATCTACCACCTCTAGTAAAGGAGGAGATATGTCCTATGTGATTCGTTAAATGACAACCCAGGAATCCTTGGCCAAGGTAAAATGAAATTAGAAAGGAGTTTCTAATTTACATTATTTGGAGTTGTGCATTTTCTAATCGAAATACATATAATTAAATAAAATAAGACTTGACAGTAAATTCATGTCTTATATTTAATTGGGACATTGTATGGTGGAAGGATTGAATTGTATGGTAACTATTTACTCACAGGTTCTTTTATGATTAATGTTGAAATCTATATTATCTGAAAAGTCGTTGATCGCTAGGGAGGCTTATCCCTATTGTAGAATAAATATTATTTATTTAAATAGATTATTAGTTTAATTTATTTATTTAAATAAGATTAGAATTGTTCTAATTGATTTATTCACAACCGGTTTAATATGGAGAACCTAAAGGGTCACACCATAAAAGGAAGAATAATTATTTAAGAAGGTAATGGCATAATCGTAATAATGCATTAAGTGAAATTAATTTAATCTATGGTGATAGAATAAATTAAATAGCTTAATATTTATTATTTAATATTTTGGAAATATTAAATATAAATTAATAAGAGGAGTCTTATTAATATTATTATAATTATTATTATTTTAATTTCTAAAGGAGTTTAGTAATTAATTTAATATTAGTACTCTCATTTATTCCTAATAAGATTAGGAGACAAATTAATTAAATGAATTTAATTAATTATTTCCCATGTGGTGGGAAGCCTAAATTAATTAAAGGAGTTTAATTAATTAAAAGAAATCCCATGTCTAATAGGATTAGAAGGGTTGACCAATATCTATATAAGAGGATTCTTATAATAGATATTACTTGATGCAATTCCAATTGTTGGAGAGTACTCCTTTTCTATAGAGGATAGAAAACTAAGCCAACCACCCTCCTTCTTGATAATTCATCTTCCTTGGTGGATCACCTCTAGAGGCCAAACACTTGGGTGGCTAACGTTGATCAAAGGAAGGAATCTAATCCAGAAATTCAAGGAGATCACGAAGAACAAGGAGTTGAACTAGTACCTGTGGAAGCTTCGTTCTACAAGGGTATGATTCCATAACTTCTTATTTATCGTTTTAAATTAATAATTTGCATAAAGGATGATCCGGGTAATGGTTTTGTAGAAATTTTTTTAAACTCTGATATACCATGCTTCCGCTAATTTTTGCAATTTGATTGCATCACGATTTCGTACAAACCCAACAAAATGTTATTAAATTTAGTATGAGAAACTAAGTAAATGCTACTTAGTTTAATAGTTATATTATATCATGTTATTTTATTTTAATTTATTTTTATTTATTAGTTAAAAACTAAGTAAATAGAACTTATGAAGAGGTTCCCATCCAAAGGCTTCTAACATAGGTATTCAAGGTGAATACGTAAGGTATTTCATGAATTAAGTATGATTGTTTATCGTAAGGGTAGAACTTTAGCTTCTAATTTACTTTGATTCTCTTTGTCTTTACTTTTCTTGTCTTATAGATTCATTCAAGACACTATTGCTTTAACCATTCTTGATTCTCTTAATGATACCCAAGGCAGCCCTCTGATGTTTTATTAAACCCAATTTGGTTTAATAAAACCAACATAAGATACCCATTCATGCTAGCTTTATATCAGAGTTTGCTAACTCATGTATACAACTTTTGAGTATCTTGGAGATTCATTCATATCAACTACTGTGCTAAGGCTAACATGTTTTAAGATTATACCCAAAACAGTCCCTTTCTATAATCTTTTATGTTTTGGGATATTCACAACTTGGTTGAACAATTTATAGCTTCTATAACATATTGTAGCTTTATTCTTGTATACAGAAGTGTTAAATACCCTTGTTTTTCTGTTATAGCCAAAACAGTCTCTTTATTGACCAAGTGTGTCTAGTTACAATCTCTGTTGCACTAACAGTTCCCTAGCACTGGCTATTTTGGCTTAACAACCCCCCAATAGCTGACCATGCCGACAGCCAAGCTTGGCTTAGCCCCGTGAGGCTTGGCTAAGCTTGGCGTGGCCTCGTGTGGCCTCGCGGCCCCAAGCCCAGCCCATCAGCTCCAACAACCCCTTAATAGGATCTAGTGGATCACTTAGTTTAATAGTTCCATGTTTACTATTTTTTTTAAAGGTAAGCTATTAGACAAGTCTTACGAATTTAATAAAACATCTCATTTCAACAATAATTAAAATATTTCATTTCACATATTCCAAATGAGAAGATACATTCTAATTATAAACTCAAAAATTCTAACTCTCCTAACCAACTTCCCCTCCAATGAAAATAGAACAATTAATGGAAATGACCACTTTGATATAGACTAACTAACTTAACATCTGTTTTGTTACAATGCAGTACACAAACCAATGAATGTCAGATATTGTATGCATAAACAAGTTAGAGAAAATCTATCTAATAAAATCATCTAATTAAACTACTAATTGTAACACTCATACATAAACTAGTAAAGAGATTTACGATTTCCTGATGATATTTATAGTTAGAATTCCCATGTATAGTGCAAAAATATAATTTTGCACCAATATATTTATATCCAATTGATAAGCAGCACCCAGGCTATCTATATAAACAGAACCCAAGTTACTAAAAATTACTAAAATTAAGTTACTCACATATTCCTAATTAAGCATAACCCAGCATACAACAATTCATTCAATCAATCAATCAAACATTTGAACCACATAAATTAACAAAAAAATAGAATTGAATCGAAACCCACATGCTACAATAGAGGAAAAGAAGAAGAAAAATCACATGCCAAATATTCAAACATAACATAATACATATATATATATATATATATATCAAATATTTGTTATAGGTTTTGGTACCTAACAGCAATTGAAGGAGTAGCAGCAACCACATGAGTAACAGTTGCGCGAGGAGTAACAGTCGTTGCCTTCTTCTCCCTCTCCTCCCCCTTCTCCCTCTTCTCCCTCTTCTCCCTTTTCTTTCTCCCTCTTTTTTTTCCCTTCTACTTCTACTACTGTCGAGCGAGGCGCCTGATACATTAAAAAGATCAGCGACCGGCATCAGCTACAGCATGCAGACACTGAATTTTAATGATGTGGAAGTATCAGCGACCAAACAAAGACCTAGCGCGCCAACACTTCCAGCCAATTTTTTAGGCGGTAAAATTGAACCAGCGACCAATTAGCGACCGGGTGCGGTCGCTAACATAATCTAGCGACTATATTCAATGGCGGTCGCCACAGTAGGTCGCTAATAATCCTATTCGCGACCGTAAGTGCGGTCGCTGATATTGTTGGTCGTTGTTAGAGAATTTTCTTGTAGTATTTCTTGCTATCCTTGAACTATCATACCTTGCTATACCTTTGGGATTTGAAGACTATATTACTCACCCTTATTGCTATATTACTTGCTGAGCAAACTTGTTGCTCATTCTTGCTTTCCCTAAAATATTTCAGTTAAGGCAGAGCAGTGTGGACCCTCGGGCACCGACAATGGCAAGGGCAAGGGCAAGGCTACTGAATAGCTTAATATTAAGTAGCACTTTATGATTGTAATAAGAACTTATGCTGTTATATATTAGTTAGGTTTATATATGCTTAAGATATGTTTAAGCTATGTAATCGATGTTTAAGTTGCGAGACCTTGGGACGTGAATAAATTATATTAATTAAATGTAATCTATTCGGTAGTAGTGTTGTGTATTATTCCGCTGTGCAATGCGACATTTAGTCATATTATTATTATGGTGTTAGATTATAGAACGTGACTAACCGAATTCGGGACTCTGTGGCGGTCCGAATTTGGAGCCGTCACAGCAATGGTTCTTTTCTAAAATATGATTCCCTTTTCTTCACAAATAAGAATAACTCAACAAAGACATCAAAACACCCACATGACAAGGCAATATGACACACATGCAACATTAAAGTTCTCAAACTAGCAAGATCAATAAAAATATTTTATTTTCACCAATCTCATTGTGAGTGTGTGAATTGACAAAAACATAACATCATTGATATCAAAGTAAACAAAACTCTCAAACCCCATCCAAACTATGCTTTGACTCAACTCCTCACATGGCATACACTCAACAAATGAAGCATTCATGAATAGGGTGTAAATGCTCTCATTACATGCGGGTTATAAAGAGTAAATGTATTCAAATTCAAATGCCACTCACATGTATATATGAAAAATGCCATAAATGAAAGAACAAGAGTCTCATGAACAGATAAATCCCACTAGAAAGGTGAAATGCATAAATGGATCCCATCTACTACTCTCACCTCTAAATCATATTCCAAAGGATCATTAGGACTTTTTAGGGTTGTAATGCAAGGCGCAAGGCAAGGGTTATGAAACGAAGGGGCATATAAGAAATTCAACGATCTAAGAAACATGTTAAGATATAAAATTATCACTTGGGCATAATTCAATTTCATTTGAGCTTTTCTTCAATTTTTTCCTTTTTTCACATCTTTTTCCATGCAATTTTTTTATTTTCTTTTATCTTTAAAAAAGATTTCACCACTTTGCATTTTTTCTTCTTTTTTTTTTCATTCTTTCAAGCTCACTTTTCACTACTGCCCATACATAGAAACAATCTCAACACATCCATAGATAATAAATATGGTTTACACTCCAAGTTGGAGTAGGGTAAAGATATTGGGCTACCAAAGAAAGGCTACATAAAAAGGCTTAAAAGGGTGACTAGCGATACATATGTAAAGGTGGGATTAGGCTCATATGTCAGCTATCAAAGATGGCCTAAGTCACTTCCTAAGGTCAAGAGTTCTTCAGTTCAAGCAGTATTAGGAATCCTACAAAATAATTTGCATTTCATGGATGTACCCTTCTAGTGTTCAATCAAAGCAAAGAATAATGAGACTACTCAACAAAATACACTTTTTTAAAAACAATTCAGAGTTGATGTAAAAACCCTCAAATAAGACGATTGGCTCAAATCTCACAGGTTATTTAGTCTCCGCAATTATGTTTTTAGGAAATTCAATTTGTACTCACCCATCCATCTAGTCACGCATTTGTTATCTTATGTGCTCAAATAAAATGAGGATTGGAGATCATAAAAATTTCTCTTAATAATGATAGTAAGAGAAGTAAGCATGCACATGTAAAGCATTCAGACAAATGCGTCATTGTTATTGCATCAGTTAGACAAAGGGAAACTCAGTATCAGCTCAAGAACCATTGCATAATTTTTTTTTTCAATTTATTTTATTTTATTTTATTTTAAAAAAAATAAAAAAATAATAATAATTTACTCAAATCCTAACAAAGTGGCATCTGTGAAGTGCGAAAGAATAACAAGGCAAATAAATCCCACCCCCAACTAAAATTTTACATTGTCCTCAATGTATAAAGACAAGTAAAGAAGAAAGGAAAGGATATCACCTGGATTACTGGATATAATAAAGCTCCAATTGAATAGATAAACCTAGACATCTGTTAGAAATATAACAAAGAATAAAAAAATAAAAAAATAAAAAAATAAAAAAATAAAAAATAATAATATAAATATAAATATAAATAAATAAAATATAAATAAACCTACGTTAGGCACAAATAACCTAAACAGACAATGTTAATCCTGATAGACAGGATCTTCTAGCAGTATTTCCTCTACCTCATGACTCTTTAATTCTAAGAATGGTTTCAACCTATGACCATTGATTTTAAAAACATTACCATTCTCAGGATTTCCTATTTCAATAGCTCCATGAGGAAAAATAGTGTGAACAATGAATGGACCTGACCATTTAGAATGCAACTTTCAAGGAAATAAATGCAAACGAGAATTGTATAACAAGACCTTTTGACCAGGTGTAAATGATTTCCTAAGAATATTCTTATCATGGAAGACTTTCAATTGGTCCTTATACCGTTTAGCACTTTCATAAGCATCATTCCTGATTTCCACTAACTTATTAAGCTGTAATTTCCTAAGAGTGCTTGCTTTGTCAAAGTCAAAATTCATTTTTTTAATGCCCCAAAAAGCTCTATGCTCTAACTCTACAGGTAAGTGACAAGCCTTGCCATACACTAGTCGATAAGAAGACATTCCAATAGGGGTTTTGAAAGCAGTACGGTATGCCCACAATGCATCACATAGTTTTAAAGACCAATCTTTTGTAGTTGGGTTAACCGTGTTTTGGAGAATATTTTTAATCTCCCTATTAGATATCTCAACTTGTCCACTAGTTTGTGGATGGTAGGGTGTGGAAACTTTATGTGTAATTCCATATTTTTGCATTACTTGCTCAAAAGGCCTATTACAAAAATGTTTTCCCCCATCACTAATGATCGCTCGAGGTGTACCAAAGCGAGAAAATATATTTTCTTTCTAATATTTTACCACCACCTTGTGATCATTAGTTTTAGAGGAAATTGCCTCTACCCATTTAGACGCATAATCCACAGCAACAAGTATGTACAAATTGCCAAAAGAATTAGAAAATGGACCCATAAAATCAATACCCCACACATTAAATAATTCAACAATCAAAATCGGATGTAAAGGCATCATATTTCTACGAGTTATACTTCCTAATTTTTGACATCTCTCACATGAACTACAATATGCATGCGTATCTTTAAAAATAGTTGGCCAATAAAAACCACATTGCAGAATTTTTGAAACTGTTTTCTTCGAACTAAAGTGACTTCCACATGCATGATAATGACAAAAAGAGATAACATCTCTCTGTTCACTTTCAGGAATACATCTCCTAATTATTTAGTCAGGACAATATTTGAACAGGTAAGGATCATCCCAAAAGAAATGTTTAACCCTGGATAAAAATTTAGTGCGATCTTGCTTAGTCCAATGTGTAGGCATTTTACCTATGACAAGATAGTTAACAATATCAGTGTACCAAGGTGCTTGGGAAACAGCCATAAGTTCATCTGAAAACGACTCTCTAATAGGCATGGACTCATCTATGGGCTCCACAATTAATCTAAACAAATGATCAGCCACAACATTTTCTAATCCTTTTTTGTCTCTAATTTCAAGGTCAAACTCTTGTAACAACAAAATCCATCTAATTAGGTGAGGTTTGGCATCTTTTTTACTCAAAAGATATTTCAAAGCAACATGATCAGAATAAACTATCACCTTAGACCCAATCAAGTAAGACCTAAACTTGTCTAGCGTAAAAACTACAGCCAATTACTCTTTTTTCGTGGTGGAATAGTTGAGTTGTGCATCATTGAGGGTCTTACTAGCATAATAAATCACATGAGGGAGTTTATTGATACGCTGTCCCAAAACCGACCCTATGGCATAATCTGAAGCATCACACATAATCTCGAATGAAACACTCCACTCGGGTGGTCTAATGATGGGTGCTGATGTCAACAAGGTCTTAAGCTTGTTAAAAGCTTGTAGGCATTCATTATCAAACTGAAAAGAGACATCTTTAGCAAGCAAGTTGCACAAAGGTCTAGAAATATTACTAAAGTCTTTAATAAACCTATGATAAAACCCTGCATGACCTAGGAAAGACCTTATTTCTTTTACTATTTTAGGAGGTGGGAGACTAGAAATTATATCAACTTTTTCCTTATCTACCTCAATTCCCTCGTGGGACACCACATGTCCTAAAACTGTCCCTTTTCTAACTATAAAGTGACATTTTTCCCAGTTTAGTACAAGATTTTTTTCTTTACACCTTATTAACACTAGGGTTAAATGGTGTAGACATTCATCAAAACTAGATCCAAACACTGAGAAGTCATCTATAAACACCTCTAAGAAATGCTCGACTATGTCAAAAAATATGCTCATGATACACCGCTGAAAGGTAGCAGGTGCATTACACAACCCAAATGACATGCGACGATAGACAAAGGTACCAAAAGGATAGGTGAACGTTGTTTTCTCTTAGTCCTCAGGTGCTATGGGATTTGGTTATAACCGGAATAACCATCAAGAAAATAATAATATGCATGTCCGGCTAACCTTTCTAACATCTGGTCAATGAAAGGGAGTGTGAAATGATCTTTCCTAGCGGAGGCATTCAACTTACGATAGTCGACGCACACACGCCAACCAGTTTGCATTCGGGTAGGAACTAACTCATTATTATCATTCTTGACTACCGTAATGCCTGATTTTTTAGGTACTACATGAATCGGACTAACCCAAGAACTATCCAAAATTGCGTAAATAATACCCACATCTAAGAGTTTAATTACTTCAGCTCTTACTACCTCTTTCATGGCAGGGTTTAGTCTCCTTTGGGACTCACGAGAGGGTTTGACATTGTCTTCTAAGTGAATCCTATGCATGCACACTGAGGGACTAATATCTTTGATATCTGGGATTGTCCAACCTATAGCTTCTTTATGTTCCCTAGGCACGCTAATGAGTTTATCTTCCTGTTCTTTATCTAATTTGGATGATATGATAACAGGCAAGGTTTCAGATTGGCCTAAAAACGCATATTTTAGTGTCTTGGGAAGAGGTTTCAATTCTAGCTTAGGTGGTTTATCAACAGATGGAAGTGGTATGGATTCAGAAGGTTGGAGGGGTTCAATCTTAGCTTTCCATTGGGTAGTATCCATTAATGGGGCAGACTCTAACAAAGAGTTGACCTCATTAATTACTACATCATCATCAAAACTCATGCCAAAATGTACTAAACAATTCTCTAATGGATCATCATAGGACGACTTCTTAAAGAAATCGTACACAGCACTCTCAATAAAATTAACCTCACAAAGATCATCGTGATCATGAGGTTGTTGACAAACACTGAACACAATGAGTTCTACCGTCATATTCCCAAAAGAAAGTTTTATAACTCCTTTATGATAATTGATTATCGCATTGAAGGTGGCCAAGAAAGGTCATCCTAAAATAACAGGAATCTGTGCATTAGCATTCTCCACGTGCTGAGTATCTATGACAATAAAATCCACAGGAAAGTAGAACTTATCAACCTTGATTAAGACATCCTCTATGGTACCCCTAGGAACCTTGACAGACCTATCGGCTAACTAAAGTCTCACTAGGGTGGGTCTAAGCTCTCCTAATCCTAATTGTGCATATACAGAATATGGCAATAAATTGACACTCGCACCTAAATCAAGTAAGGCCCTATCAATCACGTTGTTACCAATAACACAGGAAATGGTAGGACATCCAAGATCCTTATACTTGACAGGAGTTTTCATTTGATTATGGAACTAACTTTCTCGGTTAAACATGATATTTTAGGGACATTTGTTTTTCTTTTCACTGTACATAGATCTTTTAAGAATTCAGCATAAGAGGGCACCTGCTGAATAGCATCAAGAAATGGGATGTTTATGTGAACTTGCTTAAACACTTCTAAAATGTCATTATATGGTGTGCCTTTCTTTACTGGGTCAAGTCTATGTGGAAAAGGAGCCTTAGGGATATAAGGTGCAATGGGTGTATCAGGCTCATTTAAATCCTTAGGAGTAGGTTTCTCTTTAATTTTCTTATCACTAGACCCATTCGCTTGATTGTCTATTTTTCGACCAGATCTAAGGGTAGTGATGGACTTTTCTTCCTCAAGACTCCTATTAGGATTAGTAACTTCATACTGACCTTTAGGGTTAGGGACTGGTTGACTAGGCAACTTTCCTTTCTCTCTTTCTCCTATGACAGTGGCTAATTGCCCCACTTGAGTTTCAAGCTTCAAGCTTCAAGATAGATTGTTGGGCACCAAGAAGAGACTGCTGAGTGGTTTGCATAAATTGTTGCAAAGTGTCTTCTAAGGTAGGTTTCTTTTGGGGAGCAGCAAATTGAGAATGTGACTAACAACCCGGAGGATATGATGGATTAGGGGCTGCAAATTGTTGCCCTCCATAATTCACTAGAGGTTGATTTTGCCTCCAAGACAAGTTTGGGTGATTCCTCCAATTAGGGTTGTATGTGGTAGAAAATGGGCTATCAGATGATCTCCCATAAGAATTTAGAGCATTTGCTTGATCAACATAGCTCTCTAGAGGGGTATAAGGTGGATTATCAAACGAAGCACACCCATCATTCCTTGCACTCATTGCGAAATTCATAGTTTGACTCAAGGATAGGACTTCTACCTTCCTAGTCAGGTTTCCTGAGGCATTTTTTACATCAAAATCATCTCTTACCTCATATAACCCCCCTGTCCTAGGCTTCTCTCTCTCATTAGAGAAATCCCATTGCTGAGAATTTTCAGACAACGTTTCAAGGAATTGTCAGGCATCAGTGCTACTTAAGTTCAAGAATTCTCCTCTGTTCATAGACTCAATCATGTGACGATTCGACATGGTCAAAACATTATAAAAATATTATACGAGTCTCCAAAGTTCAAAACCGTGATGGGGACACCTTAAAAGCAAGTCCTTAAATCTCTCCCAACACATGTAAAACTGTTCACCCTCGGTTTGGCGAAAATCTGCAATTTCTCTTCTAAGGGCATTTGTTTTAGACATAGGAAATTTTTTTGACAAGAATTTACTAATTAATTGGTCCTAACTAGTGATTGAATTAGAAGGAAGTGAGTTTAACCATGCTTTAGCCCTATCTTTTAGCGAGAATGGAAATAAACGAAGCCTCACAGATTCATCTGAAAAATTCTGAAATCGAAAAGTGGTGCATATATCTAGGAATTCTTTTACATGCATGTAAGGTTCCTCTCTATCTAAGCCATGGAATGATGGAATGAGCTGTATTATGCTAGGTTTAAGCTCAAAATGTGTTGCTCGAGTTTGTGGTAACACAATGCAAGAAGGGTGATTAGGTGTGATTGGTAAAAAGTACTCCCTAAGTGATCTTTCCTCGCGTGCTAACGGTTCCCCTATTTCATTATCATTATTATCATCAGCCATTTTAATACTTGCCACTATAATACAACTAGTAGAAGAATTAAACAAAATTTAACTTAATTAATATTTCTAATAATCCCGAGCAATGGCGCCAAAAACTTGTTATGCTTAAATTTTGTAAAAATACTCGTAAGCGCACGAATCTATTGTAAAATAGTTTAATGCAAAGTACGAGGTCGATCCCACGAGGATTATTGAAAATTAATTAAATTTAACTTAAATCTAATTCTAATCTAGTTAACGAAAAGTGATTTTTGAAATAATTAAAACTAAAATCAAATTAACATGCAAATAAGAAAATAATAACTAACTTTTAATCAATGAGAGAACAGTTCTGAGGTTCGGACTCCACAATACTAACTATGTTGTCTTACTATTCATTATTAATTCGGAGTAGCAATTTGAAAATCAATTCAATGCTTTCTCAAGATTTGTCAATTAGGCACATAAAAATATTTCTTATGTAAATTCTTATTTTCAAGGTTCAATGTATAAGACCAAAGCATTAAATGTATCCATTATTTGAAAAACAAATAATCTATGTTCTTATTAAAGCTTTAAATCATGACCCAGATTAAAATAAATTAATAAGAATGTTTAAACATTAAAATCAGTTTGGGAATTAATAATGAATTTAAATCCATACGTAATCAATATTGTTACATCCTACAGCTCAGAAATAAAATTAGTAGCACATGATGAAATCAAAAACAAAGAATAAATAATAACCCATAATCATGTTGGCTGCTGCTCTATATATTATGCTGCGACTTCTTCTTCTTCTTTTTCGTTGCCCAGCTGCTTTCAATTTTCTCTCTCCCTGTGCTGCTGATCTCTCCTCTCTCCTCTTTGCTCTTTGCCGCCGCTTCCTTCTATATGTTGCGCATCTCCTCTCTCTATCCAAACCTAATGCTTCCCTCTTATTGGGCTTTTTATTAGAAGGCTATTAAACATGGTTGTTCCACTTAGTAACATAATTTGGGCCCCACTATAAAGCAATACTCCCTGCTGTCTTTTTACTCCACTTATTTTCGAAATGGGATGCTATTGGACTTTAATTTAAATTGTCAAGTGTCAATTTCCTGTGTCACCCAAAATAGATCCAATTAAAATAAAATAAATATAAAATTGGACTAATAAATCTGTTTTAAAAGGAAATAAATATATAAATAATGTGCTCATCACTGATCATATGAATTCATTCTCAAATAGGTATCTGACTCAAAATATAATGGAGAACTAACATTTTTCTTCCATTAATGATATGTAATAGTAGATTTTTAGTTGGAATATATCCATTTACTAACTCCTCATTAATTAGTGAAGTAGGAATAATATAAAGGTTTCCAAATTTAGTTAATCAAACATG
The DNA here is from genome assembly GCA_020205555.1 of Panax stipuleanatus. Taxonomy (NCBI): domain Eukaryota; kingdom Viridiplantae; phylum Streptophyta; class Magnoliopsida; order Apiales; family Araliaceae; genus Panax; species Panax stipuleanatus. The sequence continues at coordinate 31,259,286 of CM035115.1, forward strand.
GGTTTGTAAGTATGTAGAAATGGCCAACATATACTCAGGCAATTCGATTAAGAAGCCCAAAGACAAATTTAGACCTTATACTGAGAAAGGAAAACAGAAATTTGCACTTAACTCCCCCCCACCTAGGGAGTTTATACACCTGGTACTACTTAACCACCCCTTGAAATTTGTTTGATACTTAACCCTCATGACATAATCCGTAAAGTGCAAATAACAGTATCCATTATTGATTATCTCAAAAGACTAAAATAGTCGTTAGAAATTGAACCCCACAAACTAATCGGTTTCTCTCTACTCAATACTCTCTCCTGCATTTCAGTTTCCATCTATATAGAACACAAGAGATGTTATTTTTTGTTGAGACTAAATCACTTGGAGAATATTCGAGATAGAAAATGTCAAGTTAGAAAATAAAACACGAATATATTGCAGTTATCCCCACACAAACTGGGATAAAATAAAAAACATCTATTTTGCGGTTTGCACTTTGGTAAGACACACAAGGAGGTCAGTTTAAGTGGCAATAGTGTAAACCCTAGTGGATAAAATGAAAATTTTCTATTAAAAAAAATACCCTCCTTCCAAAAATAAGAGTCCACCTTTCATTTTTTGAAATGTCCCAAAAATGAGAGTCCTACTTCAAAATCAATGTACCAAATATCATTATATTTATGTAAATTGTCGTCTTGGCCATTGATTATATCAAACTCAAACTTTGACTTTTAAAAGCAGACTCACATTTTGGATGGATGGTGTATTTCTCGACTAAAGAAAAGATGACACTAACTCGGGGAAAAAAAAGTTTAAAAAAAATACTAAACTTTCCGTAGCATAAAAGAACCACTAAGCTTAGCTTAGCCCAAGCTCGATACAAAATCATGCAGGATTAGGCAAGAAAACTAACTCATTCATAAGCATATAGAGTTCTAAGGGAATAAACAAACCAGTCTTTGAAGCTCAAGTAATTTGATAGTTCATAATAAACGTATGCAGCAGCACCATAAGCGGCATCTTTGAGAAGTAACCCTGGGGTGATTTCAGTTACTGAAGAGGGACACCCATTCATTGCCTCTTGAAGAATTGAAACCACAACAGGACCTAGCAGCTGAAAACAAAAAAGATAACAGTGCGCCATTATCGATCAATAACTGCTAATCAATCCAACAGATATCTGGAAATTTGTGGAGGAGATAATTCAAAGAATTAATTATGCATACTTGGCTACGATTCTCAAATAAAACAATGTATAGTGCTTCAGCACATGGCCTTAGCTTTTCAGACCACAGAACAGAATCCTGCTCATGATGAAAGGACTCGGGTTCTGGTACCATCCCTCCACGTCACTTTCTGACAAAACAAAATTCCTGTTTCAGGAGTAGGAGCAAAGGCTTAGCAAGAAAGCAACAAAATGCAGCTGGGGTTGGCACATCATATTCTATCCAAAAGGTGAACAAATTCGACCACAATAAGAATCTTAATCTTGACAATTTTAAGAATATAAAAGAAAGGATGTCAAACAGCAGCCCTGGATTTGAGATAAGGTAAATACTTGGGATTATGTTCAGATAGAGAAATACAGATATCTCTGAAATATGAAAAGTGCAGACTCAGATAATTGCTGTTTTAAATTCAAGGGACAAAAGCTGTACCATAAGTTTTATTATTCATCATAAAATTTAGAAAAACAGGTCCATATTTGGTTAAAACTCGGTGGTTATCAAGGAAACAAAACACAACTTAGATGAATAATTAGATAAATTTGGAGAAATGTGTATTTGATTTTGGCATAAAAATTAAATGATCAGATTCAAGGATAGGCACAGGGAAATGGCCTTCTCTATTAGTTTTATAATTGTTCAATACCAGTCATTCACACATTTGATATGTTGGGCCCCTACAGCAAATCAATGAGACAATGATAAATGAATTTGCCATAACTCTTTATCAACACATTGCACAAGAATACCACCCGGTCACTTGACAAAAGGGAAGTAAGCACACCAGCAACAAGATTAGACATGTTTTCTTTCATCTGCACAAAAGTAACTCCATTTTCACCCATCACACGACCCGTCAAGTTTGGCTTGTATTCTTTACATTCCAGAACAGTTTTCACCATCGACATACATTGAATAAGAAATTGCTCAAACAACATTATATCTGGTCCAGGGTCTGTGATCTTATTCAAACAGAAGTCTATGACGGGTGGGAGGACACTTTTGTCACCAAAGGAATAAGGATGGCTCTTCTGAATTGTGACTAAAATCTTCATCAACCTAGTGCATGATTTCTTCAAGAATTCCATAAACTTGGGATGTTTCTCTCGGAAAGATAAATCTGTGGTAAAATTTAAAAATCAGCATGTAACCATATTGCAGAAAGGGATTTATGAATTTCCATGCAAAGCCACAAAATTATCAGAGTACGACTAAATATTATCTTGTTCTAATTAAGTCCTCGGTAACAAGGTATGATTAATTTAATTCATACCCATCAATCCAACAAAGCCGTGTCCCAAATATTCCTTGAAACCATCATTGTGTAATTATGAATCATTTTTCCCAAGTATATTGCCAATTGAGGTTGTTGGAAATAGAATCTTAATAAAAGGAAGAGTAGGAACTGGATTACTTTCCATCAGGATTCAGGACAGCTCTGAAAGGATTCTCCTTTACATCATGTAAGTATTTTTACAGGAAAGTTTGGACCAGGACATGTGCAGAAGAACTTTGAAAGGATTTGGATGTAAAGAGCCATGAATATTGGCAGAATCTAGTCTCAGTCAAGGTGAAGAGAAATGATAAGTAAATTAATCAGTGTAACATTTGTCAATTGTATATAATATATACCAGTATACCACCATTCCCAAGCACTGCACCTAACAATTTCTCCATTCCAAAAGCACCTTTGCAAGTGATTAAATGGGTTCATTGTGAATCTCTCAGATGGCAAATTACTATAAGAAAATGATTTATGCGTAATTGTAAAACCTGAGAATTTCCGAATATTTTTAAATTAATATATTAATGAAAGTCGGATATTTATTTGAATATAAATATTTATGTGCTATAAGATGAGTTAACTCAATTACTTCAAATTGAATTAATAATAATTGAGAAGAAAACGTGGAGTTTATGATAAGCTCAATGAATGCCTTGTGTGGCACACTGATGAGAATTTCGATGATTTAATTAATTAAAGAAAGAATTAATGAGTGGATAATTAATTAAATTATTAATTAATAATTATTATGAGTAATAACATATTAATGAATAAATAGTTAATAAATATTTTGAGATTAATATTTGTTCAATTAATTGTTTAGTGTAAAGTTATGTAATCACATATTGTATAGTAACTGCAACTATATACTATAATGTATAATGTGACATTTTGACATAACTATGTAATATAGAAACTATATAATAAAAGAAAATGAGTCACATGGTTGGACTTATAAGAATATATGTCGTATGTACATTATATCATAGGAGACCAAACTATATTATATAAAGTGTAGTGTGACACCTTAGTGAGTATATGCAATATGGAAACTATATCATATGAGTTGCATAAATAATGCCTATGTGACCATGTGGTAGTATAGTACTTTAATGAATACTATATGGTATATTAAATTAAAGTATATGAATAATTAATAGCAACAACTATTTCAATAAGTTATATAATTATAATAATAAGGTTTGTGATAATGTAGTATGTCACTATTCAATTAACTCATAATTTGATATTATTAAAATGTACATGGATTATATATAATAGTGTATACATGTACCTCAATTTGCTACCATGTAATGTTGTTGTCATATTTTAGGTCCATGTATGCCCTAAATGAATTTAAGCCAAGGTAAGCATATATGTATGTTCAGTGTATAATATATGGTGTTTCCTTCCTTGCAATGCTGAGAATTAGAGGGCTTGTTCCATATGGAGTGTCCATTCTCCTTCATTTCTTCCTCACGTGTGTAGCATTATGAGGCTAGCCTACTACACCTCTTCTCAATTTCAGCAACTTTGATAGCCTTCTAGCTCATAATCAAAGGGGGAGTGGGAGTCATGATGCAATCCAACAACCATCTACCAACTTCTCCATAACCATCAAACAATCCCTCAATCCTTTGGTTTATTCTAGTGGGAGAATTCATTGACTAGGTATTGGAAATTCTATAAATGGAACCCTTCTCCTTCTAATTTGATTTGCTGAGATATTAAGAGCATATAGAGAGAGTAAGGATATTGCTGAGGAAGAATTCTGAGATTAGGGAGCAAGCCTTGTGCAAATTCAAGCCCAAGAGGTATAATCCTTGCATTATGTTCTTAACTTTTAGTTCAATGGTTAACATGAATTACTTGGAATTGATATATGAAATGATGTTAACATGCTAGGATAGTCTCTATGCATGTTATATATGTAATGTGGCTGTTTATAAGCATGTTTTATGAAATAATGTAAGGATTGGCTGAAGCTCTACATTAGCAGAGAAATTTCTGGACTGGAACCGGAGTGGCGCGGCCGCGCCACTCCATAATACAAATGGGGCGCGGTCGTGCCCCTCTGTAGAATCTGTTGATGATTTTTGTTATGTCTTCTAATGTATGGAGCATGTTATGTTAGTTAAAATACGCATATAACTCACCTTAACATGTGGAATAAGGTTGCTATGTATATAGTATGCCATGTTAGTTGTTTTAGTTGAGTATTTTGAAGAAAGCCTAAAGATTTGTAAACTAGTTTGATAAACATGGTGTAATACATGATCTGACCTTATGTGCAAATGTATTACATTCTGATATGCCTTGACATGTGACAATATGATAGTTATATTTTTAGACTATCCAAGCATGAATCGAAATAAGTTTTCAAGTAAAAGGACAAACTTAGAGTTTATAAATGAACTTTGATATACATATATGCCATGTGGATGTTCTGATCATGCGAGCATAGTAGTATGGTTTAGAAATGCATGAATAACCTGTTAACTTATGTTTATATGATTCGTAATGTAGCATGAGCATGTTAAACTCATTAGTGAACGATACTAACAAAAATATAAGCTTTAAAACGTAGACTTTGACATGCTCTAAATTCTGATATTTTTAACATGTTTAATAGTGCGTGTAACATCACTAGTATATCATACATGTGGACACACTTGTTAGATGTAATGCAAGTTAATCAAGCATGAGTTCGATTAAGTTACGAACAAGTAGCAATGCTAGAATCACGCATTCATGACATAGAAACATGTGAGCATGCCTACCAATAAAATATATGACTACCTTATATGCCTAAATGGCAAGCGTGATAACTTATGTGAATCCACGGCGTTGTATGACCCTAAGTCGTTAGAAATTGTGACTTAGAACTATATCATATATAATTGAACTTAGAAAGGTTGTACAAACATAGAAGGACCCTTTAACATGTATATGTGTTATGAAATATCATATGTTGATACTTGAATTCAATTTTAACGGTTAACTTATAACAATGCCATAACTTACTAAATGAAATATGATTAGTATTGATTATGGTCTTATGTGATAATAATGATATGAGAGTGTGTTTAACTCAAAAAGAGGAACGTTAAGGATAAAAGTATATTAGTTGAGACTTGTGAATTAATATGATACTATATATGGTATGACGGTGTAGCTAAGATAAAACTTAGTTTATGTGTTGATTGTATATCCAAAATAAGATATGATGTTGAAATATATGACTAATGGATATCATATATATGCGTAACTATATTACGATAGGATTTGAAAGTGTTGATTAATTTCGGGGATAAACTATGCATAAGGCAAGTATCCGAACCCTACTTTTATTGTACAAGTATCCTATCCTTGTGTTTACTTTATTCGAGGAACGTTATAAGCAAGTTCCTAACCTTACTCTTTATTGAGCATTCATTAAGCTTGTGCTATTATTGTCGTACAAGTAAACTTTTGAGATTGCAAGCCATGTATTATAAACTACATACTTCATGGATAAGATAAAAGTCGATTCATATTCTTCGAGCTTTAAATCTTGAGATTGAACTTATAATTGTTGTGATCTATGCCATTTGATTTGTCTAAACTTATATTGTTGAAAGGCGACCCAAACCAATTGATTGGTGCGGGATCTTGTGTTTGACTGAGATGAACAACCTTCTTTGAAGGGAAATTATATTATCGGGAGACCGACGTGCGCACTTTAGTACGATTGAACGATATGCATACCGTAGGGTACTTTAGACTGATCACCTGCTGTACTTATTTTTTATTGGGTTATCAGTATATTACTATTAATTCTAGTAGAAGTTTATAGTCCTTAGTGACTGCTCAGTACTCAGTTATCTTGAATTCTTAGATTGAATTATCATTGACTCATATTGATATTATTCTGTCCTTAGTGACTGTTATTGAGAACTGTTGATATTCTTGTTATCCTTGAGCTATCATACCTTGCTATACTCTTTTTGGGTATTCGAGAACTATATTACTCACCCTTATTGTTATATTACTTGCTGAGAAAATTTGTTGCTCATTCTTGCTTTCCCTAAAACATTTCAGTTAAGGCAGAGCAGTGCAGACCCTCGGGCACCGACAAGGACAAGGGAAAGGCTACTAAGTAGCTTTAATTATGTAGAACTTTATGATTTGTAATAAGAACTCATGATATTATATATTAGTTAGGTTTACATATGCTTAAGGTATGTTTAAGATATGTAATCGATGTTTAAGTTACGAGACCTTGGGACGTGAATAAATTATATTAATTAAATGTAATCTATTCGGTAGTAGTTTTGTATTATATTTTCGCTGTGCGATGCGACATTTAGTCGTATTATTATTATTGTATTATTGTGAGAACGTGACAAACCGAATTCGAGAGACCCCGTGGTCGGTCCGAATTTGGGGGCGTCACAGGTTAGTATCAAAGCTGTAGTTATAAACCTTAGGAGAGAGTGTCCTTAGATTATAACTTAGGAGAACTTAGAAGTTAGAAAGGGATAGAACTCACATAGAGTTTTTCCCTCGAGAGAGACTTAGTGTGTTATGAAATGTAACTTCATTCTATACAATGAACTTATGTTTTATTTAACATTCTAATGGAATTGTTGTTTGTTTGTCTTGTGTATGTGATTGTAGGATGGCAGACACAGGAGTACCTAGTAGAGTGGCCGAGGAGGATCCCAGAGATATACACATAGTATACAAGGCACATTTAGAGGCTGTGCCAGTGCAGGCCGTTGCACCATCTGAGTCTGACGACGAGGATGAGATCGAGGTGGAGTTTGACCCCGAGGAGGAGCCTATGGAGGACGAGCCTATTGAGGACTAGCCTACCGAGGAGGACCCCATGGAGGACTCCTACGAGCCCAATCTGGAGAAGCATATGCTGGGAGAGTACGAGGAGCGTATACTGGAGTTGGACTGCAGAATTCAGGAGCTGGAGGCCGAGGCCCAAGAGAAAGAGTATGAGTTCCAGAAACTAAGGGACGAGGAACACCAGAGGAAGTTAGCCATGCAGGATTTAGATGTGGAGATTGCTTACCGCAGGGAGGCAGGGATCCAGATGGGAACCCTATTCCACAGGTCGGTATCCAGAAATGTGGATCTGGCAGGAAAGCTGGAAGAGGTAGAACAGAGGGAAATGAGTGAGAAGACAGAGAAAGAGGCACTCCGTACTCAGCTAGAGTTGGAGGTGATGGATAGGATACACTTCGAGGAGAAGTGGGAGGCGGCCAATGAGAGAGCTGACGACCTAGAGGATGAGGTCAGATGCAAGAAGAGGAAGATGAACAAGATGGGGTATGTGTTCCATTCGGATTTCGAGAGGGTGATTGATGGTGTGTACCACTACCCAGCGGAGCAGGGACAGACCCTACATACTATGAGTCGAGTGCTGGTAGCATATATAGCACAGATCGAGTACAAGAGCGCTGTAGAGTGTGGGATGATGGGATAAGACCCTTAGTCAGTCTAGTAGTAGTATTTACTTTATGTGATGTATATACTATATTGTAATCCCAACTTTTTGTGTAAAGTGTGGGATAGTAATGTAAACCTCGAGTAAGCTTTTGTTAGAGGGGTAGTATGGTAGTATGTTAATAGGTTCCCCGTCTATTGTGATATTAGGGGATATGTGATAACATTTATAGAAATATGCTAGGATAATCATGTAATGAAACGATTTGGCATATGAATATAAATGAAGCTTATTTCAGAAATTTGTTATAAAATTTTATGCCTTTAGTATTAAAAGAAATACTTAAGTAATATAACTGAGTAATAATAAAATGAAAATTTATGATGCAGATAATGCCGCCCAGACGTCTGCACCTGAGGAGTCAATGAACAATGAGAGGGAACAAGTAGACCCGATCCAGAAATTGGTAGACTTGTTAGGGGAAGCTCTAAGGGGAAGGAACAACGAACCCGTTCGCCCCAACCCTCAAGCTATCCCAGTGACAAACTTCAAAGACTTTAGGAGTGTAGGACCCCCAGAGTTCGAGGGTACAATTGACCCGATAGTTGCGCAAACCTGGATAAAAGAGATCGAGAAGGCCTTCACCATTGCTCGTGTGGGTGAAGACCAAAAGACAGTATTTTCTACGTACATGATGAGAGGCAAGGAAAACTACTGGTGGGAGGCAAATCAACAGAGAGCTGGAGAAGGGATAATAGCTTGGGATAGATTCAAGACACTATTTTTAGAGAACTACTTCCCAAAAAGCATGAAGAATAGGATGGAGGTGAAGTTTTTAGAACTTAAACAAGGTGATATGACGGTGGCGCAGTACGCGGCTAAGTTTAACTAACTAGCGCGATTTGTGGAGCACCAAGTTGGAGACAAGGAAAGGAAGGCGAGACGATTCTAACAAGGGCTAAAGCCGTGGCTGTTTAATAAGGTATCAGTCCTTCAAATTGATTCCTTTGCGACATTGCTAGAGAAGGCGATCATTGCGAAAGGTGGCAATGAGGCCTTAAGTTTGTACAACAAAGAAAAGAAATGAAAGAATACTGGAGGAGAAAACCGTACTGGGGGAAGCAGTAGTGGAGGAAGTAACTTGGGAAAAAGAAAGTGGGAGAACAACAACAACAAAAATAACAACAATCAGTTGGGAAATATTTGTGGAGGATTTAAGAAGAGGGCAGAGGGATGCCCAAAATGTGGGAAGAACCATCAGGGCGAGTGCTGGAAGGGACGCGACACTTGCTACAACTGCGGTAAGGAGGGACACATTTCACCCAACTGCCCAAAATCAAAAAAGATACAAGGATGCTATGCATGTGGCTCGACGGAGCACCGGATAAAGGACTGCCCAAAGAAGGGAAGTGGCGGAGGTAGCAGCCAACAAGGGGGAAACAAACTGATGATCGGCGGACCAACACAATCCAACCGCCCAACCACCAGAACCTTTAACATGACCATCTAGGACACAGTAGCTGTGAAGGACGTGGTGTCAGGTATAATCCCAATCAATGATATAAATACTTATGTATTATTTGATTCGGGTGCCACCTGTTCTTTTGTATCTGAAGAATTTGCTAGTAGACTTAATACACCCCGAGAAAGATTAGAAAAAGCCTTGAACATAGAAGTTCTGAATAAGGAAATAATCCCTGTAGAATACGTTTATCAAAATTATCGCGCAAACATTAGAGAACATGAACTAAGCGTAGACTTGATTCCTATTAGATTGGGAGAATTTGACATAATCCTGGGGATGGATTGGTTGTATAACCATGCTACAAAAATTAACTGTCAGAATAAATGTGTGAACCTTCAGACTCTAAGTAAGTCTAAGGTAATGTTTCATTGTAGCTCATCGCTTAAGCAATCATGTTGCGTTATGATGATGTAGGCCAAGAAATTGTTAAGGAAAGAATGTGTAGGTTATTTAGCTTACATCGTTGATACTCGGAAAAAAGGAGTAGAAATCAAGGATATATCCATAGTGAATGAATTTCAAGAGGTATTTCCGGACGATCTGCCTGGTCTTCCGCCAGACAGAGAAATTGAATTCGTAATAGACTTAGCACCGGGAATGGCATCAATTTCGAAAACTCCATATCGTATGGCGCTGGTAGAAATGAAAGAATTGATGATACAACTACAAGAGTTATTGGATAAGGGTTACATACGACCAAGTGTGTCTCCTTGGTGAGCACCAGTGTTATTCGTTAAGAAAAAGGACAGATCGATGAGGCTCTGTATCGATTATTGAGAATTGAACTGAGTAACGATCAAGAACAGATATCCACTACCGAGGATAGACGACTTATTTGATCAACTAAAGGGAGCAAAATATTTCTCGAAGATAGATCTATGGACAGGTTATCACCAACTGAAGGTATGGGATGAGGACATACCAAAGACTGCATTTCGAACCCGTTATGGACATTACGAGTTTTTGGTAATGTCATTTGGATTGACTAATGCTCCAAAAACATTCATGGACTTTATGAACCGAGTTTTCAAGCCATACTTGGATAAATTTGTGGTAGTTTTTATCGACGACATCTTGATCTACTCAAAGACAGAGGAAGAACACGCCAAACATTTAAAGATTGTTTTGGAGGCATTAAGGAAGGAGAAGATGTATGCGAAATTTTCTAAGTGTGAATTTTGGATGGAGAAGGTTCAATTCTTAGGTCACGTGGTAGATAAGAATGGAATCTCAGTAGACCTTGCAAAGGTCGAAGCAGTAAGTAATTGAGAACAACCGAGAACACCGACGGAGGTGAGAAGTTTCTTAGGGTTAGCCGGGTACTATCGAAGATTCATCCAGGATTTTTCTAAGATAGCAACCCTGTTGACCAATCTGACGAGGAAGACGATGAAGTTTGTGTGGACAGACAAATGTGAAGAGAGTTTTCAAGAGTTGAAGAAGAGATTAAGCGAAGCACCTGTGTTGTCATTACCAGATGATGCGGGAAATTTTGTTGTGTACAGTGATGCATCGTACAAGGGGCTTGGCTGTGTGCTCATACAACACGGCAAGGTCATTGCATATGTATCACGACAATTAAAGGATTATGAAAAATGATACCCTACTCATGACTTAGATTTAGCGGTAGTAGTTTTTGCGTTAAAGATATGGAGACATTATTTGTACGGAGAGAAATGTGATATATACACGGACCACAAAAGTCTAAAATATATCTTCACATAGAAGGAGTTGAATATGCGTCAGAGGAGGTGGTTAGAATTAATCAAAGATTATGATTGCGATATTCTTTATCACCCGGGTAAGGCAAACGTGGTTGCCGACGCTCTGAGCAGGAAAGGAAGGGAGAAATTGTTTCAGTTGACGACTCAGGACGAATTAATAAGAGAGATGGAGAAATTGGAAATACAGGTAAAGGGACCAGAGAGGTTTGAAGATAAGTTATTTGTAATAGAAGCTCGTCCGACATTGTTGGATAGAGTAAAAGAAGCACAAGAGAAAGATGAGGAGTGCGAGAAAATCAGGAAGAGGATCGCAGAGAATGAGGAAGAGAAATTCTGAATGGATAAAGAAGGTATTTTAATATTCGAAGGAAGAGTGTGGGTGCCAGCGGTAACCGAATTGAAAGAAGAGATTTTAGACGAGGCACACAATACGACGTATTCGGTTCATCCGGGAGGCACAAAGATGTACCGAGAATTGAGGCAATATTTTTGGTGGCCCAATTTGAAACGGGAAGTCGCAGCGTGCGTCAGTAGATGTTTGACTTTCCAACGCGTTAAAGCAGAGCACCAACGGCCGAGTGGTTTACTACAACTGTTGGAAATACCGGAGTGGAAATGGGAGCACATTACGATGGATTTCGTGGTAGGAATTTTAGTTACACAGAAAGGATATGATGCCATTTGGATTATCGTGGATCGATTAACGAAGACCGCACATTTTCTATCGATCATGATCCGATATAGTTTGAATCAGTTAGCGAGTCTGTACGTAAAGGAGATTGTTTCACGTCATGAAGTGCCGGTGTCAATTGTCTCTAATCGAGATCCGTGCTTCACGTTAAATTTTTGAAAAACCTTGCGCAAGAGAGAATGGGAACACAGTTGAGGTTGGTACCGCTTATCATCCTCAGACAGACGGACAGAGTGAGCGAACTATACAAACGCTGGAGGACATGCTTAGGACTTGCGTGATGGACTTCAAGGGAAATTGGGACGACTACCTACCCTTAGTTGAATTCACATATAATAATAGTTACCATGCGAGTATCGACATGCCACCGTACGAAGCTCTTTACGGGAGAAAGTGCAGAGCGCCATTATGTTGGGACGAAGTCGGAGAGCGACGAATACTCGGACCAGAGCTAGTACAACAAACCGCAGACATGGTGACAGTGATAAGAGCCAGACTAGTAGCAGCTCAAGACCGCTAGAAGAAATACGCATATTTGCATCGGCAGGACCGAGACTTTAAAGTCGGCAGTTTCGTATTTTTGAAAGTATCTCCATGGAAGGGAAAAATCCATTTCGGCAAGAAAGGAAAACTGAGTCCAAGATTCATAGGACCGTTCGAGATACTGAAACGAGTGGGCGAAGTGGCATACAAAGTTGTATTACCACCCGAGTCGAAGCACATCCACAATGTGTTCCACATTTCTGTGTTACGACCGTACAAGGCCGACTACAAGCACGTGATTTCTTATGAGCCCATTCAAGTGGAGAAGAACCTAACATATGAAGAAATTCCTATCCAAATACTAGATAGGAAAGAGCAAACCTTAAGAAATAAAATTATTTCATCTGTAAAAATACTTTAGCGTAACCACGATGTCAATGAGGCTACGTGGGAGTTAGAAGATAGAATGATGAGGGATTATCCCCATTTATTTGTGTAACCTTGTAGCAATTCCGAGGACAGAATTTTTATAAGGGGGGGAGGATGTAAAACCCGAGAATTTTTGAATATTTTTAAATGAATATATTAATGAAAGTCGAATAATTAGTTGAATATAAATATTTATGTGCTATGAGATGAGTTAACTCAATTACTTCAAATTGAATTAATAATAATTGAGAAGAAAACGTGGAGTTTATGATAAGCTCAATGAATGCCTTGTGTGGCACAGTAATGAGAATTTCGATGATTTAATTAATTAAAGAAAGAATTAATGAGTGGATAATTAATTAAATTATTAATTAATGGTCATTATGAGTAATAACATATTAATGAATAAATATTTAATTAATATTTTGAGATTAATATTTGTTCAATTAATTGTTTAGTGTAAAGTTATGTAATCACATATTGTATAGTAACTGCAACTATATACTATAATGTATAATGTGACATTTTGACATAACTATGTAATATAGAAACTATATAATAAAAGGAAATGAGTCACATAGTTGGACTTATAAGAATACATGTTGTATGTACATTATATCATAGGGGACCAAACTATATTATATAAAGTGTAGTGTGACACCTTAGTGAGAATATGTAATATGGAAACTATATCATATGAGTTGCATAAATAATGCCTATGTGACTATGTGGTAGGTATAGTACTTTAATGAATACTATATGGTATATTAAATTAAAGTATGTGAATAATTAATAGCAACAACTATTTCAATAAGTTACATAATTATAATAATGAGGTTTGTGATAATGTAGTATGTTACTATTCAATTAACTCATAAGTTGATGTTATTAAAATGTACATGGATTATATATCAAAGTGTATACATGTACCTCAATTTGCTACCATGTAATGTTGTTGTGATATTTTAGGTCCATGTATGCCCTAAATGAATTTAAGCCAAGGTAAACATATATGTGTGTTAAGTGTATAATATATGGTGTTTCCTTCCTTGCAATGCTGAGAATTAGAGGGCTTGTTCCATATTGAGTGTCCATTCTCCTTCATTTCTTCCTCACGTGTGTAGCATTATGAGGCTAGCCTACTACACCTATTCTCAATTTCAGTAACTTTGATAGCCTTCTAGCTCATAATCAAAGGGAGAGTGGGAGTCATGATGCAATCCAACAACCATCTACCAACTTCTCCATAACCATCAAACAATCCCTCAATCCTTTGGTTTATTCTAGTGGGAGAATTCATTGACTGGGTATTGGAAATTCTATAAATGGAGCCCTTCTCCTTCTAATTTGATTTGTTGAGATATTGAGAGCATATAGAGAGAGGAAGGATATTGCTTAGGAAGAATTCTGAGATTAGGGAGCAAGCCTTGTGCAAATTTAAGCCCAAGAGGTATAATCCTTGCATTGTGTTCTTAATTTTTAGTTCAATGGTTAACATGAATTACTTGGAATTGTTAGATGAAATGATGTTAACATGCTAGGATAGTCTATATGCATGTTATATATGTAATGTGGCTGTTTATAAGCATGTTTCATGAAATAATGTTGGGATTGGCTGAAGCTCTACATTAGCAGAGAAATTTCTGGACTGGAACCGGACTGGCCCGGCCGCGCCACTCCCTAGTACAAATGGGGCTTGGCCGCGCCCCTCTGTAGAATCTGTTGATGATTTTTGTTATGTCTTCTAATGTATGGAGCATGTTATGTTAGTTAAAATATGTATATAACTCACCTTAACATGTGGAATAAGGTTGCTATGTATATAGTAAGCCATGTTAGTTGTTTTAGTTGAGTATTTCAAAAAAAGCCTAAAGATTTGTACACTAGTTTGATAAATATGGTGTAATACATGATCTGACCTTATGTGCAAATGTATTACGTTCTGATATGCCTTGACATGTGACAATATGATAGTTATATTGTTAGACTATCCAAGCATGAATCAAAATATGTTTTCAAGGAAAAGGACAAACTTAGAGTTTATAAATGAACTTTGATATACATATATGATACGTGGATGTTCTGATCTTGCGAGCATAGTAGTATGGTTTAGAAATGCATGAATAACATGTTAACTTATGTTTATATGATTCGTAATGTAGCATGAGCATGTTGAGCTCATTAGTGAACGTTACTAACATAAATATAAGCTTTAAAACGTAGACTTTGACATGCTCTAAATTCTGATATTTTTAACATGTTTAATAGTGTGTGTGTAACATCACTAGTATATCATACATGTGGACACACTTGTTAGATGTAATGCAAGTTAATCAAGCATGAGTTCGATTAAGTTACAAACAAGTAGCAATGCTAGAATCACGCATTCATGACATAGAAACATGTGAGCATGCCTACCAATAAAATATATGACTACCTTATATGCCTAAATGGCAAGCGTGATAACTTATGTGAATCCACGGCGTTGTATGACCCTAAGTCGTTAGAAATTGTGACTTAGAACTATATCATATATAATTGAACTTAGAAAGGTTGTACAAACATAGAAGGACCCTTTAACATGTATATGTGTTATGAAATATCATATGTTTATACTTGAATTCAATTTTAACGGTTAACTTATAACAATGTCATAACTTACTAAATGAAATATGATTAGTATTGATTATGGTCTTATGTGATAATAATGATATGAGAGTGTGTTTAACTCAAAAAGAGGAACGTTAAGGATAAAAGTATATTAGTTGAGACTTGTGAATTAATATGATACTATATATGGTATGACGGTGTAGCTAAGATAAAACTTAGTTTATGTGTTGATTGTATATCCAAGATAAGATATGATGTTGAAATATATGACTAATAGATATCATATATATGCGTAACTATATTACGATAGGATTTGAAAGTGTTGATTAATTTCGGGGATAAACTACGCATAAGGCAAGTATCCGAACCCTACTTTTACTGTACAAGTATCTTATCCTTGTGTTTACTTTATTTGAGGAACGTTGTAAGCATGTTCCTAACCTTACTCTTTATTGAGCGTTCATTAAGCTTGTGCTATTATTGTCGTACAAGTAAACTTTTGAGATTGCAAGACATGTATTATAAAATATATACTTCATGGATAAGATAAAAGTCGATTCATATTCTTCGAGCTTTAAATCTTGATATTGAACTTATAATTGTTGTGATCTATGCCATTTGATTCGGCTAAACTTATATTGTTGAAAGGCGACCCAAACCAATTGATTGGTGCGAGATCTTGTGTTTGACTGAGATGAACAACCTTCTTTGAAAGGAAATTATATTGTCGGGAGACCGACGTGCGCACTTTAGTACGATTGAACGATATGCATACCGTAGGGTACTTTAGACTGATCACCTGCTGTACTTATTTTTTATTGGGTTATCAGTATATTACTATTAATTCTAGTAGAAGTTCATAGTCCTTAGTGACTGCTCAGTACTCAGTTATCTTGAATTCTTAAATTGAATTATTGTTGAATCATATTTATATTATTCTGTCC
Organism: Panax stipuleanatus; assembly: GCA_020205555.1. Lineage (NCBI taxonomy): Eukaryota > Viridiplantae > Streptophyta > Magnoliopsida > Apiales > Araliaceae > Panax > Panax stipuleanatus. The sequence goes on from CM035115.1 coordinate 31,275,634, forward strand.
TTAGTGACTGTTATTGAGAACTGTTGATATTCTTGTTATCCTTGAGCTATCATACCTTGCTATACTCTTTTTGGAGATTCGAGAACTATATTACTCACCCTTATTGTTATATTACTTGCTAAAAAAATTTGTTGTTCATTCTTTCTTTCCTTAAAATATTTCAGTTAAGGAAGAGCAGTGCGGACCCTCGGGCGGTACAATGGCAAGGGAAAGGTTACTGAGTATCTTTAATTATGTAGAACTTTATGATTTGTAATAAGAACTCATGATATTATGTATTAGTTAGGTTTACATATGCTTAAGGTATGTTTAAGATATGTAATCGATGTTTAAGTTACGAGACCTTGGGATGTGAATAAATTATATTAATTAATTATAATCTATTCGGTAGTAGTTGTGTATTAAATTTTCGCTGTACGATGCGATATTTAGTCGTATTATTATTATTGTATTATTGTGAGATAATGACGAACCGAATTCGAGAGACCCCGTGGCCGGTTCGAATTTGGGGGCGTCACAGTAATAATAAACATGGGAAAGGAGCAATTATAATTTTGAAGAACTTGAGAACTAAAAAAATTATTAGAGCAAGAGATCTCACAGTGTGGGAGAAACGATTCAATGGCCTTCAAAAACACAGAAGAGACCTCTTTGACTGGTCTAACCTCTTGAAAGAAGAATACTTAAATCAATAAGAGATCCAAAATGCTAAAAAGAAGATGCAACAAAAATCTGAAAGCCAAAGAGGTCAAAGTTAACTGCATGGGTACCTGCATAGATTTTACATCACGTTGAAACCCAGATATTACTAATTAACGTATTATCTTCGAGCAGAGAAACCATCTCTCACATGTTAAATAAAGATCATCCTGATGCAACTCCGAAGCATTTGAGCTTAAACTTTGAGAAAGTGCAGAAAAACCATGCAGTATAGTCTGAGCATCCCTCTGCCAAAGCTGCCAGCTCTAATCAAAGAATTGGGATGATATCTGCAAAAAAAAAAAAGAATTCATGAAAAGAACATAGTAATAAATATTGGTACTAACAGGTGTCAGACCTTTGTTGAAGCCTGACCGAAGAACAAGAGAGAAACAAAGATATAGAAATAAGAGAGAATTCAGAGAGGAAGAAGGAGAAGAACTCAGTAACAAAATTTGTTACTGAATTCGTGAGACTAAGAGAGAGTTAGAGAAAAATCTTAACAAGCTATTCTCATTCATAAAAATGCATAATATTTAAAAGCTTGGAGGTTACTCCACCCATTACACGCATATATATAAAGCTACTAAAATGCTGAAAAATGTAGATACTCCTAACCTACACCACTTCCTTATCCTACACATATGCTAACAAACCACCCATGTGCATATAAATATCTAGAATATACTAACTACTCTAGAATATACTAACTTATTCTTTCTTTCCCAATTTACCCATGGCCTAACATTCCATCCTCCTTTAGAACATTCATGTCTTCATGAATGAATTCTGAGTTTGTTCCCTCTTAAAATTTTCTGGACAAACCATCTGCAGCTGTGTTATCCTTTCCTTTTTTGTACTTGATGATGTAATCATATCCCAAAATTTTGTTCATCCATCTTTGTTTCAAGCAGGTCACTACCTTCTATTCCAAAAAGTACTTCAAGAACTGGTGATCTATTTTGATAATGAATTGTCTCTGGCCTAAATAAGAAGACCATCTCTTAATAGCTTCAGCTACAGCCATTAGTTCCTTCTTATAGGTTGAGTAATTCTGAGCTTTAGAACCCAAAACTTTACTGAAATAAGCAAGGGGTTTGCCTTCTTACATTAGAATGGCCCCAATCTCTGTTCTTGATTCATCAGTCTCAATTTTGAAGACCTTGGAAAAGTCTAGTATTGCCAAAACTGGAGAAATAGAGAGAGCTTTTTTGAGAGCTATGGAAGCAAGTTGAGTCTCTGGATTCCACCCAAATTTTCCTTTTTATAGCAGAGAAGTCAAGGGTTTAGCTAGGATTCCATAGCCCTTTATGAATATCCTATAGTATCCTATAAGTCTAAGAAAACCCCTTAGCTACTTAATGGTTCTTGGTTTATGCCAATCCAGTACATCCTAGATTTTTGTTGGATCCATTGCCACTTCTGTGTTAGAAATTACATATAACAACCCGGGTCAAATCCCAAGTCCAGAACAAATCTTGGGTCAAATCTCAAGTTCGAATACAATCAAATTCATCCAAATAATGTATTAAACCACTAACACAGTAGTATCTTCTTGGGTCATCTTAGCCCATCATAGGCTCACCCAAAAGGTCATGACTGAAGGTACTATTATTAATAACTTAATTCCTTATATACAGACAATTTTTTCCTATATCTTTCGATATGGGACTAGGGTTGTTACAAACTCTCCCACTTATGACGTCCTCGTCAAAATCGGTCACACACACAGTCCACAGATCTTTGTCTCTCTAACAATTGTGGGATAATATCAGTTGGCTTCGTGTCCCTACCTCCAGACCTGTCCATTGTGGGATAATAACACTAATTTTTGTGTCCCCACCTCCGGATGACCCGACCCGAGCTTTCAAGAGTCGGCACTGACACCATATATAACAACTCGTGTCAAATCCCGAGTCCGAAATAAATCTTGGGTCAAATCATAAGTTTGAATCGAATCAAATTCATCCAAACAACGCCTTAAACCACTAGCACAATAGTATCTTCTTGCATCATCTTAGCCCACCACAAGCTCACCTAAAAGGTCATGACTGAAGATACTATTATTTGTAACTTATTCCTTATATACAGACAAATTTTTCCCATATCTTTTGATGTGAGACTGGGGTGTTACATTACATGTCCAAAATAATCCACTTGAGGTTGTGCAAAGGTCCCTTTAGCAAATAGCTGATTGTACCTTTGAATCTGAAATACCTCTTGAAGATGTTTACAGTGTCCATCCAAATCCTTGGAGTAGATTAGGATGTCATCAAAAAACACCAAAACACTTGTCCTAAGAAGGGGCTGAAACACCTAATTCATCAAATTTTAGAAAGTGATAGGGGCATGAGTTAACCCAAATGGCATGACTATGAATTCGAATAGACCTTGATGTATCCTAAATGTTGTCTTTTCAATGTCATCTTCCTTCATTTTGACTTGGTGATACCCAGTCTTTAAGTCCAGCTTAGTAAAATATTTATCCCCTTGTAATTCATCTATTAGCTCATCAATAAGGGGAATAGGGTATTTATTTTTGATAATCAGAGTTGAGGTGTCTGTAACCAACACAAAATCTCTAACTGCCATCCTTTTTCTTAACTAGGAGCAAGGGAGAAGCATATGGACTCTAGCTTGGTCTTATGATTCTTGTATGTAGCATTTCCTGCACCAGTTTCTCTATTTCATTTTTCTGGTCATAAGAGCACTTGTAGAGTTAGAGTCTAATGGAGAATGGTGAAGAGTTGGCTTTAAGAGGAATGTTATCCAGAGATCTTTTTAGTGGCATACCTTGAGGTTCCTGAAAAATATATGAGTATTCTTCTAGCAAGGACTGAATTTTTGGGTCTATAGTGGTAGAGTTTAAGGAATAACAACTGGAGTTGGTTTGGGGTGGTTGCACAATCACTAGGAACCATGTTCTTCCTCATTAATATGCTGGACCAGACCTTCTAGTGTGATCATTTTCAGTTCTGGGCATGTATTTTTATTCTACCCTTATAGCTGTACCATTTCCCCTCTATAGTTGAACTATAAAGTTAGCTTCTCATAGTAAAAGGTGGTTGGCCCCAGCTGTTTCAACCACTGAACTCCTAACAACAAGTCGCATCCTCCCAGAGGTAGTATTCTCACTACATCCTTAAAAAAATACTCTAAAACATTGTTGGCTGCTAGGGAGTTAACTACCACCCGCCACAGACTAACTTGGCCTTCAAGAGCATTAAGGGATACTTTAATATTCTCTTTGATTTGGTAAATTTTCTGAAATCTCACAGGCTGGTTCTTCATTATATTGGGGAGGTCCAAAGTATTCCACAAACTCTTAAGAGTCCTTACAATTCTGGAAATTCTGACAAGTGATCATGAAATTCTGAGGAGCTTTGCATTGGTGTCCCATGGTGTACTTCTCATCACAATAAAAGCATAAGTCCTTGGCTCTTCCCTTATCTCTTTGAGTTGTAGTAATAGGTTTAGGCTTGTTAAAGTCATTTCTGGGATAGGTGAGCATAGGAGTTTTGGTGGTTAGTGGTGCAGGGAGTTCCTTTTTGAAGTTGGGCAGAGTGTTGGTGTGCCTAGGTGGAGGTTTAGGATAGTTGTGGGTGTTGGCAAGTTTAGGAATAGGACTCTCATACTATGAGAATGCATCCCAAATATACCAAAATACTCCTCACAATCCTGTATCCAACTTTTAGCATCAACACCCTTAATAAATAAAGGGAACACCAAATTAAGATATTTAAGTTCTCTCTCATCTTCACCATCATCATCATTTTGGTTCATCCTCCTCCATTGAGCATCATCTTTATGTTTCCTTGCTCTTTCTTGCTCAACATGTCTAGGGTCTCTAAAGAAGCCCTTATCCCTCCTTTGCCCTATATGAATGGGCCTCTTGCTCCTTCCATTATCCCCAAAAGGATTTTCAAACATGTCATCATTATTTAAGGTCTTCTATCTCAACAGTTCATTCATACTTTCCATGAAGTGGTCCATTTTCTCATCAGAGTTGTAATTTCTCATTGGTGTACTCTCTATAGTTTATGAAATCCTGCTGCAACATTTGTGAAGGACCAACCATATTTATGGAGAGTAGAGAGAAATGAGTCACAGAATAATTGTGATTCCGAGTTTGAAAATAAATTCAAACAGTAGCAACACTACTTGAGTAAGAGTAAGTTAACTTGAGTAGTTATTTAAGTAAGAAATGGACTTCCTCAGTGAAACAAACTGAGCATCCTTGGCCAAACAAGTTTAGTATTGGAAGGCTCTATGATCGTAGACGGAAACGACTTATAAGGCTCTACGATCGTAGGCTGGAACAACTTATAAGACCTTGCAATCGTAGACTAGAACAGATTGTAAGACTCTACGGTCGCAGACTGAAACAACTTATAAGACTCTACGATCTTAGTCTGAAACAACTTATAGGACTCCACGATCGTAGACTGGAACAACTTAAAGGACTCTACGATCATTGACTGGAACACTTATAAGGTTCTACGATCGAAACAACTTGTAAGACTCTACGATTTAGGCTGTACGACTAAAATAATTTTGTAAGACTCTATGATTGAAACAATTTGTAAGACTCTACGATTTAGACTCTACGACTGAAACAATTCTATAAGAATCTACGAAAGACTCTACGATTTTGACTCTACGACTGAAAGACAACGATTGAAACAATTTGTAAGATTTTTCGATTGAAATAGTTTGGAAGACTCTACGACTGAAACAACTTAATACGAATCACCTAACACAAATCAAAATAGATCAAACAAAACTAATTCATAAAATCTAGAGAAAAAAAATTGTCCATAGCGAGGAACAAGCAAAAAAATGAATTAAAATGTGTGGGTGATGTGTAATTGAGTTTTCTGGAATGGACTATCAATATGTGATAGGAACGAGTGAGATGGAAATGTTTAATACTTGAAACAAGTGAATTAACACCTGAATTTGTTGAGTTGCAAGTATGCTGGAAATAGAGCCTCGGAGACCTAGTTTCTGTTGTTATAGGGTAGAGATCTGCAGATGTTGTCGATGGTTTTGTGCTAGTTCTGGATAGTATTACAAGTACAGAAGAAAGTAGAAGAGATAGAATTCATATAGAAAGGGTATAGAAGCAAAAATCAGAGGTTGAAGATCGAGAAGAACAAAGGATGTAGAGGAAGAAGATGATGAGTTTGGATAGAACTTGAGCTCTGATACCAATTTGTCAGGCCCTTGTTGAAGCCTGACCAGAGATAGAAATAAGAGAGGAAGAAGGAAAAGAACTCAGGCAAAAATCAGAGGTTGAAGATCGAGAAGAACAAAGGATGTAGAGGAAGAAGATGATGAGTTTGGATAGAACTTGAGCTCTGATACCAATTTGTCAGGCCCTTGTTGAAGCCTGACCAGAGATAGAAATAAGAGAGGAAGAAGGAAAAGAACTCAGTTATTTGTTAAAGAATTTGTGTGACTTAGAGAGTTAGAGAGAGAAAGCTTAACAAGCTATTCCCATTCATAAAATGCATAATAGTCAAAATCTTGGAGGTTACTCCATCCATTACACGCATATATATATATATAGCTACTGAAATGTTGACTCGTAACCTACACCACTTCCTTATCCTACACACACATACTAACCACCTATGTGCTTACATGTGCATACAAAATATCTAATTTTAGAATGTATAAATCTTTAGGTACATCTGAAATACTCCCTGCTTCCCGATACGCAGAGAGTAAAGTCGTTTTGGCTTCTTTTCATTTTTTTTATGGCTTTGCCCCCCATCTCCTACAAACCCGTGATTTTTCGATAACTCCTCCGATCAAATACTCGATTCACACGGAACTCTCTTTCTTCTCCTTTGCTACCTTTTCTTCACCGCACTTACCTCCTGTCTGTCATCTGAGAGTGAAGAAAACACACAGCACATACACACAGAGAGACATAGAGAGTCTTTCTCGTTCCTTTACCCAAGGTACTCTTCATCATCATGAATTTAGCAGAGTAATTTGATTTGAAGAAAAACCCATTGTTATTCTCATCTGTAATTTCATTGAAAGTTTTTGATTTTTAATTCTTGTTATTATCGAATCTTTTTATAAATGTCATCCTCCATTATTTTTCTTTTACTGGATAATAAAATAGTTTCCTAATCTTTGATTCTCTCCAGAAGACCACTCGTGGTTTAATGGGTATATTGAATTTCACTGTCTGCATCAATTTTGTTCCTCCCTACATGATAAGACCTAATTGTCAACAAAAATGGAGTTAAATAATGAATGGGTGAATAGCTTTCTATGTTGCTTCCTAATTTGTTAATAGTCTCTATTTTTCTTTTTGTGGATTGATGCAGTCCAGACCATCTTGACATAAATATGTAATATTCATTTGTTATTGATACTTTTCTTTAAGTACATACATTAACAAATGTTTAAAAAATTTCGTTTTCAATTTTTATAGTAGTGTGCAAGTTCTACCAATGGAATCGGAAATGGATATTAGCTCTACAAATATGGATATTGACGTAGATGATCAGTCTTACGAAAGGGATGATGAAATAGAAGAGAATGAAAAACAGAATAGTCAAATCGTGGAAGAGCCCAAACTACATATGGTGTTTGACTATGTTGATGAGATTTATGAATATTATAGGAAATATGGTGCGCAACAAGGATTTGGAGTGACTAAAAGAAGTACTAAAAAATTGGACGGAGTGGTTAAATATTTCACAGTTGTATGTCACAAATATTGAGAGCCAAAGAAGAACTCAAAAATTACTCTAAAACCACATCCAATTATTAAAGTAGGTTGTAAGTCTAAGATTTGTGCCAAATTATTGAATGATGGAAAATGGGGTATAACCACTTTGGAGCTTGCACATAATCATGGTTTAAGTCCAAGTAAGTCTCGCTTTCACCGGTGTAATCGGCACGTGACCCCTTATATAAAGAGGAGACTTGAGCTAAACAATGATGCTGGGATACCGATGAATAAAAGTTATAATTCACTAAGAATTGAGTTTGGAGAAAATGAAATGCCTTGTTTAAAAAAAGACTGTGAAAATTATATGGGAAAATTTAAAAAGTTAAGGCTTGCTGAGGGTGATGCTAGTGCACTTCAAAATTATTTTGCTAAAGTTCAAGCAGTGGATTCTAACTCTTTCTATGTCATAGACCCAGATGAGGAAAATTGGATCAGAAATTTGTTTTGGGCGGATTCAAGGTCTAGAGTTGCGTATGTCGTATAAGGAGTTTGGTGATGTCATCACATTTGACACCACCTATTTGACTAATAAATATGACATGTCATTTGCTCCTTTTGTTGGAGTTAACCACCATGGACAATCCATACTACTTGGTTGTGGCTTGATATCAAATGAAGATACAAACACTTTTGTTTGGTTGTTTGATGCGTGGCTTTCTTCCATGTCTAGAAAAGCTCCACACGCCATTATCACCGATCAAGACAAAGCGATGAAAAATGCGGTTGAGATAGTTTTTCCCAATGCTCGCCACCGATGGTGTTTGTGGCATATAATGAAGAAGGTTCCTGAAAAATTAAAAGGGTATGCCCATTATGAATCAATTAAATTTACGTTACATAACGTTTTATATGATTCTTTGAGTGTAGATGATTTTGAATGTCAATGGAAGGCAATGATAGAAAATAATGATCTTGAGAACAATGAGTGGTTGGAAGGATTGTATAATGAAAGGCATCTGTGGGTTCCTTGTTTTGTGAAAGATTATTTTTGGGCGGAAATGTCTACGACACAAAGAAGTGAAAATATGAATGCTTTTTTTGATGGATTTTGATAAGTGGCTTTTATGACCACTTATTCGGATAGTAACCATCTCATTCTGTTGCTTAAACTCAAGTATCGTTGTGCGTTTTATGTGTTTTTGCTTTGTTTTATGATTTCCAGGTTTAGAAACTCTCTTGGTGCTTATTGAGCTTAAAAGGACAAAATGAGGTCAAAAGGAGCAAGAAAATATTGATGGCATGACAATGGAAAGAAGGCAAGCGACCAAATGGGAAGGAAATGCAATCCAGACATCGCTTGGGGGGTTTATGTTCATTTCATGTTCTTGAATTGGAGCTTAGTTCATGTTGTAGAGCGTCTTCTAAGCTTTACGGAATATCTTGAATCATCCCAATCGGAGTTCGGAGGCGAGAGTTATGCCCCGTGTACCAATGGACGTCAAACTTCACGGTTTTGGGTCTTCATTGCATAGCTGTCACTTGGAGCTCAATTTCAGCCTTCATCCATACATTATTTCTCAATGTTCAAAGAATGAAAGTTGTAGAAATCTTCGATATCTTCGATTTGACAGGTGGCAGGCCTCGTAACTCCTCCCGGATCAAAAGTTATGGCCGTTTTACCAGAGGACTCTGCAGTAGAAAAGTGTTGGCACGGGCGCGCGGACTCTAAGGCATTTTTGGGCGCGGCCGCGCCAATCTTCAGCTGTGCCAGACTTCACTTTTCAATTGTACGGGACTTGACTTTTGATTGGGATATAAGGGGGCTCGTTTGGGGTAAGAAAGAGCATCAAATATTGGCCCTAAGCCCTAGCTCCTCTCTTTTCTTCCTTTACCTCTTGTTTAGTCTAGATTAGGAGTAGATTAGAGAGTAGATTAGTGTTAGATTAGGATTTAGTTAGTTAGTTAGTTTCTAGGGTTAGATTAGGTTTGAAGATTGAAGCAAGTGGATTCCATTGGAGATTCAACAAGGAGCTTGAGCACTCAGATTTGCTATTTTCTATCTTTTGAATCTCTTTGCTTCCTATTTGCAATCTTATGATGTATATTCAACTTGTGGATGATATGTTTGAGTCATTTATGACTTAGACCTTATTTTGAGGTTCCAATGGAATCTAATGAGTAGTCTATGTTGATTTCTCTTTCATGTTGGTTCTTATTGATTGCTATGTGATTGTCTACTGCGATTTATGCTTTCATTGCTTAATTGAGTCATGACCAATTACTGTGATAACCTATGTGGACTTGAAAAACGAAGTGTAGGTTTAGATCTAATCGTAGTGGTGGGCGATTGTACGTTCACATGATGTTGGACGTGTGATTTGTGCTTAGGATAGACATATACCGAAGCGCCGCTCGTATTCAATAGAGAACTTGACCTTAAACCCTAATTATTTCTAAATCACATAAACATATAGTGGTTTAGGTAATGTAGGTGTTCACGTGCGTTCTATCATCTGTGGATTGCACGTGATATGGATTAGGAGCATCGAAAGATGGCCTTCTCTCACTTTTGTGTTCTCGGCTAGCAACTGTAACTATTAATTTGACCTAATTGGAAGTATGTTGACTTAGACGAATCATTAGGGTAAATTTGTAATACCCGAGAATTTTCTAATATTATTAAATGAATATATTAATGGAAATGAGAATTTATTAGAATATAAATGATTTTGTGTTATGAGAATGATTAATTCAATTATATTAAATTGAATAATTATAATAATTGAGAAATTGATGGAGTTTGCGATAAACCCGTTGATAGCCTTGTGTGGCACAGTGATGAAGATTATTAATGATTATATTGATTAACGAATGAATTATTAAGTAAACAATTAATCTATATTAATTGTTAATTACTATTGTAGAATATTAATTAATTGTTATCGTAGAATATTAATTAATTGTTGTGAAATATTAACTGTGATTGATTAATCATATGTGATTATTATTATTGCAAGAAATATAATAATAATAATGAGCAACGTGTTTATAAATATAATAAGATTTATATTCATTTAATGTGATATTTAATCATACAAGTGCTAATCGATTATTATGAAAATTAATAATCAATGAGGAAGAGATTGATTAATATTATTGTTAGTTAATCAATGAGATAAATAATTTATTTATTTGACAAATAAGTAAGTTATTAATATAATAAGATTATATTAATTATTATGTGCAAACATGCAATAATTAATAATATAAAGTATATGGAATACAACTATATTATATAATGTTGTGCAACATTTATGTGACTATATTATATATATAAACTATATAGTAAAGTTTATTTAATTATGAGAGCTACATGATAATCCCCATGTGACTATGTGAGTGTGTGGACATTAAAATAATGTATCATGGATATATTATAATTAATTGTTGATTAATACAATTTAATAATAAAGGATACAGTGTGATGTGATTATATCCGAGAAAATTATACCAGTATGATAAAAATGTATATGGATTATATGTGTGTGGATTATACTTACTACATTATGTGAATAACATGATTATTGGGATTACATTGTAATTCTATTTGTACTCTAAATATATAGTATGATAACTTAGTTATACATATATGCCTAAGTGTATATAAAATGTGGATGTATTGGGTTATTTTATTTTTTCTGCATTGTTCATATCGCTGAGCCTTACTTGTTCCTAAATGATAGACTCATTTTGCTCTTCACGTGCATAACAAAAGGCTAAGGCCTATTCCTTCTTCTTCTCCCCAAACTCAGCAACTAGCATTTCATAGCTCATGATTATGGAGGGAGTGGGATTCATGATGAATCCAACAACCATTTACCTGCTCTTTCATAACCCTTATGCAATCCTTCAACCCGTTAGTTTGGTTTGGAAAATAATAGTATTGCCTGGACATGAATTTCTCTATATATATAAGCTCTTCCCCTTCAATTTCATTTGCTGAGATTTTGCTTGAGTTTGATAAATTGAGAGCATATATAATATCAGTCTAGAGTTGTAAGAATTGAATAGCAGCAAGCTCAATCAGTTACAGAGGTATAATCCCTCTTCCTTTGTTCTTCATTTTCGTTTTCTGTTTCTGAAGTTTCCTTCAAATTCTTGATTATGCCAAATTGGTTCATAATTGGTTTGTAGAACCCTTATATTGTTGTTATATGAACATACCTACATGATGGAACCACTATATAGCTTTCTTGACTTTAATTTCCATTCTTGCTCTGCAATTTTTGTAAAACATCAAATTCGTGAAATTAGTTGGAATTTATGAAATTGGGAATCGTTTGGGGCGATTGACTGTTATATAAGCATATATATGTGTTAGTAAGTTAAAAAGGTTAGTCTAATAGCATCTGGGTATGTTGAAATCGATGAAATGGGAGGTTTTGGGTCGGTTTTGGCTGCAGTGTGAACTGCAGAAACTGTTCCCACGCCGCAGCGCCATTGTCCGCGCCGCAGCGCCTCCCGCGCCGCAGCGTCAGCTTGAAGCTGTTGTTTCTGCGCCGCAGCGCCAGATTGTGGCTGTTGTTGCTGCGCCGCAGCGCCGGCCTCTGTGTGCAGTTTTTCTGCATTCTGCAACAAAATTGTTATGTACTAATTGTTTGATTTTGTTTAAACAAGCATGGAAGCATGATTAATACATATATATAAACCTAACGAGGCAATGTAAGCATGTTTTAGTATATTAGCATGCATGGTTAACAAAGTGACATGAAGTTTGGAAACGAACTTAAAGTTTCATAAACAATCATTAACATTATAAAGCATGAGTATATTCTGATTTTTGATACGCGGTAGAGCAGCTTAGAAATACATGAAATGAATGATGACTTGTGTAAACATGTTTCATAGTATAACGTGAGCATGCTAAACCTCGATTAGTAAACATTTCGAACGAAAATGGAAGTTTTATAAAACAAACTTTGACACGTGTGTGACATATTGAGGAACTGATTTTGCAAACATGTTTACATGACCTAGAACCACATGTAATACATGTTAACTTGCATATATAGATTTTTATAAGGTAACGTAAGCACGTGGATCGCGTTAAATGAACTTTACTAGTGAAAGTATAAGTTTTGAATGTAAATCTTAACATGTTATTGTAAGTTTCATATTCTGATATTTATGGACACATGTGATAGTACTCTTAGACTCATTCATGTGTCATGCATGTATATATATACCATGATTAGTTGCCATGATTCAAGTTTAGCGTAAACGAAGCATGTTTTCAAGATAATAACAATGCTAGCTACATATATGCTATACGAGTACTCATGAGCATGCCTAATACAAGTTAATATAACTACCTTAAGTGTTTTGAAAGCAAGCATGATAGGCTTTGTAAATTTCATGACCTTGAATGACCGCGAGTGTCGACCTAGAACCTATATCACATATGTTTGGAACAAGGGAAGGTTATACGAATATAAAAAGACTCTTTAACATGTATATATACTATGTGATATATGTGAATCCGATTTTGAAGGTTAACTTAGGGGAATGTCATAACTTGCTAAAATGAAATATATTTAGTATTGATTGTGGTCTTATGTGATATTAATAATATGGGAGTATGTTTGCTAATTGTGGTAGTCTCACATGATAGTAATGATGTATAAATATGATCAACTTGAGAAAAGAGGAAGTTAAGGATGGAAATTATACTCTATATGACTGTGTAGCTAGATAAAATGTGAAGTTTAATTATATGACTAATGAATATCATATATATACGTTACGATAGGAATTCGAAAGTGTTGGGTAGCTTTACGTGAGTAAACTACGCTAAAGGCAAGTATCCTAAACCCTTGCATTACTTTATTTAACGGATATCGTAAGCGAGTATCTAAACCTTATCTCTTTGGATACAAGTATTCTATCTTTGTATATTGCGAACTAGTTTCCTACTTAATCGTTTGAATTGAATTAGCATACTTGAACTCTTATTTCATTAAAGCTATTATTCATGTTGAACTTAGTATTGTTCTTAAATATTATGAAAGTGTCTATGCCATTTGATTCGGCTAGACTTATGTTATTGAAAAGCGACCCAAAACCAATTGATTGGTGCGGGATCTTGTATTTGACTGAGAAGAACAACCTTCTTTGAAGGGAATATATAATTATCGGAGAACCAACGTGCACACTTGAGTATGATTGATTGTTATGCATAACGAGGGTGCTTTAGGCTGATCACCTGTTGTACCTGTTTTTGTTGGTTTTTTAGTTTATTACTGTCAATTCTAGTAGAAGTTTATAGTCCTTAGTGACTGCTCAGTATTCAGTTATTTGAAATCTTGAATTGACTTATTATTGAATCATATTGATATTATTCTGTCCTTAGCGACTGTTATTGAGAACTGTTGATATTCTTGTTATCTTTGAACTATCAAATCTTGTTATACCCTTTCGAGAATTGAGAATCTTATTACTCACCCTTATTGTAAATTACTTGCTGGGTAATTTGTGCTCATTCTTGCTTTCCCTAAAATATTTCAGTTAAGGCAGAGCATGGTGAATCTTCGGGCGTTGATAAGGGCAAGGGCAAGGCTACCAACTAGCTTGTCTCTTTTATGTTTTTAAATATTTTAATGTTGTATTAAGATGATGTAGTAAGACTGGATTTGTTTATGTTTAAGCTTAAGTTAGGTTATGTAATAAGTCGTTAATTGATATTATTATGTAATCTATTAAGTACTGTAGGTTACGAGACTTAGGGGAATAATTATAATAAATTATTGTAAATTATTCTAGAATAGATTTTCCGCTGTGATTGTGTGATATTTAGTTATTATTATTGTGATGTATTTCCATGAGCACGTGATGAACCGAATTCGAGCGACCCCGTGACGGTCCTGGAATTTGGGGGCGTCACAAAATTGGAATCTCTTACCTTCATTATCTGATTCTACCTTAGGATTGCTTAGTTTAAGTTTAATTCCTTGCCTAGTTAACTTAGCTTTAATTCCAACTCTTTATCGCCCGTTTAAATAAGACCGAAATGATTATGTGCTAGTGCTTTGGCGACCTTTTATCCATTAATTCCTCGTGGGAACGATATCTTTACTTAGTCTTTATTACTCGTTGGCCGCGTATACTTGCGCGTTAATTGTGTCATCTAATCAGACCAAAAAGTTTTTGGCGCCGTTGCCGGGGAATTATTTGGATAACTGTTTGTCAACATTAGTTTAAATCAAATTAGTCTTACTTTAAACATTTTATTTTTATTTTTGTTTAATTCTCTTCTCATATTCTCTTTTCAGGTACAATGGACTTAAATTTCTATCCATGGGACTACACAAGGCAAGAGCAACCAAGGGAAGTAGGGAATGATGGCGGTGACCCAATTGCAACACTTTCAGCACAGCTAGAGGTTCTCTCGAGGAAGCTGGATACTGTCTCAGCTCAGCAGAATCGAGAGACGGCAGTGACCTATGACTATGGTGCTGGAAGCTACACGAGCCATCAGGAGCCTATCAGTTATGGGCAGGAGCAGTATGGGGGTGAGTACTCCTACAATGAGCCTTATCCCAATTATCAGCAGGATTGGGGGTATCATCTAGAGCCTTCATCAGATTATTATCAAGACCAATATTGGGATCCAAATCCCGTTTACGCCCCAGAATGCACATTCCAGACTCCAGTTTATGAGCCTTAACACAATTTTGAGGGTGACACAGAAAATGCAAGCTTGGAGGAAGGAGGTGACATATCACTGAAGGACATCTTGATTGAGCAACAGAAGTCAGTCAAGAATATCCAGAACTGGGCAGAGCAAATTAGTAGGGCCTTGATGATAGAGGATGAGCAAGGGGAAAACTATACTGTGAGCTATCAAGAACAATATGAGCCAAGTCCAATTTATGCACCTAAACCCACATACCAACCCCCGTGTTTACAAGGAGAGCAGTCTTCAATGGAATTCATGTATGCAAGCTCAGAAAACCAAGAGGAGTTGTTTGGGAGCCCAAAAGAATCGAGCCAAAATTTTCAATATCAGATGGCCCCAATCAACCATGCTTCTACTAGTGAGACTCAATACAGGGAGCCCGTAGCTGAAACAAAAAAGGAAGGATTGGACACTATATGGGGTAGCTCATTAGCATCAACAAAGGAGATCTTGGTCGAACAAGAGCAGTTAATTGAGGATCTTCAGACTTGGGTAGAGCAAATTAGCACAGCTTTAAGGAATGAGGAGGTGATTGAGCAAGTAAATGAAGCTCAAGATAGTCAAAGTCCAATGCCTCAGATGACTGAAGCCGTGAGTAATGATCCCCAAGATACTTGGTGCTATGAAATGGATGCAGAAACTGATAGAGAATCCGAAGTGCAATTGCAACTGGATGAGCCGAAGGCAATGGAAATAGAGGAGATAATTGGGGATATGGAGCAGTATGAACCAACAGTGATAATACCCCAAGAACCTCCTCCGCCGAAGTTTGAGAATCCAGTCAAGTTTGCACACCCTTTCCCCCTTGGAAGCCACATTATAGATACGGATCTCGATGACATGAGAGAATCTGTGAGCTTCAAGCCATGGTGGTCAGAAGAGAAGAGAATAAAAGAAGAGTCCGTTGTGTGGTCTATGCCTCCCTGCCCCGATCATTTCACATACACAACGGAACCCTTGCCTAGCTCCCCTACCATCAGGATGGGGAATTCTTACACACATCCAATGCTAGGTAGTTTAATTTCGAGTCCTCCTTTATTGGGAAGCCTCCAAAAGCATATAGCAATTCTAATGGATGGAGGGGTTCTCAAATATCGTCGGGGAGTCGGATAGCAGTGGTCAGACACAGTCGAGCTAGAGGACTATAAATCAAGCGCTAGATGGGAGGCACCCCATCATTTCTCTCTCTCTTTGTTTAATTCTCCATTACATACTTCCCATCATCCCTCTCTCTATCTCTTTGTTTAATTCTCCATTTACATGTTCTCTATCACATTTCCCTCCCCCTCGTTTAATTCTTATTAGTTAATGTTTAGTTTAAAATTTTGCATACTGTAGGAATTAGGAGTTCATTGCCTACATTTTTGAACTTAGGCATGAATGCGTATAATTTTTTGGGATTAAAAAGCTTATTGCATATTTTTGATGCACTTGCATTGTTTATACGCACTTAGAGAATTTTTGGGAATTTAAATACATATATCTTTCCAAGTTTAATATTCTCTTGATGTAAATATTAAGTATTAACTTTTGATGGTTTAATAGGGCTTAATAAGTCTTGTCTGCATATTTCAGGTTAAAAGCTGCTTAGGAGCAAAGTTCAAATGCCATAGCCTCTGTGCCTAGAAAAATTATGCAGAAAACAGGATCTGGCATGCCGCGCGGCCGTGCCAGGTAAGCCTGAGCTGGCGCACGGCCGCGCCTCTCACAGACTGAGCCTGACTTAAGGAAAATTCTGGCAGCTTTTAGGGGCACCAATTCATATCAATTATCAACAGCACCCAAGCCTCAGCCCCTCTCATCCCAAACCCTCAAGTTCCTTCATGCAATCCCCATCTCGTCCATCTCATGCAATCCCCCCCACTATAAGACTTAGTTTTGAAAACCTCCTACCTCCTCAATCCAAAGTACCAATTCTCATCCGCCTCATCCTCTCAACCTGATCAATTGGGATAGTGAGTGTGGAATATCTAGTAGAGCAAGATTGATATGGAGCTGGGTTGGTTCGTTGAGTATAGTGTTGAGCGGGGTTTATTTTGCCAGAGCAGAAAGAGAGACGGGGGAAACTTTTGAGAGGGCGCCACTTCATTCATGCAGCATCAGAAGCCGAGTAGGGGAGTTTCTTTCTTTTTACCTTTACCTTCAATGAGGACATTGAACATTTTAAGTTTGGGGGTATTGGTTTTGTTTTTGCATATAGTTAGTTCATTTAGTGCATGCAGTGTTAAAATTTGTCAAAATTTTAAAATAAAATTTTTGCATTCTGTTTTGCATTCTGTGTTAGGACATTTTGTATGAATCCAGTTTCAGTTGGTGAGTTATGTATGTGGCCTATGAAGAAACTGAAATCACTTGATTGTTGAACTGATTGGAGACTTAAGCTTGATTTCATTGTCATATATGTAAATTCTTACCTGTCAGATACTGTGTAGCCAGTGAGCACAATAGAGTAAACACCATGATATGCTAAGTTTAAATGTTTACATACTTGTCTTCTGGTGGAAAAACTATGTTTTAATAAAAGAGTTTCAGTTCGCATATAATAATAACTAGACTGTTAAAAGCTTAAGTTTGGGGGAGACAGGGGACATGCATGATATATGCGGGGAGATGGAGCGCAAGATGCACTCCCTTGTAGAAAAAGAAAAAGAAAAAGAAAACAAAAGAAAATGCATTGATAAAAAATAAAATAGAATAAACACTTCGGCTACGTCGAGTTCTGTGGCCTTTGATATTCGAGCAAGTAAGCCCTCGGGATGTCTCTGCACCCAGCGCCCTAAGGCCGTCTGGTCTGGGAGTCATTGGTCGAAAGCTCGCTACATGGATATCATTGAAAAGCCTAAGAGAACTAGACATTGCACAGTCGAATGTGTACACGGGAAAGTGCGAATACGCCCTCATGAGTAATAAAAGCTTAATGAACACGCCCCTGTTGACTCTTAACTTTAGTAATACATGGTCTTGGTTAGAACTTATATGATTTACTGCTTTTCTTAAGTTGAAGCTTGTTTTTCCCCTAAGAAGCATAGTATGTGATATATTTGTTCAAAGCATGTTTAATGGTTGCCAGGCACACAACGCACAATACATCAGTGCTGACAGTTTTAGATTTGCAGAATATGCCTTATGGTCTTGTTTTGGGTAGCTTATCTGTTCGACTATCTCGTGGTTTTCTGAGGCATTGCTTTGATAGTTCAATACTGGCTGGGAACTTGGATTCACATTCATGATAGTGTAGGTTGCATATATTGTAGCTACTGCATTGCATCTTTTGTTTAGTTTTGTTTTGGTTGCTTGAGGGCAAGCAACGCTTAAGTTTGGGGGTATTTGATAAGTGGCTTTTATGACCACTTATTCGGATAGTAACCATCTCATTATGTTGCTTAAACTCAAGTATCGTTGTGCGTTTTATGTGTTTTTGCTTTGTTTTATGATTTCCAGGTTTAGAAACTCTCTTGGTGCTTATTGAGCTTAAAAGGACAAACTGAGGTCAAAAGGAGCAAGAAAAGATTGATGGCATGACAATGGAAAGAAGGCAAACGACCAAATGGGAAGGAAATGCAATCCGGACATCGCTTGGGGGGTTTATGTTCATTTTATGTTCTTGGATTGGAGCTTAGTTCATATTGTAGAGCGTCTTCTAAGCTTTCCGGAACATCTTGAATCATCCCAATCGGAGTTCGGAGGCGAGAGTTATGCCCCGTATACCAATGGACGTCAAACTTCACGGTTTTGGGTCTTCATTGCACAGCTGTCACTTGGAGCTCAATTTCAGCCTTCATCCATCCATTATTTCTCAATGCTCAAAGAATGAAAGTTGTAGAGCTCTTCGATAGCTTCGATTTGACAGGTGGCACGCCTCGTAAATCCTCCCGGATCAAAAGTTATGGTCGTTTTACCAGAGGGCTCTGCAGCAGAAAAGTGTTGGCGCGGGCGCGCGGACTCTGAGGCATTTTTGGGCTCGGCCGCGCCAATCTTCATCTTTGCCAGACTTCACTTTTCAATTGCACGGGACTTGCCTTTTGATTGGGATATAAGGGGGCTCGTTTGGGGCAAGAAAGAGCATCAAATATTGGCCCTAAGCCCTAGCTCCTCTCTTTTCTTCCTTTACCTCTTGTTTAGTCTAGATTAGGAGTAGATTAGAGAGTAGATTAGTGTTAGATTAGGGTTTAGTTAGTTAGTTAGTTTCTAGGGTTAGATTAGGTTTGAAGATTGAAGCAAGTGGATTCCATTGGAGATTCAACAAGGAGCTTGAGCACTCAGATTTGCTATTTTCTATCTGTTGAATCTCTTTGCTTCCTATTTGCAATCTTATGATGTATATTCAACTTGTGGATGATATGTTTGAGTCATTTATGACTTAGACCTTATTTTGAGGTTCCAATAGAATCTAATGAGTAGTCTATGTTGATTTCTCTTCCATGTTGGTTCTTATTGATTGCTACGTGATTGTCTACTGCGATTTATGCTTTCATTGCTTAATTGAGTCATGACCAATTACTGTGATAACCTATGCGGACTTGAAAGACGAAGTGTAGGTTTAGATCTAATCGTAGCGGCGAGCGATTGTACGTTCACATGACGTTGGACGTATGATTTGTGCTTAGGATAGACATATACCGAAGCGCCGCTCGTAGTCAATAGAGAACTTGACCTTAAACCCTAATTATTTGTAAATCACATAGACATATAGTGGTTTAGGTAATGTGGGTGTTCACGTGCGTTCTATCATCTGTGGATTGCACGTGATATAGATTAGGAGCATCGAAAGATGGCCTTCTCTCACTTTTGTGTTCTCGGCTAGCAACTGTAACTATTAATTTGACCTATTTGGAAGTATGTTGACTTAGACGAATCATTAGGGGAAATGAAATCTCTTATCTTCATTATCTGATTCTACCTTAGGATTGCTTAGTTTAAGTTTAATTCCTTGCCTAGTTAACTTAGCTTTAATTCCAACTCTTTATCGCCCGTTTAAATAAGACCGAAATGATTATGTGCTAGTGCTTTGGCGACCTTTTATCCATTAATTCCTCGTAGGAACGATATCTTTACTTACTCTTTATTACTCGTTGGCCGCGTATACTTGCGCGTTAATTGTGTCATCTAATCGGACCAACAGATTTGTCAATGCAAAAACTTCCTTGAAAGAATTTGTGGACCAATATGATAATGCATTAAGGAGTAAAGTGGAAAAAGAAATAGCGGCAGACTCTCATTCTTTGACTTCACTTGTACGTTGTGTTACACATCATGCCATTAAAAAACAATTCCAAGAGGTTTATACCAATTCCAAGTTTATAAAGTTTCAAACAGAAGTGGCAAATGGAGGAATGTATTGCGATACAAGGTTTGTCGAATCTCATGATAAAATATTTCATTACGAAATGAAACAAATTTGTTACTTTAGGGAAAAAAAAGATCGCCTAAAAATTGTGAACTTCAATGTTTGCTTCATTGAAAGGGAAAATGAATCTGAATTTGATGTGAAGTGTAACTGTAAATTGTTCGAATTTTGAGGAATTTTATGTAAGCATATAGTTAAGATACTTCATTTTGAAAGGTTTATATTTACCGTTCCAACAAAATACATTTTAAGGAGGTGGAGAAAGGGCATAAAACGACGTCATACTAAAGCTAAAGTCACTTATAATGTTTGGAAAGATACGGAACCGGGACAGAGATATGACAAGGTGTGCAATAATTTTTTCAACGTTGCGGACATTGCATGTGACACTCAAAAAAGATTTGACCAACTTGTAGATCGGCTTCTTAAACTGAAGGTGGAATGGAATACGGAGGATGAAGTTTGTGAAAAAAGTCAACCTACTCAAAAGTTAAATGTGAGTGAATTTAAAAATAACAGCCCAAATGAAAACCAGATATTACTTTCACCAAAAAAGAATCGATGCAAGAAGAAAGGTAGGTAAGATGGAACAGGTTTCGAAGAAATTCAAACTGAAGGGACAAAAAAAAAGGTAGAAATAAGTCGGAATCAAGAAACACAGAGAATATAAATAAGGTGGCCCCAAACATTCGTGTTGTTAAATTTGCAAACATCTAATTCTGATCATCTGTTTTCATCTTTAGTAATTTCTCTCAATAGGCACTAAATATTTACCAAATAGACACAATATACATCAGCCTAAGAGAAGCTATTAGAACAGACTAAATTAATGAACACAATAATTGAATTTAATTTTATAAACACTATAATCAAGATTTACATGTTTACAAAGGGCATACCCCAGGTAACTAAAAAAATGATGATACAATAGCTTAATAGCTCAAGCAACTATAAATAAGATAATATTTTAGTTTTTCTATGTAGCTTCATTGCACCGTGTGACACTGTCAGACATAAGCTCCCCTGTTGTCCCTGCCAAGGCCTAAAATTCATGCAAGTATCTGGTCACATAAAGAATAATTACCCTTACTAGAGTTTTTATAGGACTAGCTCCAGTACTCCCAGTCCTAGTCTCTGCAATAATAACATCATATTCATTATGAGAAACATAGATAAACAGCATACATATAGTAACAATAGAAGTATTTGGATAGTTAGAAATTTTTACAAGACCACGTCAATATAATTAATTGTACTGTAAACTACAAAGGTTCAGCTGATGACATAGACTTGTCATAGACCATAGACTTTACATGTTTAAGATTCTCTTTCATATTTATAAGCACATACACACGCATGCAGGTGTGATGTGTTTATCATATACATAATGTTAATTTTATACACCAGAAGACTAGTCCAATTGGGTAAAAGATAAGACCATATTTATCTTCCTAAGGATTTCCCTGATGCAACTTCGGATACCCTTATATATTCTTTCCTGGTCTCGTTCTGTTAAGAATAAATGTAACTCTGTTGTTCCAGTGGCTTTCTTAATCAGATCTTTATAGTTCACTACTCCTAAACTATCCGGCAAAGTAATGTACTTTTAAAGTAGACCTTTATAACTAGAACTTTGTTGTCTTTACAACAATTTAATATTAACTTACTTTGTCAATTAAGCAAAACTTTCCAATGTTTTCCCCAGAAAATGACAATTTCGATAAATTTAGCATATTTCTGATTGACAATTCCAACTGATAAATTCATCAGATAAATGCTCGAAGCAATAATATAATCACATCAAAGAAAAGAAAAGAAGAAAAAAAATTGTTTAGTTACCAATGAGATTGCAACTGTATTAGTATCTTATCCAAGCAAAAGGTTGAACATTCATTTTTATCAGATTCAGAACCAGTGTGTTCAAGTATATAGAAATCCTCAAAGTCGTCGCCTAACTCTTGCAAGGATCTAGCTAAAACTTCATCCAGAGCTACTTGCGAGTTAGTATTTCCACCACGTGAAGATTCACCCTTTTGCCCCGACAACTGACTCTAGTCACTGCTATAACCATGATTAGAGGGTCTATCCCTGTTCCTGCCATTTTCCCAAATCGATAGAAAAACACTTTCTTGCAAGATGACAAGGGAATTACAATTGGGGGATTTCTCCATTCAAATAATGGTCATGCAAATCCATGTTCCTCATCATAAATGTTTCAGATAGAACAACAAAAGAAGCTCTTTTTATCTAGTCTGGAAGAACCTCTTCTCACTGTCCACTAAGATATTATATACCTATCATTAACAAGGGGTTAAGTAAAATCAAGCAGGCAAAAAGTTTTAAAGAAGCATAAAGTCATCGACCATGAAACAGATACAACAAATGAAGCATTTTTAACAATTAATTTTTGGGCTTGTTTATCCTTTTCCCCAGACACTTGAAAGTTGAGAAGTCTTAAATTAACTAATGCATATATTACTGTCAACGAGAGCTATAAATATACTAGTGTAGAAACCACAATAATGGATCACTCATAATCAGATAAACCATTCTTTTTTTATTTTTCTGAAGAAAAAAATTGTAAATTTAGTTAATTAGCCTCTCAAAAGAGCATTTTGATGTATGTAGTAGCTAATTGCATAAATCCCACTTATTATGTAGGATTGAATTATTGTATAAGAGAGAATATGAAAACCAAGAACAAACCTTGTAATACAAATATAAAAGTTGTGTATTATATACAGAGAAAACTAGATTGAGATGTCAACTGTTTCTATCCTCTCTCCCTACTACTACGTCTTTTTTGTATCTCTTGTGATTATCATCAATTAAGTACAACTAGAAATAAAGATAAAGGGAACACAACGGCGCCAATGCATAAATAAGATTTTCACCTTATCGAATTGCGACTAGGAAGCAGGCCAGAAAATTTTCCATTGACCATTGGGAATTTGTTTGACATTGTATTATAATAGAACATAATGAAGATTGCAAATTGGGGTATATTCACCAGATTAACAAATCAGGAAGCAACATAGAAAGCTATTCACCCATTCATTATTTAACTCCATTTTTGTTGACAATTAGGTCTTATCATGTAGGGAGGAACAAAATTGATGCAGATAGTGAAATTCAATATACCCATTAAACCACGAGTGGTCTTCTGGAGATGATCAAAGATTAGGAAAATTATTTTATTTTTCAGTAAAAAGAAAATAATAGAGGATGACATTTATAAGAAGATTCGATAATAACAAGAATTAAAAATCAGAAACTTTCAAAGAAATTACAAATAAGAATAACAATGGGTTTTTCTTCAAATAAAATTAATCTGCTAAATTCATGATGATGATGAGTACCTTGGGTAAAGGGATGAGAAAGACTCTCTCTATGTCTCTCTGTGTGTATGTGTTGTGTGTTTCCTTCACTCTCAAATGACAGACAGGAGGCAAGTGCGGTGAAAAAAAGGTAGCAAAGGAGAAGAAAGGGAGAGTTCCGTGTGAATCGAGTATTTGATCGGAGGAGTTATCGGAGAATCACGAGTTTGTAGGAGATGGAGGGTAAAGTCATAAAAAAAAGAAGCCAAAACGACTTTACTCCCTGTGTATCGGGAAGCAGGGAGTATTTCAGATGTACCTAAAGATTTATTCTTTTAGAATATACTAACTACTCTAGAATATACTAACTTATTCTTTCTTTCCCAAGTTACCCCTGGCCGAAAAACAGGCGTGATCTCTAACACAGAAATTACGAAACAGTTCTATATTCCAGGAAGAAATTGATCATGGAAAAAAACTACTATAACATTAGAGAGCATTTGAGATGGGTTGATTATTTCCTTTCTCCCTCACATGACAAATCTATCCATTACCACCATGAATATGCAGTGCAACCCATGCAAGCATAGCATTATAAATAATGACAACTTGTTGATAGATATTAATGAAATTAAATAATATATAACTATACCTCGGCAAAGTTCCTCTGGTCTGAAGCAAGACGTTTGGTAGACAACTCCTTCAAAGTTCGGAAGAGAATCAAAAAAATCATGTGCGAAGTAAGAATATCCGCTGACTGAAGTTGCTGTGCTAAAGTAGAAAATAGCTCTGGCCTGAATAAGTGATCAAGTGAGTGCCGATAAATAGAGCTAAATTAGCTAAAAAGGTACATTAAAAGAAACATTGCAACTCAAAAACCATAACATGCCAAATGTATAGCAATAAGATACAATAGTTGCAAGGGGGGATCAAATGTTTATAATAATGCTCAAGCAGGATAGCTAAGTACGAATATATTGTCACAAGGTAGCTCCATCAGTTAACAAGAATAGCAAAATACACATTTTGAGAATGGCAGCAAATATATAGAGCTTTTCTTGATATTTTCTACTTAAGCTCAGCAAAAGCCTCGTTTGGTTCCTCTCGTTCTCTGACTTACTGATCAAGCAAATTTAAGACTATTTTAAGGATCAACAATATTGACAATCATAAAGCTGAGCAACAAATTAGATGGTCAACAAGAGAAGTTTTTGTAACTAACGTAACAATGGGACTACAGACTACTATGAATGGACCAACCAGTCAAGATATTAACAGTTACTCGGAGAATACAGTAAAATGTTCAAATTGCTATGATAATTGCACAAAGACTGTGTTTGCTTGCAAGATTGAGAGGACTAAACACATTAGTTACTTTAATTGTTTGAGAGTGTGTTTGGGGGACTGATGGGTGGTAATTGCTCCCAGAACCACTTTATTGCCTATTACTCAGAAGTCGTGACTAAGTATTCAATGGTTGGTCCACCTGGATTAAACTAAAAGTGACATCAAAGAAACCCCAAAAGAAATAAAAATGAAATTGTCCCTCTCTGCAAGACTGCAAGCGTTTGCACTCAAGTAAAAGAAGACGCAATTTAATTTCCATTAGGCCAGGGTTCTGTTTCAATACATGACAGATAATGGGTTTCCACCAGGTCAAAATATCTTTGTCAAAGAGTTCATAATCAAACCACATGGTTCTATTTAGACATAGTTGTTAGCATTTTATGCACGTGATCAAGGAGAGGAACCATATGATGAGTTCACCATGAGAAAAAACATACTTAGAAAAGCTACTATTTGCTCAAAATTGACGGTTAACAACCCAGGATGCATATTCAAACGCGACAGCAGACAAGTGCTTGACAATGGTAGCATATTGAGAAATGAGTTTTTTGATTTTCTAGCATATTGAGATGTGAGTTTTTTTATTTTCTTTCTGGACAGAGGGAGAATAAAATTCAGTTAAAGAGAGATAAATTTGACGTATACTATGTTCAATGACACTTGCATATAAAGTTAGGAACACGGGTGTCATGTAAAAGGGTGAAAAGCATACCATTCTTTGGTATAGTCAATTCGAGCAATTTTCGAGATGAGCACAGCCAATGTAAGAGCAATCTGCATTGTATCAAAAATATAATTTGAAGGAAACAGAGAAAGAAAAAGATCACAAAGTAACTTTAATAGTGTAAGTGATTAATCACAAGTATAACCATAAATTAATCTTTTTGAGAATATAATATGTTTCATTACATAACCTAAAACAAAGGTAAATTGACGACACTATCAAGTATCAACCATATTTAATCCAAGGACGCGACAAAATATCAGATGTTTTTGCTTTAATTCTTAAAGTTCAATATTCAAAACATGCAAAAACAGTCGTGCCTGTCAAACTAGCACATGATAACTAGAACATATAATTAATTCGCTGAACAAAATTAAAATTACCTGATAATTTTCTTCTCTCAAGTGTGACGGCAATTTGTTTCTTAAATGTATCTTCTCCTCGTTGCTAATTCCACTGCAGTCAATGTAGTAGTAAATTTCAGTTTGTAACCCACATAAACCCCTCTAGCTCTTAAAAGATAGAGAGAGATACACCATGGTTAACAAAAATGTCACTAACATTTGATCAAAACAAATGTTAGTGACATATTTAAACAAATCAATAAACCTTGCTGAATATAAAAGTAGCAAAGGTTAGGAAACTTTCCTTGTGCGTTCGTTTACAAACTTATAATTCACAACCTTCAAATATCCTACATATATCATTAAGATTACAATACCAATTAGTCACACTAAAACTATCCTTACCGGTTTAGTTCCCATTGTAGTGAAGTTTATTACCTTAACTCAAGATCTGAATATCCTATTTTCTCATACATCATGAATCTGAATTCTCTATTAGGATATAATACAAGACATATCGTTTAAACGACCTCTCCATTTCTTACAAACACCGAATTAAAGACTTTTCATAACTTCTTGGTTCATAACTTATATTATCAACTTTGTGATTACAAACTGATATTAAGTCTTATTACATGTTTTAGGTTTTACTACAATCATTAGAATAGGTTAGGTTCACATTTCTTGGACTGTACACTTAACAGTTCATTACTGTATCTGTTCTGCATCAGGTGCGACCGTGCCACTTTTGTACTAGGCACCAGCGCGGCCGTGCCCAGATAAGCCTAAATTCTAGCGCGGCGGCGCTGTGGCACAAAGTTGGACTCTGCAATTCGCGAAGAACACCCTGCTTCCAACCCAAACTCATATCTTTTTCATCTAAACACCAAGTTAGTTACTTTTTTAATCTATAAACTCATTAAACACAAAAGAACACATTCACAAAGAGATTTCCACCTCTAAGAAATTTTTAACAACCAAATTAAGGACTTAAATTTCATTTTCATGCTCTATTTTGACATTTAGACATATTACACGAAATCATACACCACAGATTCGATTTACAACCGTTTTGATTCATTCAAGTTGCATTATTTTAGTATTTCAGAGTATTATAACAATCAGCCATCAATTTACAACTTAAAGCTTAAGATTACACCCAATTTTACCTCTTAACAGGCCATATTATATGTAATAAACCAAAAGTCTAATTTTTTTTCCATCTTTTACACAATTTAGATTCGATTGTTTGATTTCAGATATGAACAACACTAGCAATTCATTACATAACAACATACATAGATTCTTCACCAATTCCTAAGATCAAATAACCATAATAATTTCTAACAGTGAACTTAAGGAACAAAGATTAGGAACTTTAGAATTTCTTTATACCACTTGAACCCTCCTTAGCTTTAATCAAATGATGAAGAAGGTTTGTTCTCCTTGATTCTCCAAGGCTTCCTCTCAAAACCACAGAGAAACTCTCTCTCTCTCTCTCTCTCAATTTCTCTCTACTGAGCTCTGTGTTTTTCTATTGCCAAATAAATTGAAGAATTAGACTTATGAAAATTTACGTAACTTCATTTGGCTACTAACCATTACTGAAAGAATAAGGGTCTCAGCAATTATAAATATGGAGTCTCTAAGCCTTGTTTGGCAAGAACATCATTTAACTCCCTTTTTATTTATTTTCATTTTATTTGATTATTTTCCTTATTATATGATACACATGTCACACTTAGTTAATATAGTTATAATTTTATTTAACCATATTCTTCCCAAAATACTTATAACTACACTTCCAAATTATTTATCCATTAAACCAATTTTGATATTTTAAATTGGATTAAATTAGGTTTATTAAGAAATTAAATTTAACCCAATTATTAGCCCTCTAAATTAATTATTTAATTAAATTAGAATATTTCCATCACATTAGCGTAATAAAATACGCATCAACTATAAAATCATCTCACATATACTAAATCAACCTAATCACACTTAAATAAATTATTTCTTAAATAATTTTCATCAAATATTTATTTTATTTAATAAATATTCCCTCTAAAATAGTTATTTAATTTGATAAATATTTTTAATTATTTACAAAAATTACATTCGTTACAGTGACGGGAAAAAAGGTTGATGTGGGAAGAAAGTGGTTGGAAAGTACTAGAAAATAAGAGATTGGTTGTTGTCAAGAGGTTAGGCGCGGTAGCACCGTTGGCATGCAGAAAGATGGCGCAACAGCGCCTGTCTGCACAATTGAAAGGAGGCTCTCTGGCCTTGGGGCGCGACATAACCGTTTGAAGGGTCGACTGAGTGGCTTTTGGATTTTTTCAGCTTTTAACTCAATTCAATTTGATTGGAATATGGATTGTAATTTCTTAATGGTTTCAGACTTTAATTAGGGACTAGAAATAGATTATTTTAGACCAATAGAATAGAATCTTGCAACCTTTTGGCTAACCCTAAACTAAAGAAGGATCGTGATGGCTTGAAGCAAGGTGGTGATCACGAAGAAAGAGCAACGTAGAAGATTATAGGATTGCGTCAAAACAATTTTATTCTCTCTTCTCTTAATCTTTTATCTTGTAATTTCTGGATGATGATTATTTATTCAGTTATGAACTAATTTTTTTTTAAAGATTGCAATGGAACTTGAAGTGTAATTTCAGTTAATATGCTTCTATGTTAGTTATTGTTGGTTATGCATGGATTGTCTATTATATCTTGCACTTTGATTTTTTAATTTCCTGGCCAGTAATTAGCATGGTAATTTATATGCAATTGAGAGATGAATTATAGATTTAGACCTGAATATAATAGTATATGATTGTGATTTCTGCTGAAGTTGGGATTCATGATTTGTGTATAGGATAGAGATATACTTATATGTCATATGTAATCTAAAAAGAACTTGAACTTGAAATCCTTTTTAATTGTAATTCACATAAAGATATAGTGAATTAGTTAACTAGTGTGTTCTTCCTAATTCTATCTTTTGTGGATTTAGGCAGATTTGTTTATAAGTCATCGAGAGGTGTTTATAAATACTGATGAGTTCTTGGTTAACAATCCAGAAAATTGTAATCTTAAGCCTTTAACATTTGAATTTAATTTTTGGTGGTTAGTAGTTAGTTAAATTAGTTTACTTTATTTCAAAAATTCCCAAATTAAGACATTTGTTTAATTAAATTGATTTGATATAAAATTGGTAGTTGATAGAATAAATCACAACTCTCCGTGGGAACGATACATTGCTTGCACTATATTGCATATTTGAACATGTATACTTACGTGTATTTGTTAGTACGAAATTAGGCAAACAATGAGATAATTTGTATTTGTAATATGTATTTTGACGACTCAAATTGGGTGGTATAGACCCGAATTTGGGGACGTCACATTTGTAGTATGTATTCCGATATCTAAAATTGGGTGGCATAGATCTGAATTTTCACACTCTCATTGTACAATATTAAATGAAACTTCACTCTGAAACCCCTTTTACAAGATATGAATTTTTAGAATAAAAGAGATTACAATTGAACTCTATTTGAGTAATAAAGCCTTGAAAACTTTCAGCCCAATTTTAAATTTGAATTAATATAAAACCACTACAAAGTAACTTTGTCATCATTAAAACTAAAAACATATAAACCAACAATCTCTATCACTAGAACATGCAATAAGTAGGATACTTCAATGCCAAGGAAAGAGGTCGAGCTAATTAGCACAAACATAAGCAAGCAGATTTTTATTAAGATTCATAGCTTTGACAAAACATCAAATGGAAAATATATACTTTGTCCTAGATCAATATCATAAATAACTGTGGCATATTATAGTGACTTCATTTAAAATTGAATAAATTATCATTATTATTATTATAAATATTCCCTCAAATATGTGTTTTTTAAAGTTTGTCCGATATATAGTTTCTAAAGTTTACTCGTGCTTTGCACGAATTATTAAGCTTGTTTACATTTATAGTGAGAAAACATTGCATAACATGCATAATTTATTTATTTATTTATTATGATAACAAAAGAGTATTTTATAAGTTTATAATTTTAAAGAAAACAAAACTTTATTGACTATGTAATAGTTAGCAAAAATAGACAACAATGTAAAACAAAAAAAATTGATCCGTATAGGCAGTCTACAGATACTGATCATAACAAGTGATGCATACCAATTCAATGGATTCTTCCTCTTGCTAATGACATAAGGAAGTTTCCTTTCAAAAAGAAGAGATGATTTGGAGACCAAACACTAAAAAGGATCATATATAATGAAAGATAACAAATGAAAAATAATGATACTTGAGGCCCCATAACAAGAGCCCAAAGCAAATTACAAAATAAAATAAAATCTTGTCCACAAACTGGTCAAACATTCCGACTAGAAAATCAGCTAAACAAAAATGTCATAATCCAAAAAGTCTTTTGTTCTTGCCATTCAAGTTTCTCCCCACTTTCCTATTGACTTCTTGGCCTGCAAGTCTTCCCATTTGACTAGATACATGAATCAAACTTAGATGATTCAGAACCGCAAATATCTGCCAGCTTCTGTGATATATATAATATGACAGTCAGTTTAGTTAATAAATAAGGATCACACAAATACAAATACACTATGGAAAATCAAGGATTACAAAAACGCCCTCATGTGGTGCTCGTCCCAGCTCCACTCCAAGGACATATTAGTCCGATGCTCGAATTGGGAGCTGTTCTTCATTCAAAGGGCTTTTCCATCATTATAGCCCACACCATTTTCAACTCTCCCAATCCTTCCACCCATCCTGAATTCATCTTCCTACCTATAACCGACAACCTATCTAACCCCGATACCTCCCCTGGAAATCTTTTAGCTCTTTTTAAGACTATTAACAACAACTGTGAAGAACCACTACGAGAAAGCTTGGCTCAAATGATGAATCAACAAGAGCCACATGATCAAGTTGTATGCATCATTTACGACCAGATCATGTACTTTTCGGAAGCTGTGGCTAGTCATCTAAAGCTTCCATGCATGAATTTTCGTACAACTGGTGCATCATTTGCTTTAGCTTACCAGGAAATTCCTCGGCTCGTAGCAGAAGGTTACATTCCTCGACAAAGTATGTGTTCTAAACTCATATATGAAAATATTGACTAAAATGCAAAAATATACTCTATGTTTGTGTCCGTGTTATGTTTTGGACCTTGAGTTTGACTAATTAACAAATTTCTCCGTCACAGTACAATTGTTAGTTCAAAATTATAATTTTTAAGGCATGATTAGCAGTCGAAAACTGACCCAAAAGACATAGTTTGGCAATATTAATTATATTACGAGATAGCGATTTCATTATATTGTAACGTTTGGTACCATATATCTACATAATGATAAATTCATGGTATAATTCTACATTTTGGTAGAAAGTATTTGAAGAGATAAAATGCAAAATTAAATTTATGTAAAAAGCTAACCTACTTCATTGAAATTTAGCATAATAGCTCTGTTTTGACTGTATTACAGATTCCAAGTTGCCGGACCTGGTGCCTGGGCTTTCCCCCCTAAGATTTACGGATATGCCAACTTCTAATATACTAGGAAGTTTAGATGTTCAAATAGAAAGTTCAAAGCTTGTAAGCAATACAAGAAACTGTTCGGCCATCATCTGGAACACTATCGACCATCTTGAGCAAACAGCTTTGGCTCAGTTCCTACAACAACATCCAGTTCAGTTATTCGCAGTAGGCCCTTTACATATAATGGCTCCACCCTCTTCTACTAGCTTATTAGAAGAGGACACTAGTTGTATTTCATGGCTCGACAAGCAAGCTCCCCGCTCGGTTATTTATGTGAGTATAGGGAGTTTAGCATTTATGGAAGAGAAAGAACTAACCGAGATGGCTTGGGGGCTGGCCAGTAGTGGCATGCCATTCTTATGGGTGGTTAAAAATGACTCGGCATGTGACTCGGAATGGAAGTCGTTGCCAAAAGGTTTTAAAGAAACAATTGGAGAAAGAGGCTGTATAGTTAAATGGGCACCGCAAAGAAAAGTTCTGGCGCATGATGCAGTGGGAGGGTTTTGGAGCCACTGTGGTTGGAACTCGACGTTAGAAAGTTTAAGTGAAGGGGTTCCAATCATATGTTGGCCTTTTGGCGGGGACCAAAAGATAAACGCGAGGTACCTGAGTCATGTGTGGAAAGTAGGACAGCAATTCGAGCATGAATTGGAAAGAAATGCAATCAAGCAAGCTATAAGAAGACTTATGGACGACAAAGAAGGAGAGAACACTAGACAGAACGCGATGGACATGATGGAAAAGATAAGGCTCAGTGTAAATAAAGGGGGTTCTTCGTATAACTCGTTGAATGATTTAGCAGAGCTCATCTTGTCATTCCAATTGTCAAAATGATGGCAACACATTCAGCTTCAAGGTTTCTATAAAGATTTGAATATCAAGAATCAATCTTTTCACTTAGCAAAAAAAAAAAAAAAAAAAGAATCAATCTTTTCGCAGTTCACACATCAAGTTCTCATATTAAGAGGACCTTCATTAATCATGTCAAAAATGTTTACTTGTGTAGATCTCTGATTCCTTTGCAAAATTATGTTATACCACTTCTGTCTTATACATGGTCTACATAATTTCACTCTTCACAACTCCCTTACAATTCCAAGCGCCCCCCCCCCTCCCCCCCCTTCCATTTCTCTTTTCCGGCGACCTCCTTTTTCTATTTTCGGCCTACTTTCACCCTTCACTATCTGTTTCTCCCTCTCTGTGTGTTTGTATAGTTTTGTGGGTGTAGATGATGATGGATTGTGCTACGAGTAGGTGTTCGCAAACTTCTCATATCACAGAGATCATTGAGTTCCATTGAATGTTAATTTCAACTTATGATGGTGTAAATTGCAATAGTTGATGTATATTTAGCCTTGATTTGAAGTTACGTGCGGTAAAGATTGTCTGGCGATAGCTTGAAAGGGGCAAATTCCAAGTAGTTGGACTTCACATGGCGAGAGTGGACCAAACGGGCGCGTAAAGGAGATGAGAGAAAATCTGTAGAAGCTTCTAAGTTGCGGCGCTCGACTATTAGAGCCGTGTTGCTATCCCTGTTATTTCTTCGGAGCCGCGGTGCTAGAAAGGCAGAGCCGCAACGCTATAGTGTTCTTTGCAGGCGCGCGTATGACCATCTGGGAGCTAATTTGGCTGATTACGTTCCTGATTTTTGTTGGAAAAAGTACGCCTAAAATAATCTCAATCCCAGGAATTACTTTTCCGTCTTTGTGCAATTAAATAGGAAATCAACAAAATCAATTATGAGAACAAAAATAACAAATAACCATCCACTAATGTGGAAAACTCTTAAAGAAAAAAATCACAGGCCAAACTCCGAATCTTCACTATATCACTAATAATGGGCTTACAATAATTCTCCTAAGTTTTATGCCTTAAAACTTGAGGTTACGCAATAAATCAAGAGAATACAAATTTACTTTTAATTAGGTTGAGAAACCTAATTAACTTTACAACCCAAAAACACTCCAAACAATAAAGTCTTCAAGTTTTCTATTGAATGGAGATGGTGCCGGATACTCACGAACAACAAACTGTAATTCTCTCTCTTTATTCTTTTGATACTTTCTTGCTACCAAGCTTCTCTCATGTATAAAATAAGACTCCCCCATAGCCTTATTTATAATACTCTTTCTAATCCATTCCTATTATGGATTAGAAATAATTTATTCTCCTAATCAAATTAGGGATCACATCTCCTTATCAAATCATTTTTCAACTTGGGTTCCTTTCATGAAATCTCCAATTCCAATATTGCTTCCATTAACCCAATTTCTAATTGAATTAATATCAAGTAAACCCACTTACTTGCTCACAAAGAAAATCAATTCTTTTCTATCTTGGATTCTATCTCATGGGTGAGGACCCACACCCAACAATCTCCCCCTCCGAACCCATGAGAGGAGGGATCACCAACCACAACTCCTTACTCGGAGTTAATTCCAACGAATTCTTTGCTCAACTCAAGCTTCTTGGAATTTTCAACTATCTTCATGACCGACTTTGTCTCATCGGCATGGTTCTTCTCGATGGGAGGATCTAACTCAAACTTAACAGATTTTTGCTTGCCAAATTCATTCACAACCGCTTTGTACCCTGATTGCGAGCTATCACTTTTCTTCTTCACTTTTGGTACACATTTAAAGCGAAGAGCTTTCCTCTCGAGCTCGTGGTTCTCATGCAAGGCTTTTCTCCCATCTCGCACGGTTTTGTACCACACCTTTTTCCGCTTAACTCCCCCATCTTCAACACCTCTCACATGCGCCCGCATCGTGTAAAAAGTATCTACTTTCTTATCTCTAGTCACCACTAGAGACCCTTTAGTGAGCTTCCACTGACCTTCACCAAAGTAACTTTTATAACCATTCTCATCAAGCTTGCTAGTAGAGATCAAATTAAGACGTATGTCCGGAACATGTCTGACTTCTTTCAGCATCAACCTGCAACCACTGTTTGTTTTCAAACAAATATCTCCAATGCCTATAATCTTGGATGTACTTCCGTTTCCCATCTGCACATAGCCAAAATCGCCACTAATGTAGGATGTGAAGATTTCACCACGAGAAATAGCATGGAACGAAGCACCCGAATCAATAATCCAATCATTAACATGGCACTTGGGTTTATCATCACAAACAATGGCTACATCAACATCGGATAGATACACAATTGAATCTTTATCCTCATCATTTTTCTTAGACCGCTTCTTCTTCAAAAATCTGCACTCTCGCCTTATGTGACCCGGTTTCTGACAATAAAAACAAATTATCTCTTTTCGATCTCTCGACCTTCCCCTGAATTTGTCATCTTCAGGTGAGCTTTCCTCTCTGTTTCTGCCCCTACTCTGCGTGACAAAAACTTGTGACTCAGCACTAGTTACTACGGTATCTCTTCGCCTCTGTTCCTCGTTGAACAAACTATCCTTGACTGTATTCATAGTCAGCGTACCATTGGGAGTGGAGTTACTCAGTGATACTACCAGCGTCTCCCAGCTATCAGGCAAAGAGCTCAACAATAACAAAGCCTGCATCTCATCGTCAATGACCATCTTCATCGTACTCAACTGATTTATCAAACTCTGAAAATCACTTATGTAAGACCCCAACTTTTATAAATAAAAATTTAATTTCCTCTATATATTATTTTGATATAGTAAGGTGTTGATTTGATAAATGTGGTAAGTTATGGATGGAATGTGCAAATTTTACAAAGTAAGCAAGTGGTCATAATATATTCGTTGTGTCGGGGAATATTCTTTTGTCGGAGAATATTCGTACGACGGCGCAGCCATTGGTGGACCCCACAACAGAATAATTGTCGGATATAGAAAGCGACAGAAATAACATTTTCACGGCAAAACTTTTACCGTTAAACTGTTAAAATACCCGGTGATAAAAATACAGTAATACGCATTGTTGCAAAGTAGCACACGGTATTGCACAATATCTTTGATTATTGATGCTTACGTAAGAAGTCACTCAGTATTTAATAATTGTTACAGTATTTACTGTTTAATATTTTATATTATTGACTCAATAATTGCTGCATTGATATTTTATTGACTCAATAATTGCTACGTTGCTATTTTTTTTATGATTCAATAATGGCTACAGTTGATATTTTGTAGTATTGATTCAATAATTGTCGTTGCACAGTATTTCACGTTATCAACTCAATAATTCATATTATTTGAATAATATTATTAGATAGCATTATTGACAATGTCTAAGGAAGTTCTGTCTAGGAGGGGTTATTTAATTGCGCGCCAGTAAGGAGAAGTCCTTATCGGAAGGCCCCCTCTTTCCTGGGAACGACCTGGTTGTCATTATTGTGATTCTGTAATATTAATTTATATAATAATTGATGAATGGTTGATAAAAATATTTTCATTGTGTTGGAAATATTAATGTTAGTAGAAATCGACATTTATTTCGATAATAGTTAATTTTCGGATGTTAAATTGACCTAACGGAGAATTAATCAGATAAATGAGCAATTAATGGGTGGTTAACATGTGGGACCCACTTATTGGTGGATAATAAATAGTTGGTGGGTAGTTGCAGGGGTGGAGGTGCAAGATTTATAAACTTGAGGGACTAAATTAAAAATTTAGGCAAAGATGGAGGTACTAAAGTGTAATTGTCCAACCTTTTTCTAGCCTATAAATAGCAAGCTAATTTCATTCATTTCTCACCATTCTTGAAGAACAAAGTTATTATAGTGAGAAAAATTATAGAGAGAAAAAGAAGAAGAGTATTCTGCTACTACACTACTCTAGTATCCAATCTTCTACTGAGGTAAGGGGTATTATTTCTTTTATATTCATAAAGAATGCTATTTTCTTTCAATACTCGTAAGGGTTGTTACTCTATTCTTTATTGATCTGTGGGAGTAACCTGTCTACGCGGATTACCGCATGCATGGTGAATAACCCTTTGTATTCATTCTTTATTGATCTGTGGGAGTAACCTGTCTACGCGGATTACCGCATGCCTGGTGAAAACCTTTTGTATTCATTCAATTCCTTAATAATCTGTGGGAATAATCTGTTTACGCGGATTACCGCATGCGTGGTGAATCACCCTTCGTATTCATTTATATTAAATTGTGGAAATGATCTGTCTACGCGGATTACCGCATGACGGGTGAAAATCCAATTACAGTTTCGTATATTCATTCATACTCGTATGAAATATTATTTCACTGAAATATTGGTCTGAACTTGTTATGAAATTTTTATTTTTTTTATGACAAGTTACTATTCACGGGTTACTATTCATGAGTTACTATTCACGGTAAAAAAAAATATTTTTTTTTTATCTTTGATTGGATCCAAGTTTGAAACTTCATTCTTGAATTTTGCTCCACAATTGATTATTACGGAGTATTCATGAACTTGGATAAATTAAATTACGAATTCCTAATTTTTGTCCTTTATCTCACTGGATTCGTTTTTATATTATTTTTCATCATCCTCAGTCTTAAATGATGATACAAATGAATATCTTTGGCCTGTAGTGCAAAGATGAATGATTATTTGATGAATATCTTTGGCCTGTAGTGCAAAGATGATTACCTGATGAATATCTTTGGCCCGTAGTGCAAAGATGGACAGGAGTTGAGATGAACATGATCACTGGTGATATAAATGAATATCTTTAGCCTGTAGTGCAAAGATGAATATTTGATTCGAGATATATATTGATTGATGTTACAGGGATAAAATATTGATGATGGACTTTAAATCATAGAAGATAGTAGACTTCATTCTCTGCTTAACTCTTCTAATGATTTGTTATTTCCGCTGCGAATATTGATCTAAAACTTGTTGTCCATAATATTTTATCTGAACTGTTGAAGACTAACGATAATTTATTTTTCATTATCTTAGTCATAATATTCTTTACTGGGCTAGTTGAGCTCACCCTTTTCTTCCATTGTTCTCTTCAGGAAATGAGAATATTGCGGGTACTAGTCGGGGAATGGAGTGATGGTCCGAGTTAGAGCAGTAGTAGTCCTCACTATTTCTGATAAATAGTGTGATCATAATTGTAATGAGGACTTAGTTTGAATCTTAATATTTTCTACATATTTGTACTGAGACTCACAGTTGTGTGGTCGTATTTTGCACGACCGTATGATATAAAGTTTGTATTTGAATTCTGTACCATGTATTTGGCGACTCAGAATGGGTTGGGTTGAATGGACCTATTCTGGGGGCGTCACAGTTGGTATCAGAGCTTAGGGATATGATCTCTGGCGGAGATCTGGGAATAGAACCAGGAGGGGAGAGACGAGTAAATCCTTCGCTAGTGTTTGTCCTACCTAAGCTTATGTGGTATTTATTTTGTCGGTCGGAACATAGGGTTGATATGTGATATGTTAATTTATTTGATTAACCCTTGTTTTATGGCAGTATTTGAGAATGGCAGCTGAAAATCTTAACAATGGAGTGAATGAGACCGTTGAGACACCTTTAATCACCAACCAAGAGAACGTACAACAGGAAGGCAACAATTCTCCTGTAAACAACCCTACCGAAGAAATGATAAATGACGGGATGTTCAGAAGTTTTTTGCAGTTCATGCAAAACCAGACGAGGGAGACTCGTGTTCATAATACAGGTGGAAATAATAACTCGCGGCTTGTCACTGCCAGGCAGTTTAAAGAGTTGGGACCACCAGAGTTTCAGGGAAAGCCAGATCCAATCAAGGCAGAGACGTGGGTTAAGCAGATTACCAAGATATTTGATGTCTTGGGATGCACGGAGGAACAGAAGGTTTCATTCGCCACGTTTATGTTTCGTGGAGAGGCAGATTACTGGTGGGAATCTGTGAAGCGTACCCAGCCTGCCGCACTCAAGATGTCTTGGGAGACGTTTCAGAAACTGTTCAATGACAAGTACTTTCCAGAAAGTATTCGTCACATGAAAGAGGTAGAGTTTATCAGACTAGAACAGAACAACATGACGGTGTCCCAGTACGAGGCTAAGTTCGCGGAGTTATCCCGGTTTGCACCTCATTTGGTGGAGAATGAGGAACGTATGACGCGGATGTTTCTGAGAGGTTTGAAACCCGAGATTCGTCAATACCTCATTTCTCACAAATTTTCTTTATATTCGGATGTAGTGAACAGGGCCCAGTTATTAGAACGAGATAGTGATTACGTTCAACCAAAGGACAACAACCAAGGTCGTACCGGTGGCAGCAGTCATCGAAACAATGACAACCAGCAGGGAGGAAAGCATCATGACAGAAGCGGTAACCACTACGGTGGTAATCGTGGCCATGATAATAGAAGAAGTGAGTCGGGGGGAGATTTCAAGAAGAGAAGGTACAACAATGAGAACGTGAAGACGTCAACAGCAGCACCAACTGTTTCTAGGGGCGGAGAACGACCGCCAGTCGTATGCTATAAATGCGGGCAAGAGGGACACATCAGTCCTAACTGCACACAACAATCTAAGGTGTGTTATAACTGTGGAAAGGAAGGACATATAGCTCGAGTGTGTCCTGTGGTGAAACCAAGTCCAGCAGGGGTAGTGATCCCTAAGGCTGTTCCGGACAAGTCAAAGTCGGTAGTTCCTGGAAGAGCTTTTGTCGTGACTGCCCAGCAAGCAAGGAACCCGAAAGAGGTTATTACGGGTAAGCTAATCATAAACTCTTGCGAAGTTTACACCTTGTTAGATACCGGTGCTACCCATTCATTTATTTCACCTGCTTGTGCTCAACGTTTGAACTTGACTTCTGATAAATTAGACTTTGACTTATCTGTTGAAACTCCGTTAGGAGAAACCTTTGTTACATCTACAGTTTACAAATCTTGCTTGATTCAGATTGGTACCCTTACCTTACCTGTTGATCTTATATCTTTGAAAATACTTGCATTTGACGTGATTTTAGGAATTGACTGGTTAACCACTTACCATGCCAAAATTGATTGTTTTCGTAAGGTTGTTAGTTTTCATATTCCTAATCAACCTGTTGTGCGAATCCAAACCACCAAACCACTAAAATCAGTCAATATCATTTCAAATCCCAAGGCTATTCGTTTATTGAAAAACGGATGTCAAGCTTTCTTAGCTCATGTCACTGATCTAAATCAGAATACATCAGATTTGAATGATATTTCCGTTGTTAATGAGTTTCCTGATGTATTTCCCGAAGAACTTCCCGGTCTACCCCCAGAACGTGAAGTTGAATTCTTTATTGACCTTGAGCCCGGTACAAAGCCCATTTCTAAAACCCCATATCGAATGGCTCCTATTGAACTTCAGGAGTTAAAGGTCCAATTACAAGAGTTGTTAGATATCGGTTTTATTCGTCCTAGTACGTCTCCTTGGGGTGCTCCTGTTTTATTCGTAAAGAAGAAAGACGGGAGTATGCGACTTTGTATTGACTATCGGGAGTTGAACCATGTCACCATTAAGAATAGGTATCCGTTACCTCGTATTGATGACCTGTTCGACCAGTTGCAAGGAGCGCAATTTTTTTCAAAGATCGATCTTCGTTCTGGATATCATCAGTTGAAGATTAAAACTGAGGATATTCCAAAGA
This sequence comes from Panax stipuleanatus, assembly GCA_020205555.1. NCBI lineage: Eukaryota > Viridiplantae > Streptophyta > Magnoliopsida > Apiales > Araliaceae > Panax > Panax stipuleanatus. Next base: position 31,315,978 of record CM035115.1, read on the forward strand.
CTGCTTTCAGAACACGGTACGGGCATTATGAGTTCTTAGTCATGTCTTTTGGATTGACTAATGCTCCTGCTGCTTTCATGGATATGATGAACCGTGTATTCAAAGAATATTTAGATCAGTTTATGGTTGTCTTTATTGATGACATCCTCATCTATTCTAAAAGCCGTGAAGATCATAACCACCACTTGAAGATGGTACTTCAAAGGCTTCGTGATAACAAGCTTTATGCCAAATTGAAGAAATGCGAGTTCTGGCTTGAGGAAGTAGCATTCCTTGGGCACGTAGTATCAAAACATGGGGTATCTGTTGACCCGGCGAAGATTGAAGCAATACAAAGTTGGGAACAACCTAAATCGGTGACCGAAGTACGTAGCTTTCTGGGCTTAGCTGGTTATTATCGGAGATTCGTGGAAGAATTTTCTCGAATCGCTACTCCATTAACTCAGCTGACTCGGAAAGATACAAAATTCGTATGGAACGAGGAATGCGAGAAGAGCTTTCAAGAGCTCAAGAGGAGACTCATTTCGGCACCTGTTCTGACAATACCATCTGGTTCGGATGGATTTGTCATTTACAGCGATGCTTCGGGCAAAGGGTTAGGATGTGTTCTCATGCAACATGGGAAAGTCATAGCCTATGCCTCACGACAACTCAAAGAATATGAGAGGAATTATCCTACTCATGATCTAGAGTTGGCAGCAGTCGTTTTTGCGTTGAAGATATGGAGACACTACCTGTATGGGGAGAAAGTGGAGATCTATACAGATCATAAGAGCCTCAAATATTTCTTTACCCAGAAGGAACTTAACATGCGGCAACGACGTTGGCTTGAGTTGTTGAAAGATTACGACCATACCATCCAATATCATCCTGGAAAAGCAAACGTGGTAGCAGACGCGTTAAGTAGAAGATCATATGCGGGAATGAGTGCGATGCTGTCAACACAAAGGCCCATTTTGTGTGACTTACAAAGGATGGAGATAGAGTTCAAGACTCCGGGGACCCACATGATGATGTCAAGTTTACGCGTAGAACCAGCTTTAATTGATAAAGTTAAAGCTGCTCAATCTACAGATCCGGAGTTGATGAAGATGAAGAAGAAGGTGCAAGAAGGTGTTATTCCAGAAGCAAGAATCGATGAAGAAGGAATACTTCGAGTCAACTCCAGACTTTGTGTTCCTAACGATTCTGACTTGAAGTATAGAATCATGATGGAGGCACACAACACACCGTTTGCGATCCATCCTGGGAGTACTAAAATGTATCGTGATCTTCGACATACATTTTGGTGGAGCAATATGAAGAGAGAGATTGCGGAGTTTATCTCGAGGTGTTTAACATGTCAACGTGTCAAGGCAGAGCATCAAGTGCCAAAAGGTCCATTGCAATCACTTGAGATTCCAAAATGGAAGTGGGAACACATTACCATGGATTTCGTTACGGGTCTTCCCAAGATTTCTCAAGGCATAGATGCAATTTGGGTTATTGTCGATAGATTAACTAAGTCTGCTCATTTCTTGCCTATACGAGAAACTTATTCACTGGAACGTCTTGCTCATATGTACATAAATGAGATTGTGAGATTGCATGGCATGCTAGTATCCATAATTTCGGATCGTGACCCAAGATTTACTTCACGATTTTGGGTCAGTTTGCAGAAAGCTATGGGCACCGATCTACGATTCAGTTCTGCATATCATCCTCAAACTGACGGGCAATCGGAAAGGACTATTCAAACTCTTGAAGATCTATTGAGACTCTGTGTTCTAGATTTCAAAGGGAGTTGGGACAAGTACTTACCATTGGTGGAATTCTCCTACAACAACAGTTATCAGGCAAGTATAGGCATGGCTCCATTCGAGGCGTTGTATGGACGGAAGTGTCGTTCTCCAGTATGTTGGGACGAGGTGGGTGAAGCAACATTGTTAGGACCGGAGTTAGTACGTATGACTACGGAAAAGATTCAAATAATCCGACAACGTATACAAACGGCACAAGATCGACAAAAGAGTTATGCGGACCTTTATCGAAGAGACGTAGAATTTAATGTCGGAGATCATGTATTGTTACGTGTTGCTCCATGGAAAGGAGTTACGAGATTCGGAAAGAGAGGAAAGCTCAATCCACGATTCATTGGTCCATATGAGATCCTTGACCGAGTAGGAAAGGTGGCCTATAGACTCGCTTTACCTCCAAGCATGTCTCGTGTTCATAACGTTTTTCACATATCCATGTTACGTAAATATGTGAAAGACCTAAATCACATTATTGAGTTAGAACCAGACGTGATAGCCGAAGATTTAACGTACGAGGAGGTACCTGTTAAGATCTTGGATAAGAAGGAACATGTCCTACGCTCGAAGATTATACCTCAAGTTAAAGTTTTGTGGAGGAACCATGATATCGAGGAAATGACCTGGGAGTTAGAATCGGAAATGAAAGCGAGGTATCCTCACCTTTTCGACATACCAGGTACGTACGTCAATTTCGAGGACGAAATTTCATAAGGAGGGGAGGTTGTAAGACCCCAACTTTTATAAATAAAAATTTAATTTCCTCTATATATTATTTTGATATAGTAAGGTGTTGATTTGATAAATGTGGTAAGTTATGGATGGAATGTGCAAATTTTACAAAGTAAGCAAGTGGTCATAATATATTCGTTGTGTCGGGGAATATTCTTTTGTCGGAGAATATTCGTACGACGGCGCAGCCATTGGTGGACCCCACAACAGAATAATTGTCGGATATAGAAAGCGACAGAAATAACATTTTCACGGCAAAACTTTTACCGTTAAACTGTTAAAATACCCGGTGATAAAAATACAGTAATACGCATTGTTGCAAAGTAGCACACGGTATTGCACAATATCTTTGATTATTGATGCTTACGTAAGAAGTCACTCAGTATTTAATAATTGTTACAGTATTTACTGTTTAATATTTTATATTATTGACTCAATAATTGCTGCATTGATATTTTATTGACTCAATAATTGCTACGTTGCTATTTTTTTTATGATTCAATAATGGCTACAGTTGATATTTTGTAGTATTGATTCAATAATTGTCGTTGCACAGTATTTCACGTTATCAACTCAATAATTCATATTATTTGAATAATATTATTAGATAGCATTATTGACAATGTCTAAGGAAGTTCTGTCTAGGAGGGGTTATTTAATTGCGCGCCAGTAAGGAGAAGTCCTTATCGGAAGACCCCCTCTTTCCTGGGAACGACCTGGTTGTCATTATTGTGATTCTGTAATATTAATTTATATAATAATTGATGAATGGTTGATAAAAATATTTTCATTGTGTTGGAAATATTAATGTTAGTAGAAATCGACATTTATTTCGATAATAGTTAATTTTCGGATGTTAAATTGACCTAACGGAGAATTAATCAGATAAATGAGCAATTAATGGGTGGTTAACATGTGGGACCCACTTATTGGTGGATAATAAATAGTTGGTGGGTAGTTGCAGGGGTGGAGGTGCAAGATTTATAAACTTGAGGGACTAAATTAAAAATTTAGGCAAAGATGGAGGTACTAAAGTGTAATTGTCCAACCTTTTTCTAGCCTATAAATAGCAAGCTAATTTCATTCATTTCTCACCATTCTTGAAGAACAAAGTTATTATAGTGAGAAAAATTATAGAGAGAAAAAGAAGAAGAGTATTCTGCTACTACACTACTCTAGTATCCAATCTTCTACTGAGGTAAGGGGTATTATTTCTTTTATATTCATAAAGAATGCTATTTTCTTTCAATACTCGTAAGGGTTGTTACTCTATTCTTTATTGATCTGTGGGAGTAACCTGTCTACGCGGATTACCGCATGCATGGTGAATAACCCTTTGTATTCATTCTTTATTGATCTGTGGGAGTAACCTGTCTACGCGGATTACCGCATGCCTGGTGAAAACCTTTTGTATTCATTCAATTCCTTAATAATCTGTGGGAATAATCTGTTTACGCGGATTACCGCATGCGTGGTGAATCACCCTTCGTATTCATTTATATTAAATTGTGGAAATGATCTGTCTACGCGGATTACCGCATGACGGGTGAAAATCCAATTACAGTTTCGTATATTCATTCATACTCGTATGAAATATTATTTCACTGAAATATTGGTCTGAACTTGTTATGAAATTTTTATTTTTTTTATGACAAGTTACTATTCACGGGTTACTATTCATGAGTTACTATTCACGGTAAAAAAAAATATTTTTTTTTTATCTTTGATTGGATCCAAGTTTGAAACTTCATTCTTGAATTTTGCTCCACAATTGATTATTACGGAGTATTCATGAACTTGGATAAATTAAATTACGAATTCCTAATTTTTGTCCTTTATCTCACTGGATTCGTTTTTATATTATTTTTCATCATCCTCAGTCTTAAATGATGATACAAATGAATATCTTTGGCCTGTAGTGCAAAGATGAATGATTATTTGATGAATATCTTTGGCCTGTAGTGCAAAGATGATTACCTGATGAATATCTTTGGCCCGTAGTGCAAAGATGGACAGGAGTTGAGATGAACATGATCACTGGTGATATAAATGAATATCTTTAGCCTGTAGTGCAAAGATGAATATTTGATTCGAGATATATATTGATTGATGTTACAGGGATAAAATATTGATGATGGACTTTAAATCATAGAAGATAGTAGACTTCATTCTCTGCTTAACTCTTCTAATGATTTGTTATTTCCGCTGCGAATATTGATCTAAAACTTGTTGTCCATAATATTTTATCTGAACTGTTGAAGACTAACGATAATTTATTTTTCATTATCTTAGTCATAATATTCTTTACTGGGCTAGTTGAGCTCACCCTTTTCTTCCATTGTTCTCTTCAGGAAATGAGAATATTGCGGGTACTAGTCGGGGAATGGAGTGATGGTCCGAGTTAGAGCAGTAGTAGTCCTCACTATTTCTGATAAATAGTGTGATCATAATTGTAATGAGGACTTAGTTTGAATCTTAATATTTTCTACATATTTGTACTGAGACTCATAGTTGTGTGGTCGTATTTTGCACGACCGTATGATATAAAGTTTGTATTTGAATTCTGTACCATGTATTTGGCGACTCAGAATGGGTTGGGTTGAATGGACCTATTCTGGGGGCGTCACAACTTAAGTGTTCTGCAACGGAGTTTCCATATTTGAACTTAGAATTCACAAGCTTCCTAATCAAAAAAGCTTTATTTTGCGTCGTCTTCCTTTCATACATGGACTCCAATTTCTGCCAGAGAGCATAGGCTTTAGTTTCCGTGGCAACATGATGAAACACACTTTGATCAATCCACGATCTAATTAAGACCAATAGTCTTCCTATTCATCTTGTTCTACTGCGCGTCACTCTTATTTGCGGGCTTAACTCCATCGTTCTCAAGTGACTTGTACAAATCCTTGCAGTAAAGAAAATCCTCCATTCTTGGCTTCCAAATTGTATAATTTGCAGCCTTGAGATTAATCATGCAACCTGCTATCCAATCTTCCATTTAATTCTCACAAAAAATTCACAAAAAATAATCAAGCTCTTGATACCACTGTTGGGAAAAGTACGCCTAAAATAATCTCAATCCCAGGAATTACTTTTTCGTCTTTGTGCAATTAAATAGGAAATCAACAAAACCAATTATGAGAACAAAAATAACAATAACCATCCACAAGCAAGACACCAAATTTAACGTGAAAAACCCTTAAAGGGAAAAATCACAGGCCGAACTCCGAATCTCCACTATATCACTAATAATGGGCTTACAATAATTTTCCCAAGTTTTATGCTCTAAAACTTGAGGTTACGCAATAAATCAAGAGAATACAAATTTACTTTTAATTAGGTTGAAAAACCTAATTAACTTCACCACCCAAAAACACTCCAAACAATAAAGTCTTCAAGTTTTCTATTGAATGGAGATGGTGCCGGATACCCACGAACAACAAACTGTAATTCTCTCTCTTTATTCTTTTGATACTTTCTTGCTACCAAGCTTCTCTCATGCATAAAATAAGACTCCCCCATAGCCTTATTTATAGTACTCTTTCTAATCCATTCCTATTATGGATTAGAAATAATTTATTCTCCTAATCAAATTAGGGATCACATCTCCTTATCAAATCTTTTTTCAACTTGGATTCCTTTCATTTAATCTCCAATTCCAATATTGCTTCCATTAACCCAATTTCTAATTGGATTAATATCAAGTAAACCCACTTACTTGCTCACAAAGAAAATCAATTCTTTTCTATCTTGGATTCTATCTCATGGGTGAGGACCCACACCCAACAATTTTGGTGGACATTTGCTAATTAAAGTTGGGAAGTCTCAAACTCTCCAAGAATGAAGACTTCAACTTAGTTACGCTTATTTTTATGGGTTGAATACATAATATATCAGATATTCAATAAAAAAGAAACAAATTATTATCGGATTAGAGTTACGTAGTTTTCCAGAGAATAAGTGTTTCATCAGTTGAAGGAGAATATTCAGGGCTTGCAAGGAGGGAAGCCGAAGATTGAATTCGTCAGAGTTTATTTCTTCTTCTTTAATCTTTATTTCTTATAATGACTCTTAATCAATTGATAATGTTTTTAGTTATAGTTATAAACTAATTTGTTATTTAAGGATTCAATGGAATCCGATGATAGTTTAATGGTATGTCAAAATAGTGATAAACTGTTGCATAACCTTCCTTATTTCCTTTACTTGTGTCTTGGATTGGATGATTATTTTCTGTTCAATAAATTATGAGGAATACTAAATATCATTTTTTTCTAAATGTCTTTTGCAAATGAAATTTTTGTCTAAAAATTAATTTAGACGTAATACCAACCAGAACAGGTGACAACACAATGAACTTTCGTTTTCCTAACGTGGAAAGAAGACACTTGAGTTACTTTGATTTAACATCTTTTTTAAAGGCATCTTGGATTAGAAGATCAAAAACAAAAGACTAGAATAGAAGATTATCATGCACTCCTAAGGTAAACGGTGGCAAACAAGTTTAAGCATAATTATATCCATTTACTTCATCACTAGAACATGCAATAAGTAGGATATTTCATACTTCATTGTGATTTGTGAGGTCGTGCTAAGCACAAACATAAGCAAGCAGATTTTTATTAAGATTCATAGATTTGGCAAGACATCAAATGTAAAATAGTACTTTGTCCTAGATCTTTTAGAAATAATTGTGGCAAATTATAATGATTTCATTTGAAATTGAATAAATTATTATTATTATAAATATTCGTTCAAATATATGATTTTTAAAGTTTGTCTGATAATATAGTTTTAATAGCTTACTCATGTTGTGCACGGATTATCAAACTTGTTTACATTAAAAATGGGAAAACATTAGTACCTGTGAGCCCAAGTATAAATTAGGGTTTACATGTGATCTAAAGAAATGGGAGAAGCCTCCACGTGTCCCGAGGCAGCAGGCTCGTGGAGGTTGCTCATTTTGGGAATTGATTGAGGGATTGGATTGGTGGCTAGAAGGACAGGGCAATTTGGGCATTACTTAAGTAATTAAGGGTATTTCTGAAATTTCTTCTGAAGTCACATACCAAGCATAAGACCCAGACATGTGTCAGGCACAAGACCCACACATGTGTCAGGCACGTGGCTATTTTCCAGAAAACTCTATAAATACCCCCTTCCACTTCAATAGAAAGGACTTTTTCTCTCTGAACTGAAGATACTCAAGAAGGCTCTCGGGATCCTTGATACTCTAGTAGGGCTCTTGGATCCTAGGAGTTCTGCCACGTGTTACTCGAGCAATCGCTTACCTGTTCTTTTCCCCTCTTCAATCAATCAATCAAGACCGTACTCCTTGCGGATTTCTCTCCTCCTCAGCCAACTCGAAACCCTAACCCTAGTAAGGTACGTTTTCTTACCCACATTTCTTTGGCGACTATGCTGGGGAGGTGCAAAATTCGTGAAGGGTATGCCCACAACACGAAGCGGGAGAACTACAGGAAAAGTTTCACCGACAACTAGCATTACCTCACCAGATCCGGTTCTGAATCAAGCAAATCAAGTTTTCCAAGGCACGAATCTGGATCTCGATCAGCCCATCTTAGAAGACGCTTCTAAAGAAAGTTCAACATCACCATATATAGCTGATCCACAACAAACCAATGTTAGACAGATAAGCACAGGAAGACAAGGTGAGGAAGCAAGTGGAGAACAAGCAACCACGAATGTTGTGCAGTTGGAAATGCTCAAGGCGTTAAAGGAGGCACGAGAAGGACAAGGGATGATGATGGCCATGATGTCAGAAATGCAGAGGCAACAAGAAGAGATGGGGAATTTTCGCCAGCAGTTGATGCAGATTCCAACCTTCAAAGCTATGTTTCTAGGAAGTTCGCAGGAAGAGCGAATAGGAGGGGATAATAATAAGGAGAATCAAAAGGCGCCACCAGCAACAGAGAGTTATCAGATTCCAATCATACCTTTGGATCCCCAAAATAGTGGTGATGTACCACAACCCATAGTGGAAACAAACCAGCCTCAATCAATCATCATTTCCACTACACTCCCAGTGTTTTCACAAGTGCAGATACCGACTATCCCGAGCCATGCCCAACAAACAAGCCAACAAACACAACCAATGCAAGCTTTAAATAATGCAAGTGTACACCGGTCGATCTCCTTCCCACATACACAGTCGACGCAACAATATATCATAACCCCTCAAAGAGTCCATACAATAAGCCAGTATGTGACGAAGGATGATATGCTTGACGTAATCAACCAACTCCAAAGACAGACAACCAGACCCTCAGAATTGGACTTTACTCCACCGTACCCGACGTATATACGGAGACAGCTTTACCCAGCAGGATATATTGAGCACCCTCCACAGTTTCCGAAGTACAATGGAGAGAAAGGGAATGCAAGAGAACATATAGCCAGGTTTGTAGAGTCGATGTCTCCGTGGATGGGTTATGATGAAGTGATCAACAACAACCTCTTGCTCCGTGAGTTCAATAAAACGTTGACAGATAGTGCCTTCAGTTGGTACTACAATCTAGAGAAAGGGTCAGTCCAAGATTGGGATGATTTGAAGTTATAATTTTTTAAGAAATTTTTCTATGTGCAGAAACAGGTGACCATCGTGGAATTAATGAGATTCAAACAAAAGCCAAATGAAGAGTTGTCAGATTACGTAGACAGATTTAGGGCTCAGGCGCAAAAATGTGTGGAGCCGATTGAGGAGAAGAATCTAGTGAGCATATGCAACAATGGTGCCCTAGATGCCTTTAAACCCCACTTGGTCACTAAAGCATGTGATTCCTTTGCAATGCTCTCATCATTTGCAAAAGACTTGGGAGGAATTATGACTTTGCCCACAAGCCACGCGACTGTTACGTGGAAGGGCAAAAGGACTGCTACTGTGGCTTTAGCAGACTCTCAGCAAAAGCCACAAGGGGTCAAGAGGGAAAAGAGTGGAAATAATGAAAGGAATCGAGGAAAGCCAGGAGATAAGTTTTCGAGGTTACCAATCCCAGGAGCTATTACGTGCAGTGAAAAGGCATTCAGGGACTTGTATGAGCAATGGGTAGAACATAGAGTTGTTAAACCTCCAAGGCCCAGATTTGTTGTAGCAGAAGAAGTGAAGAGGAGACCAGACTTTTGTGTATACCACCAATATGCCGGACATTCCACTATTGATTGTTACAGTCTGCGGAGGATTTACCATGAGAAGTTGGCGGCAGGAGAAATCGAACTGGAAGGAGGAAACAACGTTCTGGACAAGCCACTGCCTAACCACAAGGGGAAAGAAACGTGCAATACCATTACTCATAGTAAATCACCAGAAGAAAGAGAAGTGGAGGTGATGGAGAGCACAGAAATGATGGAGGACGATTCTAATCCTGGTCTGCAAGTCACCGCGTTGATGAACGGAACTCAGTTTAGGAAGTTTTTCTATCAGATAGGATTGATTAAGGAAGCAAGGATAGAAGCGACCAAGGAAATCATCAAAGCTGCCGAAACACAGGAGACTTGCATGGCAATTAGCAAAGGGTTTGTAAAGACAGTGGAGGAGGAAGAGAATAAGATCACTTTCTCTAAGGCTGATAGAGGGGTGAGATACCCACATAATAGACCGTTATATGTGACAGCAACAATTAATGGCATAGAAGTACGGAGGGCGTTCATTGATAATGGAGCGTCTGTAAATATCATGCCATACTCCATCTTTAAACGGTTGGGTCTGCTAGAAAAGAAGATTGTTAAGGAAAAGACAAACATCACGGGGTTCGCCAATCAAAGCACGAGAACCCTTGGATACATCATGGTGGATATGCAAGTGGGGAAGATCCGGGGACCCGTGATGTTCCATGTAGCAGAGGTTGACGCAGCATATCATGTGTTGCTAGGAAGAGCTTGGCAAAATGACTATGGGGTAGTGCCATCAGTTTTTCACTAGTGCATGAAGGCAATTTGGAAAGGCAATGAGGTTAAGGTACCAACGACAAGGAGCCCTTTTGGGCCAGAGGAAGCACATATCACCGAAGCAGCTTTCTTCGACGATGTCGCTGAAGAAGGAGAAAACCAGATTTCCAAGCCTGATTCTCTAAAGCTAGCAACCTAGGAGGAGGTGAAGGAGGACAAGTTTGTGCCTGCGAAAAAGGAAAAGAAGCCAACCTTAGAACAAGGTGAATGTCCCAAAAATAAGAAGCCTGTAGTAGAGATGTAGAGAAAGAAGAAAAAGACCAAAGGAAGCGAGCAGCAGACTCGGAGGATGCCCGAAATATAATTAACGCCAAACGGACAGCCCAATCGAAAACTGACAAAGTAAATAAAAGAAAAGAAGAACAGAAGACAAAGTGGGAAAAAATTGTCAAACCTGATGGAAAGATAGTGTTCCACCTGTGACGGTGCAAGGGGGAGGAGCTCGAAGGTACACCCAAACCTAAGGGCTCAGGAGGTGTCCCCCACTCCTATAGCAATGAAAAGGAAGAAATCGTGCAGCAGAAGGTGGAACCAGCTCCGGAATGCTTTGAGAACCGACCAAAACCTCAGCAGAATGAAATGGAGGAAGTCGATCTGGCAACAGGAGAAAGAACGCCAAAGCCGACTTACATTAACAAGGAGCTGAACCCCAACCAGAAGGAGGAGCTGGTAAAGCTACTACGAGAGTATGTGGATGTATTTGCTTGGAACTATAATGAGATGCCCCGGATCGACAAGGAGTTGGTAGAGCATAATTTGAACCTAAGCCCAGGAGCTAAACCAGTGAAGCAAGTGCCACGCACCTATGCACCAAAAGTTAAAACACAAATAAAGGAAGAGATCAAGAAATTGTTGGAAGTAGGATTCATCAAGCCAATTCAACATCCAATATGGCTATCCAGCATTGTACCAGTAAAGAAATCCAATAGGCAGTTGCGAATATGCGTAGATTTTAGAGACTTGAACAAGGCATGCCCAAAGGACATGTATCCGCTACCCAATATAGACACTTTGGTGGATGCAACAGCCAATCATGAGATAATGTCATTCATGGATGGGTTCGTAGGCTACAATAAGATAAAAATGTCCATAGAAGATGCAGAGATGACAGCCTTCTGTACCCCGTTTGGAAACTTTTACTATGTAGTAATGCCATTCGGGTTGAAGAATGCGGGAGCAACTTACCAAAGGGCAATGCACGCCATCTTTCACGACACGATTCATGACACTGTGGAGGACTATGTGGATGACATAGTGGTGAAGTCTAAAAAGGAGACAACTCACATAGAGGATTTAAAAAAGGTGTTTGAACGTTGTCGCAGGTACAAGTTAAAGATGAATCCAAAAAAGTGCGCCTTTGGGATGACAGCTGGAAAATTTTTGGGCTTCTTGGTGCACAACAGAGGTTTGGAGGTAGACCCAAACAAGTCAAAGGCTATCACAGATATGCCCCCACCAAAAATGCAAAAATAGTTGAAGAGCTTTCTAGGGAAAATTTCTTACATGAGGAGATTCATGCCAGCATTGGCAGAAGTCACGGAACCTTTTGGAAAGTTACTAAAGGGAAAGTCAGAATGGGACTGGGGGCAGGACCAGCAACAAGCCTTCAAGAGAGTAAAGGAAATTTTAGCCTCGGCGAAAACGATGGTAGTACCACAGAGAGGGATACCATTACAGTTGTATATCACTTCTACTACAAAGTCTGTAGGAGGATTGATCACACAAGAGGTAGATGTGGAAGAAAAGCCTGTATACTACATTAGCCGAATAATCAGGGGACCCGAAACCAGGTACTCACAGTTAGAGAAATATTGCCTGGCACTGGTGTTCGTCGCACAAAAAATGCGCCATTATTTTTTGGCACACGAAGTGAAGCTTGTAACAAGAACTGACCCAATCAAATACTTGTTGACCAAGCCAGCGTTGGTAGGAAGACCTGCGAGATGGATGACGATCCTTTCAGAATATGATATCAAGTGCGTAACACCGAAGGCAATCAGATGTCAGGCATTGGCAGACCTGTTCGCTCAGTTTCCGAATGGAGAATACGAACCCCCCTCTGAGGATCTTCCAGGGGGAGAAGTAGAAATATTGACGTGATGGATGAAGACTCAGAGTGGTGGAACTTGGCCTTCGACGAGTCGTCCGCAGAAGGGAAAGGAGGAGCAAGTGTGGTGTTAACTACCAAGGAAGGAAAGAAAGTGGCCCTGTCATACAAGCTGGATTTTCCTTGCACGAACAATGAAGCAGAATATGAGGCGTTCATATTGGGATTACTGGCAGCTAGAGAATTGGGAGCCAAGTGTCTCAAAGTAAGAGGGGACTCAAATCTGATAGTGTAGTAAGTAAGAGGTCAATTTGCAATAAAGGAACCTACCTTGGCGCCATACCGAACTATGGCACAAAAAGTGATGGAAGCCTTTAGGAAAGTGGTGATTGAGTACGTGCCAAGAATACAAAATAGACAACCTGATGCATTAGCCACAGTAGCATCTAAAGTGCATGTCAAAGGAGAAGACTTGGATGTCAAGGTAATCAAAAGAACTCTCCCAACCACGGTGCTGGAATTATTCCCCAAAGATTTGACGGATGATTGGAGACATGTCATCTCCCATCAATTACAAACAAAGGAAGGGAATATATCACCGGTACAGCTTCAGAAATACCGCATCATTAAAGGAGTATTATACCATAAAGAAGCAGATGGTATATTGACAAGATGCTTGGGAAGAGATGAAGCAAATAAGGTTTTATATTAGGTACATGAAGAAAATTGCGGATTAGCAGATATCGGCTTGTATCGAAGGTTGCAACGACAAGGGTATTATTGGCCCGAAATGAAGAAAGAAGCAGATGCACTTCAACGGCAATGTCTTTCATGCCAAGAATACCCTGGGGAGGAGGAATGTGCCTTCATCGATGACATAGCGGATTGGCGAATCCCATATAGGGAATTTCTACAAAGTGGTAGTCTTCCTGCTGAAAAGAAGGATGCAGTCACAATAAAGAAGAAAGCACAACGTTTCTTCTTGCAAAACGGAGAGTTATTTAGAAGAGGGTTCAACGGCAAGCCCTTGCGGTGTTTGGAATTAGGAGAGGCCAAAGATTTGGTCTACCAAATGCACAAAGATGAACACCAAGGAGGAGCTAAGTTGTATAAACAATTGATTGATCATGGTTACTACTGGACTAGAATGGAAGGGGATTGCTTAGAGTTTTCCAAGAAATGTCACATTTGCCAAATTCATGGGAACTTGATTCATGCTCCCGCCGTGGATTTACGGACCTTAGCAACACCATGGCCCTTTCATACATGGGGAATGGATCTTATAGGTCCTATTCATCCCAATTCAAAGGGAAACATCTGGATCTTAACCGCCACTGAGATGTACACAAAGTGGGTAGAAGCAATACCTTTAAAGAGAGCTACGGGACTAGCAGTGGCAAATTTCATCAAGGAGCATATTATTTGTCATTTCGGGATCTCGAATGTCATTTTATCAGATAATGGAACTCCCTTCATCAATAGGGGCGTCAAGAGTCTGATAGATAGATACAGAGTGAAGCATTACAAATCATCACCTTACTACCCGAAAGGTAACGGACAAGCAGAGGCCACAAACAAAACTCTGATCAAGATTCTCTCGAAAATCCTGGACGATCATCCGAAGACATGGGCAGAACAGTTACCAATAGCGTTATGGGCCTATCGAACTTCAAAAAGAAAGCCTACGGGTGAAACCCCATACGCTTTAGTATATGGTGAAGAAGCTATCTTGCCCGCAGAAATAGAAATCCCTTCGGCAAGGATGAGACTCCGAAGCTTAGTCGAGGAAGAGAACCGACCAGCCGCTCTAGAAGCCTTAACTGACTTTCGAGATAAGGCTAAAGAAAAATTAGAACGGTACCATGAAAAACTGCGACAACAATACAATACTGTAGTGGTACCCCGACAAATTCTGGTGGGGGACTTGGTGCTCAAGACAGCGAATCAAGTCATGAGGGAAAACAAACCACCAAATTTTTTCCCAAATGGGAAGGCCCGTATAGGGTGCGAGAGATCTCCGAAAGCGGATATTGAAAAATATCTCATGTGGGATCAAATGCTATCTCGGGCCCATTAAACCTGAAATGGGTAAAAAAATATTATACATGAGATAGCCATCACAGAAAAGTTATACTTTTAACTTTAAAAGTAATTGAGGCACCTGAGTTTAAGTCCTCACACCCAAGAAAGTTACACTTTATCTCTAAAAGTGGCTACCATTACGCTTTCTCTGACAAAAACAAGATTTATTTTCTGAAACGTTATGCTTTTCGTTAAAAGCAACATGATTATCAATAAAATGTCAAAATTTCACTTGTACTTGAATAATAATTATTATTTTTGATTTTTCTTTTATGGATTCAAGTGTTGGTTTGCGAAAAAATAAATAAATTCAAATTGAAGGCAATTAATAAGGCCAAAGAAACTATATTCTGATAAAGGAAATATCTGTAAATGAGTTTTTTTACAGGAATGAAAAAAAAAACTATAGAAAACCATGATCTAAAGGCCATGCCATATCAAACTGAAGAGGGGGCAAAGCTAGGGCCTCTAATTTAGCAATGGCAGCATCTCGAGCCTTCACATTGGTGATTTTCAATTTCCGTAAAGCTTGGATATTTGACTTTAAACCCTGAAGTCGGGTCTCCAGTTCGTTTGCGGTGTTCTCAAGATCCGAGATTTGTTCTGAAAAAGAGTTATTCTTGAGCTGATACTAGTAACCTCTGACCGTAGTGCAACAATCTGAAAAGTGGAACTAAGAAGATTCAGCCGATCACGAAAGGGAGACATGTCAAAGCTAACTGTGGAGAAGTCATTAAGCTCACTGCTAAATCTATCCAAGTCTTCAGCTCACAAAGAATAGAAAGAAAGACTGTGCAACTCAAGGATAAGGCTCGCAAGTCGATCCAAAAAGAAAGTCTGGACGGGGGCCATGCGGATAGTCAGACGGTCAAGTATTTGAGGAAATCGAGCTATGAGACGATCGAGAACTTCCTGGCTGCAAGAAGATATCTGAAAACCCATCCAAGAAATAAGGTCTCCACTTGGATTAAAGGAAGCTCTGGAAGAAGCTACTTTAGAGGCCATCATAGAATCTGTCGAAACAAAGGATGGAGGAGCAGGGGGTTGCTGTGCTGCCGATGAATTCTCGAAGCCTTGGTCATCCGAAAGATAACCCGGAGGATAATCGAGTTCACTATATGGCAAGGAGTCAACATCTGGATGAAGAATATCAAATAAAGCAATCGCATCAGCAGGCAAAGGCAGATCTTTCATCTTCTCGCTCTGAAAACAAGATAATAAAGCATAATATATTTGGGAGAAAGAAAGTAGATTCAAGAAGAAGATGATATATTAACCCAAAGATAGATACTCACAAGATAGTCAATGTTCAAATAGTTGGGAGATGCCACAGAAGGTGGAATGTCAATCAAACCACCCAACGTGCTATCAACAATAGCCTCCCGAGAAATCACCAACTCGGCAGAATCCTTATGGGGAGGATGAACATCAGCAACAGCCTCAGAAGGTTTCCCCCTTGAGAAAATAGGAGCCTCACCGGTATCCTTACGACTGTCATGAGGAGAGGCTATAAGAGCACGTGAAGAAAGAGTTGTACCATCCACAACATTACCTGAGCTCACATCAGATAAAGAGTCCTCAGCATCAAGACTAACACAATCATCCTGCGGTGAAGAAGACTCGATAGCAACAGTGATAGGTCTAGGAGGCTCACAAGTAGTGGAAGCCGCAGTCGTCTTACTTATAGCACCCATAGGAAATAAAACAGGAGCATCGTCATCCTCTTCATTAGCCTCGGCACTCTAAAAAAACGAGGAAATAATGACATGGGGAAACACAAAAATAGCTATATGAATGGTTGAGAGACATAAATGAAAATGCTACAAAGTTTACCAAAAGTTTGTGTTGTCTTTTGACCGGAGCCTTGGTTGCCGACACACTAGGACTAGCATCATCAAGAGGGCACTTTGCTAACGGCTTTAAGCGAAGCTTAATGACAGAATGACTAGCAGGGACCACAGTAGAATCTGTAGGGGGCATCACCTCAGAGTTGGTAATAGCTGATGCTCTCGTTTTAGAGCGAGTAACTCTCATTTCCTCGGCAGCAGAAGATCTCTGGGGAGGAGTTGGAGGAGGTATCCGAGATAAAGCCAGTGGTGGAAGATTTAAAGAAGTAGTAGGGACCTGTGCAGGAGGAACATCTGGGTCTGCGGATGGAGGAAGAAGAGACTCGAAGATTAAAGCCTTACGCTCAAAAAGCCGACTACTAGTTGGCCAACGCTCTGAACGAGTATTAGATCTAGGAGAACATAACATTCTGGTCCATTGAAGACGTTCGGGAGGAGAAGCTGGCAGTGAACAAATCATAGTATTATCCTGCCACTTTTTAAGGTTGATGAGCCAGTAGTTGCGTTCGTAAGTAGTATATCGCCCTTGCCGAGAATCATCTGGTATGACGAAATGAAGAGGGTCACGTGAAGCATTAGAAGGTTTTGGAAATTCCCATGCAAATGAGGAAGATGTGGGGACAAAATTGAGGAGAGCACCCTAGTAATCCCTCTGGCAAGAGCGGCCGAAAGGTTGATTTTGGTCAAATCCAAATTGCCTCATGACTCTATGAGGAGAGTAAAGTACGGTGCCAAACCGATCATCCTCAACAAAATATGGAAGTTTCGTAGCTCGGAGGAATATGAACCAAGAAAGTGAAGACCCAGTTAATTCCCTAACATTCGAAAAAGAACGAAATTCCCTCTTATAGAAGTGAGGCCGAAAACCATCCTCTGGAACAATGGTGTAAGGGCGAGCAGTGAAACAGGAAAAGTCATCAATATAAAGCCGCAAATCTGAAGTAATTCTATGATCAATCCAGCGAGCGTTGCGGGGAACAATGTTGGGCGATGAGAAAAGGTGCGAAAATTTCCTTTTCTTCTGAGAAAACTGCCCAGAAGTTGAATGGCTCCAAAAATGCTCAAAGAGGAAGATCTGAAGAAAGGAACATGGAACAAAGCAACTCACGTCGTACTTGAATATATGAAAGAAACATTAATGACATGAAAAAAGAGAGAAAGAAAGAAAGAGGGAAACTGAGAAAGGGTACCTTCCGACAGATTCTCTCATGGCAAGGACAGTTTCATCCAAGCGACGATACAAGGTCCCCAAGAAGAGAGGAGCAAGAGGGATCTCCAAACCCCGAGATAATAAAGCCGCTACGCTAAACATACGGGTCGAGGGACCGTCTATGGGTGATCCGGGGAAGATAAAGTGAGATAACCACATAACCAGATAAGCAGCCAAAGGAAAAGGACAATGTTCCTCATAAAAAGTGAGGACGGACTCCCTATAAACAGAACTATTCCAATGGCCAGGCTTGTAATCCCTAAAGAAATAACGCACCCAAGACAGCCAGGAGGTCTCCGGATGGTTAGGGGACTCGAAGTCTGAAAGGATTATAGCACCTTGAAACCTCGTGGTGTAATTGGAAGCCGCTTGAAGGCTTCTGTCAAGTACACAACACATTCAACATCCCTAGGAGATAGGCTGGATGGACCGCAAGAGGCTGAAGCATCAGCACGAAGGCTACAAGATATAGTTCAGAATGATTACATAATCCATGAAAAATAAGGATGAATGTACAAAACAGAAGAGATAATTACTGGTAAATGGCATAGACATCCTCTAAAGTAGGAGTGAACTCCCCCCAAGCGGTGATAAATGTACATGTAGAAGAACACCAGCGTGAAATCAGTAAGGTAAGGGCGTCATAGTCCTGTTGGATACGAAGATCCCTACATAGCTGAATATAATGCAAAATCCCAGCTTTGTCCAGTATCTTCACATAATCGGAATTCCCAAGGATATCATCGGTCCAAGGTTACCATCCCGGAAGGCGACTAGATGAGTCAGACAGGAAACGAACAGGGCTGAAAGGGTATTCCTGTTTTTCAATGCACATGCGGAGAATCTAAGTAGAGCAGGGAAAGCTGTCTGCACTTTCACCAGCAGCTGCATATAGAAATAAACCCCCTTTGTCAGGTGGAGGAAAAGCTGCACGATCATATTTCTTCGTTTGTTCCCAGAAAACGTCAAAAGACCCAAAAAAGGGAGCTTTTCCCCACTCGCTTATGAAGGGGATTTTCTTAGTGGTTTTCGGGTCCGCAGAACGTTCGTCAGAATTAGCCTACAACGAATGGGATTTGACATGAGAATTCTATGAAACAAGAAAAAGGTGATGAAAGCATTCGAAATTAAATGCTTACCATGGTAAAAGAGAAATGGTGAATCCCGAACAAATGAGGTCACTTTGGAAAACAATTTCCCCTTAAAAATGTCCGACGAAAAAGAAAGTTTAGCTCGAATAAGAAGACTTATCCAGGAAAAAGAGATATTAAGAACACCTGAAAAGAAGAGGAAACAAAATAATTAGCAAAGGACGAAAAATCCTCTAGGGTTCGGTCACCTCGGGATTCGACCACATGGAGATTCGTTATGCTCAGGTTCAGCCACCTTGGGATTCGGCACCCTACTAGGGTGCACCCATCCATGATGGTCCAACTATGGTACCTTGCTTCCTTTCTTGGTTCGTTGTTTGATTGATTGGAACGAAGCGGCGCTTGAAATTCCTAAGAAGTAAGTCTTTCTTTAATATCCGAAAAAAAACCTTGCAATTACCTGAAAAAAAAATAGATGATAAAAGAAATTTAATTCCCGCACAAAACAAAAAAAAACGTACAGTGGCTTATAATAAGTTACCACTGTTGACAACAACCAATATATATATATATATATATATATATATATTTGGGTTATAGATCCACCGAAGTGGGTAGCCTTATATGTGGTAACAGGTAATGCTCGAAAGCCCCAGTAACAAGCTGCCAATAATTGTTATATATATATATATTATATATATATATATATATACATATATAAAAGAATAGAAGCTCAGTTTAAAAAAAAACTGTGGTCATCAATTGACTACTTATCTGACATAACAAGACATAAGGTACGCACAGAGTTGGTGACTTTGTTTTTCGGAAATTCTCTCCCACTAGAGTAATTTCAATTTAATTACAAGAAATCTAGACTTTTATAATTTTTTTACTTTTCATCGGTCAAGTGATTCACTACGCATGTAAGTTAATTACTACTATAAATATATACTTGCTTTATTGTGACGATGATGATTGTGACGCCCCCCAGAATAGGTCCATTCAACCCAACCCATTCTGAGTCGCCAAATACATGGTACAGAATTCAAATACAAACTTTATATCATACGGTCGTGCAAAATACGACCACACAACTGTGAGTCTCAGTACAAATATGTAGAAAATATTAAGATTCAAACTAAATCCTCATTACAATTATTATCACACTATTTATCAGAAATAGTGAGGACTACTACTGCTCTAACTCGGACCATCACTCTGTCCCCCGACTAGTCCCCGCAACATTCTCATTTCCTGAAGAGGACAACAGATGAAAAGGGTGAGCTCAACTAGCTCAGTAAAGAATATTATGACTAAGATAATGGGAAACAAATTATCGTTAGTCTTCAACAAATCAGATAAAATATAATGGACAACCAACTTCAGATCAATATTCGCAGCGGAAATAACAGTTCATTAGAAGAATTAAGCAGAGAATAAAGTCTACTATCTTCTATGATTTAAAAGTCCATCATCAATATTTTATCCCTGTAACATCAATCAATATACATCTCGAATCAAATATTCATCTTTGCACTACAGGCCAAAGATATTCATTTGTATCATCAGTGGTCATATTCATCTCAACACCTGTCATCTTTGCACTACAGGCCAAAGATATTCATCAGGTAATCATTCATCTTTGCTCTACAGGCCAAAGATATTCATCAAGTAATCATTCATCTTTGCTCTACAGGCCAAAGATATTCAGTTATATCACCACTTAGACTGAGGATGATGAAAAACCATATAAATAACGAATCCAATGAAATAAAGGATAAGATTATGGATTCGTATTTTAGTATATCCAATTCAAAAATACCTCGTAATAATCAATTATGGAGCAAAATTCAAGAATAGAGCTCAAAACTTGGATACAATCAAAGATAGTAACCTTAACAAGCAATTTGGACAAATAGAAGAAAATTTAATTTTTCCGTGAATAGTGCCGTATACGTGAATAGTAACCCTGACGGAAAAAGTAAGAAATTTCAACATAAAATCCATGACAATATTTCTGTATAATGATATTGAAAAGAATAATATCATTTACGAAAGAAAATAACATCCCTTACCTCAAAAGAACAGTACCTCTGACTGGAATATCGGATATAATACCGACGGAAGCTTGTACTGAATAGTAATACTCAAAGTATTGAAATACTCACAAAAATACGCTCGATATTATAGAGAGAGAAAACTTCGAATTCTGGTGTGATTTTCAATTCTAACCTAAGCACCCTATTTATAGGAAAAGCTTAGGATGCCAAAGGAGACTAAATGAATAAAATAATATTTTTTTTCAAAATTTTCCGCCGCCTGGCGGCTTTCAAAATTTTCCACAAAAGTGGGTCCCACCCACTAAATAATATTTATTTTCCGAAACTTCAATAATTCATAATAAATAGCCCCTTTGTCAGAAAAATACAAATTCGATGTCTTTCTATAGGAAATTTAATTCTCTACAACTTTGCAGAAGAAAGTTTTTCCAAATTCCAAACACAAATTATCCGAAATCCACAAACAGATGATTTTCCACACCCAAAATACTGATAAAAACACATCAGTGCTAATTCCTTCTTTAATATCCACAAATAAATATTTCCTTATCATATAAATCAATAATTAATTATTCATAAATAATATTATAGAACTACAATATTAACAACCAGGTCGTTCCCAGGACAGAGGGGGCCTTCCGATAAGGACTTCTCCTTACTGGCGCGCAATTAAATAACCCCTCCTAGACAGAACTTCCTTAGACATTGTCAATAATGCTATCTAATAATATTATTCAAATAATATGAATTATTGAGTTGATAATGTGAAATACTGTGCAACAACAATTATTGAATCAATACTACAAAATATCAACTGTAGTCATTATTGAATCAATCATATAAAAAATAGCAACGTAGCAATTATTGAGTCAATAAAATATCAATGCAGCAATTATTGAGTCAATAATATAAAATATCAACATAGCAATTATTGAGTCAATAATATAAAATATTGAACAGTAATTACTGTAACAATAATTGAGTAATGGCTTCTCACGTAAGACTCAATAATTCAAAATACTGTGCAATACCGTGTGCTACTATGCAACACCGTGTATCACTGTATTTTAACCACTGGGTATTTCAACAGTACTAACGGTAACAACCACGCCGTTATCTTGTAAAAAGTTATTTCTGTCGCTTTCTATATCCGACAGTTATTCCGTTGTGGGGGCCCACAAATAGCTGCGTCGTCGTACGAATATTCCCCGACAACAAGAATATTCCACGACCAAACGAATATTCCCCGACAACAAGAATATTTTATAACCACTTGCTCATTTTAAAAATGTTTGCACATTTCACCCATAACTTTCATATTTATCAAAACAACACCTTACTGTTTCGAAATAATATATAAAGAAAATTAAATCTTTATTCATAAAAGTTGGGGTCTTACAACGATGAACATGGTGGATCAATTATGAGAAATTGATAATGAAACCCAAGTGCCTACAGTAATTTCTTCCTTACGTACTTGTATCGGAATGGTGTCAATCACTTCTCTTTCTCTAGATTAGCTCTCCAATACAATACTACTAATATTGTATTCCTTTATCAGTCTCAGCCTTTTCTTTCTATATATACACAAACACAAAGCATGTATCCTAATAAACTTGTGACTCTATATAAATCAATCTGTGCAAAAATTGTTTTGTTTTAGAACTCTAATTTTTGGTCAGGAAGTTTGTTTTCCCAAACTTCTTATCTGGTTCGGATCGTTAAATATATATATATATATATATATATAATTATTTGCTCTTGGAAAAAAATTATTAATAATAAATGATGCATATACTTATTATTTAATTATGAGTAATGTAGTACTGAAAAACTGGATCATGATTGAAAAATATATATATATAATAATAATAAATAAATACTGACCATGCATCTTTATTTATTTATTTATATATATATTTTATTTCCAGATAACATGCTACGTTATATTAGTAGGTTTATTTAATCTGTATTAAATATATTTAGAATGCATCTTTATTTTCATATTTCTGAATAATAAATATATATTATTAACTGTTGCAACTAATCCCCTGCTTGCCAAGTTTTTAGATTTAATTTAGCAGGATTTGGAAATAAATTTGATAAATGATTTCCAATATATCTTAGGAGAGCTCCCTTAGGGTTTTTCCTTTCATGAGATTTTGTTTTTTTGAGATTTGCAACATCGAGCTCAGCGGATCGTTCAGAAATTTGAAACAGGATTCAAAGATAACAAATATTTTTGCACGATCATCACTTCGAAGGCGTGACTCACGCGCAGGGGGAAAATGTGAGCCCAAGTATAAATTAGGGTTTACATGTGATCTAAAGAAATGGGAGAAGCCTCCACGTGTTCCGAGGTAGAAGGCTCGTGGAGGTTGCTCATTTTGGGAATTGATTGAGGGATTGGATTGGATTGGTGGCTAGAAGGACAATGCAATTTGGGCATTACTCAAGTAATTAAGGGTATTTCTGAAATTTTTTCTGAAGTCACATGCCAAGCACAAGACCCAGACATGTGCCAGGCACAAGACCCACACATGTGTCAGGCACGTGACTATTTTTCAGAAAACTCTATAAATACCCCCTTCCACTTCAATAGAAGGGACTTTTTCTCTCTGAACTGAAAATACTCAAGAAGGCTCTCGGGATCCTTGATACTCTAGTAGGGCTCTTGGATCCTAGGAGTTCTGCCACGTGTTAATCGAGCAATCACTTACCTGTTCTTTTCCCCTCTTCAATCAATCAATCAAGACCGTACTCCTTGCGGATTTCTCTCCTCCTCAGCCAACTCGAAACCCTAACTCTAGTAAGGTACGTTTCCTTACCCACAATACCTAACAAGCATAATTTATATTTACTTATGACAACAAAAGAGTATTTAATGATATTTAATAATAGTGGTGTGATGTTTGAAATG
Organism: Panax stipuleanatus; assembly: GCA_020205555.1. Classification (NCBI taxonomy): domain Eukaryota; kingdom Viridiplantae; phylum Streptophyta; class Magnoliopsida; order Apiales; family Araliaceae; genus Panax; species Panax stipuleanatus. The sequence goes on from CM035115.1 coordinate 31,339,725, forward strand.
ATAGAAAGTAATGACAGATAATATCATTCAACTTTACAATCCCAAAATAAGTTTATAATTTTAAAGAAAACAAAACTTTATTGACTATGCAACAGTTAGCAAAAAACCAAAAATAGACAACAATGTAAAAAAAACATGAGCCATAAAGGCAGTCTACAGAAACTGATAATAAGTGATGCATACCAATGGACAATGGATTCTTCCTCTTCGCACCGACTGAGATACCGGCACATAAGGAAATTTCCTTACAAAAAGAAGAGATGACTTGGGGACCAAACACAAAAAAGGGTCATATCTAAAGAAAGATAAAAAAAAATGATACTTGAGGCCCCATAACAAGAGCCCAAAGCAAATTACAAAATAAAATAAAATCTTGTCCACAAACTTGTCAAACATTCCGACTAGAAAATCAGCAAAACAAAAATGTCATTATCCACAAAATCTTTTGTTCTTGCCCTCCAAGTTTGTCCACTTAATTTAATACACAACCAAAATCCAACGCATTCCTATTGACTTCTTGGCCTGCAAGTTTTCCCATTTGACTAGATACATGAAACAAACTTAAGATGATTCATAACTGCAAATATCTGCCGGCTTTTTTTTTCATGATATATATATATATATATGACAGTTTAGTTACTAAATAAGGATCACACAAATACACTCTCAGATGGAAAATCAAGGATTACGAAAATGCCTTCATGTGGTGCTTGTCCCAGCTCCATTACAAGGACATATTAGTCCAATGCTCCACTTGGGAGATGTTCTTCATTCCAAGGGCTTTTCCATTATTGTAGCCCACACTATTTTCAACTCTCCCAATCCTTCCAACCACCCTGAATTCATCTTCCTACCCATATCGGATAACCTATCTGATCACGATACCTCCCCTGGAAATCGTTTAGCTCTTTTTAAGAGTATTAACAAAAACTGTGAAGAACCACTACGACAAAGCTTGGCTCATATAATGCATCAACAAGAGCTAGGTGATCGAGTTGTATGCATCATTTACGACCAGATCATGTACTTTTCGGAAGCTGTGGCTAGTCATCTAAAGCTTCCATGCATGAATTTTCGTACCATCAGTGCATCCTTTGCTTTAGCTTACAAGGAAATTCCTCGGCTCCTAGCAGAAGGTTACATTCCTCGACAAAGTATGTGTTTCAAACTCACATCTGAATTTATCGACTAAAATGCAAAACTCTACCCTATGTTTGTGTCCATGTTATAATCTCGACCTTGAGTTTGACTAATTAAAATTTCTCCTTAAAGTACAATTATTAGTATAAAATTATAATTTTTAAGGCATGATTAGCCGTTCAAAACTAACCCAAAGGTTATAGTTTGCAATATTAATTATATTACGAGATAGCGATTCGCTATATTATAAACTCAAGTACCATATATTAACAAAATAACAAACTCATATTATAATTTTGCATTTTGATAGAAAATATTTGAAGGGATAAAATGAAAAATTTAATTTATGTAAAGAGCTAATCTATTTCTTTGAAATTTAACATAATTACTCTGACTATATTACAGATTCCATGTTACAGGACCTGGTGCCTGGGCTTTTTCCCCTAAGATTTACGGATATGCCAACTGATATAGGAAGTTTAGAAGATGTAATAGAAAATATGGAGCTTTCAATCAATACAAGAAATTATTCTGCCATAATCTGGAACACTGTCGATCATCTCGAGCAAACAGCTTTGGCTCAGTTTCTACAACCACGTCCAGTTCAGTTATTCTCAGTAGGCCCATTACATAAAATGGCTTCACCCTCATCTACGAGCTTACTAGAAGTAGACACCAGTTGTATTTCATGGCTTGACAAGCAAGCTCCTCGCTCAGTTATTTACGTGAGTATAGGAAGTTTAGCCTTCATGGAAGAGAAAGAACTAACCGAGATGGCTTGGGGGCTGGCCAGCAGCGGCCAGCCATTTTTGTGGGTGGTTAGAACTGGCTCAGAATGTGATTCAGAATGGAAGCTATTTCCAAAAGGTTTTAAAGAAACAATTGGAGAAAGAGGCTGTATAGTTAAATGGGCACCGCAAAGGAAAGTTCTTGCACATGATGCAGTGGGAGGGTTTTGGAGCCACTGTGGTTGGAATTCGACCTTAGAAAGTTTAAGTGAAGGGGTTCCAATGATATGTTGGCCTTGTTTAGGGGACCAAAAAGTAAATGCGAGGTACCTGAGTCAAGAGTGGAAAGTAGGACAGCTATTCGAGCATGAATTGGAAAGAAATGCAATCAAGCAAGCTATAAGAAGACTTATGGTCGACAAAGAAGGAGAGAACACTAGACAGAACGCAATGGACATGATGGAAAAGATCAGGTTCAGTGTGAATATAGGAGGTTCTTCGTATAACTCGTTGAATGGTTTAGCAGAGTTCATCTTGTCATTCCAATTGTCAAAGTGACAGCAACACATTCAGCATCAGGGTTTCTTTATAGATTTGAATATCAAGAATCAATCTTTTCGCAGTTCGACATCAAGTTCTTAAACTAAGAGTAGCTTCATTAATCACGTTAATTATGTCTACTTATGTGGAACTATCAGTCCGGCAAGGTGTAATATTTTATAATCTTTGGAGTCTGTTTACAGTAATTGGTTTTTCCAACAGTGTTTTGTATTTTAAGCATACAATTCAAGTGTATTGGATTATAATGCCTAATTTTATTCAGAAATAAATTTTTTCCTAGCTTCATATTAATAAAAAGGTAATTGACGTAGCGGAAGAAACATAAAACTGTTATCAATTGTTGAACCACGCACGATTGCCAAACGATAACCTTCTACAACCTGTTGATTCTACGAATACCAGAAAATAGGCAGCAAAATTCTAATTTAGAAAATTTTGAAAAATACGTAAATTTTATTATTTATCAAAAACTGCGGCTTCCCATCATAACAAGGTGTTTAAATAGCAAAACCCTAAAAACAGAATCCAAAACGGAAAAGGAAGACTAATAAAGACAATTACGAAAATAACCCTAAAACAGAAAAATGTCTTTTTGAAGGTTTAAACGATGGAATTTGATCAAAAAATCCTGCACATCACGAGCAAAGCGCTTGTGAGTTTTGACCGTTGACCCGTTTCCAATGAAATTAGGCTCCGAAAACGCCCAAATTCGACACTCCAAACTTGGCCGAAATTATCGAATTGCCATTGAATCAGATCTTTGCCATTAAATCAAATCTTTTCATAAACTGGCACGCTTGCTCTTCAACCGCATCATGCTCCCCAGGGTGGACAAAATTCGCCCCTCGAATTGTCATTATCGGAGGAATCGCCTGTGTAAGGAATCAAATGCTTAACATTAAAAACATTCGCTGTACGAATATGACTCGACAGTTTCAAGCGGCATGCATTAGGATTGATCTTCTCAATGATTTCCACTGGCCTAATCTTCTTGGCAAACAACTTATTATAGTCACCTACAAAAAATCTATCCTTAGTAAGAACAGCCCACACATAATCCCCCACTTCGAACTCAACATGACGCCGTTTCTTATCAGCAACTTGTTTATACTTACCCGCGGCCTGTAGCAGATTGTCACGGACAGCCCTGTGAACCTCCTGCAATTCTGTCACAAAGGTTTCTGCCGTCCCATGAACTCTTGTCTTTGCTGGTAATGGCAGCAAATCAAGTGGTCCTCTAGGAGCAACAGAATACACTACTGCAAATGGGCTAAATCCAGTACTCCTGTTAACTGCATGATTATGAGCAAACTCTACCTGACATAACTTCAGATCCCAACTCTTCACATGTTCTCCAACCAAACACCGCAACAAATTGCCTAGCGACCGATTCACCACTTCCGTCTGCCCATCTGTCTGTGGATGGTAGGCATTACTAAAATTCAACTGTGTTCACCATCTTCCACAAGCTACGCCAAAAATGGCTAAGAAACCTAGTATCACGGTCAGATACAATAGACACTGGCAAACCATGCAACCTATAAATCTCACTAAAGTACAATTGAGCAACACGAACATCATCTGTGGTCTTCTTACATAGAATGAAGTGCACCATCTTAGAAAAACGATCAACTAGCACATAAATAGAATCATTACCTCGCTGTGTACACGGTAATCCCAGCACAAAATCCATACTGATGTCCACCCATGGCTGTGATGGAACTGGTAAAGGTATATACAAGCCTGCATTGGTTGCTGTTCCCTTAGATACTTGACAAACCCGACACCGTTGCACCAGTTTTTCAACCTCCTTCCGAATAATAGGCTAGAAGTAAGTAGACTGCACCAACTACAAGGTCCTGTCTCTTCCTACATGCCTCTCGCCATGCAGCTCTTGAAGGATCTTCAACCGCAAACTACAATCTGGAACACATAGTTGGATGTCCTTAAACAAAAATCCATCTCGCAAATGGAAATATGTCCTCTCCCCTGCTCGAACCTTTGCCAAAATACCAGAAAAATAGGGATCAGTTTCAAGTATTTTAGCAAATGAATCAAAACCAGGTACCTCCACAGAAAGTCGAGTTAGTAGTCCTTTTCGCCTGCTCAAAGCATCAGCCACTCGATTGGTAACTCCCGACTTGTGTTTCACCACGAAAGTGAACCTTTGTAGGTAAGCAAGCCAGCTCGCATGTCTAGCAGAAACTTTATCTTGACTATGCAAATGCTTTAAAGCCTCATGATCCGTATACAAGATAAACTCCCACTGAAACAAATAATGGCGCCAATGTTTAATAGCCTGAACCACAACATAAAACTCAACATCATAAATGCTATAACGCAGCTTGGCACCCGAAAGTTTCTCACTAAAATACGCCACTGGCCTGCTGTTTTGACTCAAAACAGCCCCAATTCCCACTTTGGAAGCATCAGGATGCAACACAAAAGGTTGATGGAAATCTGGTAATACTAGAATGGGAGCTGTGGTAAGGCGAAATTTAATCAGCTCAAACGCCTTTTCTGCTTCATCTGTCCAAGAAAACTTTCCATCCTGCTTCATGCACTCAGTAATAGGAGCCATAATGCTACTAAAATGAGGGATAAAGCGCCGTTAAAAGGAAGCCAACCCATGAAAACTTCGAACTTCAATAATGGTACTAGGCCTTGGCCAATGTTTCATTGCCTCTACTTTGGACTCATCTACCTGCAGCCCCACAACAGACACAATGTAACCAAGAAACAGCACCCTAGGTGTTAGAAACACACACTTCTTAACTGCAGCATAAAATTTCTCCCTACGCAGCACATGAAGAACTTCTCGCAGTTGACTAAGATGCTCGCTCGGGTTAGCACTGTAGATTAGAATGTCATCAAAATACACAAAAACACACTCCCAATGAAAGGCCTCAAAACTTGATTCATAACACGTATAAAGGTGATAGGTGCATTGGATAACCCAAACTGCATGACTATCCACTCATATAATCCCTCCCTCGTCTTAAAAGCTGTCTTCACAGCCCGAATACGGAGTTGATGGTATCTACTCTTCAAATCCAATTTAGTAAACATAGTAGCCCCACTAAGCTGATCCAGTAGGTCATCCAATCTAGGAATAGGAAAACGGTACCGGACCGTTATTTTGTTGATGGCTCTACTGTCGATACACATCCGCCAAGTACCATCTTTCTTTGATACCAGAAGGGCTGGTACCGCATAAGGACTTAAACTCTCTCGAATGTACCCCTTGGCCAGTAACTCTTCCACCTGTCTCCTTAATTCTTCATGCTCTCCGGGACTTATCCTGTAATGAGGTTGATTGGGTAAGGCTGCCCCGGGCTCCATATCAATCTGATGTTGGATATCACACATTGGGGGTAATCCTTCTGGTAGTTCTTCTGGAAATAAATCACTGAACTCCTCTAGAAGTGGTTTGACTACATAAAGAACCTCGACCTCCTTGTCTACCACCCTCCCGATTAAGGCGTATACTATTTTCGTCTCCTGCACCACCTCCTCAAACTGTGCTAAAGTCAACAAACTAGCACTGCCTTTGTTTTCTTCCTGCTTGGGCACTAACAATATCTTTACCCCCTCAAACACAAAGCTGTAAGTATTCGTCTTACCGTTATGAACCACCTCTCTATCAAATTGCCAAGGTCGTCCCAATAGCAGATGGCATGCATCCATAGCTACTACATCACACCAAACCTCGTCCTTGTATTTTGTCCCCACAGAAAAGGATACCAGTGCACGTCTTGAGACAGTCACCTGGCCCCCTTGTTTAAACCAGGCTAACTTGTACGGCTTTGGATGTTTTTTCGTTGTTAGTTCCAGCTTTCGGACTGCCTCTACTGAAATTATATTCTCACAACTGCCTGCATCAATCACAAACCTACACACCTTCCCTTTAACAGTACAGGTTGACTAGAAAATGTTGTTTCTCAACCAATCATCATCAACAGCCCTAGGTGTAAGGCAGGACCTCCTCACCACCAACGTAGTCCCAACATCACCAGTCACCACCTCCTCATCCACGCCTTCTGAATCAAAGATCGGTTCACCAGTTAGCAAGGTTTCATCTTCGATATCATCACCCTCATCTATTTTAGCAAACATCACTCTTTTTCCAGCTTTCTTGCGCTCAACCTGCCTGTGTCCCACTTCACCACATGCAAAACACTTGATACCACTTACTAGACCAATCCTCCTATTATTATTTGTTACTGCTCCCATTTTGGCTATTGCCCCCGCCGCTGCAACCTCGCCTGAACGGCCAGTATTGACAACTCCTCCTGAATACCCAAAGGTAGCAGGTTGTCCAAAACCACCAGGACGCCTCTTCTCAATCTGCACAGCCCTCTGATGCGCTGCAAAAATAGACATTGGATCAAACATGTTAACTGTCTCTTTAATTTGTTCTCGTAAACCCCCAATATATTGGGCTACTAACTGATCTTCTGTCTCATGCACCTCGTTCCGAGCAATCAGCTGATAGAATTCAGTTGTGTATTCATCAAATGTACGACCTCCTTGCCTTAAATTCTGTAATCGCTGGTACATTAATCGCTGATAATTATAAGGTAGGAACGTCGCCTGGAACTGTTTCTTCATCTTCTCCCAATCCATAATTTTTGACTTCCCCAATCTAACCCTCGTTTGCTTGAGTTGTTGCCACCAAGTCATTGCCCTATCTCTGAGTCTGGTAGCAACCAAGGGTACTCATTTATCATCAGGGAAACCCTTAAATTCCAGGATCTCTTCTACTGTGGCCAGCCAGTCAATGAATTCCTCTGGTTCGAGGGTACCACGAAATTCAGGAATTTCAGTCCTCATACCAGTCTCCCAACGTCTCCTATCGTCCTCCACTGCATATGGTCTACGACGCCTACGAGGTGCCTCATCATAGTCATCATCAAAGTCATCTCCTTCATCATTCTCTCCTGCGAAAGGGTTTCTCTGATCATCATAATTAGGGTTCCTCCCAGGATGAGGAATTTCCCTATTCTGGTTCGCCAACAACTCACCCATCCTTAGTGTCAATTGATCCATCATAGTGTTCATCCCCTGCTCCATTACTTGTTCGATTCACTGCTCGAATCGCTGCTCAAGTCGCTGCAGATCCTCTCACCCATAAACATCATCCACACGCGCTCTACGGGATGGCATGGTGAATATAATTTAGGCTTTGATACCAACTGACGTAGCGGAAGAAACAGAAAACTGTTATCAATTGTTGAACCGCGCACGATTGCCAAATAATAACCTTCTACAACCTGTTGATTCTACGAATACCAGAAAATAGGCATCAAAATTCTAATTTAGAGAATTTTAGAAAATACGTAAATTTTATTACTCATCAAAAACTGCGGCTCCCCATCATAACAAGGTGTTTAAATAGCAAAACCCTAAAAACAGAATCCAAAACGGAAAAGGAAGACTAATAAAGATAATTACGAAAATAACCCTAAAACAAAAAAATGTCTTTTTGAAGGCCTAAACGATGGAATTTGACCAAAAAACCCTGCACATCACGAGCAAAGCGCTTGTGAGTTTTGACCATTGACCCGTTTCCAATGAAATTAGGTTTCGAAAACGCCCAAATCTGACACTCTAAACTTGGCCGAAATTACCGAATTGCCATTGAATCAGATCTTTACCATTAAATCAAATCTTTCCATAAACTAGCACGCTTGCTCTTCAACCGCATCAGTAATGCTAAGTTTTTTTTCTCAAATAGTGTTTCATATTAATAAAAGGGTAATCCTAACAACTTGTTATTTTAAGAATAAGTATTGAACAAAAATATATCTTTAATATTTGCAGAATTATAGAAATGAGATTTTCTATAGAATGAAGGGAGTACCTACCATCTTTCCCGGCTAACAATCAACCTAAAGACGCTTTTTTCTCTTCCGCCAATGTACTTCCACCAACTTCACAACAATATCAGCAAAAAAAATAGCAATAAATTAACCACATAATTCAGGGATAAATATTTTTTTGTCACTCTACTTTAGGTCAACTTACAAATGAGTAACTAATTTTTTTTTCTTACAAACAACTCACTGAACTTTTGTTTACTTATAAAATGTTAGAAAATCCGTTAAGTCTTTTGACTTTAGACGAAAATGAACAAATAAGTTACAGACGTGTAAAAATGTTCCGATGTGGAACAGATCATTCCATGTGGCCAACATTACGTGGATATGGAGGGAAAATCTCCCACCCAAATACCAGTTGATGGACTCACATGTCTATTAGAAGCCAAGTGAATCGTCATTTGTTCCAAAATTTGATCGTTGAAGCCAACTGAGCCCTAAGCTAGCCCTTCCAAAGTGATCGATCAATCGAAAAGCTAAGCAAAGAACGACGACAAATTGTTCGATTGAACTCTGTTTCTAAATAGAATCGATTATTTGGTGAATCTTGGTGTGATTCACGTTGGTTAAAACTCGTTTGATGCTCGATATCAAGTAATGGTCGACAGGTATGTCCCATCTGATGGTCCCCTTTTGTCCCAATATCTAACTTTGATGATTTTTTTTGGGGCTTGTTGTCATATTGTCCTTTTATTTCTAAACCCTAGATTGATCATATATTATTCATTGTTCTTCTTTGTCTTTTTTTTTTATTCTTGTTTAAAGATTTATAAAATCCTTCTTTACTAAATTTTGGTCCAATTTGGTCCCCACATGTATACTAGCTGTGACATCCCGGATTTTTAAGATTTTATAAATGAGAATTTAATAAATAAAATTCTTATTTTAAGATGTTCAAGTACGAGTATGTGTATATGTGTTATATATTGTGAAATATGTGAATTGATGTGAAGAGGATTTTAGATATTAATTTTAATATTTATTGAATCAAATAAATATTTTAATTGAATTATTTATTGAGTTAAATAAATAATTATGTGATTATTAAGAGTAATGTAATTAAGTGTAATATATTAATTAAATGAATATTTAATATTTAATATAATTAATATGTAATGATTTTATGTTATAGTTTTAATTTAATTGGGATAATTAAATTAGATGAGTTATGTGATGTGTTACATGAAATTATAATTAGCAAGTAATTATAATTATGTGACAATTTTATGTGGTTAATTGATGTTAAACTTTTATTAATTAAATTAATGTTAAGATTTAATTGATTAAAGGATAACATTAAAAAGATGTGTTAAATAATTTATTAAAAGAATTTAAAGAGTTTTTAAAACCGTTTTCCCAAACAAGGCTCTTGCACCGTTTTAAATCTGTTTTGCCAAACGAGGCCTTAACTACAAAAAAAATTTGCTTTTAAATTGAATCTGTTTTTACCAAACAAAGCCTTAAGGCTTTTGATTTTCAAAAAAATTGTAACCTATGTCTTTATTATGGGAGTTAGTATATACATAAACATAGTATAAGTTATATGATATGTATATATATTATATTATATCTATAGTATTATAATATACGTTAGAAAACAAGGTTAGAAGAGTTAAACAACTAGTCTGTGTTAGAAAGAGAAAGAAAACACAGAAAAACCTAGAGTTAGAGAGAAAGGAAAAGAGAAGAAGAAGCAAGAAGAAGAAGGAAAGAGGAAGAAGAGGAAAGGAAGCTTGAGATAACATCATCCCCTTCGTTCCAATATGCAAAGCAAAAGGTATAATCTCTAACTTGAGAGTTTTAAGAATTGCTTTACGTGATTCAAGTTTTAGTTTTATGAAAATATGAATATTCATGAAAACTTATGAGGTTGGGGATATATATACTATATATGAAATTCTATATGTGAATTGTGATAATAGATGCTTATAATTGAATTATATGATGGTTTAGTTGGTTAATTCATGAATATATGATGAACATGAGGAAATTCATGTTCATCAAAAGTTATAGTAAAATAGTTTGATAATTGGCCTATTTGAAATCAAAAATTGTGATTTGATTGTGTAAATTGAGGTTAAATGATGATAACATGTTTATAAACAAATTTAAATATGTTTTGATTGGGTATTTTGATTTAAAAATAGATTTCAGCGTTAATTTTTTTCAAGAAAGCTTATCAATGGTTTTATTCAAAAATCATGAATTGGGAGTTGTGATTATGTAAATTGATGATTTTATATGTTAGAACATGTTAAAAACTTTAATATTATATTTCTGAATAGTTTTATGTGTAATTGTGTTGGTTGGAAGTAAAATTTGGTTTGGAGAAATAAGCCAAATTGACTTTTTCTTTGTACAGTTCGCGAGCCGGACTATCTTCGCTGCAGGGGGCCCGCCCCGGCGGGCCTATCAAGGCTAATACCCCCGCCCCGGCGGGGGGTATACAGAAAATAATATTTTGGAGCCCGCCCCGGCGGGCATGTCAAGCTTAAAACCCCTGCCCCGGCGAGGGGTATGCAGAAAAAAAAATAGTTTTATCTGTTTTGTGAAATTTTATTTGTATAACGAAAGGTTGACCTACTATGGTGAATTTGATGACATGTTAGCATAACTTAAAATGCTAAATAATAGTAATGAGATATATTAATAATATAATGTGAAATTATAATTTGAAATAATTATAATTAAAGTAAAGGTTTAATTTAAATTATAATTTGTTAATTTATAATAATATAGTTTGATTAATTATAATCAAAGTAGATGTTTAACTTGAAGTATAATTTGTTTAGCTATAACTTAATATGTGATTATAATTTGGAATAATTATAATTGAGGTAAAAGTGTAATTTAAATTATAATTTATTTAATTATGATTTAATGAGTGCATGAATTGAAATTGATGAATTGTAATCTAAGTAATTGTTTAATTTAAATTATAATATGGTAAAATTATAATTTAATGCATGACGTAGTTTGATTAATTATAAATTATAATTTGTTTAATTATAATTTGATTAATTAGAGTAATGGTTTAAATTAAATTATAAATTATTTAATTATAATTTGATTAACGTAAGATGCAATTATAATTCGATTAATTATAATTAAAGTGGATGTTTAAATTATAATTTGTTTGATTATAATTTAATATGAGTATGTAATGATTAATTGACTAATTATGTGAAAATATAATATGATTATGTGATGTAATTAATTTCATGGTAATTAATTATTAATTTATTAGTTAATGGGGAATGACTTAACCTAAGTTGGTTAACTAACTATGAGGAGTAGTTATGTAATAATTAACTTATACTGTTAATTATACATATAAGTTTGATAGTGTGTGTCAAACGAGTAAATGGGAGAGAGTTATATAGTGTAAATTAGAATTTACTTAGACGTTTGCTAAGCGTTGATAGGTAACTAATAATTGACGCGTATGGTAATACGTTATGTAAGATTCACGAAGTGCAGATTATATTAAGCTATTTTTCGGTAATTGGTAATCTACGAGCCAGGCAAGTCTTTCGGTTCCTATTTTCTACGTGAATTTGATGAACTATTTTAAATTGTATTGCAAAGAGCATGATATGTTATATATGTTGTAAGCATAACTGTTAAAGTCAATTTATGACTACATTGATTGATTAAAGAATGTTGATTGAATAAGGAACTCAATCTTTATATTTGTTATGTGAATTAAAGCATGTATGCCATGTTACTTTAATTATTATGAGATGTATGTTGAGCATGTTATTATGTGCTATGTGATGCATAAAAACTGTTAGAACCTGTTGAGCTGTCGAGCTCACTCTTGCAAATAACCATTTTTGCAGGTCAAGTATGCAAGGTAATGATACGTGCTAGTTGAATGTTAAGATCAATAGCGATGCAAGAAATCATTTATTCTAGATGAGTAATGTAATTGGTTTAAATGTAACATGATTGTTAAATTGTAAGTTGAGCTATCCGATGTATATGGATATTGCTTTATGATGCAAGACTTTGTATAGTTATTTTGTTGTAACGATTCATGATATAAATTTGAGTCGAAGAGATGTAATGTAAAGGTTGCGATTTGTGACACCCCTAAATCCGGGTACTTCGTTTCCACATGATTTGGTGTTCACTTTCTAATAAAACATACATCTACCCAATAATAAAGAATTGCAAAGTAAATTACAACCTTCATAATACTTAAATAAAATCTTTCTCAAAAAAGGATTACAACTTGTCCAATATAAAATCCCAGGGTTAACTAAACCTTAACATCAAACAAAGTAAATGCGAAAATAAAACATCGTCACTAAGCCTTATTACAAAAGTAACTTGAAATAACAAGCCTTCACTTTCTCATCTTACCTTTTCCTTTACTTGTTGACGGTATGTCAACATTCTTGGTTTCCACTGCAAGGGGTGATAAAATATGCAAGAGTGAGCAAACAAAAACTCACTTGAAAATACAACAGTGATAAGTCATAAGTGAGTAGTTTCAAAAGAGTTCGAATAACTTTACTTTCATCAAAATAAAGAATTGAATTATAATTCTTTCATCTATACGTAGAATTCGAATATAGAATCACCTGAGGGTCATAAGACGTTGAACTATGTCCTAGGTTATAAATACTTCTATTTAAACCTTTAAAAGTCAATCAGACTATGGAACTTTAACTCGTACTCAGGGGGATCAATCCTTTGTACCATGAATTGTGCACAACCATCTTAACGCTTTCGCATAAATGTGCCCTAGTAATTAGGGTTGTTCATTCTCAGTATTTGAATACAAGTCCGCACCAAAGAAAGTTTGGTTTGGATAGATAAGGGAACCTTGGAGTTTCAACTATCATCAACTAGGAGTAGTTGAATCGACTCACAGTACTTTAACAGTTCAATAATATAAGAATCATGAACCAATTGTAAGATATGACAATAAACTTCACATTAAATAGTCATGCTTTAGAAATAATTTAAAGCAATTGAAAGAATAAGTAGATCTTGCTTGAACAATTAAGTCAAGATCACAATACTTCAATAATACTTCAATACTTGTGCATTAGGAATAATAGAATACAACCACATCTTGTACAAAGTGAATAACAAGTTCAAAATGGAAACTTGCTTATCGTAAGAAAATAAGGATTAGAAAACTTGCACAATAATAAGTTTAGAGATAGGAAACTTGCCTCAAACGCAAGCTACACTTTAATAACTATAACCACTTTCACAATTACCCTACATATTGCATTATGTTTAAAACATCTATTAGTATTCAACTACAACGTTTAAACCATTGAACTTCTTACTTAAGTCCAACTCACAACGTTGTTTACAATATAGGTTGTTAACTAGTCAAATACGTGAGTCTACATTCACGACATACATTCATAAGCTTATAACGCATTAAATTGTGTTGTGTACCTTATGAAAGTAACACACCTACACACATATAACACATTAATATACAACTTCAATCTGTCTTAAACACATCAAAAATATGTTATCTTATTACCTATTTCACTTATCAAGTCATAGAAATAGGTTAGCTAAACAAACGGGGCATGAAAACTCAACAAGCAAAAACTAACATTCTCGGACAGCAAAGATCCCCACTGGGGCGGGTCCCTAAGGCATAAAAGCCCCGCTGGGGCGGGTCCAACCTCTGGCACAAGAGCTGGTTCGAGAACTGGAGAGAAATAAGCCAATTTGGCTTATTTCTTCACACCGAATTCGATTTTTCTCAACATGATAAACATGAAACTTGATACAAACAATATTTTAAACTCTTTAACATGATCATAACATATAAAATCCATACATCACATAATCAAAACCAAGATTTCATGATTTTCAAAGAAAACTACAAGATTAAGCGTTCTTGACGAAAATTGCTACTACGAATTCGTTTTTCAATCAATTCAAGTAATTACAATTGTAATAACTCTTATTCTTAACATACTAACATAATAAATGATCAATTTAAATAATAACCCATAATCAAACATCAATTTGATAGTTTCAAAGCCATTTTTTCAAAGATAAATTTATAGAAAATCACTATGAACACAATTCTTCTTGTTTATCAAACTTTCATGAATTGAATTGTTAAAACAACCATATAACTCATATATAATCATGCTATATCACATATTACTCATAACTTCATGCTTACACCAATCTCTTTGATGATTTAAGAACTATTTTCAAAATAACTTTATAATAAAACACTATGAATATGATTTCTTCATGTTCATTATATCTTTGTGAATTAAAACACTTAAATGACTATAAAAATCATATGTAAACATACATATATATATATATATATAAATATATATGTACACATCCCATACATATATCAAAATTAAGAACTTTCACATAGATTTTTACAGAAAATTCTAAAGCCATGGAAACATAGAAGAACATGATTACAACTTATAGAGTTCTAAGTTTATACCTTTTCTAGTTTGAATTAGGAGAAGAGATGGAGATGATGAAAGCTCTCCTCTTGTTTTCTCAAGGTTTCCCTTCTTCTTCTTCTTCTTCTTCTTCTTCTTCTTCTTCTTCTTCTTCTTCTTCTTCTTCCTCTTCTTCTTCTCTGATAATTCTTTCTAACCCTTCTCTTGTTTTCTTTCTTTGTCTTTAACTCTAAACTAATGTAGTAACTCTTTTAACTTAACGTATGTTGTATATACATATGATATATAACTTATACAATATAGTTACTTTATAATAATTATCATAAATACAATTAATCGCATAAGTTACAAGTTTTGAATTTGAAAAGCCCTAAGGCTTGTTTAGCCAAAACAACATTATATTTAAAAACAGATTAATAGTAAATAAGACCATGTTTGGTAAAAATAAGTTTTAAACAAGTACAAGGGCCTCGTTTGGTAAAACCAACTTAAAACCCTTTTCATTAGTTTAATAAATCCTTAATCAATAGATTAAATACTACACTTATTTAATTAAATTACAACATTCCAATTCAATTAAATAAAAGTTAACATTCATTAATTAATTAAAATTGCACATAATACCAAATTGTTCCACAATTGTAATTCCTTTATTAAACATAATATATGTAACAAATTACTATCAATACTTAGCACATAATATTAAATCTAATTCAATTATTCTTAATTAAATCAATCCACACAATTACATAATTTATTTAACTCAATAAATAAATCACATAAAATATTTATTCACTCAATAAATATTATAATTTAATATATAAAATTTCAATCGTTACAATCTTCCCTCCTTAAAAGGATTTTGTCCCCAAAATCACAACACAAAAAAATTCTCATAAAAATTCTCATCTGTTACATCCTTCCCCTCTTAAAAGGATTCTTTCCCCATAATCGATATATAAGGGGTTACACAAATCAATTAAGTAAATAACTGAGGATACGATTTCCTCATTACATCCTCGAGTTCCCACGTGGCTTCTTCAGCACTGTGGTTCCTCCAAATTACCTTAACAGAAGGTATTACTTTATTTCTAAGTACTTGTTCCTTTCTGTCAGCTATTTGAATAGGAACCTCTTCATAAGTTAAGTCTTTATCAAATTGCAAAGGCTCGTATTCTTTTACATGTTTATAGTCGTGTTTGTAAGGTCGTAACACAAAAATGTGAAAGACGTTATATATATTCTCGAGCTTTGGAGGTAATGCTACTTCGTAAGCAACCTCGCCCACCTTTCGTAGTACCTCAAAAGGTCCAATAAATCGGGGACTCAGCTTCCCCTTCTTGCCGAATCGAATCTTCCCCTTTCAGGGAGATACTTTCAGGAAAACGAAGCTCCCTGGTAAGAATTCTCGGTTCTGTTGATGTTGATCGACATATTTCTTTTGTCTGTCTTGAGCAACAACCCATCTTGTTCTGATCAGCTTCACTATTTCAGCAGTTTGTTACATCAATTCCGGTCCCAACAGCTGACGTTCACCGACTTCATCCCAACACAAGGGATTTTTGCATTTCCTGCCGTATAACGCTTCGTAAGGCAGCATGCCGATACTCGCGTGGTAACTGTTGTTGTAGGCGAACTCCACCAACGGTAGATGATCATCCCAGCTTCCCTTGAAATCCATCACACAAGCTCTTATCATATCTTCAAGCGTCTGAATTGTTCTCTCGCTCTGGCCATCGGTCTGAGGATGATATGCTGTACTCATTCGCAATTACGTTCCATGACACTCTTGCAATCGCTTGCAGAAATTCAATGTAAACCGCGGATCTCTTCTAACACAATCGACACTAGAACACCGTGTCGAGAAACAATCTCCTTAACGTACAATTTAGCCAATTGTTCCAAGTTATACTTAATCCTGATTGGTAGAAAGTGGGCTGACTTCGTCAGTCGATCCACAATAACCCATATCGCATCAAAACCCTTTTGAGTCGCTGGAAGACCAACCACGAAATCTATCGTGATATGCTCCCACTTCCATTCTGGAATTTCTAACAGTTGTAGTAATCTACTAGGTCTCTGGTGTTCTGCCTTGACTTTCTGACAAGTTAGACATTTCGCAACACATTCCGCAACATCCCTTTTCATATTCGGCCACCAAAAATGGTGCCTAAGATCCTGGTACATCTTTGTACTCCCAAGGTGAATTGAATATTTTGAACTGTGAGCTTCGCTCAAAATCTCCTCCTTAACCCCCGGTAATGGCGGTACCCAGATTCTACCTTCAAATCGTAGCAGTCCCTCACAGTCAATTCTAAACTTGAATTCTTCGCCCTCGGTTAATCTCTTCCGAATCTTCTCGCATTCTTCATCGTGAAGTTGGGCTTCTTTCACTTTGTATACCAAAGTAGAACCAGTAGTTACTTGAAATAACTTCTCATCCGATTCCTTCAGAAACTTCATTTCCAGCTCTAATCTAGCCATCTGTTCTATCAACTGATCCTGATTAGTTAACAAATTCAGCTTTTCCCAACCTTTTCTACTCAAAGCGTCAGCGACAACGTTAGCTTTACCTGGATGGTAAAGTATTTCGCAGTCGTAGTCTTTGATCAGTTCCAACCATCTCTTTTGGCGCATATTCAAATCCTTCTGGATAAAAATATACTTCAGACTCTTGTGATCTATGTATATTTCACACTTCTCTCTATATAAGTAGTGTCTCCAAATCTTTAGAGCAAACACTATTGCCGCCAATTCTAAGTCATGGGTCGGATACCCCTTCTCATAATCCTTCAGCCGACGTGATGCATAAGCAATGACCTCGCCGCTCTGCATCAACACACAACCTAAACCCTTATGTGAGGCATCACTATATACCACGAAATTCCCCGTACTATCCGGTAAGGACAACACAGGTGCAGTACTCAACCTCTTCTTCAATTACTGGAAACTTTCCTCACACTTTTTCGTCCAAACAAACTTAACTGTTTTACGAGTCAAATTCATCAACGGAGTGGCGATCTTGGATAAATCTTCGGTAATAACCTGCCAATCCCAAGAAACTCCTTACTTCAGACAACGTTTTCGGCTGATCCCAATTCATTACCGCTTCAACCTTCGACGGATCCACCAAAATACCATCCTTGTCGATCACGTGGCCTAGAAATTGCACAAGTTCCAACCAGAATTCGCACTTCAAGAATTTTGCATAAAGCTTCTCTCGTCTCAGCGATTCTAAGGTTAGCCTCAAATGTTAAGCGTGTTCCTTCTCGTTCTTGGAATAAACCAGGATGTCATCTATGAACACCACTACAAACTTATCCAGGAATGGCTTAAACACCCTGTTCATTAGGTCCATAAATGCAGCTGGGGCATTCGTTAAACCAAATGACATCACCAAGAACTCGTAATGACCATACCGAGTCCTAAAAGCCATTTTCATTATATCTTCCCTTCTCACCTTCAATTGATGATACCTGCTTCTCAAATCGATCTTCGAGAAGTATTGAGCACATTTCAGTTGGTCGAACAAGTCATCGATCCTAGGTAAGAGATACCTATTCTTGATCGTAACTTTGTTTAATTCCCTATAATCAATGCAAAGACGCATTGATCCATCCTTCTTCTTCACGAATAACACTGGCGCTCCCCACGACGAAACGCTCGGTTGAATATACTTCTTGTCTAACAATTCTTGTAGTTGAACCATCAGTTCCTTCATCTCAACTGGAGCCATTCGGTACGGAGCCTTCGAAATTGGAGCAGTTCCCGGCACTAAGTCGATCACGAACTCTATCTCCCTATCTGGCGGAAGTCCTGGCAAATCGCTCAGAAAAACGTCCACAAACTCCTTAACTACTGATATCTCTTCTACCTTTGGGCTCTCCTTACACGTATTGACTATGTAAGCTAGATATCCTACACATCCTTGGTCCAAAAGTTTCTTGGCTTGCATCACCGTCAGATAACTCGCTTGTCTAGGCGATTTACAACTATAGAACACTACTTTCGACGGAGTCGTAAGGTTTACCGACTTCTTCTGACAGTCGATTACCACCCCATGGTTGAACAACCAGTCCATCCTCAATATTACATTGAATTTCCCAAGTTTTATCGGAATCAAATCTACCCTCAGCTCCTGACCCTTAATGTCCAATCTACAGTTCTTGTATACAAACCTAACAGGAATGACTTCCCTATTCGCAATTTCTATGTTCAAGGGGTAAGCTAACTCCTTTATAGGTAAGTCTAGGGTTTTAGAAAATTCATCAGATATGAATGAACAAGTAGCACCCGAATCAAATAATACATATGCATTTATACTATTAATCAAAATAATACCTGCCACCACATCTTTTGATTGCACCTTGTCTTGCACCGTCATATTGAATGTGCGGGCAGTGGGTCGAACGGATTACAGTGGCGACGGTCCGGTAATAGTCAAAGTGCTGCCGCTGCCATTTCCTCCATTCCCTATTGACCCTGCCGCTGGCTTCTTAGGGCAGTTGCGAGCCATGTGATCCTGGGATCCACATGTATAGCAAGCTCCCTTCTTCGGGTTTGGACAATTTGGCGCGATGTGGCCTTCCTGACCACAGTTGTAGCACACACATTTTCCTTTTATGCGCACTCTAGTGCGAGTCTTCCCGCATGTAGCACATACTTTGAGCTTCCTCTTCTGTTGGCTTCCCTGCTGACTCCCAACAAAGGCATTGTCATTCCACTTCCTTTTCTAATGGATAGCCCCGCTACCACCAGCCTTGTTTTCCGTCTCAATCTTCTTCTTCTTATCTTGGTTGAATTTAGTCACCATGTCGCTTCCTCCCTCAACAAAGAATGGCCTTTTTCAGCACAACTACAAACGTGTTTAGCTGGAACATAGAGACCTTGCTATAGAGCTAGGGTTTCAGTCCCCGCTCAAACCTCTTTGCCTTCCTAGCATCCGTGCTGACTTGGTATGTAGCGAACCTGGCCAACTCGTTGAACTTTGCGGCGTACGCGGACACCGTCATCCCTCCCTGCTTAAGTTCTAGTAATTGGACCTCCATCTGGTCCTACGAACTTACAGGGAAGTACATTTCAAAGAAAATCTCTTTGAAACGTTCCCACGTTATGACTCCTTCACCCTCTCTGGTCATATTCGCCTGCCACCAAAAGCTAGCATTTGACTTCAACATGAAAGTCGCAAATGCCATTTTCTGGTCTTCACCGACCCTAGCCACGTCAAAGACCTTCTCTATTTCCATAACCCACGTCTGAGCATCTATAAGGTTTGTCGATCCCTTAAACTCCGGCGGTCCTACTGCCTTAAACTCTTTGAACGTCGTGGCCTGCACTTGTTGCTGATTCGCCATCGCTCCTGTCAGTAAGTTCACTACTGCTGAACGGAGTTAGGGTTTGTTCCATCGTTATTGTTGTTGTTAATCATCGAACCCTCGGGGTTTTGACGCGTTGGTCTTCTTCTAGGAGGCATTTTCTGTTAAGAAAATATTATTATTAGCTCTTTTATTCAATTCTTAAGTATTTGAGTTCAACTTTAACAATTAAATAACTCAGTTCATATATGAACACATAGCACATCAATAACTTCTTTTATTCATTACTCGTAATTTAAAAACATAGGATAGATAGCATTTCTGCTATTTACATCATTTTTTCTGAACTGGAACAAGTTACTGGACTACATCATTACTTTATCCCATTATTTTCTCAAGTTATGGGACTTACATTTATTTATTACAAAAAAAACACATAATTTAAAAGCTCTAATGTCTAGGCATATTAAGACGTCGTACAGCCTCTCTACGTTCTTCATCCATCACCCGAAACGTTGTCCTTCAGTCCACTACATACCATGGTAACCCTTGGAACTGAGCTGGGTAATAGAAGATACGGTCCTAAGCCCTATCTATGGCCGTATCAAAAGCGTATTCTGTCTCCTTTAGCTTGACTCTCTTAGTTTCAGCCTCATCTTCAGCTCGCTCGGCTCGTTGAGTAGCCCTCAAGCTTGTTTCCTCAGCTCTGGCACGCTTCGTCAACTCCTCTTGGATGTCTTGCTTTAGTTTTGCTAGCTCACTAGCCATATCCTCGATAGTCTCGTCCCGCTGCAGGATGATTTCCTCTAGCTCTCCGACTCGACCATGAAGCTCCATATTACTGTCGTAGACTGCCTCGTACATCTCAGCACTAACAAAGTGAGGTGGGAATTCCTCTTCGGGATCCTCTTCCTCCACTTCGTCCTCTTCAAACTCGTCCTCATCCTCTTCTTCTAGAATAGGTGTCAGCTCACGCTCCCGACCAGCTACGATGAGCACTAGAGATGGCTCTCTCCTAACCAGCTGCTCCCAGACAACATGTATGACTCGGGGCTCTTCCTCTATAGGAACCTGAGGTATATCCTCTCTAGCCTGACTGGATTCTCCAATGTTTGTCATCCTGACAAAAGAATTTTAAATTTTATTATTACGTGATATCGAGTCGTCACTCTTCGAATACCTAAACGTAAACACATAGCACATAAGGTAGTTTATTATCTTTACCTATCACCACTATCTTTTCGATCTTCCTATAAGGCTACTACCTAAGCTTTTCCACCCACCTAAGGTTCATAACCTATAGCTTTGATACCAACCTGTGACACCCCCAAATCTGGATACTTCGTTTCCACATGATTTGGTGTTCACTTTCTAATCAAACATACATCTACCCAATAATAAAGAATTGCAAAGTAAATTACAACCTTCATAATACTTAAATAAAATCTTCCTTGAAAAAGGATTACAGCTTATCCAATATAAAATCCTAGGGTTAACTAAACCTTAACATCAAACAAAGTAAATGCGGAAATAAAACATCGTCACTAAGTCATATTACAAAAGTAACTTGAAATAACAAGCCTTCACTTGCTCATCTTTCCTTTTCCTTTACTTGTTGATAGTATCTCAACATTCTTGGTTTCCACTGAAAGGGGTGATAAAATATGCAAGAGTGAGCAAACAAAAGCTCACTTGAAAATACAACAGTGATAAGTCATAAGTGAGTAGTTTCAAAAGAGTTCGAATAACTTTACTTTCATCAAAATAAAGAATTGAATTATAATTCTTTCATCTATACGTAGAATTCGAATATAGAATCATTTGAGGGTCATAAGATGTTGAAGTACGTCCTAGGTTATAAATATTTCTATTTAAACCTTTAACAGTCAATCAGACTATGGACCTTTAACTCGTACTCAGGGGGATCAACCCTCTGTACCATGAATTGTACACAACCATCTTAACGCTTTCGCATAAATGTCTCCTAGTAATTAGGGTTGTTCATTCTCAGTATTTGAATACAAGTCCGCACCAAAGAAAGTTTGGTTTGGATAGATAAAGGAACCTTGGAGTTTCAACTATCATCAACTAGGAGTAGTTGAATCGACTCACAGTACTTTAACAGTTCAATAATATAAGAATCATGAACCAATTGTAAGATATGACAATAAATTTCACAGTAAATAAGCATGCTTTAGAAATAATTTAAAGCAATTGAAAGAATAAGTAGATCTTGCTTGAACAATTAAGTCAAGATCACAATACTTCAATAATACTTCAATACTTGTGCATTAGGAATAATAGAATACAACCACATCTTGTACAAAGTGAATAACAAGTTCAAAATGGAAACTTGCTTAACTTAAGAGAATAAGGATTAGAAAACTTGCACAATAATAAGTTTAGAGATAAGAAACTTGCCTGAAGCGCAAGCTACACTTTAATAACTATAACCACTTCCACAATTACACTACACATTGGATTATGTTTAAAATGTCTATTAGTATTCAACTACAACGTTTAAACCTTTGAACTTCTTACTTAAGTCCAGCTCACAACGTTGTTTACAACATAGGTTGTTAACTAGTCAAATACGTGAGTCTACATTCACGACATACACTCATAAGCTTATAACGCATTAAATTGTGTTGTGTACCTTATGAAAGTAACACACCCACGCATATGTAACACATTCATATACAACGTCAATGTATCTTAAACGCATCAAAAACATGTTATCTTATTACCTATTTCATTTATTAAGTCAAAAAAATAGGTTAGCTAAACAAACGGGGCATGAAAACTCAACAAGCAAAAACCAACATTCCTGGACAGCAAGGATCCCCGCTGGGGGGGTCCCTAAGGCATAAAAGCCCCGCTGGGGCGGGTCTTCCCTCTGGCACAAGTGCTGGTTCGCGAACTGGGAGAGAAATAAGCCAATTTGGCTTATTTCTTCGCACCGAATTTGATTTTTCTCAACATGATAAACATGAAACTTGATACAAACAATATTTTAAACTCTTTAACATGATCATAACATATAAAATCCATACATCACATAATCAAAACCAAGATTTCATGATTTTCAAAGAAAACTACAAGATTAAGCGTTCTTGACGAAAATTGCTACTACGAATTCGTTTTTCAATCAATTCAAGTAATTCCAATTGTAATGACTCCTATTCTTAACATACTAACATAATACATGATCAATTTAAATAATAACACATAATCAAACATCAATTTGATAGTTTCAAAGACATTTTTTCAACGATAAATTTATAGAAAATCACTATGAACACAATTCTTCTTGTTTATCAAAATTTCATGAATTGAATTGTTAAAACAACCATATAACTCATATATAATCATGATATATCACATATTACTCATAACTTCATGCTTACACCAATCTCTTTGATGATTTAAGAACTATTTTCAAAATAACTTTATAATAAAACACTATGAACATGATTTCTCCATGTTCATCATATCTTTATGAATTAAAACACTTAAACGACTATAAAAATCATATGTAAACATATATATATATATATATATATATATGTACACATCCCATACATATATCAAAATCAAGAACTTTCACACAAAGATTTTTACGGAAAATTCTAAAACCATGAAAACATAAAAGAACATGATTACAACTTATAGAGTTCTAAGTTTATACCTTTTCTAGTTTGAGTTAGGAGAAGAGATGGAGATGATGAAAGCTCTCCTCTTGTTTTCTCAAAGTTTCCTTTCTTCTTCTTCTTCCTCTTCTTCTTCTCTAATAATTATCTCTAACCCTTCTCTTGTTTTCTTTCTTTGTCTCTAACTCTAAACTAACATACTAACTCTTTTAACTCAACGTATGTTGTATATACATATGATATATAACTTATACAATATAGTTACTCTATAATAATTATCATAAATATAATTAATCACATAAGTTACAAGTTTTGAATTTGAAAAGCCCAAAGGCTTGTTTGGCCAAAACAACATTATATTTAAAAACAGATTAATAGTAAATAAGGCCATGTTTGGTAAAATAAGTTTTAAACAAGTACAAGGGCCTCGTTTGGTAAAACTAACTTAAAACCCTTTTCATTATTTTAATAAATCCTTAATCCATAGATTAAATACTACACTTATTTAATTAAATTACAACATTTCAATTCAATTAAATAAAAGCTAACATTCATTAATTACTTAAAATTGCACATAATACCAAATTATTCCACAACTGTAATTCCTTTATTAAACATAATACATGTAACAAATTACTATCAACACTTAGCACATAACATTAAATCTAATTCAATTATTCTTAATTAAATCAATCCACACAATCACATAATTTATTTAACTTAATAAATAAATCACATAAAATATTTATTCACTCAATAAATATTATAGTTTAATATATAAAATCTCAATCGTTACACGATTCTAGGCAATAAAGAAAGATTTTATAAAAGTTTTAAATATTCCTCATTTTTTAATGATTGTATCATCTAATAATGATGTAAAGTTAGAATAAAATTGTATTGTTAACGATCGAGAAGAAAAATATTATTGTATGAATTTTGGGGTCGTTACAGTTGGTATTAAAGCTGATAGTTTATACACCTTAGGTAAGAGTACCTTAGGCTATGACCTTAGGTTATAAGAAGTTAAGTTTAAGTTACGTATAACGAAAAGGTGATTCTTTTCACATACGTAGAAGGATAGGATGAATTAAGTCCTAGAACGTTATAAGACAAGATGAGGACGACGAGGAATAAAAACTAGAATAAAATATTGAGTAGTATGAACGGAATTAGAATTTTTTTTAAAAGAAGAGTTGATAAATAAACAAGATGAATCAAAGAAGAATCTTAAAGAGAGATAGAGATAAGAACCATGAGTTATCTAACTCCAGTAACCATGATGATGAATAATGATGAATAGACAACGTCTATGAGATTAAAAGCATAATGAAATCATAATATGATATTATGTAAGGTAAGATGAGAAGTTTGTAAAACAAAATGATAATGAGATAAGAAAAGAATCATAAGGGAGATGATTATAGGATAAGATCACAACGTGATCTTTTAAAGTTGTAAAAGACAGATGGTCTGTAATAATTGAATAGTTATAGTTTGATGCTATAATGAGAATGTACTATGAAATAGTACGAGATTAACTCACGAGGAGTTATGAATGATGAGATATAGAAGTCTGTATCGAGTATAGAGCGAGAAGTTATGAGGAAGATAGAGTGAAGTGGGATTTTAATTGAGGACTCATGTGGTGGCTGAGTTGTACAAACCTCTGTATGGGCAGGGATTTTGTGCGTACACTTGGTTTATCATATTGATAATCATTGAAATATTGGTGTCGCGTTATCGATATATATATGGTGAGAAGGTGATTCTTGTCCCATGTTTATATTTGATAGTTAGAGTCATAGAGATTAGATTAGATGATATTAAGATTACATTAGATGATCTTAAGGTTAGGCGAGTTCTTAAAACTCATACTTATGGTAAGTTCGTGACTCATAATCGTATGTATATTTTTGAACCCTTAAGCATATGGACAGTCTCTGATCAGTTCTTTGACTACGTATTGTTAGGACAAGTTCTTAAACTCGTATTATTGTGGTAAGTTCCTGAACTTTCAAAGTGTGGTAAGTTCGATGAACTATATACTGGGTATAGAAAGTTTATGGTATAGAAAGCATTGATGTTGTTCAAGATTGATAGAATATTTAAGTAACGATGGAGTAAAGATTTATATTGATGGAGAAAATTTTGATATTCTAAATCTCCTAGCTTTGCTAGATTTTTGAAATTTATTGACTTCGTGCTGATGTTGCACTTCTATTTTCTTGAAAAATATTGGATCAAATGAATGAACCAATGAATTTTTAAAATAGTGTTATTATTCACATGTCTATGCTAATTGCTTCAGCTAGACAAAATTGATTTGAAAATTTCAAAATGTATTTTATATATTCTATGCATCATTTGATATGATGTAGAATAATAATCGAGGAAGTCATCAATACGGTTAAACCTAGTGTTGGATGTGATCGTAGGATCGTCAGCCCACTATAGTATGATGTAGTATGACGACGTCATGTAATGACGAAATCCTCAACTTACCATTACTACGGTACGGTATCAGGATATTATAAAAGATTTATGTATTATTTTTAGTTTCCTTAAACTATAAATTTTTTTTTATTGAGATGGTTAAATATATATATATATATATATATATATATATATTTCGATTGATGTCCGAATTGTTTCTAGAAGTCTATGCTACTTAATTCAGCTAGACAAGTATTGAAAGATGTGTATGAAATTCGAGCGTTCTTGGTCAACCTATGCCAAACCAAATTGTTTTGGTGCGGATTTAGATGTTAAGAAGCTGAGGTGAACAAACTTATAAAAAATGGGGACATGTTATCAGAGAAAATAGTTCCGAGTGTAACGCATATAGTCGTTACGACATACTACGTTTGTGCACGATATAGTGATGCGATAGTCTAATCACCTAGAGCACCGATGTAGGATGTATAGTGTGAAGTACCGGAGGTGAAGCATTATTAAACCTAAAGACAAGTTCAAGGTCTTATGACCCCTTAGCATGATTTGAGAAGCTTTTAAATTCCTGAGTTATTTATATCTCTTTCCAATTATTGAGCAATTGTGGAAGATTCTTATTATTCTGAAGAAGAATGTGGCAAGAAGGATTTTCCTTAGAAAGAAGTAGTTATAGAACGCAATAATCCAGTGAATAAAGATTAACGTAAAATCTATTTTGATAGATTAATATTAAAATTTCGAGGACGAAATTCTTAGAAGAAGGGGTGAATGTGATAAACCTAATAATTATAGATGGTGAATTATAAAGTTTATGAATTCTACGAGTAGAATATATAGTAGTGATCCTTAGAAAGGAAATGAACGAGTTAAAGAAAATATATAATATTTGATTTATAAATTGAAGGTTATGTAATAAAACCTAAACCTTGTTGAAGAGGTGAATGGAGTAAGATATATGTATAATATACATGTATAACTTTTGTTGAGTTAATGTGTTGAAGTTATTCAACAATAAAATTGTGAAAGAGAATTTGTGAAAACTGAGTAAAGGAGGTTTTGTTGATTCCGAGGACGGAATCCTTATAAGGAGGGAAGGATGTGACATTCCAAATTTTTAAGAATTTATAAATGAGAATTTAATAAATAAAATTCTTATTTTAAGATGTTCAAGTACGAGTATGTGTATATGTGTTATATATTGTGAAATATGTAAATTGACATGAAAAGGATTTTAGATATTAATTTTAATATTTATTGAATCAAATAAATATTTTAATTAAATTTATTTATTGAGTTAAATAAATAATTATGTGATTATTATGGAGTAATAGAATTAAGTGTAATATATTAATTAAATGAATATTTAATATTTAATATAATTAATTTGTAATAATTTTATGTTATAATTCTAATTTAATTGGGATAATTAAATTAGATGAGTTATGTGATGTGTTACATGAAATTATAATTAGCAAGTAATTATAATTATGTGACAATTTTATGTGATTAATTGATGTTAAATTTTTATTAATTAAATTAATGTTAAGATTTAATTGATTAAAGGATAACATTAAAAAGATGTGTTAAAGGATTTATTAAAAGAATTTAAAGAGTTTTTAAAATTGTTTTCCCAAACAAGGCCCTTGCACCGTTTTAAATCTATTTTGCCAAACGAGGCCTTAACTACAAAAAATCTGTTTTTAAATTGAATCTGTTTTTACCAAACAAAGCCTTAAGGCTTTTGGTTTTCAAAAAAATTGTAACCTATGTCTTTATTATGGGAGTTAGTATATACTTAAATATAGTATCAGTTATATGTTATGTATATATATTATATTATATCTACAGTATTATAATATACATTAGAAAACAAGGTTAGAAGAGTTAGACAACTAGTCTGTGTTAGAAAGAGAAAGAAAACACAGAAAAACCTAGAATTAGAAAGAAAGAAAAAGAGAAGAAGAAGGAAAGAGGAAGAAGAGGAAAGGAAGCTTGAGATAGCATCATCCTCTTTGTTCTAATAAGCAAAGCAAAAGGTATAATCTCTAACTTGAGAGTTTTAAGAATTGCTTTACTTGATTCAAGTTTTAGTTTTATGAAAATATGAATATTCATGAAAACTTATGAGGTTGGGGACTGATGAGTAGGTGTCATACCTACGAATTAGATATTGTTTGAGTTTACTTATTGTTATCTTTAAGTGTTTTTAGGATCTATTTATTTGTTTTTGTGCTTATTTCTTGTAGGTGGAGTTGGAAGGGCAAATATGTCATTTTGGAAGAGAAAAGAATTAAAAAGAAGTCAAAAATAGGCGTAATGGCATTTTTGTAATTACTTGGTCCTGGTCAAGAGCCTAGGCGCTTGGATTTGCCCTTGGACAAGCGCCTAGGCGCTCATGCTCGATTTTGGATGCTAATTTATGCGGCTGAGTATAATGAAGGCCAATCAGACTGGATATTAGGGTTTTAAAAAAAAGTAAGGGACAGAGAGAGATACGACGGAAGAAGGATTTTGAAGGAGATCACGAAGGAGAGTTACAAAAGGTTGAAGATCAAGCTAGAGATTTGGAGCGGCTTAATAGTTTCTTCTATCCCTTTCTTCTATCTTTAATTTTGTAATCTTTGGGATGTTTGGATTCTTAATTTGGATGATGTTTTTCTCTATCATTATGAACTAACTTTTTATTAAGATCGCAACGGAACTTAGTATGTAATTTGAATTTGATGCTCCTTATTTGATTTAAGTTAATTACTCGTGAATCGTTTATCATATCTTGTGTTCATTGATTAATTGTCTGATCAACAATTACCGGGATAATTTATACGAAATTGGAAAATAGAGTATAAGTTAGATCTAGATATGATATCATCTGTTCATATAAACTGAAAAAGGTTAATATGTTTAGCATATAGGATAGGAATATATCTATATGTCTTTTGCAACCATTAAAGAATCTGTACTTGCAAACCCCAATTATTTTAATTCACATAGGAATATAGTGGATTAATTATTTAGGGTGTTCCTTGTAAATCTGTTGCGTAACTGCTGGATGTATAAGGATTTGTTTACGTGTCTTCGGAAGAAGTACTTGAATATTATAAAGAATTCTTGGTTAGCGATTCATAGTGATTGAATAATTAAATGAGTGTATAGGTTTAAATGAAATACTAAGGGAAGTTGTGATCTTAACCTATTCCATCTGCATTCATTCTTGTGACGATATACTTTAGTTGTTAATTAGAATTCTCAAAATCATAATCATTATTCGTAGTTTAATTTAAGATTAATTGAATTGAACTTGATATTTGGTAATATTAATCTATTTCCTCGTGGGAACGATATCCTTGCTTGCTAGATGTTATAAACGAACACGTATACTTGCGTGTTTAATTGATGTTAATAAAATAGGCAACAAGTTTTTGGCGCCGTTGCCGGGGAGATTAGTTTAATATTTCGTTTTTATTAATTTTGATAAAGTTAATCTTAATTTAGACTTTTATTTTTATTCTCTTCTAAGGTTATCTTCTCTCGTGCATGCAAACGCGATCGAAACAGCCGGAGCTGGAACTATACGAAGACGATATCGACAAACGGTTCAGACAGTTGCATAAGTGGGTTAAAGAAACGCGAGAGGCACTTGAGAAGAAAGATACAATGGCAGAAGAGCAACAGAAATCCCTTCAGGATTATGCTATGCCAAAAATGGATGGGATCAGGTCAAGCATTCAACGACCGACAATTAATGCTGCAACTTTCGAGATTAAGCCGGGAACCATCCAAATGATTCAAAATCTGGTACAGTTTGGGGGCTTGTCGAATGATGATTCGAATGAGCACTTGGTGAGTTTTCTAGAGGTTTGTGACACATTCAAATACAACCAAGTCTCAGACGACGCAGTTAGACTTCGTTTGTTTCCATTCACTCTCCGAGACAAAGCAAGAGGATGGCTACATTCACTGCCACCTGGATCCATTACCACGTGGGATGATCTGGCACAGAAGTTCCTAGCAAAGTTTTTTCCTCCTGCCAAAACAACAAAGTTGAGGAATGAGATAACCAATTTCACTCAATTTGATTCAGAGTCATTATATGACGCCTGGGAGAGATTTAAAGAGTATATGAGAAAATGTCCACACCATGGATTGCCCGATTGGCTACTAGTACAATCATTCTATAATGGGCTCATGGGTGGTATACGGGCTAGTGTTGACGCGGCATCTGGAGGAGCCATCATGACAAAAATTTTTAATGAAGCGTACAGTTTGCTAGAGGTGATGTCAGCTAACAACTACCAATGGCCAACTGCTAGAATGACACAACCAAAAGTTGCTGGGATACTAGAGGTAGATGCAGTTACAGCATTGTCAGCCCAAATTGCAGCTCTAACACAGAAAATTGAACAGATGGGGAATCCGAATAGGCAAACTGTGGCCATGGTATGTGAATTATGCGCGGGGAACCATTCAAGTGATCAATGTGCAATAAGTCCTGAATCAGTGCAGTTTGTGTCTAATTATAATCGACAACAAGGAAATAATGCAAATAGTTATAACCCAGGATGGAGGAACCACCCAAATCTATCTTGGAGCAATAATCAGTCACAAGCTCAAGCTCCAAGATAGTCACATCCACCTGAATTTCAGCCTCAACACCCACAACCTCAACAACATCAGCAACCTCAACAACCTGACAAGTTATCTCAAATGGAGGAATTACTTGCAAGAATGGCAACTCAGTTTGAAGCAACAACAAAGAACCAATCAGCAGCAATAAGGAATCTTGAAAATCAGATTGGGCAGATAGCAAGTGCTTTAAATAACCGACCTCAAGGTTCGCTACCAAGTGATACTGAGAAGAATCCGAGGAAGGATGGGAATGAACAATGTAAAGCAGTTACACTCAGAAGTGGGAATAAGTTGGCTACAGACTCTGATGAGCATAAGAAAGAGAGTAATGAGAAGGTAGATGGAAAAGAATCTGAAAATTCAGAAAGTAAGTCTGAGGGAAAAGTGGTGGAAAAGCAGAAAGAAGAAAAGCAGATGTCAGTTACACCACCTTTACCATTTCCACAGAGATTTCAGAAACAGAAGTTAGACAGACAATTTTCAAAGTTTCTAGAAGTGTTTAAAAAGCTACAGATTAATATTCCATTCGCAGATGCTCTAGAACAAATGCCTAGCTATGTAAAATTCATGAAGGATATTCTATCGAGGAAGAGAAAGCTAGGAGAGTTCGAGACAGTAGCATTGACGGAGGAATGCAGTGCTATTCTACAGAGGAAGCTACCACCGAAGTTGAAGGATCCGGGTAGTTTCACCATTCCGTGCACAATAGGAACTCAGTTTTTCAGTAGATGTCTGTGTGATTTGGGAGCAAGCATCAACCTTATGCCATTATCAGTCTATCAACAGCTTGGGTTGAAGGAAGCTACACCAACGAATGTTACTTTGCAGCTTGCTGATAGATCTCTCACCTACCCCAAGGGAATAGTGGAAGATGTACTAGTAAAGGTAGATAAATTTATATTCCCTGTGGACTTCATAGTTCTTGACTTTGAGGAGGATAGCAATATACCAATTATTCTTGGGCGCCCGTTTTTAGCTACGGGTAGAACATTGATTGATGTGCAAAAAGGAGAGTTAACGATGAGGGTCCAAGACGAAGAGGTGACTTTTAATGTATTCAAAGCTATGAAGTTCCCAAAGGAAGAAGAAGAATGCTTTAGGGTTGATCTGATTGAGGGAGCAATTAGGGAAACAAGTATCGAATCAGTAAATGAAGACCCTCTAGAAGCGGCATTGGTAAGTGAGAACATGTCTGATGACTCAACTGTATTAGAATTGGCTCAAATGTTAGATTCAACTCCGAAGTTCACACGATGTATGCAAAAATTTGAACCTTTGGATTATTGGGGAAAGCCAGTTGAAAAGGTGAAATCATCCTTAGAAGAACCGCCCACCTTAGAACTTAAGCCATTACCTAACCATCTACGGTATGCCTACCTCGGTTCTTCTTTTACTCTACCAGTCATAATTTCTGCTTCACTTAATGAGGTTCAAGAGGAAAAGTTGCTAAGGGTACTTAGGCAGTATAAGACAGCTCTAGGGTGGACTCTTGCGGATATCAAGGGGATAAGCCCATCAATTGCATGCATAAGATTTTGTTAGAAGATGAAGCGAAACCGACTGTTGAACAACAACGAAGACTCAATCCCATCATGAAGGAAGTTGTCAAAAAGGAAATTATTAAATGGTTGGATGCGGGAATTGTTTACCCTATCTCAGATAGCTCATGGGTAAGTCCGGTTCAATGTGTGCCAAAGAAAGGGGGAATGACAGTAGTTGCAAATGAACATAATGAATTAATCCCGACTCGAACAGTTACGGGTTGGCGGGTGTGTATGGATTACAGAAAGTTGAACAAGGCCACTCGTAAGGACCATTTTCCTCTACCATTCATAGATCAGATGTTGGACAGGCTTGCAGGGCATGAATATTATTGCCTCTTGGATGGATACTCAGGTTATAACCAGATTGCCATTGCACCCGAGGATCAGGAGAAGACGACATTCACATGCCCATATGGTACTTTTGCTTTTTGCAGAATGTCTTTTGGGTTATGTAATGCGCCGGCGACATTTCAACGGTGTATGATGGCTATTTTCTCCGATATGGTCGAACAAAATCTCGAGGTATTTATGGATGATTTTTCAGTTTTTGGGGATTCGTTCGATTATTGTTTGGAAAATCTCACTCTTGTGCTTAAACGGTGTATGGAAACGAGTTTGGTTTTAAACTGGGAGAAATGTCATTTTATGGTGCAAGAGGGGATAATCTTGGGTCATCGAGTATCATCAAAAGGAATTAAGGTTGATAAAGCGAAGATCGAAACTATAGAGAACCTCCCGCCACCAGTTTCAGTAAAGGGAATTCGAAGTTTTTTGGGACACGCTGGTTTCTATAGAAGATTTATAAAAGACTTCTCCAAAATCACGAAACCACTTTGTAGTCTTTTGGAGAAGGATGTCCCATTCAACTTTGATCAAGCATGCTTGGAAGCTTTTGATGTGTTGAAGAAGAAACTAGTTACCGCACCTGTAATCATAGCGCCAGATTGGAGTATCCCGTTCGAGTTAATGTGTGATGCTAGTGACTTTGCGATTGGCGCAGTCCTTGGCCAACGAAAGGATAACATTTTTCATGCTATATACTATGCTAGTAAGACATTAACGGATGCCCAACTGAATTATACTACTACCGAGAAGGAGCTATTAGCAGTTGTCTATGCATTTGATAAATTTCGCTCATATTTGATTGGGACAAAGGTGATTGTGTTTACAGACCATTCAGCAATTAAGTACTTGATAGCAAAAAAGGATGCGAAGCCGAGATTAATTCGATGGGTATTATTGCTACAAGAGTTTGACTTGGAGATCCGGGACCGAAAAGGAACAGAAAATCAGGTTGCTGATCATTTATTACGGTTAGAGAATGAAAAACTAAAAAAAAATGACACAACAGTGATCAACGAATTTTTTCTGGATGAACAACTGTTTACGGTAAGGATGGATACACCATGGTATGCAGATTATGTAAATTTCATTGTGAGTAAGGTGTTTCCGCCAGATTTGACGAGTCAGCAGAAGAAGAAATTTCTTCATGATGTGAAGCAATATCTTTGGGATGAGCCGTTCCTATTTAAACAATGTGCAGATCAAATAATAAGAAGGTGCATTCCGGAAGTCGAAATGGAAAACATTTTACACCAATGTCATGCATCGGAATATGGTGGACATTTCGGGGGAGAAAGGACTGCAGCCAAAGTACTACAATGTGGATTTTATTGGCCAACGCTCTTTAAGGATGCTCATGTGTTCGTGTTGAAATGTGACAGATGCCAAAGAGTTGGCAATATATCGAAGAGACACGAGATGCCACTCAACACGATCCTAGAGGTTGAATTATTTGATGTTTGGGGCATCGACTTCATGGGACCTTTCCCCTCGTCTTTCAGCAACTCCTATATACTTCTAGCGGTGGATTACGTTTCGAAGTGGGTTGAAGCTATCGCAACACCCACCAATGATGCCAAAGTTGTGGTTAAGTTCATTCGTAAGAACATCTTCTCTAGATTCGGCACTCCTCGTGCGATAATTAGTGATGAAGGCACACACTTCTGCAACAAGCAGTTTTCAGCTACTCTTGCTAAATATGGAATCACTCACAAGATAGCAACTGCTTACCATCCGCAGACGAGTGGTCAAGCCGAAGTTTCTAACCGAGAAGTGAAACGAATTCTCGAGAAGGTAGTGAACTCGAGTAGGAAGGATTGGGCAAGTAAGTTGGATGATGCTCTGTGGGCATACCGTACAGCTTACAAGACACCGATAGGGATGTCACCATACAGGTTGGTTTATGGGAAAGCTTGCCATCTTCCGGTAGAATTAGAACACAGTGCTTATTGGGCTATCCGGAAGTTGAACTTTGATATATCCGCTGTGGGAGAAAAACGCCTTCTAGAATTGAATCAAATGGATGAATTCAGACTCCACTCGTACGAGAATGCTAAACTGTATAAGGAAAAAGTTAAGAGGTGGCATGATGAGAAAATTATAGCAAGGAAGTTTGAACCGGGGCAAACAGTGTTGTTATACAACTCCAAACTAAAACTCTTTCCAGGAAAGTTGAAATCACGTTGGTCAGGTCCATTCAGTATTACTAAGGTATTCCCTCATGGAGCTGTGGAAGTTGAGGAGTCAGGTTCAAAACGAATGTTCAAAGTCAACGGTCAGAGGTTGAAACATTACTATGGGGATCACATCGATCGTGAGAAAACATCTATCAGTCTTGCTGATTAGAACAGAGAAGAAAGTCAGGCTGAAGACTATAAACCAAGCGCTAACTGGGAGGCAACCCAAGATTTTATTTTATTTTTTATTTTTTATTTTTTTGTTATTTTATTTTTTTTTCTATTGGCTTTATTGTTAGTTTATTTAGTGGTGAAACTTTTATAGCTTAGGATTTTATAGAACTAATGTCAGTAGTTACGCTCCTTATGTTCTCTAACACGGTCTTCATTTGATTTCAGGATAGGAAATAAAATTTCATAATTTACGGGTTCGACTAATGGCCACTACGACTACCCATTCGGGGGTCTCGCTCCCCGGAGAGCGAGCGGCTGCCCAGCTCGCCGGTGAGCTGGCGGGGGTTGCAAGGGGGCAGCGCCCCCTGGAAGCCAAGCACTTATGAGTTCAAATGCAGAATGTCCATTTGTCAAATTCTCAGATTTCTAATTATTTTCCTCAATTTTAGTGTTATTAAATTGCTTAGTAGTATAGACCATTTAGGTATTTAGTATTTATGTCATCTTAGTCTAGTATGCAAATGGTGGCAATTACTCATTGATAGTGGTTGACTTGATTGCAGGTCCTAGCAGGACAGAAGTGGAAAACAAAAATCGCCAAGTTTAGTCCAAGCGCCTAGGCTCTCAGGTTAAGTCTCCAGCAAGCGCCTAGGGGCCACCAACCAGTAAATCCCCAATGACCC
Organism: Panax stipuleanatus; assembly: GCA_020205555.1. Taxonomy (NCBI): domain Eukaryota; kingdom Viridiplantae; phylum Streptophyta; class Magnoliopsida; order Apiales; family Araliaceae; genus Panax; species Panax stipuleanatus. Next base: position 31,375,420 of record CM035115.1, read on the forward strand.
AAGCGCCTAAGCTCTCCAAACAAAGCCAAACCAAGCGCCTAGGCGCTTACCACAACTCCAATTCACTGCCACCAAGGGCCTAGGCGTTCCAACATGCGCAATTCCAAGCGCCTAGGCGCTACCTGCATATAAAAAAAAAATTAATTTATAAGCCCTATTCGGGCAACACACTTCAACCACATCTCTCTCTCTCTCCTAATTCATTTGAAATTCTTTCTCTCCTACACCTATCAGCCGAATTTACCCTATCTAAGTTCTCCAAATCACAGCCACCAACTTAGGCAAACCTCTTCTTCTCCGAATCAAGGCCACAAACATCAAACCTTTAATCCACACCACACCAAAAATTCGCTCCTACCCATAGCAACAAACGACCAATTTCGTGACTTTCTTCAAGGGAGTCTTCTCATCTAATTGACATGGACCTTCAAGTTTAGTCCTAATTTCAAGTAAGTTGTGCATAAATTAATTATAAAATACTTGGAATTGCTTGGAATAAGGCTGATTACTTGGTATTTGAAGAAATTTAATTTCCTTTGCTTGAATTCCCCATTGAGTTGGTGTGGCTAAATTGTGTTTAGGTGTCAATAAATTGTTATTTTGGTGCATTCGAACTATAGGGTGCTTGGTAATTGACAAATTTAGTGAACACTAAGTTGGGGGAAGGCTTGTAAAAGGTTATTTTGTATAGTGCATGCCAAGTGTTCGATATATTGCCACAAAGAGTTTTTTTTTTTTGTTTTTCTCAACTTAGCCACTGAACTTAAGTTGTTGGGCTCGGATTTAACACACTAGCTATATGGCTCCCAAAAGGCACAGGGGGGAAAGTTCAGGTTCGTCTGGCAAGTTTGATAAGAAGAGATTTGTAAGCGTTCAGGCTGCTGATAGATATCAAAATAAGGCATTAGGCAAATCTATAATTCCAGAACGTGGTTTACTACCTGATGACCACGATGGGGAAGTTGCCCTAATGATTCGACACCGGAAGTGGAGTAACTTTACTTCTCAGCCTGGACCAGCAGCGATAAAAATTGTCAAGGAGTTCTATTCAAATGTTAAAGAGGCCAACGGCAATTTAGTGATGGTTCGTGGAAAATCAGTTAATGTTGGTCGAAAGGCAATCAACGCTTATTATGGATTGAAGAAGATTCGTGATAGTGATTATCGTATGTATATGAAGCGAGAATTGGATTACAGTGAAGTGATTGAAGCCCTTTGTGTACCAGGAACTGAATGGAAACTGACAGATCAACAAGAAGCAGTTCACTTTCCATCTTCGAAGTTGAGCCGATATGGAAAAGCGTGGCATGCATTCATCTGCGCTAAGTTGATTCCATGCAGGCATATGAGTGATGTTATTAATCAGCGGGCTGCCTTGTTGTTTTGCATTGCTAAGGGAAAATCTGTGGATGTTGGGGAAGTCATCCATGAATTGATTATGCGAGGGCTTGACGGAGGCACTTCAGGTGGGTTGCCTCACCCATCTCTGATTACAGAATTGTGCCGACAAGCTGGAGTTCAGTGGGATGACGAAGAAGCATTACAGGCACCTTTAGCCCCAATTAACCACTCTGTGATGACACTTTACAAGATATGGGATGGGGCTGAGTCACACCCACGGGGATTGGGATTTATTATCGTTCCCCCAGTACATGTTGAGCAGCCTATTGAGCAGCCTCCTGAGGCCCCAAGTTCAATGCCACCACCTGATTGGGTTGAGAATATACAGAGAGACCTACAACATCATACGAGACGGATTGACTTGGTGGCAACCCAGATACACCAAGGATTTGACCGTATGGATCGGCAGCAGTCTTGTCTTGCCCAACGCCAAGCAGAAATTTATTCTCATTGTACCACGTCGTTGGCAGATGTGTTTCACCGAATGAATCCAGCCGGGACTCCGTACCAGTTCACACTCCCTCCACCTCTGTCAGTGTATCCACCTCCAGACTTACCTCCTCCTAATGCCGAAGATGAAGATGCCGGAGAGGAGTAAGCTTTGATCAGGGAAGTCCTCGGTTCTTAATTTAATTACACTTACACAATGAGGACACTGTGTCATTTAAGTTTGGGGGTGGCATTATGTTTTGTAGTTAATAGTTTGTGCATATAGAGTAGGAGCATGTTTCTTAGTTTACTCATGTTAGTAGTACTTATGCATGTTTCATTAGAGTTATGTTGCATGTGTTGCATCTAGTTGCATGAATCAAGCAAGATATGTGTCGCATCTAGTTGCATGAATCAAGCAGGATATGATGTAGTAATCTAATTTTGGCTAATGATAAGACTGAATGGATAGTTTGAAACTCAAATAGGATTGAATACTAATGTGGAGTAATGACTTAAATTGTGAAGTCAATTATGCCTGTCTGAAATTCATAATTAGTAAGGAAAGCACATAACTGACTGTTTGGTCAATTTGATTCAAATCGTTACATAATCTATTTCTGGTAAGAAAATTTGGGATAATATTTGATGAATTCAGTGAAACATTCATGAAGGCGGAAGTTAAGCAAGAAACTAAGTTTGGGGGAATCTAGGGGTGAATAATTAAAAAAAAAAAAAAAAAAAAAACAGGAATAAATAATCAAACTTGACTGGTTTAGTTTCGTGGTCATTGCTACTTGGGTTATTAGATCCGTAGGGGTGTCTTAACACCTGGTGCCCTAAAGTCAACTGGATTTGGAGTCACTGGTCGAAAGCTCGATACATGGGTAGTTTTGAAAGCCTAAGGAAACTAGACATTGCACAAGTCGAGTTAAAAAGCGAGATGGAGCGTAAAACGCACTCGTACAATAATAAATTATGTGTATGATAACCCTTAGTGATACCCCTGTGCCTAGTAATTGCTTACGTTAGTCGGATTGGTTGTGTTAACCGGTTAAGTTTAATAAAAACTGGAGTTTCTTTCTTAGAAGTTGCTTATGTGAGTGATTTGAGCTATGATTGATTAAAATAGTTGGTTTATACACACACACATAACATGAATGATGAAAGGCATAATTTGACTAAGTGATTTGAGTTGGAAACTTTATGTTGGTTGGATGTTCTAGATTGAGTATTATGTGTTATTTTTGAGGCCTGTTATTGGATGGTATGTTATTTTGTTGTTTGATTCGTAGGCATATAGTTAGGTTGCATTTCATCATTGCATTGCTTGAGGACAAACAATGGGTTAAGTTTGGGGGTATTTGATGAGTAGGTGTCATACCTACGAATTAGATATTGTTTGAGTTTACTTATTGTTATCTTTAAGTGTTTTTAGGATCTATTTATTTGTTTTTGTGCTTATTTCTTGTAGGTGGAGTTGGAAGGGCAAATATGTCATTTTGGAAGAGAAAAGAATTAAAAAGAAGTCAAAAATAGGCGTAATGGCATTTTTGTAATTACTTGGTCCTGGTCAAGAGCCTAGGCGCTTGGATTTGCCCTTGGACAAGCGCCTAGGCGCTCATGCTCGATTTTGGATGCTAATTTATGCGGCTGAGTATAATGGAGGCCAATCAGACTGGATATTAGGGTTTTAAAAAAAAGTAAGGGACAGAGAGAGATACGACGGAAGAAGGATTTTGAAGGAGATCACGAAGGAGAGTTACAAAAGGTTGAAGATCAAGCTAGAGATTTGGAGCGGCTTAATAGTTTCTTCTATCCCTTTCTTCTATCTTTAATTTTGTAATCTTTGGGATGTTTGGATTCTTAATTTGGATGATGTTTTTCTCTATCATTATGAACTAACTTTTTATTAAGATCGCAACGGAACTTAGTATGTAATTTGAATTTGATGCTCCTTATTTGATTTAAGTTAATTACTCGTGAATCGTTTATCATATCTTGTGTTCATTGATTAATTGTCTGATCAACAATTACCGGGATAATTTATACGAAATTGGAAAATAGAGTATAAGTTAGATCTAGATATGATATCATCTGTTCATATAAACTGAAAAAGGTTAATATGTTTAGCATATAGGATAGGAATATATCTATATGTCTTTTGCAACCATTAAAGAATTTGTACTTGCAAACCCCAATTATTTTAATTCACATAGGAATATAGTGGATTAATTATTTAGGGTGTTCCTTGTAAATCTGTTGCGTAACTGCTGGATGTATAAGGATTTGTTTACGTGTCTTCGGAAGAAGTACTTGAATATTATAAAGAATTCTTGGTTAGCGATTCATAGTGATTGAATAATTAAATGAGTGTATAGGTTTAAATGAAATACTAAGGGAAGTTGTGATCTTAACCTATTCCATCTGCATTCATTCTTGTGACGATATACTTTAGTTGTTAATTAGAATTCTCAAAATCATAATCATTATTCGTAGTTTAATTTAAGATTAATTGAATTGAACTTGATATTTGGTAATATTAATCTATTTCCTCGTGGGAACGATATCCTTGCTTGCTAGATGTTATGAACGAACACGTAAACTTGCGTGTTTAATTGCTGTTAATAAAATAGGCAACAGGGACATATATGCTATATATGAAATTCTATATATGAATTGTGAGAATAGATGCTTATAATTGAATTATATGATGGTTTAGTTGGTTAATTCATGAATATATGATGAACATGAGGAAATTCATGTTCATCAAAAGTCAATGTGAAATAGTTTGATAATTGGCCTATTTGAAATCAAAAATTGTGATTTGATTGTGTAAATTGAGGCTAGATAATGATAACATGTTTATAAACAAATTTAAAAATATTTTGATTGGGTATTTTGATTTAAAAATAGATTTCAGTGTTAATTTTCTTTAAGAAAGCTTATCAATGGTTTTCTTCAAAAATCATGAATTGGGAGTTGTGATTATGTAAATTGATGATTTTATATGTTAGAACATGTTATAAACTTTAATATTATGTTTCTAATTAGTTTTATGTGTAATTATGTTGGTTGGAAATGGAATTTGGTGTGGAGAAATAAGTGAAATTGGCTTTTTCTCTGCACAGTTCGCGAGCCAGACTATCTTCACTGCAGGGGGCCCGCCCCGGCGGGCCTATCAAGGCTAATACCCCCGCCCCGGCAGGGAGTATACAGAAAATAATATTTTGGAGTCCGCCCTGGCGGGCATGTCAAGCTTAAAAACCCCTGCCCTGGCGGGGGGTATGCAGAAAAAAAAAGTTTTATTTGTTTTGTGAAATTTTATTTGTATAATGAAAGGTTGACCTAATGTGATAAATTTGATGACATGTTAGCATACCTTAAAATGCTAAATAATAGTAATGAGATATATTAATAATATAATGTGAAATTATAATTTAAAATAATTAAAATTAAAGTGAATGTTTAATTTAAATTATAATAATATAGTTTGATTAATTATAATCAAAGTAGATGTTTAACTTGAAGTATAATTTGTTTAGCTATAACTTAATATGTGATTATAATTTGGAATAATTATAATTGAGGTAAAAGTGTAATTTAAATTGTAATTTATTTAATTATGATTTAATGAGTGTATGAATTGAAATTGATTAATTATAATCTAAGTAATTATTTAATTTAAATTATAATATGTTGAAATTATAATTTAATGCCTGACGTTGTTTGATTAATTATAAATTATAATTTATTTAATTATAATTTGATTAATTATAGTAATAGTTTAAATTAAATTATAAATTATTTAATTATAATTTGATTAACATAAGATGTAATTATAATTCGATTAATTATAATTAAAGTGGATGTTTAAATTATAATTTGTTTGATTATAATTTAATATGAGTATGTAATGATTAATTGACTAATTATGTGAAAATATAATATGATTATGTGTTGTAATTAATTTCGTGATAATTAATTATTAACTTATTAGTTAATGGGGAATGAGTTAACCTAAGTTGGTTAACTAACTATGTGGAGTAGTTATGTGATAATTAACTTATATTGTTAATTATACATATAAGTTTGATAGTGTGTGTCAAACGTGTAAATGGGAGAGAGTTATATAGTGTAAATTAGAATTTACTTAGACGTTTGCTAAGCGTTGATAGATAACTAATAATTGATGCGTATGGTAATACGTTATGTAGGATTCATGAAGTGCAGATTATATTAAGCTGTTTTTCGGTAATTGGTAATTTACGAGCCAAGCAAGTCTTTCGGTTCCTATTTTCTATGTGAACTTGATGAACTGTTTTAAATTGTATTGCAAAGAGCATGATATGTTATATATGTTGTAAGCATAAATGTAAATGTCAATTTATGACTACATTGTTTGATTAAAGAATGTTGATTGAGTAAGGAACTCAATCTTTATATTTATTATGTGAATTAAAGCATGTATGCCATGTTACTTTAATTATTATGAGATGTATGTTGAGCATGTTATTATGTGCTATGTGATACATGAAAACTGTTAGAACCTGTTGAGCTGTCGAGCTCTCACTCTTGCAAATAACCATTTTTGCAGGTCAAGTATGCAAGGTAATGATACGTGCTAATTGAATGTTAAGATCAATAGCGATGCAAGAAATCAGTTATTCTAGATGAGTAATGTAATTGTTTTAAATGTAACATGATTGTTAAATTGTAAGTTGTGCTATCCGATGTATATGGATTTTGCTTTATGATGCAAGACTTTGTATAGTCATTTTGTTGTAACGATTCATGATATAAATTTGAATCGAAGAGATGTAATGTAAAGGTTGCGATTTGTGACACCCCCAAATTCGAGTACTTCGTTTTCACATGATTTGGTGTTCACTTTTTAATAAAACATACATCTACCCAATAATAAAGAATTGCAAAGTAAATTACAACCTTCATAATACTTAAATAAAATCTTCCTTGAAAAAGGATTACAACTTGTCCAATATAAAATCCCAGGGTTAACTAAACCTTAACATCAAACAAAGTAAATGCGGAAATAAAACATCGTCACTAAGCCTTATTACAAAAGTAACTTGAAATAACAAGCCTTCACTTGCTCATCTTTCCTTTTCCTTTACTTGTTGACGGTATGTCAACATTCTTGGTTTCCATTGCAAGGGGTGATAAAATATGCAAGAGTGAGCAAACAAAAACTCACTTGAAAATACAACAGTGATAAGTCATAAGTGAGTAGTTTCAAAAGAGTTCGAATAACTTTACTTTCTTCAAAATAAAGAATTGAATTATAATTCTTTCATCTATACGTAGAATTCGAATATAGAATCATCTGAGGGTCATAAGACGTTGAACTATGTCCTAGGTTATAAATATTTTTATTTAAACCTTTAACAGTCAATCAGACTATGGACCTTTAACTCGTACTCAGGGGGATCAACCCTTTGTACCATGAATTGTACACAACCATCTTAACGCTTTCGCATAAATGTCCCCTAGTAATTAGGGTTGTTTATTCTCAGTATTTGAATACAAGTCCGCACCAAAGAAAGTTTGGTTTAGATAGATAAGGGAACCTTGGAGTTTCAACTATCATCAACTAGGAGTAGTTGAATCTGTGACATCCCAGATTTTTAGAATTTATAAATGAGAATTTAATAAATAAAATTTTTATTATCTGATGTTTTGAGTTTGAGTATGTGAATACGTGTCATATATGGTAAAATATGTGAATTTATATGAAGATAATTTAAATATTAATTTTAATATTTATTGGAGTAAATAAATATTTTAATTGAATTATTTATTGAGTTAAATAAATAATTATGTGATTATTATGTAATAATGTAATTAAGTGTAGTATATTAATTAAATGAATATTTAGTATTTAATTTAATTGATATAATGATTTTATGTTATAGTTCTAATTTAATTGAGATAATTAAATTAGATGAGTAATGTGATGAATGTTACATGCAATTATAATTAGCAATTAATTATAATTATGTGACAATTTCATGTGCTTAATTGATGTTAAACTTTTAATTAATTAAATTAGAATGTTAAGCTTTAATTAATTAAAGGGTAACATTAAAGTCTGTGTTAAAAGAATTTATTAAAATAAAGAAAAGAGTTTTTAAATGATTTTTCCCAAACAAGGCCCTTACTTTTGTTTTAAAACCGTTTTACCCAAACATGGCCTTAACTACTAAAAATCTGTTTTTAAAATAACTTGTTTTGCCAAACAAGTCTTAGGGCTTTTAAAATTCAAATTTGTAACTTCTTTATTTTAATTGCAATTATGATATTAAATAGGGAGATTAAATATTGAGAGTTATATATTATATAATTATACATATAATACATATCATTTTAGTTATATGTTAAAACTACGTTAGTTAGAAAGACAAAAAGGGTTAGTCTGTGTTAGAAAGAAACACAGAGAACCTAGAGTTAGAGAGAAAAGAAGGAAGAAGAAGAGAGAAGAAGAAGAGGAAAGGAGGAAAGACTTGCGAGAGTCATTGCTAAATCTCACCATCTTCTTCCTCACTAAGCATCAAGGGTGTGATTTGAACCCTTGTAGTTTAAAGAGTTTGTTTTATATTTTCATTGTTAGTTCTATGTTAATTGAACTTCTATGAAAATTGGTATATACATGATTATATATACATAACGTGTTCATGAGTTTTTATGAATGAATTGATAGATGTTGTAATCCCTTACATATATACTATAAACGATTTTTCAGAAATTAAAGTATTGTAAAAAATAAGTTTATAATGGAGAATTTGTGTTCTTATGGGTTTATGTGTTTTGGTTGAATTTTAGAATGAAAATTGATGATGTATCATGATAGTACTCGAAAAAAAAATGAAAATAACCCAAGTTGAACGAGTCAAAACGGATGTAAAACGAATTCGTAGTGATTGAATTCGCTAAATATATGTAAAAACATGAAGAATTAGCATGAACACTGAATTGGAACCCTTAAAAGAAATTGTTAATATTTTTGAAGTGTTATAATTATCATGTAGATGTGTAGTTCTATGAATTACGAATCCATAGAGTCGAAAACGGACTCAATCGGATGTGTATAGCTTGATTTATGATGATTGGAAGGAGGAAAGGGTTAGAAAATTCGCCAGAACAACATACTGGAGGAAAAAGTCGCGTAACACGCTGCCAGGGGCGCGGCTGCGCTGCCCCGAAGGCTGGTTGGGTCGCAGCTGCGCCGGGTGAAAAAGTTAGTCCGGGACTGTTTTGACCTCCACTGGTAAAACAGCCATAACGTTTTCATACTAACTCTGATTGAGGCGATTCAAGATGATCCGGAACGAGCACGAGTAGACCTACAACTTTTGTTATTTAAGTGTTTCAATTTAAGGTCGTTAGCTAGGGTCAAAATGGTCATTTGTGGGACTGATGTGTTTTTGGAGGCAATCGGGGTGCGTCGGGCATGCACGTATACACATGTAATGCTCTCTACCATGTAAAATGATGTTCTAACTTCCATAACATGACTATTATGTATTATAATGATACTTAGCTTTAACCCTTGAGTATTAGACAATTCGGTTGGGCGTGCTAAGCGTGCGCAAATGCGTGTCGTTTGGGAGTTCGAATAGGCAAGTTTGGCATACGGACGTGCAAGCGTTTCAACGCTGCAACGAGTGTGTATGACCTTGTTTAATATTATATTTTTAATAAGAATGAAATATTATAGAGTAATGTAACCCAATCTAGGAGCATGCAAAGCACATGCAAAAGTGGCGAGTTAGGCGTGTGACGATAAACGTCGAAACGCCGTGTAATGTGGTAATACACTTAAATAGTGTTTCGATTCTAATGAAATGAACATTATAAGATATAAAATGGGGTTAGTATAAAACCAATAATTAGTCCTAGCAAGACTTAAACACTTGAATAAATTTTGAATATTACGAAAAAGAAATATAGTGAAATATAAGTCGATAGTTAACACAATCAAGTTGAACATTGTGTATTGATAATAGGAAGGGTTATGAGATGTAGAGTAAAGTTTACATTACAACTAATATGCTTTGCTATGTGACTAATAGTTTATGTGAATAATTATATAATTGTGTAGGGCACGTGAAGTGCAGATATCTGTAAGCTGTTAAACTGTTATTGGTAAATAACGATCAAGGCAAGTCTTTCGGTTCTTATTTTCTATGTGAACTTGATGATATTATGAACTGTTTTAAATTGTATTGCAAAGAGTATGCTATGTTGTATATGTTGCAAGCATGAAATGTTAAAGTCAATTTATGACTACATTGATTGATTTAATAATGTTGATTGAGTAAGGAACTCAATCTTTATATTTGTTATGTGATTAAAGCATGTATGCCATGTTACTTTAATGTTGAGCATGTTAATTATGTGCTATGTGATGCATGAAAACTGTTAGATCTTGCTGAGCTGTCGAGCTCACTCTTGCAAATAACCATTTTTGCAGGTCAAAGATGGAAGGTAAAGATACGTGTTAAGTGATTTATAGAGATCAATGTTCAAGAATATTAATTTTGTTAAATTTTAAATTATAGTTGATGTTTTCATTGTAACTTAATTGTTAAGTTGTAAGTTGAGCTATCCGACGTATAATGGATATTGCTTAGTGATGTAAGACTTTGTATAGTCCTTTCGTTGTAGCGATTCATGTAATAGAATTGAATCAAATATTTGTAATGTTAAGGTTGCGATTCAGGTCAATATAGAAAGAAAGTTTATAAAAATTTTAAATATTTCGCATTTTTAGTGATTTTAATATCGAATAATGATGTAAAGATAGATTAAAGATGGATTGCTAACGATCGAGGATGAGAATTATATTGTATGAATTTTGGGGTCGTTACAGAATCGACTAACAATACTTTAACAATTCAATAATATAAGAATCATGATCCAATTGTAAGATATGACAATAAACTTCATAGTAAATAGGCATGCTTTAGAAATAATTTAAAGCAATTGAAAGAATAAGTAGATCTTGGTTGAACAATTAAGTCAAGATCACAATACTTCAATAATACTTCAATACTTGTGCATTAGGAATAATAGAATACACCACATCTTGTACAAAGTGAATAACAAGTTCAAAATGGAAACTTGCTTAACGTAAGAGAATAAGGATTAAAAAACTTGCACAATAATAAGTTTAGAGATAGGAAACTTGCCTCAAACGCAAGCTACACTTTAATAACTATAACCACTTCCACAATTACCCTATACATTGCATTATGTTTATAACGTCTATTAGTATTCAAATACAATTTTTAAACCATTGAACTTCTTACTTAATTCCAACTCACAACGTTGTTTACAACATAGGTTGTTAACTAGTCAAATACGTGAGTCTACATTCACGACATACATTCATAAGCTTATAACGCATTAAATCGTGTTGTGTACCTTATGAAAGTAACACACCCACACACATGTAACACATTTATATACAACTTCAATCTATCTTAAACACATCAAAAATATGTTAGCTTATTACCTATTTCACTTATCAAGTCATAGAAATAGGTTAGCTAAACAAACGGGGCATGAAAACTCAACAAGCAAAAACCAACATTCCCGGACAGCAAGGATCCCCGCTGGGGCTGGTCCCTAAGGCATAAAAGCCCCGCTGGGGTGGGTCCTCCCTCTGGCACAAGTGCTGGTTGGCGAACTAGGAGAGAAATAAGCCAATTTAGCTTATTTCTTCACACCGAATTAGATTTTTCTCAACGTGATAAACATGAAACTTGATACAAACAATATTTTAAACTATTTAACATGATCATAACATATAAAATCCATACATCACATAATCAAAACTAAGATTTCATGATTTTCTAAGAAAACTACAAGATTAAGCGTTCTTAACGAAAATTGCTACTACGAATTCGTTTTTCAATCAATTCAAGTAATTCCAATTGTAATAACTCCTATTCTTAACATACTAACATAATAAATGATCAATTTAAATAATAACCCATAATCAAACATCAATTTGATAGTTTCAAAGACATTTTTTCAAAGATAAATTTACAAAAAATCACTATGAACACAATTCTTCTTGTTTATCAAAATTTCATGAATTGAATTGTTAAAACAACCATATAACTCATATATAATCATGCTATATCACATATTATTCATAACTTCATGCTTACACAAATCGCTTTGATGATTTAAGAACTATTTTCAAAATTACTTTATAATAAAACACTATGAACATGATTTCTCCATGTTCATCATATCTTTGTGAATTAAAACACTTAAACGACTATAAAAATCATATGTAAACATATATATATATATATATATATATATATATATGTACACATCCCATACATATATCAAAATCAAGAACTTTCACACAGATTTTTATAAAAAATTCTAAAACCATGAAAACATAGAAGAACATGATTACAACTTATAGAGTTCTAAGTTTATACCTTTTCTAGTTTGAATTAGGAGAAGAGATGGAGATGATGAAAGCTCTCCTCTTGTTTTCTCAAGGTTTTCCTTCTTCTTCTTCTTTCTCTTCTTCTTCTCTGATAATTCTCTCTAACCCTTCTCTTGTTTTCTTTCTTTGTCTCAAACTCTAAACTAACGTACTAACTCTTTTAACTGAACGTATGTTGTATATACATATGATATATAACTTATACAATATAGTTACTCTATAATAATTATCATAAATACAATTAATCACATAAGTTACAAGTTTTGAATTTGAAAAGCCATAAGGCTTGTTTGGCCAAAAAAATATTTTATTTAAAAATAGATTAATAGTAAATAAGACCATGTTTGGTAAAATAAGTTTTAAACAAGTACAAGGGCCTCGTTTGGTAAAACCAACTTAAAACCCTTTTCATTATTTTAATAAATCCTTAATCCATAGATTAAATACTACACTTATTTAATTAAATTACAACATTCCAATTCAATTAAATAAAAGCTAACATTTATTAATTAATTAAATTTGCACATAATACCAAATTGTTCCACAATTATAATTCCTTTATTAAACATAATACATGTAACAAATTACTATCAACACTTAGCACATAACATTAAATCTAATTCAATAATTCTTAATTAAATCAATCCGCATAATCACATAATTTATTTAACTCAATAAATAAATCACATAAAATATTTATTCACTCAATAAATATTATAATTTAATATATAAAATCTCAATCGTTACAATCTTCCCTTCTTAAAAGGATTCTGTCCCTAGAATCACAACACAAAAAAATTCTCATAAAAAATCTCAAAATTCTCATCTGTTACATCCTTCCCCCCTTAAAAGCATTCTGTCCCCAGAATCGATATATAAGGGGTTACGCAAATCAATTAAGCAAATAACTGAGAATACGATTTCCTCATTACATCCTCGAGTTCCCACGTGGCTTCTTCAGCACTGTGGTTCCTCTAAATTACCTTTACAGAAGGTATTACTTTATTTCTAAGTACTTATTTTTTTCTGTCAGCTATGTGAACAGGAACCTCTTAATAAGTTTAGTCTTTATCAAATTGCAAAGGCTCATATTCTATTACATGTTTATAGTCGTGTTTGTAAGGTCATAACACGAAAATGTGAAAGACGTTATGTATATATTCTCGAGCTCCGGAGGTAATGCTACTTCGTAAGCAACCTCGCCCAACTTTTGTAGTACCTCAAAAGGTCCAATAAATCGGGACTCAGCTTCCCCTTCTTGCCGAATCGAATCTTCCCTTTCCAGGGAGATACTTTCAGGAAAACGAAGCTCCCTAATAAGAATTCTCGGTTCTGTTAATGTTGAACGGCATATTTCTTTTGTCTGTCTTGAGCAGCAACCAATCTTGTTCTGATCAACTTCAATATTTCAGCAGTTTGTTGCACCAATTCTGGTCCCAACAGTTAACGTTCACCGACTTCATCCCAACACAAGGGAGTTCTGCATTTCCTGCCGTATAACGCTTCGTAAGGCGGTATGCCGATACTCGCATGGTAACTATTGTTGTAGGTGAACTCCACTAACGGTAGATGATCATCCCAACTTCCCTTGAAATCCATCACACAAGCTCTCAGCATATCTTCAAGCGTCTGAATTGTTCTCCCGCTATGGCCATCGGTCTGAGGATGATATGCTGTCCTCATTCGCAATTGCATTCCCAGACACTCTTGCAATCGCTTCCAAAAATTTGACGTAAATAGCGGATCTCTGTCTGACACAATCAATACTAGAACACCGTGTCGAGAAACAATCTCCTTAACGTAAAATTTAGCCAATTGTTCCAAGTTGTACTTAATCCTGATTGGTAAAAAGTGGGCTGACTTCGTCAGTCGATCCACAATAATCCATAACGCATCAAAACCTTTCTGAGTTGCTGGAAGACCAACCACGAAATCCATCGTGATATGCTCCCACTTCCATTCTGGAATTTCTAACGGTTATAGCAATCCGCTAGGTCTCTGGTGTTCTGCCTTGACTTTCTGGCAAGTTAGACATTTCGCAACATATTCCGCAACATCCCTTTTCATATTCGGTCACCAAAAATGGTGCCTAAGATCCTGGTACATCTTCGTACTCCCAGGGTGAATTCAATATTTTGAACTGTGAGTTTCCCTCAAAATCTCCTCCTTAACTCCCGGTACTGGCGGTACCCAGATTCTACCTTCAAATCGTAGCAGTCCCTCACTGTTGATTCTGAACTTGAACTCTTTGCCCTCGGTTAATCTCTTCCGAATCTTCTCGCATTCTTCATCTTGAAGTTGGGCTTCTTTCATTTTGTCTACCAGAAAAGAACCAGTAGTTACTTGAAACAACTTCTCATCCAATTTCTTCGGAAACTTCACTTCCAGTTCTAATTTAGCCATCTGTTCTATCAACTAATCCTGATCAGTTAACATATTCAGCTTCTCCCCACCTTTTCTACTCAAAGAGTCGGCGACAACGTTAGCTTTACCCGGATGGTAAAGTATTTCGCGGTCGTAGTCTTTGATCAGTTCCAACCATCTCCTTTGGCGCATGTTCAAATCCTTCTGGGTAAAAATATACTTCAGACTCTTGTGATCTATATATATTTCACACTTCTCTCCATATAAGTAGTGTATCCAAATCTTTAGAGCAAACACTATTATCGCCAATTCTAAGTCATGGGTCGGATACCCCTTCTCGTAATCCTTCAGCTGACGTGATGCATAAGCAATGACCTTGCCGCTCTACATCAACACACAGCCTAAACCCTTATGTGAGGCATCACTATATACCACGAAATTCCCCGTACTATCTGGTAAGGACAACACAGGTGCAGTACTCAACCTCTTCTTCAATTCCTGAAAACTTTCCTCACATTTTTTCTTCCAAACAAACTTAACTATTTTACGAGTCAAATTCGTCAACGGAGTGGCGATCTTGGAAAAATCCCAAGAAATTCCTCACTTCAGACGGCGTTTTCGGATGATCCCAATTCATTACCGCTTCAACCTTCGACGGATCCACCGAAATACCATCCTTGTCGATCACGTGGCCTAGAAATTGCACACGTTCCAACCAGAATTTGCACTTCAAGAATTTTGCATAAAGCTTCTCTCGTCTCAGTGATTCTAAGGTTAGCCTTAAATGTTCAGCGTGTTCCTCCTCGGTCTTGGAATAAACCAGGATGTCATCTATGAACACCACTACAAACTTATCCAGGAATAGCTTAAACACCCTGTTCATTAGGTCCATAAATGCAGTTGGGGCATTCGTTAAACCAAATGACATAACCAAGAACTTGTAATGACCATACCTAGTCCTAAAAGTTATTTTCGGTATATCTTCCCTTCTCACCTTCAATTAATGATACCCGCTTCTCAAATCGATCTTCAAGAAGTATTTAGCACCTTTCAGTTGGTCGAACAAGTCATCGATCCTAGGTAAGGGATACCTATTCTTGATCGTAACTTTGTTCAATTCCCTATCATCAATGCAAAGACGCATTGATCCATCCTTCTTCTTCACGAATAACACTGGCGCTCCCCACGACGAAACGCTCTGTTGAATATACTTCTTGTCTAACAATTCTTGTAGTTGAACCATCGGTTCCTTGATCTCAACTAGAGCCATTCGGTACGGAGCCTTCAAAATTGAAGCAGTTTCCGGCGCTAAGTCGATCACGAACTCTATCTCCCTATTTGGCGGAAGTCCTGGCAAATCGCTCGAAAAAACGTCCATAAACTCTTTAACTACTGATATGTCTTCTACCTTCGGGCTCTCCTTATGCATATCTACTATGTAAGCTAGATATCCTACACAGCCTTGCGTCAAAATTTTCTTGGCTTGTATCACCGTCAGACAACTCACTTGTCTAGGAGATTTACTACCATAGAACACTACTTTTGACGGAGTAGTAAGGTTTACCGACTTCTTTTGACAGTCGATTACCGCCCCATGGTTGAACAACCAGTCCATCCCCAATATGACATCGAATTCCCCAAGTTTTATCGGAATCAAATCTACCCTCAGCTCCTGACCCTTAATGTCCAATCTACAGTTCTTGTATACAAACCTAACATGAATAACTTCTCTATTCGTAATTTCTATGTTCAAGGGGTAAGCTAACTCCTCTATAGGTAAGTCTAGGGTTTTAGCAAATTCATTAGATATGAATGAACAAGTAGCACCCGAATCAAATAATACATATACATTTATACTATTGATCGAAATAATACCTGCCATCACATCTTTTGATTACACCACGTCTTGCACCGTCATGTTGAATGTGCGGGTAGTGGGTCAAACAGATTGCAGTGGCGACGGTCCGACAATAGTCAAAGTGCTGCCACTGCCATTTCCTCCATTCCCTGTTGACCCTGCCGCTAGCTTCTTAGGGCAGTTGCGAGTCATGTGATCCTTGGATCTACATGTATAGCAAGCTCCCTTCTTTGGGTTTGGGCAAGTTGGCGGGATGTGGCCTTCCTGACCACAGTTGTAGCACACACGTTTCCCTTTTATGCACACTCTAGTGTGAGTCTTCCCGCATGTAGCACATGCTTTGAGCTTCCTCTTCTGTTAGCTTCCCTGCTGACTCCCAACAGACGCATTGTCGTTCCACTTCCTTTTCTGATGGATAGCCTGTGACGCCCCCAAATCCACGTTCATTCGAAACCTCGAATTCGGTGCAGTCACGATACTATTATCGCCAAATTATTACATCTTTTATTCATTACTAAAAGAATACAACTTTCTTTATTACAATTTAGAATATAAATTCTATTCATATCCAAGATCTCGTCTTTACATCATATTCGATATTACTAAAATATGGAATAATTTAAACTTTTCAATATCCTTTGAATAAAAATCTTTTTATTGATTCCATAACTTTGATACCAATTACAAATCTTGAATCAACTATATAATATGATTCCTTCTTATCTGAGTTATCGTATAAATATTTACAACTCAACTCGATATCCTCTATGTATTAATTAATACATTCTTACAATACAACAAGTATTAAATAGTGTAAGCAACTATCGAGTACATCATCTAGAATCTAAACATGGTCCAGACAATAATCTAAGTAATATTCTTCAATGCGATACTATCTATCTTTATCAATCAAGAAGCACGAAATCTTTACCGTGAATCCTTAACCTGCAAAAGTGGTTATTTGCAAGAGTGAGCTCAACAGCTCAGCAATTCTAACAGTCCTCATGCATCACATAGCATAAAACATCATACTCAGTTCATGCATTTATAAATAGTTTATATTTACTACGCATGTTACTTTTCACATAACAAGTATATCATCAAAGATCAACTTTCAATCTTATTTATATCTCATATACAGTTCATATATAAGTTCACATTATCACAGCATAATATAATTCAACTAACAGTTATTGAATTCATATATCAAATAGGAACTGAAAGACTTGCCTGATTCGTAGTTTAACAACTACGACTTAACTGCCTAAGAATCTCTGCACTTTGTGTAATCCTACACAGTTATATTAACCATAGAGATCACACTCATTAGTTATATGTATTCACACATTCTTAATGTAATAATAAAGGTTACATTATTGTCTAACTTGGTTCTTAGAACCTTCGTCTCACTTTCTTATCGTATTTCTTAGAATAACTATGTACGTATAAGTATACTTTAACCTTACGTACTTACTACCATTCTTCATATACACATGCCCGTCTACCACTAATCTATTTACATATAGCTAGTGTAGTCCATCTTTTGAACTAATCCTTCTCATATATTATTACTAACACATAAGACCATATTAAAGCAAATATACGCTATTAACCGTCGAAGTCAGATTCAAGTATTAACATATGGTCCTACATAGCATGTATACATATTAAAGGATACTTTCATGCTCGATTAACCTTTTCACGTTCAATTTACATGATATAGGTTCTAAGTCAACATGTCAACAATTTAAGGCCACTTAAGGTCATGAACATCACAAAGTTTATCATGCTAGTTCTTTAAACACATAAAGTATTTATATAACTCATATTGGGCATGTTCATGAATATTCATACTTCATGCATGCAACTATCACGATTATTAGTTTGAAGACATGCTTCGTTTACGCTAAACTTGGTTTCATGATATGTAATCATGGTATATATATACATGTATGATACATGAGAGAGTCCAAGTGTGCTATCACATATGTCCATAAACATCAAAATCCTAAATCTTAAGGTAACATGTTATAGTCCACGTTCAAGGCTCGCATTTTCATTAGTGAAGCTTACTAACAAAACCTAACATGTTCAAGCTATCTATATATAGGTTGACATGTCCGATATGCATTTCTAAGTCATCTAAACATGCTCACAAAATCAGAATATATACATGCTATGTATACGTCCAAGTTCAAATCTAAAACTAGAAGTTTCATTTTAAAATCAGATGTTTTCCTTCCATAGTTTATACTAACATGGCCATGTATGTACATGTAGTATCAAGAACACGTACTATAAGTTAATACCAACTTTCATGCATGTCTAGACCATACAAATGCGCTTACAAGGTCAGAACACACATGTTTATACAAGTATCAAAGTTCATATCGAAAATCATAAGTTTCATTTGAAAATTTTGAGTTCTTCATCAATAATGTATACTATCATGCTTATTTCATGTCATGATACTCATATATACATGTTATTTAAGTGTGCATGCTTGTTCTAATTATATAACCTATGCTAGCATATAACAGAACCTGCAACAGAAACAAAACTCAGAAACTGGTCCCGGCGCAGCGGCGCAGCTGCGCAGCTCCCTAGTTCAAAACTGGCGCAGCTGCGCAGGGCCTTGGCCAACTCAAGTCTGGTTCCGGCGCAGCTGCGCCGCAGGCCAGTACAAAACTGGTGCAGCTGCGCAGGTGGCCGGCCAGAAACAGAGCAGCTTTCTGCTCGGCAGACTGCAACCCAACTCACAAATTTCACAGTAAATTCGATTCTTAACTGCTATAAAAAATTTCTAACATGCTTGTAAGCTTATATAATACTTGATAAACATATTCCATAATTAAATTAACATCTAAATTACATAATCAAGGACTTGCCAATATGAATGAGAAATATAGGAATTATACCTCTGCAATTGGTTTTTGGCTGCTATAACTAGTTTCTCCCTCACTGATATCTCTCTCTCAAAATACTTGCTATCAATTCTTCACTTAAGGGAAATTCTCAGCAAAAAAAAAATGAAAGGAGAAGAGCTTACTCTTATAGGCAATTCATTACCTAGTCCATGTCTTTACATACCAATTCAAACCAAAGGGAGAATCAAGAACATGGTGGTTAATAAAAAGTTGGTGAGGAGTTGGTGGAATCCATTATGAAACCCAATCCCCATATCATCATTAGCTACAATTGCTGAGTTTGAGAGAAATAGGCATAGCTCCTAGTCATTCACGTGAAGGAGAAGTTGGGCACTCATTATGGGACAATGCTTCTAAATCTCAGCAAAAATCAACTTGCAAATGTAATACAACACTTGGTTTATATATATACATTACATATACATTTAAGTTGTACACATTCATTTCATATAACTTAAGTTATAAATTAATGTGTCACAATGTAGTCCCAATAATACTATCATGTAGTAAATTTTAACTCACACATGTAAAATCCATGTAAAGTTCATCCCACCGGATATAATTCTTTCGGGTACCATCACAGTGTATTGTCTCTTTTATTATTAAATTTCATTAATTCAATAATTGTTTACAATATATCCATGATATATTTATTTATTGTATACACATTGTCACACCCACATTACATATATCTCTTACAACTCAATAAACTTTACTATATAGTTTATATTCATAAATAACATAGTCATATTGCACTATATATTTCGCATAACATATAGTTAACTATCATACGTTATACTTTTAATATCGCATGGTTGCACATAGAATTTAATAAATTACTTATCTTATCAATTAATTAATAATAATATTAATTAATCTATTTCTCATTTAATCAATGGAATTATAATTTCCATAACAATTAATTAACATTTATATAGTTAATTATCTTATTATATTTATAACAACTATACTTATTATCATGCTATCACTCGCAATAATAATAATTCAACATATTATTATAATAACAATTAATATAGATTAATTGTTTAATTAATAATTCTTTCATCCTTAAATTAATCGATTCATTACCGAATATATTATCGTGTCACACAAGGCATTCCTCACAAGCTTAATCTCAAGCTTATTATTATTCCCATCACTTACTACTTATAACATGTTCAATATAATTAGAACTATTAAGCCACAAGGTTCACATATATAAATATATCGTGAATGGAAATACTCCAATATTCTATATAATATTTACGGTAATATAATAACTCAAGCTATTAAAATGCTAAACTACTTCAATTAATTATATTTATAATAAGTATAACCTTTACGCTTATAATAATTAATATATACTCTATTAATAATTCCAATAATAATATTCACGATCAAATAATAACTTAAGTTATTTAATATATTAAAAATAACTTAGTTTCCTTTCATTAATTAAACTCCCTTGAAAATACATTTAAAATTATGTATTTAGCCATATAATAAAATATTATGCTTTCTCCAAATAAGTACATTCGTTATTAGAAAATAATTTACTTATTGTCTCATGATATTATTCTTAATATAATATCAAATAACTATATGTACGACACATGTACATATATTATATATAGAAAATAGATAATAAGTTTATTTTCTATTATAATAAATTGTTTCCATCAATTTAATTACATATAGCAAATATGTTTTAATATATTTACCATATTAATTAATCATACCTATTACCTCATACAAAAAAATATATAAGGTAATATTATTATTCAAAAATAACATTCCCTCTTTTATTAAAATAATTCAACATTAGAAACTATTTTAATATCCTTTATTAGAAAAATCACATCTCTTTCTTTTCTATAAATTGTTCCCAAAATATTTTTTTCAAATATTCATTTAAAGATATAATGATTTTCATCTCCCTTTAATAACGTATATATATATATATATATATATATATATATATATATATATATATATATATTTAACGTTATTCGTACATTAGACTTTCTCACATATTACTATTCTAAGTAATATATATAAAAGTACCAACTATAATTACATATTCAACACACTTATTAATTTACTCCTTTACTTAAGTAAATTAAACACTGTACTATATCATCATAGTTAATTAAGGTTCAATACTCTCATTATATTATTCCATAATATAACTCCCAACTTAAATTAACTAATATTTATTCTTATTAGTTAATTCCTTAACTAACTCATGCTTCATTATCCAAACCTATTCACGGATAGCTTAAGTGCTATTAATAACCTATATTATAAACATACTAGTTATTAATACACATACACAAGAATATGGTGCTTATACATTAAGGATATTTAATGTCACCAACTTACTATGATAAAATAATTCTATAAATTATTTAATATCTATAGATAATTTTATCCACTCCCTTTATCTCAACTGAAACGTCTCTACGCTAAGTAACAAATATATATTAATAATATATTTATAAATCACAAAAACACATATTACATAGTCCATATTACCCTATGTAATATAATACCACATACCTTATATCACATAAAAATACTCTTATTCGAACCCATCTCATAATTTAAGTATTTTATTTATTAAATCCTTATTTAATAATATCTAAAAATTCGGGTTCTTACATCCTCTCCCCCTTATAAGGATTCCGTCCTCGGAATCACCGAAACTTCCTCTACTCGGTGCTATTCTGATTATTACATATTCTCTTTAATAATTTTATTCATTCTCTTTTCAGAAGTTTTGTTACTATAACTTTCTCAATCTCATTCTACCAGTTTCTCCTTTCTAAGGAACATTCTACTTACTACATTCATCCTTTAGAAGAATAAGAATCTTCCACGATTTTTCAATAATCGGGAAGTAGTATGAATAACTCAGATTCCAATTTATGCTGAGGGGTCACAAGACCGTGAACTTTTCTCCAGGTTTACTAATGCTTCAACACAATTCTTCACACCGCAAACCAGAGTGTTTATCAATCACAAAGACTGAAAACACTCTCCACGCGTACTCTAGGTGGCCAACCTATTGTACCACTACGTTGGGCCACAACGTAGTGTTTTGTAACGACTATATGCGTTACGCTCGGAACCATTGTCTCCGAAAACATGTTCCCTTATAGGGTTGTTCACCTCAGCTTTTCAACGTCAAAATCCGCACCAGAGCAATCTGGTTTGGCATACATACACAAGAATACTTGAATTCTGTAATCCCTTTCCAACAGTCGCCTAGCCGAATCAAATAGCTTAGACTCTCATCAACAATTCGGACATCAATCGAAATAATTTAGCCAACTTAATTGACCTTCTTTATAATTTACAAGAAAACCAAAAAATTCTTTTATGACTTCATGATACCATACTAGATTAGTAGTACGTTGAGGATTCCGCCATTTTATGACTTTGTCATATTACAACATACCATAGTGGGCTGACGATCTTTCGATCACAACCAACACTAGGTTTGATTGCATTGATGACTCCATCGTTTACCATTCTACATCATATCAAATGATGCACATGGTCAAAATATATTTTGAAAGATTGTCAAATCATTTTTTGTCTTAGCCGAAACAAATAGCGTAGACATACGAATAACGGTGTTGTTTTTAAAACTCATTAGTTCAGTTACCTGACCCAATGTTTTCTCAAGAAAATCGAAGTGCAAACACTAGCACGAAGTCAATAAATTTTGAAAACCTAGCATAGCTAGAAGATTTAGAAAAAATCCAAATTTCTCCATCACTTCAATCTCTTACCACCATCAATGCTTACTATTCCAAAACTCTTATATAATATATCTATTCTCAGTACAGTTCACTAACTTACCACACCATGAAAGTTCAGGAACTTACCACAATCATATGGGTGTAGGAACTTATCCTAGTCAGACCAAAGTCGTCCATTCGCTGAGGGGTCCCACCATACGATTATGAGTCACGAACTTGTCATAGGCATGAGTTTTAAGAACTCGCACCTAATCTTAATATTATCTAATTATATCTTAGAAACCTCTATCTATCAAAATAAATATGAGAAAAGAATCACCTTTCCACCATATGTATAATGATACCGCGACACTAACATTCCAACGATTATCAATGTGACGCACTCAGTGCAAGCACAAAACTTCTGCCCATACAAAAGTTTGTACAACTAAGCCATCACATGAGTACTCAATGGAAATCTAACACTTAACTCTATCTTACTCTATCACTTGATCATTACGAGCTTTCTACGTTCATCACATACAACTCCTCATGAGTTCATCTCGTACTTTTCATAGTACATTCTCTCATAGCATCAAGCTATACACACTTAGTCGTTACAGACTATCTATCATTTCACAGTTCAATCTAATCACGTCGTGATCATCGCTTTACATCAGGGTTCTTTCCCTACTATCAACTAAACTCCATCCGAGTTTATTCTCACTATCTTCGTCATATACATCTTATAGACATCGTCTTAACATTTTCATTACCGGAGTTAGGAAACTCCTGTTTCTCATTCTCTAGATATTTCAAGATTCTTCTTTGAATCTTCACGTATATATTTTAATCTTATCTTTCACTCTCTCAGGTTATAGTCTAAGGTACATTTACCTAAGGTTTATAACCTACAGCTTTGATACCAACCTGTGACGCCTCCAAATCCACGTTCCTTCAAAACCTCGAATTCGGTGCAGTCACGATACTATTATAGCCAAATTATTACATCTTTTATTCATTACTAAAAGAATACAACTTGCTTTATTATAATTTAGAATATAAATTCTATTCATATCCAAGATCTCGTCTTTACATCATATTCGATATTACTAAAATACGGAATAATTTAAACTTTTCAATATCCTTTGAATAAAAATCTTTTTATTGATTCCATAACTTTGATACCAATTACAAATCTTGAATCAACTATATAATATGATTCCTTCTTATCTGAGTTATCGTATAAATATTTACAACTCAACTCGATATCCTCTATGTATTAATTAATACATTCTTACAATACAACAAGTATTAAATAGTGTAAGCAACTATCGAGTACATCATCTAGAATCTAAACATGGTCCAGACAATAATCTAAGTAATATTCTTCAATGCGATACTATCTATCTTTATCAATCAAGAAGCACGAAATCTTTACCATGAATCCTTAACCTGCAAAAGTGGTTATTTGCAAGAGTGAGCTCGACAGCTCAGCAATTCTAACAATCCTCATGCATCACATAGCATAAAACATCATACTCAGTTCATGCATTTATAAACAGTTTATATTTACTACGCATGTTACTTTTCCCATAACAAGTATATCATCAAAGATCAACTTTCAATCTCATTTATATCTCATATACAGTTCATATATAAGTTCACTTTATCACAGTATAATATAATTCAACTAACAGTTATTGAATTCATATATCAAATAGGAACTGAAAGACTTGCCTGATTCGTAGTTTAACAACTACGACTTAACTGCCTAAGAATCTCTACACTTTGTGTAATCCTACACAGTTATATTAACCACAGAGATCACACTCATTAGTTATATGTATCCACACATTCTCAATGTAATAATAAAGGTTACATTATTGTCTAACTTGGTTCTTAGAACCTTCGTCTCACTTTCTTATCGTATTTCATAGAATAACTATGTACGTATAAGTATACTTTAACCTTACGTACTTACTGATAGTAGTGTGCATACAAGCCAATCATGTATGATGATAAAGCACATACTTTGTAAACAATCTTATTTATTTATTAATAAAATATTCATTTAAGGCATATAATTATCTACATGGTGCTGTTTTTTATAATATGTAAATAACCCATAGTTTTAAGCAATCCTTTTAGAATCATGATGAGATCATGATAATGAGATCTAAATTCTTAGAAAGCTTAAAAACTAAAATAGTTCCCAATTGTGGGATTACTAAAATGGGGATTAGTAAATCCGGATAGATTGGTACATATGTTGCTTGCTCATTGGATGAGGATGACTGATCTCATGGTCATTTGTGTGGAGACACTAAAGCAAGTATGTAGGTGCTTATTGGAGAATAAGTTCACTGAACGTGACTCGCTATGGAATACCTAATGGAGTTTTACTCGCCTGTCAATAGGAATTCCTAATGTGATAGTAGTACATGTGATCCTTGGACTTGAGATCATCATAGTATCTTGTATGTAACAAATTATACTTTGACTAATTTCTTAAGGCCTTTTAAGGCATATATAGGGTATACTTGGGTATAATGAGTTACATATGGAGATAATGAATGATCAATAAAGAATCTACCACCTCTAGTAAAAGAGGAGATATGTCCTATGTGATTCGTTAAATGACAACCCAGGAATCCTTGGCCAAGGTAGAATGAAATTAGAAAGAGGTTTGTAATTTGCATTATTTGGAGTTGTGCATTTTCTAATCGAAATACATATAATTAAATAAATTAAGACTTGACAGTAAATCCATGTCTTATATTTAATTGGGACATTGTATGGTGGAAGGATTGAATTGTACGGTAACTATTAACTCACAGGTTCTTTTATGATTAATGTTGAAATCTATATTATCTGGAAAGTCGTTGATCGCTAGGGAGGCTTATCCCTATTGTAGAATAAATGTTATTTATTTAAATAGATTATTAGTTTAATTTATTTATTTAAATAAGATTAGAATTGTTCTAATTGATTTATTCACAACCGGTTTAATATGGAGAACCTAAAGGGTCACACCATAAAAGGAAGAAGAATTATTTAATTAGAAAATGGCATGATAGTAATAATGCATTAAGTATAATTAATTTAATCTATGATGATAGAATAAATTAAATAGCTTAATGTTTATTATTTAATATTTTAGAAATATTAAATATAAATTAATAAGAGGAGTCTTATTATTATTATTATTATTATTATTATTTTAATTCTAAAGGAGTTTAGGAATTAATATAATATCAGTACTCTCTCTCAATCCTAATAAAGATTAGGATATAAATTAATTAAAAGTATTTAATTAATTAATTAAATAAAACCCTATTCTAATTGGATTAGGAGGGTTAACCTAATATCTATATAAGAGAGTCTTATATCAGAAATAAGGAACGTGAATTTTTCAAGAGTTGGGAGTACACATATTCTATAGAGATAGAAACAAGGGTTAAGCCAATAACCCATCTTACTGAGTTCTTCATCTTCCTTGGTGGATCACCGTTAGAGGCCAAACATTTGGGTGGCTGACATTGATCAAGGGAAGGAGCCACTACAGAGGAATCAAAGGAATCAAATGAGTAGAACTTGTACCTGAGGAAGCTTGGATCTTCAAAGGTATAATTCTATTTTTCTCCTTCTTCATTCACTGATAGTTGATGCACAAGAATGATCATGGTAATGGGTTTGTATAAATTTTTGAAAACCTAATTTTTTACGCTTTCGCCCTATTTATGTGATTTGATTGCATGATTGCGTTACGTACAAACCCAACAGTGGTATCAGAGCCAATCTTGTGCTAATTATCAGTTTATGTGATTCCATGCATGTATGATAAGCGATTGGATCGAGTTCTGGGCAACAAAATTTTTTCAGATTCTGCGAAGATGCGCAGCTGCGCCGGTACAAGGCAATATTGCTGCGCAGCTGCGCCGGGTGCTGTTCCTGGTTTTCATGCTGCGCAGCTGCGCCGGTTCCCTTTACATTCTTGGCGCAGCTGCGCCACTGGACAGGAACTGAATTTTTTTTTGTTTTATTTAATTAAATGAATGGTTTATTTATTTAATAAAGGTTTAAAATAAAGATGTTTATTTTATATGAAATGAGATTTCAGAATTGCTAAAATTAAAGAGTTTAATTTGGAATTGTTTTTGAATGAAATAAAGGAGTTTATTTTTCCAAAAACAAAGCTTAGCAAACTTTTTCCCATTAACTGATATTAATACATATATGGAATGAATTTATTTTCATGAGATGAATAAGTTTTATTGATACGTATGATGATATGTATGGTAATAAAAGGGATTGATTATGGACTATGACCAATGTGATTGGATTTTATTTTGGTTGAATGCTTGAATGAATGGGTTTTATAAAATGGGGTCTGCGTACCTCGTCTTCTCTAGTTTTATTCTCGATGTAAATTCTATCTCCTTTCTATGTACTTCCCCTTGACTGCTGATCAAGGTTTCTATTTAATTTTAAATAGTTAATGTAATAGAGATAGTTAGAATTATTTTAAAGAAATTGGAGACCAAGGAGCAAGGAACGCGTGAAGACTCATTTGTATGGAGCCAGGGTTTAAATGTAATATTTATATTTAAATTTAAATTCTTGCACTCCTAGGTTTGACCTTTTGGTTCACTTGGTAGCTCTAGTGAACCAAACAAGAATAAAAGTCCATAATCAATCCGGGTAAAATATAGTATTCTATATTGCATGCTAAATATTATATATATATTATATTTTATACAAATATGCTTCGCATGTTTAATAAAATGACGTGTATTTTATATATATATGTGCATGCGCGCTTAAAAAGATGAGACAAATAATAACAAACCCCTCAAAGAAACATTATTAAGTCTGAAGTGTTCAAATGATATTTGGAATATCGAACGTCGCCTTCTAGCATGATTAGTTAATAGAGTATTAAATATTTAATATGAGTTTGTTGTGCTATCCACAAGGCGAGTATTGAATATTTAAGATGTTAATTAATCACATTTGATGCTTATCAAGAAAATTGAACGATCGAGTCTTGTTGTGCTATCCACAAGGACGAAAATTTTTCTTTTTTGAATTTATGAAAGTGCTAGGCTGGACTTAACTTAAATCATTTTAGTTCGGATGTGCACACACATGACCATTATGATTTAAGAGGCAAAATAAAAGGAGTTACATGGTGATGTAATTGACAAGAGTTGTCTACCTATTTATTTGTATATCGCTTGTTGTGCTATCCACAAGGTTATATACATTTGAAATGGGATCCTTAATCTCACTAGCAAATCTTTAATTAGATGTTGCCTAACTATATGAGTGAGGGTAATATAGTTTGATGAAAATAGTGGGAGATACCAATTTAAAATAAAGACCTAAATTTATTTTGGTATGCAAAGTTAATAAAATGAATGTTTGCTAAAATGTTGTCTTTTCACATGCAGAATTTTAAAAATGTCAAAATCACTAATCTCACTACGAAGCATACTTGATGCAAATAAGCTTACCGGCCCGAATTATGAGGACTGGCTAAGAAATCTGAGAATTGTTCTCACTGCTAAAAAGATTTCTTATGTCCTAAATTTCACTATCCCTGAATCTGTTTCAGAAACAGCCTCTGAGGAAGAGATTGCCACTTTCAATAAGTGGCAAGATGATGCATCTGTGGCTCAATGCATCATGCTCGCATCCATGAATAACGAGCTTCAGCGTCAGCACGAAAAAATGGATGCTCCTGCTATGCTGCTTCACCTCAAGGAGTTGTATGGTGGACAGAGTAGGACTGCTAGATATGAGATATTTAAGGAGCTCTTCCGATCTCGGATGACCGAGGGCACTGCCGTCGAGACTCATGTTCTGAAGGTAATCAATTTGATTGAACGCCTTGGATAGCTTAGGTTCGTCATGGATGGGGATTTGATTCAAGACTTGGTCTTGCAGTCACTCCCTGAGACCTTCTCGCAGTTTGTGGTTAATTTTCACATGAATAAGCTAGATGTCAGCTTACCTGAGCTGCTTAACATGCTAAAAACTACAGAAGGTCACTTCTCATCCAAGAAGAACCATGTCTTGATGGTGGATTCTTCCAATAAAAGGAAGAGGCCCAAGGTGTCTTTTGAAAAGAAGAAATCTAAGAAGGCTAAGGGAAAAGGGAAAGAAAAGGAGCAAAAGAAACCTGAACCAGCTAAAGGAATGTGCTTTCATTGCAATGAGCCGGGACATTGGAAGAGGAACTGCAAGAAGTTTCTAGCAGAGAAGAAGCTTGGAGAAGCTTCGACTTCCAATCAAGGTTTGTTTATGATTGAAATTAATTTTTCTGAAAGTCATAATTCTACTTGGGTATTGGATACCGGCTGTGGTTCTCACATATGTAATACTGTGCAGGGACTGGTCAGAAGTAGAAAGCTGAACAAAGATGAGGTGATCCTACGAGTGGGAAATGGAGCAAAAGTTGCTGCATTAGCTGTAGGAACTTATTGTTTAGCAATGCCTTCGGGCAAATCCATTTATCTTAATAATTGTTATTATGTTCCGAATATTATTAAAAACATTATTTTAATTTCTGTATTGGATATGGAAGGTTTTGACGTTATTATAAAGAACAATGGTTGTTCTATTTATAAAGACGATGTTTTATATGGTATTGGAAATTTGCGAAATGGACTTTATACACTTGACTTACAAGAAAATATATTTCAAATTGAACAAATTAAGAAAAGGAAAAGAGATGATATTAATTATACCTATATGTGGCACTGTAGACTCGGTCATATCAATGAAACAAGATTATCCAAGTTGCATAAAGATGGGCTCCTCGAGCTATCTGATTATGAATCATATCCAACTTGTGAATCTTGTCTCATGGGTAAAATGACTAAATCTCCTTTTAGTGGAAAAGGAGAGAGAGTTACAGAGTTGTTGGCATTGATTCACACAGACGTTTGTGGACCTATGACAACAAGTGCACGGGATGGGTATTCTTATTTTATTACTTTCACTGATGATCACTCAAGATTTGGATATGTGTATTTAATGAAATACAAATCAGAATCATTTGAAAAGTTCAAAGAGTTCAGAAGTGAAGTAGAGAAACAAACGGGCAAGAGTATTAAGATACTTCGATCAGATCGAGGTGGAGAATACTTAAGCAGTGAGTTTCTCAATTGTCTCAGAGAAAATGGTATAATCTCACAATGGACTCCTCCAGGTACACCACAGTTAAATGGAGTATCTGAAAGGAGAAATCGAACGCTGTTGGACATGGTTCGATCCATGATGAGTTTTACCGACCTTCCAATTTCCTTCTGGGGATATGTCATAGAAACGGTTGCATACCTACTTAACAAGGTACCTACCAAATCCGCCCCAAAGACTCCATATGAGATGTGGAAAAGGAGGAAACCAAATCTTAAGCATGTTAAGACTTGGGGTTGTTCAGCTAATGTCAAAAAGTTTGAAAATGATAAGCTACAGACTAAATCCGATAAGTGTAGATTTGTGGGATACCCTAAAGAAACCGTAGGGTATTATTTCTATCATCCAACTGATCAAAAGGTGTTTGTTGCGAAACATGCTACCTTCTTGGAGAAAGAGTTTATCCATGAAGGGGTCAGTGGGAGCAAGATATATCTTGAAGAAGTTCAAGAACCACAAGTTACCACGGACCAAAGTCAGGTACCTAACCAAGTAGAAGAACCTACTGTACCACACCCTGTTCGTAAATCTGGAAGAGTACCGAAGATACCTGAGAGGTATGGATTCGTTATAGAGGATAACCATGAGGTACACATCATGAATGATGATGATCCATTGAATTACGAACAGGCTATGAGTAATAAAGACTCAGGAAAATGGCTTGAAGCCATGAAATTCGAAATGGACTCCATGTATGAAAACAAAGTATGGTCTTTGGTTTCACCACCTGAAGGTATTAAACCTATTGGGTGTAAATGGGTTTTTAAGAAAAAGACTGGAGCAGACGGAAAGGTAGAGACCTATAAGGCCCGACTAGTTGCAAAAGGTTTCAAACAAAGACAAGGAGTTGACTATGATGAAACCTTCTCACCAGTAGCCATGCTCAAGTCCATTCGGATTTTGCTTGCGATTGCAGCTTACAACGACTATGAGATCTGGCAGATGGACGGGAAAATGGCCTTCCTCAATGGGAAACTTGAGGAGGATATGTATATGACACAGCCAGAGGGATTTATTTCAAAAGTTGGAACAAATCAAGTCTGTAAGCTACAATGATCTATTTATGGGTTGAAGCAAGCTTCTCGTAGATGGAACATTCATTTTGATGAGACAATCAAAGAGTTTGATTTTATCAAAAACGAGGATGAACCATGTGTATACAAGAAGGTTAGTGGGAGCGCAGTATCATTCCTTGTATTATATGTTGATGATATATTACTGATAGGGAATGGCATTCCTATGTTACAATCCATTAAAATCTGGTTATCTAAAAACTTCTCCATGAAGGACTTGGGTGAAGCATCCTATATTTTGGGGATAAAGATCTATAGAGATAGATCTAAAAGGATGCTCGGCTTATCCCAAGGAACGTACATTGATACGACGCTAAAGAGGTTTAGCATGGAAGATTCCAAAAGAGAACTCATGCCGATGAGCCATGGAATAAATCTCTCCAAGAAACAGGCCCCAAAGACACCTGAGGAGAGAGACCGTATGAGTAAGATCCCTTATGCTTCTGCAATAGGATCTATCATGTACGGTATGATATGTACTAGACCGGATGTTGCTCACGCACTTAGTGTAATAAGCAGATACCAGTCGAATCTAGGAGAAGAGCACTGGAAGGTAGTGAAAAATATCCTAAAGTACTTGAGAAGGACTAAAGATATTTTTCTTGTCTACAGTGGGTCTGAATTAAAACTCGAGGGATTCACGGACTCAAGTTTTCAAACAGACCAAGATGACAGTAAATCTGTTTCAGGGTATGTGTTTACCTTGAACGGAGGTGCAGTGAGTTGGAAGAGTTCCAAGCAGCAAACGGTTGCTGATTCAGTGACAGAGGCAGAGTATATAGCTGCAAGTGAAGCTGCAAAGGAAGCTGTTTGGATGAAGAAGTTCATAACTGAACTTGGTGTGGTTCCTAGCATTGGAGAAGCAGTTCCAGTATACTGTGACAACACCGGAGCGGTTGCACAGGCTAAGGAACCCAGGTCTTATCAGAAATCTAAACACGTGTTGCGGCGATTTCACTTGATCAGGGAGATCATTGAAAGAGGAGACGTCACCTTGGAGCGTGTGGACTCTCAAGACAACATTGCAGATCCATTTACTAAAGCTTTAACACAACAGTAGTTTGATCGTCACTTAGAGAAGATGGGTATGAGATACCATGGCGATTGGCTTTAGTGCAAGTGGGAGATTGATAGTAGTGTGCATACAAGCCAATCATGTATGATGATAAAGCACATACTTTGTAAACAATCTTATTTATTTATTAATAAAATATTCATTTAAGGCATATAATTATCTACATGGTGCTGTTTTTTATAATATGTAAATAACCCATAGTTTTAAGCAATGCTTTTAGAATCATGATGAGATCATGATAATGAGATCTAAATTCTTAGAAAGCTTAAAAACTAAAATAGTTCCCAATTGTGGGATTACTAAAATGGGGATTAGTAAATCCGGATAGATTGGTACATATGTTGCTTGCTCATTGGATGAGGATGACTGATCTCATGGTCATTTGTGTGGAGACACTAAAGCAAGTATGTAGGTGCTTATTGGAGAATAAGTTCACTGAACGTGACTCGCTATGGAATACCTAATGGAGTATTACTCGCCTGTCAATAGGAATTCCTAATGTGATAGTAGTACATGTGATCCTTGGACTTGAGATCATCATAGTATCTTGTATGTAACAAATTATACTTTGACTAATTCCTTAAGGCCTTTTAAGGCCTATATAGGGTATGCTTGGGTATAATGAGTTACATATGGAGATAATGAATGATCAATAAAGAATCTACCACCTCTAGTAAAAGAGGAGATATGTCCTATGTGATTCGTTAAATGACAACCCAGGAATCCTTGGCCAAGGTAGAATGAAATTAGAAAGAGGTTTCTAATTTGCATTATTTGGAGTTGTGCATTTTCTAATCGAAATACATATGATTAAATAAATTAAGACTTGACAGTAAATCCATGTCTTATATTTAATTGGGACATTGTATGGTGGAAGGATTGAATTGTACGGTAACTATTAACTCACAGGTTCTTTTATGATTAATGTTGAAATCTATATTATCTGGAAAGTCGTTGATCGCTAGGGAGGCTTATCCCTATTGTAGAATAAATGTTATTTATTTAAATAGATTATTAGTTTAATTTATTTATTTAAATAAGATTAGAATTGTTCTAATTGATTTATTCACAACCGGTTTAATATGGAGAACCTAAAGGGTCACACCATAAAAGGAAGAAGAATTATTTAATTAGAAAATGGCATGATAGTAATAATGCATTAAGTATAATTAATTTAATCTATGATGATAGAATAAATTAAATAGCTTAATGTTTATTATTTAATATTTTAGAAATATTAAATATAAATTAATAAGAGGAGTCTTATTAATATTATTATTATTATTATTATTTTAATTCTAAAGGAGTTTAGGAATTAATATAATATCAGTACTCTCTCTCAATCCTAATAAAGATTAGGATATAAATTAATTAAAAGTATTTAATTAATTAATTAAATAAAACCCTATTCTAATTGGATTAGGAGGGTTAACCTAATATCTATATAAGAGAGTCTTATATCAGAAATAAGGAACGTGAATTTTTCAAGAGTTGGGAGTACACATATTCTATAGAGATAGAAACAAGGGTTAAGCCAATAACCCATCTTACTGAGTTCTTCATCTTCCTTGGTGGATCACCGTTAGAGGCCAAACATTTGGGTGGCTGACATTGATCAAGGGAAGGAGCCACTACAGAGGAATCAAAGGAATCAAATGAGTAGAACTTGTACCTGAGGAAGCTTGGATCTTCAAAGGTATAATTCTGTTTTTCTCCTTCTTCATTCACTGATAATTGATGCACAAGAATGATCATGGTAATGGGTTTGTATAAATTTTTGAAAACCTAGTTTTTTACGCTTCTGCCCTATTTATGTGATTTGATTGCATGATTGCGTTACGTACAAACCCAACACTTACTACCATTCTTCACATACACATGCCCGTCTACCACTAATCTAATTATATATAGCTAGTGTAGTCCATCTTTTGAACTAATCCTTTTCATATATCATTACTAACACATAAGACCATATTAAAGCAAATATACGCTATTAACCGTTGAAGTCGGATTCAAGTATTAACATATGGTCCTACATA
This sequence comes from Panax stipuleanatus, assembly GCA_020205555.1. Lineage (NCBI taxonomy): Eukaryota > Viridiplantae > Streptophyta > Magnoliopsida > Apiales > Araliaceae > Panax > Panax stipuleanatus. Next base: position 31,410,030 of record CM035115.1, read on the forward strand.
GCATGTATACATATTAAAGGATACTTTCATGCTCGATTAACCTTTTCACGTTCAATTTACATGATATAGGTTCTAAGTCAACATTTCAACAATTTAAGGCCACTCAAGGTCATGAACATCACAAAGTTTATCATGCTAGTTCTTTAAACACATAAAGTATTTATATAACTCATATTGGGCATGTTCATGAATATTCATACTTCATGCATGCAACTATCACGATTATTAGTTTGAAGACATGCTTCGTTTACGCTAAACTTGGTTTCATGATATGTAATCATGGTATATATATTCATGTATGATACATGAGAGAGTCCAAGTGTGCTATCACATATGTCCATAAACATCAAAATCCTAAATCTTAAGGTAACATGTTATCGTCCACGTTCAAGGCTCGCATTTTCATTAGTGAAGCTTACTAACAAAACCTAACATGTTCAAGCTATCTATATATAGGTTGACATGTCCGATATGCATTTCTAAGTCATCTAAACATGCTCACAAAATCAGAATATATACATGCTATGTATACGTCCAAGTTCAAATCTAAAACTAGAAGTTTCATTTTAAAATCATACGTTTTCCTTCCATAGTATATACTAACATGGCCATGTATGTACATGTAGTATCAAGAACACGTACAATAAGTTAATACCAACTTTCATGCATGTCTAGACCGTACAAATGCACTTACAAGGTCAGAACACACATGTTTATACAAGTATCAAAGTTCATATCGAAAATCATAAGTTTCATTTGAAAATTTTAAGTTCTTCATCAATAATGTATACTATCATACTTATGTCATGTCATGATACTCATATATACATGTTATTTAAGTGTGGATGCTTGTTCTAATTATATAACCTATGCTAGCATATAACAGAACCTGCAACAGAAACAAAACTCAGAAACTGGTCCCGGCGCAGCTGCGCAGCTCCCCAGTTCAAAACTGGTGCAGCTGCGCAGGGCCTTGGCCAACTCAAGTCTGGTTCTGGCGCAGCTGCGCAGGTGGCCGGCCAGAAATAGAGCAGCTTTCTGCTCAGCAGACTGCAACCCAACTCACAAATTTCACAGCAAATTCGATTCTTAACTGCTATAAAACATTTCTACCATGCTTGTAAGCTTACATAATACTTGATAAACATATTCCACAATTAAATTAACATCTAAATTACATAATCAAGGACTTGCCAATATGAATGAGAAATATAGGAATTATACCTCTGCAATTGGTTTTTGACTGCTATAACTAGTTTCTCCCTCACTGATATCTCTCTCTCAAAATACTTGCTATCAATTCTTCACTTAAGGGAAATTCTCAGCAAAAGAAAATGAAAGGAGAAGAGCTTACTCTTATAGGCAATTCATTACCTAGTCCATGTCTTTACATACCAATTCAAACCAAAGGGAGAATCAAGAACATGATGGTTAATAAAAAGTTGGTGAGGAGTTGGTGGAATCCATTATGAAACCCAATCCCCATATCATCATTAGCTACAATTGCTGAGTTTGAGAGAAATAGGCATAGCTCTTAGTCATTCACGTGAAGGAGAAGTTGGGCACTCATCATGGGACAATGCTTCTAAATCTCAGCAAAAATCAACTTGTAAATGTAATACAACACTTGATTTATATATATACATTACATATACATTTAAGTTGTACACATTCATTTCATATAACTTAAGTTATAAATTAATGTGTCACAATGTAGTCCCAATAATACTATCATGTAGTAAATTTTAACTCACACATGTAAAATCCATGTACAGTTCATCCCACCGGATATAATTCTTTCGGGTACCATCACAGTGTATTGTCTCTTTTATTATTAAATTTCATTAATTCAATAATTGTTTATAATATATCCATAATATATTTATTTATTGTATACACATTGTCACACCCACATTACATGTATCTCTTACAACTCAATAAACTTTACTATATAGTTTATATTCATAAATAACATAGTCATATTGCACTATATATTTCGCATAACATATAGTTAACTATCATACGTTATACTTTTAATATCGCATGATTGCACATAGAATTTAATAAATTACTTATCTTATCAATTAATTAATAATAATATTAATTAATCTATTTCTCATTTAATCAATAGAATTATAATTTTCATAACAATTAATTAACATTTATATAGTTAATTATCTTATTATATTTATAACAAATATACTTATTATCATGCTATCACTCGCAATAATAATAATTCAACATATTATTATAATAACAATTAATATAGATTAATTGTTTAATTAATAATTCTTTCATCCTTGAATTAATTGATTCATTACCGAATCTATTATTGTGTCACACAAGGCATTCCTCACAAGCTTAATCTCAAGCTTATTATTATTCCCATCACTTACTACTTATAACATGTTCAATATAATTAGAACTATTAAGCCACAAGGTTCACATATATAAATATATCATGAATGGAAATACTCCAATATTCTATATAATCTTTACGGTAATATAATAACTCAAGCTATTAAAATGCTAAATTACTTCAATTAATTATATTTATAATAAGTATAACCTTTACGCTTATAATAATTAATATATACTCTATTAATAATTCCAATAATAATTTTCACGATCAAATAATAACTTAAGTTATTTAATATATTAAAAATAACTTAGTTTCCTTTCATTAATTAAACTCCCTTGAAAATACATTTAAAATTATGTATTTAGCCATATCATAAAATATTATGTTTTCTCCAAATAAACACATTCGTTATTAGAAAATAATTTACTTATTGTCTCATGATATTATTTTTAATATAATATCAAATAACTATATGTACGACACATGTATATATATTATATATAGAAAATAGATAATAAGTTTATTTTCTATTATAATAAATTATTTTCATCAATTTAATTACATATAGCAAATACGTTTTAATATATTTACCATATTAATTAATCATACCTATTACCTCATACAAAAAAATATATAAGGTAATATTATTATTCAAAAATAGCATTCCCTCTTTTATTAAAATAATTCAACATTAGAAACTATTTTAATATCCTTTATTAGAAAAATCATATCTCTTTCTTTTCTATAAATTGTTCCCAAAATAATTTTTTCAAATATTCATTTAAAGATATAATGATTTCCATCTCCCTTTAATAACGTATATATATATATATATTTAACGTTATTCGTACATTAGACTTTCTCATATATTACTATTCTAACTAATATATATAAAAGTACCAACTATAATTACATATTCAACACACATATTAATTCACTCCTTTACTTAAGTAAATTAAACATTGTACTATATCGTCATAGTTAATTATGGTTCAATACTCTCATTATATTATTCCATAATATAACTCCCAACTTAAATTAACTAATATTTATTCTTATTAGTTAATTCCTTAACTAACTTATGCTTCACTATCCAAATCTATTCACGGATAGCTTAAGTGCTATTAATAACCTATATTATAAACATACTAGTTATTAATACACATACACAAGAATATGGTGATTATACATTAAGGATATTTAATGTCACCAACTTACTATGATAAAATAATTCTATAAATTATTTAATATCTATAGATAATTTTATCCACTCCCTTTATCTCAACTGAAACGTCTCTACGCTAAGTAACAAATATATATTAATAATATATTTATAAATCACAAAAACACATATTACATAGTCCATATTACCCTATGTAATATAATAACACATACCTTATATCACATAAAAATACTCTTATTCGAACCCATCTCACAGTTTAAGAATTTTATTTATTAAATCCTTATTTAATAATATCTAAAAATTCGGGTTCTTACATAGCCCCGCTACCACCAGCTTTATTTTTCATCTCAATCTTCTTCTTCTTATCTTGGTTGAATTTAGTCACCGCGTCGCTTCCTCCCTCAGCAAGAATGGCCTTTTCCAGCACAGCTACAAACGTGTTCAGCTGGAACATAGAGACCTTGCTATAGAGCCAGGGTTTCAGTCCCCGCTCAAACCTCCTCGCCTTCCTAGCGTCCGTGCTGACTTGGTATGTAGCAAACCTGGCCAACTCGTTGAACTTTGCGGCGTACTCGGACACCGTCATCCCTCTCTGCTTAAGTTCTAGGAATTGGACCTCCATCTAGTCCTGCAAACTTACAGGGAAGTACATTTCAAAGAACATCTCTTTGAAATGTTCCCACGTTATGACTCCTTCACCCTCTCTAGTCTTATTCGCTTGTCACCAGAAGCTAGCATCTGACTTCAATATGAAAGTCGCAAATGCTTTTTTCTAGTCTTCACCGACCCTAGCCACGTCAAAAACCTTCTCCATTTCCATAACCCACGTCTGAGCATCTATAGGGTTTGTCGATCCCTTAAACTCCGGCGGTCCTACTTCCTTAAACTCTTTGAACGTCGTGGCCTGCACTTGCTGCTGATTCGCCATCGCTCCTGTCAGCAAGTTCACTAACTGCTGAACTTAGTTAAGGTTTGTTCCATCGTTATTGTTGTTGTTATTCATCGAACCCTCAGGGTTTTGACGCGTTGGTCTTCTTCTAGGAGGCATTTTCTGTTAAAAAAGTATTATTATTAGCTCCTTTATTCAATTCTTAAGTATTTGAGTTCAACTTTAACAATTAAATAACTCAGTTCATATATGAACACATAGCACATCAATAACTTCTTTTATTCATTACTCGTAGTTTAAAAACATAGGATAGATAGCATTTATGCTATTTACATCATTTTTTCCTAAACTGGAACAAGTTACTAGACTACATCATTACTATATCCCATTATTATCTCAAGTTATGGGACTTACTTTTATTTATTACAAAAAGAAACACATAATTTAAAAGCTCTAATGTCTAGGCATATTAAGACGTCGCACAGCCTCTCTACACTCTTCCTCCATCACCCGAAACGCTGTCCTTTGGTCCACCACATACCGTGGTAACCCTTGGAACTAAGCTGGGTAATAGAAGATATGGTCCTGGGCCCTATCTATGGCCGTATGGAAAGCGTATTCTGTCTCTCTTTGCTTGGCTCTCTTAGTTTCAGCCTCATCTTCAGCTCGCTCGGCTCGTTGAGTAGCCCTCAAGCTTGTTTCCTCAGCTCTGGCACGCTTCGTCAACTCCTCTTGGATGTCTTGCTTCAGTTTTGCTAGCTCGGTTCGTGCCTCATCTCGATCATTCTCTACGTGGATTAGGTTCCATTGTGCTTCTCCTAGGTCACTAGCCATATCCTCGATAGTCTCGTCCCGCTGCTGGATGGTTTTCTCGAGCTCTCCGACTTGACCATGAAGCTCCATATTACTATCGTAGACTGCCTCGTACATCTCAGGACTAACAGAGTGAGGTGGGAATTCCTCTTCGTGATCCTCTTCCTCCTCTTTAAACTCGTCCTCGTCCTCTTCCTCTAGAATTGGTGTCAACTCAAGCTCCCGACCAGCTACGGTGATCACTGGAGATAGCTCTCTCCTAACCAGCTTCTCCTAGACAACATGTATGTCTCGGGGCTCTTCCTCTCTAGGAACCTGAGCTATATCCTCTCTAGTCTGACTGGATTCTCCAATATTCGTCATCCTGACAAAAGAATTTTAATGTTTATTATTACATGATATCGAGTCGTCACTCTTTGAATACCTAAACGTAAACACATAGCACATAAGGTAGTTTATTATCTTTACCTATCACCACTATCTTTTCGATCTTCCTATAAGGATACTACCTAAGCTTTCCCCCCCCCCCACCTAAGGTTCATAACCTATAGCTTTGATTCCAACCTGTGACACCCCCAAATCCGGGTACTTAGTTTCCACATGATTTGGTGTTCACTTTCTAATAAAACATACATCTACCCAATAATAAAAAATTGCAAAGTAAATTACAACCTTCATAATACTTAAATAAAATCTTCCTTGAAAAAGGATTATAACTTGTCTAATATAAAATCCCAGGGTTAACTAAACCTTAACATCAAACAAAGTAAATACGGAAATAAAACATCGTCACTAAGTCTTATTATAAAAGTAACTTGAAATAACAAGCCTTCACTTGCTCATCTTTCCTTTTTCTTTACTTGTTGACGGTATGTCAACATTCTTGGTTTCCACTGCAAGGGGTGATAAAATATGCAAGAGTGAGCAAACAAAAGCTCACTTGAAAATATAATAGTGATAAGTCATAAGTGAGTCGTTTCAAAAGAGTTCAAATAACTTTACTTTCATCAAAATAAAGAATTGAATTATAATTCTTTCATCTATACGTAGAATTCGAATATAGAATCATCTGAGGGTCATAAGACGTTGAACTATGTCCTAGGTTATAAATATTTCTATTTAAACCTTTAACAGTCAATAAGACTATGGACCTTTAACTCGTACCCAGGGGGATCAACCCTTTGTACCATGAATTGTGCACAACCATCTTAACGCTTTCGCATAAATGTCCCCTAATAATTAGGGTTGTTCATTCTCACTATTTGAATACAAGTCCGCACCAAAGAAAGTTTGGTTTGGATAGATAAGGGAACCTTGGAGTTTCAACTATCATCAAGTAGGAATAGTTGAATCGACTCATAGTACTTTAACAGTTCAATAATATAAGAATCATGAACCAATTGTAAGATATGATAATAAACTTCATAGTAAATAGGCATGCTTTAGAAATAATTTAAAGCAATTGAAAGAATAAGTAGATCTTGCTTGAACAATTAAGTCAAGATCACAATACTTCAATAATACTTCAATACTTGTGCATTAGGAATAATAGAATACAACCACATCTTGTACAAAGTGAATAACAAGTTCAAAATGAAAACTTGCTTAACGTAAGAGAACAAGGATTAGAAAACTTGCACAACAATAAGTTTAGAGATAGGAAACTTGCCTCAAGCGCAAGCTACACTTTAATAACTATAACCACTTCCACAATTACCCTACACATTATATTACGTCTAAAACGTCTATTAGTATTCAACTACAACGTTTAAACCATTGAACTTCTTACTTAAGTCCAACTCACAACGTTGTTTACAATATAGGTTGTTAACTAGTCAAATACGTGAGTCTACATTCACGACATACATTCATAAGCTTGTAACGCATTAAATCGTGTTGTGTACCTTATGAAAGTAACACACACCCACACACATGTAACACATTCATATACAACTTCAATCTATCTTAAACACATCAAAAACATGTTATCTTATTACCTATTTCACTTATCAAGTCAAAAAAATAGGTTAGCTAAACAAAAGGGGCATGAAAACTCAACAAGCGAAAACCAACATTCCTGGATAGCAAGGATTCCCGCTGGGGGGGTCCCTAAGGCATAAAAGCCCTGATGGGGCGGGTCTTCCCTCTGGCACAAGTGCTGGTTAGCGAACTGGGAGAGAAATAAGCCAATTTGGCTTATTTCTTCGCACCGAATTTGATTTTTCTCAACATGATAAACATGAAACTTGATACAAACAATATTTTAAACTCTTTAACATGATCATAACATATAAAATCCATACATCACATAATCAAAACCAAGATTTCATGATTTTCAAAGAAAACTACAAGATTAAGCGTTCTTGACGAAAATTGCTACTACGAATTCGTTTTTCAATCAATTCAAGTAATTCCAATTGTAATAACTCCTATTCTTAACATACTAACATAATACATGATTAATTTAAACAATAACCCATAATCAAACATCAATTTGATAGTTTCAAAGCCTTTTTTTCAAAGATAAATTTACAAAAAATCACTATGAACACAATTCTTCTTGTTTATCAAAATTTCATGAATTGAATTATTAAAACAACCATATAACTCATATACAATCATGCTATATCACATAGTACTCATAACTTCATGATTACAGCAATCTCTTTGATGATTTAAGAACTATTTTCAAAATAACTTTATAATAAAACACTATGAACATGATTTCTCCATGTTCATCGTATCTTTGTGAATTAAAACACTTAAACGACTATAAAAATCATATGTAAACATATATATATATATATATATATAAATATATATGTACACATCCCATACATATATCAAAATCAAGAACTTTCACACAAAGATTTTTACAGAAAATTCTAAAATCATGGAAACATAGAAGAACATGATTACAACTTATAGAGTTCTAAGTTTATACCTTTTCTAGTTTGAATTAGGAGAAGAGACGGAGATGATGAAAGCTCTCCTCTTATTTTCTCAAGGTTTCCCTTCTTCTTCTTTTTCTTCTTCTTCCTCTTTTTCTTCTCTGATAATTCTCTCTAACCCTTCTCTTGTTTTCTTTCTTTGTCTCTAACTCTAAATTAACGTACTAACTCTTTTAACTTAACGTATGTTGTATATACATATGATATATAACTTATACAATATAGTTACTCTATAATAATTATCATAAATACAATTAATCACATAAGTTATAAGTTTTGAATTTGAAAAGCCCTAAGGCTTGTTTGGCCAAAACAACATTATATTTAAAAACTGATTAATAGTAAATAAGACCATGTTTGGTAAAATAAGTTTTAAACAAGTACAAGGGCCTCGTTTGGTAAAACCAACTTAAAACCCTTTTCATTATTTTTTAATAAATCCTTAATCCATAGATTAAATACTACACTTATTTAATTAAATTATAACATTCCAATTCAATTAAATAAAAGCTAACATTCATTAATTAATTAAAATTGCACATAATACCAAATTGTTCCACAATTATAATTCCTTTATTAAACATAATATATGTAACAAAATACTATCAACACTTAGCACATAACATTAAATCTAATTCAATTATTCTTAGTTAAATCAATCCACACAATCACATAATTTATTTAACTCAATAAATAAATCACATAAAATATTTATTCACTCAATAAATATTACAATTTAATATATAAAATCTCAATCGTTACACGATTCAGGGCAATAAAGAAAGATTTTAAAAAAATTTTAAATATTCTGCATTTTTTAATGATTGTATCATCTAATAATGATGTAAAGTTAGAATAAAGTTGTATTATTAACGACCGAGAAGGAAAATATTATTGTATGAATTTTGGGGTCATTACAGTTGGTATCAAAGCTGATAGTTTATACACCTTAGGTAAGAGTACCTTAGGCTATGACCTTTGGTTATAAGAAGTTAATTTTAAGTTACGTATAACGAAAAGGTGATTCTTTTCACATATATAGATGGATAAGATGAATTAAGTCATAGAATGTTATAAGAAAAGACGAGGACGACGAGGAATAAAAACTCGAATAAAATATTGAGTAGTATGAACGGAATTAGAATTTTTTTTTAAAAGAAGAGTTGATAAATAAACAAGATGAATCAAAGAAGAATCTTGAAGAGATATAGAGATAAGAACTAGGAGTTGTCTAACTCAAGTAACCATGATGACGAATAATGATGAATAGACAAAGTATATGAGATTAAAAGCATAATGAAATCATAATATGATATGATGTAAGGTAAGATGAGAAGTTTGTAAAACAAAATGATAATGAGATAAGAAAAGAATCATAAGGGAGATGATTATAAGATAAGATCACGACGTGATCTTTTAAAGTTGTAAAAGACAGATGGTCTGTAATAATTGAATAGTTATAGTTTGATGCTATAATAAGAATGTACTATGAGATAGTACGAGATTAACTCACGAGGAGTTATGAATGATGAGATACAGAAGTCTGTATCGAGTATAGAGCGAGAAGTTATGAGGAAGATAGAGTGAAGTGGGATTTCAATTGAGGACTCATGTGGTGGCTGAGTTGTACAAACCTCTGTATGGGCAGCAATTTTGTGCGTATACTTGGTTTATCATATTGATAATCATTGAAATATTGGTGTCGCGTTATCGATATATATATGGTGAGAAGGTGATTCTTGTCCCATGTTTATATTTGATAGTTAGAGTCATAGAGATTAGATTAGATGATATTAAGATTACATTAGATGATCTTAAGGTTAGGCGAGTTCTTAAAACTCATACTTATGGTAAGTTCGTGACTCATAATCGTATGTATATTTTTGAACCCCTAAGCATATGGACAGTCTCTGATCAGTTCTTTGACTATGTATTGTTAGGACAAGTTCTTAAACTTGTATTATTGTGGTAAGTTTCTGAACTTTCAAAGTGTGGTAAGTTCGATGAACTATATACTGGGTATAGAAAGTTTATGGTATAGAAAGCATTGATGTTGTTCAAGATTAATAGAATATTTAAGTAACGATGGAGTAAAGATTTATATTGATGGAGAAAATTTTGATATTCTAAATCTCCTAGCTTTGCTAGATTTTCAAAATTTATTGACTTCGTGCTAATGTTGCACTTCTGTTTTCTTAAAACATATTGGATCAAATGAATGAACCAATGAATTTTTAAAATAGTGCTATTATTCACATGTCTATGCTAATTACTTCAGCTAGACAAAAATGATTTGAAAATTTTAAAATGTATTTTATATATTCTATGCATTATTTGATATGATGTAGAATAATAATCGAGGAAGTCATCAATACGGTTAAACCTAGTGTTGGATATGATCGTAGGATCGTCAGCCCACTATGGTATGATATAGTATGACGACGTCATATAATGACGAAATCCTCAACGTACCATTACTACGGTACGGTATCAGGATATTATAAAAGATTTATGTATTATTTTTAGTTTCCTTAAACTATAATTTTTTTTTTATTGAGTTGGTTAAATATATATATATATATATATATATATATATATATATTTCGATTGATGTCCGAATTGTTGCTAGAAGTCTATGCTACTTAATTCAGCTAGACAAGTATTGAAAGATGTTTATGAAATTCGAGCGTTCTTGGTCAACCTATGCCAAACCAAATTGTTTTGGTGCGGATTTAGATGTTAAGAAGCTGAGGTGAACAACCTTATAAAAAATAGGGACATGTTATCAGAGACAATAGTTCAAAGTGTAACGCATATAGTCATTATGACGTACTACGTTTGTGTACGATGTAGTGGTGCGATAGTCTAATCACCTAGAGCACCGATGTAGGATGTATAGTGTGAAGTACCGAGGGTGAAGCACTATTAAACCTAAAGACAAATTCAAGGTCTTATGACCCCTCAGCATGATTTGAGAATCTTTTAAATTCCTGAGTTATTTATATCGCTTCCCAATTATTGAGCAATTATGGAATATTCTTATTATTCTGAAGAAGAATGTGGCAAGAAGGATTTTCCTTAGAAAGAAGTAGTTATAAAACGTAATAATCTAGTGAATAAAGATTAACGTAAAATCTATTTTGATAGATTAATATTAAAATTTCGAGGACGAAATTCTTAGAAGAAGGGGTGAATGTGATAACCCGAATAATTATAGATGGTGAATTATGAAGTATATGAATTCTACGAGTAGAATATATAGTAGTGATCTTTAGAAAGAAAATGAACGAGTTAAAAAAAATATATAATATTTGATTTATAAATTGAAGGTTATGTAATAAAACCTAAACCTTGTTGAAGAGGTGAATGGAGTAAGATATATGTATAATATACATTTATAACTTTTGTTGAGTTAATGTGTTGAAGTTATTCAACAATAAAATTGTGAATTTTTTTTGTGAAAATCGAGTAAAGGAGGTTTCGTTGATTCCGAGGACGGAATCCTTATAAAGAGCGAAGGATGTGACATCCCAGATTTGTTAGAATTTATAAATGAGAATTTAATAAATAAAATTTTTATTTTAAGATGTTGAAGTACGAGTATGTTTATATGTGTTATATATTTTGAAATATGTGAATTGATGTGAAGAGGATTTTAGATATTAATTTTAATATTTATTGAATCAAATAAATATTTTAATTGAATTATTTATTGAGTTAAATAAATAATTATGTGATTATTATGGAGTAATATAATTAAGTGTAATATATTAATTAAATAAATATTTAATATTTAATATAATTAATTTGTAATGATTTTATGTTACAGTTCTAATTTAATTGAGATAATTAAATTAGATGAGTTATGTGATGTGTTACATGAAATTATAAGTAGCAAGTAATTATAATTATGTGACAATTTTATGTGATTAATTGATGTTAAACTTTTATTAATTAAATTAATGTTAAGATTTAATTGATTAAAGGATAACATTAAAAAGATGTGTTAAAGGATTTATTAAAAGAATTTAAAGAGTTTTTAAAATCGTTTTCCCAAACAAGGCCCTGCACCGTTTTAAATCTGTTTTGCCAAACGGGGCCTTAACTACAAAAAAAATCTGTTTTTAAATTGAATCTGTTTTTACCAAACAAAGCCTTAAGGCTTTTGGTTTTCAAAAAAATTGTAACCTATGTCTTTATTGTGGGAGTTAGTATATACATAAATATAGTATAAGTTATATGTTATGTATATATATTATATTATATCTATAGTATTATAATATACATTAGAAAACAAAGTTAGAAGAGTTAGACAACTAGTCTGTGTTAGAAAGAGAAAGAAAACACAGAAAAACCTAGAATTAGAGAGAAAGGAAAAGAGAAGAAGAAGGAAGAAGAAGAAGAAGAAGGAAAGAGGAAGAAGAGGGAAGGAGGCTTGAGATAGCATCATCCCCTTCGTTCCAATAAGCAAAGCAAAAGGTATAATCTCTAACGTGAGAGTTTTAAGAATTGCTTTACGTGATTCAAGTTTTAGTTTTATGAAAATATGAATATTCATGAAAACTTATGAGGTTGGGGATATATATGCTATATATGAAATTCTATATGTGAATTGTGATAATAGATACTTATAATTGAATTATATGATGGTTTAGTTGGTTAATTCATGAATATATGATGAACATGATGAAATTCATGTTCATCAAAAGTCATAGTGAAATAGTTTGATAATTGGCCTATTTGAAATCAAAAATTGTGATTTGATTGTGTAAATTGAGGTTAGATGATGATAACATGTTTATAAACAAATTTAAATGTTTTGATTGCGTATTTTGATTAAAAATAGATTTCAGTGTTAATTTTCTTCAAGAAAGCTTATCAATGGTTTTCTTCAAAAATCATGAATTGGGAGTTGTGATTATGTAAATTGATGATTTTATATGTTAGAACATGTTAGAAACTTTAATATTATGTTTCTAATTAGTTTTATGTGTAATTGTGTTGGTTGGAGTGGAATTTGGTGTGGAGAAATAAGCAAAATTAGCTTTTTCTTTGCACAGTTCGCAAGCCGGACTATATTCGTTGCAGGGGGCCTGCCCCTGCGGGCCTATCAAGGCTAATACCCCCGCCCCGGCGGGTGGTATACAGAAAATAATATTTTGGAGCCCGCCCTCGCGGGCATGTCAAGCTTAAAACCCCCGCCCCGGCGGGGGGTATGCAGAAAAAAAAATAATTTTATTTGTTTTGTGAAATTTTATTTGTATAATGAAAGGTTAACCTAATGTGGTAAATTTGATGACATGTTAGCATACCTTAAAATGCTAAATAATAGTAATGAGATATATTAATAATATAATATGAAATTATAATTTGAAATAATTATAATTAAAGTGAAGGTTTAATTTAAATTATAATTTGTTAAATTATAGTAATATAGTTTGATTAATTATAATCAAAGTAGATGTTTAACTTGAAGTATAATTTGTTTAGCTATAACTTAATATGTGATTATAATTTGGAATAATTATAATTGAGGTAAAAATATAAGTTAAATTGTAATTTATTTAATTATGATTTAATGAGTGCATGAATTAAAATTGAATAATTGTAATCTAAGTAATTGTTTAATTTAAATTATAATATGTTGAAATTATAATTTAATGCATGGCATGGTTTGATTAATTATAAATTATAATTTGTTTAATTATAATTTGATTAATTAGATTAATGGTTTAAATTAAATTATAAATTATTTAATTATAATTTGATTAACATAAGATGTAATTATAATTCGATTAATTATAATTAAAATGGATGTTTAAATTATAATTTGTTTGATTATAATTTAATATGAGTATGTAATGATTAATTGACTAATTATATGAAAATATAATATGATTATGTGATGTAATTAATTTTGTGATAATTAATTATTAACTTATTAGTTAATGGGGAATGAGTTGACCTAAGTTGGTTAACTAACTATTAGGAGTAGTTATGTGATAATTAACTTATATTGTTAAATATACATAAGTTTGACAATGTGTGTCAAACGAGTAAATGGGAGAGAGTTATATAGTGTAAATTAGAATTTACTTAGACGTTTGCAAAGCGTTGATAGGTGACTAATAATTGATGCGTATGGTAATACGTTATGTAGGATTCATGAAGTGCAGATTATATTAAGCTGTTTTTCGGTAAATACCAACCTGTGACGCCCCCAAATTCGGGACTGCCACTTGGTCACTCGAATTCAGTTCGCCACGTTCTCACAATAATATATAACAATAATAATACGACTAAATGTCGCACTGCACAGCGAAATATTACACAACTATTACCGAATATATTACATTTAAATAATATAATTTATTCACGTCCCAAGGTCTTGTAACTTAAACAGTGATTACATAGCTTAGACATATCTTAAGCATAAATAACCTTAACTAGTACGTAATATCATATGTTATTTATTACAATCATAAGTCCTACATAATTAAAGCTACTCAGTAGCCTTTTCCTTGCCCTTATCTGTGCCTAAAGGTCTGCACTGCTCTACCTTAACTGAAATGTTTTAGGGAAAGCAAAAATGAGCACAAATTACCCAGCAAGTAATATACAATAAGGGTGAGTAATATAATTCTCAATTCTCGAAAGGGTATAGCAAGGTTTGATAGTTCAAGGATAACAATAATATCAACAGTTCTCAATAACAGTTGCTAAGGACAGAATAATATCAATGTGATTCAATAATAAATCAATTCAAGATTTCAAGATAACTGAATACTGAGAAGTCACTAAGAACTATAAACTTCTACTAGAATTAAAAGCATTAAACTGATAACCCAAATCAAAAACAAGGACAGCAGGTGATCAGCCTAAAAAACCCTACGTTATGCATAACAATCAATCGTACTCAAGTGCGCACGTCGGTTCTCCGACAATTATATATTCCCTTCAAAGAAGGTTGTTCTTCTCAGTCAAATACAAGATCCCGCACTAATCAATTGGTTTTGGGTCGCTTTTCAATAATATAAGTCTAGCCGAATCAAATGGCATAGACACTTTCACAATATTCAAGAACAATACCAAGTTCAACATGAATAATAGCTTTAATGAAATAAGAGTTCAAGTATGCTAATTCAATTCAAACGAGTAAGTAAAGAAACTAGCTCGCAATATACAAGGATAGAACAATTGCACCGTAAAAGAGTGTAAGTTAGGAAACTTTCCTTAAGCGTAGTTTATCCCCGTAATTTAATCAACATTTTTTGAATCCTATCGTAATATAGTTACGTATATATGATATTCATTAGTCATATAGTTTAACATTATATCTCATCTCGTATATACGATTAACACATAAGCTAAGTCTTGACCTAGCGACACAGTTATATAGTATTATATTAATATAATTTCTATCCTTAACTTTCCTCTTTTCTCAAGTTAATCATCTTCATACATCGTTACTATCATGTGAGACTACCACAAATAGCAAACATATTCTAATTAGCGAGTTATAGTATTACTATAAGTTAACCATCAAAATCGGATTCAAACATTAACATATGATATCACATTAGCTATCATGTTTGTAATTTTAAACATATGAGGTGATCACAAACTCATTCCAGGCATGCTTGCAAGTTTCTACTTTATATACGCATGACTAGTATTGTTACTTAGCTTAAATCATGCTTTATTCGTGCTCAACTAGTTTTCATGGCTCCTAACATGGCATGTGTATGTGTATGACATATTAATGAGGATAAGAGAACTACCAAACATGTCCATAAATTTCAGAATTCAATGTTCAATGTAACATGTCGAGGTGCACGTTCAACATTCATATAGTTCACTATTGAGGTTCACATAATCATGGTTCATTATAAAATCCATATACACAAGTCAACATGTCTTTCATGCATTCTCAAACCATATTAATATGCTTGTATGGTCAGAGCATCAATATGAATATAATTTATCAAAGTTTGTTTTCAAAATCTATGCTTTCGTTAGAAATGTTCAATAATGGAGGTTCGTATGTCCATATCACATTACGAAGCATATACACACAAGTCGACATGCTTTTTATGCCTTTCCAAGTTGTACTAACATGTCTCAAAGGTCAGAACATGGTCATGGTACTTATGTATCAAAATCCCTTTTTAAAACTCTAAGTTCATTTCGGAAACCATACGTTTTTTTTGTTAACCATGCATGCTAATATACTAAAACATGATTATATAGCCTCATTATGTTTATATATATATGTTACACAAGCTAGCATGCTAGTTTAAGCCATATCAATTGTCTAACACATAGCAGGATTTAAGCAGATTGCAGGAACTGGACACAGGGCCCTGCGCAGCTGCGCTGCGCCGCAGTGTAATGCCGGTGCATCTGCGCCGTGTCTGGTTCGAACTAGGAGGCAGCCTGCTTCGGCAGGTTTCCAGGGCAAATCATAGAAATTCTTCACGAATTTAGTTATAACTAACAGCATTGTATTACCAATATGTTTATAAGCTAATATAGCAACTAACCAAGCAATTCATACTTCAATTGTCAACAATTTCCACAATATCAAGAATTTAAGAATTTGCAGAAACAGAAAAAGAAAATTGAAGAACATGGAATTTTCTATATGAATTCGATTGTTAGTAAGCCACATTGCATTCTAAGATATTACTAAGTCTACATAACAACCATCAATTACAACCCAATCAATTTATCTCCATATCCAAGCTTAATTCAAGAATTAGAAAATTTCAGAGAACATGAAAGAAGAACAATGGAAGGTGGATTATACCTCTGCTAGGATTCAAATAGAGTTTGCTGCTAATCCAACTTCTCATACTGATATATGTATATTGCTTTCACTCACCACTTATGCAAACTCTCAGCAAATTGAAAATGAAGAAACATGGCTGCTATTTATAGAAGAATCCTTACACAGACAATGCAATTGTCCATTAAATTGAACTAATAGATTGAAGCTTTGTATATCAGCTAAGGAAGAGTTGGTAGAGTGGTTGAAGAACACTGTTGAGGCCACTCCCCATGCCATGATTTTTAGCTACATTGCTGAGAATTGGGAGAAGGAGAATAGGCTAGCCATCGAGTGTTTCACGTGTACAAGGATTGTGTTTATTAATATGGGACAAGGCATAGAAATCTCAACATTTCCAATTTGTAAACAAACTAGTGTTAATACTTAGGTTATATATACACACATATATTAGACACTTAGGTCTTTAATTGAAATGTCACAATAATTCACATAATGTAGTAAGTGTAAATAGACACATATAATCTATGTACATTTTGTTAATACCGGATATAATTTAATTGAGTATTATCATGCCACATTATTTTCTTTATTAAAAACAATTGTTTACCATATATATATACACATGATGTATTCATAACACATAGCTTTAATATGTACAATCATATAGTATAATTTAAATATACTTGCACATAACAATTGATATAATCTTATTATAATAATAACTTTACTTATTTGTTTCATTATTCGTAATGTCAAATAAATAAATTATTCATCTTATCAATTAATTAACAATAATATTAATTAACCCATTCCTCGTAATTATTGATAACACTTAATTAAGAATTATAGGATTAATTATCACATTAACAAATATAATTCTCAGCATATTTATAAACAAGCGGTTTATTATTATTTTATCACTTGTAATAATAATTAACATATTGTTAATCACCACTAATATTCCATTTCTCATGAATCGATGAAATTATTAATATTTACAATAATTGATTAACACTTACATGATTAAATATCACATGAATATAGATCTTATTATATTTATGAACACGTTGCTTATTATTATTATATTATTTGCAATAATAATAATCCCCACATCATCAATTTAATTATCATTAATATTCTATAACAATTAATTACTATTCTATGATAACAATTAACAACAATTAACAATTAATTAATTGTTCACTTATTAAGTCATTCGTTAATTAATATCATCATTGATATTCCTCATCACTATGCCACACAAGGCTTTCACGAGTTTATTATAAACTCCATATTTTTCTCAATTATTATAATTATTCAATTTAATATAATTGAATTAATCCTTCTCATAACACAAAATCATTTATATTAAATAAATTCTCATTTTCAGTAATATATTTATTTAATAATATTAGGAAATTCTATGGTATTACATAATCTATGAGCCAGACAAGTCTTTCGATTCCTATTTTCTACGTGAACTTGATGAACTGTTTTAAATTGTATTGCAAAGAGCATGATATGTTATATATGTTGTAAGCATTAATGTTAAAGTCAATTTATGATTACATTGATTGATTAAAGAATGTTGATTGAGTAAGGAATTCAATCTTTATATTTGTTATGTGAATTAAAGCATGTATGTCATGTTACTTTAATTATTATGAGATCTATGTTGAGCATGTTATTATGTGCTATGCGATGCATGAAAACTGTTAGAACCTGTTAAGCTGTCGAGCTCACTCTTGCAAATAACCATATTTGCAGGTCAAGTATGCAAGGTAATGATACGTGCTAGTTGAATGTTAAGATCAATAGCGATGCAAGAAATCATTTATTCTAGATGGGTAATGTAATTATTTTAAATGTAACATGATTGTTAAATTGTAAGTTGAGCTATCTGATGTATATGAATATTGCTTTATGATGTAAGACTTTGTATTGTCATTTTATTGTAACGATTCATGATATAAATTTGAATCGAAGAGATGTAATGTAAAGGTTACGATTCAGGGCAATAAAAAAAGATTTTATAAACGTTTTAAATATTCCGCATTTTTTAATGATTGTATCATCTAATAATGATGTAAAGTTAGAATAAAGTTATATTGTTAATGATCGAGAAGAAAAATATTATTATATGAATTTTGGGGTCGTTACACTAGCTCTGTATTTATTTTCATTCCTTCAAATGTTTATTGCTTGTGCTCTGTTTTGCATGTGGTTTATTTTTTAATTTGTTACAGATGGATACTGTTATTCAATTTAATGTACACTATGGCGGGAATTTCATCTATGTCAGCTCCTTTATGTGATTATGTGGGAGGTAAAATGTGTCATATGTTACGTTTAGATGCTGATTATATTTATATGTGTGCTATTAATGAGTTAGCTATTGAACTTAGTTATTATCCTAAATCAAGTGTTTATTTTAAAACTGATGGAGTAGATATTAAAAATGGGGTTAGACTTGTTTATGCTGATGCTAGTATAAGAGATATGGTTAATATTTGCTTGCCACATGGTGTAATTGATGTCTATGCAGACCATGTATTACCATATAATATTGAACAAACCTCTATATTGGATGAGCATAATAGTATTAATGTGATTGATATTGTATGTGATAATGTGATTTACATTATGGATCAAACTGTGGTTGATAATGTGGTTGAAAATGTGGTTGGTGAGGGTGAGGCCATGAGGTTTGCTGGATAATGATGGTGATAATGAGGACAATGTGGCAGTTGAGAATGTTAGAGATCAAAAAAGATCTAAATAAATGAGTGTGTGAAAAGGAAGGTTAAGAAGAGGTCCGAGATGGTAATTGAGGATGTTAGTTCTGACCTAGAGAATAGTACTGATGATGACATCAATGATGAAGAGTACAATGATGATGAATTTGTAGAGGCTAGGAGAAAATGTAGGGAACTTAAGAAAGATATGATCAGAAAGAATATGGATGAGGATGAGAAAGGTGAAACTGAGGGAGATGAAGGAGGTAATGAGATAGAGGAAGGAGGAAATCAATCACGCAAAGGAGGAAATGAAGCAGATGCAGAGGATGTAAGAAAGGAAACTGAAAATGAGGGAGAGGAAGTTGAAACTATGGGAAAAGAAATTGCTAAGGGCAATGAAAGGCAGGGGCAGGTTGAAGAAATTGGCAATGAAATTGCTAGTGAACGAATAAGTGTAGACAGTGATTCAGATGATGCAGAATGGCATAATGAGTATGAGAATAGCGATGTTCTCAGGTCACTTTCTGAGAGCAGTGAAGAAGAAGGGGATGTGTGCTATGTAGGGCCTCTCCCTAGTAAGAAAAAAGAGAAAACAATTGAGGCTTACAACCCTAAGATAAAAAAGAAGTTGATTAAGTTCAAGCAGTATATGATATTTTGCAGCATTAGGGAGTTTAAAGATGCCATAAGAGATTACTCTATTGCTAATGGGAGGAAATTGTGATATTCAGTTAATGACTCCATGAGATGTCAAGTGAGGTGTTAGAAAGGATGTCCTTGGAAACTATGGGCTAGTTACATGCAAGGGTGTGATACATGGCAAGTGAAGTTTACTTTGGACACTCACAATAGTTGCAGGAATTTCAAAAATAAGATTGCTACAGTTAAGTACTTGGCTGAGTACTATGGCAACAGGATTAGGAGGAATCCTAGCTAGAATCTAAGGGAAATGCAAGAAGAAATAAAAGTGAAACTAAATTTGGATGTTACAAAGGTTAAATGTATGAGGGTTAGATAATTAGCATTTCAAGGGATTCATCAAGTGATGAAGGACCATTATACAAGGGTGTGGGACTTGGGAGGTGAGATAGTAAAGAGTAAAAAAAATAATATAGTTGATATCAAGACAACTCGATTGAATCTAGAAGATGTGCCTAGATTTAAAAGGTTTTATATGTGTTATGATGCATTGAAAAAGACTTGGAAAGAAGGATGTAGACATATTCTTAGGTTGGATGGTTGCTTTCTAAAAATAGTGTGCGGTGGTCACCTTTTATCTACAGTTGTTAGGGATGGAAACAATAAGATGTTTCCAATAGCTATGGGGGGGGGGGTGGGAAGTGAAAATTTGGATAGTTGGAATTGGTTCCTCCAATTTTCGGTAACTGACTTGGCTTTGAGGGATGGGTATGGGATCACTATAATATCTGATCAACAAAAGGTTAGGATTGTTAATATTTAATATATGCTTCTGATTTTTTTTTTGCTGTTGGCATTTGTTAACTAACTTATGTGTGTTGCAGGGACTGAAAACAGCTATTTAGAACCTTCTTCCTCATGTAGAGCATAGAAACTGTGCAAGGCATATCTATGCAAATTGGAGAAAGAAATATCCCTCACATGCACTAAAAGAAGCATTCTGGGAGGCATCCATGGCTACACACCCTATAGTTTATGTGATATCCAAGAATATTGTATATTATATATTTGTGAATAAAATAAAATCTTATTGCAAACATATGTTTTATGATTATATTATAATTAAATATAATTTTAAGTGTGATATGTGACAATATTGATGTTATATATTATTTAAGATTTAAATATATATATATATATATATATATATATATATATAATAATAATAATAATAACTAAATGATTATTTAGGAAATGTTATTATATTTGATGAAATAATATGTGTAAATAAATCACATGATGTAAATCAAATTACTTATTGGATTTAAGTAAATAATATATTATAAATAGAGCAAGAGCAATTTATTAATATATATATATATATATATAAGTTATTTAATATTGAATATTTGAATAATGTATTTGTTATATTTTGAGAATTATGAAATTTGATTTCATAATTAATGGAATGATGTATAAATAATTAATGTATTCTAATTGGATATAGGTGATACTAATGTATATATTAATATATATGAAAATATTGAATGTAATGTAAATTATACTTTTTATGTATGAAATGAGATTATATTGTAAATAATTTGTGGGATGAATATTAGTATATTATATATATAGGTACTGAAGGTATGGTAAAAAAAACTAAGACTTACGAATTTATAAGTGGGAGTTAAATGAGTAAATGGGTGATGAATCATTATAATAGCAAGCATGAGGTGGCATGATTGTGATGCCCCAAAATTCGATCTATCTTCACACTCGAATTCCGTACATCACGAGTGCATCACACTTCATACATACATCATTATATCCTGAAGAATAACGATATATCCATTCAATTCCTAGGTTCTATTACCTTAAAATCTTCATTCATTACAAATAATGATAATTACATTATTCTTATCATCTTACAAGTGTGACTTAACTAGTCACCATATCTACAGAATAGTTTAACTAACTATTCTACAAGTCTTGGCTTGATCTTCATGCTCATTTCTACGACGAATGACACTTCATCTTGTGACGCTAATGGTACTCGCAACCATAACACCTTACCATAGAAGGACATCGATCAGCTTGATCTTCACAGGGTTCTTTAAGACATACTACCGTCGTTCGCTGAAAATATTTTTTTTCAAACAAGTGTGAGCATTCAATTGCTTAGCAAGTCATAGCAGTTGAATAACAACCAAAGAAAGAATCAAAATTCTTTTAAGTCTTCAATAATTGAACAATGGTTATGAAGCAGCTCGAATAATAGGAATGCGTTTTAATTCCTATCATTTTAAAACATATATCACATATACTTTGTCATATTTTCATTTTCTACTCGTTCATATACATTCTGTTTGTCTAGAATCATTAGCACAGACTTAACAAGAACAGTTCATGAATAAACCTAACTTCTTAACATGAAACAGTTCAATCATAAAACATTTCATTTCACAGAAACACCGAAGTGTTAAAAATTATGGCACAAGGCCTAATACATTCTACCACCTTGTACAAATATCACACACTTGTACATAGGTAAAACTTTCCAAGTTCAACATCTGGGAAAGTTTAAGAAACTAACATTCATGTGAAATGAATGAAATTAGGAAACTTGCCTTAGTGCTGCATACGGCTTACATTATATCGTTCATCGTAATCCCTATATAACACATAAGGAAACACATAACCATTAGTCATATACTTGACTTATGCATTAGTTTAAACTTCACTTTACTTCTTATGGTTCGCGTTCTTGTAATATAAGTTTACGCGACCAACCCCAATATTCATTTCTTCTATTCTTTCAATAACATTATACTTAGCACACATCGAGTCTCTAACAGTATTCAATATAATACACTGAGTGGTTTCCCACAAACAACCAACAAACTAGTTTCTCGTCTTGTCTACACTGTCTTTCACAGTGAGTTAGATCGGTTGCTAGTTCGTATTAACCGTCGCTCTCTGACAGAATCGTTTATCCCAGATACTATATCTCGACCATTATAGACTACGATTGCATTAAAATTTAGACTTAACTTATCTGAACCATTATAACTATAATGTTCGTTAAGTTAATCCTCATTACATATCTTACAACGTCCGGTCCATTCGACTCGGAACGCTATTCAAATTATTATTGTTAACTCGACTTTTTAATGTTATACATTATTTTTCATTATCTTATTATCGGCCGTTATGGCTTATTAACATTTATATGTCATAAACCGATTCTTGTCAATCGTCGATAAACACAACGACAAACGAAACCCTAATCGGTTCGATAGGTCGCACACATTTCCACCCAATTACAGTTATCGGACTCCAAATAGAAATTGCATAAGTTTTATCTTCTCTTCTGAACATTCTCGTATGCCACACCTCTATTACATATCATGTAACCTTAAGGCGCACATTAAACTCGACTACGATTCACGGTTTACATTTTTGGATTTTGAGTTTTAAATTTAAATACATTTATTCAACGTTTACTTATTAAAACCATCCTTAAACATGTTGTTTAAGGGTTCTCTCTTCATGAATATTAATCATTTACTTGCCCCACAATTACCATGTAAAAAATTGGGTTAACAAATAACCGTGTCAGAAATTTTCCACTTAAGGGCGTTGCGGCGCCACCTTAAGTGTTAAATCCGGCGCTTCAGTGCTGGCTTACAGTGTTCGGCTCCTTGTTCTGGTGCTGGGACGCCAGCTTCTAAGGTTTGAGTGGCGTTACGGTGCCGACCCTGTCCCTTTGAAATTTTTTTCAACCTTTTCAAATCATAAAATTCCCGAGCTCATAACGCGATCGTTATAACTCAAAATTGGCTCGTTCAAAAGCCATTAGCTCACATATTGTATGTTCTACGATTCCATCCAGTCTGAATTCATTTCTGAATCCATTGGTGAGAAATTCGTTGTTTCGTCTATTTTTACGCGTTCGTTAAACGTTCGTGAACGTTCGACGCTTAATTCTTTGTTTTAAGTCCGAATTCGTTCGTTCTTGCTCTCGCAAGTTTTATTTAACTAATTCTACGATACGCCATCGAAAACCAAGGTTTTCGAGTTAAATGGAAACTTTTGGCTTTCATTCTGAAAAAAATTACGACTCGACGATTAACGTCTAATCTCTTAAACTTCGTCATAACTTCGTTACTCAATATTTTTACTCCAAACCAAATGGAATCAATCCATTGGTTATTAATCTATGATTCTAACCATTATAACATCTATGTTTTAATGGCTTTCTTCTTTAAGTTCCTTAACCATTCAATTATGGTTTTACTTATTCATTTACAACTATTTCAAGGTTTTAACTCATTTCTTCATTAAATTCTTAACCATGTAATTATTGTTTTACTTGTTCTTGGTTATTAGTGTTTTAAAGTCCATTAATATCCACCTTATCACTTTGAATAACTCATGCACCACCAATTATCACTTCTCTATCAATTAAAGAATTGAAGGAAGATGAAATTTAAGGTTTAAACACTTATACCTCTTAGCGTTCTTGAGTTCTTGACTTTGTGTTCTTGACAAAGTCCTAAGTAGCTTCCTTTCTCCTTGGATTGCTTGTTATAAGCTCTCCCTTCTCTCTTCTCTTCTCTCTCAATATATGAGTTGGTGATTTTTCAAACCACCAACCAAATTTTAAGCTTGCTATTTATAGAAAATGCAAGACCAAGGGTAAAATGGTCATTAAGGCAAACCTCCTTAACCCATGTCATGCCCATGTCCTCCCACATGCCATCCATGACATTCCATGTGCTAGCACATGGCCACCATGTGCTACCCATGTCTCCCCCATGTGCTTCTATGTGCCATTATGGGTTGCCCTATGGGTTTTACCCACCCGTTAACTCATTGGTTCGATCCACGGGTTCACTTCTTAATTTGGGCTTAACATTAATTCCCATTGGGCTTATTCTTGGGCTCTATTAAAATAATCATTGGGCCTTAATCATTCACCAATTGGGCTTGACAAAATTCAAGTCCAATAGTTAAAGTCCATTAAGACTTATCGTATTCTCATCGTATAATTCTCGCATTCTCTTCGTATATACTTCGTATGATATTCATGTTATACGTCGTATTCATCTTCGTACCATACTCGTATAATAACAGTATTATACTCGTATTCGTTATGTTTAATAATTGTTATTATTACGCGTTTCTCAGAATTCAAATATTTTTGAATATTCTGTTTTTCTTCTATCGATTAACTTTTACGCGTTCTTCGAAACTTCAAAAAACTAAAAAACACTTTTTGACCTTAAGCATTTTACTTCACGTTTTCCTCTAATGTAGTTAAACGAACGAAAAGTACATAATAGTATTTTTCGTCATTTTTATTTTGCGCATTTTTCGAGAAATTTTTTATCGACTAACTTAACTTTTCACTACATATTATCGTCAAGTCTTTCGATAGAATGTCATTCTGACATCCCGATCTCCCAGAAAGGCTTAGGGTTCTCAAACCCTAACCCTTAGGGTTTCAACACGTGAATAGTGCCTATTTTGTCTTTTTTTCGGAAATATTTTTGTTCCCGAAAATCTTTTATTTTCGTCTTGAAAATTTTTACGCGTTCATTCTAGCTCGTAGCCAGAATCCTCCCAGTTTCTAGTCATTCTATGTCATAGAATAACTAATAAACACATAACACAGAATATAATTAATAAAAATTCATTTTATTAACTATTAATTCTTTAAACCTAATTTCTGGACAATCCAATTTTTTAGGTTGTCACATTCTTCCCTTCTTATAAAAATTTCGTTCTCAGAATTTCTAAAACCACATCCATACCCGAATACTTTATCCTTACAACCTTCAACGAAGGTTTAATCTCTCTTCTCTTTATTTTCTTTGAAAAATCTTAACATACTAATTCAGTTAGGTATTTACCTAATTATTCCTTCTCATTATCTCTTCAACATCCTTCCCCCCAATGATCATTATCTGTTATAATCTTCAGATGTTAAACATCATGACAACTACACTTCTAATCTCTCGGGATATCACAATGATAAGAAAGTTTTAACAATACACAGTTTAATATAGCATGAGCTGTTGAAGGTAATGCAACCTTAACATTAAATTGAGAACTTAGTGTGGAATCTATTTGAGAGCTAATTCCTCTACTGAATATACTTCTTAGCAGCCACGTTCCATGCTATTCCTTTCACTTCTTCAAAATTCCCAGAAAACTTCATCAAAACCTTGCTTGTTCGGCTAGAGCAAGGAAATTTCTACAAAGATTAAAGTGTAGTTTGAGCTGGGGTTTGTTTTCGGTGCAGCAATAAAGGTAGAAGAAGGTGTATATAGTTGATCAATAAAGTTAATTTTAGCTCATTGAACTATCATAGCAAGGTTAGTTCTAACTTTGATTGTAGAAACGCAAATTTATTGTTTTATGTAAAAAATTAGGATATAATTGTTGTGATATTTGGGATTTTAGTTAGATGGAAATTAGTTGTTGTTGTACGGACAAGGAAGGAAATTATGGTTTAAGCATGTACATGTTAGGTTTGTAAGATCAAATTAGCATGCAATAATTACATACATAGCAGCGGAAGTGTAAAAATAGAGTTTTAAAATTTTACAAACTATGAACCCGGATTATCCTTTATGCGCAATTATTAATTCAATCTAAAGAGATGAAGAACGAATCATACCCTTGAATATTCGTGCTTCCTCAGGTACGAGTTCAACTCCATCATTCCTTGTTTAACTTGAATCTACCGGGTGTGATTCCTTCCTTTGATCAACGTCAACCACCCAAGTGTTTGGCCTCTAGAGGTGATCCACCAAGGATGAACAAATATTAAGTAGGTGGGTTATTGGTAAAACCCTAGTTTTCTCTCTCTAAAAAAGGTGTGCTCTCCTAATAATTGAAATTGCATTAGCCTTTAATCAAATAAAGATTCCTCTTATTTATAGATTTATGTAACACTTCTAACCATTATAAGATTATGGTTTCATATTAATTAATTAAACTCTTTTAATTAATTAGGCTTCCTAATCTTATTAGGAGCAATTACTTAAACTCTTTTAATTAATTTACCTCATAATCTTATTAGGAATATAAGAGAATACATTTATTTATTAATTTTCAAACTCCTTTAGAAACTAAACTAATAATAATAATAGTAATAAGAATAATAAGACTACTCTTATTAATTTATATTTAATATTTCTAAAATATTAAATAATAAATATTAAGCTATTTCATTTATTCTATCACCATAAATTAAATTAAATACACTTAACTTATTATTACGATTATGTCATTTGCTTCTTAAATATATATTCATTCTTTTATGGTGTGCCCTTTAAGTTCTCCATATTAAAATGGTTGTGAATAAATTAATTAGACTAATTCTAATTTTATTTAAATAAATAAATTAACTATTAATTTATTTAAATAAATATTTATTCTACAATAAGGGTAAGCTCCCTTAGCGCTCAAAGACTTTCTAGATAATATAGATTTTAACATTAATCATAAAGGAATCTTTGAGTAAATAGTTACCGTACAATTCATTCCTTCTACTATACAATGTCCCAATTTAATATAAGACATGTGTCGACGTCGGGAAAAAATCCGCGGGTCGGGTCATAACTCAGATCTTTCTCTTTTCCTAAGTTATGTCTACCCTCACTCTTTTTATTGTGAAAATGGTTTTGAAGGGTTTTTTAGGAAAAGGCCAACATGTATCATGTCGACGATTGAACGTTT
Source organism: Panax stipuleanatus (assembly GCA_020205555.1). Classification (NCBI taxonomy): domain Eukaryota; kingdom Viridiplantae; phylum Streptophyta; class Magnoliopsida; order Apiales; family Araliaceae; genus Panax; species Panax stipuleanatus. The sequence continues at coordinate 31,438,145 of CM035115.1, forward strand.
TACAGAGTCGCCAATTGGTAGATTTGAAATGGTTGTACAAACTCAACCGAGTTTTGTTTGAAAAGAGGCCCAATTGCTAAACATTGTCGAAACTTGATCTTTGAAATTGAAGTTTGAGTTCGAGGGCTTAGTTAAGTGTGGGGAAGGTGTTAGGCACCCCACAACTCTCGTGTAAACACGGTACCGCATCTTTTCAATATTTCCCTTTTAAATATGCAATTGTGTGTGTGAATGCTTGAAGAAATTGGGTCTATGTTTGTTTAAAAGTATGTTTATGTATCGTTGATCCTATATACGATGGGTTTGATTTAATTTGCCGAAAGTCTTTGATTTGATTTGCAAAAGTATTTGCTTTGATTTGCAAAAGCTTCTTTTTTAATAAGATTATTGAAGTGATGTTTTGAAACCTGGTTCTCAAACCCTTACGCTATCATAGGAATTGAAGCATATTGATACTTCATTTTTATCTTTTCAGCCTTTTGGCTCAATTTGAATGGTGATTGTCGGGTTGCGAAGCATCCTCGACCACAGAAATAAATACAAGTATCGGTCTTCTCATGGGCATGACAGCCATCGGAGTGACTCTGACACGACAAACTATATTTTCACTATGTTGAGACCTTAAATCCAGATAACCGTTTTAAGGTCTTTTGTATGTACATTTTTACAGAAAAACTGGAAGGGTACATTTGTAAAGTGGAGTTTGTCCATCGTGGAAATCAGATTCTGATTAATTGGATCATGAATTTCACGATTCCTAGGCTCACAGAGGGAAGCCATTAAACCTGCATAGCTCAAATTTGTGCAGAAATATATCCAAATATCGCCAGAACAAAGGATTCATCAGTAAATCCTGGTTCGCACATTGCCGAAGCGTTTCGTTCCCACTAGATAGTGATCTAAGGGTCGCGAGGTTGCTTTTGTAACTGAAACTAGAAAAAAATTAGATTTAAATAAATCTCAGTCATTCTAGTTTTTTGGTTCTGTCTGGACCTATTTTGAACCGTTTGAAAGCTAAATTTGGTGAAATTTAAATAAATCTAATTCGTCCGCAGAAATGTCAGTGTCGATTCATATCAGATGAATATTTAAAGCAACAATTTAATAGAAAATGAGTAAAGCAATATATATATATATACGAAAGCTGTAAACAGCGATGGATTTTCAAGCCGGTGCCCAGATTGAAATGTAAATATATATTTTTATAAAAGATGTATAAAAGCCACGGAATGATCCAGGCTGGACAGAATGTAAATATATATAGAAAAGCAATAAAGGGCGGTGGGTTTTTACTCCGAGGCCCAAACAAAAATATATATATATATATATATATATATAATTATAAAAGCTGTATAAAAGCCACGGAATGATCCAGACTGGACAGAATGTAAATATATATAGAAAAGCAATAAAGGGCGGTGGGTTTTCACTCCGAGGCCTGGGCAGAAATATAAATATATATATTTATAAAAGCTGTATAAAAGCCACGGAATGATCCAGGCTAGACAGAATGTAAATCTATATAAAAAAAAGTAAAGGGCGGTGGGTTTTCACTCCGATGCCCGGACTAGAATTGAAATATATATAGTTACATATAAACAGAAAAATAGTTAAACAAGGACTGGGTAGATAACCCAGTATGGTGAAGATTGTATATATATGTATATATATATATATATATATATATAATAAAAAGGCCACAGAATGATCCAGGCCGAACTTGAATGTAAATATATATATATATAGTTAAATATAGACAGAAAAATAGTCAAACCAGGACTGAGAAGGTAAACCAGTCCGGTGAAGGGTGCAAATATATATATATATATATATATATATATATATATATATATATATATATATAAAGCAGTAAACTACCGCGGATTTGACATCCGGGCTTGACAGAATTAAAAAGTTAGTATATATACAGTTAAATATATACAAAAAAGCCAAACCCGGACTGAGAAGATAACCTAGTCTGGCGAAGTGGCTCAAAACGAAGATATTAGTATATAAAAGCTGTTAGAAGCGACGGATCGTCAATCCGAGTTATAGAAATGCTAGAAAATGCGTTTAGGTACTAAAATGTACCAAAAGTTAACAAAAATGGCCACAGAACTGAGTTTCGGGCATATCTAGAAAACAAAACTTGATTTGCATGTGTATAATAGTGTAATGAAGTAGTATGAACTTGCTGATCGTAAAAATACTCACAATAGTCTGCTACACCGGCTTTTTGCCACTTAGTGGACTTCAAACGTCCAAATCTACCTGTTAAATTCTGATATGTGGTAGTATGTGGGTATATCTACGTGTTAGAGTGAAAAAATTCGGGTTTGGAAGATAAGAAAATAGCTGGAAAACCAAACGGGCAGGGGTTCAGAGCGTTTCTAAATTCTTTAAATAAGCTGGGGGTGAGCTCATATATATAGACCCAGGAGAAGCAGCTCTACCTGCTACTGCTGCAGGTAGAGGTGTGGCTCCATGTGGTAGGGCCCACGTGACTGGTCCCGTTACATTAAAGTACTTGCACTCCGAGCCATGCGATGACAGGTTCGAAACTTTCTAATTTTTAATTGGAGCATCCGTTTGAAGCGTGCTGTACCTTTACGAAAAGCCCTTGCTGAGAGTCTCACAATAACATGGGATAAAACATTTTCTGGGTCCAAAAAGATGGGTTGATAACCAGGTCTTTGATTCCCCGCAGTTTATCCGTTGAGCTATTTTGCGATGTTTGCACTCGAGATCATCGTTATGGTTCGTTCTGACTTTAGTGGCATCAATTAGGCTTGAGTTTGATCAAATTGGCTTAGAGTTGGTAAAATGACCGTTTTACCCCTCCTAGGGTTGCCTTCAGTGTTGGCATGGACTTCGAATGACTTCTTGGGGTTGTTTCCAAGGTTTGGATCCCATTCTAGTCTGTTTGTCCTCAGTGTTGTCTCTGAGGCTGACTTGGTCTTTTTAGGTTTTCATATGGAGATGTTGTAATGCTTCAAGATTGTTTTCAAAGTTGACCTGACCTCCCGGGTTGAGACCGGGGCTGACCTGTACCTCCCGAGTTGAGACCGGGGCTGATCTGTACCTCCCGGGTTGAGACCGGGCTGATTTGTACCTCTTGGGTTGAGACCGGGGCTGATCTGTACCTCCTGGGTTGAGACCAGGGCTGATCTGTACCTCCCAGGTTGAGACCAGGGCTGAACTATACTTCTCGAGTTGAGACCGGGGCTGACATGTACTTCCCAGGTTGTTACCGGGGCTGACCTGTACCACCCGGGTTGAGACCGGGGCTGACCTGTACTTCTCGGATTGAGACCGGGGCTGATCTGTACCTCCAGGGTTGAGACCGGCTGACCTGTACCTCTCGAATTGAGACTGGGGCTGATCTGTACCTCCCAAGTTGAGATCGGGGCTGATCTGTTGGCCCGGTATTGAGACCAAAGTTAAATTTGATGACCCGATATTGAGACCGGGGTTGATTTAATGACCCGGTATTGAGACCGGGGTTGAATTGATGGTCCGATATTGAGACCGGGATTAATTTGATGGCCCGATATTGAGACCACGGTTGATTTGATGACCCAATATTGAGACCGGGGTTGATTTGACGGCCTGGTATTGAGACCGGGTGTGACGCCCCCAGAATAGGTCCAGTCAACCCAACCCATTCTGAGTCGCCAAATACATGGTACAGAATTCAAATACAAACTTTTATATCACACGGTCGTGCAAAATACGACCACACAACTGTGAGTGTCAATACAAATATGTAGAAAATATTAACATTCAAACGAAGTCCTCATTACAATTATTATTACACTATTTATTAGAAATAACTCGGACTACTACTGCTCTAACTCGGACCATCACTCTGTCCCCCGACTAGTTCCTGCGACATTCTCATTTCCTGAAGAGGACAATAAATGAAAAGGGTGAGCTCAACTAGCCCAGTAAAGAATATTATGACTAAGATAATGGAAAATAAATTATCGTTAGTCTTCAACATTTCAGATAAAATATTATTGACAACAAGTTTTAGATCAATATTCGCAGCGGAAATAACAATTCATTAGAAGAGTTAAGTAGAGAATGAAGTTTACTATCTTCTATGATTTAAAAGTCCATCATCAATATTTTATCCCTGTAACATCAATCAATATACATCTTAAATCAAATATTCATCTTTTCACTACGGGCCAAAGATATTCATTTGTATCACCAGTGGTTATGTTCATCTCAACACCTGTCCATCTTTGCACTACGGCCAAAGATATTCATCAGGTAATCATTCATCTTTACTCTACAGGCCAAAGATATTCAGTTATATCACCTTTTAAGACTGAGGATGATGAAAAATATTTTAAAGAACGAATCTAGTGAGAAAAAGGACGAAGATTAATGATTCGTATTTTAGTTTATCCAATTCAAAAATACTTCATAATAATCAATTGTGGAGCAAAATTCAAGAATGAAGCTCAAAACTTAGATCCAATCAAAGATAGGAACCTTAACCAGCAACTTGGACAAATAGAAGAAAATTTAATTTTTTCGTGAATAGTGCCGTATACGTGAATAGTAACCCTGATGGAAAAAGTAAGAATTTCATAATACAATCCATGCCAATATTTTGGTATAATGATATTGAAAAGAATAACATCATTTACGAAAGAAAATAACATCCCTTAACTCAAAAGAATAGTACTTCTGACTGGAATATCGGATATAAGGCTGAAGAAAACTTGCACTGAATAGCAACACTCAAAGTATCTAAATACTCACAAAAATACGCTCGATATTATATAGAGAGAAAACTTCTGATTCTGGTGTGATTTCCAATTCTAACCTAAGCACCCTATTTATAGGAAAAGCTTAGGATGCCAAAGTTGACTAACTGCTACCGGCGGCTTCTCACCAACTTCATACGCACACCTCAATGGAATTTGAAAATTTAGCATTTACAAGCCTAAAAAAACAAAAGTGGGGCCCACCCATATTTTTAATAAATAATATTTATTTTTTGAAACTTCAATAATTCATAATAAATAGCTCTTTGTCAGGAAAATACAAATTTTATGACCTTTCCATGGGAAATGTAATTCTCTACAACTTTGTAGAAGAAAGTTTTTCAAATTCCCAACCGAAAATGGTCGAAATTCACAAACGGATGATTTTTCACACCAAAATATTGATAAAAACACATCAGCACTAATTCGTTCTTTTATATCCACAAAATAAATATTTTTTTATTATATAAATCAATAATTAATTATTCACAAATAATATCACAGAACTACAATATTGACAACCAGGTCGTTCCCAAGAAAGAGGGGGCCTTCCGATAAGGATTTCTCCTTACTGGCGCGCAATTAAATAACCCCTCCTAGACAGAACTTCCTTAGACATTGTCAATAATGCTATCTAATAATATTATTCAGATAATATGAATTATTGAGTTGATAATGTGAAATACTGTGCAGTGACAATTATTGAATCAAAAATACAAAATATCAACGGTAGCAATTATTGAATCAATCATATAAAATAGCAACGTAGCAATTATTGAACCAAAATATCAACGTAGCAATTATTGAACCAATAAAATATCATGCAATTATTGAATCAATAATATAAAATATTGAACAATAATTACTGTAACAATTATTGAGTAAGTGACTTCTTACGTAAGAACCAATAATTCGAAATACTGTGCAATACCGTGTGCTACTGTGCACAACGCGTATTACTGTATTTTTATCACTGGGTATTTCAACAGTTTAACCGTAACAGTTTTACCGTTATTTATAAAAAGGTTATTTCTGTCGCTTTCTATATCCGACAGTTATTCCGTTGTGGGGCCCACAAATAGCTGCGCCGTCGTACGAATATTCCCCGACAACAAGAATATTCCACGACCAAACGAATATTCCCCGACAACAATGAATGTTTTATAACCACTTGCTTATTTTGAAATATTTGCACATTTCACTCATAACTTTTCACATTTATCAAATCAACACCTTACTATTTTGAAATAATATATAAAGAAAATTAAATCTTTATTCATAAAAGTTGGGGTCTTACAACCTCCCCTCCTTATAAAATTTCGTCCTCGAAATTGACGTACGTACCTGGTATGTCGAAAAGGTGAGGATAGCTCGCTTTTATTTCTGAGTCCAACTCCCAAGTCATTTCCTCAGTTTCATGGTTTCTCCACAAAACTTTAACTTAAGGTATAATTTTTGAGCGTAGGACATGCTCCTTCCTATCCAAGATCTTGACAGGTACCTCCTCATACGTTAAATCTTCAGTTATCTCATCCGGTTCTAACTCAATAATGTGGTTTGGGTCTTTCACATATTTGCGAAGTACGGATATGTAAAAAATGTTATGAACACGAGACATGCTTGGAGGTAAAGCGAGTCTATAGGCCACATTTCCTACTTGGTCAAGGATCTCAAATGGACCAATGAATCGTGGATTGAGTTTTCCTCTCTTCTCAAATCTCGTAACTCCTTTCCATGGAGCAACACGTAACAATACATGATCCCCAACATTAAATTCCACGTCCTTTCGATAAAGATCCGCATAAGTCTTTTGTCGATCTTGTGCTGTTTGTATCCGTCGTCGGATCATTTGGATCTTTTTCGTATTCATACGTACTAACTCCGATCCCAACAATGTTGCTTCGCCCACCTCATTCCAGCATACTGGAGAGCGACACTTTCGTCCATACAACGCTTCGAATGGAGCCACGCCTATACTTGCCTGATAACTGTTGTTGTAGGAGAATTCCACTAATGGTAAGTACTTATCCCAACTCCCTTTGAAGTCTAGAACACAGAGTCTCAATAGATCTTCAAGAGTTTGAATAGTCCTTTCTGATTGTCTGTCTGTTTGAGGATGATAAGCCGAACTGAATCGTAAATCCGTGCCCATAGCTTTCTGCAAACTGATCCAAAATTGTGAAGTAAATCTGGGGTCACGATCTGAAACTATGGATACTGGCATGCCATAAAATCTCACAATCTCATTCACGTACATATGAGCAAGACGTTCAAGAGAATAAGTCTCTCATATCGGCAAGAAATGAGAAGACTTGGTTAATCTATCAACAATAACCCAAATCGCATCTATGCCTTGAGAAACCTGGGAAGACCCGTAACGAAATCCATCGTAATGTGTTCCCACTTCCATTTCAGAATCTCCAGTGGTTGCAATGGACCCTTCGGCACTTGATGCTCCGCATTTACACGTTGACAAGTTAAACATCTCGAGATGAACTCCGCGATCTCTCTCTTCATATTGCTCCACCAAAATGTATGTCGAAGATCACGATACATTTTAGTACTCCCAGGATGGATCGCAAACGGTGTGTTGTGTGCCTCCATCATGATTCTATACTTCAAGTCGAAATCGTTAGGAACACAAAGTCTGGAGTTGACTCGAAGTATTCCTTCTTCATCGATTCTTGCTTCTGGAATGGCACCTTCTTGCACATTCTTCTTCATCTTCATCAGCTCCGGATCCGTAGCTTGAGCAGCTTTAACTTTATCAATTAAAGTTGGTTTTACGCGTATACTTGACATCATCACACTCGTTCCCGCATATGATCTTCTACTCAACGCGTCAACTACCACATTCGCTTTTCCAGGATGGTATTGGATGGTATGATCCTAATCTTTCAACAGCTCAAGCCAATGTCGTTGCCGCATGTTGAGTTCCTTTTGGGTGAAGAAATATTTAAGGCTCTTATGATCCGTATGAATCTCCATTTTCTCCCCGTACAGGTAATGTCTCCAGATCTTCAACGCGAAAACGACTGCTGCTAATTCTAGATCATGAGTAGGATAATTCCTCTCATATTCTTTGAGTTGTCGCGATGCATAGGCTATGACTTTCCCATGTTGCATGAGAACACATCCTAACCCTTTTCCCGAAGCATCGCTGTAGATAACAAATCCATCCGAACCAGATGGTATTGTCAGAACAGGTGCCTAGATAAGTCTTCTCTTGAGCTCTTGGAAGCTCTTCTCACATTCCTCGTTCCAAACGAATTTTGTATCTTTCTGAGTCAACTGAGTTAATGGAGTAGCGATTCGAGAAAATCCCTCTACGAACCTCCGATAATAACCAGTTAAGCCCAGAAAGCTTCGTACTTTGGTCACCGACTTAGGTTGCTCCCAGCTTTGTATTGCTTCAATCTTTGCTGGGTCAACAGATACTCCATGTTTCGATACCACGTGCCCAAGGAATGCTACTTCCTCAAGCCAGAACTCACATTTCTTCAGCTTTGCATATAGCTTGTTCTCACGAAGCTTTTGAAGTACCAACTTCAACTGGTGCTCATGATCTTCAAGGCTTTTAGAATAGATGAGGATGTCATCAATAAAGACAACAACAAACTGATCCAAATATTCCTTAAATACACGGTTCATCATATCCATGAAAGCAGCAGGAGCATTAGTCAATCCAAAAGACATGACTAAGAACTCATAATTCCCGTACCGAGTTCTGAAAGCAGTCTTTGGAATATCCTCAGTTTTAATCTTCAGCTGATGATATCCAGCATGAAGATCGATCTTTGAAAAGAATTGTGCTCCTTGCAACTGGTCGAACATGTCATCAATACGAGGTAGCGGATACCTATTCTTGATGGTGACATGGTTCAACTCCCGATAGTCAATACAAAGTCGCATACTCCCGTCTTTCTTCTTTACGAATAAAGCAGGAGCACCCCAAGGAGATGTACTAGGACGAATAAAACCGATGTCAACAATTCCTGTAATTGGACCTTTAACTCCTGAAGTTTAATAGGAGCCATTCGATATGGGGTTTTAGAAATGGGTTTTGTACCGGGTTCAAGGTCAATAAAGAATTCAACTTCAAGTTCTGGGGGTAGACCGGGAAGTTCTTCGGAAAATACATCCGAAAACTCATTAACAACAGAAATATCATTCAAACCTAACGTATTCTGGTTTAGATCAGTGACATGTGCTACGAAAGCTTGACATCCGTTTTTCAATAAACGAATAGCTTTATGACTTGAAATGATATTGACTGATTTTAGTGGTTTGGTGGTTTGGATTCGCACAACAGGTTGATTAGGAATATGAAAACTAACAACCTTACGAAAACAATCAATTTTGGCATGGTAAGTGGTTAACCAGTCAATTCTTAAAATCACGTCAAATACAAGTATTTTCAAAGATATAAGATCAACAGGTAAGGTAAGGGTACCAGTCTGAATCAAGAAAGATTTGTAAACTGTGGATGTAACAAAGGTTTCTCCCAACGGAGTTTCAACAGATAAGTCAAGGTCTAATTTATCAGAAGTCAAGTTCAAACGTTGAGCACAAGCAGGTGAAATAAAAGAATGGGTAGCACCGGTATCTAACAAGGTGTAAACTTCGCAAGAGTTTATGATTAGCTTACCTGTAATCACCTCGTGTGGGTTCCTCGCGTTTTGGGCTGTCACGACAAACGCTCTTACAGGAATCACCGACTTTGACTTGTCCGAAACCTCCTTTGGAATCATCACCCCCGCTGGACTTGGTTTCACTATAGGACAATCTCAAGCTATATGTCCTTCTTTTCAACAGTTATAGCATGCTTTGAATTGTTGTGGGCAGTTTGCGCTGATGTGTCCCTCTTTCCCGCATTTATAGCATACGACCGGTGGTCGTTCTCCTCCCCTAGAAACAGTTGATGCTGGAGCTGATGTTGATGTCTTTACGCTCTCATTGTTGTACCTTCACTTATTGAAATCTCCTCCCGATTCGCTTTTTCTACTATCATGGCCACGATTACCACCGGAGTGGTTACCGCTTCTATCATACTTTCCTCCCCGCTGGTTGTCATTGCTCCGATGACTGCTGCCACCGGTACGACCTTGTTTGTTGTCCCTTGGTTGAATATAATCACTATCTCGTTCTAACAACTGGGCCCTGCTCACTACATCCGAATATAGAGAAAATTTGTGAGAAATGAGGTATTGACGAATTTCAGGTTTCAAACCTCTCAGAAACATTCGCGTCATACGTTCCTCATTCTCCACCAAATGAGGTGCAAACCTGGACAACTCCGCGAACTTAGCCTCGTACTGGGACACAGTTATGTTGTTTTGTTCTAGTCTGATAAACTCTACCTCCTTTATATGACGAATACTTTCAGGAAAGTACTTGTCATTAAATAGTTTTTGGAACTCTTCCCAAGACATCTTGAGTACGGCAGGCTTGGTACGCTTCACAGATTCCCACTAGTAATCTGCCTCTCCACGGAACATAAAGGTGGCAAATGGAACCTTCTGTTCCTCCATGCATCCCAAGACATCAAATATCTTGATAATTTGCTTAACCCACATCTCCGCCTTGATCGGATCTGACTTTCCCAAAAACTCTGGTGGTCCAAATTCTTTGAATTGCTTGGCAGTGACAATTCGCGTGTTGTTATTATCTCCACCTGTATTTTGCACAAGAGTTTCCCTCGTCTGATTTTGCATGAACTGTAAAAAACTTCTAAACATCTCATCGTTTATCGTCTGATCAGCGTTGTTTTCAGGATGAACATTGCCTTCCTGTTGCATGTTCTCCTGGTTTGTGATTAAAGGTGTTTCCACGGTCTCATTCACTTCATTGTTAACATTCTCAGCTGCCATTCTGAAATACTTCCATCAAATAAGGGTTAATTAAACAAATTAACATATCACATATTAACCCTATGCTCCGACTGACCAATTAAATACCACATAAGCTTAGGTAGGACATACTAGTGAAGGATTTACTCGTCTCTCCCCTCCTAGTTCTATTCCCTGATCTCCGCCAGAGATCATATCCCTAAGCTTTGATACCAACTGTGACGCCCCCAGAATAGGTCCAGGCAACCCAACCCATTCTGAGTCACCAAATACATGGTACAGAATCCAAATACAAGCTTTTATATCATACGGTCGTGCAAAATACGACCACACAACTGTGAGTGTCAATACAAATATGTAAAAAATATTAATATTCAAACTAAGTCCTCATTACAATTATTATTACACTATTTATTAGAAAAAATGAGGACTACTACTACTCTAACTCGGACCATCACTCTGTCCCCCGACTAGTTCCTGCGACATTTTCATTTCCTGAAGAGGACAATAGATGAAAAGGGTGAGCTCAACTAGCCCAGTAAAGAATATTATAACTAAAATAATGGAAAATAAATTATCGTTAGTCTTCAACAATTCAGATAAAATATTATTGACAACAAGTTTTAGATCAATATTCGCAGCGAAAATAACAATTCATTAGAAGAGTTAAGTAGAGAATGAAGTCTACTATCTTCTATGATTTAAAAGTCCATCATCAATATTTTATTCCTGTAACATCAATCAATATACATCTTAAATCAAATATTCATCTTTGCACTACGGGCCAAAGATATTCATTTGTATCACAAGTGGTCATGTTCATCTCAATACCTGTCCATCTTTGCACTACGACCAAAGATATTCATCAGGTAATCATTCATCTTTGCTCTACAGGCAAGATATTCAGTTATATCACCTTTTAGGATTGAGGATGATGAAAAATATTTTAAAGAACGAATCCAGTGAGATAAAGGACAAAGATTAAGGATTCGTATTTTAGTTTATCAAATTCAAAAATACTTCGTAATAATCAATTGTGGAGCAAAATTCAAGAATAAAGCTCAAAACTTAGATCCAATCAAAGATAGGAACCTTAACCAACAACTTGGAAAAATAGAAGAAAATTTAATTTTTCCGTGAATAGTGCCGTATATGTGAATAGTAACCCCGACGAAAAAAGTAAGAATTTCATAATACAATCCATGCCAATATTTTGGTATAATAATATTGAAAAGAATAACATCATTTACGAAAGAAAATAATATCCCTTACCTCAAAAGAATAGTACTTCTGACTGGAATATCGGATATAAGGCTGAAAAAAACTTGCACTGAATAGCAACACTCAAAGTATCTAAATACTCACAAAAATACGCTCGATATTATAGAGAGAGAAAACTTCTGATTCTGATGTGATTTCCAATTTTAACATAAGCACCCTATTTATAGGAAAAACTTAAGATGCCAAAGTTGACTAACTGCTATCGACGGCTTCTCAACAACTTCATACGCACACCTCAATGGAATTTGAAAATTCAGCATTTACAAGCCTAAAAAAACAAAAGTGGGGCCCACCCATGTTTTTAATAAAAAATATTTATTTTTTGAAACTTCAATAATTCATAATAAATAGCTCTTTAGTTAGAAAAATACAAATTCTATGTCCTTTCCATGGGAAATTTAATTCTCTACAACTTTGTAGAAGAAAGTTTTTCCAAATTTCCAACCAAAAATGGCCAAAATCCACAAACGGATGATTTTCCACACCAAAATACTAATAAAAATACATCAGCACTAATTCCTTATTTTATATCCACAAAATAAATATTTCTTTATCATATAAATCAATAATTAATTATTCACAAATAATATCACAGAACTACAATATTGACAACCAGGTCGTTCCCAAGAAAGAGGGGGCCTTTCGATAAGGATTTCTCCTTACTGGCGCGCAATTAAATAATCCCTCCTAGACAAAACTTCCTTAGACATTGTCAATAATGCTATCTAATAATATTATTCAGATAATATGAATTATTGAGTTGATAATATGAAATACTGTGCAGTGACAATTATTGAATCAATAATACAAAATATCAACGGTAGCAATTATTGAATCAATCATATAAAATAACATTGTAGCAATTATTGATATAAAATATCAACGTAGCAATTATTGAACCAATAAAATATCATGCAATTATTGAATCAATAATATAAAATATTGAACAGTAATTACTGTAACAATTATTGAGTAAGTGACTTCTTACATAAGAACCAATAATTCGAAATACTGTGAAATATCGTGTGCTACTGTGCACAACGCGTATTACTGTATTTTTATCACCGGGTATTTCAACAGTTTAACCGTAACAGTTTTACCGTTATTTATAAAAAGGTTATTTCTGTCGCTTTCTATATCTGACAGTTATTCTGTTGTGGGGCCCACAAATTGCTGCGCCGTCGTACGAATATTCTCCGACAACAAGAATATTCCACGGCCAAACGAATATTCCCCGACAACAATGAATATTTTATAACCACTTGAAATATTTGCACATTTCACCCATAACTTTTCACATTTATCAAATCAACACCTTACTATTTCGAAATAATATATAAAAAAAATTAAATCTTTATTCATAAAAGTTGGGGTCTTACACCGGGGTTGATTTAACGGCCCGGTATTGAGACCGGGGTTGATTTGACGAACCGGTATTGAGACCGGGGTTGATTTGACGGCCCGATATTGAGATCGGGGTTGAATTGATGGCCTGATATTGAGATCGGGGTTGAATTTACGGCCTGGTATTGAGACCAGGGTTGATTTGACAACCCAGTATTGAGACCGGGGTTGATTTAACGGCCCAGTATTGAGATCGGGGTTGAATTAACGGCCCGATATTGAAACCGGGGTTGATTTAACGGCCCGGTATTGATATCATGATCTGATTACATATATACATGCACAAGAAATCGTGGAAGCATGACATAGAGTATATGAACTTACCTTGCATGCTTGAATAAATTTGACGATCTACGAATGGAAACTTAAAGTTTCAAAAGCAAACTTAAGGAACTATATACACTTAAGTTATGAACTTGTAAGCATGCCTATGTGATCTATATGTACGTATGAAAGCATGACATATGATAAGTAAAGCTACATTGTATGTGGAAGGGTTACCACAAGATTTTAAAAAGAAAACCTCAATAGTTGGAAACAAGTTTTGTTGATAGATACATTACAAGTTTTCTAAAAATTAAGTCCATGGTGACAATATATCACATGCATCTAAACATTATTGCCATGTATGCCTAGCTAGTCCTATGCACGATAAACTAGTTGAGCACGATGAAGAACAAGTTTCAAAAAAGTGAAACATAGAACATAAAATACACGATTGGAGTAACTTGAACATGTGTATGTGATACTTAGTAACCTCATGACTTTAGTATAACGATTAAACGTGAGAAACTATGTTACTTAAACACTTGAAGCTTTGATTAGGTAAGAATGAATAACGAATTGAACTTAGTCGTCAGATCCTAACATGAGTAGTTATCATGATCACCTTATGTGTGTAATGTGTATTGAGTTGGATTACTGCAAGAACAGCCCTGTCTTGGTCTGCAACAGGAGCCGCGCGGCCACACCGCTCCTTAGTGCAAACCAAGCACGGCCGCGCCAGGGGGCATAAATTCCAGAACTATTTTACTATGACCTGAACTTGAAGCATGCTTGTATGGTTGTCCTAATCAATAGTACATATCCAGTGTGGTAATCATGTATCAATAAGCATGTTAGTGAAGGAATCCTATGATGAATACGTGTTTATTGATGACAAACTATGTTCCTTAATGTCCTAGTATATTAGAAACCGATTTCTGTATTACGTAATGATATACATACAAGATCATACGACTATGAGAAGAATAACATTATATGAATTACGATTGTGTATCATAGCAATTCAGGATAATAGGAATATATGTTGAACTTATATGACTAATGTGTATACTTGAATAGGATAAAATATGTTCGTTGAGTGCTAGTAAGCTATAAGTTGATAATCGACGCTAAAGGAAAGTATCCTAAACCCTTGCTTTACTTTATTCAACGAATATCGTAAGCAAGTACTTCAACTCTATTCTTATTGAATTCATATGAAGATATTGTTGTGCAAGTGAGTTATTCAAATCATGACTTATTGCGTCATAGTTACGATGAACTCGATTATATTCTTCAAACTTATTGTCAAGTATTGAACTTATAAAGAGTGGTTTATGCCATTTTGATTCGGCTAGACTTATATTATGATTGAAAACTATCCAAACCAATTGGTTGGTGCGGAATTCTTGATTTGACTGAGATGAACAACCTTCTTTAAAGGAAAAAAAATATTTGTCGGTAGACCGACGTGCGCACACTTTAGTACAATTGAACGATATGCATACCGCAAGGTACTTTAGGCTGATCACCTGTTGTACTTGTTTTGTTGGATTTTCAATATATTACTGTTAATTCTAGTAGAAGTTCATAGTCCTTAGCGACTTCTCAGTATTCAATTATCTTGAAATCTTAAATTGATTTAGCATTGAAGCATATTGATATTATTCTGTCCTTAGCGACTTTTATTGAGAACTGTCGATATTCTTGTTATCCTTGAACTATCATATCCTGTTATACCCTTTTTGGGATTTGAGAGCTATATTTACTCACCCTTATTGCCATATTACTTGCTGAGCAATTTGTGCTCATTCTTGCTTTTCCTAAAATATTTCAGTTAAGGCAGAGCAGTGCGGACCCTCGTGCACCGACAAGGGCAAGGGAAAGGCTACTGAGTAGCTTTATTTGTGTAGAATTTTATGATTGTAATAAGAACTTATGCTTTTATGTATTAGTTAGGTTTATATATGCTTAAGGTATGTTTAAGCTATGTAATCGATGTTTAAGTTACGAGACCTTGGGACGTGAATAAATTATATTAATTAAATGTAATCTATTCGGTAGTAGTTGTGTATTATATTTCCGCTGTGTGGTGCGACATTTAGTCGTATTATTATTATTATATTATTGTGAGAACATGACGAGCTAAATTCGAGAGATCCCATGGCCGGTCCGAATTTGGGGGCTTCACAAGGTGGGGCCCACCCTGGGGGGCCACAGGTAGAGGTGCGATAGCCGCAGGTGGGCCCGCTTCTACCTGCGTTTTTATATTGGCCGCGTGAGTTCATTTGAAATCAGTTTCATTTAGAGTTTCAAATAGAATCCAATTTTCTTTTTCAGATTTACGTAGTTTGGGAAGCCTTTTTCAGAATTCGTCAGTTCCCACGCGTTCAGCGCATCGCATGTAACCTTTTACATCCTTTTTTTTCACAAGTTTTGACCCTTAAAAGCATATAAACCACGTAGGGTGCTTTTAGACGTAATGTAAAAAGAATGTATGCTTATATGACCTGCTAAAAAATTTCTGACTTCATAAGTATTCATATCTTACTGTAATGCACGTTTTGATGTAAGAAAATTTAGATTTTGAGACAGTCATATTTTGCTCTTTTTGATTAGTTTACTCTTCTTTTTTGGGGCATAGTGAGCCTGAATTTTCAACTAAAAATATCCATGGTAATTTGGCTACCATGTGAAGTTTACTTTTGATTTTATTTCATAAATATGAACTGTTTCTATTTTTGAGAAGGTGTGCCACTGAATGGCCACCTAGACATGTCTGTGTGCATGCGGACAGTCCGTTTTACAAAGGAGACTCTGGCAAAATTTTTTCAAAAGTTTAGGCATTTAAAAACATGCAATTTTGACTATATTGGGGATTTTTGACTGACCCATGCATGTTTTAGGTTTTAGCTTCTGAAAAAAACATGCAATTTTGACTATACTGGGGATTTTTGACTTACCCATGCATGTTTTAGGACTTAGAAATGCATAAAATACTGATTTAAATTAATAAGCCACAGGTTTTAGGCTTACCACACCCTTTCTGAGGTGATTTGGAGACTTTGTCTAGGTGATGGATGGAGACAAACCCGACAGTGCTAGCAGGGTAGTTTTAGGCGTTAGACGGAGGTGAGCTTATGATGTTTCTCTGCCACGTATAGCTCAGTCGCCTCGTAGATTAGCTGAGTCGGTGATTTGTCCAGCCCAGGACGAGCCGCCGATTAATATTGATGATGAGCAGGCTCCTTTTGCTACTCCTGCCCCGGCTCAGGCCCCACGTGCGGAGCTTCCAGGCATTATTGTGCCGACCCAGAATTTATTGGGAGACTTGAGTTGTCATCCATCGAGATTTCTCCATGCCAACAAGGTGACTTGAAGTTTTCTTCTTTCTGGATTCTCTTTCTTTTTTTTGCCATTCTCGGGACACAGGTTTTTGACATGGGTTGGCTTTTGATGCAGGTTCCCGGTTTTACGCAGCCCAGAGGGAACTGGTTCAACTTGCACTCCCTCTACCACACTTTGCACCAGGAGTACATGGATATCATTGATGGCTGGGGGTTTCAGGCCTTCTTCTCTATTCTTCCCCGTTGTTACCCCTGGGGTTATATGAAGGCTTTGTCTGAGCGCTGGTTCCACCATACCCAGTCTCTCCACTTGTTGGATTGTGAGGTGATGATGACCCCTATGGACTAAAGGTTCATCACCGACATTGAGTTCGAGGGTGAGCCAGTGCCTGTCGTGGCTGACATCACACCCACTGCCGTTAGATCCCTGCTGGGAGTTAATATGATGACGATCAAGGGTCAGACGGTCCGATCTGGTCCCTTGAGTATAGATGCCTAGAGTGGGGCTTTACTTGAGCCTCTGCCTAATGATCAGAGGGTTAGGGATCGCATCTTGAGGCGATTATTTCTAGTGATCATCAGGGGTTGTGTTGTGGTGGACAACTCATCGACTGTGTCCTTCACCCTGGTTAGTGTTACCCGATATGTAGAGCACCTCATTGGCTTTGATTGGGGTTCCTACACGTTTACCTATTTTCTCCGGGGTATGCGCATACTCTCGGACAGTTTGATGGAGGCATGGTTAGGGTTCTACCCATTTCTGCTAGTGAGTACATCTTTCTTGTACCTTTTTAATTTCTGCATTTACATTTGTCAGTCTTGGTCACTGAGGACTTTTGATATTTACATGGCCAGTTCTGGGTGTATGAGAGACTTCCTTGCCTACGACCCACCACTACTTTTGGTCTGGAGACCTATCCCCGGGGACGGCGTTGGCATCACTTCACTCTGATGGAGGTTCCCATTGCTGAGGGTTTTACTCATTCCCGCCTATAGTTGGAGCTTTTGACAGCCATAGCGATCTCGTGGATCCCATATACCTCTGAGTTTTTGAATGTTGGATTTGAGGGAGGCTTCCCCACTGGTCGAGAGTTTGCATTATCGACCCGCAGAGTCCCGTTTTTAATAGAGGGAGGCTGGGAGCTCTATCTAGGAGAGCGTGCCATTCAGAGTATCACGATTCAGATCCGCATTCCCTTTGTTCCTCCAGCTTGGCATCATTGGCCGTTAGTCCAGCCACTGATAGATATCCCAATGGAGGGCGTATAGAACTTTACCCTATCAGAGGGCCCTTACAGCCAGGACGAATTTAGCAGCTGGTGGAGTCCTGGCACGATTGGAGCTCAGACTCGTGCTACCCAGTTTATGGCAGACATAGTGCCTAGGTCTGTGATGATGACAGGCTGGATAGCTTGCCTCAGGAAGCCGACTCATTTGGACCAGATCATAGGATTGACCCAGCAACTGGAGAGAGCTCACTTGTTTATTAGGCATCTTGACAGAGATCCGTCAGAGGCATCTTCTTTTGATCCGTTCGGCTCTAGAGCGGGTCCCTCTTCAGGTCCATTTTCTAGCAGTTTTATAGGGGCTGATCCTCCCTTGTACAGCCCAGATATACGTGATGACCAAGACTTTGCATCCACGGAGGAGATAGAGCAGGTTAACCACCTGAGCGTAGATGTTTTGGATCTTTTTGGATAGCTATTATAGCTATATCTTTTGGTCGGCCACTGTTTTGGCTGTTGGGCGGCTGTGCCTCATTTTGATAGACTACTGTTAGTAGTTGGGTGGTGGTGCCCCATATCCTTATACTTTTTATTTTGTTTTGTATTATCAGACAGGGATGATGCTTGCAGTAGATAGTTTATTGTAGATATGCATGATATTTCCTATCTATAGCATCATGTTTATCATTGTCATTATGCATGTATTATGCCATGTGTATGCATTTAGACAGATGAGTTCAGATTTGACCCTTGGATGGTCTTGTGATACGGTGATACAGATGTCGTCATCCACCGTCAGTCGTATTGAGCACTTACCACCATCAGTGGTAGCATCATCCTTGAGATCGTGGTATAAGAGGTTGCCCTTCGCAGCTAGAGGAGCAGTGGATCAGATGCTAGGGCATTCATTGGCCCTCGTAGACTTTCAGGTTTCGTACGGGTTCGTAGATGGCCTTTTACCCTTTTGGATACCCGAGAGACAGGTTTTCTACTTTGGGAGGCACGAGCTGACTCTGACTTTAGAGGAGTATGAGCGGTTCACTAGTTTGGCTTTAGACTTGCCCTACTCTTGTACTGCGATCAACGACATGAGGAGACCGTTTCTTAGTATGTCTGGTCTACGTCAGAGTGTATTTTCAGACGCGATCGTTTATGGACATGTGATCTCTATGGACTTCTTGATCGATTATTTCGGCCGGCTGGACAGCTACGATCGTCATGCTGGAGATTTTATTATCTCGGCAGAGACATGTCATTTGGCCAGGATAAATATTTTGCTGATGTGCATAGTAGCCTATGTCTATATGCCACTTCACTTGGACCACCTGGATGTCGGATTGATGGTTGTGGTTCGGACTCTTAGACGCACCATTCTTTTGATGATATTGGTCGAGACGTTGAGAGCAACCAACCACTGTAGTACCCACCCGGAGGGGTTTTTTAGAGGCAGTTTGGTCTTGCTGTATGTATAGCTCATGTCCTATTTACAACCAATTGGATTTTTTAGAAATTAGGGGTATTGCTTCACCCATGAGATAGCCATGTCTCACTCCTTCTAGCCCGCGGATTGTAATTACTGTTCAATATTTTATATTATTGATTCAATAATTGCATGATATTTAATATCGGCCCGGTATTACAACACTTTTACATGCTATACTAAGTACAAATGAATGAATGAAAAATGAGTCTATAAACTAGTATGATCACCGCCATCGTCGTTACCCTTGCCAGTCCCAGTCCCAGTCCCAGTCCCAGTCCCCTCGCCATCGTCACTCTGTTCATAAAATTAAAAATAAAAATTATTAGTTCGTATATATGTGAGAATTAAAAATATATTGTTAAATGAAAATAACATAAACATGCAGAATAATGAAAATAACATAAACATGCAGAATACCTGAGTAGGCGCAGGCTGACTAAAAACTTGCTCTAGGAGGGTAACCACCATCAGGAGCATCTCGACGCCTAACGCGTCGAACTGCTCTTGCAGCAAGCCTGTACTCTCTGCGGAGGCCCCAGCTAGAACCTCCTGAACGAGATAGTGAAGACGACTTCTGCTAGGAAACTGCTGACGAAGAAACACCGGATCGGTATGGAACCTATCTGACACCGACGCGATCAGCCTCTGAAATAACTCGTCGTCCAAGCCAGCGCCCGTATGAGATGGTCCAATAGCTGCTCTGGGACGCTGGCGATGGCTAGATCCTGCGAAAATATATATAACATGGCTATCGTCAATAATTTATAAGTTATGAGAATTTCGTGAAACATAAAGAATTAATATTATTACCTCTAGGTAGTGTATATGCGGGTATCCTCGGCAGACCCACCATTCGATACCTGCCGATACTACTAGTAGAGGGATCTTGAGACTCGACCCATAGTCTCAGCTTCTCATCTCGAGATAACTCAATCTGGGGAGTGGGGAAGGTAGAATCTAATGTCTTAGAACCCCCATAGCAGCCTCCAACTCAGCTATACGCTGGTCCCGAAGCTTCTGAAATCGGTCCTGTAATTTATATTGTATACGTGAGTTAACTATATCATTTTATTTTATTTTGTGAATATTGAGATTCATAACAAGTAAGAGTAGTTTTACCCGTATAGCTATAGCTGCCTGAGACAAAGCACGCTCCTCCATAGGCGTGTGGGCCCGGTCCCAGAACTCCAACATGATGGAAGCTCTGCCTAAGGTCCGACCCAAGGTCTATAATAGATACAGCCATAAAACAGTTCCTAATCATATTCGTGCTAGAATTTGATAAGTTATTTCTAAATATATTATGATTACCGTCTTCGCCTCCACGAAAGACTGCGAGCCAGTCGTGTGTACTATGCGGAGCTTGGCCTGGTTCTTCTTTGCCTGCTCATACTTCTTTTAGAAATCTTCAGCCTGCCAGTGCGCACACATAGCCTGACATGCGTGATCGGAGACTATGCGGGGCTGATGAACTATGATGGTGGTCCCGGGCTGGTCATCAACTGCCTGGGCTGCCCGTCGTCGCAACTTATACAGCCAGCCAGAGTAATTCGCAGTGACAATTCCAATAATCACTGCATCACCGGCTGTCTGAGAGACACCCTCGGCAAATCTATAATAAGTCTATAACAAAAGTCTAAAAGTTAGGAACTTATTTCATAAATGCTACAACTATGTAATAATATAATACTATCTAATATAAACTTATTAACTTACATGAAACTCCCGCAACACAGTATCCATGAAGGAGCGATCATACCAGTCGTAGTGAGTAAAGCGCATGCACCCGGTCGGGAGGTGTGTCAAGCAGATAGCGTGTAACTTATGCTTAGCGACCGGGTCTAGTATATTACAGTAAAAATATAACAATATGTGTTGCGTTAATTGTGTTTTGCAATAACTGAAAGAAATATTAAATTTTAGCTTATGACAATAGATTAACACTTACTGTCCAGAAGCGACATCCACCGGTACTGTAAGTGGAGATACCGGCGGATGACCAAAGATACAGAGGTTCGTACCTCGGTGTCGTCGACGAGGTGCATCTGTAATAATTAAAAGAACTAAGTTAATAAACATAAACTATCTTAGCTTGAGATATATTTAAATCCTAGTTCATACAACTTACTAGCTCCTAAAGACGAGCCTCCATCGTGGCTACCGTTTCCTGAACCGAATCACCCACCACCTCGACGACCTCCACCGCTATGTCTAGCCATGGATATTCTACTACAATAACCAAATTGGTAGATTATGAATATGTAAGGTTTAACAATGTGGTATTTACTAATAAGAATGCCCATTTTTAATTTCGTACGTCATCAAACCCATCAGATTCAATGTGTAGCTCATTCTCGGATTCGGTATCTTCTTCATCCTCAGTTTTGAGATTAATTTCGTCATCGTTATCATCCTCAACGACTATATAATCATTCACAACGACGTTTTCCTCGACATCCTCATCGTTAGGTACGTCAATGACATCAGTACTCATCGCATCTTCAACATTTAACACTATGGCAAAATAGTTGCTAACATCTTCTTGCAACGCCTCATCCCTACCAAACATGTTCTTAGCATCAAATGCACGTGTTTTAGTTGTGACTACTGTGTACCAGGGGCTTCAAGTATTTACGACATTAGGAGCGTAATACACTTGAGTCGCTTGACTTGCTAACACAAACACGTCATTAGATTTTAATATCGACTTGATATCTATGGTTATGATTCTATTATGATCAACTTTAACCCCCTTTTCAGTATCAAACCAGCTACACTTAAATGTAACTACCTTTTTACCCCTGTGATAATTGAGCACAATCACATCCTGTAAACGACCATAGTAATTGGACTCAGAATCTTGGTAGCAACTTCCCAACACCACAACCCCAGAATTGACTGATGTGAGTTCATTCAAGTCATCTGTACCTATTCACAATGCAGCCGGGAAAAGAACTAACAACTTTGTAAGGTCCTCGGATGACATCTATAAAACGCTCAGAAATATTCTCTTCTTCAACCCTTTTTTAAAACCACTATTGGAAATTAGCATTAGTGAATGTTTCCAACTCTGCTGCAGTAAAAGCTAGGTTAGAAGCAGACGCTTCCTCTTCGAATGAACTGCGAAAATAGTAAAATGTCTTTAACATATATAGATGACTACACTTATAAATTGCACTAAATACCGCAAATAATTATTCATACCTGATGTATAATGATACTTCGGGCATATTTAGAAGCACGTATGTAGATACAATCTTCAACTCTTTGTCCCTTAAGTAAGTCAGCGTCTCATGGCCAAATGGCTTAGCCGGATATGTGAATACAACTAACTCATCATCAGCATGAGACAATGGACCAACGACCTCATTCCTACTTAAACGATTATGCTTCGTGGAGAGAAAATCGTCAAAATATAATGAGCAAAAGTTGACAAGCTCTTCCTCCGTATAACGTTCAGCAATAGAACCCTCTACACGAGCTTTGTTCTTGATCTTTTATTTTAATCGACGCATATACCTAAGATAAAGGATACATCAAATATATATGAGTATTATTAATATGAGCAACATAAAGCAATTAGTAGTTTATATTACCTCTCAAAATGATACATCCACCGATATTGCACCGGTCCTCCAAGTTTGAGTTCATATGGTAGATGAATAGGCAGATGTTGTGACACCCCCAAATTCGGACCGCCACTAGTCTCTCGAATTCGGTTCGTCACGTTCTCACAAAAATACAATAATAATATCTAAAACATACATTCACAGCGGAAGATCTAATCTAATATACAATGATTTTTTATATTTATTCCCCCAAGTCTCGCAACCTACAGTACTTAGTAGATTACATAATAATATCAAATACAGACTTATTACATAACCCTACTTAAGCTTAAACATAGTTCTGAAATAGTCTTAATATAACATTTGAGATTTTAAAACATAAAAGGGACAAGCTAGTCGGTAGCTTTGCCCTTGCCCTTGCCCTTGCCCTTGTCGGCTCCCGACGGTCCACCATGCTCTTCTTTAACTAAAATATTTTAGGGAAAGCAAGAATGAGCAACAAGTTTGCTCAGCAAGTAATATAACAACAAGGGTGAGTATTATAGTTCTCGAATCCAAAAGGGTATAGCAAGGTATGATGGTTCAAGGATAGCAAGTAATATAAATAGTTTTCAATAACAGTCGCTAAGGACAACAGAATATCAATAAGATTCAATGTTAAATTAATTCACGATTTTAAGATAATTGAATACTGAGTAGTCACTAAGGACTATGAACTCTTACTAGAATTAACAGTAATACACTGATAATCCAACAAAAACAAATACAACAGGTGATCAGCCTAAAGTACCCTATATTATGTATAACATTTAATCGTACTCAAGTGCGCACGTCGATCTCCCGATAAATATATTTTTCCTTCAAAGAAAGTTGTTCATCTCAGTCAACATAAGACTCTGCACCAATCAATTGGTTTGGATAGCTTTCTAATCTTGCTATGAATCTAGTAGAATCAAATGACATAGACTACTCTTTATAAGTTAATACTTGACATTAAAGTTCAAAGAATATAATTGGCTTTATCATAACTATGACGCAATAAGTCATAATTTGAATAACTCACTTGCACAACAATAAACTTAATACGAATTCAATAAGAATAGAGTTCAAGTACTTGCTTACAATATCCATTGAATAAAGTAATGCAAGGGTTTAGGATACTTTCCATATGCGTAGTTTACTCACGTAAAGCTAGTCAACACTTTTGAATCCTATTTATAGTATATAATGTGTATAGGATGTTCATTAGTTAAACACATTCGATACACAAAATAAGTGTACACATATGGTTCTAGCTCAATAATATAGCCTTATACGTATGTCATTACTGTGACGCCCCCAAATTCCAGGACTGTCACGGGGTCGCTCCAATTCGGTTCGTCACGTGCTCATGGTAATACAATCATAATAATAATACGACTAAATATCGCATCGCACAGCGGAATAATACACAACTACTACCAAATAGATTACATTTAAATAATATAATTTATTCACGTCCCAAGATCTCGTAACTTAAACAGTGATTACATAGCTTAGACATATCTTAAGCAATAATAACCTTAACTAGTACATAATATCATAAGTTCTTTATTATAATTATATAGTCCTACATAAACAAAGCTGCTCAGTAGCCTTTCCCTTGCCCTTGTCGGTACTCAAGGGTCCGCACTGCTCGGCCTTAACTGAAATATTTTTAGAGAAAGCAAGAATAAGCACAATTTGCTCAGCAAGTAAGATACAATAGGGTAAGTAATATAATTCTCAATTCTCGAAAGGGTATAGCAAGGTTTGATAGTTCAAGGATAACAAGAATATCAATAGTTCTCAATAACAGTCGCTAAGGACAGAATAATATCAATGTGATTCAATAATAAATCAATTCAAGATTTTAAGATAACTGAATACTGAGCAGTCACTAAGGACTATGAACTTCCACAGGAATTGACAGTAATAAACTAAAAATCCAACAAAAACAAGTACAACAGGTGATCAGCCTAAAGTATCCTATATTATGCATAACACTCAATCATACTAATGTGCGCGCATCGGTTCTCCGACAGTTATATTTTGTTCTTCTCAGTCAAATACAAGATCCCGCACCAATCAATTGGTTTGGGTCGCTTTTTAATAATATAAGTCTAGCCGAATCAAATGGCATAGACACTTTCACAATTTTCAAGAACAATACCAAGTTCAACATGAATAATAGCTTTAATGAAATAAGAGTTCAAGTATGCTAATTCAATTCAAACGATTAAGTAAAGAAACTAGTTTGCAGAATACAAGGATAGAATACTTGCATCATAAAAGAGTGTAAGTTAGGAAACTTGCCTTAAGCGTAATCTATCCACGTAAAGTAATTCAACACTTTCAAATCCCTATCGTAATATAATTACGTATATATATATATGATATTCATTAGTCATATAGTTTAACATCGTATCTTATCTTTGGATATACGATCGACATATAAGCTAAGTTTTATCCTAGCTACACAGTTATACCATATAAAGTATCATATTAATATAGCTTTTATCCTTAACGTTCCTCTTTTTGAGTTTAAACTTATTCTCATATCATTAATATCACATAAGACCACAATCAATACTAAATATATTTTATTTTAGTAAGTTATGGCATTTCTATAAGTTAACCGTCAAAATCGGATTCAAGTACCAACATATGATATCACATAGCATGTATTCATATTAAAGGATACTTTCATGCTTGTATAACTTTTCCAAATCCAATCATACATGCTATAGGTTCTTAAGTTAATACTTAAAGCCATTCAAGGACACGAACTGATAAAGTCTAACATGCTCGCTTTTTAAACACATAAGATATTCATAAAACTTGTATTAGGCATGCTCATGAGTATTCGTATCACATATATGTAGCTAGCATTGTTATTATCTTGAAAACCTACTTCGTTTACTCTAAACTTGGTTTCACGATATCTAGCATGGTATGTATACATGTATATATATATATATATATATATATATATGACACATTAGTGAGGTTTAAAAGAACTATCGAACATGTCCACGATTTTCAAAATCTAAACCTCGATATAACATGTCAAGATTTACGTTCAAAATTTGTATTTTCCTTCGTAAAGCTCAGTAATAAGGTTCGCATGTTCACATTCCATCATAAAGCTTATGCATGCAAGTCAATACGTATTTCATGTGTTTCTAGGTCATACTAACGTGTCTCAAAAGTCAGAATACCATTATGGTATTTATATATCAAAGTCCCTTTTTAAAACTCTAAGTTCATTTCGGAATCCATATGTTTTCGTTAACTATGCATGTTAATAAAGTAAAACAGGCTTACATTGCCTCAATATATTCATATATATGTATTAATCATGCTTGTTTAAACCAAATCAAACAATTAGTACATAACAGTTTTGTAGCAGGATGCAGAAAACTGCACACACAGGCCGGCGCAACCCCAGTGTTATACCGGCGTAGCTGCGCCATGTTTGGTTCAAGCCAAGAATAGTCTGCTTCGACAGCAAACCAGGCCAATTCCCAAATTACTTCACGAATTCGATTATAATCAACCATATTGTAATTCAAACATGTATATAAGTTCACATAACAACTAAATAAGTGCTCTACAATCCAATTGCAATCTAATTTGGCATAATCAAGGATTAGAACTTTTGACAGAAAATGAAAATGAAGAACAATAAGGAAGAATTTTATACCTCTTTATGAATTAAGCTAACTCAAATTAGATTCCCAACTCTCTGCAAACTATCTTGCTATCAACTATCAATATACTCTCAATCCAACACTTAAACAAAATCTCAGCAAATAAAATTGAAGGAGATGGGTTATATTTATAGAGAAAATAATATTCAGACATTGTCTTTCCACACCATTTCAAACTAATGGAAATCATAAGAACATGAAGGTTAAGAGAGAGTAGTTGATTTAGTTGGTGATTTCTACTATTAAGCCCACTCCCCATGTGATCATTGCTAGCAGCTATGGAAGTTTACTAAGTTTAAGGAGAAGCAATAGGCTTAGGCCATAATGGCTGTGCACGTGAAAGGAAGAAATGCCTTACATTATGGGACAAGTAATATCAATCTCAGCATTCTAGCAAATTGTACAATGCAAGGTTATAACATATCTTATACACTTATGTATTATATACTTAGGCTATCATATATATATACATACTATATATTTAGATTATAATTAAAGTTACAATGTAATCCCAATAATACTTACCATGTCATTCATATAATGTAGTAAATGTAATTTACACACATATAATTCATGTACATTTTATCTTACCGATATACTTCAATCGGATACTACCACATTACATTATCTCATATATTATTTAATTTAAATTCTATTAATCAACAATTGTTATAAATATATCCATGATATATTATTTTATTGTATACTCACTCACATTGTCACATTGGCATTATCATGTTGTTCTCACAATTCATTAAACTTTACTATATAGTTTATATATAATTTGCAATTTACACTTCATATAATATATAGTTAGCTACTATACGTTATACTTTTAAATTCGCATGCTTGCACATAGAAGTTAATAAGTTTCTTATCTCATCAATTAATTAATAATAATATTAATTAATCCATTTCTCATTAATCAATGAAATTATAATTTCCACAATAATTGATTAACACTTATATGATTAAGTATCACATTAAATAAATGTTAATCTTATTATATTTATAAACACTTTGCTTATTATTATCATGTCTCTTGCAATAATAATAATCACATATTATTAACTAATCATCATTAATATTCTATAACAATTAATTAATATTCTATAGTAATAATTAACAATTAATATAGATTAATTGTTCACTTAATAATTCCTTCGTTAATTAATATAATTATTAATATCCACAATATTTGATTAACACTTACATGATTAAATATCACATGGATAAATGTAAATCTTATTATATTTATAAACATGTCGATTATTATTATTATAAATTTCACACTGATAATAATCACATATTATTAATTAATCACCATTAATATATTATAACAATTAATTAATATTCTATAATAACAATTAACAATTAATATAGATTAATTGTTCACATAATAATTCATTCGTTAATTAATATCATCATTAATATTCTCATCACTGTGCCACACAAGGCTTTCAACGAGTTTATCGCAAACTCCACATATTCTCAATTATTATAATTATTCAATTTAATATAATTGAGTTAACTTATCTCATAACATAATTCATTTATATTCAACTAAATATTCATTCTCTATAAATATATTCATTTAATAATATTAAAAAATTCTCGGGTATTACAATTACTTACCTATAAACATGTATCATGAAATCAGTATGTAAGAAGTTATGAAATTATGTAACATAGTTGTATCACGTATGTCATTATAGCAATTTATAACACTACTTTGGTTATGCCTTTACGATCCCTAAAGTTCCTTTTATAAGTTAAATATCACCATGCTTTTACTACCAATACTTGTAAACATATATCAGTAGAGATCTGTCCAAGTTTTAACAGTTTAGACATCATAATAGGTTGTCTATAAAAATCAGATTAAGCAAAACTGTCCATCTCAGATTCCAGACTGGCGCAGCTGCTCCATGGCTAAGCCTAGGGCCGGCGCAGCTGCGCTGCCCCCTGGCCAAGCCAAGGCTGGCTGCCGCCTTGAGGTTTCTGTCCGTCATGCAAGCATACAACACAACATAGCATATAAACATTTTAAAGGTCCTTCCATGCTTGTACAACCCTTCCAAGTTCAATCATGCATGATATAGTTTCTAAGTTAATACTTTTAATAACTTAAGGCCATTCAAGGTCACGAACTCACAAAGTCTAACATGCTCGCCTTTTAAACACATAAGGTATTCATATAAGTTATTTTAGGCATGCTCATCATGAGTATTCACATCACATACATGTAACTAGCATCGTTATTAGTGGGGAAACATGCTTCATTTGTGCTTAACTTGATTTCATGGCATCTAGCATGGTATGTATACATGTATGATACATTAGTAAGGTTAAGAGCACTATCAAACATGTTTGAATATCAGAACACTAAGGCCTTGGTCCATACCACTTTAGTTTTCCAAAACATTCAAGTTTTAGTCTTTGAAATCACTTTAAACGCAAACCGTGTATGCTATTGTAATTACAATACCTTAGACTAACTTTTCATGCTTAACAACTCATATAATCATGCTTGCAAAAAACATTAGAATGCATATATGATATTTACATGGCAAGATTCACCTTCAAAACTTACATTTTTGTTAGAAATGTTCACTAGTGAGGTCCGTATGATTATGTTACATTATGAAACACATAAGTCAACATGCCTTTCATGCATTTCTAAGTCATACTAACATGCTTGCAAGGTCATAATGTCAAAATGGATATAACATGTCAAGCCCTTTTTGAAACTCTAAGTTCATTTTGAAAGCTATAGGTCGTTTCATCAATCGTACATGCAATCATATTGAAACATGTTCACACTAGGCTAATGCATTCATATATATATGTGACAGTATTGTTCCCATGCTTGGTTAACCAATACGGACATGCTATTACTTAGCAGATTGTAGCAGAAAGCAGAAAATAAATATCAGAGACTGGCACAGCGGCCAAAATTGAAGTGCTTCTGTTTCGGCAGAGGCTAAG
The DNA here is from genome assembly GCA_020205555.1 of Panax stipuleanatus. NCBI lineage: Eukaryota > Viridiplantae > Streptophyta > Magnoliopsida > Apiales > Araliaceae > Panax > Panax stipuleanatus. The sequence continues at coordinate 31,468,068 of CM035115.1, forward strand.
CCAAATCCTAAATTTCCTTCATGAAATCTCTTCTAAACATGCCACATTGTAGTTTAAATATATTGGTGAGTCTATATAACAACTAAACAAGCATTTCATACTTCAGTTGTCATCAAATTCTAAAAAATCAATAATCCAATGAATTTGCAGAAAACTTAAAATGAAGAACATGGAATGTAGATTATACCTGTGTTAACTAATTGAGCTTGCTGAAATCTTCCAAACTCACCATGCTGCTATACTACCAATGTATTCTCACTCTCAACTCAACACTTTAAGAAAATCTCAGTAAATGAGTTTGTGAAGAGGAGGGGCTATATATATAGGAAAACCATAATTCAATCAATGGATTCCTCCATTGAATCAAACTAAGGGATTGAAGATATGCATGTTGGTTAAGAAGGAGTAGGTAATTAGTTGGTGAAGGCAATCATGAATCCCACTCCCTCATTGATCATTGCTAGGAAGCTATGGAAGTTTGCTAAAGTTGAGGATATAGGCTTAATGAGTGCACACGTGAATGACTCTTATATTGGGACAACCAATATATCTCAGCATTATAGCAATATGAATACAATACTTATGCTACTTTGCACATACCATGTACTTAAGTTACATGCATATAATATATGTTTAGGTTATAAATTAGTGTCACAATGTAATTCAACTAAATGTTACTTCAATGTAGGAAATTTAATCTGTGCATATATAATCCAGGTACATTTTATCATACCGATATAATTTAATCGGATATTATCACATTACATTGTCTCATTTATTATTAAATTTTATTAATCAACAATTGTTCACTATATATTCATGATGCACTATTTTAATGTATACTCACACACAATTGTCACATAAACCTCATGATGTATTCATTTAATTAGTCATAACATATAGTTTCAATATGTATAGTCACATTGCATTATATAATATAGTTGTAACCGCTATATTATATGTTTAATATCTCATAACATTGCACAATGCAATTAATATTAATAACTTACTTGTTTGTTTTATTATTCACAATGTCAGATAAATCAATAATAATTAATTATCTATCTTATCGATTAATTAACAATAATATTAATTAATTCTTCTTTCATTAATCTGTTCTTTTAATTACGTAGCATTATACGATAAATTATCACATTCCTCAATAGTTTAATAAATATAATCTTATTATATTTCTAAATAATTTACTTACTATTACTTGCAATAAATCAACATACTATTATTATATTCTTATAATAATAATTAATATAGATTAATTATTCACTTAATAATTTCTTCGTCCATGAACTAATTAATTCTTCATCGAATCTATTATCGTGCCACACAAGGCACTTCAACTAGCTTATTATAAACTTCATACTTTCCTCAATTATTATATATATTCAATTCGAATTCACTTGAATTAACTCATCTCCTAAAACACAAATATTTATATTCAAATAAATATTTATTTCCATTAATATATTTATTTAATAATATTCAAAAATTCTCGGGTATTACAGATGTTCCATCAAGTCAAAGAATCCTGGAGGAAAGTGATAGTAGTGTGCATACAAGCCAATCATGTATGATGATAAAGTACGTACTTTGTAAACAATCTTATTTATTTATTAATAAAATATTCATTTATTAAAGGCATTTAATTATCTACATGGTGCTGTTTTTATAATATGTAAATAATCCATAGTTTTAAGCAATGCTTTTAGAATCATGATGTTGTCATGTTAATGAGATCTAAATTCTTAGAAAGCTTAAAAACTAAAATAGTTCCTAATCATGGGATTACTAAAAAAAAGAGAATTAGTAAATCCGGATAGATTAGTACATATGTTGCTTGCTCATTGGATGAGGATGATTGATCTCATAATCATTTGTGTGGAGACACTAAAGCAAGTATGTAGGTGCTTATTGGAGAATAAGTTCACTGAACGTGACTCGCTATGGAATACCTAATGGAGTTTTACTCGCCTGTCAATAGGAATTCCTAATGTGATAGTAGTACAAGTGATCCTTGGACTTGAGATCATCATAGTATCTTGTATGTAATGAATTATACTTTGACTTATTCTTTAAAGCCCTATAGGGTATATAAAAGGGTATGCTTGGGTATAATGCGTTACATATGGAGATATTGAATGATCAATAAAGAATCTACCACCTCTAGTAAAAGAGGAGATATGTCCTATGTGATTCGTTAAATGACAACCCAGGAATCCTTGGCCAATGTGGAATGAAATTAGAAATGAGTTTCTAATTTGCATTATTTGGTGTTGTGCATTTTCTAATCGAAATACATATGATTAAATAAAATAAGACTTGACTGTAAATCCATGTCTTATATTTAATTGAGACATTATATGGTGGAAGAATTGAATTATACGGTAACTATTTACTCACAGGTTCTTTTATGATTAATGTTGAAATCTATATTATCTGAAAAGTCGTTGATCGCTAGGGAGGCTTATCCCTATTGTAGAATAAATATTATTTATTTAAATACATTATTTATTTATTTACAACCGATTTAATATGGAGAACCCAAAGGGTCACACCATAAAAGGAAGAATAATTATTTAAGAAGGTAATGGCATAATCGTAATAATATATTAAGTGTAATTAATTTAATCTATGGTGATAGAATAAATTAAATAGCTTAATGTTTATCATTTAATATTTTGAAAATATTAAATATAAATTAATAAGAGGAGTCTTATTAATATTATTACAATTATTATTATTTTAATTTTTAAAGGAGTTTAGTAATTAATTTAATATTTAGTACTCTCATTTATTCCTAATAAGATTAGGAAATAAATTAATTAAATGAATTTAATTAATTATTCCCAATATGGTGGGAAGCCTAAATTAATTAAAGGAGTTTAATTAATTAAATGAAATCCCATGTCTAATAGGATTAGAATGGTTAACCAATATCTATATAAGAGGAGTCTTACAATAGATATCAGTTGATGCAATTTCAATTGTTGGAGAGTACTCCTTTTCTATAGAGGATAGAAAACTAAGCCAATCACCCTCCTTCTTGATAAATCATCTTCCTTGGTGGATTACCTCTAGAGGCCAAACACTTGGGTGGCTAACGTTGATCAAAGGAAGAAATCTAACCCGAAAATTCAATGAGATCACGAAGAACAAGGAGTTGAACTCGTACCTGTGGGATCTTCGTTCTACAAGGGTATGATTCCATAACTTCTTATTTATCGTTTTAAATTAATAATTTGCATAAAGGATGATCCGGGTAATGGTTTTGTAAAAATTTTTTGAACTCTGATATACCATGCTTTCGCTAATTTTTGCAATTTGATCACGATTTCGTACAAACCCAACAGTGGTATCAGAGCCAAACCTTTATACAGTTATTAATTATTTTGATTCTATATATGTATGGGTATGTATTTAGAATAATTTATTGGGCATAATTTTATTGTATAAAATTATTTTTTTATTAAAGAAAAAAAAAGAAAAACCAATTCGTGGCCGTTTTCTTTTTTCTTTTTTATGAATCACGTTCTTGTACTGAATCAGGATCACAAAAGCAGACAAGGAGTCTGCATCATGATTACTTTTTCAAAAACGTGAACCATGGAATATATAGATGATTCCAGGATTGTTTTAAAAAAAAGGGATTCACTTTACTTCTAAAATGTGAATCAGATTCTTTTTAAAAAGGATTCATCTTATATATAATATATATATATATATATATAATAATTTTATAATTAAAATAAAGAGTTTATTTTAATCTTAAAATTGGATTTCATGCAATTTAAAATTGCCCATTAAATGATACTCATATATATATAGAATATTTTAATTCATGAGATGGATATTTATTTATTGATATATATGATGATATGTATGATAATAAATAGGAATTGATAATGGACTATTTGACCAATGTGATTGGATTTTATTTTAGTTGAATGCTTGAATAAATCAGTTTTATTAAATGGGATCTGCGTACCTCGTCTTCATTTTTTTTTCTCGATGTAAATTCTATCTCCCTCCTATGTACTTTCCTTGACTTCTGATCAAGGTTTTTATTTGAATTAAATAGTTTAATGTAATAGAAATAATTAGAATTATCTTGAAGAAATTGGAGACCAAGGAGCAAGGAGCGCGTGAAGATCTATTTGTATAGAGCCCGAGTTTAAATGTAATAGTAATGTTTAAATTTAAATTTTTGCACTCCTAGGTTTGACCTTTTGGTTCACTTGGTGGCTCTAGTGAACCAAACTAGAATAAAAATTCATAATCAATCCGGGTAGAATTCTATATTGCATGCTAAATATTATATATATTATATTTTATGCAAACATGCTTCGCATTCTTAATAAAATGACGCGTATTTTATATATATATGTGCATGCGCGCTAAACAAGATAAGACAAATAAAAACAAACCCCTCAAAGAAATTATATTAAGTCCGAAGCGTTCAAATGATATTTAGAATATCGAACGTCACCTTCTAGCATGATAAATTAATAGAGTATTAAATATTAAATATGAGCTTGTTGTGCTATCCACAAGGCGAGTATTGCGTATTTAAGCTGTTAATTAATCACATTTGATGCTTATCAAGAAAATTGAACGATCTAGTTTTGTTGTGCTATCCACAAGGACGAACGTTTTTCTTTTTTGAATTTATAAAAGTGCTAGGCTGGACTTAACTTAAATCATTTTAGTTCGGATGTGCACACACTTAACCATTATGATTTAAGAGAAAAATAAAAAGAATTACATGGTGATGTAATAGACAAGAGTTGTCTACCTATTTATTTGTATATCGTTTGTTGTGCTATCCACAAGGTCATATACATTTGAAATGGGATCCTTATTCTCACTAGCAAATCTTTAATTAGATGTTGCCGAACTATATAAGTGAGGGTAATATAGTATGATGAAAATAGTGGGAGATACCAATTTAAAATAAAGACCTAAATTTATTTTGGTATGCAAAGTTAATAAAATGAATGTTTGCTAAAATGTTATTTTCTTTCACATGCAGAATTTTAAAAATGTCTAAATCACTAATCTCACTAAGAAGCATACATGATGCAAACAAGCTTACCGGGCCGAATTTTGAGGACTGGCTAAGAAATCTGAGAATTGTTCTCACTGCTGAAAAGATTTCTTATGTCCTAAATTCAACAGTCCCTGAATCTGTTTCGAAAACAGCCTCTGAGGAAGAGATTGTCACTTTCAATAATTGGCAAGATGATGCATCTGTGGCTTAATGCATCATGCTCGCGTCCATGAATAACGAGCTTCAGCGTCAGCACGTAAACATGGATGCTCCTGCTATGCTGCTTCACCTCAAGGAGTTGTATGGTGAACAGAGTAGGACTGCTAGATATGAGATATCTACGGAGCTCTTCCGATCTCGGATGACCGAGGGTACTGCCGTCGAGACTCATGTCCTGAAAGTGATCAATTTGATTGAACGCCTTGGACAGCTTGGGTTCGTCATGGATGGGGAGTTGAGTCAAGACTTGGTCTTGCAGTTACTCCCTGAGACCTTCTCGCAGTTTGTGGTTAATTTTCACATGAATAAGCTAGATGTCAGCTTGCCTGAGCTTCTTAACATGCTAAAAACTGCAGAAGGTCACTTCCCATCCAAGAAGAACCATATCTTGATGGTGGATTCTTCCAATAAAAGGAAGAGGCCCAAGGTATCTTCTGAAAAGAAGAAATCCAAGAAGGCTAAGGGAAAGGGGAAAGAAAAGGAACAAAAGAAACCTGAACCAGCTAAAGGAATGTGCTTTCATTGCAACAAGCCGGGACATTGGAAAAGGAACTGCAAGAAGTATCTAGCAGAGAAGAAGCTTGGAGAAGCTTCGACTTCCAATCAAGGTTTATTTATGACTGAAATTAATTTTTCTGATAGTCATAATTCTACTTGGGTATTGGATACCGGCTGTGGTTCTCACATATGTAATACTGTGCAGGGACTGGTCAGAAGTAGAAAGCTGAACAATGATGAGGTGATCCTACGAGTGGGGAATGGAGCAAAGGTTGCTGCATTAGCTGTAGGAACTTATTATTTAGTAATGCCTTCGGGCAAGTCCATTTATCTTAATAATTGTTATTATGTTCCGAATATTATTAAAAATATTATTTCAATTTCTGTATTGGATATGGAAGGATTTAACGTTGTTATAAAGAACAATAGTTGTTCTATTTATAAAGACGATGTTTTATATGGTATTGAAGATTTGCGAAATGAACTTTATACACTTGACTTACAAGAAAATATATTTCAAATTGAACAAACTAAGAAAAGGAAAAGAGATGATATTAATTATACCTACATGTGGCACTGTAGACTCGGTCATATCAATGAAACAAGATTATCCAAGTTGCATAAAAATGGGCTCCTTGAGTTATCCGGTTATGAATCATATCTAACTTGTGAATCTTATCTTATGGGTAAAATGACTAAATCTCCTTTTAGTGGAAAAGGAGAAAAAGTTACAGAGTTGTTGGAATTGATTCACACAGACGTTTGTGGACCTATGACAACAAGTGCACGGGGTGGGTATTCTTATTTTATTAGTTTCACTGATGATCACTCAAGATTTGGATATGTGTATTTAATGAAATACAAGTCAGAATCATTTGAAAAGTTCAAAGAGTTCAGAAGTGAAGCAGAGAAACAAACGGGAAAGAGTATAAAGATACTTCGATCAGATCGAGGTGGAGAATACTTAAGCGGTGAGTTTCTCAATTGTCTCAAAGAAAATTGTATAATCTCACAATGGACTCCTCCAGGTACACCACAGTTAAATGGAGTATCTGAAAGGAGAAATCGAACACTGTTGGACATGGTTCGATCCATGATGAGTTTTACCGACCTTCCAATTTCTTTCTGGGGATATGCCCTAGAAATAGCTGTATACCTACTTAACAAGGTACCTACTAAATCCGCCCCAAAGACTCCATATGAGATGTGGAAGGGGAGGAAACCAAATCTTAAGCATGTTAAGACTTGGGATTGCCCAGATTATGTCAAAAAGTTTGAAAATGATAAGCTACAGACTAAATCCGATAAGTGTAGATTTGTGGGATACCCTAAAGAAATTTTAGGGTATTATTTCTATCATCCAACTAATCAAAAGGTGTTTGTTGCGAAACATGCTGCCTTCTTGGAAAAGGAGTTTATCCATGAAGGGGTCAATGGGAGTAAGATATATCTTGAAGAAGTTCAAGAACCACAAATTATCACGGATCAAAGTTAGGTACCTGACCAAGTATTAGAATCTACTATACCACACCTTGTTCGTAAATCTGGAAGAGTACCGAAGATATCTGAGAGGTATGGATTCGTTATAGAGGATGACGATGAGGTACACATCATGAATAATGATGATCCATTGAATTACGAACAGGCTATGAGTAATAAAGACTCAGGGAAATGGCTTGAAGCCATGAAATCCGAAATGGACTCCATGTATAAAAATAAAGTATGGACTTTGGTTTCACCACCTGAAGACATTAAGCCTATTGGGTGTAAATAAGTCTTTAAAAGAAATACTGGAGCGGACGGCAAGGTAGAGACCTATAAGGCCTGATTGGTTGCAAAAGGTTTCAAACAAAGACAAGGAGTTGAATATGATGAAACCTTTTCACCAGTAGCTATACTCAAGTCCATTCGGATTTTGCTTGTGATTGCAGCTTATAACGACTATGAGATCTGGCAGATGGACGTGAAAACGGCCTTCCTCAATGGGAAACTTGAGGAAGATGTGTATATGATACAGCCAGAGGGATTTGTTTCAAAGGTTGGAACAAATCAAGTCTGTAAGCTGCAACGATCCATTTATGGATTGAAGCAAGCTTCTCATAGATGGAACATTCGTTTTGATGAGACAATCAAAGAGTTTGATTTTATCAAAAACGACGATGAACCATGTGTGTACAAGAAGGTTAGTGGGAGCGCAGTTTCATTCCTTGTATTATATGTTGATGATATATTACTGATAGGGAATGACATTCCTATGCTACAATCGATTAAAATCTGGTTATCTAAACACTTCTCCATGAAGGACTTGGGATAAACATCCTATATTTTGGGGATAAAGTTCTATAGAGATAGATCTAAAAGGATGCTTGATTTATCCCAAGGAACGTACATTGATGCAATGCTAAAGAGATTTAGCATGGAAGATTCCAAAAGAGGTCTCATGCCGATGAGCCATAGAATACATCTCTACAAGAAACAGGCCCCAAAGACACCTGAGGAGAGAGACCGTATGAGTAAGATCCCTTATGCTTCTGCAATAGGATCTATCATGTATGGTATGATATGTACTAGACCAGATGTTGCTCATGCACTTAGTGTAACGAGCAGATACCATTCGAATCCAGGAGAAGAGCAGTGGAAGGCAGTGAAGAATATCCTAAAATACTTGAGAAAGACTAAGGATATTTTTCTTGTCTACGGTGGGTCTGAATTAAAACTCGAGGGCTTCACAGACTCAAGTTTTCAAACGGACCAAGATGACAGTAAATCTGTTTCGGGGTATGTTTTTACCTTGAACGGAGGCGCAGTGAGTTGGAAGAGTTCCAAGCAGCAAACAGTTGCTGATTCAGTGACAGAGGAAGAGTTTATAGCTGCAAGTGAAGCTGCAAAGGAAGCTGTTTGGATGAAGAAGTTCATAACTGAAATTGGTGTGATTCCTAGCATTGGAGAAGCAGTTCCCGTTTACTGTGACAACACAGGAGCAGTTGCACAAGCTAAGGAACCGAGGTCTCATCAGAAATCTAAACACGTGTTGAGGCGATTTCACTTGATCAGGGAGATCATTGAAAGAGGAGACGTCACCTTGGAGCGTGTAGACTCTCAAGACAACATTGTAGATCCATTTACTAAAGCTTTAATAAAACAGCAGTTTGATCGTCACTTAGAGAAGATGGTTATGAGATACCATAGCGATTGGCTTTAGTGCAAGTGGGAGATTGATAGTAGTGTGCATACAAGCCAATCATGTATGATGATAAAGCACGTACTTTGTAAACAATCTTATTTATTTATTGATAAAATATTCATTTATTAAAGGCATTTAATTATCTACATGGTACTATTTTTATAATATGTAAATAACCCATAGTTTTAAGCAATGCTTTTAGAATCATGATGTTGATCATGCTAATGAGATCTAAATTCTTAGAAAGCTTAAAAACTAAAATAGTTCCTAATCATGGGATTACTAAAAACCTAGCATTGGAGAAGCAGTTCCCGTTTACTGTGACAACATAGGAGCAGTTGCACAGACTAAGGAACCGAGGTCTCATCAGAAATCTAAACAGGTGTTGAGGCGATTTCACTTGATCAAGGAGATCATTGAAAGAGGAGACGTCACCTTGGAGCGTGTAGACTCTCAAGACAACATTGCAGATCCATTTACTAAAGCTTTAACAAAATAGCTGTTTGATCGTCACTTAGAGAAGATGGGTATGAGATACCATGGCGATTGGCTTTAGTGCAAGTGGGAGATTGATAGAAGTGTGCATACAAGCCAATCATGTATGATGATAAAGCACATACTTTGTAAACAATCTTATTTATTTATTAATAAAATATTCATTTATTAAAGGCATTTAATTATCTACATGGTGCTATTTTTATAATATGTAAATAACCCATAGTTTTAAGCAATGCTTTTAGAATCATGATGTTGATCATGCTAATGAGATCTAAATTCTTAGAAAGCTTAAAAACTAAAATAGTTCCTAATGATGGGATTACTAAAAAAAAGGAATTAGTAAATCCGAATAGATTAGTACATATGTTGCTTGCTCATTGGATGAGGATGATTGATCTCATAATCATTTGTGTGGAGACATTAAAGCAAGTATGTAGGTGCTTATTGGAGAATAAGTTCACTAAACGTGGCTCACTATAGAATACCTAATGGAGTTTTACTCGCCTGTCAATAGGAATTCCTAATGTGATAGTAGTACAAGTGATCCTTGGACTTGAGATCATCATAGTATCTTGTATGTAATGAATTATACTTTGACTTATTCCTTAAAGCCCTATAGGGTATATAAAAGGGTATGCTTGGGTATAATGAGTTACATATGGAGATAATGAATGATCAATAAAGAATCTATCACCTCTAGTAAAAGAGGAGATATGTCCTATGTGATTCGTTAAATGACAACCCAGGAATCCTTGGCCAATGTAGAATGAAATTAGAAATGAGTTTCTAATTTGCATTATTTGGTGTTGTGCATTTTCTAATCGAAATACATATGATTAAATAAAATAAGACTTGACTGTAAATCCATGTCTTATATTTAATTGGGACATTATATGGTGGAAGGATTGAATTATACGGTAACTATTTACTCACAGGTTCTTTTATGATTAATGTTGAAATCTATATTATCTGGAAAGTCGTTGATCGCTAGGGAGACTTATCTCTATTGCAGAATAAATATTATTTATTTAAATACATTATTTGTTTAATTTATTTATTTAAATAAGATTAAAATTGTTTTAATTGATTTATTCACAACCGATTTAATATGGAGAACCTAAAGGGTCACACCATAAAAGGAAGAATAATTATTTAAGAAGGTAATGGCATAATCGTAATAATATATTAAGTGTAATTAATTTAATCTATGGTGATAGAATAAATTAAATAGCTTAATGTTTATCATTTAATATTTTGAAAATATTAAATATAAATTAATAAGAGGGGTCTTATTAATATTATTACAATTATTATTATTTTAATTTTTAAAGGAGTTTAGTAATTAATTTAATATTTAGTACTCTCATTTATTCCTAATAAGATTAGAAAACAAATTAATTAAATGAATTTAATTAATTATTCCCAATGTGGTGGGTAGCCTAAATTAATTAAAGGAGTTTAATTAATTAAATGAAATCCCATGTCTAATAGGATTAGAATGGTTGACCAATATCTATATAAGAGGAGTCTTATAATAGATATCAGTTGATGCAATTCCAATTGTTGGAGAGTACTCCTTTTCTATAGAGGATAGAAAACTAAGCCAACCACCCTCCTTCTTGATAATTCATCTTCCTTGGTGGATCACCTCTAGAGGCCAAACACTTGGGTGGCTAACGTTGATCAAAGGAAGGAATCTAACCCAGAAATTCAAGGAGATCACGAAGAACAAGGAGTTGAACTCGTACCTGTGGGAGCTTCGTTCTACAAGGGTATAATTGCATAACTTTTTATTTATCATTTTAAATTAATAATTTGCATAAAGGATGATCCGGGTAATGGTTTTGTAGAAATTTTTTAAATTCTGATATACCATGCTTCCGCTAATTTTTGCAATTTGATTGCGTCACAATTTCGTACAAACCCAACAGGAAGATCATTTTGAGCTTGCAAATGGTAAGCACAATATTTTTCTCCATCTGCTCCACATCACTGTACTTAATTACAGTTGAGCAAAGATCTCGAAAGAAATTTGAAAGTTCGGTCAATGCATCCACAACTTTTCTGGGTAATATCTCACGAAATACAATAGGCATCAACTTCTGCATGAATACATGACAATCGTGACTCTTGGATCTAAAAATTTTCAATTGCTCGACCTTATAACAACGTGTTATGTTTGACACATATCCATCTGGGAGCTTCAACCCGCTAACCCACTTACACACGTCTTCAACTTGTTGCTTAGTAAGACAATATGGAGTTTTAGATTTCGTATTGTTACGGCAAAGCCATATTTCTGGCATAATGTTCAATGCCTCCAAATCTTTTCGAGCGTTGTCATTTTCTTTGGTTTTACCACTCGCATCTAACACGGTGTAAAACAAGTTCTCAAAAACATTCTTTTCGATATGGATGACATCTATACAATTACGAATTAAAAGTGTTCCCCAATACGACAACTCAAACCATATGGGATAGTGTATCCAATTATGAGTCTTCATGTACCCGGCTGCTCTCAATTTATATTGCTCCTTCCCCGGCAAAGGAAAATCAAGCTGGTTAAACTAGCCCAAGACCTCACTGCCCGACAGTCGACCAACAACCCCCTTCTTCTCTGTCTTTCTGTTGAACTGTGCAGACATCTTTTTATAATTGTGATCAAGAGGCAAGGATCTATGAGCAATTCTAAAGAAACTACATTTTCGCCTATGCTGCAACTGATTGCCTTGCACATCCCCCATACACACTGTACAGGGCAGCTTCCCGTGAGTTGACCAACCACTAACTATCCCAAGAGCCGTAAAGTCAGTGATATTCCATAACAGGGCCGCCTTCATCACAAAATTCTCGCATATCAATTTATCATACGGATCCCTTATGCACATTGACGGTGGAAGATTATAAGCAACCATAATGACTGGCCAAACTGAGTACGGCTGGCTAAAATTATTGAAAGGGCAAAAGCCATCAGTAGCCATGCCAAGCCTAACATTCCTGACTTCTTTAGAAAACTCAAGATAATTTGCATCATATCTCTTCCATTCATCTCCATCCGCAGGGTGAGTCAGCTGACCAGGCACGACATCCCTTTGTTCAATGCCAACTCATATGTTGAGCCGTATGAGACGACATGAACAGCCGTTAAAGCCTCGGCACAAGAGAAAAGTACCGTAAGATCTTCCTGGGAATATGTTTCTCCTTCCCCCCATGTTTTGTTACCTTGTAGCGCGGAAAGTTGCATATATCACACTGCCCCTTATCTCGGTCCTCCCCATAGTATAACATGTAATCCTGCTCACAAGCATCGATTTTCTGATACCCCATATTTTACCCCTTGATCATCTTCTTCACTTCGTAATAATTTACAGGAAGAGTATGATCCTTGGGTAAGAACAGTCCAACTATAGTAAGCAAATCGTTGAAACCTATCTCACTACAGTCGTGCTCATTCTTGAAGTGTAAGAGCATCGTCACTGCAGAAAGCTTGGTGTCCGTATCATATCCCGGATATAACGAGACCTCAAATTCAGATAGCAACTTGTAAAAGACAGCAGCTGTATCATTTGGCACTTGCTTAGCACTGCTTGAAGAAGGCTCATTTTCAGCCCAGTCAATATTAGTAGGGCCATAAGCATCTACCAACATCTCCACCGGATCATAGTTTTCGGCGTATGAATCCCATAGAATATCATCCTCAACAGTATTGTCGATCATTTCTCATCGCTCTGCTGATTCCCCGTGATGAGTCCATACGAAGTACCAATCCACAAATTCACGAAAAAATAAGTTGAATTTAATCTCGTCGACTTTCTTCCAGATCAGGTTTTTACACTTGACACACGGGCATCGCATCTTTCCGTTCGGATCATCAACATGCTCTATTGCTTTGTTCAAGAAATTTGACACCCCATCACGATAAGCTGAGACTAATCCCCTCCCATCACTGGGTATCCTATGGTACATCCAACTCCGGTCGGCTGACATCTTTAACTGCACAGACCACACATTCAGTACAGGGATGTTCATGTATGTGGTCTATGCATGAATGAATGTCAAACAGGTTTCAGTACAGGGATGTTCATGAATGTGGTCCATGAATGAATGAATGTCAAACGGGTTTCAGTACAGGGATGTTTATGCATGTGGTCCATGCATAAATTAGAGTATTTTCCTAGAATCTCCACTCTATAGAACGGGGTAATTCAGGCTTCTATCCCGTTCCTAGATGCGTTTCTTCACTAGTGCCAACACGTTAAGCACATTTCTACTGTTTTAAGAAAATTTCGGTAGCACCTCCCCCATGGTCTCCAAGTACGCGAAATAGATTAAGATAACTTAATCCAATTATGTACTTAGAGAACATGTAGAGATAACGCCGAAAAATCCTCAAAACAACAAAAACGTGTCATTTCGTATTGGCACCGGCCTAAGTGAAAGACATAACATCCAGTAACAGTCCCAAATTGGGGCTATTCGACATTCACTCCTACTGAGTGAATGTCAAACGGGTTTCTAAGTTCCAAAGTATAGTTCATAAATAATCCTTCCATTAACCATCAAACATCTTAACCGCCTTATTTAAGCTGGCAAAGAGTTAAGCTAGACAAATAGTTGTAAAGCGCATAAACAACTTAAGTTGGCATCTGCATGGTACCATGAAACATTAACACTCAAAGTCAATGTGAATAAATTATTGTGCTGTGTTGGCTTTCATCACAATCCGTCTCTGTAACCGCTTGTTGGGACATTTATAACTTCTCTTTATCCACTTAATCTTCCGACTTAAACGTATTGCAACTGTTCTCCTTTTAAAACAAATAATGCATAAATTACAATGAACTATATACGAATGAGCAAAGTTGAGCAACTAACTAAACGGTCAATTCTAGAACATGAGATTAGGATAGTTAGAAGTTTCAAAGGTCTTTAGGGGACAACTAATACCGCAACGGGGGCAACAAATGGAAGGTGGAAAATACTATAAGTCGTCGCGTCACATAAAGAGTTGCCTTATACTCATAAAATGTGGCGTCGGGTTAGAGTATTTTCCACCTTACTTTCACTGCACTCGTTGCAGTATTAGTTGTCCACTAAAGACCTCATAAACTTCCAAGAATACTAATCGCAAATTCTACAACTGACCGGCTAATTAGTTGCTCTGCTTTGTTCATTCATATATAGTTCATTGCAATTTATGCATTTCTGTTTTAAGAGGAAAAGAGATGTAATACTATTAAGTAGGAATCATATGTGGGGAAGGAAAACTTATAAATGTCCCAAAATGTGGTTACGGGGACGGATTGTGACGAAAGCCAACACATCACTATGATTTATTCACCTTGACTTTGAGTGTTAATGTTGCATGATACTATGTTGATGACATCCTATGTTGTTCCTACACCTTACAACTATTGTCATCAGTATACCCCTAGCCAGTTCAAGTCTACATAGTTGATGGTTAATGGAATGATATTTGTACTATAAAATGTATAGTTGTAATTGAGTGTATTGAAGATCAAAGAGAGAGTCATATTGAGTTTATTGAATATTGCGACAAACTAAGCAAATGCTACTTAGTTCATTTTACCAATGCAAAACTAAGTAAATGCTACATAGTTTATGAGAATTGTTATTTGGAATATATATGGGGACTACTATTCGACATTCACTTTTATGCGTCAAACGAGTTTCTAAGTTTCAAAGTATAGTGTATATATATATATATATATATATGTATATATACATATAGTACTTATTGAATTTATTGAATATTGCGGCAAACTAAGCAAATGCTACTTAGTTTATGAGAATTGTTATTTGAAATATATATAGACTACTGTTTGACATTCACGACTACTTGTCTGTTGGGTTTTTAATTAATTGCATCCCAACTAAGCAAATGATACTTAGTTTATTACTATATTTTCTTTTATTTTAATAAATTTAATTGCATTTATTATTACGTTTTATTGTATTTTATTTTTTTTTGTATTATATTATGTAATTTTTTTAAAAAAATTTATTTTATTTTATTTCATTGTATTGTATTGTATTTATTTTATTTCATTGTATTGTATTGTATTTATTATTTATTATTTATTATTTATTGGTTATTATTTATTATTTATTATTTATTTAATTTAATTTAATTTAATTTTAATTTAATTTAATGTATTTAATTTAATTTTATTTTTATTATTTATTTAATTTTATTATTATTTATTTTATTTTATTTATAATATCTAATTTTTAAAATTTATTTTATTTAATAAACTAATTTCAGCAATTTATTTTAGTAGTAAGAAACTAAGTAAATGCTACTTAGTTTATTTTAATATTGGAAAACTAATTAAATAATAAATAAATATACTTGCAGGGCCCACAAATTTTACAATTGAAGAATTCTGACAGAAATTCTGTCGGGAATTCTGTCGAAAATATCAAATATCACATTTCCTAATCTAACTACTATACACAAACACATACAATAATTTGACAGTATGCCCAATATAATTTAACAATTTCCCCAATTTCACAATTTCAGAATGCCCAATAATTTGACATACAATACCCAATTCACATACAATAATTTGACATATAATGCCCAATTCACAGTATGGCATGCCCAATTTCACAATTTTAGAATAATAAACATGTCCAAACAAATTCAACACAATCAACAGCTCAAGTATCCCAATTTTATCAAAACAAAATATAGTAAACCCTAATGATACAATATCCAAATTAACCAAACAATATAGTAAATCCTAAATTAAACACAAATTTCAGCAAAATATACTAAACCCTAAATTAACCAAATATAGTCAACCCTATGATAAACACAAATTTTAACAAATTAAACCAAATATACAAAAATAAAATAACCCTAAAAGAACCTGTACAATGGTGGCTGGTGGAGGAAGGGGCAGTGGCTGGTGGCGGCGGCAGTGCAGTGGCTGGTGGTGGCGGCAGGAGGTGGTCACTGGCGGCAGGAGGTGGACGCAGGTGGCAGTAGGTGGTGGCGGCGGCAGTGTAGTGGCTGGCGGCAGGAGGTCGTGGCTGGTGGTGGACCCAGAAAAAGGTAGTGGCTGGTGCCGGCAAAAGATGATGGTGCTGGCAGGAGGTGGAGACGGCAGGAGAGGGAGAGAGAGCGCGAGAGAGGGAGAGAGATAGTTATAAAAGAAAATGAGAGAATGAGATGAGGTGCTGAAGAAGAAGAGACTAATTTAGGTTTTATTCCTTATTTTCGATGGAATGTCCGTCGAAATTAATTCCCTCAGATATAACTTATCTTCGACGTAACAATTTCCTCGAACCTACCTTTATTCCGTCAAATTTAGATTTCGCGCTGGCGGGAAAGCTGGCGCCACAGAAGGCCAACTGGTTTTGACGAATTTTTGTTGTAAATATAGTAGTTTCGAGGGACTTATCTTCGACGGACTATTCCGTCAGAAATAACCTAATTTAGACGGAATATATTCCGTCGAGGATTAATCCGTCGAAAATAGCCGGTTTTCTTGTAGTGCACTTTTGAACTACAAAAGAATAGGGGCGACTGTCATGAAAAAGTCTATCTCATACCCGATAATCTATTCCCTGAGCAAAAAGCCACGGATTAAACCTCACAGGTCAAACCAAATTTGGTACAAGCCATCACATCACCAACCATCACAAGCCCTTGAGTCCAATTCAGTGGAATCCGCAGGCCTTTTAATATCAACCATCAAATTCAATTGCGCCCACAAGTCAGAAACAATGATTGGGTCATCCAAACATCAATGCACATATCCAGTACCTGTTCACCATGTGGGTTATGAGGTAAAAGACTCTTGCTATCTCGACATCTTATCAGCCCATCAGTCAATTATACAACAAAGTAATTACCCCATATGACAAACAAGACTGGGGCAAGTTCAGAATCAACGACAATCTGATGTTAAAACCCTTACAACAAGACTAGGGAAATTTCAGAAACAACGACAACTCAACTCTGGTGCATTCACCACCCATCCTAAAAAAGGAAAATGCACCAGTCAGCATGTGACGCCCCCAAATTCAGTTACTTGAAACTCGAACTTGGTGCTACATGATATCATTTCTTTGAGCGGAATAATAATATAATATAAATAAACCAACTTAATTTACATATCAGAGTTGTCTAATCCCAGGTACACGACCTTTAAAATATTCATTACATGATAAATAGTAAATATTATCGTCTTAATAAAGTCTAACTATTACACAAAATACCATAAAACTTATTTTTGCAGCTTTCCTTTCCCTTTGTTTTTGCCAGAGCCTTCTGGTTGATTACGCTTAGCTGGAAACATTTAATTTAAAGCAAGAATGAGCATTCAAGTGCCCAACAAGTAATAGCAGTTAATAAACTTTAACTGAAAGAAGTAAATATTTTTCTTAAGGTATACTTCTACAACGAATCAATAGTTGCGAATTCTTTCGAAACATATCGTAATAACATATCAAATCGTTTAAAATTTTAAAATGACGTAGTGACTATAAATGCTGAGCAGTCAATGGACCATGAACTTTGATTTTTCATTTTCAAAAATGTTGAAACAGAAATTCATCTGCAAACCGCTCTGGTCTTATGGACATGTAGGGTGATCAGTCTCGTTATGTCCTGTATTGATCAATACTATCTGTTTGAACGATAATTCGTTCACTCTGTTCGCCTTGGGCACATAAATAATTTCCCCATTACGGGTTATTCATACTCAGTTTGGAGTCCTAAATAATTTAAACTATGTATAGCTGAGTCAATTAGCTTAGACAGTCTTTAAACCATAAATACATACCAAAGTTTAATAGTTTGTAACAGGATTTGTCATATCAAAGAATTTCAAGTTCAAGGGTTCTTGTTTGAATACAATAGTTTATACAAGTGGGGACACTTGTATAATAAAAGACAATAATGAGATATTAATAAATAATAACTAAATTGAATAAAATTTCACAATATAAGAATAATTTCATAAACGAATCATGAATTATCATTATGGATATGAATGATTTACAATAATTATTCATGAACATGCCTTGTATTGGATACTTGCTCAATATAAAATTTAGCGTAAGGTTAAAGTACTTGCCTTGATAGCTGATTACTGCTACGTAGTATAGCTTAAGCTTTTAATATGAAGTCCTATCATCAATAGAATTATTCTTTTAATTAGAATAATACAACTTAACACATCATATTGCTTAAACATTTTGTCACATATTCATGTCAGTCATTAAAACACATAAGAACGTATACCTAGTCAAACTATGTCGATTTGGTTTAAGTTCGGTATCGTTTTGGCATCCCGCTTGCATTATCGGATAATTAACGAATTTCTTTTTAATGAAACTTTGTTCAAGAACTTAAATATTATATTAGATAATTTAATTATCATTTATAATATTTTTCCAAACATTATAATAATTTTTCAAACACTTATATCATTTTGAATGATTTAATTGTCAATTAATATCATTATCATTAATATGTAATAATTTAAAATATTAATGAACTTCATGTCAATACTTTAAAAGTTATTTATTATAATTTAAAAATATTTTTAAAATCTTAATATTACATTTAAATAATTTTTAAGATATTAAAATTATTTTTAAATAATTACCATTAATATTAAATTATTAATGTATTTCATTTTTCAAATATTAAAAGTTATTTATTACAACTTCAAATATTTTTAAAACATTAATATTATTTTTAAATGATTTTTAAAGTATTAAAATCATTTTTAAATAAGTACCATTAATATCAAAATATTAATGTTATTTATATCAAAATATTAAAAGTTATTTATTATAACTTAAAATACTTTTATTACATTTGTTTCACCTTTAAATTTAAAATTATTTTTAAATAATTTATTTAATATAATTATTAAATAAATTCATTATCATTAATAATAAGATTTTAATGAAATTCTTATAAAATATTATAAGTTATTTATTATAACTTAAAATACTTTTTTTTTAAAACTTTAATATCATTTTAAATAAATTTTTAAATATTAAAATCATTTTTAACTAAATTCTTTAATATAATTATTAAATAAATTTATTATCATTAATATTAAATTATTAATTATATTTATCTCAAAATATTAAAAGTCATTTATTATAAATTAAAATATTTTTTTATACTTTAATATTATTTAAAATTATTTTTAATATATTAAAATCATTTTTAACTAATTTATTTAATATAATTAATTAATAAATTAAATATCATTAATATTTAATTAAATTAAAATATTAATGAAATTTACGTCAAAATATTAAAAGTTAATTTTTATAACTTAAAATAATTTTATGAATTTTTAATAATTAATTTCTATTTATTTTAATTAATATAATTAATTTTTATTAAAACCGTCGCTAAAGGCCTATAGCAACAAAAACTGTCGTTATAGGTGTTCTTGAGCCTCAAGAACATTCATATTCAGTGTTCTAGGTGCCATGTTTGACCATGATTAATTCACTGTTCAATGTGTTTCTGGGCAATCTGAAGCTTTGATCATGTAGTATTGATGTAATACTACATGTATCAATCATAAACAGGGTCATATAGCAACACACAAGCAAGATCTAGACCATTGAACAAGCTGTCAGTGCTGTTCTTCATTTTCTGGGTTACCCAGAAAATAAGAACAGTTCGAGTAACCTATTTTGGGCATCCACAACTTGCTATCCATGTAATGTTTTGGTGTTATAATGGTTTTAGATTGTAGCCAACATGTCGAGGAACAGATCTATTACACTAACTCAGTCTAACTACATCACAATCATCTGATATGGTCCGGTCAAACCATGTCAGAAATAAGGTTCTTAAGTTTTCTGGGTTGCCTACTTTGACCATCCACTATCTTAATCCTGTTTGATGTTTTGGTGATCTAAAGGCATAAGCATGTAGTCCATATAACATATTACATCTTAGATACAAAAACAAGAACAAATCAACAAACACACGAAAGATCTGGACGCATGAACAAGCTGTCAAACGGTTCTGGGCAAGTTCTGGGTTACCCAGAAAATCGAAAGTTATGGTCGGTCAATGGACTTTGACCATCCATAACTTTCAATATATACATGATCTAGACATGATTTCAGTTTCAGATCAAAGCCCACATAACATACTACAACTACAAACTTTTAAAACACTAAAACCATTAACAGTCACAAATCTATGAGACCTGACATTCGACTGTCAGACAATATTTTAAAGTTTTTTCAGATTTTTGAAATCTTCAATTTCGTGCATCTAGATGTTATAGATCTATAATATACCAACCCAGATCACTTATTAACATGTCATACAACATATTTAAACACAAAAACACAAGATCTAACATAGCTTTAAAGATCAGATTTTGAATTAAGGTTTATACCTCACTTTTTATCTATCTTGAATCTGGGCTTCTTAATCTGTTATGGAAGTGGTAGGGACTTGATTTGGGACTGAAATGCTAATGTATTTCGTGGGTCTAGAAAGAGAGACTTGGTTGAGGATAAGTTGAACAAATGAGCTAATTTGGTGACTTTTCTCTCTCTTAATCTATATATATATATATATATATATATATATATATATATATATATGATGCAATGTATATGGCTGAGATATGTTGCTGATTTACTGATAATTAGAGTACGTGGATGATCTAGAGTTGGTTACCAACTCCTTATATGGCAAGATCTACAAGTTACATAATAAAGAAATGAAAAAGGGCATTTTAGACTTTTTGATCACAATTTTAATGGCATTCTTGACATCTTAACCTAACCCTTAGGGTTTGACCCTTAGCGTTTAACCCTAAGGTTTTATAATTTAAAATTTTAGGATTTCTAATTATGGTTTAAAATAAAAATTAAACTTTCTAAAAATGAAAATTAGGGTTTCCTAATTACACTAGGTTTTCTAATTACTTAGAACTTGAAAATTAAATTTAAGATCTACTAATTAGCATTAGGGCTTTTTAAATTAGTTTTTAGGGTTTATAACTTAGCAATTAGGGTTTCTAGTAACTTAGGGTTTCTAATTACTAATTAGGGTTTCCTTAATTAACATTAAAATCTATAATACTTGTCATTAGTCATATTAACACCATTGCTTAACAAATCTTATTGTCCTATTTAAATTTTAAATTAGGGTTTATCAGTTTAACCCTAAGATTTTATCAAGCTACACTTTAATTGACCAACCATTATCAGTATACACATACAGTACATATTTATAGCACTGAAATATAATTATTATCTTATTACTTTTCAAATTTCTTATTCAAAATCCAAAATTAGGGTTTTGAATCCATATCCGACTTTACTTTCATTCCTAGTCAACTTAAAAATTTAAATTGACTATCATGTTAAATCTATATCGCATACGTTTCAAAATATTATTCATGATACCAATATTCTTAAAATAAAATAATAAATAAAAATAAAAATATTATTCGTAAAAATACAGATACAATTATACTTTCCTTTTTAAATACAATTATACAATAATTGTATTAATTCATGAAATTTGATAATATAGATCAAAAATTAGGGTTTCTGATCTATAATCCCACTTTACCTAATATACCATTATTAATTAAGTTAAAATAATTAACTTAACTAATCTTGATAAATTCCTATAATAAAATAATTATTATAATAATTCTAAAAATCCTTTCTTATATTAGTGAAATAATATATTAATCATATTTTAATGGATAATAAATAATAAAATATTTTTAATATCAAAATTAATTTATTATAAGAATATAATTTATAATAATCAACCATTCCTTTATCAAAAAATTTATTTAAAATCATTCATGCAAGAAATAAATATGTATTTATCACATATTCACATATGCTTTACCTTGCACATATTCCCATATATTATTTTTGATAAAAATAATATATATATATATATATATATAAATTATACCCAAAACTTTTTATTTAATTATTTAAAAATCTTAGGTTATTACACAGCACCCTCAGCATGGTCTGCCATCATCATAGGGACCCTCATATCACTTCACTGGCGATCCAGTATGATTTTTTGATCTTTTCTAATCATGTTTTTCTTAAAATACAATCAAATCCACATGCGAGGTATGTCTCTTTAACTCTTTTAATTTGTTTTCGGTCTCCATTTACATGCATTGGCAATGATATACATGTTAAGTATAGATAAATCTTGCATTAGAATCTTAGAAAAAGGTTTTAAAAAGAGAAGACTTTTTCTTAACTTTTTATGAATTGGATTAGCTCCCATAAGTGTCCTTGAGAAAAGAATCACGAGAACAATTGGAGAATTAAGACAATTCAACCTTTTGATTAGGCACGACATTCTAGTTTAAAGCGCTTTTTAGAACAAACTTGACCTCATATACATGTTTGCACTTTGCGATCGCCCTAACTCTTAGTTGTGGGGTATGAAACTATGGCGACAAGGATGACAATTAGTAGCTAGCCTAATGTCTTGAATCGTGGCATAGGTTACTCGAGTTATTAAGCCTTAGGGGTGTCTTTACACCTGGTGCCCTAAAGCCATTTGGTTTCAGAGTCACCGGCCCAACGCTCGTTATATGGGTAACTCAGTGCCTAAGAAAAATAGCATTACAAGAAGAAGAAGAAGGAAAAACCTGAGCAGATCCGAATCGTGGCCTAAGTTACTCGAGTAATTAAGCACGAGGGGTGTCTCTACACCTGGTTCCCTAAAGTAATCTGGTTTGGGAGTCACCGGTCCAACACTCGCTACATGGGTAATTTAGAGCCTAAAAAATGAATCTTGTACAAGCTCAGGCGAGGATCAAATAGAGTAGACCTTCTGACTTGTCTCAAAGTGTGGCCTTTGTTACTCGAGCCAGTAAACCTGAAGGGGTGTCTTAACACCTAGTGCCCTAAAGCCGCCTAGTTTAGGAGTCATTGGTCCAAAAATATTTACATGGGTAACCCTGAATAGCCTGAGAAAACGAGACAAATTTAAGCGAGGAAAGCAGAAAAATTTTACAAGATAAAAAATGAGATCATCTAAAGTCATAGAAGAGAAACCCCAGCTAAGGGTTGCATCACTCATAATGCACATGTCATATGATGTTAATTTTGTGAAGAGCGGTGTCTAGAGCGAAGATGAGGTGTCTCTGATAAAGGGAGATAAGTCTTTTGAATCTGATCATACCCATGAAAAATAACCATGGATGCTTAAAAGTTTTCTTGCAATTTCATAACTTGTCAAATAAAAATTTTGATTTCCTTAGGAAAAATTCATTTTCATACTCAATTTCAAGATCTTTAGCGATAAGATAAAAGCTCAGTGAATACAAGCATTCAATTTCATAAACTTTAACTTCAAATGCCTCCTTCACAAGATCATACTAATCTCGATGGCCTGAGCCATCAAGCTTTTGGAAAATTTTGTTATTTGTTTGATGTGCAGGATATTTCTCACTCTGGATTTGGTCAACAAATCGAGTTTCTTGTATGAACCCGGTAACAACGTGCAAAAGGGCTGGGGCATTTTTTGATTTCAAGAAATGGAAGGAGTCCAAGGAGGGATCAAGCCTCTCATCAAAAAGAAGGGGAAGAACTCCTAAAAGAAATCACAACGACGTAAGTTTTCCCCATCAAAAGAAAGGAAAAATTCTCAAGAGAGTCCTTAACTCGGAAAAAAAAATTGATGCCCGATGACAAAAGGTCTGGCAAATGAAATCTACATCATCAAACATGTCAACATGTGCCAAGTCCTCATAAGTCGAGGCCTCTACACCAAAGTTCAAAGCTGGGCAATGAAAGAACGGGCTACATCCTCCAGGACGTCAGCAACACCCGGGTCATCATCCAAGCCAGATCTAATCCTGTAGGGTCGCAAAGTAAAGAGCTCGCCCCTTTTTATAATCAATAATCAAACCGTTGGCGTCAATCTAGCGTAGCATCAGGGAAAGATCTAGTGATGTAAGCCGTTGAACACTACTTTAGCAAATATATCAGGATATTTCCTAGTAAAGCCATCATTGTCTGAACCGCTAGAGGGAGCAGCACCAGGTCCAGATTCAGAAAGAAAAATAGCAGCCTTTGCGAGATCCCCACCAAAGATTTTTGGGTTCGTACGAAATCATGTCGCAATCAAATTGCAAAAATTAGCAAAAGCATGGTATCTCAGAGTTTAAAAGTTTTACAAAAGCATTATCCGGATCATCCTTTATGCATATTATTAATTTAAAACGATAAATAAGAAGTTATGGAATCATACTCTTATAGAACGAAGCTTCCACAGGTACGAGTTCAATTCCTTGTTCTTCGTGATCTCCTGAATTTTCGGGTTAGATTCTTTTCTTTAATCAACGTTAGTTACCCAAGTGTTTGGCCTCAAGAGGTGATCCACCAAGAAAAAAGAATTATCAAGAAGGAGGGTGGTTGTGTAATACCGGAGAATTTCTGAATATTATTAAATGAATATATTACTGGAAATGAATATTTTAATCAAATTGAGAGAAGAGATTTTGCATGAAGCACACTATACAACATATTTCGTTCATCCGGGAGGCACAAAGATGTACCGAGATTTGCAGCAATATTTTTGGTGGCCCAATCTGAAACGGGAAGTCGCAGAGTGCGTTAGTAGATGTCTGACTTGCCAATGCGTTAAAGCAAAGCACCAGCGGCCGAGTGGTTTACTACAACCGTTGGAAATACCAGAGTGGAAATGGGAGCACATTACGATGGACTTCGTAGTCGGACTTCTAGTCATGCAAAAAGGATATGATGTCATTTGGGTTATCGTGGATCGACAAACAAGGATCGCACATTTTCCACAGATCAAGATCCGCTATAGTTTAAATCAGTTAGTAAGCCTATACATAAAGGAGATTGTTTCAAGACATGGAGTGCCGGTGTCCATTGTCTCTGATCGATATCCGCTCTTCACGTCAAACTTTTGGAAGAGCTTGCAAGAGAGATTGGGAGCACAGTTGAGGTTGAGTACAGCTTATCATCCTCAGACAGACGGACAAAGTGAGCGAACTATACAAACGCTGGAGGACATGCTTAGGACTTGCGTGATAGACTTCAAGGGAAATTGGGACGACCACCTACCCTTAGTAGAATTCGCGTATAACAATAGTTACCATGCGAGTATCGGCATGCCACCGTACGAAGCTCTCTACGGGAGAAAATACAGAACACCATTATGTTGGGACGAAGTCGGAGAACGATAAATTCTAGGGCCCGAGTTAGTACAACAAACCGCAGACGTGGTGACAATGATAAGAGTCAGACTGGTAGCAGCTCAAGATCGCCAGAAAAAGTACGCAGACTTGCATCGACAAGACTGGGACTTTAAGGTCGGCAGTTTCATATTCTTGAAGGTATCTCCTTGGAAAGGAAAAATCCGATTTGGCAAGAAAGGAAAGTTGAGTCCGAGATTCATAGGACCGTTTGAGATATTGAAGCGAGTGGGCGAAGTGGCATACAAAGTTGCATTACCACCAGAGTTGGAGCACATCCACAACGTGTTTCACACCTCCGTGTTGCACCCGTACAAGGCCGACTACAAGCTCGTGATTTCTTAAGTGCCCATTCAAGTGGAGAAGAACCTAGCGTATGAAGAAATTTCTGTCCAAATATTTGATAGGAAAGAGCAAACCTTAAGAAATAAAATTATTTCATCTGTAAAAGTACTTTGGCATAACCACAATGTCGAGGAGACTACGTGGAAATTAGAAAATAAGATGATGAGGGAATATCTCCATTTATTTGTGTAACCTTATAGCAATTCTGAGGACGAAATTTTTATAAGGGGGGGGGGATGTAATACCCTAGAATTTTTGAATATTATTAAATGAATATATTAATGAAAATGAATATTTATTTGAATATATTTGATTATGTGTTATGAGATGAGTTAACTCAATTATTTCAAATTGAATATACAATAATTGAGAAAAATGTGGAGTTTATAATAAACTCGTAGAATGCCTTGTGTGGCACGAGAATAGAAACGATGATTTGTTTTGGGATGAATGGATAAGTAATTCAATAATTAATATTATATTAATTGTTATTATGAGTGATAGAATATTAATGGATTAATTAATATTATTGATAATTAATTGATGAGATGAGTAATTAATATTGGTTAATTGTCATGGAGAATAATAACGCATAAGCAAGTAAATTATTAATATAATAAGATTATATTTGCTCGATTAATTGTTATGTGCAAGCATGCGATAATTAAACGTATAAAGTATAGTGATTACAACTGTATTATATAGTGTAATGTGACGTTAAATGTGACTATACTATATATAGAAACTATATGTTATGACTAAGTAATTAAGTTATATGAATACATCATGAGGTGTGTGGCAAGGT
Organism: Panax stipuleanatus; assembly: GCA_020205555.1. Taxonomy (NCBI): domain Eukaryota; kingdom Viridiplantae; phylum Streptophyta; class Magnoliopsida; order Apiales; family Araliaceae; genus Panax; species Panax stipuleanatus. The sequence continues at coordinate 31,494,935 of CM035115.1, forward strand.
GAGTGTGTGGACATTAAATTAGTACCTCATTGTTGATTAATGGATATTTCAATATTTAATATAATTAAATAATATAATTGGAATAATGTAATAGTATAATACCCGATTGAATTATATTCGGTATGATGAAATGTACATGGATTATACATGTGACGCCCCCAAAATAGGTTCAATACTCAACCCATTTTGAGTCGCCAAATACACTCAACAAAATTCAAATACAATCTTTCATATCACACGGTCGTGCAAAATACGACCACACAACTGTGAGTGTCAATACAGACATGTAGAAAATATTAACATTCAAATTAAGTTCTCATTACATTTATTATCACACTATTTTAAATAAAAAAAATAGTGAGGACTTCTACAGCTCTAACTCGGACCATCACTTCATTCCCCGACGAGTACCCGCGATATTCTCATTTCCTGAAGAGAACAATGGAAGAAAAGGGTGAGCTCAACTAGCCTAGTAAAGAATATTATGACTAAGATAATGAAAATTTTTTTATCGTTAGTCTTCAATAAATCAGATAAAATATTATGGACAACAAGTTTTAGATCAATATACGCAGCGGAAATAACAATTCATTAGAAGAGTTAAGTTGAGAATGATGTCTACTATCTTCTTTGATTTAAAAGTCTATCATCAATATTGTATCCCTATAACATCAATCAATATACATCTCGAATCAAATATCCATCTTTGCACTACGGGCCAAAGATATTCATTTGTATCATCAGTTGGTCATGTTCATCTCAACACATGTCCATCTTTGCACTACGGGCCAAAGATATTCATCAGGTAATCATTCATCTTTGCACTACAGGCCAAAGATATTCATCACGTAATTATTCATCTTTGCACTACAGGCCAAAGATATTCAGTTATATCACCATTTAGAACTGAGGATGATAAAAAATAATACGAATAACGGATCCAGTGAGATAAAGGACAAATATTAGAGAATTTATCCAGAGTTCAAGAATGAAGATCAAAACCTGAATCCAATCAAAGATGATTTGGAAGAAAAAAAATATTTTTTTTACCGTGAATAGTACCTCGTGAATAGTAACTCGACATGAAAAGATAAAAATTTCACAAGAAAATTCAGACCAATATTCCAGTGAAATAATATTAGATGAAGCGCAAAACTCAAGTAATATCTGATCATTTCAGGAATTATAGAAGCAATACTTACAGTAGTAAGTTTAGAGTTAGGAATCTGAAATGAAACAATATACTAAACTACAATTAAATTTTCACCCGTCTGGCGGTAGTCCGCTCAGACAGATTATTTCCATAATTTAATAACAACTGAATACGAAGGGTTATTCACCACGCATGCGGTAGTCCGCGTAGACAGGTTATTCCCACAGAATAATAAAGAATATAATAACAACATGATTTCACCATGCATGCGGTAGTCCGCGTAGACAGGTTATTCCAACAGAATAATAAAGAATGGAATAACAACCCTTACGAGTATTGAAAGAAAATAACTCTCTTCATGAATACGAAAGAAATAATACCCCTTACCTTAAAATTTGAACACTGCACTAGCGTAATAGCAGAATACTCTTCTTCTTTCTCTCTTATTCTCTCTATACTTTCTCTCTCTATAGCTTTAGTGAATTGGTGAGAAATAATGAAGAAATGAGCTTCTATTTATAGGCTCGGCAGAGTAAGGGTAAAATAGTCTTTTCGCCATAATTTATGACATCATCGCTTACATCATCGATCTATGACATCATTGTTTACCTCATCGCTCCGATGACATCATTGCTTGCATCATAAAAGTTCAAATTTAATTTGCACTCTTCCACCTCGTTTAACTTCTATACCATGAATTTACTATAATAATGTTACCATTCAAATTATAAAAATCATACTATTATATAATCACATCATACTACTATAATGTAATATTATAATAATATATTTGAATGAATTATTTTATTGGACAAGATAAAATACCAACTTTCAACAAATGCCACATGTTAAAAATTTCTCCATTTAAATCCACATTGAATAAATATTTCTTTATCATATATATCAAAAATTAATTATTCACAAATAATATTACAGAACTACAATATTGACAACCAGGTCGTTCCCAAGAAAGAGGGAGTCTTCCGATAAGGATTTTTCCTTACTGGCGCGTACTTAATCAACCCCTTTCCTAGACAGAACTTCCTTAGACATTGCCAATAATGCTATCTAATAATATTATTCAAATAATATGAATTATTGATTTGATAATTTGAAATAATGTGCAATGACAATTATTGAATCAATAATATAAAATAGCAAAGTAGCACTTATGGATATAAAATATCAACATAGCAAATATTGAACCAATAAAATATTATGCAATTATTGAATCAATAATATAAAATATTGAACAGTAATTACTATAACAATAATTGAGTAAGTGCCTTCCTACGTAAGAATAAATAATTCAAAATACTGTGCAATACCGTGTGCTACCGTGCAACACCGCGTATTACTGTATTTTAACTACCGGGTATTTCAACAGTATTAACGGTAACAGTTTTGCCTTTATTTTTATAAAAAGGTTATTTCTGTCGCTTTCTATATCCGACATTCATTCCGTTGTGGGGTCCACCAATGACTGCGTCGTCGTATGAATATTCTCGGACAAAAAGAATATTCCTCGACCAAACGAATATTCTCCGACACAACGAATATTTTATAACCACTTGCTTACTTTGTAAACTTTGCACATTTCACCCATAACTTATCACATTTATCAAATCAACACCTTACTATTTCAAAATAATATATAAAGAAAATTAAATCTTATTCATAAAATTTACGGTCTTACAATATATATGTGCAAATTAAATTTACTACATTGTAATAGTATGTACTAATTGAAATTATGACCTAAGCATATAGTATATGCACATGAATACAACTTAAGTATATAGTATGTGTAAAATGACTTAAGTGTTAATACTACATTGCCCAATTGCTGAGCTTCATTATCTTGTCCCATAATGAGAGTCACCTCTCATTCTACTTCACGTGAATACTGATGAAGCCTAAGCCTACTATTTTCCTCAAATTCAACAAACATAGCAATGATCAATGGGGGAATGGGAATCATGATGGATTCTAACAACCAATCACCAACTCCTACTTAACCAACATACAAATCTTCAATCCATTAGTTTGATTCAATGGAGGAATTCATTGTCGTTATGGTTTTCCTATAAATATAGCCTCTTCTCTTTCTAAATTCTTTTGCTGAGATATTGAGTGCATATTGAGAGTGAGATTAATTAGTGGCAAAGCAACATTGTAGATTTCAGTTAAGTCCAATTTATATCAATAGAGGTATAATCCCCATTCTATGTTCTTCATTTCTAGTTTTTGCAATTTCTTAGATTCTTGATTTGGTGGAATTAGATGGTAATTGGAATTATAGGATACTTGTTAAGTGTTATTTGAAGCTTACAAACATATTTGAACTACAATGTGGCTGTTATAATTATTTTTGTAAAAGAAATCTGTATTTAGCCTTGCTAACTGCCAAAGCAGAAAGCCAGTTATGTTATGGCCGAGACCCGGCGCAGCTGCACCAGTATCGCTGCGCCAGTCTCTGAAATCAGTTTGCTGATTCTACTATAAGCTGTTAGTGTTAGTTTGTTATTGTGACTTAGACAAGCATGATAGCATGAGTAACATATATAAACGAGTATATTGACATAGCATGAGTATTTTTGATCATGATGATAAACATTTTTGATGAAAATGCTTATGGCTTGAAAATGAACTTAAAGTTTTATAAACAAACTTTGACATATACGAACCATGTTTATATTCTGACTTTGGGCATGTTAATATGACCTAGAAATGCATGAAAAACATGTTGACTTGTGTTTCATGATATAGCATGCACATGTTTGACCTCATTAGTGAACATTTTCTAACGAAAATATAAGTTTTGAAAGCGAAATTTGACATGTATGTATCCTATCTACATTCTAATTTTGCAAGCATAATTGTATGGTCTAATTGAACATGAAATGTTAGTATAAGATGTTGAATACGAACTAGCATTCATGGTCCAAGTTCGAAATGATTTCAAAAGATAAACTTGAAGGTTTTGAAAAGCAAAGTTACATGATCTTAGAGTAATAGCATTCTGATATTTTTGACATGCTTGCATGTGCTTTTAACATCACCAAGGCATCATATATATACACACACTTGTTAGATGTAATGCAAGTTAATCAAGCATGAGTTCGATTAAGTTTTCAAGCAAGTAGCAATGCTAGTGTTATGTATATGATGTAGAAATATGTGAGCATGCCTATTGATAGATTATATGACCATTCCACATGTTTACACGGCGAGCATGATAGCTTATGTGATATCATGACATTATATGGCCGTAATTTATTTATGAGTTAATCCTATAATCATTTCATGAAAGGTTGGACATAGATGGATTTGGTAAACATGAATGACCCGTTAACGTGCATATATACTATGTTGCATTGTATGCTGATAAAATGGACAGAAACAGCAGGCAGCAGCCCAACCCTGGTCTGGCCAGGGGGCAGCGCAGCTGCGCCACCCCTAGGCTTGATTTCAGGAATTGTGCATTCTGCTTATTTTTTGACTTTGCCAATTGACTTAGAATATTACATAGACTGCTAAATGGGCTCTGATCCCTACTAATATATGTTTATATGAAATGACAATGTAACATAATGATTTTTAACTTGTAAAAAGGAAGTTCATGGATAATAAATGTCATAATCAAAATAGTATTATGAATTGCTATAATTCCATACATGTTATAACTATATACTTGATTTTATAAATAACTTATATACTGATTTTGGGTTATATATATGTGCAAGTATGTAGTGATGTACCTATAAGATTACATAGAACCATATGTATATACTTGAATCATATATCAAGCTTGTATACAGAATGTGAACATCCTATACATGTAATATATTATAAATAGGATTCGAAAGTATTGATTAACTTTACGTGGATAGACTACGCTTAAGGCAAGTTTGCTAGACCATTGCATTACTTTATTCAACGGATATTGTAAGCAAATATCTAAACCTTATCTCTTTGGATGCAAGTTCTCTTACTTACACTCTTTTATTGTGCAAGTTTTCTTGAACCTATTCTTGTATTACTAATTGCAAGTTTCCTTGAACTTATTCTTGTATCACTAATTGCAAGTTCCTAACCACTCTTTATTTGAGCGTTCATTAAGCTTGTGCTATTATTGTCGTACAAGTAAACTATTGGAATTGCGATTCATATTTTATGACTTCAATACTTCATGGATAAGATAAAAGTTGATTTATATTCTTCGACCTTTAAATCTTGATTTTGAACTTATAAAGATCGGTCTATGTCATTTGATTCGGCTAGACATTATTATGAATTTGAAAAGCGATCCAAACCAATTGATTGGTGCGGAATCTTGTATTGACTGAGAAGAACAACCTTCTTTGAAGGGAACTATATATTGTCGGGAGACCGACGTGCGCACTTGAGTACGATTAAATGTTATGCATAATGTAAGGTACTTTAGGATGATCACCTGTTGTACTTATTTTATTGGATTATCAATATATTTTTGTTAATCCTAGTAAGAGTTCATAGTCCTTAGTGACTGCTCATTATTCAATTATCTTAAAATCTTAAATTGATTTAGCATTGAATCATATTGATATTATTCTGTCCTTAGCGACTGTTATTGAGAACTGTTGATATTTTTGTTATCCTTGAACTATCACACCTTGCTATACCCTTTTGAGGTTCGAGAACTATATTACTCACCCTTATTGTTATATTACTTGCTGAGCAAATTTGTTGCTCATTTTTACTTTCCCTAAAATTATTTTTAGTTAAGGCAGAGCAGAGCAGACCTTCAGGAGTCGATAAGGGCAAGGGCAAGGCTACCGACTTGCTAGCCCCTTTTATGTTCTAAATATCCTTGTGTTGTATTTTGTCTATTAAGACTGAATCTGAACTATGTTTAAGCTTAATTTAGGTTATGTAATAAGTCTTTATTCGATATTATTATGTAATCTATTAAATACAGTAAGTTGTAAGACTTGAGGGAATAAATATAATAAATCATTGTATATTATTCTAGATTATCCGCTGTAATTGTATGATTTTAGTTAGTATTGTGAGAAAGTGACGAACTGGATTCGAGGCGGTGACGGCCCGAATTTGGGGGCGTCACAGGTTGGTATCAAAGCTATAGTTATAAACCTTAGGAGCCAAAGTTCTTAGATTATAACCTAGGAGAACTTAGAAATTTAGTAGGAGATAAAACTCATGTAGAGTTTTCCTTAAGAGACTTACTATGTTATAAAATATAACTTCCTTCTGTACAATGAACTTATGTTTTATTTACCATTCTAATGGAGTTGCTGTTAGTTTGTCTTGTGTTTGTGATTGTAGGATGGAAGACACAGGAGTACCTAGTAGAATGGCAGAGGAGGAGCCCAGAGATATACACATTGTATATGAGGCACCTCTAGAGGCTGTGCCAGTGCAGGCAGTTGCACCATCCAAGTCTGACGACGTGGATGAGATCGAGGTGGAGTTTGATCCAGAGGAGGAGCCTATGGAGGACGATCCTGTTGAGGACGAGCCTACAGAGGAGGAGCCCATGGAGGACTCCTACGAGCCTAACCTGGAGGAGCATATACTGGGGCAGTACAAGGAGCATATTCTAGAGTTGGACTGCAGAGTGCAAGAGCTGGAGGCTAAGGCCTTGGAGAAAGAGTCCGAGTTTTAGAAGCTGAGGAATGAGGACCATCAGAGGAAGCTAGCGATGCAGGAGTTAGAGGTGGAGGTTGCATACCGCAGGGAGGCAGGGATTCAGGTGGGGACCTTGTTTCACAAATCGGTGGCTAGGAATGTGGATCTGGCAGGAAAGCTGGAAGAGGTCGAACAGAGAGAGTTAAGTGAAAAGTCCGAGAAGGAAGCACTCCGTACTCAGCTAGAGTTGGAGATTATGGATAGGATCCACTTCGAGGAGAAGTGGGAAGCGGCTAACGAGAGAGCTGACGACCTAGAGGATGAGGTCAAATACAAGAAGAGGAAGATGAACAAGATGAGGTATGTGTTCCGTTCAGCTTTAGATAGGGTGATCGATGGTGTATACCACTACCCAAAAGAGCAGGGACAGACCCTACATACTTTGAGCCGAGAGTTGATGACGTACATAGCACAAATAGAGTATAAAAGCACTGTGGAGCGTGGCATAATGGGATGAGACCCTTAGCTAGACTAGTAATAGCTTAGTAGTGTCTTTTATGTGATGTATATGTTTTATTAAAATCCTAATCTTTTGTGGAAGATATAGGATAGTGATGTAAACCCCGAGTAAGCTTTTGTTAGAGGGGTAGTAGGTTGGTATATTCCCCGTCTTTTGTGATATTAGAGGATATGTGATAACATTTATAGAAATATGCTAGGGATGATCACGTAATGAAACGATTTGGCATATGAATATAATTGAAGCTTATTTCAGAAACGTGTTATAAAATTTTATTCTTTTTAGTATTAAAAGAAATACTTAAGTAATATAATTAAGTAATAATAAGATGAAAATTTGTGATGCAGAGAATGCCGCCAAGACCTAAATTAACTGCGCCTAAGGAAACAGTTAATAGTAAGAGAGAGCATGTAGATCTCATCCAGAAACTAGTTAATTTGTTAGGAGAAGCCCTTAGGGGAAGGAACAACGAACCCATTCACCCCAATCCCCAAGCCGTCCCATTTCCAGTTCCGTTTGCTACATTTATGACAAAGGGTGAAGCAATCCACTGGTGGGAAGCCTTAACTTGGTATAACAAGAAGGAGGGTAAGAACAAGGGAGGAAAAAGTCATGAAGGAAGCAACAGCGGGGGAAGTAACTTAGGAAAGAGAAAGCGGGGGAATAATAATAACAACAACAATAAAAACAATCAGTCGGGGAATTTTCGTGGAGTTGAGAAGGGGGCAGAAGGATGCCCAAAGTGTGGGAAGGATCATCATGGCGAGTGCTGGAAGGAGCGCAGAATTTGCTACAACTGTGGTTAGAGGGGGCACATTTTGCCCAACTGCCCGAAGCCGAAGAAGATCCAAGAATGTTTTGCTTGCGGCTCAACTGAGCACCAAATCAAGGATTACCCGAAGAATGGAAACGGCGGAAGCGACGAATCAATGATCGGCGAACTGGCACAATCCAACCACCCGAACCTTTAACATGACCGTCCAGGACGCAGTAGCTGTGAAGGGCGTGGTGTCAGGTATAATCCCAATCAATGATATAAATGCATATGTATTATTTAATTCAGGTGCCACCTGTTCTTTTGTATATGAAGAATTTGCTAGTAGACTTATTAATACACCCCAAGAGCGATTAGAAGATCCCTTGAACATAGAAATTGCGAATTAGGAAGTAATCCCTATAGAATTCATTTACTGAAATTATTGCACAAATATTAGAGATCATGAACTGAGCGTAGACTTGATTCCAATTAGATTGGGAGAATTTGTCGTAATACCAGGAATGGATTGGTTGTATAACCATGCATCAATAATTGACTGTCAAAATAAATGTGTGAACCTTCAGACTCCGAGTAAGTCTAAGATAGTGTTTTATGGTAGCTCATCGCTTAAGCAATTGTGTTGTCTTACGATGATGCAGGCCAAGAAATTGTTAAGGAAAGGATGTGTAGGTTATTAAGCTTACATTGTAGATACTCGAAAAAAGGGAGTAAAAAAATTAAGGATATATCCGTAGTGAATAAATTCCAAGATGTATTTTCGAACGATATACCTAGCCATCTGCCAGACAGAGAAATTGAATTCGTAATAGACTTAGCACTGGGAACAGCACCAATTTTGAAAGCTTCATATCATATGGCGCCAGTAGAAATGAAGGAATTGATGATACAACTGCAAGAGTTATTAGATAATGGTTACGTGTGACCAAGTGTGTCTCCTTGGGGAGCACCAGTGTTATTCGTTAAGAAAAAGGACGGATTGTTAAGGCTCTGTATCGATTATCGAGATTTGAACAGAGTAACGATCAAGAACAGATATCCGTTACCGAGGATAGACGACCTATTTGATCAACTGAAGGGAGCGAAGTGTTTCTCAAAGATAGACCTACGGATAGGTTATCACCAACTGAAAATACGGGGAAAAGACATACCAAAGATTGTGTTTCAAACCCATTATGGACATTACGAGTTTTTGGTAATTTCATTCGGATCAACGACTTTCCAAGTAATATAGATTTCAACATTACTTATAAAAGAACCTGTGAGTAAATAATTATTGTACAATTCAATCCTTCCACCATACAATGTCCCAATTAAATATAAGACATGGAATTACTGTCGAGTCTTATTTTATTTAATCATATGTATTTCGATTGGAAAATGCACAACTTCAAATACTGTAAATTAGAAACTCCTTTCTAATTTTATTTTGTCTTGGCCAAGGACTACTGGGTTGCCATTTAACAAATCACATAGGACATATCTCTTCTTTTACTAGAAGTGGTAGATTCTTTCTTGATCATTCATTATCTCCATATGTAACTCATTATGTTAATTTTCAAAGTCACGTTAGTTATCTAGAAGGGGGGTTGAATAGATATTTTAAATTTTCTTTGTTTATAATACTTTGTCAGTATTGAATATAGTAACAGCAACGGAATATATGTTTGTTCCCCTTCAAGATATTGCAGTTATGGTTTGATAAGCAGTTATAGCAGTTATCACAGGTATAGCATATATAGGAGTTAATGATAGACAAAGAGACACAGAGGTTTTAAGTGGTTCAGAGCACACAAGGCTCCTAGTCCACTCTTCTACTCCACGAGTAGGAAATCCACTAAGGATATCTCTTACAACTTGAATCACTTAGATTCCTTCAAGGCCAGCAGCCTTGGAACTTCTCTTAGTTCACTTTTGAACTCTTCAAGTCCAGAAGACTTGGTACTTCTCTTAGTTCACTCTTGAGCTCTTCAAGTTCTTCTGACTTGGAACATCACTTGAGTTGATAGTTGTATTCTGGGGTGTGCTACTCAGTTGCAATTAAGCATCAGTTCTGAAGAATTGAGTAGCAAAGCAAGCCTTCCTCTTTCAGGATTCGTAGAGTTGATCGTTGAGTGTTCTTGAGCTTTTCTCGTTGTATATTCTTTCTTTTCTTGTCTTGCTTGCATAGTCTGAATCATTGTCTGATTTCCTTATAAAAGAGCCATTCAAAATATATCCGTTTGAATGCTTCCGTTGCAGCATTAAATTCTTCAGACGTTTCTGTGCAGTTGATGTTAACATCCTACTTTCCTGTTGCTGAGCCGTCTGGCCCACTGACACAGTAGACTGCAACTTCACCTAACACCTGAAAAGGTGTTTTCAGCAGGCGGTTTAGTCCTTTCCTTAGCTTCTTGAATACGCTTCTTCGATTTGTACTAAGGATGAATATGGAATCATTGGGACTATCAAATTGTCAACGACTATAAGCCTTTCTTCATTTGTTTCTCTTCCTCCCTTCATCAGAACTATGAATTTTGATGCTAACTGGAGGAACACCACGATTACAGTCATTGTACCATAATCGTTGTGTGATGGCTTGCACAGGCTGGACTCAGACTTGATCATAGAGAACACTACAATTTTTGTTAAGCTCTTTGGTAGACTACGATTCTTTCTTGCTTGTCTTGCAGACTCCACGCTTCTGAGAGCACACTGCGATTCTTGACTTAGCTCGGCAGGCGCTCGGATCATCTATATGATTCTCAGTGTGGCTTTCAAGGCAGACTACGATTCTTTGATGCTTTTATTTAAGCTCCACGACTCTTGCCTTGGCTTCTACAGACTTGGTTTTTTTGGCAGACTACGATTCTGGACATCTTCATTAAAACTCCACGATTCTGCCTTGGCTTCTATGCTGCCTTTGACAGACTACGATTCTGTCAAGACTTTAACTTTTACATCTCAAATAGATTAACCTAAATGTTTTGATCCTTTCTTCTATACATTTATTTACATAAAATGATAAACATTAAAGCTCAGATAAACCTAACAATTTTGATCTATCATCTAGGTCCTTATACATATGATCATTGAAGGACTTTACACTTAAGAATTTATATTTACTTTTAACATCAAATTTGAATATGTAATTTCCAACAATCTCCCCCTATTTGATGTTGATATAATCAAGGAGATTTGTATCATTGCATCATTTTCTAAATGCAGAGTGCTAGAAAGTAAATATGGCTTAGTGTTTTAGTGAGCGACTAAAATTTTTAGAGAATTAGTATGAATTTATTGTTGTTTGAAACGATATTACAATCTAGCATAGAAACATCAATACAGCATTAAATTTGACTTATCTCTATCTTATTTGCCTCTGATTCCTTGGAGGGTTAGCAAGCTCTTTAGTTTTTCTTCTCCTTGAGGCTTCATCTCTCAATGCAATGTCCTCTAGCTCTTCTCGGGTCAGAGGTTTTGAATGATCATGTCTGTTCATGAAGGCATGATCTCCAACTGGCATATTAAGACCCGTAGAGGATATGCCTTGTGAGCTAGAAGCTTGACCTTGACTCCTTTAAAGAGGTTCAGCCATGAGAGGATGCTGCATCTGCTGATCAGATCGTGGAGGTTGATAACTTGGACTCCTGGGGTTTCCACCCGACGATTGACCAATTTGAGTTTGCCTTTGCCTTCCCTGCTGAGGGGGTGGTTGAATGTTTGTTTGCCTTTGCCTTCCACCTCTACTACCTCTGCCTCTACCTCTGCCTCTTACTCTGCCTCTATCTCCTTGCTCATTATTCTCCCCCTTTATGTTAGCATCAAGGGTTCAAATATCATCAGAGAGGCGCTTGACACCTTCCACCAGCTCATGCATCTGAGAGCGGTTGAGTTCAATGTCACTACAATTTTCCTCGACTAGAGCCTCAATTTGTCTTCTTTGTTGCTGAAGCCGCTCCATTGCGTTGTTATTCTGATTAATTTGAGTGACACTGCAGGCTTGGAATTATTGTAGAGAGATACGCAGTTCTAAAATCTATTTGGACATCAGCTCATTTTGAGATTGCTGAGTCTTCTACATAATCTCCATAGCCTCTTTATACTTCTTCGTTGCAGCAAAGTGAATGGCATCTCTTTTACTCAGGCTTTCAGCCATTTCCTTGACAATCTCCCTCAGCTTCTTTGATAGTTCAGTTGCCAAGTTCCCTGGTAGAGGCTTGACCGATTCGATTATATAGTCGAATCTCATGTGAAGCGCTAGGGAGTGTGCTTCAAGAATCTCTCTAGACTCTGCAGCCATTTGGCCTGTCATTTCTGCCAGCTCCTCCTTTGTTGGCATTAGAGATAATCGATCGAGAATTCGTTGTGTCTCAGGAAGAGGAGGGGTAGTAGTGTGTTCACCTCTCCTTAACATGTTTGCGAGAACAAGTGTTATGTCAAAATATTCATTGTTGGAGGATGAGAGAATATCTTATTGGGTTATAGGTGTTTGTGTTTGCTGTATGGGCAAAGTGTTTGGTTTAGGGGTTTGTGTTTTTGGTTCGTTGAGCTGTTCTGGAGACTCTACGATTGCAGTGTCAGGTTGATCAGTAGGTGTGAATCGTAGTGTGTCGTCCAGAGTTGGTTTCTCATTGGTTGAGCTTTCAAACATTTCTTCAACTATTCTTGTGATGTGCTCAATCACCATTGGATCATTAATAGTTGGCTCTACGAGAACAAGTTGGTTGTTTGGTTCATCAGTCATAGAGTTTTGGGACTCTATAACTGGAAATTGATTGAGTGGATGCAGGACCACTTCCAACCATTTGGGCAATTCGTAGAATTGATTGAAATGGGATGATGGAGAGTGGTTTTTAATGAAAGAATGGGGAGTGATGTATACCTCTGGCTCAGCTTCTGAAGTTGACTCATTTGTGATCAGCTTCTGAGCAAACCTCCTTTCTCTTGGGAATACATAGGCAAGCACTGATATTGCTAGATATGCCTTGAATGTCCAGAATATGTGATCCCAGGAGATGAGAATCATAGCTCTATGATATGGCATCATGGGCAAGTAATTAAACAACTGATTGTAGTTTGCTGTCCTTTCACCATCTTGTCCCACATATAAAATTTCAAGCTCATCATCCTCTTCTTCATCATGAACTTCCATCACATCAGCCATCACAGCATCAACATTGTTCACCATTTCTTCATCAACAGACTCTACGAAACCTTCATTTACTAAAGGGACTTCAAGATTATCTATTTGTAGCACCCCCTCAGCTATAGCACTTTCTTGAATAGGAGCTTCTAGAGTTTCTTGTCCAGCATTAGGGCTCACTTCAGGTACTTCTGGCCCTTCTGGCCCTTCTTCTTCTGACTGTGTCACATCTTCTACCAGAACCTCTTCAGAATGAACAGTAACTTCAGGCTGTACTTTCTCAGCAGCACTTGGTTCTGGCATTTCTTCTTCTTCCTGTACTTCAGCCGTATGAACAATAGCTTCATCAGGGCTTATTACTATTGTTTCTGGCACAATCCTTTCAGAGTCGACCATTTCTTCTTCTTGAGCTTCATCAGCACGAGCACCAGTTTCAGGCATCTCTATATCAGCTTGATTTATAGCCTGATCAGGTGCAGCAGTGTTGTCTGCATCTCTGATGTAAGTTACCACATCTTCAATGATTCTGGTCTCTTCATGGGTTGGACCAAATGCTTGAAGCTCAGTAGTCTGTTCAGCCTTTTCAGCAGCCTTTCTTCTGTCATCTTCTATCAATATTTCCTTATTAGTAAGAACATACTTCTTAACAAACTTCTTCACCTTCTTCTTTGGTTTGGGCACAGCCTGTATGCCTTCTTCAGCTTCAGCCCTTAGAATTTGTTCAGGCTGAGAGGCTGTTTCAGCTTTTCCTTCTGCAGTGGCAGTCATTCTGAACTCTACGATTGGTGAGGACTCCACAATCGTAGTGAGTGAAGACTTTCTTGTTTTATGGCTGCATTTCTTTTTCTGCTGAGTCTCAGAACTGCCTTCAGCCTTATCTTCACTTGTCTCCCTCTTCTTCTTCTTCTTCTTCTCTTTCAAAACCTCCTCTTATGATTGAGTTGCCTCAAGAGAAATAACTCTGTCAGTAGTGAGGCATTGAAACTCAATCTCAGCATTAGAACCTCCTAGAGGTGCATCAGTGGTTGAGCCTTGGGGCTCCTCAGCTGCTTGGACACTTTCATTCATTTTCTTCTTTCCTTTGTTCTTTCTAATCAGAGCCACTGGTTCTTCTTTGTTAACTTCTTCATCTTCCTCCTTGGCTTCCCTTGCAGCAGATGAAGTTGCAGACATCATCTTCACATTCTCTGCTGGATTCCTCTTCCAGTTCTAGATCAGCTGTTGGGTCATCTTTCTATTGGGAATGATAGAAACACCTTCTTTGTCCTCAATTTTATCACCCAGAGAAGACTGTAGAATGATGCTAAGAAACCTCCCATAGAGCATTTTGGAAGTGCTCTTGGTCTTCTTGGGGCTTTGCATCCACTTCCCGAACCAGTCCATCAGTAAAGACCCATAGTTGAGTTGGATTCTGTAGCGGATGGCTGTCATGAGCTTCAGTTGCTTCTCGTTGACAGAGTCCTGACCAGAGCCCTTGCAACATATGCACTTACCAACAATGTCAGCAAGAAATTCATATTCTTGGGGAAACTCTTTCTTCTTGTAGCCATTCTTTCCTTCAATCCTTGAGTAGCGCATCTTCTTCAGACCTTCATGGAAATCAATAACCTCCATGGATGGAAGACCTTCATTGTTGAGACCTAGGGCTAAGTTTATGTCCTCTGCGTTGAGTCGGTTTTGCATGCCCTTGACTTTGGTGATAATGAAGTCTCCGTCAACAACTCCATTGCTGTAGAACTCCTTCACCAACTTTGGATATATCAGAGTGCTGGTGCTCAAAGTATCTTCGAGGCCAGCTTTCTTCAAGAGTGAAAAAACTTTGTGAATCTCAGGTCCAGCCTCCTTGAACCCGTCAAAACATAGCTGGTAGCCAGAGACAACATTTGAAGCAGCCATGTGATTGTTTGATTGAGTATCCTGAGACAAATAAATTGGCTTAGCTTTTTGAAACTTATGGTTTCGTTTGAGAGAGAGAGAGATATAAAAGCGTTTGGAATTCAAAAAGTAAACTGACAAATGACAGGTAAAAATGAATTTATAACTTCCCTCCATATATTTTGCATAGTTGGACACGTGTCGAGTTCTGCAGGACTCCACGGTTTTATGTCATGTGGAAAGTTCGATTCTGCCCTTAGCTCACCCTGAACTAGTGAGTCCTTGTAGGAAGACTACGAATGCCGAGAATCACTCCACGATTGTGGAGTTCATTAGCTGGATCTGTTCCATGGCCGATGACTCTATGATTTTCGAACAAATCTGAGATAGCATTCCTTCCAAGTTAAGGTAGCTCAGGAAGGGCCAACCTCTTAGACATATGCTTAGGGTCAGGTTTGTCCCCGAGGCGCTTATCAGAAGGGTTGCTTGGACTGAGTTGTGCTGTCATCGTAGTGAGTTATCCTTCCTTGTCTGGAATACTCCATGATCGTAGTCTCTCTTAGTCATCTCTACGATTTTGACTTAGCCTTATTATCTGCATGGTTAGCATCAATCAAGAGCATAGAATTCATGGTTGTAAATTTAACATACCTAACTCACTTATTAGCTTATTAAATCTGGATTCGTCTAAGGGTTTTGTAAACACATCAGCAAGTTAATTTTCAGTAGGGATATATTGCAAAGATATAGTTCCATTTTGAACATGATCCCTAATAAAATGATATCTTATCTCTATATGCTTAGTCCTAGAATGCATGACAGGATTATGAGTTATTGCTATGGCACTTGTGTTATCACAATGTATAGGTATAGATTTGAAATCAAACCCATAGTCTGCTAGCTGATTCTTCATCCATAGGACTTGAGCACAACAGCTACCTGCAGCAATATATTCAGCTTCTGCTGTAGAAGTTGATACTGAGTTTTTCTTCTTGCAGAACCAGGACACTAGTCTATTTCCTAGCAGTTGACAGGTGCCGCTGGTACACTTTCTATCTATTTTTCATCCTGCAAAGTTAGGATCTGAGTATCTTGTCAGTTCAAAGGAGGACTCCTTTGGATACCATAGACCCAAGTAGGGTGCACCTTTAAGATGCCTGAAAATCCTTTTTATAGCAGTTAAGTGTGATTCCTTAGGATTAGCTTGAAATCTAGCACATATACATGTTGCAAACATTATATCTGGTTTACTGGTAGTTAAGTAGAGAAGGGAGCCTATCATACCTCTTGTAAGACCCCAACTTTTATGAATAAAATTGAATTTCCTCTATATATTATTTTAAAATAGTAAGGGGTTGATTTGATAAATATGGTAAGTTATGGGTAATATGCGCAGATATTTCAAAGTAAGCAAGTGGTTATAAAATATTCATTGTTGTCGGGAAATATTTGTTTGGTCGTGGAATATACTTATTGTCGGGGAATATTCGTACGACGGCGCAGTCATTTGTGGGCCCTATAACAGAAAACTGTCGGACGAAGAAAACGAAAAGAATGAGTTTTCTAAAAATAACGGCGTAACAGTTACCGTTAGAACTGTTGAAATACCCGTTGGTTAAAATAAAGTAATACGCGTTGTTGCACAATAGCACACAATATTACACAATATTTTATATTATTATTAATTCAATAATTATCACTGCACAGTATTTCCCATTATCAGATCAATAATTCATATTATTTGAATAATATTATTAGATAGCATTATTGGCAATGTATAAGAAAGTTCTGTCTAGGAGGGGTTATTTAATTGCGCACCAGTAAGGAGAAATCTTTATCGAGAGGCCCCTTTTTTCCTAGGAACGACCTGGTTGCCATTATTGTGATTCTGTAATATTATTTATGAATAATTAATTATTGATAAAAATGATAATGAAATATTTATTTAATGGAGGAATTTTTAAAAAGACAATTATTGAGAGTTGATATTTTATCTTATTCGATAAAATAATTCATTCAAATATATTATTGTAATATTACATTATAAGTGTATGATGTAATAATATAATAATATAATAATGGTGATATTTTTACAATAAAATGCACGATATGTGAATAAAATGAGGAGAAATAGAGCAAATTGGGTCCGGGAGTATTTTTTTTTACAAAAAAACATGTTAAATATGTTGTGTTGGGTTTGTACGAAATCGTGATGCAATCAAATTGCAAAAATTAGCGGAAGCATGGTATATCAAAGTTTAAAAAATTTCTACAAAACCATTACCCGGATTATCCTTTATGCAAATTATTAATTTAAAACGATAAATAACAAGTTATGGAATCATATCCTTGTAAAACGAAGCTTCCACAGGTACGAGTTCAACTCCTTGTTCTTCGTGATCTCCTTGAATTTTTGGGTTAGATTCCTTCCTTTGATCAACGTTAGCCACCCAAGTGTTTGGCCTCTAGAGGTGATCCACCAAGGAAGATGAATTATCAAGAAGGAGGGTGGTTGGCTTAGTTTTCTATCCTCTATAGAAAAGGAGTACTCTCTAACAATTAGAATTGCATCATCTAATATCTATTATAAGACTTCTCCTATATAGACATTGGTCAACCCTTCTAATCCTATTAGACATGGGATTTTTTTTAATTAATTAAATTCTTTTAATTAATTTAGGCTTCCCACCACATGGGGAATAATTAATTAAATTTATTTAATTAATTTGTCTCCTAATCTTATTAGGAATAAATGAGAGTACTAATATTAAATTAATTACTAAACTTCTTTAGAAATTAAAATAATAATAATTGTAATAATATTAATAAGACTCCTCTTATTAATTTATATTTAATATTTCCAAAATATTAAATAATAAATATTAAGCTATTTAATTTATTCTATCACTATAGATTAAATTAATTACACTTAATGCATTATTACGATTATGCCATTACCTTCTTAAATAATTATTCTTCCTTTTATGGTGTGACCCTTTAGGTTCTCTATATTAAACCGGTTGTGAATAAATCAATTAGAACAATTCTAATCTTATTTAAATAAATAAATTAAACTAATAATCTATTTAAATAAATAACATTTATTCTACAATAGGGATAAGCCTCCCTAGCGATCAACGACTTTTCAAATAATATAGATTTCAACATTAATCATAAAAGAACCTGTGAGTTAATAGTTACCATACAATTCAATCCTTCCACCATACAATGTCCCAATTAAATATAAGACATGTATTTACTGTCAAGTCTTATTTTATTTAATTATATGTATTTCGATTAGAAAATGCACAACTCCAAATAATGCAAATTAGAAACTCCTTTCTAATTTCATTTCACCTTGGCCAAGGATTCCTGGGTTGTCATTTAACGAATCACATAGGACATATCTCCTCTTTTACTAGAGGTGGTAGATTCTTTATTGATCATTCATTATCTCCATATGTAACTCATTATACCCAAGCATACCCTTTTATATACCCTAAAGGGCTTTAAGGAATAAGTCAAAGTATAATTCATTACATACAAGATACTATAATGATCTCAAGTCCAAGGATCACTTATACTACTATCACATTAGGAATTCCTATTGGCAGGCGAGTAAAACTCCATTAGGTATTCCATAGCGAATCATGTTCAGTGAACTTATTCTCCAATAAGCACCTACATACTTGCTTTAGTGTCTCCACACAAATGATCATGAGATCAATCATCCTCATCCAATGAGCAAGCAACATATGTACCAATCTATCCGGATTTACTAATCCCCTTTTTAGTAATCCCACAATTGGGAACTTATTTAGTTTTAAAACTTTCTAAGAATTTAGATCTCATTAGCATGATCATCATCATGATTCTAAAAGCATTGCTTAAAACTATGGGTTATTTACATATTATAAAAACAGCAACATGTAGATAATTAAATGCCTTTAATAAATAAATATTTTATTAATAAATAAATAAGATTGTTTACAAAGTACGTGATTTATCATCATACATGATTGGCTTGTATGCACACTACTATCAATCTCCCACTTGCACTAAAGCCAATCGCCATGGTATCTCATACCCATATTCTCTAAGTGACGATCAAACTGCTGTTGTGTTAAAGCTTTAGTAAATGGATTTGCAATATTGTCTTGAGAGTCTACACGCTCCAAGGTGACATCTCATCTTTTAATGATCTCCCTGATCAAATGAAATCGCCGCAACACGTATTTAGATTTCTGATGAGACCTCGGTTCCTTAGCCTGTGCAACTGCTCCTGTGTTGTCACAGTAAACGGGAACTGCTTCTCCAATGCTAGGAACCACACCAAGTTCAGTTATGAACTTCTTCATCCAAACAGCTTCCTTTGCAGCTTCACTTGCAGCTATACACTCTGCCTCTGTCACTGAATCAGCAACTGTTTGCTGCTTGGAACTCTTCCAACTCACTGCGCCTCCGTTCAAGGAAAAACCATACCCCGAAACAGATTTACTGTCATCTTGGTCCGTTTGAAAACTTGAGTCTGTGAAGCCCTCGAGTTTTAATTCAGACCCACCGTAGACAAGAAAAATATCCTTAGTCCTTCTTAAGTATTTTAGGATATTCTTCACTACCTTCTAGTGCTCTTCTCCTAGATTCGACTGGTATCTACTCGTTACACTAAGTGCATGAGCAACATCCAGTCTAGTACATATCATACCGTACATGATAGATCCTATTGCAGAAGCATAAGGGATCTTACTCATACGGTCTCTCTCCTCAGGTGTCTTTGGGGCCTGTTTCTTAGAGAGATGTATTCCATGGCTCATCGGCATGAGACCTCTTTTGGAATCTTCCATGCTAAATCTATTTAGCATTGCATCAATGTACGTTCCTTGGGATAAACCAAGCATCCTTTTAGATCTATCTCTATAGATCTTTATCCCCAAAATATAGGATGCTTCTCCCAAGTCCTTCATGGAGAAGTGTTTAGATAACCAGATTTTAATCGATTGTAGCATAGGAATGTCATTCCCTATCAGTAATATATCATCAACATATAATACAAGGAATGAAACTGCGCTCCCACTAACCTTCTTGTACACACGTGGTTCATCGTCTTTTTTGATAAAATTAAACTCTTTGATTGTCTCATCAAAACGAATGTTCCATCTACGAGAAGCTTGCTTCAATCCATAAATGGATCGTTGCAGCTTACAGACTTGATTTATTCCAACCTTTGAAACAAATCCCTCTGGTTGTGTCATATACACATCCTCCTCAAGTTTCCCATTGAGGAAGGCCGTTTTCACGTCCATCTGCCAGATCTCATAGTCGTTATAAGCTGCAATCGCAAGCAAAATCCGAATGGACTTGAGCATAGCTACTGGTGAAAAGGTTTCATCATAGTCAACTCCTTGTCTTTGTTTGAAATCTTTTGCAACCAGTCGGGCCTTATAGGTCTCCACCTTGCCGTCCGCTTCAGTCTTTCTTTTAAAGACCCATTTACACCCAATAGGCTTAATGCCTTCAGGTGGTGAAACCAAAGTCCATACTTTGTTTTCATACATGGAGTCCATTTCGGATTTCATGGCTTCAAGCCATTTCCCTGAGTCTTTATTACTCATAGCCTGTTCATAATTCAATGGATCATCATCATTCATGATGTGTACCTCATTGTCATCCTCTATAACGAATCTATACCTCTCAGGTATCTTTGGTACTCTTCTAGATTTACGAACAGGGTGTGGTATTGTAGGTTCTTCTACTTGGTCAGGTACCTGACTTTGATCCTTGATAATTTGTGGTTCTTGAACTTCTTCAAGATATATCTTACTCCCACTGACCCCTTCATGGATAAACTCCTTTTCCAAGAAGGAAGCATGTTTCGAAACAAACACCTTTTGATCAGTTGGATGATAGAAATAATACCCTACAGTTTCTTTAAGGTATCCCTCAAATCTACACTTGTCGGATTTAGTTTGTAGCTTATCATATTCAAACTTTTTGACATAAGCTGGACAACCCCAAGTTTTAACATGCTTAAGATTTGGTTTCCTTCCCTTCCACATCTCATATGGAGTCTTTGGGACGGATTTGGTAGGTACCTTGTTAAGTAGGTATGTAGTCGTTTCTAGGGCATATCCCCAGAAGGAAATTGGAAGGTCGGTAAAACTCATCATGGATCGAACCATGTCTAACAGTGTTCGATTTCTCCTTTCAGATACTCCATTTAACTGTGGTGTACCTGGAGGAGTCCATTGTGAGATTATACCATTTTCTTTGAGACAATTGAGAAACTCACTGCATAAGTATTCTCCACCTCGATCTGATCGAAATATCTTTATACTCTTGCCCGTTTGTTTCTCTACTTCACTTCTGAACTCTTTGAACTTTTCAAATGATTCTGACTTGTATTTCATTAAATACACATATCCAAATCTTGAGTGATCATCAGTGAAACTAATAAAATAAGAATACCCACCCCGTGCACTTGTTATCATAGGCCCACAAACGTCTGTGTGAATCAATGCCAACAACTCTGTAACTCTTTCTCCTTTTCCACTAAAAGGAGATTTAGTCATTTTACCCATGAGACAAGATTCACAAGTTGGATATGATTCATAATCGGATAGCTCGAGGAGCCCATCTTTATGCAACTTGGATAATCTTATTTCATTGATATGACCGAGTCTACAGTGCCACATGTAGGTATAATTAATATCATCTCTTTTCCTTTTCTTAGTTTGTTCAATTTGAAATATATTTTCTTGTAAGTCAAGTGTATAAAGTCCATTTCGCAAATTTCCAATACCATATAAAACATCGTCTTTATAAATAGAACAACTATTATTCTTTATAACAACGTTAAATCCTTCCATATCCAATACAGAAATTAAAATAATATTTTTAATAATATTCGGAACATAATAACAATTATTAAGATAAATGGACTTGCCCGAAGGCATTGCTAAATAATAAGTTCCTACAGCTAATGCAGCAACCTTTGCTCCATTCCCCACTCGTAGGATCACCTCATCATTGTTCAGCTTTCTACTTCTGACCAGTCCCTGCACAGTATTACATATGTGAGAACCACAGCCGGTATCCAATACCCAAGTAGAATTATGACTTTCAAAAAAATTAATTTCAATCATAAACAAACCTTGATTGGAAGTCGAAGCCTCTCCAAGCTTCTTCTCTGCTAGATACTTCTTGCAGTTCCTTTTCCAATGTCCCGGCTTGTTGCAATGAAAGCACATTCATTTAGCTGGTTCAGGTTTCTTTTGTTCCTTTTCTTTTCCCTTTCCCTTAGCCTTCTTGGATTTCTTCTTTTCAAAAGATACCTTGGGCCTCTTCCTTTTATTGGAAGAATCCACCATCAAGACATGGTTCTTCTTGGATGGGAAGTGACCTTCTGAAGTTTTCAGCATGTTAAGCAGCTCAGGCAAGCTGACATCTAGCTTATTCATGTGAAAATTAACCACAAACTACGAGAAGGTCTCAGGGAGTGACTGCAAGACCAAGTCTTGACTCAACTCCCCATCCATGACGAACCCAAGTTGTCCAAGGCGTTCAGTCAAATTGATCACTTTCAGGACATGAGTCTCGACGGCAGTACCCTCGGTCATCCGAGATCGGAAGAGCTCCTTAGATATCTCATATCTAGCAGTCCTACTCTATTCACCATACAACTCCTTGAGGTGAAGCAGCATAGCAGGAGCATCCATGTTTACGTGCTGACGCTGAAGCTCGTTATTCATAGATGCGAGCATGATGCATTGAGCCACAGATGCATCATCTTGCCACTTATTGAAAGTGGCAATCTCTTTCTCAGAGGCTGTTTCTGAAACAGATTCAGGGACAGTTGAATTTAGGACATAAAAAATCTTTTCAGCAGTGAGAACAATTCTCAGATTTCTTAGCCAGTCCTCATAATTCGGCCCGGTAAGCTTGTTTGCATCAAGTATGTTTCGTAGTGAGATTAGTGATTTAGACATTTTTAAAATTCTGCATGTGAAAGAAAACAACATTTTAGCAAACATTCATTTTATTAACTTTGCATACCAAAATAAATTTAGATCTTTATTTTAAATTGGTATCTCCCACTATTTTCATCAAACTATATTACCCTCACTTATATAGTTCGGCAACATCTAATTAAAGATTTGCTAGTAAGAATAAGGATCCCATTTCAAATTAATATAACCTTGTGGATAGCACAATAAGTGATATACAAATAAATAGGTAGACAACTCTTGTCAATTACATCACCATGTAATTTCTTTTATTTTACCTCTTAAATCATAATGGTCAAGTGTGTGCACATCTAAACTAAAATGATTTAAGTTAAGTCCAGCCTAGCACTTCCATAAATTCAAAAAAGAAAAATGTTCGTCCTTGTGAATAGCACAACAAGACTAGATCGTTCAATTTTCTTGATAAGCATCAAATGTGATTAATTAACATCTTAAATACTCAATACTCGCCTTGTGGATAGCACAACAAACTCATATTAAATATTTAATACTCTATTAATTTATCATGCTAGAAGGCGACGTTCGATATTCCAAATATCATTTGAACGCTTCAGACTTAATATTATTTCTTTGAGGGGTTTGTTATTATTAGTCTCATCTTTGTTCAGCGCGCATGCACATATATATATAAAATACGCGTCATTTTATTAAACATGCGAAGCATGTTTGCATAAAATATAATATATATAATATTTAGCATGCAATATAGAATACTATATTCTACCCGGATTGATTATGGACTTTTATTCTAGTTTGGTTCACTAGAGCCACCAAGTGAACCAAAGGGTCAAACCTAGGGGTGCAAGAATTTAAATTTAAACGTAACTATTACATTTAAACCCGGGCTCCATACAAACGGGTCTTCACGCGCTCCTTGCTCCTTGGTCTCCAATTTCTTCAATATAATTCTAACTATTTCTATTACATTAAACTATTTAATTTAAATAGAAACCTTGATCAACAGTCAAGGGGAAGTACATAGGAGGGAGATAGAATTTTACATCAAGAAAAAAAATTTAGAAAAGACGAGGTACGCAGACCCCATTTAATAAAACCCATTCATTTAAGCATTCAACTAAAATAAAATTCAATCACATTGGTCAAATAGTCCATAATCAACCCCATTTATTTTTATACATGTCACCATATGTATCAATAAATAAATATTCATCTCATGAATTAAAACCATTCCATATATATATGAGTATCATTTAATGGATAATTTTAAATTGTATGAAATCTAATTTCAAAATTAAAATAAACTTTTTATTTTTAATTATAAAATTATTAAAAATATAATATATAAATATATATATATATATATATATATATATAGTTACCGTATATATATATTATATTATATAGTGACCATCACTTTAAAAAAAAAACTTCCTGGACAAAGCACTAACTTTTCGTAATTAATATATAATCTATATATATAAAGTTTTAGAAATCCTGCAGGTTACTTTCGTAATTTACATATAATCTATATATATATAAAGTTTTAGAAATCCTGGATCACATCCCTTTTTGAAAGAATCAGGCTATTCACTTTAATGAATCACGAAGTCTCCTTTTGAATTACACGGAATCGTGACTCACACCGAACATTGGTTTTTTGTTTTTTGTTTTTTTTTCATTAAATAATAATTTTATACAATTAATTATGCCCAATAAATTATTCTAAATACATACCCATATATATATAAAATCAAAATAATTAATAATTGCATAAAGGTTTGGCTCTGATGCCATTGTTAGGTTTGTACGAAATCGTGATGCAATAAAATTGCAAAAATTAGCGGAAGCATGGTATATCAGAGTTTAAAAATTTCTACAAAACTATTACCCGGATCATCCTTTATGCAAATTATTAATTTAAAACGATAAATAAGAAGTTATGGAATCATACCCTTGTAAAACGAAGCTTCCACAGGTACGAGTTCAACTCCTTGTTCTTCATGATCTCCTTGAATTTTTGGGTTAGATTTCTTCCTTTGATCAACGTTAGCCACCCAGTGTTTGGCATCTAGAGGTGATCCACCAAGGAAGATGAATTATCAAGAAGGAGGGTGGTTGGCTTAGTTTTCTATCCTCTATAGAAAAGGAGTACTCTCCAACAATTAGAATTGCATCATCTAATATCTATTATAAGACTCCTCTTATATACACATTGGTCAACCCTTCTAATCCTATTAGACATGGGATTTTTTTTAATTAATTAAACTCCTTTAATTAATTTAGGCTTCCCACCACATGGGGAATAATTAATTAAATTTATTTAATTAATTTGTCTCCTAATCTTATTAGGAATAAATGAGAGTACTAATATTAAATTAATTACTAAACTTCTTTAGAAATTAAAATAATAATAATTGTAATAATATTAATAAGACTCCTCTTATTAATTTATATTTAATATTTCCAAAATATTAAATAATAAACATTAAGCTATTTAATTTATTCTATCACTATAGATTAAATTAATTATACTTAATGCATTATTACGATTATGTCATTACCTTCTTAAATAATTATTCTTCCTTTTATGGTGTGACCCTTTAGGTTCTCTATATTAAACCGGTTGTGAATAAATCAATTAGAACAATTCTAATCTTATTTAAATAAATAAATTAAACTAATAATCTATTTAAATAAATAACATTTATTCTACAATAGGGATAAGCCTCCCTAGCGATCAACGACTTTTCAGATAATATAGATTTCAACATTAATCATAAAAGAACCTGTGAGTTAATAGTTACCATACAATTCAATCCTTCCACCATACAATGTCCCAATTAAAAATAAGACATGAATTTACTGTCAAGTCTTATTTTATTTAATTATGTATTTCGATTAGAAAATGCACAACTCCAAATAATGCAAATTAGAAACTCCTTTCTAATTTCATTTCACCTTGGCCAAGGATTCCTGGGTTGTCATTTAACGAATCACATAGGACATATCTCCTCTTTTACTAGAGGTGGTAGATTCTTTATTGATCATTCATTATCTCCATATGTAACTCATTATACCCAAGCATACCCTTTTATATACCCTAAAGGGCTTTAAGGAATAAGTCAAAGTATAATTCATTACATACAAGATACTATAATGATCTCAAGTCCAAGGATCACTTATACTACTATCACATTAGGAATTCCTATTGGCAGGCGAGTAAAACTCCATTAGGTATTCCATAGCGAATCATGTTCAGTGAACTTATTCTCCAATAAGCACCTACATACTTGCTTTAGTGTCTCCACACAAATGATCATGAGATCAATCATCCTCATCCAATGAGCAAGCAACATATGTACCAATCTATCCGGATTTACTAATCCCCTTTTTAGTAATCCCACAATTGGGAACTTATTTAGTTTTAAAACTTTCTAAGAATTTAGATCTCATTAGCATGATCATCATCATGATTCTAAAAGCATTGCTTAAAACTATGGGTTATTTACATATTATAAAAACAGCAACATGTAGATAATTAAATGCCTTTAATAAATAAATATTTTATTAATAAATAAATAACATTTATTCTACAATAGGGATAAGCCTCCCTAGCGATCAACGACTTTTCAGATAATATAGATTTCAACATTAATCATAAAAGAACCTGTGAGTTAATAGTTACCATACAATTCAATCCTTCCACCATACAATGTCCCAATTAAAAATAAGACATGAATTTACTGTCAAGTCTTATTTTATTTAATTATGTATTTCGATTAGAAAATGCACAACTCCAAATAATGCAAATTAGAAACTCCTTTCTAATTTCATTTCACCTTGGCCAAGGATTCCTGGGTTGTCATTTAACGAATCACATAGGACATATCTCCTCTTTTACTAGAGGTGGTAGATTCTTTATTAATCATTCATTATCTCCATATATAACTCATTATACCCAAGCATACCCTTTTATATACCCTAAAGGGCTTTAAGGAATAAGTCAAAGTATAATTCATTACATACAAGATACTATGATGATCTCAAGTCCAAGGATCACTTGTACTACTATCACATTAGGAATTCCTATTGGCAGGCGAGTAAAACTCCATTAGGTATTCCATAGCGAATCATGTTCAGTGAACTTATTCTCCAATAAGCACCTACATACTTGCTTTAGTGTCTCCACACAAATGATCATGAGATCAATCATCCTCATCCAATGAGCAAGCAACATATGTACCAATCTATCCGGATTTACTAATCCCCTTTTTAGTAATCCCACGATTGGGAAATATTTTAGTTTTTAAACTTTCTAAGAATTTAGATCTCATTAGCATGATCATCATCATGATTCTAAAAGCATTGCTTAAAACTATGGGTTATTTACATATTATAAAAACAGCAACATGTAGATAATTAAATGCCTTTAATAAATGAATATTTTATTAATAAATAAATAAGATTGTTTACAAAGTACGTGATTTATCATCATACATGATTGGCTTGTATGCACACTACTATCATGTTGGTGGGCCCTGTTTTTGACTGAAGTTTGATTATAGGCTGCAAATTCATCCGTATGTAAATTTGGGTCATTTTTCGTTCGGAATTTGGAAAAACTTTCTTCTACAAAGTTTTAGAGAATTCAATTTCCTATAGAAAGGATATAAAATTCGTATTTTTCTGATAAAAGGGCTATTTATTATGAATTATTGAAGTTCTGGAATATTGGGTTTGAATTATTTTTTGGGGGTAAAAATATTTTTTTAAGAAAAATGTTTTTTGTGGGTGGGACCCACTTGTGGAGTGCTGAGATTGTGATGTGGTGTACGTAAGAAAAATTTTTTTTAATAATATTTTATTAAATTTTCTGCTTTGGCGTTCTAAGCATTTTTCTATAAATAAGGTGCTTAGGTTAGAATTGAAAAGCACACCAGAATCAGAAGTTTTCTCTCTCTATAATATCGAGCGTATTTTTGTGAGTATTTATATATTTTGAGAGTTGATAAGCAGTGCAAGTTTTCTTCAGCATTATATCCGATATTCCAGTCAGAAGTAATTGTCTTTTGAGATAAGGGATGTTATTTTTTTCATAAATGTTGTTATTGCTTTCAATGTCATTTCATCGAAATATTGGTATGAATTTTATTATGAAATTTTTACCTTTTTCGTCGGGTTACTATTCACGTATACGGCACTATTCACGAATACGGTACCATTCACGAGTATTATTCACGAAGTATGATTTTTCTTATGAATTTTTTATCTTTCCATGTCGGGGTTACTATTCACGTTTAATGCACTATTCACGTATACGGCACTATTCACGAATACGGTACTATTCACAAAAAAATTAAATTTTCTTTTCTTTGTCCAAGTTGTCTGTTATGGTTCATATCTTTGATTGGATCCATGTTTTGAACTTTATTCTTAAATTTGGTCCACAAATGATTATTATGAAGTATTTTTGAACTTGGATAGATTGATTTACGAATCCCTAATTTTTGTCATTTATCTCGCTGGATTCATTCTTTAAAATATTTTTCATCATCTTCAGTCTTAAATGGTGATACAAAAGAATATTTTTGGCTTGTAGTGCAAAGATGAATGGTTACTTGATGAATATCTTTGGCCTGTAGTGCAAAAATGAATGATTAAGTGCAAAGATGAATGATTACCTGATGAATATTTTTGGCCCGTAGTGCAAACATGGACAGGTGTTGAGATAAACATGACCACTGGTGATACAAATTAATATCTTTGGCCCGTAGTGCAATGATGAATATTTGATTTGAGATATATATTGATTGGCAAGGATAAAATATTGATGATAGATTTTTAAATCATAGAAGATAGTAGACATCATTTTCTACTTAATTATTTTGATAAATTGTTATTTCCGCTGCAGTTATTGATCTAAAACT
Organism: Panax stipuleanatus; assembly: GCA_020205555.1. NCBI lineage: Eukaryota > Viridiplantae > Streptophyta > Magnoliopsida > Apiales > Araliaceae > Panax > Panax stipuleanatus. Next base: position 31,523,926 of record CM035115.1, read on the forward strand.
TGTTGTGCATCATATTCTATCTGATTTGTTGAAGACTAACGATAATTTATTTCTCATTATCTTAGTCATAATATTCTTTTCTGGGCTAGTTGAGCTCACACTTTTCTTCTACTGTCCTCTTCAGGAAATGAGAATGTGGCAGGGATTAGTCAGGGGATAGAGTGATGGTCCGAGTTAGAGCAATAAAAGTCCTCATTATTTTTATAAAATAGTGTGATAATAATTATAACTGTTGAAGACTGAATTTGAGCATTCATATTTTGTATTATATACGATATGTATTGAAGCACACAACTTGTATGGTCGTACTGCTCACGACCTTTTGATATACAAGATTGTATTTGAATTCTGTACCATGTATTTAACGACTAAGAATGGGTTGGGTTGATTGGACCTATTTTAGGGGCGTCACAGTTGGTATCAGAGCTTATGGATATGATCTCTGGCGGAGATCTGGGAATAGAACTAGGAGGGGAGAGACGAGTAAATTCTTCGCTAGTGTGTCCTACCTAAGCTTATGTGGTATTTAATTGGTCGGTCGGAACATAGGGTTGATATGTGATATATTAATTTGTTTAATAAACCCTTGTTGTATGGCAGTATTTGAGAATAGCTGCTGAAAATGTTAACAATGGAGTGAATGAGACCATTGAAACACCTTTAATCACCAACTAGGAGAACGTACAACAGGAAGGCAATATTCCTCCTGTAAACAACACCACCGATCAAACGATGAATTATGGGATGTTTAGAAGATTTTTTCAGTTCATGCAAAACTAGACGAGGGAGACTCGTGTGCAAAATACAGGTGGAAATAATAGCATCTCGTGGCTTGTCACTGCCAAACAGTTCAAAGAGTTGGGACCACCAGAGTTTTTAGGAAAGCCAGAACCAATCAAAGCCGAAACGTGGGTTAAGCAAATTACCAAGATATTTGATGTCTTGGGATGCACGGAGGAACAAAAAGTTCCATTCGTCACCTTTATGTTCAGTGAAGAGGCAGATTACTAGTGGAAATCTGTGAAGCGTATCCAGCCTACCGCACTCAGGATGTCCTGGGAGGCATTCCAAAAACTGTTCAATGGCAAGTACTTTCCAGAAAGTATTCTTCATATGAAAGAGGTAGAGTTTGTCAAACTGGAACAGAACAACATGACTGTATCCCAGTATGAGGCTAAGTTTGCGGAGTTATCCCGGTTCGCATCTCATTTGGTGAAAAATAAGGAACGTATGACGCGGATGTTTCTGAGAGGTTTAAAACCCAAAATTCGTCAATACCTAATTTCTCACAAACTTTCTTTATATTCAGATGTTGTGAACAGGGATCAATTATTAGAGCGAGATAATGAGTCTGTTCAACCAAGGGAGAACAACCATAGTCGTACCGGTGGCAGCAGTCATCGGAACAACGATAACCAGAGAGGAGGAAATTATCAGGCTAGAAATGGTAACCACTTCGATGGTAATCATGGCCAGGATAATAGAAGAAGTGAGTCAGGGGGAGATTTCAAAAAGAGGAGGTACAACAATGACAACGTGAAGACGTCAGCACTAGCATCAACTGTTTCTAGGGGAGGAGAAAGACCACCGGTCGTATGCTATAAATGCGGGCAAGAGGGACACATCAGTCCAAAATGCCCACAATAATTCAAGGTATGTTATAACTGTAGAAAGGAAGGTCATCTAGCTCGAGATTGTCCTGTAGCAAAATCGAGTCCAGCGGGGGTGGTGATTCCAAAGGTTGTCCGGGACAAGTAAAAGTCGGTGGTTCCAGGAAGAGCATTTGTCGTGACTGCCCAAAATGCGAGGAACCCGAACGAGGTTATCACGGGTTAGTTAATCATAAATTCTTGCGAAGTCTACACCTTATTAGATACCGGTGCTACCCATTCTTTTATTTCACCTGCTTGTGCTCAACGTTTGAACTTGACTTCTAAGAAATTAGATTTTGACTTATCTGTTGAAACTCCGTTAGGAGAAACTTTTGTTACATCTACAGTTTACAAATCTTGCTTGATTCAGATTGGTACCCTCACCCTACCTATTGATTTTATATCTTCGAAAATAATTGCATTTGATGTGATTTTAAGAATCGATTGGTTAACCACTCATTATGCCACAATTGATTATTTTCGTAAGGTTGTTATTTTCATATTCCTAAATAACCTGTTGTGCGAATCAAAATCAATCATTGTCATTTCAAGTCATATAGCTATTCGATTATTGAAAAACGGATGTCAAGCTTTCTTAGCCCATGTCACTGATTTAAACTAGAATACGTCAGATTTGAATAATATTTCTGTTGTTAATGAGTTTCCTGATTTATTTTCCGAAGAACTTCTTAGTCTACCCCCAAAACGTGAAGTTGAATTCTTTATTGACCTTGAACCCGGTACAAAACCCATTTCTAAAACCCCATATCGAATAACTCCATTTGAACTTCAGGAGTTAAAGGTCCAACAACAGGAGTTGTTAGACATCGGTTTTATTCGTCCTAGCACATCTCTTTGGGGTGCTCCTGTTTTACTCGTAAAGAAAAAAGACGGTAGTACGCGATGTTGTATTGACTATCGGGAGTTGAACCATGTCACCCTCAAGAATAGGTATCCATTACCTCGTATTGATGACCTGTTCAATCAGTTGCAAGGTGCACAATTCTTCTCAAAGATCTATCTTCGTTCTGGATATCATCAGTTAAATATTAGAACTGATGACATTCCAAAGACTTCCTTTAGAACTCGATACGTGCATTACAAATTTCTAGTTATATCTTTCGGATTGATAAATGTCCATGCTGCGTTCATAAACATGATGAACCAAATATTTGAGAAATATTTGGATCATTTCGTGGTTGTCATTATTGATGACATCCTCATATACTCCAAAAGCCTTAAATATTTCTTTACTTAGAACGAACTCAACATGCGACAACGACGTTGGCTCTAGCTGTTGAAAGATTATGAAAATACCATTAAATACCATCTTGGAAAAACGAACGTGATAGCTGACGCGTTGAGTAAAAGATCATATACGGGAACGAGTGCAATGCTGTCAGCACAAAGGTCCATTTTGTATGACGTACAAAGGATATAGATAGAGTTAAAGACTCCAGGGAGCCACGTGATGATGTTAAGTATACTCGTAGAACCAGCTTTAATTGATAAAGTTAAAGTTGCTCAAGCTACAGATCCGGAGCTGATGAAGATGAAGAAGAAGGTGCAAAAAGATGTTATTCCAGAAGCTAGAATCGATGTAGAAGGAATATTTCGAGTCAACTCCAGACTTTGTGTTCCTAACGACTCCGATTTAAAGTATAAAATCATGATGGAAGCACACAACACACCGTTCGCAATCCATCTTGGGAGTACTAAAATGTATCGTGATCTTCGACATACATTTTGGTAAAGCAATATGAAGAGAGAGATCGCGGAGTTTTTCTCGAGGTGTTTAACGTATAAACATGTCAAGGCGGAGCATCAAGTGCCAAAGGGTCAGGTTGTAGAAAGCTATGGGCAACGATTTATGATTTATTGGTCCATTTGAAATCCTTGACAGAGTAGGAAATGTGGCCTATAGACTCGCTTTATCTCCAAGCATGTCTCGTGTTCATAACGTTTTTCACATATCCGTGCTACGTAAATATGTGAAAGACCCAAACCACATTATTGAGTTAGAACCAGACGAGATAGACGAAGATTTAACGTACGAGGAGGTACTTGTCAAGATCTTGGATAGGAAGGAGCATGTCCTACGCTCTAAGATTATATCACAAGTCAAAGTTTTGTGGAGGAACCATGCTATTGAGGAAATGATCTGGGAGTTAGAATCGGATATGAAATCGAGGTATCCTCACCTTTTCGACATACCAGGTACATACGTCAATTTCGATAACGAAATTTTATAAGGAGGGGAGGTTGTAAGACCCCAACTTTTATGAATAAAATTGAATTTCCTCTATATATTATTTTGAAATAGTATAAGTTATGGGTAATATGCGCAGATATTTCAAATTAAGCAAGTAGTTATAAAATATTCATTATTTTCGGGGAATATTCGTTTGATCGTGGAATATTCTTGTTGTCGGAGAATATTCGTACAATAGCGCAGCCATTTGTGGGCCCCATAAAGGAAAACTGTAGGATGAAGAAAACGACAAGAATGAGTTTTCTAAAAATAACGGCGTAACGGTTACCGTTAGAACTGTTGAAATACCCGGTGATTAAAATAAAGTAATACGTGTTGTTACACAGTAGCACACGGTATTACACAATAATTTATATTATTGTTAATTAAATAATTATCAATGCACAATATTTCTCATTATCAGATCAATAATTCATATTATTTGAATAATATTATTATATAGCATTATTGACAATGTATAAAGAAGTTCTGTCTAGGAGGGGTTATTTAATTGCACACCAGTAAGAAAAAATCCTTATCGGAAGACCCCCTCTTTCTTGGGAACAACCTGGTTGTCATTATTGTGATTCTGTAATATTATTTGTAAATAATTAATTATTGATAAAAATGATAAGGAAATATTTGTTTAATGGAGGAATTTTTAAAGAGACAATTATTGAGAGTTGATATTTTATCTTCTTCGATAAAATAATTCATTCAAATATATTATTGTAATAGTACATTATAAGTGTATGATGTAATAACATAATAATATAATCATGATGATATTTTTACAATGAATGCAGGATATGTGAATAAAATGAGGAGAAAAAGAGCAACTTGGGTCCGGAGAATTTTTGTTACAAAAAAACATGTTAAATATGTTGGTCGGCCTCGTTTTTTACTGAAGTTTGATTATAGCCTGCAAATTATCCGTATGTAAATTTGGGTCATTTTTCTTTCGAAATTTGAAAAAACTTTCTTCTACAAAGTTGCAGAGAATTAAATTTTCTTTTGGAATGGACATAAAATTCGTATTTTTTTGATAAAAGACTATTTATTATAAATTATTGAAGTTCTGGAATATTGGGCCTGAATTAATTTTTGGGGTTATAAATATTTTTTTAAGAAAAAACTTTTTTTGTGGGTGGGACCCACTTGTGGAGTGCTGAGATTGTGATGTGGTTTGCATAAGAAAAAAAAATTTTAATAATATTTTGTTAAATTTTCTGCTTTGGTGTTCTAAGTATTTTTTATAAATAGGGTGCTTAGGTTAGAATTGAAAATCACACCAGAATCAGAAGTTTTCTCTCTCTATAATATCGAGCGTATTTTTGTGAGTATTTAGATACTTTGAGAGATGATAAGTAGTGCAAGTTTTCTTCAGTATTATATATGATATTCTAATCAGAAGTACTTGTCTTTTGAGGTAAGGGTTGTTATTTTTTTCGTAAATATGTTATTGCTTTCAATATCATTTTATCAAAATATTGGTATAAATTTTATTATAAAATTTTTACCTTTTCCGTCGGAATTACTATTCACGTATACGACACTATTCACGAATACGATACTATTCACGAGTTCTATTCACGAAGTATGATTTTTCTTATGAAATTTTTATCTTTTCATGTCGGGGTTACTATTCACGTATACGACACTATTCATGTATACGATACTATTCACGAATACGGTACTATTCACAAAAAAAAATTAAATTTTTTTTTCTTTGTCCAAGTTGTCTGTTATGGTTTCTATCTTTGATTGGATCCATATTTTGAACTTCATTCTTGAATTTTGCTCCACAAATGATTATTATGAAGAATTTTTAAACTTGGATAGACTGATTTACGAATCCCTAATTTTTGTCATTTATCTCGCTTGATTCGTTCTTTAAAATATTTTTCATCATCTTCAGTCTTAAATGGTGATACAAAAAAATATCTTTGGCCTGTAGTGCAAAGATGAATGGTTACTTGATGAATATCTTTGGCCTGTAATGCAAAGATGAATGATTATTTGATGAATGTCTTTGGCCTGTAGTGCAAAGATGAATGATTACCTGATGAATATCTTTGGCCCGAAGTGCAAAGCTGGACAGGTGTTGGGATGAACATGACCACTGGTGATACAAATGAATATCTTTGGCTCGTAGTGCAAAGATGAATATTTGATTTGAGATATATATTGATTGACAGGGATAAAATATTGATGAAGGACTTTTTAATCATAGAAGATAGTAGACATCATTTTCTACTTAATTCTTTTGATAAATTGTTATTTCCGCTGCAGTTGTTGATCTAAACCTTGTTGTGCATCATATTCTATCTGATTTGTTGAAGACTAACGATAATTTATTTTTCATTATCTTAGTCATAATATTTTTTACTGGGCTAGTTGAGCTCACACTTTTCTTCTACTGTCCTCTTCACGAAATAAAAATGTGGCAGGGATTAGTCAGGAGATAGAGTGATGGTCCGAGTTAGAGCAATAGAAGTCCTCACTATTTTTGTAAAATAGTGTGATAATAATTGTAACTGTTGAAGACTGAATTTGAGCGTTCATATTTTGTATTATATACGATATGTATTGAAGCTCACAACTTGTATGGTAGTACTGCTCACGACCTTTTGATATAAAAGATTGTATTTGAATTCTGTACCATGTATTTAGCGACTCATAATGGATTGGGTTGATTGGACCTATTCTGGGGGCGTCATAGTTGGTATCAGAGCTTATGGATATGATCTCTGGCGGAGATTTTGGAATAGAACTAGGAGGTGAGAGACGAGTAAATCCTTCGCTAGTGTGTCCTACATAAGCTTATGTGGTATTTAATTGGTCGGTCGAAACATAGGGTTGATATGTGACATGTTAATTTATTTAATTAACCCTTATTTTATGGCAGTATTTGAGAATAGCAGCTGAAAATGTTAACAATGTAGTGAATGAGACAGTTAAAACACCTTTAATCACCAACCAGGAGAACGTACAACAGGAAGGCAATATTCCTCCTGCAAATAACACCACCGATCAAACGATGAATGATGGGATGTTTAGAAGCTTTTTTCAGTTCATGCAAAACCAGACGAGGGAGACTCGTGTGCAAAATACAGGTGGAAATAATAGCATCTCGCGGCTTGTCACTTCCAAACAATTCAAAGAGTTGGGACCACCAGAGTTTTTAGGAAAGCCATAACCAATCAAAGCAAAAACGTGGGTTAAGCAAATTACCAAGATATTTGATGTCTTGGGATGCACGGAGGAACAAAAAGTTCCATTCACCACTTTATGTTCCGTGGAGAGGCAGATTACTGGTGGAAATCTGTAAAGCATACCCAGCCTGCCGCACTTAGGATGTCCTGGGAGACGTTCCAGAGACTTTTCAATGACAAGTACTTTCCAGAAAGTATTCTTCATATGAAAGAGGTAGAGTTTATCAAACTGGAATAGAACAACATGACTGTATCTCAATATGAGGCTAATTTTGCGGAGTTATCCCAGTTCGCATCTCATTTGGTGAAAAATAAGGAACGTATGACGCGGATATTTCTGAGAGGTTTGAAACCCAAAATTCATCAATACCTAATTTCTCACAAAATTCTTTAATATTAAGATGTTGTGAACAGGGATCAATTATTAGAGCGAGATAATGAGTCTGTTCAACCAAGGGAGAACAACCATAGTCGTACCGGTGGCAGCAGTCATCGGAACAATGATAACTAGAGAGGAGGAAATTATCAGGCTAGAAATGGTAACCACTTCGATGGTAATCATGGCCAGGATAATAGAAGAAGTGAGTCGGAGGAGATTTCAAAAAGAGGAGGAACAACAATGACAACGTGAAAACGTCAGCACCAGCATCAACTGTTTCTAGAGGAGGAGAAAGACCACCAGTCGTATGCTATAAATGCGGCCAAGAGGGACACATCAGTCCAAACTGCCCACAACAATTCAAGGAATGTTGTAACTATGGAAAGGAAGGTCATATAGCTCGAGATTGTCCTGTAACAAAATCGAGTCCAGCGGGGGTGGTGATTCCAAAGGCTGTCCGGGATAAGTCAAAGTCGGTGGTTCCTTGAAGAGCGTTTGTCGTGACTTCCTAAAATGCGAGGAACCCGAACGAGGTTATCACGGGTTAGTTAATCATAAATTCTATCAAAGTCTATACCTTATTAGATACCGGTGCTACCCATTCTTTTATTTTACCTGCTTGTGCTCAACGTTTGAACTTGACTTTTGAGAAATTAGATTTTGACTTATCTATTGAAACTCCGTTAGGAGAAACTTTTGTTACATCTACAGTTTATAAGTCTTGCTTGATTCAGATTGGTACCCTCACCCTACCTATTGATTTTATATCTTTGAAAATACTTGCATTTGATGTGATTTTAAGAATCGATTGGTTAACCACTCATCATGCCAAAATTGATTATTTTCGTATGGTTGTTATTTTCATATTCCTAAACAACTTGTTGTGCGAATCAAAATTAATCATTGTTGTAAGACCCCAACTTTTATGAATAAAGATATAATTTTTTTTATATATTATTTCGAAATAGTAAGGTGTTGATTTGATAAATATGACAAGTTATGGGTGAAATGTGCAAATATTTCAAAATAAGAAAGTGGTTATAAAATATTCATTGTTGTCGGAGAATATTCGTTTGGTCGTGGAATATTCTTGTTGTCGAGAAATATTCGTACGACGGCGCAGCTATTTGTGGGCCCCACAATGGAATAACTATCGGATATAGAAAGCGACAGAAATATCCTTTTTATAAATAATGGTAAAACTGTTACGGTTAAACTGTTGAAATACCCAGTGATAAAAATATAGTAATACGCATTGTGCAGAGTAGCATATGGTATTGCACGGTATTTCGAATTATTGGTTCTTACGTAAGAAGTCACTTACTCAATAATTGTTACAGTAATTACTATTCAATATTTTATATTATTGATTCAATAATTGCATGATATTTTATTGGTTCAATAATTGCTACGTTGATATTTTATATCAATAATTGTTACGTTGTTATTTTATATGATTGATTCAATAATTGCTACCGTTGATATTTTGTATTATTGATTCAATAATTGTCACTGCACAGTATTTTACATTATCAACTCAATAATTCATATTATCTGAATAATATTATTAGATAACATTATTGACAATGTCTAAGGAAGTTCTGTCTAGGAGGGGTTATTTAATTGCGCGCCAGTGAGGAGAAATCCTTATCGGAAGGCCCCCTCTTTCCTAGGAACGACCTGTTTGTCAATATTGTAGTTCTGTGATATTATTTGTGAATAATTAATTATTGATTTATATGATAAAAAAATATTTATTTTGTGGATATAAAAGAGGGAATTTGTGCTGATGTGTTTTTATCAGTATTTTGGTGTGAAAAATCATTCGTTTGTGGATTTCGGCCATTTTCGGTTGGGAATTTGGAAAAACTTTCTTCTACAAAGTTGTAGAGATTTAAATTTCCCATTAAAAGGACATAAAATTTGTATTTTTCTGACAAAAGGGCTATTTATTATGAATTATTGAATTTTCAAAAAATAAATATTTTTTATTAAAAACATGGATGGGCCCCATTTTTGTTTTTTTCTGGCTTGTAAATGCTGAATTTTCAAATTCCATTGAGGTGTGCGTATGAAGTTTGTGAGAAGCCGCCGGTAGCGGTTAGTCAAGTTTGGCATCCTAAGCTTTTTCTATAAATAGGGTGCTTAGGTTAGAATTGAAAATCACACCAGAATCAGAAGTTTTCTCTCTCTATAATATCGAGTGTATTTTTGTGAGTATTTAGATACTTTGAGTGTTACTATTTAGTGCAAGTTTTTTTTAGCCTTATATCCGATATTCCAGTCAGAAGTACTATTCTTTTGAGGTAAGGGATGTTATTTTCTTTCGTAAATGATGTTATTCTTTTCAATATCATTATACCAAAATATTGGCATGGATTGTATTATGAAATTCTTACTTTTTTCGTCGGGGTTACTATTCACGTATACGGAACTATTCACGTATACGGCACTATTCACGGAAAAATTAAATTTTCTTCTATTTGTCCAAGTTACTGGTTAAGGTTCCTATCTTTGATTGGATTTAAGTTTTGAGCTTTATTCTTGAATTTTGCTCCACAATTGATTATTACGAAGTATTTTTGAATTGGATAAACTAAAATACGAATCCTTAATCTTTGTCCTTTATCTCACTGGATTCGTTCTTTAAAATATTTTTCATCATCCTCAGTCCTAAAAGGTGATATAACTGAATATCTTTGGCCTGTAGAGCAAAGATGAATGATTACCTGATGAATATCTTTGGCCGTAGTGCAAAGATGGACAGGTGTTGAGATGAACATGACCACTGGTGATACAAATGAATATCTTTGGCCCGTAGTGCAAAGATGAATATTTGATTTGAGATGTATATTGATTGATGTTACATGGATAAAATATTGATGATGAACTTTTAAATCATAGAAGATAGTAGACTTCATTCTCTACTTAACTATTTTAATGAATTGTTATTTTCGCTGCAAATATTGATATAAAACTTGTTGTCAATAATATTTTATCTGAATTGTTGAAGACTAACGATAATTTATTTTCCATTATCTTAGTCATAATATTCTTTACTGGGCTAGTTGAGCTCACCCTTTTCATCTATTCTCCTCTTCAGGAAATGAGAATGTCGCAGGAACTAGTCGTGGGACAGAGTGATGGTCCGAGTTAGAACAGTAGTAGTCCTCATTATTTCTAATAAATAGTGTAATAATAATTGTAATGAGGACTTAGTTTGAATGTTAAAATTTTCTACATATTTGTATTGACACTCACAGTTGTGTGGTCGTATTTTGCACGACCGTGTGATATAAAAGTTTGTATTTGGATTCTGTACCATGTATTTGGCGACTCAGAATGGGTTGGGTTGACTGGACCTATTCTGGGGGCGTCACAATTGTTATTTCAAGTCATAAAGCTATTCGTTTATTGAAAAATGAAAGTCAAGCTTTCTTAGCCCATGTCACTGATTTAAACTAGAATACGTCAGATTTGAATAATATTTCTATTGTTAATGAGTTTCCTGATTTATTTCCCGAAGAACTTCTCGGTCTAACCCCAAAACGTGAAGTTGAATTTTTTATTGACCTTGAACCCAGTATAAAAACCATTTCTAAAACCCTATATCGAATGGCTCCAATTGAACTTCAGGAGTTAAAGGTCCAACTACAGGAGTTATTAGATATCGGTTTATTCGTCCTAGTACATCTCCTTGGGGTGCTCCTGTTTTATTCGTAAAGAAGAAAGACGGTAGTACGCGACGTTGTATTAACTATCGGGAGTTAAACCATGTCACCATCAAGAATAGGTATCCGTTACCTCGTATTGATGACATGTTCGATCAGTTGCAAGGTGCGCAATTCTTCTCAAAGATCGATCTTCATTCTGGATATCATCAGTTAAAGATTAGAACTGATGACATTCCAAAAACTGCTTTTAGAACTCGATACGTGCATTACGAATTTCTAGTTATATCTTTCGGATTGACAAATGTCCATGCTCCATTCATGGACATGATGAACCGAATATTTGAGAAATATTTAGATCATTTCGTGGTTGTCATTATTAATGACATCCTAATATACTCTAAAAGCCTCAAATATTTCTTTACTTAGAACGAACTCAACATGCGACAACAACGTTGGCTCGAGCTGTTGAAAGATTATAAAAATATCATTCAATACCATCCTGGAAAAATGAACGTAGTAGCTGACGCGTTAAGTAGAATATCATATGCGGGAACAAGTGCAATGCTGTCAACACAAAGGTCCATTTTGTATGACGTACAAAGGATAGAGATAGAGTTAAAGACTCCAGGGAGCCATGTGATGATGTCAAGTATACGCATAGAACCAGTTTTAATTGATAAAGTTAAAGCTGCTCAAGCTACAGATCCGAAGCTGATGAAGATGAAGAAGAAGGTTCAAAAAGATGCTATTCCAGAAGCTAGACTCGATGAAGAGGGAATACTTCGAGTCAACTCCAGACTTTGTGTTCCTAACAACTCTGATTTGAAGTATAGAATTATGATGGAAGCACACAACACACCGTTCGCAATCCATCTTGGGAGTACTAAAATGTATCGTGATCTTCGACATACATTTTGGTAGAGCAATATGAAGAGAGAGATCGCGGAGTTTTTCTCGATGTGTTTAACGTATAAACATGTCAAGGCGGAGCATCAAGTGCCAAAGGGCCAGCTTGTAGAAAGCTATGGGCAACGATTTACGATTTATTGGTCCATTTGAAATCCTTGACAGAGTAGGAAATGTGGCTTATAGACTCGCTTTATCTCCAAGCATGTCTCGTGTTCATAACGTTTTTCACATATCCGTGCTACGTAAATATGTGAAAGACCCAAAACACATTATTGAGTTAGAACCAGATGAGATAGCCAAAGATTTAACGTACGAGGAGGTACTTGTCAAGATCTTGGATAGGAAGGAGCATGTCCTACGCTCAAAGGTTATACCATAAGTCAAAGTTTTGTGGAGGAACCATGCTATTGAGGAAATGACCTGGGAGTTAGAATCGGATATGAAAGCGAGGTATCCTCACCTTTTCGACATACCAGGTACGTACGTCAATTTCGATGACAAAATTTCATAAGGAGGGGAGGTTGTAAGACCCCAACTTTTATGAATAAAATTGAATTTCCTCTATATATTATTTTGAAATAGTAAGGGTTGATTTGATAAATGTGGTAAGTTATGGATAATATGCTCAGATATTTCAAAGTAAGCAAGTAGTTATAAAATATTCATTGTTTTCGGGGAATATTCGTTTGATTGTGAAATATTCTTGTTGTCGGGGAATATTCGTACGACGGCGCAGCCATTTGTGGGCCTCATAACGAAAAACTGTCGGATGAAGAAAACGACAAGAATGAGTTTTCTAAAAATAACAGCGTAATGGTTACAGTTAGAACTGTTGAAATACCCGGTGATTAAAATAAAGTAATACGCGTTGTTGTACAGTAGCACACGGTATTACACAATATTTTATATTATTGTTAATTCAATAATTATCACTGTACAATATTTTCCATTATCAGATCAATAATTCATATTAGTTGAATAATATTATTAGATAGCATTATTGGCAATGTATAAAAAAGTTCTGTCTAAGAGGGGTTATTTAATTGCGCGCCAGTAAGAAGAAATCCTTATCGGAAGGCCCCCTCTTTCCTGAGAATGATCTGGTTGTTATTATTGTGATTCTGTAATATTATTTGTAAATAATTAATTATTGATAAAAATGATAAGGAAATATTTATTTAATGGAGGAATTTTTAAAGAGACAATTATTGAGAGTTGATATTTTATCTTCTTCGACAAAATAATTCATTCAAATATATTATTATAATATTAAATTATAAGTGTATGATGTAATAATATAATAATATAATAATGATGATATTTTTACAATGAATTCACGATATGTGAATAAAATGAGGAGAAAAAAAGTAAATTGGGTCCGGAGTATTTTTGTTACAAAAAAATATGATAAATATGTTGGTGGGCCTTGTTTTTGACTGAAGTTTGATTATAGCCTGCAAATTCATTCATATGTAAATTTGGGTCATTTTTTGTTCGAAATTTGAAAAACTTACGAAAAACTTACTTCTACAAAGTTGTAGAGAATTAAATTTCCTATAGAATGGACATAAAATTCGTATTTTTCTGATAAAAGGCTATTTATTATGAATTATTGAAGTTCCGAAATATTGGGTCTGAATTAATTTTTGGGGTTATAAATATTTTTTTTAAGAAAAACATTTTTTGTGGGTGGGACCCACTTATGGAGTGCTGAGATTATGATGTGGTGTGCGTAAGAAAAAAAAAATAATATTTTGTTAAATTTTCTGCTTTGGCGTTCTAAGCCTTTTCCTATAAATATGGTGCTTAGGTTATAATTGAAAATCACACAAGAATCAGAAGTTTTCTCTCTCTATAATATCGAGCGTATTTTTGTTAGTATTTAGATACTTTGAGAGTTGATAAGTAGTGCAAGTTTTCTTCAGTATTATATCTGATATTCCAGTCAGAAGTACTTATCTTTTGAGGTAAGGGATGTTATTTTTTTCGTAAATGATGTTGTTGCTTTCAATATCATTTTATCGAAATATTGGTATGATATTTATTATAAAAATTTTACCTTTTCCGTCGGGATTACTATTCACGTATACGACACTATTCACGTATACGGGCACTATTCACGCATACTATTCATGAAGTATGATTTTTCTTATGAATTTTTTATCTTTTTATGTTGGAGTTACTATTCACGTATACGGCACTATTCACGTATACGGCACTATTCACGTATACAGCACTATTCACGAATATGGTACTATTCACAAAAAAATTAAATTTTCTTTTCTTTGTCCAAGTTGTCTGTTATGGTTCCTATCTTTGATTGGATCCATATTTTGAACTTCATTCTTTAATTTTGCTCCATAAATAATTATTATGAAGAATTTTTGAACTTGGATAGACTGATTTACGAATCCCTAATTTTTGTCATTTATCTCGCTTGATTCGTTCTTTAAAATATTTTTCATCATCTTTAGTCTTAAATGGTGATACAAAAGAATATCTTTGGCCTGTAGTGCAAAGATGAATGGTTACTTGATGAATATCTTTGGCCTGTAGTGAAAAGATGAATGGTTACTTGATGAATATCTTTGGCCTGTAGTGAAAAGATGAATTATTATTTGATGAATGATTATTTGATGAATATCTTTGGCCTGTAGTGCAAAGATGAATAATTACCTGATGAATATCTTTGGCCCGTAGTGCAAAGCTGGACAGGTTTTGAGATGAACATGACCACTGGTGATACAAATGAATATCTTTGGCCCGTAGTGCAAAGATGAATATTTGATTTGAGATATATATTGATTGACAGGGATAAAATATTGATGATGGACTTTTAAATCATAGAAGATAGTAGACATCATTTTCTAGTTAATTCTTTTCATAAATTATTATTTTCGCTGCAGTTGTTGATCTAAAACTTGTTGTCCATCATATTCTATCTGATTTGTTGAAGACTAACGATAAGTTATTTTTCATTATCTTAGTCATAATATTCTTTACTGGGCTAGTTGAGCTCACCCTTTTCTTCTACTGTCCTCTTCAGGAAATGAGAATGTGGCAGGGGCTAGTCGGGGGATAGAGTGATGTTCCGAGTTAGAGCAATAGAAATCGTCACTATTTTTGTAAAATAGTGTGATAATAATTGTAACTGTTGAGGACTGAATTTGAACGTTCATATTTTGTATTATATACGATATGTATTGAAGCTCATAACTTGTATGGTCGTACTGTTCACCACCTTTTGATATAAAAGATTATATTTGAATTATGTACCATGTATTTGTCAAGCTTAGTTGTTGGAGCAATTGGTGTTTTCATGGGAGAGGCTGATTCTATGCTATACTTCTTGAGTAAGTCTTTGATGTACTTGGCTTGGTTAATGAAGATACCTTCATCAGTTTGCTTCACTTGCAGTCCAAGGTAGAAATTCAGCTCGCCCATCATGCTCATTTCAAACTTGCTCTGCATAAGCTTGGAAAATCTCTTGCACAAATTTTCATCAGTAGAACTAAAGATAATATCATCTATATATATTTGAACTAGTAAAACTTTATCTTTGTGCTTCCTTAGGAATAGTGTAGTGTCTACTCTACCTCTAGTAAAAAAAATTTAATAAGAAAGTTAGTTAGTGTTTCATACCATGCTCTAGGTGCTTGTTTAAGTCCATATAAGGCTTTGTCTAATCTATAGACATAATTAGAAGCCAAACACTTGGGTGGCTAACGTTGATCAAAGAAAAGAATTTAACCCGAATAATTCAAGGAGATCGAGAAGAACAAGGAGTTGAACTTATACATGTGGAAGCTTCGTTTTACAAGGGTATGAACTCCATAACTTCTTATTTATCGTTTTAAATTAATAATTTGCATAAAGGATGATCCGGGTAATGGTTTTGTAGAAATTTTTAAACTATGATATACCATGCTTCCGCTAATTTTTGCAATTTAATTGCGTCATGATTTCGTACAAACCCAACATATAGGTCCAATAAAGCACGACACTACTTTCAAATCAAATAACGTGGGCTCAATTACTTCAAGCATACACACACATTGCAAATAAAATGAGAAATATTAAAAAGATGCGGTAATCGTATTTTACGGAAGTCGAGGGATGTGTAACACCTTCCCCCCGCTTAACCAAGCCCCCAAACTTTATGAATCTCAATTTTAAGGCTAAGTTTTGACAGAGTCCAAAAATTGGGCCTACTTGCAAAAATCAAACAAAACATGGTTGAGTTGGGACAACCATTTTAAATATATCAACTGGCGACTTTGTAAACCTTTCAAATCGTCAATATGATACATGTTGACATTTTTCTACAAAACTTCACCCTTCATAAAATCGATAAGACAAACAAGGGTAGAAGACGTTCAAAAATTTAGGGAAAGGAAGATCTGTCCAGAAGATTTTTCCCGACGTCGACACTAACGAGTGTTAAAGGTTTAAGTAGAAATATTTATAACCTGGGACATAGTTCAAGGTCTTGTGACCCTCAGATGAATTCTAAATTTCTTTTTCAAATCTTGATTATCGATGATAGAGAAGGTTATTCAATTCGATTGAACTTATTCAGTGACAATATTATGTTATCCTTATTGATTGTTATTTCAAGTGAGCTTTTGTTTGCTCACTCTTGTATATATAACCATTGCAACCAAAGTTGAGAAAGTTGACGAGCCGTCAACCAGTAAGAGCAAGGGCAAAATGAACAAGTGATGAGGACTTCTTCAGTTTATTATGTGGTTTTTGTAATAAGACTTAATTTATTTATGTGATATTTTATTTTCGCACTTGATGATTGTTTAAGGTTAGAAACCTGGGAACTTTTGACGATTATTTAATCCTTTTATAAGGAAAGTATTTGTCAAGGTTATAATTTATTTTACATTTCTTTATTCATGGGTAGTTAGTTATGTTTTATTTAGATAGTTAACACCAAATCCTGTGGAAATAAAGTACCCGGATTTGGGGGTGTCAGTCACTAAATCAACAACTGTTTGCTGCTTGGAACTTTTTTAACTCACTACGCCACCGTTTAAGGTAAACACATACCCCGAAACGAATTTAATGTCATCTTGATCCGTTTGGAAACTTGAGTCTGTATAGCCCTCTACTTTCAATTCAGATCCACCGTAGACAAGAAATACATCCTTAGTTCTTCTTAAGTACTTTAGGATATTTTTCACTGCCTTCCAGTGCTCTTCTCCTGGATTCGACTGATATCTGCTCATTACACTAAGTGCATGAGCGACATCCGGTCTAGTACATATCATACCGTACATGATAGATCCTATTGCTGAAGCATAAGGTATCTTACTCATACGATCTCTCTCCTCAGGTGTCTTTGGGGCCTGTTTCTTGGAGACATGTATTCTATGGCTCATCGGCATAAGACCACTCTTAGAATCTTCCATGCTAAACCTCTTTAGCATCGTGTCAATTTACGTTCCTTGGGACAAGCCAAGAATCCTTTTAGATCTATCTCTATAGATCTTTATCCCCAAAATATAGGATGATTCTCCCAAGTCCTTCATGGAGAAATGTTTAGATAACCAGATTTTAATAGACTGTAACATCGGAATATCATTCTTTATCAGTAATATACCATCAACATATAGTACAAGGAATGATACTTCGCTCCCACTAGCCTTCTTGTACACACATGGTTCATCCTCATTTTTTATAAAATCAAACTCTTTGATTGTCTCATCAAAACGCATGTTCCACCTTCGAGAAGCTTGCCTCAATCCCTAAATGGATCGTTATAGCTTACAAACTTAATTTGTTCTAACCGTTGAAACAAAACCCTCTAGCTATGTCATATACACATCCTCCTTAAGTTTCCCATTGAGGAAGGTCGTTTTCACGTTCATTTGCTAGATCTCGTAGTCGTTATAAGCTGCATTCGCAAGCAAAATCCGAATAGACTTTAGCATAGCTACTGGCGAGAAGGTTTCATCATAGTCAACACCTTGTTTTTGTTTGAAATCTTTCGCAACTAGTCGGGCCTTATAGGTCTCTACCTTGTCATCCGCTCCAGTCTTTCTTTTAAAGACCCATTTGAACCCATAGGCTTAATGCCCTTAGGTGCTGAAACCAAAGTCCATACATGGTTTTCATACATTGAGTCCATCTCGGATTTTATGGCTTCTTGCCATTTCTCTGAGTGTTTACTACTCACAGCCTATTCGTAACTCAATGGATCATCGTCATTCATGATGCGTACCTCATCGTCATCCTCTATAACGAATCCATACTTATTAAGTATCTTCAGTATCCTTCCAGATTTACGAATAGGGTGTTGTACAATAGGTTCTTCTACTTGGACAAGTTCATCCACTTGATCTTTAGTGGTTTGTGGTTCTTGAATTTCTTCAATATCTATTTTTCTCCCCATATCCCCTTCAATGATAAACTCCTTTTTCAAGAAGGTAACGTGTTTCGTAACAAACACCTTTTGCTCAGTAGGATTATAGAAACAGTATCCTAAACTTTCTTTAGGATATCCCACAAATGTGCACTTATAAGATCTTGTCACAAGCTTATCATTTTGAAACCTTTTCACATAAGCTGGACATCCCCAAATATTAACATGCTTAAGACAAGGTTTCCTCCCTGCTCACATGTCATATGGAGTCTCGGGGACGGATTTCGAGGGGACCGTATTTAGTAGGTATGTATCTGCTTCTAGGTCATAGTCCCAGAATGATACTGGAAGATCGGTAAAACTCATCATGGATCGAATCATGTCCAATAATGTTCGATTTTTCCTTTCAGATACACCATTCAACTGTGGTATTCATGGTGGAGTCCATTGTGAAATTATACCATATTTTTGAGATAATTGAGAAATTCACCACTTAAGTATTCTCCTCCTCGATCTGATCGAAGATTCTTAATACTCTTGCCTGTTTGTTTCTCAACTTCACTTCTGAATTCTTTGAACTTTTCAATTGATTCAGATTTGTATTTCATTAAATACACATATTCAAATCTTGAATGATCATCAGTGAAAGTAATAAAGTAAGAATACCCTCCTTGACCATTCGCTGTCATAGGTCCACATACATATGTGTGTACCAAAGCTAACAACTCTGTAACTCTTTCTCCTTTTCCACTAAAGGGAGATTTAGTCATTTTACCCATGAGACAAGATTCAAAAGTTAGATATAATTCATAATCAGATAACTCTAAAAGCCCATCCTTATGCAACTTGGTAATCTTTTTTCATTGATATGATCGAGTCTACAGTGCCACATATAGGTATAATTCACAAAATCTCTTTTCCGTTTCATAGTTTGTTCAATTTGAAGTATATTTTCATGTAAGTCAAGTATATAAAGTCCATTCAACAATTTACCAACACAATATAAAATATTCATATTATAAATAAAACAATTATTGTTCTTTATTATAATTTCACACCCATCCATATCCAATACAGACATTGAAATAATGTTTCTTATAAGAGTTGGAACGAAATAACAATTATTTAAAGTAATGGACTTGCCCGTAGGTAATGCTAAACAATAAGTTCCTACAGCTAATGCAGCAACCTTTGCTCCATTTCTCACTATTAGGAAGATCTCATCTTTGTTCAGCTTTCTACTTCTGAATAGTCCCTGCACAGTATTACATGTGTGAGAACCACAGTCGGTATCCAATACCCAAGTAGAATTATGACTTTCAGAAAAATTAATATCAATCATGAACAAACCTGAAGCTTCTCCAAGCTTCTTTTGCTTTAGTTCCGTAAGGTACTTTTCACAGTTTCTCTTCCAGTAACCCGGCTTGTTGCAATGGAAGCATATTCCTTTTCTATCCGGATCAGGTTTCTTATTATCCTTTTTTTTCGCCTTGCCTTTAGCCTTCTTTCTTTTCTTCTTTTCAGAAAATACCTTGGGCCTCTTCCTTTTTCTTGGAAGAATCATCTACCATTAAAACATGATCCCACTTAAATGGGAAGTGACCTTCAGCAATTTTTAACATGTTAAGTAACTTATTTATGTGGAAATTCACAACAAATTATGAGAAGGTGTCCGAGAGTGACTGCAAGATTAAATCTTGACTTAACTCCCCATCCATGTTGAACACCAATTGTTCCAGATATTCAATCAGAATAATAAACTTTAGACAATGTGTCTCAATAGTAGTGCCCTCGGACATGCAAGATCGAAAGAGCTCTCTAGATATCTGATACCTAGCAGTCCTGCTTTGCTCACCATATAATTCTTTTAGGTGCAAAAAAATAGAATACGCATCCATTTTCTCGTGCTGACGCTGTAGCTCGTTACTCATGGATGCGAGCATGATGCATTGTTCAATGGATGTATCATCTTGCCAATTTCTAAAAGTAGCAATCACTTCCTCAGAGGTTGTTTCTGCAACCTTTGCAGGGACAGCTAAATCTTGGATATAAGAAAGTTTTTCAGCAGTGAGAACAATTTTCAAATTTCTTAACCAGCCCATGTAATTCGGTCCAGTTAACCTGTTAGCATCAAGTATGCTACGCACTGATAGTGAGTGTGATATTTTTTAAATTCTGCATGTGAAATAAAAATAACATTTTAACATACATTCATTTAATTAATTATCAAAATAAATTAGGTCTTATTTTAAATTGGTATCTCCTACTATTTTCTTCAAACCATATTACCCTCACAATATATAGTTCGAAAAATTTAATTAAAATTTGTTAGTGAGAATAAAGATCTTACTTCAAATAGATATAGCATTGTGTGTGCACAACAAACTATAAATAAATAAATAGGTAGACAACTTTTGTCAATTATATCAGCATGTAACTCCTTATATTTTGCCTCTTAGATCATTATGGTTAAGTGTGTGCACATCCTAACCAAAACGATCTTAGTTAAGTCCGACCCAACATTTTCATATAAGTGAAGAGAAAATTACAGTCCTTGTGTGTGCACAACAAAGCGGTAATGTTCAATTCCTTTGTAAACATTTAATGTAATAAAACAACATCTTAAATATTTAATACTCGCCTTGTGTGTGCACAACAAACTCATATTAAATATTTAATACTCTATTATTTTATCATACTAGAAGGTGACGTTCGATATTCTAAATTTATTTGAACGTTACAACTTAATATAATTTTTTTGAGGGGTTTGTTATTAATTGTCTCATCTTTTTTAGCGCGCATACACACATATATATATATAATACGCATCATATTAATTGACATGCGAAGCATTTGCATAATATATATATATATATATATATATAGTATAAGCATGCATATAGAATACAATATTCTACCCGGATTGATTATGGACTTTTATTATAGTTTGGTTCACTCGAGCCATCAAGTGAACCAAAATGTCAAACCTAGGAGTGCAAGAATTAAATTTAAATATAACTATTACATTTAAATCCCGGGCTCCATTACAAATTTCATGCGCTCCTTGTTCCTTGGTCTCCAATTCTTTAAGATAATTCTAACTAATCCTATTATATAAACTATTTACATTAAATAGAAACCTTGATCAGCAGTCAAGGGAAAGTACATAGGAGGTAGATAGAATTTCCATCAAGAAAAATTAGAGAAGACGAGGAACGCAAACCCCATTTAATAAAACTCAAACATTCAATCATTCAACTAAAATAAAATCCAATCGCATTGGTCAATAGTCCATAATCAACCCCATTTATTATCATACGTATCACCATATGCATCAATAAATAAAACATTTAATATATACATTGATATCGATTTAATGGGCAATCCTAGTTAGTTTCGAAATCCAATTTCAACTCTAATTAGTTATCATATAATCCAATTCCAACTCTAATTAGTTAGCATGAAATCCAATTCTAATTAAAATAAACATCTTTATTTTAATCCAATTCCAAATTCAATAAGCTCCTTTATTAATCAAGAATTATAGAAAAATATATAATTTTAATTTTAATTAAAATAAACCTTTTATCTTAATTTAAAATCAAAAACAAAATAACATTTATTTTTCTGAGGAGTGGTGTTGCGGCGCCATGTCAGCAGTTTTTAAAAAATCGGGGATCGCGCTACAACACCCTGATTATATTGTAATCAGGCGCTGCCGCGCCGGGTCACCTTTCCAGAGCCCGAACCGGCGATGCGGCGCCAGTTGCCAGTAAATGTTTTTCAAGTTTGCGAATTTTATAGTTTTTCTCTAAAAACATGATTCCTTACTAACAATTAAGTCCAATTAAATTATTCAAAACACATATCAATATATATATTAAATAAGAAAAATTAATAACTCGCATAAAGGTTTAAGTCTAATGCCACTTTTAGGTGTGTAAAATCAAATTAGCATGCAACAATTACATACATAGTAGCGAAAGTGTAAAAATAGAGTTTTAAAATTTTACAAACCATGAACCCAGATCATCCTTCATGTGCAATTATTAATTCAATATAAAAAGATGATGAACAAATCATACCCTTGAATATTCGTGATTCCTCAGGTACGAGTTAAACTTCAATCCTTTCCTTGTTCAACTTGAATCTATCGGGTGTGATTCCTTCCTTTGATCAACGTCAGCCACCCAAGTGTTTGACCTCTAGGGGTGATCCACCAAGGATGAACAAATATTAAGAAGGTGGGTTATTGGCAAAACTCTAGTTTTATCTCCCTCTCTAGAAAAGGTGTGATCTCCCAACAATTAGAATTGCATTAGACCTTAATCAAGATAAGACTTCTCTTATTTATAGATTTAGGTAACCCTCCTAACCATTATAGGATTAGGGTTTCATACTAATTAATTAAACTCTTTTAATTAATTAGGCTTCCTAATCTTATTAGGAGCAATTAATTAAACTCCTTTAAATAATCTACCTCCTAATCTTATTAGGAATATGGGAGAGTACATTTATTAATTAATTCCCAAACTCCTTTAGGAACTAAACTAATAATAATAATAATAATAGTAATAATAATAATAAGACTCCTCTTTTTAATTTATATTTAATATTTCTAAAATATTAGATAATAAATATTAATCTATTTAATTTATTCTATCACCATATATTAAATTAAATACACTTAACTTATTATTACGATTATGTCATTTGCTTATTAAATAAATATTCATCCTTTTATGGTGTGACCCTTTAGGTTCTCCATATTAAACTGGTTGTGAATAAATTAATTAAAAAAATTCTAATTTTATTTAAATAAAAAAATTAATTATTAATTCATTTAAATAAATATTTATTCTACAATAAGGGTAAGCCCCCTTAGCGATCAACGACTTTCTAGATAATATAGATTTCAACATTAATCATAAAAGAACCTTTGAGTAAATAGTTACTATGACATCCCAGATTTTTAGAATTTATAAATAAGAATTTAATAAATAAAATTCTTATTATCTGATGTTTTGAGTTTGAGTATGTGAATACGTGTCATATATTGTGAAATATGTGAATTAATGTGAAAAGAATTTAAATGTTAATTTTAATATATATTGATTAAATAAATATTTTAATTGAATTATTTAGTGAGTTAAATAAATAATTACATGATTATTATGGAGTAAGGTAATTAAGTGTAGTATATTAATTAAATGGGTATTTAGTATTTGATTTAATTGATATAATAATTTTATGTTACAGTTCTAATTTAATTGAGATAATTAAATTAGATGAGTAAGGTGATGAGTGTTACATGCAATTATAATTAGCAAATAATTATAATTATGTGTTAATTTTATATGCTTAATTGATGTTAGACTTTTAATTAATTAAAGGATAACATTAAAAATATGTGTTAAAGGATTTATGAAAAGAATAAAAAGAGTTTTTTTAAAAAAATTATTTTCCCAAACAAGGCCTTTGCACCATTTTTAAGTACGTTTTGCCAAACGGAGCCTTAACTATTTAAAACCCTATTTTTTAAAAAAAAATAACTAGTTTTGCCAAACAAGCCTTATGACTTTTTAAATTTTAATTGTAACTTATATATTAATGGTACTTATTATATTTAATATATGCCATTATGTAGTGAAAGTTATATGTATTATAATTATGTAATATGTGTATATTATATTATATGTATATTACGTTAGATTAAAACAAGAGTTAGAAAAACAAAGTTAGTTTGTTAGAGAGAAAAAGAAAGAGCAGAGAAGAATTAGAGAAGAAGAGAAGGAAAGAAAGGAAGAACCTAAGGAATAATCATCTTCTTCTTCAAACACCTACGCAGATGCGCCGGTGCCAAGGCTTGTGGCTGCACAGCTGCGCCGCTGGCTGAGTAGAGGCAGAGAACTCTAGTTATTTATTCAAGTTTTAAAACCTAAATTATTTTGTTTCTATGATAATGATCATGTACCAAGTTGTAATAACATATTGTTATCATGAATTTGACAATTTCATAATTGGGAAAGAAAAGAGGTTTTGGAAAACCTTAAAGTATTATTTGAATTATTTATAATAGATATTAAATTATAATTGTTTAAATATAACTTAGCTAATATGATATATATAATTATAATTTGAATAATTATAATTATAGTAAAGGTTTAATGTAAATTATGATTGTTAAATTATAATGAATTGAGTTGATTGTTTTAATCAAAGTAAATATTTAACTTGAAGTATAATTTGTTTAATTATAACTTAATATGTTATTATAATTTGAAATAATTATAATCAATGTAAAAGTGTAATTTAAATTATAATTTATATAATTATAATTTAATGAGGGCATGAATAGAAATTAAGTATTTATAATCTAAGTAATGGTTTAATTTAAATATGTTTAAATTATAATTTAATGCATGATGTAGTTGATTCATTATAAATTATGATTGTTGAATTATAGTTTGATTAAAGTGAATGTTTAAATTATAATTTATTTAAATATAATTTAAAATGAGTATGTAATTATTAATTGATTAATCATGTAAAATATAATATGATTATGTGATGTGATTAATTATGTGGTAATTAATTATTAACTTATTAGTTAAAGAGGAATGAGTTAACCTAAAGTGGATAACTAACGATGAGGATTAGCTATGTGATAATTAACTAATATTGTTAAGTATACATATGATTTGACAGCGAGTGTCAAACAAGTAAATAGAAGAAAATTAGAAAGTATAAAGTAGTATTTACTTAGACGTTTGATAAGTGTTGTTAGGTGACTAATAATTGATGCGTATGGTAATACGTTATGTAGGATAATGAAGCAGATTATATTAAGCTATTTTTCGGTATTTGGTAATCTACGAGCCAGGCAAGTCTTTCAGTTCCTATTTTCTACGTGCACTTGATGATGAACTATTTTAAATTGTTTTGCAAAGAGCATGATATGTTGTGTATATGTTGTAAGCATGAAATATTAAAGTCAATTTATGACTACATTGATTGATTAAAGAATGTTGATTGAGTAAGGAACTCAATCTTTATATTTGTTATGTGATGTAAAGCATGTATGCCATGTTACTTTAATTATTATGAGATGTATGTTGAGCATGTATTTATGTGCTATGTGATACATGAAAGCTGTTAGAACTTGCTGAGCTGTCGAGCTCGTTCTTGCAAATAACCATTTTTGCAGGTCATGAATGCAAAGTAATGATATGTGCTAGTTAAAATTTAATTGAGATCAATAGCGATGCGAGGAATTATTTATTCTAGATGAGTAATGTAATTGTTTTAAATGTAACATGATTGATAAATTATAAGTTGAGCTATCCGATATATATGGATATTGCTTCATGATGTAAGACTTGTATAGTCATTTTGTTGTAACGATTCATGATATAAATTTGAATCAAGGAGATGTTATGTAAAGGTTGACATTCAGGGCAATAAAGAAAGGGTTATATAAAAGTTTTAATTATTCCACATTTTTAGTGATTTTAATATCGAATCATGATGTAAAGTTAGAATAAAGTTGTATTGTTAACGATCGAGAAGGGGAATTATATTATACGAATTTTGGGGTCGTTACAGTTGGTATCAGAGCTGATAGGTTATACACCTTATGTAAGAGTACCTTAGGCTATGACCTTAGAGAATGAGAAGTTAAGTTACGTATAACGAAAAGGTGATTCCTTTCACATACGTAGAAGTGTAGGATGAGTTAAGTCCTAGAAATGTTATAAGAAGAAGGTGAGAATAATGAGAAATAAAACTCGAATAAAATGTTAAACTTTATGAACGAAGTTAGAAATTCTTAAAAGAAGAGTTACTAAATAAACAAGAAGATTCAAAGAAGAATCTTGAAGAGATATGAAGATGAGAATCAGGAGTTACCTAACTCCAATAATAAAGATGACAAATAACGATGAATAGACGAGGTCTATAAGATTGAAAGCATAATGAAGTCATGATATAACATGATGAAAGGAAAAGATAAGAAGTTTTAAAATAAAACGATAATGAGATAAAAAAATATCATAAGGGAGATGATTATAGAATAAGGTCACAGCGTGATCTTTTAAAGTTATAAAAGACAGATGGTATGTAATGATTGCATAGTTATAGTTTGAGACTATAACGAGAATGTACTATGATATGGTATGAGATTAACTCACGAGGAGTTATAAATGATGAGATACAGGAAATCTGTATCAAGTATAGAGCGAGAAGTTAAGAAGAAGATAGAGTTAAGTGGAATTTCAACTGAGGACTCATGTGGTGACTGAGTTGTACAAATTTTTGTATGGGCATGGTTTTGTGCTTACACTTGGCTTATCATATTGATAATCATTGGAAGGTTGGTGTCACGCTATCGATATATATATATGAAGAAGAGGTGATTATTTTCTCATATTATATTTGATAGTTAGAGTCAATAGAGATTAGATTAGATGATATTAAGATTTGAATAGATGATCTTAAGGTTTGGCGAGTTATTAAAACTCATACTTATGGTAAGCTCGTGACTCATAATCGTATGTATGTTTTGAACCCCTAAGCATATGGACAATCTCTGATCAGTTCTTTGACTACGTATTGCTAGGACAAGTTCTTAAACTCATATTATTGTGGCAAGTTCCTGACTTCCAAAGTGTGGTAAGTTTGATGAACTATACTCGGTATAGAAAAGTTATGGTGTAGGAAGCATTGATGTTGTTTAAGGTTGATAGAATGATTAAGTAATGATGGAGTAAAGATTTAATTGATGGAGAAAGTTTTTATATTCTAAATCTCCTAGCTTTGCTAGATTTTTAAAATTTATTGACTTCGTGCTGATGTTGCACTTCTATTTTCTTGAAAAATATTGGATCAAATGATGGAACCAATGATGTTTTTTAAAAATAGTGCTATTATTCACATGTCTATGCTAATTGCTTCAGCTAGACAAAAGTGATTTAAAATTTTCAAAATGTATTTTACATATTCTATACATCATTTGATATGGTGTAGAAAAAAAATTGAGGAAGTTATCAATGCAGTTAAACCTAGTATTGGATGTGATTGTATGATTGTCCGCCCACTATGGTATGATGCATTATGACGGCGTCGTATAATGACGAAATCCTCAACGTACCATTACTACGGTACGGTATCAGAATATTATGAAAAAATTTATTATTTTTAGTTCCTTAATCTATAAAAAAATTTATTTACTTATAGTTTCCTTAAACGAAAAAAAATTATAGAATTTTATTTAGTTGGTTAAAAATATATATATATTTCGATTGATGTCCGAATTTTTGCTAGAAGTCTATGCTACTTGATTCAGCTAGACAATGTTGAAAGATGTTTATGAAATTCGAGCGTTCTTGGTCAAACTATGTCAAACCAAATTGTTTTGGTGCGGATTCAGATGTTAAGAAGTTGAGGTGAACAATCCTATAAAAGGGGACATGTTATCAGAGACAATAGTTCCGAGTGTAACGCATATAGTCGTTACGATGTACTACGTTTGGGCCCGACGTAGGGGTATGATAAGCTGGCCACCTAGAGTACCGATGTGGTTTATAGTGTGAAGTACCGGGGGTGAAGCACTGTTAAACCTAAAAAACAAAGTTCAAGGTCTTGCGACCACTCAGCATGATTTGGAATCTTTTAAATTCATGAGTTATTTATATCGCTTTCCAATTATTGAGTAATTGTGGAAGATTCTTATTATTCTGAAAGAAGTAGTTGTTGAACGCCTTAATCCAGTGAGTAGAGATAAACGTAAAATCTATTTTGATAGAATGATATATATAGATTGATAGACTTAAATTTCGAGGACGAAATTCTTAGAAGAATGGGTGAATGTGATAATCAGAATAATTATAGATGGTGAAGTACGAAATATATTAATTCGACGAGTAAAGTATATAGTAATGATCCTTAGAAAGGAAATGAACGAGTTAGAGAATATATAATATTTGAAACATAATTATGTTTAATTTAGGGTTATGAAATAAAATCTAAAATTTGTTGAAGAACTGAATGTAGTAGAATATATATGTATAACTTATATCAAGGTAATGTGTTGAAGTTATTCAACGATAAATGTTTTTAAAGAGATTTGATGGAAACCTAAGTAAGGTAGGGTTTCGGTAATTCCGATGACGGAATCCTTATAAGAAGGGAAGGATGTGACATCCCAGATTTTTAGAATTTATAAATGAGAATTTAATAAATAAAATTCTTATTATCTGATGTTTTGAGTTTGAGTATGTGAATACGTGTCATATATTGTGAAATATGTGAATTGATGTGAAGAGAATTTAAATATTAATTTTAATATATATTGATTAAATAAATATTTTAATTGAATTATTTATTAAGTTAAATAAATAGTTACATGATTATTATGGAGTAAGGTAATTAAGTGTAGTATATTAATTAAATGGGTATTTAGTATTTGATTTAATTGATATAATAATTTTATGTTATAGTTCTAATTTAATTGAGATAATTAAATTAAATAAGTAAGGTGATGAGTGTTACATGCAATTATAATTAGCAAGTAATTATAATTATGTGTTAATTTTATGTGCTTAATTGATGTTAGACTTTTAATTAATTAAATTAGAATGTTAAGATTTAATTAATTAAAGGATAACATTAAGAATATGTGTTAAAGGATTTATGAAAAGAATAAAAAGAGTTTTTTTTAAAAATCGTTTTCCTAAATAAGGCCCTTGCACCATTTTTAAGTCCGTTTTGCCAAACGGGGCCTTAACTATTTAAAAACCTATTTTTTTAAAAAAATAACTTGTTTTGCCAAACAAGCCTTATGGCTTTTTAAATTTTAATTGTAACTTATATATTAATGGTACTTATTATATTTAATATATGTCATTATGTAGTGGAAGTTATATGTATTATAATTATGTAATATATGTATATTATATTATATGTATATTACGTTAGATTAAAACAAGAGTTAAAAAACAAAGTTAGTTTGCTAGAGAGAAAAAGAAAGAGCAGAGAAGAATTAGAAGAAGAGAAGGAAAGAAAGGAAGGACCTAAGAGAATAATCATCTTTTTCTTCAAACATCTAAGCAGAAAGGATATGTCTTAATTAATTCCCTTATGTTTTTATATATTTTCCTTATGATTGTTCATGAGTATGGGTTCTCTGTGTATTTGATTTAGCATGAAAGTTATATATATATATATATATATATATATATATATATATGATGTACATATATAAATTGTGTTTATAATGGTTTATATATGAATTGTATGCCATAAACAAGAATTTTCAGAAATCAAAGTTTTGTTAGAACATGTTTTAAATGGAGAGAATGTGTTCACGTGGAGTTTTCATGTTTTGGTTAATTTTAGAGTAAAATTGATGAAATTAGTATATGTTAATACACTTGTTAGAATTGTTTTTGATGATATCTTGAATCATGGAAAGAAAATGCATGAATTTATTAAGAAATTATTTTACAGTGAATGGTTTTGAAAAATATATGAGTTTCTATGAAAATGTCAAAATTGAGTTGTTAAAACCTTTGATTTCATTGCTTGGACAATTTTTGTGATTGGTAGCATCTATATAACATGTGTAGTATTGTGTATGCATGTCTTACATTATTTGAGTGACTGGTATTTGTCGTTGTTGAATTATTTGGGTTAGCAGTGAAGCAGAGTGCCGTTCCTGCACTGTTTCTGTCTGCGTTCCTGCGCTGCGCCGCTGGGTTTTCTGGGTTTTGACACCTGCGCAGCTGCGCCGGTGCCAAGACTTGTGGCTGCGCAGCGGGCTGAGCAGAGGCAGAGAACTCTAGTTATTTGTTCAAGTTTTAAAACCTAAATTATTTTATTTCTATGATAATGATCATATACCAAGTTGCAATAACATATTGTTATCATGAATTTGACAATTTCATAACTAGAAAAGATAAGAGGTTTTGGAAAACCTTAAAGTATTATTTGAATTGTTTATAATAGATATTAAATTATAATTGTTTAAATATAACTTAGCTAATATGATATATATAATTATAATTTGAATAATTATAATTATAGTAAAGGTTTAATGTAAATTATGATTGTTAAATTATAATGAATTGAGTTGATTGTTTTAATCAAAGTAAATGTTTAACTTGAAGTATAATTTGTTTAATTATAACTTAATGTGTTATTATAATTTGGAATAATTATAATCAAGGTAAAAATGTAATTTAAATTATAATTTATATAATTATAATTTAATGAGGGCATAAATAGAAATTAAGTATTTATAATCTAAGTAATAGTTTAATTTAAATATGTTTAAATTATGATTTAATGCATGATGTAGTTGATTCATTATAAGTTATGATTGCTTAATTATAGTTTGATTAAAGTGGATGTCTAAATTATTATTTGTTTAATTATAATTTAAAATGAGTATGTAATTATTAATTGATTAATCATGTAAAATATAATATGATTATGTGATGTGATTAAGTATGTGGTAATTAATTATTAACTTATTAGTTAAAGAGAAATGAGTTAACCTAAAGTGGATAACTAACAATGAGGATTAGCTATGTGATAATTAACTGATATTGTTAATTATACATATGATTTGACAGCGAGTGTCAAACAAATAAATAGAAGAGAATTAGAAAGTATAAGTAATATTTACTTAGACGTTTGATAAGCGTTGCTAGGTGACTAATAATTGATGCGTATGGTAATACGTTATGTAGGATCATGAAGCAGATTATATTAAGCTATTTTTCAGAATTTGGTAATCTACGAGCTAGGCAAGTCTTTCAGTTCCTATTTTCTACGTGCACTTGATGATGAACTATTTTAAATTATTTTACAAAGAGCATGATATGTTGTATATATATTGTAAGCATAAAATATTAAAGTCAATTTATGACTACATTGATTAATTAAAGAATGTTGATTGAGTAAAGAACTCAATCTTTATATTTGTTATGTGATGTAAAGCATGTATGCCATGTTACTTTAATTATTATGAGATGTATGTTGAGCATGTATTTATGTGCTATGTGATGCATGAAAGCTGTTAGAACTTGCTGAGCTATCGAGCTCATTCTTTCAAATAACCATTTTTCTAGGTCAAGAATGCAAAGTAATGATATGTGCTAGTTAAACTTTAATTGAGATCAATAGCGATGCGAGGAATTATTTATTCTAGATGAGTAATGTAATTGTTTTAAATGTAACATGATTGATAAATTATAAGTTGAGCTATCCGATGTATATGGCTATTGCTTCATGATGTAAGACTTGTATAGTCATTTTGTTGTAACGATTCATGATATAGATTTGAATCAAGGAGATGTTATGTAAAGGTTGAGAATCAAGGCAATAAAGAAAGGACTATGTAAAAGTTTTAATTATTCCATATTTTTAGTGATTTTAATATCGATTCATGATGTGAAGTTAGAATAAAGTTGTATTGTTAACGATCGAGAAGGGGAATTATATTGTACGAATTTTGGGGTCGTTACAGTTACCGTACAATTCATTTCTTCTACCATACAATGTCTCAAATAAATATAAGAAATGTATTTATTATCAAGTCTTATTTTATTTAATTATATGTATTCCGATCCTAAATGCACAAACTCTGATAATGCAAATTAGAAATTACTTTCTAATTTCATTCTGCCTTGGCCAAGGACAACTGAGTTGCATTTATCGAATCACATAAGACATTCACTTCTTTTACTAGAAGTGGTAGATCCTTTATTGATCATTCATTATCTTCATATATAATTCATTATACCCAAGCACACCCTTTGATATACCCTCAGGGTTTTAAGGGACATGTCAAAGTATAACTCATCATACATAAGATACTATGATGATCTCAAGTCTAACGATTACTTGTACTACTATCACTAAAGGAATTCCTATTGATAGGCGAGTAAAAATACATTAGGTATTCCTTAGCAAGTCACGTTCAGTGTACTTATTCTTCAATAAGCACCTACAATCTTGCTTTAGTGTCTCCACACAAATGATCATGAGATCGATCATCCTCTTTCAAAGAGCAAGCAACGTATGTACCAATCTATCCGAATTCACTAATTCCATATTTAGTAATCCATCGATTGGGAACTATTCTAGTTTTAAGCTATCTAAGAATTTAGATCTCATTAGCATGATCATCATCATGATTCTAAAAGCATTGCTTAAAACTATGGGTTTATCACATTTAAATATAACAACATTATGTAGATAATATAAACGCCTTTAAATAAATAATTCTTTTATTAATAAATGAATAAGATTGTTACAAAGTATATATTTTATCATCATACATGATTGGCTTGTGTGCATACTACTTTCAGTACAAATGTTAATAAAAACATGTCCATATAAATAATGCACATATCATGCTTGATAAATGGCTTATTAGAGAATTTTAAGCTTAAAAAGGGCAATTTATATGAGGTAATAAGCAAGAACTCCTTATACTTGATTTATGAAGTAATTCAAGTGAATTAGGTAAGATAAATTGAGTCTAAAAACTAATTTGAAACAAAAAGTGAGAATTAGGCTTGGTTGAAAATCTGATTGACAGGCCATTTTTAAGGCTATGTAAAATGGATCTATAAAGTCTGTTTTGGCTGGGTGATATTTTCTAAAAATATTATGCCATGTCAAGTATAACATATTAAAAATTTGTTTTATTTGGCCTTTCGGTTCGGAAGTTATTAATTTGCAAAGTGGGCAAGTTGACCTTGACTGGGCTGGACAGCAGCAACAACGACAGACGTGCACTGCGCTGTGCTGCTGCGGCTGTCACAGCTGACCAGTTTTTGCTTCCATTAAACCTATCTAGAAATGCTTAGAATTGCTAAGTTATATTTGTAAAACATACTATTACATACCTTCTATAACATACTCAAATTTGGTGGCAATCGAATTTATGATTTAAAATTTAAAAATAGGCAAAGTGGCTATGTTGGTAAGGGTGCAGGGCCAAAGCCACTGCTGTAGGCCGCGACAGCGGACGCGTGAGCACTGCACTGCGCTACACTTCAGCAGTTCGGCTAGTCATGTTATGCTAGGTCGTTGATGTGTTTTGTTGTTAGGCTTATTTTAGGATTATTAAGTTATATAAATTACTAGTAAGTAATGAAAATATATTAGTTAGTATATAAAATCATAAATAAATTCAATATTTAAGTAAAATTAAAAATTAATCATTTAAAAGTAAGTTTAAACTAAATGCTTGATATGTTTATATGTATTGAACCCAGAATGATTCCAATTATATCATGAAGTTAATACAAGGGTTAATGGTGCACTAAATGGAATAAGTTGAATATAATTATAGAATATATATATATATATGGATGGAATTTAAGATGGAGTGTTAAAGTTTAATAAGTCATAAATGATCAAAAATATGGTTAGAATTTAAGATGGAGTGTTAAAGTAGAAAACTTAAACTTAGATTAAAAGTTTATGAGATATATTAGCATTAAGTTATATAGTAATTTTATGTGTTACATAGGTGTGGCTCAAGATAATATCGCTTAAAAGATACAATCACGGGTTAAATTGATATCGTTTTGACGCGATGGCAAGTATACTAACTTTCTTTTATGAGTTAAAATCTTGAACCAAAGTTCTTATTGAAGATTAAAATGTATGTGTGACACCTAGAGTTGATAATTCTCTTATGAATTCATTATTCAAATATTATTGAAGTTTCCTTTGATTCGAGAATTCATATTCACAGTCTATACTATTCGAGTTCGGCTACACTATAATTGATAAATGTTCTGAGATTCACCATGAAACTTTGATCATCAGATTTTCTTTAAATTGAAATTATTTTAACAGACTGAGTTGAACAACCCTTGAAATAGGAGTCATTTTATCGGAGACTATGGTTCCGAATTACGCTGTTGCGTTAAATGTTTGTGCACAATACATAAGTACAAAGGGCTGATCCCCCTCTATAAAGAAATGATAGTCTACAATCTTTGACTGATAAAGGTTAAGGTATAAATAATTGAGACCTAGGACATAGTTCAATGGTCTTGTGACCCTCAATTACTTGTTCAAATATTTTATTGTGAATCGTCTTGTTGAATATTCCTTGATTATAAAGCCTTTACTGAACTTAGCAGTTGCAGCTCGACTTTATTCAAACAATACTCTCTTCAGTTGCTAAACTATTATCTGTTTCTTTTTTCTTGTCTATTTTACTTAAATAGTATTACTTGCTGGGAAATTCAGTTGCTCATTCCTGCTAAATGAATTTCAGTTAAAAACAAAAAGACTGGAGGATCATAAACTGACAACGGAAAAGGAAAACTGCAGGAAGAGTGGTGTAATTAGCTATAAACTTTTGTATGATATTATACAGTGATGTAAATAGATATTTTTAGATGTGATGTGATATTTTTGCTATCATGTTATGGAATGCTAAAGTTTAGACAACTTGGGATACGTTAATGTATATATTATATTTTGTGAAGACTGTTGTAATAATGCAGGTTATCAAATGAGATTGGGTAGAATAGCAGGTGTTGTAGATGATCGTGAGCATTAAATCTGAAAGTAAAGGATTGCGACACCCCCAAATTCGGGTACTTCATTTTCACAAGATTTAGTGTTCACTTTCTAAATAAAATATACATCTAGACAATAATAAAGAATTGCAAAATGAATTACAGCCTTCATAAATACTTAAATAAAAATCTTCCTTATAAAAGGATTACAACCTTGTCTAAAATAAATCCCAGGGTTATCTAAACTTGACATAAACATTTAATGCGGAAAATAAAAACATAACTTAAAGTCTTATTACAATTCAGTCAACAATTAAAACAAGTGTTCACTTGTTCAGCTTGCCTTTGCCTTTTCTAGTTGACGGAGCGTCAACACTTTCAACCTTAGCTGCAATGTTTATTTAATATGCAAGAGTGAGCAAACAACAGCTCACTGGAATACAACAATAATAAAGATATGACTTAGATAGCTTCAAAGGATTTGAATAACTTTATTTTCATCAACAATAAAGAATTGAATAATAATTCTTTCATCAATAATTAAAATTTCGAATATTGAAATTATCTGAGGGTCATAAGACCTTGAACTTTTGTCCTAGGTTATAAACATTTCTATTTAAAACCTTTAACAGTAAATTAGACTATGGGCCTTAACTCGTACTTAGGGGGATCAGCCCTTCGTACCATGTATTATGCATAAATATCTTAACGCTTTCGCATATTAACCTCCCCTAATAAATAGGATTGTTCATCTCAGTATTTGAGTACAAGTCCGCACCAAAAAAAGTTTGGTTTGGAAAAGCTACAAGGAAATTTGGAGTTTCAACTATCGTCAACTAAGGAGTAGTTGAATCGACTCACAATAACTTAGCATATTTCGATAATACAAGAATTATGAATTAACTTATGCTTTAGAATTTAAATTAAAGCATACGAAAAATAAGATAGACCTTACTTGAACAATTAAGTCAATGTCACTTTAATTAAATTATGAACTTTAAATAAGAACTTGTCCATTGCAGAAATAAAAGGGCAATCTCAAATATAATAAATATTTGAATTTAAAACACTTGTATAACAATAACAAGTTTGAGTTTAGAAAACTTGCCTCAAGCACAAGCTACAGTTACAACTCACATTCTTTAACACTTTCTACACATATATATTTAACCATAATAATCTAAATTAGTTATCACATAACTAATTCACATAATTAGTTAACCCATCTAGGTTAACTCATTCCTCTTTAATTAATAAGTAATTATTACATACTTCATCATATCACATATTCACATAATTAATCAAATCATAATTATATACTCATTTTAATTAAATTATAATTTAAACAAATTATAATTTAAATTAAATAATTCATTTTAATTATAATTAAATCAAATTATAATTACATCTTATATTAATTAAATTATAATTAAATAAATTATAATTTAAATTACTCATTCACTTTAAATTTAATTTTTCAAATTATTTTACATCTTACATAAATAAAATTACAATTTAATTTAAACATGTACTTTGATTAAAATTAATCAAACTAAATTTATGCATTTATATTAATTTAATTATAATTTCAACCAATTATAATTTAAATTAAATAATTACTTTGATTATAAATAATCAATTTCAATTCATGCACTAAGTAAATTATAATTAACAATTTATAATTTACATTACACATTTTTTTTAATTATAATTATTCAAATTATAATTACATATTATATTTTATTTATATAATTCATTACTGTCCATTAGCATTTTAATTTTATCAACATGCTTCATAATTTATTACATAATAAATCTTATAATTTTTATATTTTAAAATTGGCTTTCTGCACAAACTACAGGACCAGCGCGGTCGCGCTCCAAATGGCCTTGGGAGCGGCGCGGTCGCGCCACTGCGCAGACCAGTCTGACAGTTCGCACACTTTGCAGAGAAAAAGCTAATTTGGATTATTTCTCCACATTAATTTCACATCAATTTCTGAAGTCAGTCAAACCAATTCACATAAAAAATAACAGTACATGATTCTAACATGTTCTAACACATATAGACATCAAAACACCTAATTTAAAACTCTTAATTTTGTAAAAATTGGAGAAAATACCATTTTCAGTGTTCTTGATGAAATTGAACACTGAACACTGTGAATTTGTTTTTAAACCAATTCACATGATTCTAAACATATTAAATTCGTTTCTCCACATATTAGCATAACTACAATCAATTTCCACAACAATATACTATAGAACATAAATTTTGATTTTGATAGAGCCAATCATCAAAACTACTTTACTGTAACTTTTGATGAACATGAATTCTTCATGTTCATCATGTTTACATGAATTAAACTATCTAATTATGCATACAATTCATATATAAGCATGTTTATAACATAGATTGCATATACAATTCACGTTCATACAGTTTTTCATAAATTTCATGTTTATAGAGAATGAAGATACGAAGAATATAAAATACAATTTTAAAACTGTAAGTTTTAGAAATTATACCTTTTTTGATTTAGTAGAGAAAGGTGAAGATGGTGATGATTGTATGTTTGATTAACAATTTCCTCCTCCTTCTTTCTTCTTCTTCTCTCTTTTCTCTCTATCTTTTCTCTTCTCTATTCTTTCTCTTCTCTATTCTTTCTCTTTTTTTCTAATAGACTAACTTACTAACGTATATTATACTGATATAATATAATATACATATTATATATATAATTATATAACATGTATAACTGACAACTTAATACATATATTAATATCAAATAATTGTCATTTAATATATAAGTTATAATTTTTGAATTTTAAAAGCCATAAGGCTTGTTTGGCAAAATAACTTTATTTTAAAACTAAATTTTTAGTAGTTAAGGCCATGTTTGATAAAACAGAGTTAAAAGGCGTGCAAGGGCCTTGTTTGGCAAAACCCTTTAAAAACAGTTTTAAGGGCCTTATTTGGTAAAACTAATTTAAAAACCCTTTTTATTCTTTTAATAAATCATTTAGCACATATTTTTAATATTACACTTTAATTAATTAAATCTTAACATTCTAATTTAATTAATTAAAAGCTAACATCAATTAACCACATAAAAATGCCACATAACAATTATAATTACTCGCTAATTATAATTTCATGTAACAATTATCACATAAACTTAATCTAATTTAATTGTCTCAATTAAATTAGAACTATACCATAAAATTATTACACACCAATTAAATTAAATATTAAGTATTCATTTAATTAATATATTACACTTAATTAAATTACTCTACTCAATCACATAATTTATTTATTTAACTCAATAAATAAATTAATTAAAATATTTATTTAATTCAATAAATATTAAAATTAATATATAAAATTCTCATTCGTTACAATGATATTCGGGGTTGGGGGCGTCACAGCTTATAAAATGGTAATGAGGGAGGTAAAAACGTTATCTACTCCTGCACATGACAAGCTTGCAGAGCAAGATCTAAAGGTATGGTCCAAAACATTCTTTGAGACTCATTCTAACACTGACAGTGTAGAGAACATGTCAGAGTGCTTTAATGCATGGAAAATTAAGGCAAGATATATGCCAGTTCTTCAAATGTTAGCTAAAATTTATGATCAAATAATGGTGAGGTTACACCAGAAAAGTGATGCAATGCTAAAGACTGAAGAGTTAATATTCCCAAGGATTAAAAAGAAACTAGATGCAACAATTTTAGACTATGCACACTGTGAAGCTCTATGGGATGGACAATCAAAGTTACAAGTGAAGGAAAGAGGAAAACAAGGGTACTATGTAAACCTAGAGTAGAGAAGTTGTGCATGTAGGGTGTGGGATTTAACAAGAATCTCTTGTTCTTATCTAGTTAGAGCCATTCATTCCATCTATGGAAACCTTATAGAATATGTAGCTCAGTGTTACACTAGGGATACATATATTAAAACTTATTCTCACACGCTAGGAAGTACTAAATGGGGAAGATTTTTGGGATTTTACTGAGTGTGATATCATGATGTCATCACCAATGAAGAAAAAATTTAAGGGAAGGCCACAAAGATTAAAAAGGAATGAGCAGTGGGAAGATGGGACAACTAGCAACAAGGTTGCTAGGGTGTCAAGAAAAGGGAGGAAGATGCATTGCAGCATATGCAAGGAAGAGGGTCACAACTAAGTCAAATGTCCAAAGCACCCAACTCTGCCTGGACACATAAAGGGCAAAGAGAAAGTTATTGACACTATTAACTCTTTTTCTAAACTGTTAACTCTGTTAATTTTATGGTCTATTAACTATGTGTCTGAACTATTTTTTTTATAGGCTAATGCCATTAGAAAGGGAAAAGATAAGGTAATTGACACTGCCAAGGGCAAGGAGATAGTGGTTGACGCTACTAAGGGAGCATAGAAAGATGTTAAGGGCAATGTAAGTTTTTCTAAATATATGCACAAGTACATATAATTTTATGACATCCTTTTATTGTTTTTGAACTATTATTTTATAGGCTAATGACATTGGAAAGGGAAAAGAGATAGTGGTTGGCATTGTTAAGGGCAAGGACAAAGATGCTAGGGGAATGTAGGTTTTTCAAAATATATTGTCGACGATTGGAAAATGAGTTTGAAGACTTTCTTCCTAAAGAGAGAAATGGAATTGATCTCTCGTTCTCTTCTACCCCTTTGCACCTTTTTTGCTAGGTGGAACTTTATTCTAAGGGTGAGCTCTCTTTAAGGAAACAGGACGGACATGAATGCCAACTATTTTGAAAAGATTGATTTTAATAATTGAGACGATTTAGACAGAGCCGCCAGTTGGTATGATGTTTAAAGGGATGTACTAACTCATTCAATTTTATAGGTTTTTGCAATATGGCTCAATATATGACTCCGTTTAATTATTCTGTAACTCGAGATTCGCGGAATTTGGGGGCTTGGTTAAGCGGGAAAAAGTGTGAGGCACCCTTACCCAAATCCCATGTGTGTGTTTTTAAACACGCGTTTAATGCTTATTTAGCTTGTGTTTAAGTACTTTTATTTTAAAGGTTGTTCTAAGCTAGGTTTTAACCTATAAGTGGCGTTATTCTAAAAGTAGTTTTGTACCTTTTTGGACCTATGCAAGAAGGATTTGATTTTAAGGAAAAGGTCAATTTTATACAAAACATAATGAAGTGATGTTTTAAAAAATAAGTTTTTCAAATCCTTCACCAAATAGGAATCAAGTTCCTTTGATACTTTAAGTTATTAACCTAGATTGGTCTAACCCCTCATCACTTTATTATTTTATGAAAACTCTTTGCTTTTTTATTTGAAAATCGCTTTTTGGTGATAATACATGAAGGAAAACATTAAAAAGGGTCGGGCCATCATCGGGTATGAAAGCCATCTCGATA
Organism: Panax stipuleanatus; assembly: GCA_020205555.1. Taxonomy (NCBI): domain Eukaryota; kingdom Viridiplantae; phylum Streptophyta; class Magnoliopsida; order Apiales; family Araliaceae; genus Panax; species Panax stipuleanatus. The sequence continues at coordinate 31,564,336 of CM035115.1, forward strand.
AACCCGAGCACCTGCAATCATAAGTTTTCACTATCACGGGATCTTAAATTCGATTTCTCGGGACGAGCCCCTCAAACTCGTTTTAAGATCCAATATTACATGTACAATGCTTTTGCGCAATTTAATATTTACATTGTAAACAAAAAGTCCATCGTGGGAATCTAGTTGAGATCCGATCAGTGGATCTCAACCCCGGAACTCCTAGGCTCACATTAGTATGCTTTAACTTAGATATAAATTGTATCCTAAACTCGATATTAGGTGATTCATCGATTAGAATCCCTATCAGGAGTTATTAGGACCTACTTACCTCTAGATATATATCTAGGGCTCTACGGAGTGATCGAGACTGACCAAAAGTATTTAAACGACTAGATTTATCCCAGATCTAAGCCGATCTAACATATGGGTTCGAGCTTTGAAGCTCATGAACCTATTAAAGGCTAGATCCAACTAGATCTGGGTAGATCTAGTTAATGGACTGGGTTTCTAACTATATATGCACAAAATAAGAGGTAAACTAGTTAATTTACCAACTAACATGCAATATATACGAGAAATAACAAGTCTAAAGATTAATGAACGCTATCTAAATAAATCTAGATATATAACAAGATTTACAGTTGAAATGACCAAAGATTCGATTTTTCACCTTGGGTGATGATAGTACAGCCTCTTGGGACTCAAATCTAAGCTCTACAACTTAAAGTGTATAAGATCTATGATATATTTGGTAGATTACACTCAAAAGTGGTGTTAGATTGTCAAACCCAAGCCTTTCTCTCTAGATCCGAGCTTCTCTCTCTAATTTTTTCTTTATTTTTTTTAAATAAGTTGTTGGCTGCCTGTTAAAAACTTGGGAGCCAGTCGCAGTTACACTTGCGGCTGGGTCATGTGGGGCCGCCTTCTCGAATTTCGTTTCTTCGATCGTTAACCTGGGAAATGTTGAGCTTTGTACCCAAAATCCCAGAAAGCTTTTGCCGACGGCTGGGAAATATGGTTGAGTCTAACTGATTTCGAGTCCGAGAAGATGATGCAATAAGCTAAAAGATATCTTCTGGTTCTCGAGGGTGGTTAATTGGCTCGTCTTACACACTTCGCAGTTTGGGGTTTGCTGTGGTGGCTTCTTGTGACCTCTTCCTCAGCTTTGTGATCCTCTTTCAGACCACATTGTGTCTGGGCGTCGTTGCACTTTAATTTTTCCATGGGGTTGTCTTCGGGGTTAAATTATGCCTTTTTCCCTCCCTCGGGGTTGTCTCCAAGGTGAAATTACACTTTTACCCTCTTATAAGGTTAGTCCAAGGAAAGCAAAATTTTGATTGTCTACAGATGCTCCTTTTGTCATGTTTATGCAATGCAATGGAATAGACACGACAAAAATTACTATACACTTGATACATGACAAATTATATCTAATGATGCAATGCCATGTGGAAAGTACGCAGTGATATATAGGTGTTAAAACTTTAATGGGTTACTCCCGCTCACTCGGGAGGAGGACTGTGATACTGGTGTCACCGGGCATTACTGATGCCTTCGTTGAAGATAGTTCTCAACGGTTGATACCACTGGGTGTTGTTAATGCCTTCATTGAAGATAATTCTCAATGGCTGATACCACCGGTCGTTACCGATGCCTTAATTGAAGATAGTTCTCAACGACTGATACCACTGAGCGTTGCTGATGCCTTCGTTGAAGATAGCTCTTAATGGTTGATATACCACCGAGCATTACCGATGCCTTCATTAAAGATAGTTCTCCACGGCTGATACCACCAGGTGTTGTTGATGCCTTTATTGATGATAACTCTCAACGGTTGATACCACCGGGCGTTACCAATGCCTTCATTGAAGATAGTTCTCAACGACTTATACCACCAGGCGTTGCCGATGCCTTCGTTAAAGATATTTCCCAATGGTTGATACCACCGGTCATTGTCGATGCCTTCGTTGAAGATAGTTCTCAATGACTGATACTCCCGAGCGTTGTTGATACCTTTGTTAAAGATAGTTCTCAACAGTTGATACCACCGGGCATTGCAGATGCTTTCGTTGAAGATAGTTCTCAATGGCTGATACCACCGGGCGTTGCCGATGCCTTCATTAAAGATAGTTCTCAACGGTTGATACCACCGGGCGTTGTTGATGCCATAGTTGAAGATAGTTTCTCAACAGCTGATATCACCGGGCATTGGCGATTACTTCGCTAGCGATAGTTTCTAATGGATGATTTAATAATCAGAAAGGTTAATAATAAATTCTTGGATTTCCAGTTATTCCACATCGGACCCCTGATTTCCCTTAATTTTTATCAGTTTGATGGTTTTTTCTAATGTTTTATGGTCCGAAAATGATCCGAACAAGCATCTTTCTAGATAAAATCCCTTTTTAGGGCCCGAAAGGACGCGTTTTGACTTGAATTTTACTAAAAAAGGATGTTACAGGGCCCACCACAACCAGCCACAGGTACACCTATAGCAACCGCAGTTACAGCTGTGGCTAGCCGTGGTTGGGTTAATACCCTCGGGTAGGCTCATTTTCATTCATTCGATCCAAGTTTCCATGCTTTCTCTCTGCAATATCTGATCCTTCTTCTTAGATCTGCTCACTTGAGGCTTGATTTCAAGCATTTCGTCACCATATGTTTGTTTAGCGCACTAGAGGTAACGTATACACTCCTTTTTTCACGTTTTCGCCCATGTTTTACCGTTTTTCTTCATTAAACACAATGTATGGGTAATGTATGAACCAATAGCTTGATGGTTATGTTTTAATGTAATGTATGCTTACGCAACATCATATGGACCCTACGGATGCAAGAAATTTCATTTAATAGTTATTCGAGGCATGTATTGTGACAATACGTTAGAAAAATGTTCATGTTTCATATATAACTATTGGGTTATGCGTGTATGTCTATAAACGACTGTTTTTGTAAGAACCCAAATTTTCAGATATTATTAAATAAGGATTTAATAAATAAAATTCTTAAACAGTGAGATGGGTTCGAATAAATATATATATATATATATATATATATATATATATGTGTGTGTGTGTGATATGAGGTATGTGGTATTATATTACATAGGGTAATATGGACTATGTAATATGTGTTTTTGTGATTTATAAATATATTATTAATATATATTTGTTACTTAGCGTAGAGACGATTCAGTCGAGATAAAGGAAGAGGATAAATTTCTATCGATATTAAATAATTTATAGAATTATTTTATCATAGTAAGTTGGTGACATTAAATATCCTTAATGTATAATCACCATATTCTTGTGTATGTGTATTAATAACTAGTATGTTTATAATATAGGTTATTAATAGCACTTAAGCTATCCGTGAATAGGTTTGGATAGTGAAGCATGAGTCAGTTAAGGAATTAACTAATAAGAATAAATATTAGTTAATTTAAGTTGGGAGTTATATTATGAAATAATATAATGTTAATATTGAACCTTAATAATATGGTACAGTGTTTAATTTACTTAAGTAAATGAGTAAATCAATAAGTGTGTGGAATATGTAATTATAGTTGATACTTTTATAGAATAGTAATATGTGAGAAAGTCTAATGTGCGAATAACGTTAATAAATATATATACGTTATTAAAAGGGAGATGTAAATCATTATTTTGTTTAAATAAATATTTAATATTTGAAGAAATTATTTTGGGGATAATTTATAGAAAAGAAAGAGAAATGGTCATTATATATTTTAATAAAGGATATTAAAATAAATTCTAATATTGAATTATTTTAATAACGGAGAAAATGTTATTTTTGAATAATAATATTACCTTATATGTTTTTGTATGAGGTAATAAATATGATTAATAAATATATTAAAACATATTTGCTATATATAAATAAATTGATGGAAACAATTTATTATAATAGAAAATAAACTTATTATCTATTTTCTATATATAATATATGTATATGTGTCGTACATATAGTTATTTGATATTATATTAAGAACAATATCATGAGACAATAAGTAAATTATTTTCTAATAATGAATGCCTTTAATTGGAGAAGACATAATATTTTATATCATGTTATGACGGAATACATAATAGTGATTATATCTTATGTATTTCCAAGAGGGGTAAAAGTATATAAGAAAACTAAGTTATTTCAATTTGCTAAATAACTTGAGTTATTATATTACCATAAGTATTGTAAAGAATATTTGAATATTTTCATTCACGATATATTTTTATACGTGAACCTTGTGATTTAATAGTTCTAAGTAAATTGAACATATTATAAGTAGAAAAATGGTGGGAAAGGAATAAATGATGAGAATGATAATAAGCTTAAGGTAAGCTTGTGAGATATGCCTAGTATGGCAAAGTGATGGAATAAATATTCATTAAATAATTTAATGAATGAATAATTAAAGGAATTAATTATTATTATTATTATGTGAATAAATTCCTATGTGCAATGAGGTGTAATTATAAGTTATATAGTAGCTACATCTATATAATATAGAATGAAGCGTGACACTTCAAAGCAACTATATAATATAGGAAACTATATGATTAAGTGTAATAATAAAGTTTACAATAATGGGGTGTGACACTACTCAATTAAAATATATTCGGTATTGTCAAATGTATATGGATTATATGATGGGGTGTATGTGTGACCCTATCATATCATATGGTAATAACATTAAGTTATTAGATATAAGCTTGCAAGTTAGTCCATGTGAGAACAATAATGATCAATCAAGTGGTTAGGGTACATGAATAGTGGTAGTTGGTGGGAGTTAGCCACCAACTTCCCTTTTGCCCTTTGGGTAATAACCATAGGAGGATAATAGCTTGATAATGAATAGATGCAATACATTGGTGTGTAGAGTTTGTTAATTCAATTACTACATTGTTGCTAAGAAAGCATATAATAAGAAATGTAATTACATCAAGAGCATGTTATAAGGTGAAATGATGAGGAAGGACCATGAATAGTAGTAGTTGGTGGAGTTAACCACCAACTCCTCTTTGACCATTGGGTATTGCCCATAGGAGGGTAATAGATTTACTATAATTAGAGAACATGTAAATAAGCATTGTAATGGTATTACATCATGAACTTATTATAAGATGTGACATTGAGAGTAATATTATTTTGTAAGCTTGAGGTCTATTAAATAATAAGCTTACATAATTGTGCCTTGTGTGGCATGAGTGGTATGGTTAAATCAATTAGAGGTTTAAATATGATTATTAAAGGAAATGACAAGTTAATAAATAATTGATATTAATTATCATTATAATATTTGGGTGTAATTGAGATAATAATTTTATGGAAAATAATGGGTGAGAATACCCATCTAAATTATAATTAGCCCAATTAAAATGTTAATTGGATTAAAACAGTGTATATGAGTTACATTATAATATGTATTGTTGTATATTTAAATTATGAGTACATTATTATATGTGGGTATACTTTTTATGTGTGAGTATACATGACATAACCTATATTAATGTGGCAACATTATGTTATTAAGGTGGGACTTATATTTTCCAAATGAAAGTAAAACATAAGTGTATATAAGGTGTATATATTATATAACCTAAGTATGTATAGTAGACATAAAATAAATAGCTTAAGTGTTGGCATACATTTTTGCTAATTGCTGAGATTTTAGCATTGTCCCTAACTTAGTGACCCAATTCTTCTTCACGTGATAACCCAATGGCTAGCTACTCTATACCTATTTCTCTCAAACTCAGCAATTGTAGCTAATCATGCAAGAGGGAGTGGGTTTCATCATGGGATTCAACAACTCTCCCATAACCATCAAATTCTTCTTCTCCCCATTGGTTTGAAATGATGTAGAATTGCTTTGCCTGGGTATTTACTTTCCTATAAATGTAGCTATCTCCTTCACATTTCTAATTGCTGAGATTCCAAGTAGAGCTAGTATACTGAGATATAGAGAGAGTAAGTTAGAGTGTTAGGAGTTGGGAGAGCAAGCAAGGGTTGAAAACATGAACTATTAGCAGAGGTATAATTCTATACCATGCTCTTCATTTTTGAATTTCTTAAGTTATTGATTGTATAAATTATATTGTAATTGGGTTATAGATTACTTGTTAAAGTGTTATATAAGCATAATAAAACTACAATGTGACTGTTCTGAATCGAATTCATGAAGTAAATTGGTGTTTGGTATTGAAATTGCCTAGCAGAAAGCTGCTCTGCCTCTGGCCGGAGCCTTGCGCAGTTGCGCCAGTTGTATACTGGCCAGCGGCGCAGCTGCGCCGGTCTCAGTTCCTGATTTTTGTTTCCTGCTTCAAATCTGATGGTGCTAATTAGTTAATACCACTTTGATCAAACATAAAAGTTGGTGGTAACCCATATTACATGTTTCTGGTACTACATGCATGATTTTATCCATATTAGAATGTATATCATGAAATGGAAAGCGTATGTTTTAAAGAAAAACTTGTAGTTTTAAATATGAACGTTAACATATACGTGAAACGTGTACATTCTAATTTTGAAAGCATGATCGTATGGTTTATATTGACATGAAATACATGTTTAAAGTATTGAACACACACTAGTATACATGATTGAAGACTACGTTGATTTTAAAGGGACAAATTTAGAGTTTTTGATATATATATATATATGATGTTTATATTCTGACCTTTTTGAACATGATATATGGTTTAGATATGCATGATATGTGAGTCTAAGGTATTGAGGATACACTAGAACACATTGTTTACATTGAAAATGATTTCAAAAGCAAAACTTGGACTTTTTGCAAACTAAGTTGCATGATCATAGTGTATTAGTGTTCTGACATTTTTGAGCATACATGCTAGTACTTTTAACATCACTTAGATGTCATGTATGTGCACACACCTTGATAAACGCTATAAAAGTTAGATAAGCATGAACTAGACATGTTTTAAAGCAACAAAGGATGCTAGATATGCCTATATGATAAAGGTAATTGTGAGCATGCGTATTAACATTATTATGACACCTCACATATATGTATGATGAACATAGTAGCCTTGCATGACTAATTTAAGTGTGACAAGGATTTTGAAAGGTGAAACTTAGAAAGTTTGAACGTAATAGCTTCGATAAGGTTTGAGAAACGTAAGAGCAATATAGATTATATATTTATGAGTTTTAAAAATATGTCGAACACTAAGATAGTTAAGTGTGTTAATATTGATATTAAGTATGGTTAAGGTATACCTATACGTACCTAGCTATACTAAACGTATGATAGGAAAGTGAAACAAGGTTCTAAGAACCAAGTTAGACAACAATGTAACCTTTATTATTACCTTGAGAATGTGTGGATACATATAACTGACAAGTGTGAATCCATGATTATATAATTGTGTAGGATTACACGAAGTGCAGATATCTTTAAGCAGTTAAGTCGTAGTTGTTAAACTACGAATCAGGCAAGTCTTTCAGTTCCTATTTGATATATGAATTCAATAACTGTTAGTTGAATTATATTATGCTGTGATAATGTGAACTTATATATGAACTGTATATGAGATATAAATGAGATTGAAAGTTGATCTTGATGATATACTTGTTATGTGAAAAGTAACATGCTTAGTAAATATAAATTGTTTATAAATGCATGAACTAAGTATGATGTTATATGCTATGTGATGCATGAAAACTGTTAGAATTGCTGAGCTGTCGAGCTCACTCTTGCAAATAACCACTTTTGCAGGTTAAGGACTTACGATAAAGACTTCGTGCTTCTTGATTGATAAAGATAGATAGTATCGCAACGGAGAATACTATTTAGATTATCGTTTGAACCCTATTTAGGTTCTAGGAGTGTACTTGATATATGATTACGATGTTTAATACTTGTTGTATTGTAAAAATGTATTAGTTAATACATAGAGGACATTGAGTTGAGTTGTAAATGTTATACAATAACTCAAATAGAATGAATCATATTTTATAGTTGATTCGAGAATTGTAATTGATTCAAAGTTATGAAATCAATAAGAAGAATTTATTCAAAGGATATTAAAAAATTTAAATTATTCCGCATATTAGTAACATCGTATATGATGTAAAGACGAGATCTTGGATATAAATAGAATTTATATTCTAAATTGTAATAAAGCAAGTTATATTCTTTTAGTAATGAATAAAAGATGTAATAGTTTGGCGATAGTAGTATCGTGACTACACCAAATCCGAGGTTTTGAAGGAACGTGGATTTGGGGGCGTCACAGTTTTAATGCATGCCTACGTGCATGTGGATATTCCATTTTATAGAGGGAACTCTGGCAAAAAAAATTTGAGAGTTAGATGATAGGATCTTATATACATGTTTAGTTATGATAGGATGAACGCCAAAATGATGTAACCATATATTAGGGTGCGTGCAGGACATGCATGATGCTATGACCCAAAATTATATATCTAGGAGTCTATTATATCTAGGTTATCGCAAATGTGTTTTAAAAACAGAGTAGGATAAATTCATACCTTGTCTTACTCTAAATTCCATAGACTTGTTGTCTAGGTATGGATCCAGATAGACCTAGTAACTCTTCTTCCCATAGAGCTTCATCAGGGGTTCACCTTTGTAGGCCCGCTTCTGATGCTCCAGGCCCGTGATTGACTCGTCAGGTTCACCAGTTGACTAAGTCCGTGATTCACCCCATTGGAGTTGATCGGACTCATATACCCGATGAGGAGGGTAGTGATCCTGCTCCCGAGGTTTCACCCCAACCTGCTAGTGCGCCTCAATTTCTTCCTAGTATCCAGGTGGCTGTTTCTAACTTATTGGTCACTAACTTGAGCCGTCACCCATCCGTTCACTTACACACGAACGACGTACATAAGATTTTTTATTTATTTGCTTTAAATTCCCCTTTTTGTAGTAGGTCAGTTTAAAACTATGATTGATATGCAGGTTCCCGAGTTCACCCAGCCGAGGGGGAACTGATTCTGATTCAGCGCATTCGCTTTATATGAGTCCTTTCATGTTGACTACCAAGATAGGGAACATTTTTGGGGTTTGGAGGCTTTCTTCACCATTGTTTCCCGTCATTGCCCTTGGGGTTATCTCCATGTATTGTTAGAGAGATGGTTTCATCAGAGCCAATCTCTTCATCTGCAGGACTGAGAGGTTATGATGATGCCCACGGACTGGCATTATATTACTAGTATGGAGTTCGTTGGAGCCAGAGTGCCTTTGGAGGCTAACATTACTCCAGCAGCTGTTTGTGCCCTTCTGGGACTTCCCTCACAAGATCGGGCCTTCAAGGCCCATAGTATTCGCTCAGGGCCTTTGAGCATTGATGTTGCCCAAGGCACCTTGCGGGAGCCGTTTCCAAAGGATCCGTCAGAGAGGGATCACATTCTGATGCATCTATTTTTGACCATTATGAGGGGTTGTTTCCTTGCAAACAACTCCTGTACTGTCCCTTTCATCTTGGTGGGGCTCTCCAAGACGTAGATCGTATCGGAGATTATGAATGGGGGTCCTTCACCTTTGCTTACTTCTTGCATGGGATGCGCCTGCACTCTGAGGGAGTGATCGATGCTTGGCTCGGCTTCTACCCTTTTTTTTGGTGAGTCTCTTAACTGATTTTAATTCTTTTAATTTTGATTTATCTTTTCCCATAACTGATGTCGTGTTTTGTGGATTGACAGTTATGGGCATATAAGAGGCTTCCCTGCCTTCGTCCTGTCATCGTTCTTGGTTTGGATACATATCCTCCTGGCCGCCGATGGCATCAGTCCACTTTGGAGGAGGTCTCAATTTTAGATAGTTTCACCCACTGCCATCTTCATTTGGAGCTACTGTCAGTCGCAGATGTGACGTGGGTCCCTTATGATGCGGAGCATATGGCATAGGGATTTGAGGGAGGTTTCCTATAGGTCCCGAGTATGCTTTGTCTACCCCGCCATATTCATTTGCTATTTGATGGAGGTTGGGAGCTCTACCTTAAGGAGCGTTCCTTTCAATGTATTATAGGTGAGATTCGCATTCCCTTCCTCCCCTAGGCTCAGTGGTTTTGGCCCTTGTCTCATTCGCTCTCAAAGATTCCTCTGTTGGGTTAGGATGAGTTTAATTTAATAGATGACCCCTACACTTCAGCTTCTTTTTCCCTCTGGTGGGGGCCTCGTACTATCGGTTCTCAGACTCGGGCTATCGAGTTTTTAGGGGACATGGTTACATGATCAGTGATGATGAATAACTGGTTGGCTTATGTTCGGGAGTTGACTCATTTGTCTCTGATCACAGCGTTGACATGGAGGATTGATCGTATGTCTATTTTTATCTGTCATTTGGGCAGGGATCCGTCAGAGGCTGATATTTTTGATCCTTAGGGCTTCGAGGCTGGTCCGTTGGGCCCTGTCGGCTTTACTGACAGAGGAGATCCCATGTTCGATCGTCTAGATATACCTGAACTACCTACTTAAGAGGACTTGACCCAGGTAGATCAATTTGATGACTCTAACGCTTTTATGGATAGTATATACATCCTCTTATAGGCTTTTGTTAGTCATTGGGCATCTGTGCCCCATTATCTTGTACTTTTTAATTTTTATTTTCACATGGATCATGGCTATAACATTGATGTACATATAAAACTGATGTATTCCAACGAGATTTATATATGATGTTGTTTTTTATTTATTAATTGCATATATTATATTCATCGTTTATCATGATATATTCTTATAGAGTTATACGCTTTATGTATATGCATGATTGGATAGAGATCTGACCTCTGTATCGTCTATAGACACTTAAAATTTCCTGCCCCTATTACTAATATTGTAGGAGGGCGAACCAGTCAAATCCGATCACCAATATCGGTACTCCAGTCAAATCCGATCTCCAATATTGGTACTCCAGTCAAATTCGATCACTAATATCGGTATTCCAGTCAAATTTGATCACCAATATCGGTACTCCAGTCAAATCCGATCACCAATATTGGTACTCCAGTCAAATCTGATCACCAATATCGGTACTCCAGTCAAATTCGATCACCAATATTGGTACTCCAGTCAAATCTGATCACCAATATCGGTAATCTAGTCAAATTCGATCACCAATATCTGTACTCCAGTCAAATCTGATCAACAATATCGATACTCCAGTCAAATCCGATCACCAATATCGGTACTCCAGTCAAATTTGATCACCAATATCGATACTCCAGTTAAATCCGATCACCAATATTGGTACTCCAGTCAAATCTGGTCTCAATATCGGGCCGTCAAATCAGCTTCGATCTCCAATCGGACCGTCAGATTAACCCCAATTTCAATATCGGGCCGTCAAATCAGCCTCGATCTTAATACCGGGATGTCAACTCAATCCCGACCATAATACCGGGACAACCATAGCCTCGATCTTTAGCCTCAAGATGTCAACTCAGTTCCCTTTATTTCAACTCGGGAGGTACAGAGCAGACCCGGTCTCAACCCGGGAGGTACAGATCAGCCCCGGTCTCAACCCGGGAGGTACAGATCAGCCCCGGTCTCAACCTGAGAAGTCAAGTCAACTTCGAGAACAAACTGGAGCTTTGCAACATCTCCAGGAGGAAACTTGGAATGACCAACTCAGCCTCAGATAAAACTGAGGACAAACAGACTCGAATGGGATCTAAGTCTTGGAAAAAACTCCCGAAAGTCAATCGAAGGCCATGCCGACACTAAGGGCAACCCCGGGAAGGGTAAAATAGTCATTTTACCAATCCTAAGCTAATTAGATTAAACTCAAGCTGAATTGAAGACCTGGTTATGAACCCTTCTTCTTGGACTCGAAAAATATTTTATCCCATGTCATTGTGACACTCTCGATGAGGGCTTTCCGAAAAGGTATAGCACGCCTCAAACGAACGCTCTGATCAAAAGTTAGAAAGTTTCGACTTTAACCTCGCGTTGTTCGAAGTGCATGTAATTCGAGATGACCAAACCAGGCAAATGGGTCCCACCAGGGAAGCCGCACCTCTACTTGTGGCAGCAGCAGGTAGAGCTGAGGTTCCCTGGTCTATAAATATGAGGCCACCCCCCACCTTCATTTTCAAAAAAATCTGAAACGCAGCGGACCTCTGCCCTTTTGATTTTCTGACTTTTTCAACTCTTCCAAACCCAAATGTTTTCACTCTAACACGTAGATATATACACATACTACCACATATCAGAAAATAACAGGTATATTCTGACATTTAGAGCTTACGATTTGGCAAAAAGCCCGTGTAGCTGTCCATTGTAAGTATTTTTACGATCAGAAAGTTAATACTACTTCTTTGCACTGTTTGCACTTGTATATCAAATTTCATTTTCTAAAAATGCCCGGAACTTAGTTCTGTGGCCGTTTTCGTCAAATTTTGGTACATTTTTTTACATAAACTCAATTTCTGGCATTTCTACAACTCGGATTGACGATCCGACCACTCTAACAACTTCAGTGCACTAACATCTTTGTTTTAAGCAAATTCGCCGGACTGGGTTATCTTCCCAGTTCGGGTCTGGCTTTTTTTTGTGTTTATTCAACTGAATATATACTAACATTTTAATTCTGTCAAGTCCGGATGTCAAATCCGAGGTAGTTTACTGCTTTTATATATATATTTATGCATATATAAGCAGCCTTCACCACCACTGGGTTCTCTTCCCAGTCTTGGTTGACTATATTTCTATCAATATATATATATTTATATATTTTAGTCTGGCCTGGATCATTTCATGGTCTTTATACTATTTTTGCACTCTTCGCCATTACTTGGTGATCTTCCAAGTTCCTGGTTGACTACTTTTATGTAAATTTACATTTCAGTTTGGCCTGGATCATTTTGTGGCCTTTTTACTTCTTTTATATATAACTATGCATATATAAGCAGCTTTCACCACCACTGGGCTGTCTTCCCACTCTTGGTTGACTACATTTCTGTACATTTACATCTGTTCGGCCTGGATTATTCTGTGACTTGTTACTGCTTTTATATATAAATATGCATATATAAGCAGCCTTCACCACCACTGGGTTCTCTTCCCAATCTTGGTTGACTACTTTTTTGTCAAATATATATATATATATTTCAATTTCAATTTTAGTCCGAGCACTGGTGTAAAAACCCATCGCCCTTTACAGCTTTCTTATATATATAATTGTGTATATATATATTGCTTTACTTGCTTTTTATTAAACTGATGCTTTAAATATTCATTTGATATGAATCGGCATTTTTCAGTCACAAAAGCAACCTCGCGTCCCTTAGATCGTTATCTAGTGGGAACGAGACGCTTCGGCCAGGTGCGAACCAGGATTTACTGAATGAATCCTTGGTTCTGGAAATATTGGAATATATATCTATTTCTGTACAAATTTGAACTGTGCAGGTTTATTGGCTACCCATATGTGAGCCTAGGAATCATAGAATTCATGATCAAACCGATCAGAATCTGATTCCCACGATGGACAAACTTTGTTTTACAAATGTACCCTGCCGGTTTTTCTGTAAAATGTATATGCAAAAGACCTTAAAATGGGATTTAAGGTCTCAACATAGTGAAAATATGGTTTGTCGTGTCAGAGTCCCTCCGATGGCTGTCATGCCCATGAGGAGACCGACATTTGTAAATATTTTTGTGGTCGAGGATGCTTCGCAGCCCGACAATCACCATTCAAATGCAGCCTTAAGGCTATAAAGATAAAAATTGAAAGTATCAACAGGCTTCAATTCCTATGTTAGCATAAGGGTTTGATAACCAGCTTTCAAAATATCATTTTCAATTCAATCAAAAGAAAATCTTTTGCAAATCAAATTAAACCCTTTTGCAAATCAAATCAAAGACTTTTTGCAAATTCAAATCAAACCTTTTGTATATAGGTTCAATGAAGCAAAGCACTCCTTTCAAATCAATCAAACATAGGCCCAATTTTCAAGCAGCATTCACACACACATTTCAGTTTTAAGGAAAATATTGAAAAGATGCGGTACCGTGTTTACACGGGAGTTGTGGAGTGCCTAACACCTTCTCTGCACTTCACCAAGCCCCCGAGCTCAAACTTTGTTTTCAAAGATCAAGTTTCAACAATGTCCAACAATTGGGCCTCTTTCAAACAAAACTCGGTTGAGTTGGTACAACCATTTCAAATCTACCAACTGGTGACTCTCTAAAACGTTCAAATCGTCGACATTATACATGTTGGCCTTTTTCCTAAAAAACCCTTCAAAACCTTTTTTCTAAATAAAAAGAGTAAGGGTAGAGATAACTTAGGAAAAGAGAAAAGATCCGGGTTGTGACCCGACCCGCGGATTTTTTAACCGACGTCGACAGGTGGCGACTCTGCTGGGGATAGTAGAGGGCTTAGGCCGCTTTCAAATCTTTTCAAAAATTTCCCTTTCAAAACTATGAATGCGTGGAATTCTGCGTCTCCACATTGAATGAATGCGTGAATGCTGCATCTTTGCATTGAATGAATGTGAATGAATGCTTTACTGCTTTTTAGTGCTTCGCACCCATATTAGTGCATCGCACCCATGTCATCATATGCATAACGGTGAGGCACGATGTATGTGAATGTATGTTGTGTGATTCCTCTCACAAGAATGCAAAAACCCGTCGGTGATAAGTAATGTCTCTGGGGATCAGCTAAGTCTCCGGGGCTCATAAAAATGCACCACCCAGATTCGCTCCAGTTGAAAGATCGGATTAATTTCCCCTCTAGTAGATTGCGATGATCTGGGGACCTTCATGCCAAAAAGCCAACGAGAGAGTAACCTAAGATAGGTCAGCCTCTGATTAACCAAATAAGACGGAAAGTCTCTTCATGCCTTCCTCATTTAATTCAATGTCTAGTTTTCAATATCTAACTCTTCTCATCCTGTCATCAAAACAACTAACCTTGGTTTTGCAGGATAAGAATAAAAACACATCATGCATCCTATCCTACCTACCTTAAGAAATTGACACGCCTACGTTTTGGTGTAGGTAAAAAATTGGTCCTGTCACTCGATCTAAGTCTAAGAAAGCACAGAGTCCATCCACGGACATGGCTTTGAGTGCTCAACCAGAATCCACCCCTGTCTCTAGGGAGGAGTTTGAAGGACTGAGAAATCAGATAGCCGAACTAGCCAATTTTCTAAGAGAATAAAGCAAGGCCCTTAAAGGGAAGCAAGCCCAAACTCATACAAAGCTAGGAGCACCTGGTGGTAGACAATAGACCGAAAAGGCCGAGACTCGAATTCCTGGACCAAAAACCAGGACACAACCAACAAAACCCCTGACATCACCTCCCTCGCCAAAGAACAGGAAGCTGGTGACATCATAAAGAAAATGCAACAAATGGAGGAAACTTTTCGGTATATCAAAGGGACTGGGGCATTCGGCAGTGTTAATTACTCCGACCTCTGTATTTTCCCCGGAGCTCGTTATCCCGAGAAATTCAGAAGTCCCGATTTTGAGAAATACGATGGATTGGGAGATCCTTATACCCACCTGAAAGTATTCATCGGAGAACTCGGATCCTATGCAGAGGACGAGAAACTTCGAATGCAGTTATTCCAGAAGAGTCTGACTGGAGAGGCAAGAGCCTGATATGCCCGTCTAGACAACTCTAAAATTCACAGCTGGGAAGAACTGGCCCATGCTTTCCTCAGTCAATACAGCTTCGAATCTCAGCTAGCTCCAGACAGATATCAAACAACCAAGATCAAGAAAAAGAACACTAAATCATTCAGAGACTATGCCCAGCGATGGAGACGGGTTGTAGCACAAGTTTTCCCAGCCATGACTGAGTCTGAGATAGTCATGACCTTCATCGATATCCAAGAAGCGCCATATTATGAGAGGGTCCTAGCAGGCATAGAAAAACCATTCTCTGAAATGATCAAGCACGACAAAATGGCAGAAATAGGGCTCAAATTCGGCGAGATAAAAGATCTAACCGCCCTCGAAGCCGTTGCTGAACATATCCAGTCCAAAAATTATGGGAGTAATCCCCAGAGGGTACACAAGAAGAAAGATGAAGAAGTTTCTGTAGTATTGCAAGGACAGAATTCAAGGGGCGAGTCAAACAGTATGCCCATTCAAAGGAGGAATTATACCCCTTCCCAAGCTCCGGCCCAGCCTTCAAACCCACCATTCCAGAAAAATATGGAGGTCAGGCGGCAAAAAACTTTCACCCCTCTAGGGGATTCACTTGAGAACGTATTCAAACTTCTGACAGCTCAGAAGAAGATTGTCCAACTCCTTCCACCAACCAACACTAATGGACGGAATGTTGACCCAAGCAAGAAGTGTGCTTATCACTCTGGATCTCTAGGCTATGACACACAAGACTGTTGGTCTCTCAAGCACAAAATTCAAGACTTGATTGATAATGGAGATATTGTGGTTACAAAGCCTGAGCAACCTCATGTGCAAGACAATCCTCTTCCACAGCATAAAGACGAGAATGTCAATATGATCAGCACCACAAGTGGAGAAGGATCCAAATACCTCTGTTATATGGGAGAATCAACTCCATCCAGCAATAGCACCCCAGACAGTTGGGAAATCTCTGAAAGAAGGTTCCTGATAGAGCAGAAAATAAAGTCTATTAAGGAACAAATCAAACAATTAGCAGACCTGGTCATCTACCAGCATCAGATCACCAGGAAAATGATCAAACGGGCCAACCGGTCTGACATCGATAGTCCTCCCACACCGGAGATCATTTCCCCGAGGAGTCAATATCAGCCTCATGAGAATGAACCCTGGACTGACAAGGAGGTTGAAGAAGCAAGTGTCCAAACTGGTAGAAAATTCCTATTGCAAAGGAACTTCACCAACCTAAACCAATCGATGGAGGAAATCCTCCAGATGTTAATCAATGAGGGAATGGTTGCAGATTTGTTACCTCCATTGAACCCTCAAGCCAAAAAATTCAAACCTGACCAAATATGTCAGAACCAATCCAATTCACCTGGCCATGACACGGAGGATTGCTGGGCACTTCGTAACCTGATTCAAGACATGATTGAAAATGGTGACCTGATAAGGGGAAATCAAATCCTCGATCTTCCAGATAACGACACTCTTTGGATCCCCACTGTATGGAACCAGAACACAGTGGCTGTTATATCCTGCGATAGGGAGTTGACCCTCAAACCCTTAGTCTTGCCAGGGAAAGGGGTCAAAGAAATACAAAATCCTGTAAAGGTGGCCGCACCCAAGCCTTTGATTTTTCCCTTCAGACCTCAGTATCCAATTATCAGTCTGAAAAGGGTCCCGTGGAATTACGGGAATGATGAAGGTGCTACTTCAAACAACATTGTCGTTGTACCAAAGGACAATCCATTATACCTGCCTCAGTGGGTGATCAAACCAGTCATCAAACCCAAAGCAAAGGTGGATGATGCAAAAATCAAAGAGCTCCTCAACAAAATGGGACACAATAAAATCAAAGTAGTGCAAAGCTTGAAGGATGCACCCAAGCAAATGCCCATCCTCAATTTGGTCTTATCCTCGGTGGATCATCGCAATATTCTAGTAAAAATACTGGAAGAAGCCCATCTGCCAAAGACAGTAGATGCTGAGAAATTCTGTCATGTGGTAGAATACATTTTCAACAACAATGTGATATCCTTCACTGACGATGATATCCCTGTAGAAGGAGCAGGCCATCATAAGTCCCTGCATATACCTGTGATGATCGACGGAGGATCATCCCATAACATTTGTCCTTACGATACCTTGGAAAGAATAAAGATCAACCCAAACCGGATCAAGACCAGTCATGTGGTCATCCGAGCTTTCGATGGATCGTGACGCTAAGCTATGGGAGAAATAGAGCTACCCTTGGAGATTGGTCCACACACTTTTTACGTATCCTTTCAGGTGCTCAACATAGCCACTGGATACAACTTGTTGCTGGGTCGGCCCTAGATTCACATGGCAGGGGCAGTGCCATCAATCCTCCGTCAACAACTCAAATATATTATCAACGGCAACCTATTCACTGTCAATACCAACCAGAATACCCTGTCTGCATACAAAGAGACATGTCAGTGATCAGCCTGGATGCAGGGATTGAACCTGCAAGTTTTCAAGCTCTGGAGGTGAGCGATATCCAGTATTTATCTATTGGGGCACCAGCTCTGAAGCCTAAGGTCTCCACCGAAGTAATGACAGTGGGCCAGGAAATGGAATCTTTGGGTTTCCAACCTAGAGAAGGGTTAGGAAAGAATCAGCAAGGTGTCAAGAGTCCTGTGCAAATCCGGAGTCAGATTGGGAGAACCGGATCATCATTAACTATTAGGGGATGAATGATAATATCCCAAACAGCGAAGACGATGATCAAATTTAATTTCCTCGCATCAAAAAAGAAAAAGGGGGCAGTTCAAAGAAAAACCCCGGCCCTACGATAAGGGATGTCTCAGTCATCATCCAAGACAAGACAGATGATCACAAATCCCCGATCCTCCCGGTTCATGAGGATCTGACCTTGGATAACTGGAGCAGTTCCCTTGCCTCTGTCAAAAAGGGTAAAGGGGCAGAGAGAGTCAATCTGCCCTTTAATCATGCTTTCATTTACTGGTTACTTTTGATTACATAGCTATAGCAGCAGCTTTGTCATGCTTTGCAAATTGCAGTGTATATTTAAGAAGTTATAAATATCTAAGATGAAAGCCTTTTTGTAATCAGGACTCAAGCGTTGGATGTGTTTGTCTCTGCTGATGAGATGCCAACCTGTCAAAGTGACTACGACTTTGATGTAGAACTGAACTTTGACTTGATGAATATTGATCAAGAGGGGGAAGATGACTATGAGGTGCCTGAGGAGATCAAAGAATGGGTTGAAGACAAACCCAAACTAAACCTCAACCATACCACCACTGTCAACATAGGAAGCTCCGAAAACATCAAAGCAATCCAGGTAGGTTTAGACCTCACACCAAACCAAAAAGTCGACTTGATCGAACTCCTAACACAGTTCCAGGATGTATTTGCATGGTCACACGAAGACATAATTGGCCTATCTACTGACACTGTCATCCATCAAATGCCCATCAAAGATGGGTTCAAGCCAGTCAAACAAAAGCTCAGGCGATTGAAACCTGAATGGAGCCTGAAAGTTAAAGAAGAAGTCGTTAAATAATTCAAAGTCGGGATCATCATGGTATCAACCTATCCAGAGTGGCTTTCAAACATAGTCCCAGTGCCTAAGCCCGGAGGGAAGGTACGAGTATGTGTGGATTACCGGGATTTGAATAAAGACTGCCTCAAGGACAATTTCCCGGTACCTTTCATCCACACTTGATTGACAATACTGCGCAATACGGCATGTATTCCTTTGTGGATTGCTTTGCTGGTTACCATCAAATTATGGTTGCTAAAGAAGACCGGGAGAAAATAGCTTTCATCACTCCTTGGGGAACCTTCTGCTATAGGTGACTATCCTTCGGCCTCATCAATGCCGGAGCCACGTATTAGCGAGCCATGATGGCCCTATTTTATGACATGGTGCACAAAGAGATAAAAGTCTGTGTTGACGACATCATCATCAAATCCCGGAGGGAGGATGATCACATCGACCATCTCAGGAAGCTGTTCAACAGGTTGCGCAAATACAACCTCAAGCTAAATCCCGCCAAATGCGCTTTTGGCGTCAAAGCAGGCAAGCTGCTAGGATTCTTGGTGAGTAACCGAGGTATCGAAATAGATTCTGCCAAGATCAAAGCCATCACTGAAATGCCAGTACCTCGAACAGAGAAGGAGATACGTGGGTTCCTGGGAAGGATCAATTTCATAAGCAGATTCATTTCCTAACTCACAGCAACCTGTGAACTCATCTTCAAGCTACTAAGGAAGAATTCCTCCACCAAATGGAATGAGGATTGTCAACAAGCCTTCCTTGCCATCAAGAAACAGCTGATTGAAGCACCAGTATTAGTACCTCCGAGGGATGGAGTTCCCTTGTTCATGTACCTGTCCGTAAATGCCAACGCAATGGGCTGCATGCTAGGACAAAAAGATAATAGTAGCAAAGAAAGAGCCATCTACTACATCAGCAAAAGATTTAGCAGTGGTGAACAGAAATACACCCTAATCGAGAAAATATGTTGTGCATTAGCATGGGCCGCAATGAGGTTACAACATTACCTCCATGGGCACACGACCTACCTCATATTCCGTATGGATCCACTCAAATATGTATTCAACGAGCCAATATTGAACTGTCGACTGTCCAAATGGCAGTTGATCCTATAACAATTCGACATTGTCTACGTGACTCAGAAATCAATCAAGGGTTAAAGCATTGCAGATCAATTAGCTGAAGCACCTTTAGGAGGGTTCGAGCCCCTGGAGACTTATTTTCCAGACGATGGAATCATGACAATTCAACAACTCAAGCAAGTGAATACAGTCCAACTATGGAAAATATATTTTGACGGAGCAGTAAACATGGAAGGTGCTGAAGTTGGGGTAGTCCTTACCTCTGGTACAGGAGAACAATATCCTGTGGCTACCAAACTTCAATTTGGCAACACCAACAACACGATCGAGTATGAAGGCTGTATAATGGGGTTGAAACTAGCCCAATCCATGGGTATCAAACACTTACTGGTTTTTTGAGACTCTGGGTTAGTCATTAGACAATCCACTGGGGCATATCACACTAAGGAACTGTATTTACTGCCCTATCATCGACAGGTCATCAGAATATCCCTGGAATTTGAAGACGTAACTTTCAGCTATATTCCTCGAGGTAGGAATGATTTCGCTGATGCATTGGCAACGTTGTCTTCATTAATCCGCATATCTGATCGGAGTGGGTTTCCCAACATCAAATTCACAATTCAAAAAGCCCCGACATACGAGAATTACATTGGAGAGGTATCAGATGAAATACCTCCTGTCAAGCAGCCTTGGTATCAAGACATCAAGGAATATCTACAAGATGGATCTACACCAGCTGGAGCAAGCCAATCCTCGCGAAAGCGGATTCATAAGATGGCTATGAAGTTCTATCTAAGCGGAGATGCCCTCTACAAAAGAGATACTGGAATAGGACTGTTAAGATGCCTTGATGAAGAACAAGTCCAGAGATTGATGGATGAAGTCCACGGCAGAGTCTATGGTCCACACATGAGCGGTCATCTGCTGGCCAAGAAGATATTAAGAACCGATCATTATTGGATCTCTCTCAAAGTTGACTATGACGATCACGTCAAAAGATGCTATCAATGCCAGGTACATGGAAATGCATTACATGCTCCTCCAAATGAGCTACACAATATGAGTTGACCATGGTCTTTCTCCATGTGGGGAATGGATGTGATCGGTCTAGTAGAACCAAAGACCAGCAATGGTCATCGATTCATTATCACCATGATCGATTACTTCACCAAATGGGTTGAAGCAGCCACTTTTGCCAAAGTCACGAAAGAGGTCATCATTTGTTTCATTAGAAACAATGTCGTCTGTCAGTATGGACAACCGAAGGTGATCATATCAGACAATGCCAAAAACCTGAACAATCAAATGATGAAGGAGCTGTGCAGCAAGTTCCACATCAAATATCTCAATTTCGTTATCTATCGGGCCAAGATGAACGGTGCTATCGAAGCGGCCAACAAGAGCATCAAAAAGATTGTGCAGAAAATGTCCGCCAATCACAAAGAATGGCCTGACCTGCTGCCTCTAACCCTGTTAATATACAGAACATCAATGCGCACCTCTACTGGGGCTACCCCCTATTCATTGGTCTATGGCATGGAAGCAGTCCTCCATATAGAAGTAGAGATGGAATCCTTACGAGTGATGATTGATGCTCAGATAGACGAGGATCAGTGGTTGCAAGATCGATACCACCAACTGTCTCTGATAGATGAAAAGAGGGCTACAACTATTTTCCACGGGCAGTTGTATCAGCAAAGGATTGCTCGATCCTACAACAAGAAGGTCCGAATACGGCAATTCAAAGAAAATGACTTGGTGCTGAAGAAAGTTTTAGCCAATCAAGACGAAGCTAAAGGAAAGTTCGCCCCTAATTGGGAAGGCCCTTTCATTGTCAAGGAAGTATTGACGGGAGGAGCTATCAGACTACAAGAAATGGATGGGAATGAATTTCCCCAACTCATCAATTCGGATACAGTGAAAAGGTACTATGTCTGAAGCACATGCATACCCGCATTCGGGTCCTACAAATCAAATCAGGTTCGATTTTTCACTAGAAAGTCGGAACTACGAATGACCTAATCTCCCTCAACCCGGGAGTACGTAGGCAGCCATTCCTGGTGCGGTCAAATCAAATAAAAAAAACTCATCAAACCAAACTCAAAACCCAAGACAAATACTTTTCAAACCCTCTCAAGCCAGAACTATCAAGGCAGCCATTTACGGTGCGGTTTGACCTTCAAGAAAAAATAAAAACCCCAATAAAAACCAAAGACATACAGAGTATAAATCCTATCAATTTACCTGATCAATAGGCCCATCTGAGATACTCCCTAACATCTCAATTGTTAATCCATCTAGGAGAAGCTCAAGATGCATCAACAACAGCGAGTCATGAAAGAAGTGATAATCACTCAGCAATGACGATACATCTCCAAACAGGGAAGTGAATCAAAAATATATTTCTCTGATATAAAACTGTTTGATATATACATAATGCCCTGTACATGAAAAAAATGGCTGATCTAGTCTATGCAGGAAAAATAAAGCTAGTCTATGGACCCAAGGATAAGCGGGCCAGCAATGCCACCATAGCATCTCTCTCCGAAGATGGAGGAGCAGCTGATAATGCAATACCCTCAGCCTCTATAAGACTCAAAACCTCCACAGTCATCTACAGTGTGGAACTGTGGTCATCAATATATGCACTCATCTCGGTGACCAAGCCGTGAGTATAAGATCGAAGGGCAGTACTGTCAATAATGTGGAAATTACAGGAAGCTATAGCTTCATCCCTCTCCGCAAAAGCTGTATCTCTAGCAATCAAAGTGTCCTCAATCTCAGCAAAAGCTGCATCTCTGGCTGAGCGGATCTCATCCCTCTCCACAACAACTGCATCTCTGGCAGATCAAAGCTCCTCTCTCTCTCTCTATCAAGCTAGCATCATGAGTGACTCGAAGTGCTTCCCTCTCAGCTAAAGCTATATCTCTGCCAGACAAGGTGGCCAACATCAGCGCTCTAGCCGAATCCCGCTCAAAAGTTATTCAAAATAGTGAATCCGCTAAAGTCGGATCTGTGCCTACAGGGATAGTCGGTGGGTCACTAACTAAAGCAGTTGTCAACCTACGAACAGCTCATCCTCAATGGGAGACGCAGGATCCTCTATAGGCTCCTCATCTGAATCTACAATAGGAGCTGAAGGAACAAATCCTGCTGCTGCCATATCTGCCTCCAGCCATGCAGAATACTCTAGAGAACTGTCCGGATGGCTACTGGAGAACTCAGCCCTCTCTTTATGAGTCCAACACCCATATACTCTGATCAAATCGACTGATGATATGGATAAAGCCGACATCCTCTGATCAGTAGACCCCTCAAATCGGTGCAAGCTCTGGAACTGATCAAACTGGCTCATAACAGCCAGGAGATGATAAGTAGTCACTCCCCTCAAACCCGCTAAGGGCAAGTAATCTATGCCAGGTGCACGAGTAATGAAGCTATATGGGGAGGCTAGCCCTGAGCATGGCAAAATCAAGAACGGATGGTCAATATCCGCTAAAAATGAAGACCACGTCACTGCATCGGTACACTCTGCAGGCTGAAAGGAGTAAGATGTGGCTACCTCGCGGGTAGAACAATATCTATGAGGTCTGAAGAATCCTATCGGTCATAAGTGGGACATCAGCCATATATACAGCAAGACCAAACTACCTCTGAAGAACCCCTTTGGGTGGGTAACACAGTGAGTGGTTAACCGCAGTGTCTCAGCCAATATCATTGGGATAATGGTACTACCCTGTCTAAGGGCCCGAACAACAACTAAAAATCCCACATCCAGGTGATCCAAGCGCAACGGCATATAGACGTATGCCACAATGCAAATCAGCAGAATATCTACCCTAGCCGCATGCCATGCCTCTGCTGAAATAACAAAATCCTCTACGTGGCTATCATAGCTATTAAGCTCGCCAAAGCACTCGATCAAGAAGTTAATCAAGATAACATGCCCAGATAGGATCTCGTCTATGACTACCCTCTGATGAAGACTGAACATCTGCAGGAATGGTCTCCTCATGTCGCTAATCGCCGTCCGAGCGCACAGCAACTCTAAGTCCAAACCAGTGAATCTCTGGTACTCCTACAGAGTCGGTGTCAGCTCACGCCGTCCAAAATAGAAAACCTGCCTATTGGGTATCTAGAATGGTGAAAGACCCTCAATGAATCCATCTGGAACTCAGAAATCTACAAGGGCTAACGAGTGCCCCAACATCTGATCCACTGTCCCCCTGGCTAAAAAAGGCAGACTCTCATACCAGGACCTCAACGATGCTGCCACCGCAGACGATGGTAAATGCTCAATACGACTGACTGAGGACAACGTCATCTGTATCACCATACCATAAGACCGTCCAGGGGTCACATCTGAACTCATCTGTCTGAATGAATACATATGACATAATACCTGCATGATGACAAGTATAAATATGAGCAATAGATAAGAAATAGCATGAATATCTATGATAAACTATCTACTGCGGGCATCATCCCTGTCTGATAATACAAAGTGAAGTGAAGAATACAGGGAAATGGGGCACCACCACCTAACTAATACAGTGGTCTATCAAAATGATGGCACAACCGCCAAATAGCCAAAATAGTGTCTGACCAAAAATATAGCTACCATAGCTATTAGAAGAGATCCAGATAGTCCACGTCCAGGTGATCAACCTGCTCCATCTCTGCTGTGGACACAAAGTTACGATCATCAGGCATCTCTGGGCTGTATAAGGGAGGTCTGCCTCTGCAAAACTGATGCTAAATGGACCTGAGGAGGGGCCTGCTCCTGAGCTAGACGGGTCAAAAGAAGATGCCTCTGACGGATCTCTGCCAAGATGCCTGATAAAGAAGCGATCCCTATCCAACTCCCGGGTTAGATCTGCAATCTGGTCTAAATGAGTCGGCTCCCATAGGCAACCTATCTAGTCTATCGTCATCACAGACCCTGGCACTATGTCTTCCATGAACTGGGTGGCCCAAGTCTGAGTTCCAATAGTGCGAGGACTCCACCATCTGCTAAATACCTCCTGGCTGAACGGACCCTCTGATATGGTGAAGCCATCTATGCCCTCCATGGGAATGTCTATCAAATGCATGATCATCGGCCAATGATGCCAAGCAGGAGGAATAATGGGAATGTGGATCTTACCCGTAATACTCCTAATGGCACGCTCTCCCAAATAGAGCTCCCAGCCTCCCTCTGTCAAAATTAAGACTCTGCGGGTCAACAATATAAACTCCCGACCAGTGGGAAAGCCTCCTTCAAACCCTACGGTTAAAAACTCAAAGGTATACGGCGTCCAGAAGATCGATCCAGCTGTCAAAAGCTCCAGCTGTAAGCGAGCATGAGTAAATCCCTCAGCAACAGGGACCTTCATTAAAGTCGAGTGATGTCAATGTCATCCTCGAGGATAGGTCTCCAGGCCTAAAGTAGTGGCGGGCCGTAGGCTAGGAAGCCTCTCAAATGCCCAGAACAGGCCATGTCAATATCAAAAGTCCTCAGTGATCAAGACTGACAAATATAAATGCTGAAGTCAAAAAGGTACAAGAAAGATGTACTCACCAGCAGAAATAGGTAGAATCCTAACCAAGCCTCTGTCGAACCCTCCAAAAGCATGTGCATGCCCCTGAAAAAATAGGCAAACGTGTAGGAACCCCATTTAAAGTCATTGAGGCGCTCTACATGCTGGGTGGCGCTAATCAGGGAGAAGGACACAATAGACGAGTTGTCCGCTACAAAATAACCCTTAATGATCACCAAAAATAATCGCCTCATAATGCAATTTCTAACACTCTGGTCATCAGGTAGAGGCTCCAGCAAAGTCCTATTCTGGGCATCTATACTCAAGGGACCAGATCGGACTGGCCAACCCTTGAGCGCCGTAGCAGAAACTCCCAGTAGGGATCGAACGGCAGTGGGCGTAATGTCAGCCACAACAGGCACTGGTTCGCCCTCAAACTCAATACCGGTGATGAACCTTCAGTCCATAGGAGTCATCATTACCTCACAGTCTAGCAGATAAAGGGACTGAGTCTGGTGAAACCAGCGCTCAGATAAAGCCCTCATATACCCCCAGGGGCAACGGCGGGGAAGAATGGAAAAGAGAGCCTGAACCTCCAGCCATCAACGATATCCCTGTAATCCTCGTGCAGAGTGTGATACAGGGAATGTACATTAAACCAGTTACCTCGAGGCTGCGTAAATCCAGGAACCTGCATAAAAAATCAACTCATATAAAAAACCTGTGCCCCGAGAATGGCCAAAGAAAGAAAAGAATCCAAGAAGAGAAAAACTCCAAGTCACCTCATTGGCGTGGAGATATCTCGAAGGAGGATGTCAACTCAAGTCGCCCAACAGCTCCTATGTAGGCACAATAATACCTGGAACCTCCGCCCGTGGATCCTGAGTCGGAGCTGGAATAGCAAAAGCAGCCTGCTCATCATCAATGTTAATCGGCAGTTCGCCCTAAGCTGGATGAACCACCGACTCTACCAATCTGCGAGGTGGTCTAGCCGGACGCAGCTGAGGAACATCGGAAGCTCGCCTCCGTCTAATACCTGAGGATACCCTGCTAGCACTGTCGGGTCTATCACGATCCATCACCTGTACAAAGTCTCCAAATCACCTCAGAAAGGGTGTGGTAATCCTAAAACCTATGGCTTATTATTTTAAATCAGTACTCTATGCATGGGTTAGTCAAAAATACTCAGTAAAGTCAAAAATGTATGTTTCTCAAAAGATAAAATCCTAACAACATGCATGGGTCAGTCAAAAATCCCCAGTAGGGTTAAAATTGCATGTTTATTAAATGCTTTGGTTTTGAAAAAATTTCGTCAGAGTCTCCTTTGAAAAATGGATTGTCCGCATGCACACAAGCATGACTAGGTGGCCATTTAGTAGCACACCTTCCCAAAAATAAGAACAGTTCATATTTATGAAATAAAATCAAAAATAACCTCACATGGTGGCCAAATTACCATGGACATTTTTAGTTGAAAATCCAGGCTCACTAGGCCTCAAAAAGGATTAGTAGACTGATCAAAAAGGGCAAAAATTGACTGTCTCAGAATCTGAATTTTTTTACATCCAAACGTGCATTACAGTAAGATATGCATACATATGTAGTCAGAAAATTTTAACAGATCATATAGGCATACATTTTTCATACATTACATCTAAAAGCCCCCTACGTGGTTCACATGCTTTTAACAGTCAAAACTTGCGAAAAAAGGACATAAAACGTTACCTACGCTACGCTGAATGCGTAGGAACTGACGAAATTAGAAAATAGCTGTCCAAACTCCATAGATCTGAAAAAGAAGATCGAAATCCTTTGAAAATTCAAAATAGAACTTTGAAGAAATGAAATCGCGCTGCCCAATAAATAGCCCAGGTGGAAGCTAGCCCACCTGCGGCTGTCGCACCACCACCTGTGGCTCCCCAGGGTGGGTCCCACTCCCCTGGGATAGGTTCAGTTCGGGTTGAAATGGAGTTTCTATGTGCTGCCAAGTCAAATCTGAATAGAAATCGCTACGCGATTAAGCGGTTTATCCTGAAATCCTGCGTTTCAGCATCGTAATCCTGACAGAAGATGGATATCTATGAAAACCCTTGGTATCCATCTCAGAGCAATGTTTGGGGCCCACGTATGAAGATTTCTAAAAAACTACCGAAAAATGACATCAAACTGCCAAAAAATCAACACTGTCAAAGTTCGGGTACAGACCGAAGTCCGGTTCAGCCATTGGTACGACTCCAGCGAAGTTCAGGTAGAGACCAAAGTCCAGTTCAGCTGTTGGTACGACTCTAGCGAAGTTCGGATACAGACCAAAGTCTAGTTCAGTCATTGGTACGACTCCAGCAAAATTCGGGTACAGACCAAAGTCCAGTTCAGCTGTTGGTACGACTCCAGCAATGTTTGGGTACAGACCGAAGTCCAGTTCAGTCGTTAGTATGACTCCAGCGAAGTTTTCGGGTACAGACCGAAGCCCAGTTCAGCCGTTGGTACGACTCCAGGGAAGTTCGGGTACAGATCGAAGTCCAGTTCAGCCGTTGGTACGACTCCAGCCAAGTTTGGGTACAGACCGAGTCCAGTTCAGCCGTTGGCACACCCCCAATGAAGCGTCGGGTATCGACCGATGACAGCAACCATTGGAGCAACCTCCGTGAAGCATCGAAAATGATCCGGTAACAGAAACCATGTAATAGTCTATCCCCGATGATGGAATCTGTTATACACATCCTCAAAAGGAGCAACAAGAAGACTTGGTGATTCAACCGCCTATTGCAAAATACCAAGGTAAACTATCATCAGGATAGGCATCAAAAGCATCCATTAAGGAAACTCGATAATCGAGAAGTATCCCCAGCGAAGGAGCCTTAGAAATGTGCAACAGCACCAGCCGAAGGGAAATCAACCCTGCAAAGAGTACCGCCGAACAGGAAAACCCTTGGTCTCAAACCAAGGTAGCATCAATAATATCAACCTCATCAGAATCTACGAAGCTATCGCAGAGGATGTCATCCCCAACAGAGCAGGACTAGAACAACCTGTGGTAGCTCATCTTCGACAAAGCATGTCAGTGGTTCTCCTACTAGTAATCATCTGACAATGTCAGTCAAGGGTTATCATGAGTAACGTTATCCCCAGCAGAAAGTAACATAAACATTCAAGGGTAACCCTAACCTCTCAGAAGTATCAAACCTGCATAACATATCATTCAACAGTTACATTTCAAGTGTCTAGTAATCTTTATCCTGCTCATTCCATTACATTGCATGAGCATGATAAAGAGGGGTATTTGTAGACACTCAAAATTTCCTGCCTCTATTACTAATACTATAGGAGGGCGAACCAGTCAAATCCGATCACCAATATCGGTACTCCAGTCAAATCCGATCACCATTATCGGTACTCCAGTCAAATTTGATCACTAATATCGGTACTCTAGTTAAATCTGATCACCAATAATGGTACTCCAATCAAATTCAATCACCAATATCGGTACTCCAGTCAAATTTGATCACTAATATCGGTACTCCAGTCAAATCTGATCACCAATATCGGTACTCCAGTAAAATTTAATCACCAATATCGGTACTCCAGTCAAATTCGATCACCAATATCGGTACTCCAGTCAAATCCGATCACCAATATTGGTACTCCAGTCAAATCAGATCACCAATATCAGTACTCCAATTAAATTCGATCACCAATATCGGTACTCCAGTCAAATCATGTCTCAATACCGGACCTCCAATTCAAATCTGATCTCAATACCGGTCAATCAAATCAACTCCGATCTCAATACTTGACCTCCAGTTCAAATCCAGTCTCAATATTGGGCCATCAAATTAACTCCGATCTCCAATCGGACAGTTGAAACAACCACGATCTCAATATCGGGCCATTAAATCTACTCCGATCTCCAATCAGATAGTTGAATTAACCCCGATCTAAATATCGGGCCATCAAATCAACCTCAATCTCTAATCAAACTGTCGAATCAACCCCGATCTTAATATCAGGCCGTCAAATCAGCTCCGATCTCCAATCGGACCTCAGATCAACCCTAATTTTAATATCGGGACGTCAAATCAGTCTCGGTCTCAATTCAAATCAATCTCGGCCATCAATACCGAGACAACCACAGCCTCGATCTTCAGCCTCAGGATGTCAACTCAGTTTAACCCCAATTTCAACTCAGGAGGTACAAAGCAGCCCCGGTCTCAACCCGGGAGGTACAGATCAGCCTCGGTCTCAACCCGGGAAGTCAAGTCAACTTCGAGAACAAACCTGGAGCTTCACAACCTCTACAGGAGGAAAAATGAAACGACGAACTCAGCCTCAGACAACATTGAGGACAAACAGACTCGAATGGGATCCAAGTCTTGGAAACAACTCCCGGAAGTCAACCGAAGGCTATGCCGACACTAAGGGCAACCTTGGGAGGGGCAAAATGGTCATTTTACCAATCCTAAGCCAATTCAGTTAAAATCAAGCCGGATTGATGCCACCAAGGTCAGAACGAACCATAACGACGATCCTGAGTGCAAACAGCGCAAGATAACTCAACGGACAAATTGAGGGGAATCAAAGACCTGGTTATGAACCTGTCTTCTTGGACCCAAAAAATGTTTTATTCCATGTCATTGTGACACTGTCGGTGAGGGAATTTCAGAAAGGTATAGCACGCCTCAAACGGACGCTCCGATCAAAAGTTAAAAAGTTTCGACTTCGACCTCGCGTTGCTCGGAGTGCACGTACTTCGAGATGACCAAAATAGGTAAGTGGGCCCCACCAGGGGAGCCGCACCTCTACCTGTGGTAGCAGTAGGTAGAGTTGAGGCTCTCTGGTCTATAAATATGAGGCCACCCCCCTCATTTTCAAAAAAAATCCAAAATGCAGCGAACCTTTGCCCTTTTAATTTTCTGACTTTTTCAACTCTTCAAACCTAAATTTTTTCACTCTAACACATAGATATACACACATACTATCACATATCAAAAAATAACCAGTATATTCTGACATTTAGAGCCTACAATTTGGCAAAAAGCCCGTGTAGCAGTCCATTGCAAGTATTTTTACAATCAGAAAGTTAATACTACTTCTTTGCACTGTTTTGCATTTGCATATCAAATTTCGTTTTCTAAAAATGCCCAAAACTTAGTTACGTGGCCGTTTTCGTCAAACTTTGTTACATGTTTTTACATAAACTCAATTTCTGGCATTTCTACAACTCAGATTGACGATCCGGTCGCTCTAACAGCTTCAGTGCACTAGCATCTTCGTTTTAAGCAATTTCGCCGGACTGGGTTATCTTCTCAGTCCGGGTTTGGATTTTTTTTATGTTTATTCAACTATATATATACTAACTTTTCAATACTGTCAAGCCCGAATGTCAAATCCGAGGTAGTTTACTGCTTTTATATATATTTATGCATATATGAGCAGCCTTCACCACCACTGGGTTCTCTTCCCAGTCTTGGTTGACTATATTTCTGTTAATATATATATATATATATATATTTATATATTTCAATCTGGCCTGGATCATTTCGTTGCCTTTATACTATTTTTGCACTCTTCGCCATTACTGGGTGATCTTCCAAGTCCCTGGTTGACTACTTTTATGTAAATTTACATTTCAGTCTAGCCTGGATCATTTTATAGCCTTTTTACTGTTTTTATATATAACTATTCATATATAAGCAGCCTTCACCACCACTGGGTTCTCTTCCCAGTCTTGGTTGACTACATTTTTGTACATTTATATTTCTGTTCGGCCTGGATTATTCTGTGGCTTTTTACTGCTTTTATATAGAAATATACATATATAAGCAGCCTTCACCACCACTGGGTTCTCTTCTCAGTCTTGGTTGACTGCTTTTCTGTCAAATATATATATATATATATATATATATATATATATATTTCAATTCCAATTTCAGTCTGGGCATCGATGTGAAAACCCATCGCCCTTTACAGCTTTCTTATATATATAACTGTGTATATATATTGCTTTACTTGCTTTTTATTAAATTGATGCATTAAATATTCATTTGATATGAATCGGCATTTTTCAGTCACAAAAGCAACCTCGCGTCCCTTAGATCGCTATCTAGTGGGAACAAGACGCTTCGGTCAGGTGCGAACCAGGATTTACTGAATGAATCCTTTGTTCTGGCAATATTGGGATATATATCTATTTCTGTACAAATTTGAATTGTACGGGTATATTGGCTACCCATATGTGAGCCTAGGAATCGTGGGATTCATGATCAAACCGATCAGAATCTGATTCCCATGATGGACAAACTCTGTTTTACAAATGTACCCTGTCGGTTTTTCTGTAAAATGTACATGCAAAAGACCTTAAAACGGTTATCTGGATTTAAGGTCTCAACACAATGAAAATGTGGTTTTTCGTGTCAGAGTCCCTCTGATAGCTGTTATACCCATGAGGAGACCGACATTTGTATATATTTTTGTGGTCGAGGATGCTTTGCAGCCCGACAATCACCATTCAAATGCAGCCTTAAGGCTATAAAAATAAAAATTAGAAGTATCGACAGGCTTCAATTCCTATGTTAGCGTAAGGGTTTGATAACCAGCTTTCAAAACATCATTTTCAATTCAATCAAAAGAAAAGATTTTGCAAATCAAATTAAACCCTTTTGCAAATAAAATCAAAGACTTTTTGCAAAATCAAATCAAACCCTTCGTATATATGTTCAACGAAGTAAAGCACTACTTTTAAATCAATCAAACATAGGCCCAATTTTCAAACAGCATTCACACACGCATTTTAGTTTTAAGGGAAATATTGAAAAGATGTGGTACCGTGTTTACACGGGAGTGGTGAGGTGCCTAACACCTTCCCCACACTTAACCAAGCCCCCGAGCTCAAACTTTATTTTCAAAGATCAAGTTTCGACAGTGTCCAGCAATTAGGCCTCTTTCAAACAAAACTCGATTGAGTTGGTACAACCATTTCAAATCTACCAACTGGCGACTCTGTAAAACGTTCAAATCGTCGACATGATACATGTTGGCCTTTTTCCTAAAAAACCCTTCAAAACCTTTTTCTTAAATAAAAAGAGTAAGGGTAGAGATAACTTAGGAAAAGAGATAAAAGATTCGGGTTGTGACACGACCCGCGGATTTTTTAACCGACATCGACATCGTCTTTGTGATACATCTTTTACAGATGACTTCCTCGTTGGTTACTCGTCTAGGGCATCTTCCGCCGAGTCAGATAGCGACTAGTTTGAGAGCTTGGCACGACAACTTGACTAATTTCGATCGTATTATTATGGGTTGGATGTTGGGCCATTCCATGTGTCTTCTATCCTTCTAGGTGCCAGATGGATTTGTTGACAGGATTCTCACTCATTGGATCCCAGACCTTGTGCTAGGGTAGCAGTGGGGCATATGCGCTACTAGTTCATGACCACTATATATTTGCAGAGGTTAGTTGTGTTGGCAAAGGTGGGAGGCAGCCACATCATTTCAATAGACTTCATAACATAATGCTTTACTTCTGTTGATAGCTTCATTGTTCAACAGGGAGATTTTTCCATTTCAGAGGAGAGATGGCAAAAAACACAAGTAAATGCTATGATTATGTTCGTATTTTTATGCCGATCATCTGGATGTTGGGATGTCGATGGCTATCAGGGCTCTCAGAAATGACTTCACCATTTCCCACTCTTAGTGGAGACCTTGATATCGACATCCTTCTACCGGACTGTTGGGGATCGAAAGTTTTATGGTAGCCCAGTCCTCCTGTACATTTGGTTCATGACCCATCTAAGCCCGATCGGCTGGCTTCGTCACCATGAATTTTGTTTTTGTAATGGTATGACATTGACATACTCCTTTCGTCCAGCTTTATATGTAGACGTCGTCTCTTGAATCGAGTTTCTAGATACCATGGAGGATCTGTTTGAGATTGTTATGTATTCCGGCTACTGCTCTTTCTTGAGCTTTTTCACCCATGTAGCCTTCTTCGACTTCCTCCCTTTAGTCGAGTTGAGGGGCGTGACCACGTACCATCCTCTGGCGGTGATGGGCCAGTTTGATCAGTACCAGGAGATCTATTTGTTTGAGGGGATCGAGGATTATCGTTTTCCCATTTTCTTAGATATTGAGGCCGACTTGGCTCGCGTCTACGGCTTTTGGTCCCACTTGCAGATGGTGGATTTCAGAGATGGTCATCCTGGCCAATCAGCAGAGTATTCATCCTGGTTAGTGATTGACTTAGCTCCAGATATAGTTGATCAGGCAGAGGCCGAGGGTCAGTTTACTGACGAGGAAGAGCCTATGAAGGATCCTATATCTCCGACCGAGGATGAGTTATTTTGTTGGTTTGACAACATCATTAGTTAGTACAACTCTTAGTTCCATTCCAGCATCTAGGGAGGCATTGGATCGTTAGGTGCATATCCTGACATTTGAGTGACATCAAGCTCGGACTTTGATGTTGACCGCCTTGGCTGGCAGGGATGTAGCTAGTGCTGAGAGAGATGCAACCCTCACTGTCAAAGCTGAGGATATAGTTGATATAGATATCGTCCGATGTTTTTCGGTTGGGCTTACTGATCATGCTCGAGATGTCATTAAGAGTCATGAGGGGGTCTTTATGTGACGCCCCCAGAATAGGTCCAATCAACCTAACCCATTTTGAGTCGCCAAATACATAGTACAGAATTCAAATACAATCTTTTATATCAAAAGGTCGTGAGTAGTACGACCATACAAGTTGTGAGCTTCAATACATATCGTATATAATACGAAATATGAACGCTCAAATTCAGTCCTCAACAGTTACAATTATTATCACACAATTTATAAAAATAGTGAGGACTTCTATTACTCTAACTCGGACCATCACTCTATCCCCCGACTAGTCCCTGCCACATTCTCATTTCCTGAAGAGGACATTAGAAGAAAAGGGTGAGCTCAACTAGCCAGTAAAAAATATTATGACTAAGTTAATGAAAAATAAATTATCGTTAGTCTTCAACAAATCAGATAGAATATGATCGACAACGAGTTTTAGATCAACAACTGCAGTGGAAATAACAATTAATCAGAAGAATTAAGTAGAAAATGATTTCTACTATCTTCTATGATTTAAAAGTCCGTCATCAATATTTTATCCATGTCAATCAATATATATCTCAAATAAAATATTCATCTTTGCACTATGGGCCAAAGATATTCATCAGGTAATCATTCATCTTTGAACTACAGGCCAAAGATATTCATCAAATAATCATTCATCTTTGCACTGCAGGCCAAAGATATTCATCAAGTAACCATTCATCTTTGCACTACAGGCCAAAGATATTCTTTTCTATCACCATTTAAGACTGAAGATGATGAAAAATATTTTAAAGAACGAATCTAGCGAGATAAAGGACAAAAATTAGGGATTCATAAATCAGTCTATCCAAGTTCAAAAATACTTCATAATAATTATTTGTGGAGCAAAATTCAAGAATGAAGTTTAAAACATAGATCCAATCAAAGATAGGAACCATAACAGACAACTTGGACAAAAAAAATTAATTTTTTGTAAATAGTATCGTATTCGTGAATAGTGTCGTATACGTGAATAGTGCCGTATACGTGAATAGTAACCCCGACATGAAAAGATAAAAATTTCATAAGAAAAATTATACTTCGTGAATAGTACTATGAATAGTACCGTATTCGTGAATAGTGTCATATACGTGAATAGTGTCGTATACGTGAATAGTAACCCCGACGAAAAAGGTAAAAATTTTATAATAAAATTCATACCAATATTTCGATGAAATGAGATTGAAAGCAATAACATCATTTCCGAAAAAAAATAACATCCCTTACCTCAAAAGACAAGTACTTCTGACTAGAATATCGGATATAATGCTGAAAAAAACTTGCACTGCTTATCAACTCTCAAAGTATCTAAATACTCACAAAAATACGTTCGATATTATAAAGAGAGAAAACTTCTGATTCTGGTATGATTTTTAATTCTAACCTAAGCACCCTATTTATAGAAAAATGCTTAGAACGCCAAAACAGAAAATTTAATAAAATATTATTAAAAAAAAAAATTCTTAGGCACACCACATCACAATCTCAGCACTCCACAAGTGGGTCCCACCCACAAAAAATGTTTTTCTTAAAAAAATTATTTATAACCCCAAAAATTAATTCAGACCCAATATTCTGGAACTTTAATAATTCATAATAAATAGCCCTTTATAAGAAAAATATGAATTTTATATCCATTCCATAGGAAATTTAATTCTCTACAACTTTGTAGAAGAAAATTTTTCCAAATTTCGAACGAAAAATGACCCAAATTTACATACAGATGAATTTGCAGGTTATAATCAAACTTCAGACAAAAATGGGGCCCACTAACATATTTAACATGTTTTTTGTAACAAAAATACTCCAGACTCAATTTGCTCTCTTTCTCCTCATTTTATTCACATATCGTGCATTCATTGTAAAAATATCACCATTATTATATTATTATATTATTACATCATACACTTATAATGTAATATTATAATAATATATTTAAATGAATTATTTTATCGAAGTAGATAAAATATCAACTCTCAATAATTGTCTCTTTAAAAATTCCTCCATTAAATAAATATTTTCTTATCATTTTTATCAATAATTAATTATTCACAAATAATATTACAGAATCACAATAATGACAACCAGGTCGTTCCTAGAAAAGAGGAGGCCTTCCGATAAGGATTTCTCCTTACTGACGCGCAATTAAATAACTCCTCCTAGACATAACTTCCTTAGATATTGCCAATAATGCTATCTAATAATATTATTCAAATAATATGAATTATTGATCTGATAATGGGAAATACTGTGCAGTGACAATTATTGAATTAATAATAATATAAATATTGTGAAATACCGTGTGCTACTGTGCAACAACGCGTATTACTTTATCTTAACCACCGGGTATTTCAACAGTGTTAACTATAACCGTTACGCCGTTGTTTATAGAAAACTTATTCTTATCATTTTCTCCATCCGACAGTTTTTCGTTATGGGTCCCACAAATGGCTGTGCCGTTGTACGAATATTCCCCGACAACAAGAATATTCCACGATCAAACGAATATTCTCCGACAACAATGAATATTTTATAACCACTTGTTTATTTTGAAATATTAGCGCATTTTACCCATAACTTACCACATCTATCAAATCAACCCCTTACTATTCAAAATAATATATAGAGAAAATTAAATTTTATTCATAAAAAGTTGGGGTCTTACACTTTAGGTCCGCAGTGGATTTACTGAGGCGTGTTAATATGTTGAAGCAAGAGCTCAAGGCCGCTCCTCCGACTGTCGAAATTGCTGGAAATTTAGAGATGTTATCCCACCTAACCTCAGATTTATAGTCCTACTTTATTTTCCTACATAAACTATGTTATTCTCCTTTGTCATAGATTTGTGATCACTTTTGTATATTTAAACAGTTGTATATATAAAAAAACATGTTTAGTTCACTTCCCTCGTTTGAGTGTGTCTTGACCTTGTATATAGATTGCCATTTTAGCTCCATAACATATTATCTCAATATACGACTGTCTTTATCATCTCCAGAACTTGGGCCAGATTTGATGATGGGTCTTCTCAGCATGTGTCGTTGGCTTGGAGGTATTTAGGTATATTTTGGTTTTATGGATGAGTTTGCATTTCGGGGTAGATATTTGGGATATGAGTTAAAAGTGTTTGATGTTATTTTTTGAGGGTTAGATCGCACCATAGATGGTTGTCTACGTACTCCCATGGATGGGGGGAGATCATGTCTTTCGTAATTTAGGCTTGGCCTAAAAGTTTGATGATTTTAAAAAAAAAAACTTTACAGGATTCAGTTTTTATGAAAAGGGGTCTCAGACATAGTACCGTTTCACCAAATCAGAATTAATCAGTTGCGGGAATTCCTCACCGTTCATATTTTCTAATCTTATGGCTCCGTCGGATAAGATTGCTTTGACAACAAAGGGTCCTCCCCAGTTCAGGGTAAATTTTCCTTTGGCTGCATCCTAACCTGGTATGATCTTCTTTAACACCAATTCATGCTCCTTGAACTCTTGGATTCGCACCTTTTTGTTGTAGGAACGGGACATTCATTGCTAGTATAGCTGACCGTGAAAGATAACGACAATCATCTACTCGTTTATTAGGGATAGCTGATCATATCGATCTTGAAGCCATTAACCCTCTTCTATTTAGGAGTCCAGTATCACTCTTAGCGATTCCATTTCAACCTCCAAGGGGAATAACGCCTCCATACCATAGATTAATGAGTGGGGTGTTGCCCTAGTGGAGGTACGAGTCGATGTTTGGTATGTGAGCATGGTTAAAGGTAACAAATCAGGCCATCCCTGGTGGTTTGTCGACATCTTCATCATTATCTTCTTGATGTTTTTTTTGGCGGCTTCCACCGCGCCAATTCATCTTTGGACGATAGATAACTGAGTTGAGGTGCTTGATTTTGAACTTACTGCACAGTTCCCTCATCATCTCGTTATTCAAATTATTGGCGTTGTCTGACAAGATAACCTCGGGTTGCTTGAATCCTTTGTCTTGCTACGTCTAGATATAAATTTGCATTTTATGTCACTATTTTTTGTTGTGCAGACTTTTTGATATTATTCTGTGAGCCTAGGAATCATGGGATTTAAGATCAACCGCACGGATCTAAATCTGATTCCCACGATGAACGAATTTGCACTGTAAATACAGTCTGCCTATCTTCTTGTAAATGTAAATCAAAGAGACCTTAAAACGGTTATCCGAATTTAAGGTCTCATCATAGCAAATTGTGATTTGTAGTGCCCAGGTCACTTCGATGGCTTTCATGCCCATAAGGAGACCGACACTTGTATATACATTCTTTGGTCGAGGATGCTTCGCATCCCGACAATAAAATTAAA
Source organism: Panax stipuleanatus (assembly GCA_020205555.1). Classification (NCBI taxonomy): domain Eukaryota; kingdom Viridiplantae; phylum Streptophyta; class Magnoliopsida; order Apiales; family Araliaceae; genus Panax; species Panax stipuleanatus. The sequence goes on from CM035115.1 coordinate 31,603,053, forward strand.
ATCAGCCAAAGGCAGGATAAAATAGAAGTATCAAAAGGCTTCAATTCCTATGCGAGCGAAAGGGTTTGAAAACCGTCTTCCAAAACATCACTTTCTTGTCTAAAAATGAACTTTTCATCAAACCAAACCCTTCGTATATAGGTCCAACGAAGCACAACACTACTTTCAAATCAATCACGTAGGCTCAATTACTGCAAGCACACACACACACACACATTGCAAATAAAAAAGAAAAAATTGAAAAGATGTGATAACCGTGTTTCACGAAAGTCGGGGGGTGCCTAACATCTTCCCCCCGCTTAATCAAGCCCCCGAACTTTATGAATCTCGGTTTCCAAGGCCAAGTTTTGACAGCGTCCAGTAATTAGGCCTACTTGCAAACTTTTCAAACAAAACTCGGTTTAGTTAGTACAACCATTTCAAAATATACCAACTAGCGACTCTGTAAAACCTCTCAAATCGTCGACATGATACATGTTGGCATTTTCCTAAAAATTCACCCTTCATCAAACAGATAAGACAAATAAGGATAGAAACATCAATTAGGGAAAGGAAGATTTGTCCACAGATTTTTTTCAACGTCAAAATTTAAACATATCATTTAGGATGTTTCTCTTCATGCATATTAAGTATATACTTGCCCCTCAGTTACCTTACAGAAAGTTGGATTAACAAAAGCTCGTGTCAAATTTTTTTTGCATAAGGGTGCTGCAGCGCCACTCGAAGGCTTAAAGTCGACACTGCGGCGAGCCTTGGTAGTGGAATGCCCTCCGAGCAGGCGTTGCAGCACTGGAAAACAAGGCTTGGGCGGTGCTACGACGCCTCCCCTGGGCCTTTGAAAATTTATTCATATTGTTGATTTGATATCCCGGGATTGTCTCTGGGATGGATTTGATATTGTGGTCCTCCAGGGTTATCTTTAGATTGTGAAAAAGACGTTTTTACCCTCCTACATAGTTAGTAATAGGGAAAAAGAAATTTGAGTGTCTACAATGAGCTTCTTTCGACTTAACTCGATCAAGTTATGGCCATTTTAATTTTTGGATTTTCCGACAAAAACCGCTATAACTGGAGTTCTATAACTCCGATGGCCACAAAGTTTAAACTGGACGTTCATGTTAATACGTGTAAGATTCTTCCAAGAGCTGAGAATTTTTGGAGTTGAGCATGATATAGCTAATTTTCTTAAGTTACGAGCTAAAAACAGACTTTTGAAAAATATTAAAGGAAATTAAAAAATTTTAGAAAATTATTTTTGTGTATGGTATATATGTATATATGTGTGGCCAAAAGATAAAAAAAATAATAAGATGATTTGGTATTTTTCATGCTTATAACTAAGTTAAGAATAATTGAAAAAATTAGATTATATTAAGTCCTAAAATTTATTAATATGATTTTAGTGACTAATGATCATTAGTATGTTATATTAAGACCATATAAGGTTAATTTGGTCATTTTTGATCAAATGTTATATGAAGGGTTTGATATGTTTGTTAAATGAATTAAATAGTAAGAGATAAATAATTAAATTAAAATTATTTATAAGCTTATAAATGGATAAAATATTATTAAATGATAATAATATTAGTAATTAAAATAAATATTATTAAATAATTAATAATATTAGATAAATATTATTAAATAATTAATAATATGTGTGGCCAAAAGATAAAAAAAATAATAAGATGATTTGGTATTTTCATGCTTATGACTAAGTTAAGAATATTATTAAATGATTAATAATATTAGAAGGTGATTAAAATATTATTAAATGATTAATAATATTTGTAAATGATTAAGAATATTAAGTGAATCAAATATTATTAAAGGGTTAATATAAGTAACGAAGATACTATTAAATGATATTGAGAAGTAAATTAAAATATTATTAAATAATTAATAATATTAGAAAATGATTAAGACTTTGTTAATTGATTAAATATTATTAAATGATTAATAATATTAGAAAGTGATTAAAATATTATTAAAAGATTAATAATATTTGGACATGATTAAGAGATGGGTCAGTGATTAAAATATTATTAAAATATTAATAATATTTGTAAACGATTAAGATATTATGATGTGATTATTCAGAAGTGAATGAAATATTATTAAAGGATTAATAATATTAAACAGGAGTTTATGATGATGATTAAATGATAGTAATATTATTAAGGGATAATAATATTACTAGTGAGTTAAAGAAATATGTAATGGTTGATTATGTGGCTAAATATTAGTTAATTTATTATTCAAGTAATAGTATTGTGAGATAAAGTATGTTATGCTAATGAAAGATCAATCTTATAACTGATAGGTCTTTTCAATAAAGAGACTAAATTAGACTGCTTAGCGGTAATCGACGGTCAAGGAAAGTTTTTCTAAATCAAACTCGAGTTATTATATTTCAAGCATGCTAGTGGTTTAATTATTTACAATTATTCCACATCTTTGATTATTGATTCGTATTTAGTGCAAATTGCATATGTTCATCAAGTATGAAAAACTGATCACCTTTATTACCATAAGGTTTAGTTAAATTGTTCATGGTCATTATTGACCATTCGGCATTGTTGATTCAGTTATTAAAATTTGATTTATATTCTTTCACAATTATTATACTTTGTTAAAAACTTGAAAGCTTACTCATTTTCACTCATGATATATTTTTATTGTATTTAAACTTGCTAAGCAAAGTAGTTGCTCACTCTTGCTATATCATGATAACATTTTCAGATTGAGACGATTGCTCGAAGAAGGACAGAGGCAAAAGCAAAGTACAATAATAGATTGTTATGCGCGATTAACTATTTAGTTATCTTATTTAAACTTTTATGATTTTTAAAGGTAAGTATGTTAGTTAAGGTTAATAGGTCTTGAGATATGTTGAAAGAACTTATTGTATAAACAAAATATGTTTGTATTCCCGCATTAGTTATAGAATGTATAAGAAGATGATGTACCGTGACACACCAGATCCGAGGTTCAAGGGACCCAGATTTGGGGGCACTACAATAAGACTTGATAGTAATTCCATATCTTATATTTAATTGGGACATTGTATGTTGGAATGACTGAATTATATGGTAACTATTTACTCAAATGTTCTTTTGTGATTAATATTGAAATCTATATTATCTGGAAAGTCGTTGATCGCTAAGGGGGCTTACCTTTATTGTATAATAAATATTATTTATTTTAATAAATTATTAGATTAATTTATTTATTTAAATAAGAATAGAATTGTTTTAATTTATTTATTCACAGCCGGTTTAATATGAAGAACCTAAAGGGTCACACCATAAAAGGAATAATATTTATTTAAGAAACAAATGGCATAATCGTAATAATAAGTTAAGTGTATTTAATTTAGTCTATGGTGATAGAATAAATGAAATAGCTTAATATTTATTATTTAATATTTTAGAAATATTAAATATAAATTAATAAGAGGAATCTTATTATTATTATTTTTATTATTATTATTACTATTATTATTATTATTTAATTTCTAAAGGAGTTTGGGATTTAATTAATAATATACACACTCTCTCTCATATATATATATATATATATATATATATATATATATATATATATATTCCTAATGAGATTAAGAGGCTAATTAATTAAAAGAGTTTAATTATTTTCAATAGGATTGGAAAGCCTAACTAATTAAACGGGTTTAATTAATTAATATAAAACCCTAATCCTAAATGATTTAGGAGGGTTACCTACATCTATAAATAAGAAAGTCTTATTATGGAACAAGGTTACACGACACACTTTATTCTTAGAATTGGGAGAGTACAAATATTCTATAGATATAGAATTAGGGTTTAGCCAAATACCCACCTTCTTGAGTTCTTTTTCTTCCTTGGTGGATCACCTCTAGCGGCCAAACACTTGGGTGGCTTACATTAATCAAAGGAAGGAATCAATCTCTTGTATTTAAGTTGAACGTGAAAGCAATTGGAGTAGAACTCGTACCTGAGGAAGCTCGATCTATAAGGGTATGAATCTCATCTTCTTTTCTTTTATATATAAATTGATAACTAAGCATATAGGATAATCATGGTGATGGTTTGTGTTAAATTTTAAAAACTCTCTTTTTTGCGCTTTTAATTTATTTACGTAATTTGATTTCGTAATCGCGCTATATACAAACCTAACAGTGGTATCAGAGCCTACCTATATGCTAATTATCGATTTTGTTGATTCCATGTATGTATCATATGCGATTTGATCGGATTTTTTTGGCAAAGAACAAAAAATCTGTTATGTGACGTGGCTCAGCTGCGCCGCCTCCAGTTCATTCTTGAGCGCAGCTGCGCCGTTGTGCAGTTTTATTCTACCTATATGAGCAGTGCAGTTGCACCGCGCCCCAGTTTATTCTAGGTGCAGCTGCGCCCTTCCCTGAGAAGAATCTGATTTTTTTTTTGTTTTTTCTTCAATTAAAATAAATGGTTTATTTAATTGATAAAAGTTTAAAATAAAGGTGTTTATTTTATCTGAAATATGATTTTAGATTGCTAAAAATGAAAGGTGTTTAATTTGGATTTGGTTTTTGATTAAAATAAAAGAGTTTATTTTATTTCAAAACTAAATATTAGCAAAACTTTTGCCCATTAAATGATATCGATGCATGTATAGAATGGATTTATTATTCACGAGATGAATGTTAGTTATTGATACATATGTTGATATGTATGATAATAAATGGGGTTGATTATGGACTATTGACCAATGTGATTGAATTTTATTTTAGTTGGATGCATGACTGTATGGGTTTTATTAAATGGGGTCTGCGTACCTCGTCTTCTCTGATTTTTCTTGATGTAATTTCTATCTCCCTTCTTTGTATTTTCCCTTGACTGCTAATCAAGATTTCTATTTATCGTAAATAGTTTATGTAATATGATTAGTTAGAATTACTTGAAGAATTGCAGACCAAAGAGCAAGGAGCGCATGAAGACCTGTTTGTAATTGAGCTCGAAATTTAAATGTAATAGTTATATTTAAATTTAATTCTTGCACACCTAGGTTTGACCTTTCGGTTCACTTGTTGCTCTAGTGAACCAAATTAGAATAAAAGTCCATAATCAATCAATCCGGGTAGAATATAGTATTCTATATGCATGCTTATACTATATATATATATATATATATATATATATATATATTATATATTATGCAACATGCTTTACATGTCAATTAATATGATGTGTATTTTATATATATATATGTGCATGCGCGCTAAACAAGATGAGACAAATAATAACAAACCCCTCAAAGAATTTATATTAAGTCTTAAGCGTTCAAAGATATTTAAATATCAAACGCCGCCTTCTAGCATGATAGATTAATAGATTATTAAATATTTAATATGAGTTTGTTGTGTCACCACAAGGCAATAATTAAACATTTAAGATATTGATTTATCACATTTGATGCTTATAAAGAAATTGAGCAATACTGATTTGTTGTGTCACCACGAGGACGGTATTTTTTTATTTGAATATATGAAAGTACTAGGTTGAACTTAACTTGGTTAATTTTGATTCAGATGTGTCACCACTTAATCAAAATAATCTAAGAGACAAAAATGGGTTACATGATGATGTAATTGACAAGAGTTGTATATCTATTTATTTATATATAGTTTGTTGTGTCACCACAAGGCTGTATATATTTAAAATAGGATCATTATTCTCACTAGCAAATCTTTAAATAGATTTGCCGAACTATGTATTATGAGGGTAATATAGTTTTAAGAAAATAATGGGAGATACCAATTTAAAATAAGACCTAATTTATTTTGGTAATTAATTAAATGAATGTATGCTAAAATGTTATTTTATTTTACATGCAGACTTTGAAAATGTCACACTCACTATCACTGCGTAGCATACTTGATGCTAAAAAACTTACCAGACCAAATTACACGGACTGGTTAAGAAATCTGAGAATTGTTCTCACTGCTGAAAAGATTTCTTATGTCCTAAATTTGTCCGTCCCTGCAAAAGTTACATAAACAGCCTCTTAGGAAGAGATTGCTACTTTTAAGAAGTGGCAGGATGATGCATCTGTGGCTCAATGTATCATGCTCGCATCCATGAGTAACGAGCTTCAGCGTCAGCATGAAACTATGGATACTCCTACTATATTGTTGCACCTTCAAGAGTTGTATGGTGAGGAAAGTAGGACTGCAAGATATGAGATATCTAAGAAGAAGCTCTTTCGATCACGGATGGCCGAGGGCACTACTGTTGAGACTCATGTGCTAAAGATAATCAATTTGATTAACGTCTTGGACAGCTTGGTTTCATCATGGATGGGGGGTTAAGTCAAGATTTGATCTTATAGTCACTCCCAGACACCTTTTCACATTTTTTTGTGAATTTCCACATGAATAAGTTGGATGTCAGCTTGCCTGAATTACTTAACATGTTGAAACTGCTAAAGGACACTTTCCATCGAAGAAGAACTAAGTCTTACTGGTAGATGATTCTTTCAAGAAAAGGAAGAGGTCCAAGGTATCTTCTAATAAGAAGAAATCCAAGAAGGCTAAGGTCAAGGCGAAGAACAAGGATCAAAAGAAACCTGATCTAGCTAGCAAAGCAATGTGTTTCTATTGCAACAAGTCGGGTCACTGGAAGAGGAACTTCGAGAAGTTTCTGACAGAGAAGAAGCTTGGAGAAGCTTCGACTTCCAATCAAGATTTGTTCATAATTGAAATTAATTTTTCTGAAAGGGAAACTTCTACTTAAATATTGGATACCGGCTGTGGTTCTCACATATGTAATAGTATGTAGGGAATGGTCAGAAGTATAAAGCTGAACAAGGATGAAGTTGTCCTACGAGTGGAAAATAGAGCAAAGGTTGTTGCATTAGCTGTAGGGACTATTGTTTAGCACTGCCTACGGGCAAGTCCATTAGTTTAAATAATTATTATTTTGTTCCAACAATCATTAGAAACGTTATTTCTATTTCTGTATTGGATATGGATGGTTATAATATTATAATAAAGAATAACAGTTGTTCTATTTATAATAAGGATGTTTTATATGGTGTTGGAAAATTGTTGAATGGATTTACGTACTTGACTTACATGAAAATATACTTCAAATTGAACAAACTAAGAAAAGAAAAAGAGATGATGTTAATTATACTTTTATGTGGCACTGTACACTTGGTCATATTAATGAAACAAGATTATTCAAGTTGCATAAAGATGGGCTATTAGAGCTCTCTGATTATGAATCATATCCAATTTGTGAATCTTGTCTCGTAGGTAAGATGACTAAATCTTCTTTTAGTGGAAAAGGAGAAAGAGTTACAGAGTTGTTAGCGTTGGTACGCACAGATGTATGTGGACCTATGACAACAAATGCACGAGGAGTGTATTCTTATTTTATTACATTCACTGATGATCATTCAAGATTTGGATATGTGTATTTAATGAAAAACAAATCTGAATCGTTTGAAAAGTTCAAAGAATTCAGAAGTGAAGTATAGAAACAAACTGGCAAGAGTATTAAGATTTTTTGATCGGATCGAGGTGGTGAATATCTAAGGGGTGAGTTTCTCAATTGTCTCAAAGAAAATGATATAATCTCACAATGGACTCCATCAGGAACACCACAGTTGAATGGTGTACCTGAAAGGAGAAATCGAACACTGTTAGACATGGTTCGTTCCATGATGAGCTTTACTGATCTTCCAGTTTCCTTCTGGGGTTATGCCCTAGAATCGGCTGTATAACTACTTAACAAGGTACCTACTAAATTCGTCCCAAAGACTCCATATGAAATATGGACAGGGAGGAAACCAAATCTTAAGCATGTTAAGACTTGGGGTTGTCCAGCTTATGTCAAAAAGTTTGAGAATGATAAGCTGCAGACTAGATTCGACAAATATAGATTTGTGGGATACCCTAAAGGACATCAGGGTATTATTTCTATCATCCAACTGATCAAAAGGTGTTTGTTGCGAAACATGTTGCCTTCTTGGAAAAGGATTTTATCCTCGAAGGGGTCAGTGGGAGTAAGATATATTTTGAAGAAATTCAAGAACCACAAACTACTATGGATCAAAGTCAGGTACCTGACCAAGTGGAAGAACCTACTGTAACACACCTTATTCGTAAATCTGGGAGAGTACCGAAGATACCTGATAGGTATAGATTCGTCATAGAGGATGACGATGAGGTACGCATCATAGATGATGATGATCCTTTGAATTACAAACATACTATGAGTAGTAAAGACTCAGAGAAATGGCAAGAAGTCATTAAATTCGAGATGGAATTCACGTAAGAGAACAAAGTGTGGACTTTGGTTTCATCACCTGAGGGCATTAAGCCTATTGGGTGCAAATGGGTTTTTAAAAGAAAGACTGGAGCGGACGGCAAGGTAGAGACCTATAAGGCCCGAATGATTGTGAAAGGTTTTAAACAAATACAAGGTGTTGACTATAATGAAACCTTCTCGCCAGTAGCTATGCTCAAGTCCATTCGGATTTTACTTACAATTACAGCTTATTACAACTATGAGATCTGGCAGATGGACGTGAAAACGGCATTCCTCAATGGAAAACTTGAGGAGGATGTGTATATGACACAATCAAAGGGATTTGTTTCAACGGTTGGAACAAATCAAGTCTGTAAGCTGCAACGATCCATTTATGGATTAAAGAAAGCGTCTCGAAGGTGGAACATTCATTTTAATGAGACAGTTAAAGAGTTTAATTTTATCAAAAATGAGAATAAATCATGTGTGTACAAGAAGGTTAGTGGGAGCGCTGTTTCATTCCTAGTATTATATGTTGACGACATATTACTGATAGGGAATGATATTCCTATTCTATAGTCGATCAAAATTTAGTTATCTAAACACTTCTTCATGAAGGACTTGAGAGAAGCATCTTACATTTTGAGGATAAAGATCTATTGAGATAGATCTAAAAGGATGCTTGGCTTGTCCCAATGAATGTACATTAACACGATGCTAAAGAGGTTTAGCATAGAAGATTCCAAGAGAGATCTCATACCGATGAGCTATGGAATGCATCTTTCCAAGAAACAGTCCCCAAAGACACCTAAGGAGAGAGACCGTATGAGTAAGATTCCTTACGCTTCATCAATAGGATCTATCATGTACGGTATGATATGTACTAGACCGGATGTTGCTCATGCAGTTAGTGTAACGAGCAGATATCATTCGAATCCTGGAGAAGAGCACTAGAAGGTAGTGAAAAATATCTTAAAGTACTTAAGAAGAACTAAGGATGTTGTCTACGGTGGGTCTGAATTGAAACTAGAGGGCTATACAGACTCTAGTTTTTAAACGGACCAAGATGATAGTAAATCCGTTTCTGGGTATGTATTTACCTTAAACGGTGGCGCAGTGAGTTGGAAGAGTTCCAAGCAGCAAATTGTTGTTGATTCAGTGACAAAGGCAGAGTACATAGCTGCAAGTGAAGCTGCAAAGGAAGCTGTTTGGATGAAGAAGTTCATAACTAAACCTTGTATGGTTCCTAGCATTAGAGGAGCAGTACCTTTATTCTGTGATAACACCGGAGCTGTTGCACAAGCTAATAAACCCAGGTCTTATCAGAAATCCAAACACGTGTTGTGGCAATTTTATATGATTAGAGAGATTATTGAAAAAGGAGATGTCACCTTGGAGCGTGTAGACTCTCAAGACAACATTGTAGATCTATTTACTAAAGCTTTAACACAACAACAGTTTGATCATCACTTAGAGAAGATGGGTATGAGATACCATGTTGATTGGCTTTAGTGCAAGTGGGAGATTGAAAGTAATATACACACAAGCCAATCATGTTTGATGATAAAGCATATACTTTGTAACAATCTTATTCATTTATTAATAAAAGTATTATTTATTAAATGAAGTTTTTTTATCTACATAGTGCTGTTTTTATAATATGTGATAAACTCATAGTTTTAAGCAATGCTTTTATAATCATGATGATGATCATGTTAATGAGATCTAAATTCGTAGATAGCTTAAAACTAAAATAGTTCTCAATCGTTGGAATACTAAAAAGGAGATTAGTGAATCCGGATAGATTGCTACATACGTTGTTTGCTCATTGGATGAGGATGATCAATCTCATCATTTGTATGGAGACACTAAAGCAAGTATGTAGGTGCTTATTAGCGAATAACTACACTGAACGTGGCTCGCTAAGAAATACCTAATGGAGTTTTACTTGCCTATCAATAGAAATTCCTTAAGTGATAGTAGTACAAATAATCCTTAGACTTGAGATTTGAGATCATCATTAGACCTGGCAAAATTGGCCCAAGGCCGCAGGACAAGCCGAGCTGCCCCGTAAAAATTGGGTTTTAGGCTTAACTTTTTTAGCCCATGAAAACTTGGGCCATTTTGGCCCGAGCCAAATTTTGCCCAGCTCATTGTGGGCCACCCGCGGGTGGCTCTGCCTGGCCCGCGGGCTATTTTTTTTTAACAAAACAATGCTCTCCTTGAGAATCGAACTCTAGACCTCCCTCACTTCTTAAATAAATGCTCAAACCAACTAAGCTACAAGAGTTTTTTATTCTAAAGTCACTTTATAATTAAATACATCTCTTTTTAATACTTTATTACTTTTTGTTTTATTCAATCATATTATATTTTCATGAAATATAATAGATATTTTAAAAAAACAAACTCTATTTATCTGAATAACATTTTCCTATTTCATTTTTCTGATTTTCCTTTTTTAGTTACTTATTAGTTATGAATGGGCTTTATTCAGAAAGTACGAAAAAAGGGAGGGGAAAAGATGAAAAGGAAAGGTGAATGAAAATTAAAATATTGTAAGAATATTTAAGTTGTAATAACATTTTAAAAAACAAACTCTATTTATCTATATAGACTATTTAATACATACACAATTAAGAAAAAGATAAAGTGATATTGTCAAGATTCTCAGCAATCTCCACCGACACGCATATATAGATAAATAGAGTTTGTTTTTTAAAATGCCTGTTATATTTCATGAAAATATAATATGATTGAATAAAATAAAAAGTAATAAAGTATTAAAAAAGATGTAGTAAGGTACAGAGTGACTTTAGAATAAAAAACCTTTGTAGCTCAGTTGGTTTGAGCATTTGTATAAGGAGTCGGGGAGGTTTAGAGTTCCATTCTCAAGGAGAGCATCATTTTGTAAGAAGGAAAAAAAAAACCCGCGTGCCAACCCGGACCGGCCCAACTTGGGTCACTGGCCTCATATATTCAGCCCCAAAAAAACGGGCCATTTTGGCCCGGCCCATCGACGTCCCGACCCGTTTGCCAGGTCTAATCATCATAGTATCTTATGTATGTTGAGTTATACTTTGACATGTCCCTTAGGGTCTAATAATTTACACATGGAGATAATGAATGATCAATAAAAAATCTACCGCTTATAGTAAAAGAAGAGAATGTCATATGTGATTCGATAAATGACAACCCAGTAGTCTTTGGCCATGGCAGAATAAAATTAGAAAGAAGTTTTTAATTTGCATTATTTAGAGTTGTGCATTTTAGAATCGAAATACATATAATTAAATAAAATAAGACTTGATAGTAATTTCATATCTTATATTTAATTGGGACATTGTATGGTGGAAGGAATGAATTGTACGGTAACTATTTACTCAAAGGTTCTTTTATGATTAATGTTGAAATCTATATTATCTGGAAAGTCATTGATCGCTAAGGGAGTTTACCTTTATTGTAAAATAAATATTATTTATTTAAATAAATTATTAATTTTATTTATTTATTTAAATAAGATTAGAATTGTTCTAATTGATTTATTCACAATCGGTTTAATATGGAGAACCTAAAGGGTCATACCATAAAAGGAAGAATATTTATTTAAGAAGCAAATGGCATAATCGTAATAATAAGTTAAGTGTATTTAATTTAGTCTTTGGTGATAGAATAAATTAAATAGCTTAATATTTATTATTCAATATTTTGAAAATATTAAATATAAATTAATAAGAGGAGTCTTATTATTATTATTACTATTATATTTTTTATTTAATTTCTAAAGGAGTTTGAAAATTAATTAATAATATACTCTCTCTCTCTCATATATATATATATATATATATATATATATATATATATATATATATATATATATATATATATATATATATATATATTCCTAATGAGATTAGAAGGCTAATTAATTAAAAGTGTTTAATTATTTTCAATAGGATTGGGAAGCCTAATTAATTAAAAGGGTTTAATTAATTAATATGAAACCCTAATCCTAAATGATTTAGGAGGATTTACCTACATCTATAAATAAAAAAAGTCTTATTATGGAACAAGGTTACACGACACACCTTATTCTTAGAGTTGGGAGAGTACAAATATTCTATAGAGATAGAATTAGGATTTAGCCAAACACTCACCTTCTTGAGTTCTTCTTCTTCTTCCTTGATGGATCACCTCTAGAGGCCAAACACTTGGGTGACTTACATTAATCAAAGAAAGGAATCGATCTTGTGGATTTACATTAAACGTGAAAGCAATTGTAGTAGAACTCGTACCTGAGGAAGCTCAATCTACAAGGGTATGAATCTCATCTTCTTCTCTTTCATGTATGAATTGATAACTAAGCATATAGGATGATCATGGTGATGGTTTGTATTAAATTTTAAAAACTCCCTTTTTCGCGCTTTCGCTTTATTTATGCAATTTAATTTCGTAATCGCGCTATATACAATACAATTACCCAATGTGGGACTTGGAGATAACAAAACCTTCACTTGGTAGTCTTTTTATAAGAAAATTTTCCTTAAACTTTTATCATCTAATCAATATGGGACTTACTAGTTAGAGACAACCAAGTACCTTTAGTCTATTAAGTCTATTATGTGAAACTAACTTGGAAGAATTCATGTAATATTTAGTTACCATCTAATATTTAGTTTATATTGTTGTCTTTCCATTCATGTCGACTGGCTGGCACCTTTCTTCACACATGAGACAGATCCATTAGGATTCTCCACAAGCAAAAAAACAAGAACCTGTTAGTTGGATAAGCAAATTGGCAAGAGTGAGAATCCCATTTCAGGTTAAGAAAGATAACAATTTTTTTGAGAAGGAAGGAAGGAAATTATACAATGCAAGGACTGCCAAGAAACCTTCAAGAGTAAAAGTGGGAATTGACACATTGGTGTGTGGCGATTTGTTTGTAAAGGATGGATTATAATTTATACGAAAACTGACATAAAGAATCCTTGCATATTCACGCTTTTGTTTGATGTTTTAAAGAGACCCTTGTCCTCGTCTGTTTGCATTTTTTTTAAGGTTGTCATTGTTTGTTATATGTTTTAGAATATGCCAAAAAAATTATAGAAGATGAAGCAGTATTAAGTTAACTTGAGGTTGGACATTTGTCCCACATCGACACCGAAGCAATATTAAGTTCAACAAGTAACTATAAGAATGGGTCTAGGCCTTTGATTCCAATATTTCTTTGTTTTAGAGTCCCATGTTGTTTAATTTGCCTTTTATTATCTTACCTCTATTTTGTAAATAGGGTAGACTTTAAGTTAATTTTAAAAGGATAGACATGAAAGGTCTAAAGTAAGAGTTTGAACCCAATCAACCGGTATAATCGGTTCGATTCATATTGATTACACAAATTAGCTAATCGGAACCAGTACCGAAAATCGATTTGTACGAAATCGATCCTGAATTGATTTTCTTTGTCCCGAACCATGTGATATCATGCTGACAGAAGAGAGAGACATGATGATAGGAAATATACAAATAATGAAAACTCTCCATTTCAAATGAAATGGAGAGGATCCTAGTCCATAATTTTGGGTCTCAATTCACATTTAGTGCGAACTTAGTTATTCTTTTATATGAAATTTATTTTCTTCTTTATTCACATCGTTAATGTGTTTGTAACTTAGAAAGTATAATATTGACTTTACTATGAAAAATAGTTAAGTTTTCCGTTCATTCTTTTTGTTTTCATTAAAAAAAACCCAATAACAAAATAATTTAACAAAAAAAATAAAAAAATCATCATTTTCTCTCTTTTTTTTTTTGTTTTTTTTCTCGTCCATTTTAAAATTCAATAACATATTGTGAAAACACAAGCAAACCAACAGGCACAGATATACATATAGCATGTGAGATGGACAAATTTTATGGGACAGAGTTTGTAGCTTTCAGGAGTATGGTGCTGGTGGCTGAACTGGTGGTGTGTCACAAATTAATCACAATGTAAAAGAACATAAAAACCAATTAATCAAGGTTTTATTTAATTCACAAAAGTTTTGCACGTGATTTTTCATAAAGAATATATATATATATATATATATATATATATATATATATATATATATATATATATATATATATATATATATATATATATATATAATGTTCTTGATAAAGGTAACGGCGCTGCCATGTGAGTCAATGATACATGACATGAAACAATTAACAAGTACCATTTGACTCAACTCCCTCAATCTCTCTCATTAATTAATAATGTGCAAATAAAAAAATTATCTTTTTCTAATTATAGATTTTCTTAACATAGTGAAGTTGGCTCAATTACCACTAATCCTTTTAATTAGTGTCTTTGACCACATAATTATGGTTTCAAATTCTTACAACCAATTATCACAAGATAATATGTTATATATATTTATATATTATGAAATTATCCTGCACATATATACTCCCTCTGTTCTAAAATATAAAATTATGTTTGACTTTTCAAAAAAAATTAATATGATATATTTTTAAATTTAAAATTAATGTGATTCACTTAACTTGTAAACACGATAAATTTTAGATAATTTACAATTTTTATAGTTTTTAAAATTAGATGAATTAGTATTAATTTTGAATTTTAAAATATCTAAAATTGACTTCAAAAAATAATAATTCAGAGTATATAATTTATGAAATATTACGTGTATTACTTAATTTATTTCATCTACACACAGCTAAAAAATGTAATTAAAATTTTAACCATGATAAAAAAATAAATAAATAACAGAAAACAAAAATATAATACAGATTGGATTCTCTTTTTTCTAGGATGGATGTTGTGACATTTAATTGGGGACAACAACACTCTTTATATCACATGCCACCCTCACTTTCACAGTTTCACTCATCAATGGAACTACACTCCCCCTTCTTTTTTGAAGTCACATTTGACTTAAATGAAATTGATTTTTTCATAATATTTTTTAATATTTTTATATGAAAAATATCGTTATAGATATATAGCGATAGTGAAAATCGTCGCTATAAGATTTATAATGACAATTTTCAAATAAAAATATCATTTTCTGTTGTAAATTTATCAGTTTCTTAAAAACTCCACCATCATTATATTAATTATAATAGAGTAATTAAAATATCATAACATCTACTTTACTTTCCCAATGAGAGAATTTCCATCTATAGTCCTTAATGTTTAAAATGCTTAATTAGCAATAATATTCAAATTAAAATATTGTACTATGAAACAACTACAAGTGCATGTCTGGTTTTCTGTAGACATTTTATTTATATAATATTGTGATTATATGGTGTCTGCATTGTATTTGATGATGAGAAATAGGAGACATGCATATTTTGCCTCCAAGAATAAATATTATAATTAATATTCTATATGTAGCAAGATAAAAGTCTTTCACTAATTTTTGTGGTCAAATTGATCATTTTTAGAATTAATATTAAACATATATATGGATTATCTAAAAAACAAAATTGAGATTAGTGTTAATTGTATGTAGTTTATAATGTTTATAGGTTTTTTGTATATCTATAATAATAAGATAGAACCCATTTTGAATTGATTTAAACGGGAAAGCACAAGGACAGTTTAGATTCATTTTGATTTTAATTCAATGACCAAGATTTCATTTCAATTCTTCCAACTTAATTTAGAGGCTCACATTTCATCTCATAATAATAAGATAGAACCCATTTTGAATTGATTTGGTCAAGAAAGCACAAGTACGGATCAAATTCATTCTAATTTTAATTCAATGATCTAAATTTCATCTCAATTCTTCCAACTTAATCTAGAAGTTTACATTTCATCTCACACAAAAAAAATCCCGCCCAAATCATGGACACCCCTTACACGCTATCTCCTCCTGCATGGGGTCAAAATTGAATAGGGTCAAAATTTACTTGGTCTACGCCGGTGCAAATTATGGAGAGGTTCCGAAAAGAGAGAATGTGAATTAGTCAGTAGAAATACAGAGAGAACAGAAGCAAGAAGTAGAGAGAGAAAATAGAGAGAGCGGAGAAAGTGGGCCGGCTAGAAAACGAAAGTGATCGGAGAATGTGGAGGTAGCAGCAGCCGTAGAGAGAGAGGGAAGAGATGGAGAATTTCGTTATACCGTGCGTTCAGGCACGAGCAATTATTAGTATATATATATATATATATATATATATATAAGAATAATAAGATCTATTGATTTGAAAAATAGTCGGGTAACATAAAGTCACAAAAAAAAGACTTTTACCCTGAAACAGAGGGAATAATATTTTTCAAACTCTAGATTAATAAAATTTATTAAAAATATGAAATAATAGATATTATAATTAATAGTATTTTTTTTAATGTTTCAAAAAGTTATGGTCTTATAATTTATATTAGAGGGAGTAAATTTTTCTCTTTCCCTAGCATAGTGTTGCATGAACTTTTTATTTATTTATAATTTTTTTAAATAAAAAAAACAGTTAAAAAGGCCCATGCATGTAGAGTCATGAAGTTTTCAAGGGTAGGGTGTATTAAGGAGGGAAAAGTCTTTTCTTTCTGATTTACAAAAAATATTTTATTTGTCAAAAAACAAAATTATATTTTTTTATTAATATTAGCGTAAAATATATCAATTTTTGTTTTCATATTTTACTGTATAATAACAATTTATTATTATTATTATATATATATATATATATATATATATGAAAAATCTTTTCAACGGATTGATTCGTGACGAATCGATCTGTTGAAGAGCCGGACTGTATATATATAATACATACTTAATATTTGTAATTTTTTAAGTATTTGCTAAGCCCAAATTTAGCTGGAAATATTGTTCAAATCAAACAAGATCTAAAGAACCCAAAGTAATGGCAGTCTGGTCTCATCATGTTCATCATCCTCTCTCTCTCTCTACTCATGACAACCTTTTCCTCCTATTTCGGGCTCTTCTTTTGTTACAAAGTTGCCCAGTTGAATCTAAATTTTTTTATTAATGTGGTCCAACATTAATCTCTTGGATTTTTTTTAAAAAAATATAGTTTTTGTATTCTCTTCCTTTCAAATTATAAGAAAGAATACAAATGTACATAACAATCTAAACACTTTATAGGTCTATTCAATCGATGACGATGTATATAAAAAGTAGACATAGTCAACACTAATTAATGACTTGCGTTTACTGAAATAAATATTCATATTATTTTTTATTTAAAATCAAGTTGAGTTATTTTTAATTTTTAAATTTATGAATTAATCTCGTTTTTCCAATCCTCCATGAAAAAACTCCAACATTAGAACTCGCGCTCTCAAGAATGTTTGATTTATGAAAATTGATAAATCCAAAACGAAAAATAATATTTTTATATAAAAATCGTCGCTGTAGATCAAAAAATAGGTTTGAAATATCAAAAAATAGGTTGAAAAATCGTCGACATTTTTCATGTAAAATTATCAAAAAATAGGTTGGAAATATCAATTTCCTTGATTTATTACATACATATTATAAGAAAACCAATCTAATTAATAGTTTTCAAACCATAAATTATATTTAATTTTAAAAAATTAGACGCGAATCTCAGTTCAATTTTGTTATGTAAAGACACCATGATACTATCCGGACTATATCACGATAATACTCCCTCCATCCCATTTTAGCTGACGTTCTAGAGATTTTCACATGGATTAAGAATAGATACAGTTTTACTATTTTACCCTTCCTTATTTCTCACTCATCCATCACTTCTCCTTTACCTACCTCCTCTTTTTCCTCTCTCTGCCCCCAATCAATGGAAACCACCTCAAGACCTCGAGAAACGAAAAACCCATCTCCCTCAAACTCCCCAAACAACAATGGAAGCAGCAGCATTAGCCACAGCAATGGAACCCCACCACACACCCAAAAATCCATCTCTAGATCCGAATCCAATCCATACCCAACTATTTTTGTCCAAGCCGACTCCACTTCCTTCAAACAAATAGTACTAAAAAAACTTCACTGAAACAATGGTGGCCCATAACTCAACAACCACCACCACCACCGTCGTCGATCCAAGAAGTGGATTTTCCAAAACCAATTCTACCTTCTACAGCAAACGCAAACCCATCGCTTTACCTTCCAATCACTCCATTGACGTCACAACCTTTATTTCCTCCCGCACCCACCACGGCAAGATCGCCCTAATCGACGCCGCTACCAGCCGCCGTCTCACCTTCCCCGAGCTCTGGAACGCGAATAAGTCGTCGAGATCGCCAAACAGATCGCCGATTCAAAACCTTTCCTCGCCTTCACCGTTACCGACCTACTCCCCAAACTCGCCGACTCAAACCTTCTGATCATTCTCATTGCTCCTGACGCCAATCCCGCGCCAATGTTATTGAAACTATAGCCATTAATGGTGATTGAAAAGGAAGGGTAGAAAAGGAAAACAAATAGGTAAAATATTCTTGGTTTTGTAGAACGTTTAAATATTTTGGAAAGAAAAAAACAGTCTAAAACGTCATATATAATGGGATGGAGGGAGTAATTATTAACGTCAGATATCTCGCTAGTAAATATTCCTTCCATTCCTAAATAAGAATAAGTGACGTTTTAGAGTGTTTTACATTTATTAAGAAAGTCATTTATTGCTCTAATTTTGTCATTAAGATTGATATTATTGTCACAATTATCCTTGCATGAATTAAGAAAATATGTATAAATTTGTTTAGATAAATGAGAGAGGAAAATTATGAAAGAATATATATTTGAGGGCAATATAGGAAAAATAGTAATTAATGCTTCCTAAATATTTGTAAACATCAAATATATTGAAAAAATTTGAACTCCCTAAAACGTCACTTATTTAGGAATGGAGGGAGTAGTAAGGTCAGCTCATTTAAATTGAAAATTTTTAAAAAGGTAGAATGTGAATGTCACAATATAAAATGATTGGATATTTGTAAAAAGAGTAAAATACATTGACACCCCCTCTAGATAACCATAATAACACTCACATTCCCTCTAATTTTTTAAGTAACAGTTAGTACCCCTACAAATTTTAGGGTTGACTAAATAGATAAAATTACATATTTTCCCTTGTATGCTATCAAATTTTAATTCCTAAATAATATATATATATATATATATATATATATATGTTTAATTATCCTTTTTTTAATACAATATATTTTAATTATAGTTTTATTTGTAATTAAGACTATCTTATTCAAATAATTTAATTTAAGTAACACATATTTTTGGATAAGTGATATAAATATTAAGAATTTTAAATTAAATTATTAATGGAGATTTTCTAATTAAAGTGATTGAGTATGTTGATAGTTTAGTTTGATGTTTAACAACAAAAATTATTATTTGAATTCTTAGTTTTATATTATGATTTTTATATGTTAATTTTTCATGAGTATATGTCAGAATTTGGGATGTTTATGATTTTAATTAAATTTTTTAGTATACAGTTGGTGTTGATTTTATACAATATTGAATAAAATAAAATATAATAATATTTATTACTAACTCTATCTTATTAAAAAAAATTAATGTATTTTTTATTTTTTGAGTAATAACATTTGTTATTTTTATTGTAAATAATTATGCTTAAAAGTGACTTATGTTTAATTTAATATTTGAGAAAAAAAATTAATATAATTTTTTATATGAATAATAAGATTCATTTGTAGGGATTTCGGCACATAAACGCAGCGAAAATTAAAATTTTTTGAAACCCTAAAACAGGATCGATGCGAAAACATATTAATTCAGATGTTTAGATTTATTTTACCGATTATCCAAGCTTGAATGGAGATGATGGAAATTCTAGAACAGCTTCGATTCTTCAACGCAATCCAAAGGAACTGCGTCTCTACGGTATCCACACGAACGCCCCGCGAACGGTCACACGATCTGCAGCAAAGAGAACTGCGGTACTAGCCGTCAAGATCTGAATTTCGGAGCTTTTCTCTCTAGTCTCTCTCTAAGAGCGGCTAGGGATTTGTTTATAATGATGACCCTAAAAATGGCTGATATATCATATATATAGCAGTTAAAAGAATTATTCAAAACCTAATTCAATTAGAAAAGTAAAATCCGAATATATATATATATATATATATATATATATTGTATCTTAATTAAGTCTTACTTAATTAATATACATATATATAAATTATCCTATTAATTTAAATTCGTAATTTAAATACTATCAATCATATTGACATATTTAAATCCTTACAATTTAAATTAATTCTCTTTTAATTACGTTCTAAGTGTGTGACCCTATAGGTTATTATTATGTTGACAATAATTTTAAAATCATATTATAAAATTATAAACAGTGAGCGGCATATAGTAATGCATTACTGCTACCCAAATAATAATAAGATCGGTGATTCGATGCAACCTTTTCGTGACCAATGTTTCAATGTAATTTAATCCTTTTAACCTTGACATCCTAGATTAAACTCGAGTCATGAAATGTGTTATACTCTTCATAATTTAATCTGGGTTTTCTTGATCAATGAGTAGACTATATGAAATAAATCACTATTTGAGCATGACCATGCATTTCATAGTCCTACTAAATCAAGAGGCATATGTGTAATACCCGAGAATTTTCATATATTATTAAATAAATATATTAATGGAAATGAGAATTTATTCGAATATAAATGATTTTTACAAGTTAACTCAATTATATTAAATTGAATAATTTTAATAATAATTGAGAAACTTATAGAGTTTGCAATAAACTCGTTGATAGCCTTGTGTGGCACAATGACGTAATATAAGAATGATTATATTAATTTAAGCTAACAATTAATTTATATTAATTGTTAATTGTAGAATATTAATTAGTTATTATCGTTGAATATTAATTAATTGTTGTGAAATATTAACCGTGATTGATTAATAATATGTGATTATTATTATTGCAAGAAATATAATAATAATAATAAACCACTTGTTTATAAATATTCTGAGATTTATAGTTGTTAAGGTGATAATTAATCCTACGATTATTAATTAAGTGTTATTAATAATTACGAGGAATGGATTAATTAATATTATTAATTATTTGAAAAGATGAATAATTTATTTATTTGACATTACAAATAATGAAACAAATAATTAAAGTTATTAATATAATAAGATTATATTAATTGTTATGTGCAAGCATGCGACTATATTACATATAGCGACCATATATTAAGAATGGTTAAACTATATTACATGGAGCAACGTGATTAGGCATATTGAAACTATATGTTATAAATACATCATGAAATGCTTATGTGACTATATGTATACAAGTATACATTAAAACAATATGTCATGGATATATTGTAAACAATCAAAAGAGAAATGAACCTAAGTATGCATATACACATATATACATTTGTGTAGGAATAATGTGTATATGTATAATAAACCTATAGTATATGGTATTAATTAAAATGCAAATGCTGAGTATTGTGTCCCACATTGAGTGACCAATACCCCTCCTTCCTCTCATTCACGTGAAAACCTCAAAGGCTAGTCTACTTCCTCATTCTTCTCCCAAGCTCAATCCTACCTAATGATTAATGGGGGAGTGGCCTTCATGATTTCATTTACCAACTACCTATCAACTTCTCCTTAACCTCCATGTAGTTCATGAATCCCATTGGTTTAATTTGTTGTACATATGCATTGTCCGGGTGTTTATTTTACTATATATATGGCCCTTTCTCTTCATAATTTTCATTGCTGAGATTTTGCTTGAGTTATAGATTGAGAGCATATTTACACTAGTAATATCATTCTAAGTTGTAAGATTTGAATAGCAGCAAGCTCCATCATTTACAGAGGTATAATTTCAGAATCCTTATTCTTCATTTCATTCTCTGTCAAAACTCCATTACTTGTTTCTATCAAAATCCAAGTTCTTGATCATGTGGAATTGAAGTACAATTGAATTATAGAAAGCTTGATTAACTGTTATATGGACATACATACATGTTCCTTGTCCTTCATTTTTATTTTCGGTTTATGTTCTGCAAATTCTGTAGAAATTCAAAGTCTTGAATTAAGTTGGAAATTCACAAATTTGTGATTGGATGACGACAATTGGTTGTTATATAAGCTATATATGCGTTAGTAAGGTAACATAGTTGGTTTAATAACAAATTCGTAGGAAATTTCTGCGTTAAGGTTTTGGATTTGCCGTTTTCTAGAGCTGTCTGCCGCTGGTTGGGAGCTGGCGCAGCTGCGTCAGTTTTGCACTGGGCAGCTGCGCCAGCAGCCTGCAACAGTTCCCTGCATCCTGCTCCAAGGCTGTTAGGAATTACTCGTTTGATTTAGTTTAAGACAACATGCTAGCTTGTGTAATATATATATATATATATATATATATATATATATATATATATATATATATATATAAATATACTAAGGCATGTAAACATGTTTTAAACCAAGATGGTATACATTTTGACAAAAAGACTTATGTTCTTCAAAGTAACTTAAAGTTTTATAAACGAACGTTAGCATAAATGAAGAATGTTAGTATTCTGATTTTCGAGGCATGTTAGTATGATGTAGAGATGCATGAAAGACGTATTAACATGTGTATATATGTTTCATACACTACAAGAAAAAGGCCTATCAGCGACCAATAATATCAGCGACCGTACTTGCGGTCGCTAATATTAGTAATAGCGACCGACATCTGCGACCGTGATTTTAACCCGTCGCTACATACTATCAGCGACCGCATGCGGTCGCTAAGCTGTCGCCAACATAAATTTCCCTCTCAAAATTTGGTAGAAAATGTTGACGCAGAGGTTTTGTGCGACCACTTACAATCAGCGACCGCATGCGGTAGCTGATAAGTCCATGTCATTAAAAATTAGCGACCGCAGGCGATCGCTGATAGCAGTCGCTGATCAAACTTAATGTTACCAGTTTCAGTCATTCGCTCGACACAGCAAGCGAAGAAAAAAAAGAAGGAGAGCTCAGAATAGAGAGAAGAGGGAGAAAGGGGGAGAAGAGAAGAAGGAGAAGAGACGCCACCACCGGTCCGCCGCCGTCACCGGCCAGCCGCCGCCACCATTAAGCACTAGTATCATTTTTTATTTCTTTCTCCCAATATTACATTTCTACTATTTATATCTTATGTTAGATTAGATTACATACTGAATTGGGTTTCCAAACCTTACAATTTTTACATTTCTACTATTTTAATTTATATCTTATTGTAAATGAGAGAGAAAGAGTATGAATGTAAATGACATTGACAATCCATTGTTTCGTTACCCTAAGAATAGAAGGGATTAAAGTAAAAAGAAATGAAAAGTCCTAATTTCAGTTTCATCTTTTTTACACATTACACGCCATGTGATTTTGTACACATATATTTTTATGTATGATTTGTATCTCTACTCCATAGTATTACTCTTTAATTAGGCTGTACATTGTCTAGTCTTGCGAATTTATTGATCTATATAAATGAATTTCAATAATTCTCACTTTCAAATAACCTAAAAAAATGGGGGACTAAACAAAATTCAATTATTAATTTATTTTAAGACGCCGTTGCAAAAATTCTGAAAAATAGTACTAATTGTATTGTCTGAATCAAATGAAAGTCTACTCTATGCATAATATTTTAAGTACTTATTTACCCCTTATTTATAACTAATCCATCTCCCAAGATAAGACAAACTCAGAAATACTATATGTATAATAAGAGTATTTTATTCGAAAATATAATTAGGATTCTAAACACTTTTTTGAAAATGTACCTTTTTAATTTCAAAAGACATAAACTAATAAACACACCATTTCTTAAAATCATACCGATTCAAACTAGTAACTCAAGTAAGCCATTACACCGGTTCAATATAAGTGTAAAAACTAACAATCATACCAATTCAACGTTACACCCATTCAAACTATTTATTAATCACACATTTATCATTAAACTAATAAATCTATTAGTTATTAAAATTATATATAATATATTTATTATATAACGACAGATTTTAAAAATATAGAAAATAAAGTTTGATAATATATTGAAACAATCGAGTTCAAATGAATTCAAACATCGTTAATAGTTAGTTCACTGCTAAGTCCAACAAAAAGTAGTTGGTACTCTACGTTATAGGGTGGAAAGTGAAAGTGAAAGTGAAAGAACATATGGTTGAACAGTGTGGGAGTTATGAAAAGTTTATTTATTATTATTATTCAAACTGAGATTGAGTCCTTCTCAAATTTTAGTTACAAACAATAAATTCTATACCCAAATACTAATTGAAAGAAAGAAAAAGAATGTGACTTGCAGTTCATCCAAATAGATCAACTTTATCAGATGTACAAACATGAATTGCTTTAGTTATGATGCACCAATTAGTCCTTCAAGCAATGACCATCCCATCCTTACTTGATAATTGATGCAGTTATGAACAAAAGCTATAAACGGTGTTGTCATTTTTATATAATTGATATACTCCTGAACTTGTAGTATACTCCTGAATTTTTTATATTGGGAATTTGTATATTCTCTTGGTTTGTGTCTTGGGTGCCTAGAAATGACCATATATGCATGTCGTCGTGCATGTGGCTAGTCCATATTATAGGGGAGACTCTGGCAAAAAAATTTTGTTGGTCGGGTAGTTGCGAACATTTAAAATATTAACGAGCTCTTTATGTGCTTACTAGTATGCTCAAGTTATATGCTTTCTAGCTAGTATGCTCAAGTCATATGGTTACAAGTATGCTCAAGTCATATGCTTACAAGTATGCTTAAATGTTAATCATATGCTTACAAGTATGCTCAAGTTATATGGTTACAAGTATGCTCAAGTCATATGCTTACAAGTATGCTTAAATGTTAATCATATGCTTACAAGTATGCTTAAGTCATATGGTTACAAGTATGCTCAAGTCATATGCTTATAAGTATGCTTAAATGTTAATCATATGCTTACAATTATGCTCAAGTCATATGATTACAAGTATGCTTAAGTCATATGCTTATAAGTATGCTTAAATGTTAATCATATACTTACAAGTATGCTCAAGTCATATGGCTACAAGTATGCTCAAGTCATATGCTTACAATCATGCTATAAATTAATAAGCTCATGTTGTCTGTAGTAGGTACCGTGGTATTATGGACCTCTATTCAGACCGTAGTTGGATGGCACGACGAAAGTCAAGTGCCCGTATAGGTGCTACAGCTGAATTTAGAGCTGGTTGCCAAGTGTTTTTGGAGTATGCGTATAGTCACCCAGAATGTGTGAATGGTTAGAACAAGATACGATGTCCATGTTTGAAGTGTAAGAATGTAAATTATATGGACAGAGACGTGGTAAACTATCATTTACTTGTTTATGGGTTCATGAAAAATTACGAAGAATGCTGGTGGGCACATGGGCAGAGAAGAGATGGTGGCATCACAGCAGTACACAATCTGGGCAGTAGTACTCATCGTATGAATGAAATGGTTCATGATATTGTAGGGCCAGATTTTGATTGGGCACAAGGTAGAGAGCAACCTATGAATTCTGATGCCAAAGACTTCTTTAAGTTGTTAGACGAGGGTAGCGAGCCATTGTGGCATGGTTGCACCAAACACACTACATTGTCTGTAGTGGCGACATTACTTAACATCAAGGCTGATCACAACATGAGTCGTGAGTGTTTTGAGTCGCTCTTGAAGGCCATTAAGAGTATGTTGCCTGATGGTGAGAAATTACCTGATAACTATTACTTTTGTAAGAAAATGATGAAGATGTTGGGTCTTGGATACCAAAAGATCGATGCATGTCCCAACGATTGCATGTTGTTTTATAAGGAAAATGAACAGATGATAAGGTGCACGTTTTGCAGTCATGATCGGTTTAGGCCTAATAAAGAGGGTGTGACTACAAAAAAAATCAACTATACTGTTTAAAATTCTAAGGTATTTTCCAATAACACATCGGCTAAAAAGATTGTACATGTCTTCAAGAACAGCTGAACATATAGTTGGCATGCGAAATCTCTAGCTAAAGATGGAGAACTAAATCATCCCGCAGTGGGCAGGCTTGGAAAGAATTTAACTTAGCACATCCTGGGTTTACATTGGAACCTAGAAATGTGAGGCTTTGATTATCCACCGATGGTTTCAACCCGTTTGGCCACTCAGCTGTTCCGTACTCATGTTGGCCTGTGATTGTTACTCCGTACAACTTGCCTCCATGGATGTGTATGAAACAGCCATACTTGTTTCTTTCACTCGTGGTTCCTGGTCCTAAGAGTCCTGAAAAGAACTTAGATGTTTACTTGAGACCTCTTGTAGACGAGTTGAAGTTATTGTGGGAGGATGGAGTACAGACTTGGGATGTTGCAACGAAAATAAATTTTAACCTTAGGGCAGCGATTATGTGGACTATAAGTGACTTCCCAGCTTATGGTATGTTAGCTAGATGGAGTACACACGGAAGTTGGCTTATCCATATTGTATGGAGCATACAAAGTCTTTCAATCTATCAAAAGGTCGAAAGCCTTGCTGGTTTGACAGTCATCGTCGGTTCTTGCCGGTAGATCACCCATTTCGAAGAAATATAGAACACTTCAGGAAAGGGAAAGTAGACAATGATATGCTTGCACCGCGATTGAATAGAACGGAGATGCGAGACCGTGTGATGAGATTGCCAGTCATCCCATTTGATAAGATTGATGCCATAAACATAATTAATGAATCTCATAACTGGGTTCGGAGAAGCATCTTTTGGGAATTGCCTTATTGGTCTACAAATTTGATTCGTCATAATCTAGACGTGATGCATATTGAGAAGAATGTGTTCGACAATGTGTTTAACATCGTGATGAATGTTACGGGGAAGACAAAAGATAATGATAAGGCACGTTTGGACATGAAAGATATTTGTAAGCGTCCTGAATTAGAACTTTATGAATCTCCTAATGGTAAGATTGTCAAACCGCATGCAAGGTACACATTATCCAAAAAGCAAGTTGAAGATGTGTGCACATGGGTTAAGTCTCTGAAACTACCAGATGGATATGCGTCAAACATTGCAAGGTGTGTTGCGGGTGGGAAATTGCAAGGGATGAAGAGTCATGACTGTCATGTGTTCATGGAGAGACTCATGCCTATAGCATTTCGGGATCTGCTTGATAAACCAATATGGGATGCTTTGACGGATCTTAGTCGTTTCTTCAAAGACTTATGTTCAAAAACATTAAATGAGAAGGACATGTCTGTACTTGAGAAGAACATCATAGAGATCACGTGTAAACTGGAAAAAATATTCCCGCCTGGTTTTTTGACTCCATGGAGCATTTGCAAATCCATCTTCCCTATGAAGCTCGTGTTAGGGGTCCAGTTCAATATAGATGGATGTACCCTTTCGAGAGGGTGATGGAAAACTTTAAGAGTAAGGTTAAGAATAGAGCTTATGTCGAGGGGTCGATATGTGAGGCATACAGTTTCAATGAGATATCTACGTTTGTCTCAGACTATTTTCCGGACGAAGTCTTGACAAAGGCCAATCGAGTCTCGAGACATGATGATGGGGGAAATGTTGAACTAAATGGTCGGCTTTCTGTATTTGGTCTATCGGGTCGCGCTTATGGAAAAGGGAAGCGCATATTCCTCTCTGAGCAAGAATTACATGCTGCACATACTTACATTCTTCTCAATTGAGAGGAGATTGACGAATTTGTGAGGTACACACGTAAACTTGAAAATTTATCCCTTAACTTTTAATGACATGTAATATACATTCTAATATGTTAATGTTTATAACATTGTATAGATTGTACGGTGACGAGTTAAATGTGAAGCATCCCGGCATAACTGATAAAGATATTCAAATCAATTGTGATAAAAAATTTGCACTTTGGCTAAAGGACAAAGTAAGTTCAATTTCTTAAGCACGACATATATATACTATATTAACGATGACTTCATTTAATAAGATGGAGTTTTTGTAGGCTTTGATTGAGGGATCAACGATTCCGGTTAATGTACAAGTCCTAGCTATGGGACCAGACAGGGACCAAGTCAGTCGCAATGGTTACAAAATAAATGGTTGTGAATTTTATACAAAGGCATATGGCGGTAAAAGAACAACAAACTCTGGAGTGTGTGTCCAAGGAGATTGTTACAATGAGCTTGGTCGTGCCTTTTATGGGAAGTTGGAGAAAATCGTAGAGTTGTCGTACAAGGGCACGTACGGGGGTCATATTAACTTGTTCAAGTGTCGTTGGTTTGATTCAGAAAAAGGGATACGTGTTGACAGACATGGAATCGTCGATATTGATCTCCATAGGACTGCGTACTCCAACGAACTATTTGTTTTACCAACTCAAACAGAACAAGTATACTACACTCCTAGTCCTGTTAGGAAAAGGGATAGACCGCCTACAGATTGGCAAGTTGTAATTCATACTCCCGTGCGCAGTCGTGTAGAAATAGTTGATGGGGAGATTTACCAAGAGCAGATGCTTCATGCTCAAACTATAATAAATGTGGAGGACGACAATGAAGTAATCTAGTTAGATGGTGGAGATGAACCACATGAATTAGATCCTGAGTCAATACTTGTGTCAGATGACATTGATACTGAGGAGGAAGAGTTACTAACTGAATCTGACACTGAATCTGAAGCAGATGATGGTTATGAATATGCAATACGTATACAAGATGATTCTGAATCAGACATTGACATTTGAACAAATGAAATGTATGTTTAGCATTACATGTTTAGCATTTTCTGTCATTATTGTCATTTTATATTCATATATATATATACATGTAATCAAATATAACTCATACTAACATCTTTATATCACTGACATGTTTATGTACTTAACTATTTAAATGCAATTTCCTGTCATTATTGTCATTTTATATTCATATATACATGTAATCAAATATAATTCATACTAACATCTTTATATCACTGACATGTTTATGTACTTAACTATTTAAATGCAATTTCCTGTCATTATTGTCAATTTATATTCATATATACATGTAATCAAATATAACTCATACTAACATCTTGAAATTTGTAATATATAGATGGCTTCTGAAGCAGCGCAGAAAAAGCGCGACTTAGGTAGGGGGCCTAATTATGTGCCCAAGGCCCCTACTAATCCGGATGATCGGATTCTTATTCAGATTCGTCCTCCTCCGAATAGCACGTACGTCCTGCATCATTTATATATAAGCATTTTAGATTCCATTTATACAAGATATATAACTAATGTAAATTGCTTTAATATATCTACTTATCTTTGATGTAAATTATTGTATATTATAGTGATTTTTTAGATAATAAGATCGTCAAGTGCATATCACAGCTGTGCTTACAGAATTGGCCCACACCTATGATTACGTGGGCGAGCACACCTATCGCCCACAAGGATGCAGTTTGGGCTGAATTTCAGGTATATTTTTTTTTTAATTATGACAGATAATATAATATTCTAAGGATAATTGTTTAGTAGTGTTGGATTATATGTTAAAAGTACCGTTTTAATATTATTATTGTTGTTTTATTTGTAGAAAAGGTATAGATGGGAGGACGCGCAAGCTTCAGTGATACAAACTGTGACGCCCCCAAGAATAGGTCCAGTCAACCCAACCCATTCTGAGTCGCCAAATACATGGTACAGAATTCAAATACAATCTTTTATATCACACGGTCGTGCAAAATACGACCACACAACTATGAGTGTCAATACAAATATGTAAAAAATATTAACATTTAAACTAAGTCCTCATTACAATTATTATCACACTATTTATTAGAAATAATGAGGACTACTACTGCTCTAACTCAGACTATCACTTTGTCCCCCGACTAGTTCCTGCGACATTCTTATTCCTTGAAGATGACAATAGATAAAAAGAGTGAGCTCAACTAGCCCAGTAAAGAATATTATGACTAAGATAATGAAAAATAAATTATCGTTAGTCTTCAACAATTCAGATAAAATATTATTGACAACAAGTTTTAGATCAATATTCACAGCAGAAATAACCATTCATTAGAAGAGTTAAGTAGAGAATGAAGTCTACTATCTTCTATGATTTAAAAGTCCATTATCAATATTTTATCCCTGTAACATCAATCAATATATATCTCAAATTAAATATTCATCTTTGCACTACGGGCCAAAGATATTCATTTGTATCACCAGTGGTCATGTTCATCTCAACACCTGTCCATCTTTGCACTACGGCCAAAGATATTCATCAGGTAATCATTCATCTTTGCTCTACAGGCCAAAGATATTCAGTTATATCACTTTTTAGGACTGAGGATGATGAAAAACATTTTAAAAAACGAATCCAGTAAGATAAAGAACAAAGATTAAGGATTCGTATTTTAGTTTATCCAATTCAAAAATACTTCGTAATAATCAATTGTGGAGCAAAATTCAAGAATAAAGCTCAAAACATAGATCTAATCAAAGATAGGAACCTTAACAAGCAACTTAGACAAATAGAAGAAAATTTAATTTTTTCGTGAATAGTGCCGTATACGTGAATAGTGCCGTATACGTGAATAGTAACCCCGACGGAAAAAGTAAGAATTTCATAATAAAATCTATGCCAATATTTTGGTATAATGATATTGAAAAGAATAACATCATTTACGAAAGAAAATAACATCCCTTACCTCAAAAGAATAGTACTTCTGACTAGAATATCGGATATAAGGCTGAAGAAAACTTGCACTGAATAGCAACACTCAAAGTATCTAAATACTCACAAAAATACGCTCGATATTATAGAGAGAGAAAACTTCTGATTCTGGTGTGATTTTCAATTCTAACCTAAGCACCCTATTTATAGGAAAAACTTAGGATGCCAAAGTAGATTTTTGCGCTGACGGCTTTCACCCAGCACACTTCGTGAGAAAAAAAATCAGCATTTTCCAAGCAATGACAAAAGTGGGGCCCACCATTTTATTTAAAAAATATTTATTTTTAAAACTTCAATAATTCATAATAAATAACTCTTTTATCAGAAAAATACAGATTCTATGTTCTTTTATAGAAAATTTAATTCTCTACAACTTTGTAGAAGGAAGTTTTTTCAAATTCCCAACCCAAAATGGCCGAAATCCACAAACGTGTGATTTTCCACAATAAAATACTGATAAAAACACTTTACCACTAATTTCTTCTTTTATATCCACAAAATAAATATTTTTTTATCATATAAATCAATAATTAATTATTCACAAATAATATCACAGAACTACAATATTGACAACCAGGTCGTTCCCAAGAAAAAGGGGGTCTTCCGATAAGGATTTCTCCTTACTGGGACAATTAAATAACCCCTCCTAGACAGAACTTTCTTAGACATTGTCAATAATGCTATCTAATAATATTATTCAAATAATATGAATTATTGAGTTGATAATGTGAAATACTGTGTAGTGACAATTATTGAATCAATAATACAAAATATCAAAGGTAGCAATTATTGAATCAATCATATAAAATAGCAACGTAACAATTATTGATATAAAATATCAACGTAGCAATTATTGAACCAATAAAATATCATGCAATTATTGAATCAATAATATAAAATATTGAATAGTAATTACTGTAACAATAATTAAGTAAGTGCCTTCTTACGTAAGAATCAATAATTCAAAATACTGTGCAATACCGTGTGCTAGTGTGCAACAACGCGTATTACTGTATTTTTATCACCGGGTATTTTAACAGTTTTACCGTTATTTATAAAAATATTATTTCTGTCGCTTTCTATATCCGACAGTTATTCCGTTGTCGGGCCCACAAATAGTTGCGCCGTCGTACGAATATTCCCCGACAACAAGAATATTCCACAACCAAACGAATATTCCCCGACAACAATGAATATTTTATAACCACTTGCTTATTTTGAAATATTTGCACATTTCACCCATAACTTTTCATATTTATCAAATCAACACCTTACTATTTCAAAATAATATATAAAGAAAATTAAATCTTTATTTATAAAATTCGGGGTCTTACACAGACATTATTCTGGCAGAAGTGCGCCGCCCGCACCAAAGATAATTTGAACAAAGGACGACAAAAAGCCCTTCACAATGCATCGATCGACCATCCAGGCCAGGGAGAGGATTACATGCACGAGCATAGTCCCTGGTGGTGCACCCAGTCCATATGGGCTGAGATGTGTGCCCAATGGAGAGATGAGACCTGGGTCAAAAGACGCAAGACTGCCGCCACTAATAGATCCTCGGGTGTACTTGATGGCGAAAAGGCTAAAGGAACCTACAGGGGCGGCAGTATTTCACAGTTGCAGCATATCACTGCTAGGGTACGTATGAATAGTTTTAATATGTTAACAATCATGAATTGTAGAATATCACATGTTTACTTAGTAATATTGGAATATATTTTGTATAGGAGTCTTAGTCTCAAGGTCAGCCTATCCATTGGCTGAATGTGTACGTGGCCACCCGTGATGGTCTGCCTGATGTTGTCCAGATAGCGGTAATAATTTTTTACAACTTGATCTTGTTTATCAAGTTTTACGTCATTCTTTAGAATTTTACCAATTTATTTTTAACTATTTAATCATTAACATGATGATAGGATACTTATAAGCGTTTATTGAATGAGCGCTATCCTGAAGGCACCCCACGTCCGCCAATTGATCAAGAATTGTGGGAGAGGGCGTCTGTTGTGAAGAAGAACTACGTCAAAGGTCAAGGATAACGACGACACCCATCCTTCAGTGGCTCAGGCAGCTCTGCTACCCAGTCTTCATATTCATCGAGTCATCCAGCTATTCATACTCCTGCTAACTGTGTGAGAGCTATATGTCAAGATCGCGATCTTCTAAAGATACTGGGCGGGCATTTGGCGGCTCTGAGTGCTGATGAGTTAGCTGATGCAGTGGCGGCAGCAGCAGCATCACAGCATGGGGATGACGATGAGGTAATCAATCTTATTTATTACAATCAAAGTTATGGCTTATATATATATATATATATTGTTGTGTTTAAAAACAACTGTATATTGTCGTAACACCAGTATCAACATATATATTATATATTTAACTTGTTTTATTATTTTGTTAATTACAGGGTGATCAAGATCAAGGAGAAACTAATTTGGACAATGATGCTTGACGACTGATTTAGTGTTGTTTTGTAGTTATTTGAGAATTTTGTACTTTTATATTCATTCTTTGGATGTCTGTATGTTACTTAAAGATTAGATTTGTTTATATTTATTCAATTCATATTGGTTTTTAAAGGTTTATATAGTTTATATACTAGTTTGGTGTATGTGTCGGTAAATGGACGATGGATGTTATATTGTTGTGCATGTTTATATGTGTTGGGATAAAGCAGGTACAAAACAGGTATATAAACTGTACCTGTACAAAAAAGGTACAGTTTTTTAGGAATTCTGCAAAACAGGAAAAATTTGGGTTCCAGGTTTTTTTACATCAGCGACCGCATGCGGTCGCTAATTTGTATATTAGCGACCGCGTGCGGTCGCTGATTGCAGTCGCTGACACGTGGCCGATGTTAGCCTGTGGCCCTGAACCATGCTGACTCATCTTAGTGATCGAAATGACAATATCGGTCGCTAATATCGGTTGCAGATAGGTCGGTCGCTAATAGTGGTCGCTGATGTGCATTCTACCGACCAGATTTTATGCGACATCTATCGGCGACCGCATTCGGTCGCAGATGATTATCAAAGGAGAAATGAACCTAAGTATGCATATACACATATATACATTTGTGTAGGAATAATGTGTATATGTATAATAAACCTATAGTATGTGGTATTAATTGAAATGCAAATGCTGAGTATTGTGTCCCACATTGAGTGACCAATACCCCTCCTTCCTCTCATTCACGTGAAAACCTCAAAGGCTAGTCTACTTCCTCATTCTTCTCCCAAGCTCAATCCTACCTAATGATCAATGGGGGAGTGGCCTTCATGATTTCATTTACCAACTACCTACCAACTTCTCCTTAACCTCCATGTAATTCATGAATCCCATTGGTTTAATTTGTTGTACATATGCATTGTCTGGGTGTTTATTTTACTATATATATGGCCCTTTCTCTTCATAATTTTCATTGCTGAGATTTTGCTTGAGTTATAGATTGAGAGCATATTTACACTAGTAATATCATTCTAAGTTGTAAGATTTGAATAGCAGCAAGGTCCATCATTTACAGAGGTATAATTTCAGAATCCTTATTCTTCATTTCATTCTCTGTCAAAACTCCATTGATTGTTTCTATCAAAATCCAAGTTCTTGATCATGTGGAATTGAAGTATAATTGAATTATAGAAAGCTTGATTAACTGTTATATGGACATACATACATGTTCCTTGTCCTTCATTTTTATTTTTGGTTTATATTCTGCAAATTCTGTAGAAATTTAAAGTCTTGAATTAAGTTGGAAATTCACAAATTTGTGATTGGATGACGACAATTGGTTGTTATATAAGCTATATATGCGTTAGTAAGGTAACATAGTTGGTTTAATTACAAATTCGTAGGAAATTTCTGCGTTTGGGTTTTGGGTTTGCCGTTTTCTGGAGCTGTTTGCCGCTGGCTGGGAACCGGCACAGCTGCGCCAGTTTTGCACTGGGCAGCTGCGCAGCTGCGTCAGCAGCCTGCAGCAGTTCCCTGCATTCTGCTCCAAGGCTATTAGGAATTACTCGTTTGATTTAGTTTAAGACAACATGCTAGCTTGTGTAACATATATATATATATATATATATATATATATATATATATAAATATACTAAGGCATGTAAATATGTTTTAAACCAAGATGGTATACATTTTGACAAAAAGACTTATGTTCTTCAAAGTAACTTAAAGTTTTATAAATGAAGGTTAGCATAAATGAAGTATGTTAGTATTCTGATTTTCGAGGCATGTTAGTATGATGTAGAGATGCATGAAAGACGTATTAACGTATGTATATATGTTTCATAGTATCACATGAGCATGTCAAACCTCGTTAGTGAACATTCTAACAAAAATACAAGTTTTGAAGGTTGATATCGACATGTAATGACCATACATACATTCTGCTTTTTCGGGCATGTTTGTATAAACTTGAAATACATGTCGGACACATTAACTTACGTATATAGATTTCATAATGTAGCATGAACGTGTTAGAACGTATTAGCAAACTTTATTAATGAAAGTATAAGTGTTGAACGTGAACGTCGACATGTTACATTGAGATTTGAATTTCGATACTTATGAACATGTTTGATAGAACTTGTAGACTTGCTAATGTATCATTCATGTTTGCCTACTATGTTACATGTAGTGAAACCAAATTTGCGTAAACGAAGCATGTTTTCAAACTAATGACAATGATAGTTGCATATATGTGATATGAAAACTTATGAACATGTTTAATATAAGTATATGATTACCTTATGTGTTTTAAAAGCGAGCATGATAGGCTTTGTGAATTCCATGGCCTTGAATGACCGTAAGTGTCGACCTAGAATCTATATCACATATGTTTGGAACGAGGAAAGGTTATACGAACATGAAAAGACTCTTTAACATGTATATATACTATGTGATATCATATGAATCCAATTTCGATGGTTAACTTACAATAAAGCTATAAAAGTGCTAAAAGAGTATGTTTGCTAATTGTTGCAATCTTATGTGATATGCGAATGTGTTTAAACTCAAAAGGAGGAACGTTAAGGATAGAAATTATAATAATATGATATAACTGTGTAGCTAGGTTAAAACTTAGCTTATGTTTTGATCGTATATCCGAAGATGAGACATAATGTTGAATTACACGACTAATGGATATCATATATATGTAACTATATTACGATAGGATTCGAAAAGTGTTGATTAAATTACGGGGATAAACTGCGCTTAAGGCAAGTATCCTAACCGACACATTTACTTTATGCAAGTTTCTTAACTTACACTCTTTTACGGTGCAAGTATTCTATCCTTGTATATTGCAAACTAGTTTCTTTACTTAATCATTTGAATCAAATTAACATACTTGAACTCTTATTTCATTAAAGCTATTATTTATGTTGAACTTGATATTGTTCTTGAATATTGTGAAAGTGTCTATGCCATTTGATTCGGCTAGACTTATATTATTGAAAAGCGACCCAAACCAATTGATTGGTGCTGGATCTTGTATTTGACTGAGAAGAATAACCTTTTTTGAAGGGAATATATATAATTGTCAGAGAACCGACGTGCGCACTTGAATATGATTGAATGTTATGCATAACGTAGGGTACTTTAGGCTGATCACCTGTCGTATCTGTTTTCGATTTGGGTTATCAATTTATTTCTGTTAATTCTAGTAGAAGTTCATAGTCCTTAGTGACTGCTCAGTATTCAGTTATCTTGAAATCTTGAATTGATTTACTATTGAATCATGTTGATATTATTCTGTCCTTAGCGACTATTATTGAGAACTGTTGATATTCTTGTTATCCTTGAACTATCAAACTTTGCTATACCCTTTCGAAAATTGAGAATTATATTACTCACCCTTATTGTATATTACTTGCTGAGCAATTTGTGCTCATTCTTACTTTCCCTAAAACTTTTCAGTGAAGGCAGAGCAGGGCAAACCGTCGAGTGTCGATAAGGGTAAGGGCAAGGCTACCAACTAGCTTGTCCCTTTATGTTTAAAATTGTTATGTTGTATTTAGACTGTCTTTAGATTATGTTTAAGCTTAAGAAGAATTATGTAATAAGTCCTTATTCGATATTATTATGTAATCTATTAAGTACTGTAGGTTGCGAAACTTGGGGGAATAATTATAATAAATCATTGTAAATTATTCTAAATTAGATTTTTCGCTGTGAATATGTGATTTTAGTTATTATTGTATTACCATGAGAACGTGACGAACCGAATTCGAGAAATCAAGTGGTGGTCCTGGAATTTGGGGGCGTCATAATATGGATATCACCCCTAATATATATGAGGGTTAAATTCCATCTAGATCACTCATATTCCTCACACGATTCATGATGTACCCAATAATCACATTTATTGTCCACCCTATTAAAGGTGACCTTTGATGATATCAAAGTACATAAATTCCCATGTAGTATTATAGTGATTTCAAGTCGGAGGATGATTACATCATTATCACTATGAGAATTGCTTATGACACTTTGCATAATGCTCCACATAGAATTCTCATGGTGGGTCTGTCCAGTACATTGTTCTCTAACATGTACCTATGCATTGACTCAATATCTCATATTTATGACCAATGAGATTTGGCCATCAGTCAATCC
Source organism: Panax stipuleanatus (assembly GCA_020205555.1). Classification (NCBI taxonomy): domain Eukaryota; kingdom Viridiplantae; phylum Streptophyta; class Magnoliopsida; order Apiales; family Araliaceae; genus Panax; species Panax stipuleanatus. The sequence continues at coordinate 31,640,696 of CM035115.1, forward strand.
ACATACTAGCCTCAATGTATCATTGTTGTTCAACATTAACAATGACACTCGACTAGGAACATTTAAGAATAATGATACTAATTGTAATTATATGATCTCATGTTCAAGTCACATACTTGAAGCCATATAATTTGTATCACTATTCTAAGGACTTTTATTATGCTAACATTTATATAACGCAGTAAATAAAATTATAATAAAATAATTCATTTATTCAATCAAATATAATATCAAAAAAGTTAAGCAATTACATCAAAGAATTGGTCTCTAGGACATAAACTCTAATATCATTATGTTATAATAAGTTTATTTTACGTAAATTTAATATTTGGGAAAAATAATTATAATTTTTTTGCGTTAATTTGTACTTTTATGCTTATTAAAATTTTACTTTTTAATTACTAAAAATATATTTGAATGTATATTACGTAAAATTTAATATTTAAGAATTTAATTAGCAAAAAGTGTACGACTTTATTTTCTTGATAAAATAAATATTTATTATTTTTTGACAAATATGTTATTTATTGCACAAATTCATAATTTAATTAATTAGATTAAGTTAAGTAAAAATTATAACATATAAATTTATATTTAGTGGATATATTAAATATTATAACTTGAATGGTATATTAGACATTATATTAAAAATATTTTTTAATATTAGTTAGGCAACCACACTAGGGATAGTGAATATTGTTATTATAGGCTAGAGGGGTACTGACTGTTATTTAAAAAATTAGAGAGATGATGAATGTTATTATAATTATCTATATATGTGAATATATTTTACTCTTGTAAAAATATTGCGTGATAGACAATCTCCAAGATAGGTAGCACGTGGCCATGCTACTTTCTAAAACAGAAAAACCTGAAATTCAAATCTGAAAAACCTCTTGGGAAAAAGAAAAGCAGATATATAGAGCAGGAGGGAATGATGAGAAGCTAAGAGAGAGAAGACCCTGCACTAAAAAGTCTATTGTTTCTCTCTCTCCTACTCTTGACTCTCTTTTTTTCCCATCTAAATATCTCAAATAATTTTCCTTACCTTTTTATTTTCCTCTGATTTTCTGCTCTTTTCTCTTGAATTCATCTTCATTAGTTTTCCACAGGGAAAGAAAGAACTAAAAAAAATCTCTCGACTTATTATTGTACTTTGTTAGTTTAGAAGTGTTTGAATGGTTTTTAAGCCTAAACAACTTATAAGTTCAGTAACTTATAAGTCATTTAAAATAAGTCATTCCGGAAGCTCATATCTAAAATGATACAGTAAATTTAGAAGAATAAAACATTTAGACTCCATAAATTCTAAAAACTCTAAAGCTTTGAACACAACCTGAACTAAATCTCTCAAATTAATTTTCCATTTCCTTTTCCTTTTCCTCTGCATTCTGCCTTTTTTCTTGAATTCTCCTTCCTTACTTTTACACACAGAAAGAAAGAACTAAAACCCTCATTTTGAAACCCTCTTTCTCTCTCTAAAACCTTGCAATGGGAACTGGTTGCTCCAAATTCCCTCTCTGCTTTTGGCCCTCCAACTTCAAATATCACATCCCAAATTCCTCTGATGATATGGGTAACATTCTTTTTAATCATTTGTTATTTCAATTTTTCCATATGAATTGAGAGAAATAGTTAATGTTGAATAATCATTTTGTTTGTATAATTTTGTACAGAGTCTGCAGAATTAGCCTCATTGCCTTCTTTTCGAGTGTACAATTTAGATCAACTTAAGGCTGCAACCTCAGGATTTTCAAAAGAAAATATTGTATCAGAACATGGGGAAAAAGCCCCTAATGTTGTTTACAAAGGAAAGCTTGAAGATGGCGGTTGGATTGCGGTTAAGCACTTCAATAAATCCGCCTGGCCGGATGCTCGCCAATTCCTAGTTTGTTTTTCTAAATTTATCTGACTTATTTTGGGCATTTTTTGTTAGAATTTGAGCCAAATTTGAAATGAGTATCATTAATCATTTGAAACGAATCCACGTATCAACGTATCAATGAGTGAGTATATATACAATTACATTGCTCTTGGGTTTGGGCACCCAACTTTTGTAGAGAGGAGAGGATCTAATCAAGGCTTGGTTTGAACCACACGCGCGCTGTCGATCGATTGTTCGGCCTCGTGGGTCTAGGTCATTGTATATATTTTTTGGGCAAAATTTATTTAAATTTTGTTTTATTTAGTTCTATTATCAAAACTGGATCGTTTTGAAAAGCGTTATTTATTATCAAAACTGCGTCGTTTTGGGAAGCGTCATCTGCGGAAGTGCCGAAACTACGTCGTTTTGCCGAACGAATGTCATGTCATATCTTTTCAAGGGGTTATGTCCCATTTGATGGGTCACTAAACCCTCCTATAAATAGCCTAGGGGGCAGCCATTTGGAGCATTCAAATCATTGAAACATTAAGCATTCTAGTCTTTTAGTCTTCATTATTTCGTAAAGTTATTTATAGTTCTTTTTGAGAGAGAAGTTCAAAACATTAGTTTGGTTCGTTGTGTGTGTTATTTGTTGTACTGCTATAACACACGCTGTTATTGTATCTTGAGAGACAAGTGCTGTCAACTCTAAACATCATAAGGAGGGTATAATTGTCTTAAGGATATAGTATCAAGTAGGGGTGCTCATCGGTAAAAAACCGAATCGGTACCGAAAAAATTGAACCAAAACCGATCCGAAAATATCGAAAAACCAAGAACCGCTACCGGTACCGAATAACCGATTTCGATTTCGGTATCGGTTCGGTACTAATTTTTTTGGTTCGGTTTTCGGTTATACCGCATAGGGGTGCTCATTGGTAAAAAACCGAACCGGTACCGAAAAAACTGAATCTAAACCGAACCGAAAATACCGAAAAATCAAGAACCGGTACTGAAAAACCGGTACCAGTACCGATTCGGTACAAAGTCGGTACCGATTTTTTCGGTTCTATTTTCGGTTATACCGCAATAATTAAATAATTTTTTTTATATATATATTTTATGATATTTTTACATTTTCTCAATAACAACGCTCTATGGACACATTGGTGTTTTTATGCCCAAATCCTGAACCAAGTTGCATTATTTTCTGTTAACGACTGACTGTAGGCCAGTGGCCAAAAGTCAAGTCCAGATTACTGAGAGGTGATAACCTGTTTTTGTGGAGCAGAAGAATTACCATAATTTATTGCGTATTAAATTGTCTATATAACTTATTTGTAAAAATTAATTAAGCTCATGTACCTGTAATTTATTAATACATTTGGTTATATATATATGTGTTACGGAATACACGTACACAACAAAAACAAAATGATATGTACCATATTTTATTTTACACAAATATCTTTAATAAAAAAAAAGATAAAATAACTGCGTACACACGAAATATCAAGTTCATTGGGCTGCGTTGAAGTTTCATTCTTTAACCAATTTGTTGTTGAATTCAAAGTCGGTATTTAAGGCCCATATTGTAATTATTTTGGGGCTAATTGTTCGGAGGCGGGAGCCATATACAACCCACCACACCTTGCCTTAGCTTGTAAATGCTTCTTTCTCTTTCAACGTAAAACAAACGGACCTACATCAAATTAACAGTTTCAGATCACGAATTCTGACCAATCTTTCTGTTTTTTTTGGTTTTTCGGTTTTTACCGAATTCAAAATTTTAATTATCAGTACCGAAACCGAAAAGTATAAAAAAATCGAAAAACCGGTACCGAAAAAACAAGTACCGAATAAAACTGGTACCGCCGGTACCGTTATTAACCGGTTCGGTAAAAAACCGAAAAAACCGATTTTTTTTAGCACCCCTAATACCGCAATAATTAAATAAAAGGAAATTTTACTTGGTTAGATTTTTCTGCATTATTTTGAACAGTCGGTACTTTCTTTAGATTTGATGCAACATAAATATTTGTAAGAGATTGAAGTATGAGAAATGCAATTATCAACAATTGGATTTGAAAATAGATGGGCCCAAACATATCTGCATTATTAAAACAACTTGGGTTTATAAAGGCCAAACATATCTGCACAGATAACCGAATATACACCAAGTGGCGAGTAGCATGCATGAACACAAAAATAATTATTACCGAATTATTATATTTCGGTTTTTACCGAATTCAAAATTTTCATTATCGCTACCGGTACCGAAAAGTATAAAAAAACGGAAAAACCGGTTCCGAAAAAACCGGTACCGCCCGTACCGGTATCAACCGGTTCGGTAAAAAACCGAAAAAACCGAATTTTTTGAGCATCCCTAGTATCAAGTACCAGCCTTGACATATTAATTTCTTGCAATTCTTATTCACTGCAGATATGCTTTATATATATATATATATAGCCCTTGTCCATTCAGTTTTCCTAACATTTTTATTATTATGAGAAAAAAAATTAATTTCTTTTATTTAAAAAAATGGTGCTTTGTACTTTTATATTGAATTGTGTGATTTTGGGATTTTAGGATGAAGCGAAATCAGTGGGGATGCTTAGGAGTGAGCGGTTGGCGAATTTGATTGGATGTTGTTGTGAAGGAAATGAGAGATTGCTCGTGGCACAGTTTATGCCTCACGAAACACTTTCCAAGCATTTATTCCATTGTGAGTTTCTGTGATGAGGTTATGATGAATGAAGTAGTAGTAACTTTTAAATGTCTTTTCTTAGTTATAGAATGCATAAATGATTTTGAATGGTATTCAAACTTTTAATGCAAAGTGTTCTAGTGTACTTGGAAAAATCCTTATTTTGTTTGGTTATAATAAAATGTAGTTAAGGAAAAAAGGTTAAAACAAAAAGTAATGTATTCATGATTCAAGACAGAGCCGCCAGAAGCAGAACCTCGTACTTCTTATAGAGAATCTCCTAATTGTTCCAGGCAACTAGAAATAGATTCCCAAATGATTTACTAAGTGAAAAAGTTGAGGTTCCTATTAGAAAGGTTTGGGTCGTTTACTTATTTGTTTTGTTTAAAATGATATAGGGGAAAACCAACCATTAAAATGGGCGATGAGGTTAAGAGTGGCTTTATATTTGGCACAAGCATTGGACTATTGCGGCAGTAAAGGGCGAGCACTGTATCATGACCTCCATGCCTACAGAGTTTTGTTTGATCAGGTACTTACTTTCACCTTTTTCATTCCATTTTGAAATCCCTCTATTAATTTCCCTATTCAGTTGAAGAACTATCTTTTGTAGAGTACTTACTTTTGAGTCCGCGTTTGACAGGATGGCAATCCAAGGCTCTCATGCTTTGGCCTAATGAAAAAAAGCAGGGATGGAAAGAGCTACAGTACAAATTTGGCTTTCACCCCACCGGAGTATTTGAGAACAGGTACATTAAATGCTCCCTGAAAATGCACCTGAAGTTACGACCTTTTCAAGTCCCTAAAGTTACCGAAAATGCACCTAAAGTTACCAATTGTTTTGGTCACCATGTAGAGTTCTTCTGCTTAGGTGTATGTGTTATAGCCGAATGGTACCTGCTTCTATCCTTAACTGGGTGAGGTTTTGAATTACTGATTCTTTAAAGTCAGAAGATCGAAGTACCTATTACATGGACATAATCGAGCAATTGTTGTGAGCATATTACATGAAATTAGTTTATAGAATATAAATCAAGCTCACATGATTGTTTTCATGTTGCAGGTAGAGTAACACCAGAGAGCGTCGTTTACAGTTTTGGCACTATATTGCTTGATCTTCTCAGCGGCAAACATATTCCCCCAAGTCACGTAAATTTCATTCCTTACATTTTTCTCTTTATTAATTTGTAGACCAGGCCTATTTTTTTTTTACTTCAAATGGAAATAATTGTTGTATGAGGCAACCTAGGCTGGAGTCTTCTGCCAATAATCAGGGGCATATGTAGGTTGACACATTCTTGTAAATTACACACTGCATTTTGACATTTTCTGGATTTAAATAATCTTCAAGTACCAAGCCATTTAAGAAATCTGTGAAGATAGTGAATCCCTGATATAATATGAGCATTTGTAAGTACCACATGTCACGTAGGATACAATGAAAGTATTCTGTTGCTTTTTCTTGATTCATTGTTTATGAAGTGTCGGTTGACTTTGTTGTTTGTGGTTGTTTGTGAAAGTACTGAATTCATTTTACAACAAAAAATCAAATCTCGATTTGAGAGGACTAACTGTTGAAAGTAGTAGTAATAACTTTAAACGTTCATAATTTGATATGTGAGATCATTGGACAATTTGGATAGCTAAGCAGCCATATCATTAGTCATATTCTGAATACTGCAATTGTAATCAAGAACTTAACTGTTTTGAGGTGTCATATATAACCGTGGTACATACTCTGATTTTCACTAACATTGTCAGTATGCACAATGAACATATGCTAGTTTATATTATAACTTCGTGAAGCTAATGCCTCAAGTGTGTTTTTCATTATTTCCATTTATAGTGCTGGCTGAAAATGTCTCGATTAAGATTGAAATTGTAGGAACTGAGGTATTTTCCCAACAACTAACCAAATACTTGACAGAAGTTTATTTTTGGCCAACGTGCAACTCAACCTAATACCATGTTGGTTTATATAGTCAAGCTCCGTATACCAGGTTAACTTGTTAAATTAGTGCTTAGCAGTCCTCTTCACCAAGCTAATACGCAAGGGCTTCTTCACATTGTGATGAGGTCCAGCTACATTTGAGGCATCAAAAATATGTCGAATTTGACTATATTTTTGCAGTCAGTGACATTTTATGAGATTTAATGAAGCAGAAAATTAATTTGCTAAGAAAAATTTGTATACTTTCTTGGACATTACAAGAACGATTTCAACAATAAAAAGAATTTGATGAAAATAGAGTGCTTATTCTTGGTGAATATTTCCTAATAATTTAAACCGGACTAACTACTAGTTCAAACCTCCTAAACGTCTATTCTTGCTCTCTTGCAGGCACTTGACTTGATACGTGGGAAGAAGTTGGCAATGCTAATGGACTCGTGCTTAGAAGGTTATTTCTCAAATGATGATGGAACTGAATTAGTACGAGTAGCTTCACGTTGTTTACAATATGAACCTCGAGATAGGCCAAATGCAATGGCTCTTGTGATTGCTTTTGTTTCTCTTCAAAAAGAAAAAGAGGTATAACTTATCCCAAGTCCTCTAGTTATAAAATCTAATTACTTGCACTTTAAATGTCATCAAGAAAGCATAGTTCTTTTCATGTTTTCTCTTTGATGTGTATACATGCCTTTGTTAGATCACAATAACTCTGTTTCTGCTAAGCAACAACAAAGAGTAGTTGATGCAGTTGTCTTACGTTAATGTAGAAAATCTATTTTTGCTTTTTCTTTTGTTTTAGGCTGAATTAGTGCAGTTGAGTACTCTACTTGAAGAGTTTCACATCATTTGATTCAGAGCTCTTTAGCAGGTTGCATCTTATATTTTGCTGGGTGTTACTCATGAAACTGAATCCTCGATACAAAGACCAAAACTATCACCTCTTGGTGAAGCTTGCTTGAGAGTTGATCTAACTGCCATTCATGAGCTATTGGAGAAGCTTGGGTACGACGATGATGCAGGGATTACACAAAAGGTTTCTCTCTCTCTCTATTTCCGTTATTTTGTCAGAAATTTGAGTGCATATGCATGCAAAACATGAAATATTGTTTAGTAAATTTTCGTGTGAACAATGCCATCTTTTATGATGCTGTAAATTATTTCTTATAACATTGTTTTTATCATCTAGCTGACGCAATGATGAGGCATTGTGTTCATTGGTTTCCTTTGCAGCTCCCATTTAGTTGCATTTGCAATGTTTTCACCGTAAATTTACAATCAAGTATGTTAACTACGGCAATATCTGACTTTGCTCATGCGGTCAGTTCTTAATTTTTTAAGTACTGGATATTTGTATACGAAGAACATGTCAATTCCAGAGTCTACTTATGCTTTTATTACTTGAAAAATCCAAGTTAGAACATAAAGATAGGATCTTAGATGTTCAAATTTGTTAACTGAGTGGTTCTTATAATCAAATCCCAAAGTGATACTAAAGGATACGTTAGTTGTCATATCATCATACTGTTCTTACCTATTCACTTGCGCTAACCGCTACGTCTGTTTGTAAAAATTATGGGCGAGATAGAACTATTTGTTCTAATTTATTGCCACTATGGACTATTTTACCTCATGATTAGTCTGTTATATAATCTCATGGACTATGTTTTGTCATTTCTAAGGTCATTTGATGATGAATTATAATCCTAAGTGGAAGGTGGTATTATATAATCCGCTTTGAGGTATCAAATGACCTTAGAAATGATAACAAATAGTCCATGAGATTCACTAACGGACTAATCATGAGATAGAATAGTCCATAATGGTTTGAAGTTGGTGCAAATAATCATATCTCATCCATCATTTTTGCAAATAAGCGTAGCCTTGGTATAATAATGCATTTGAAATGTAATGTCCCAGATTGTTCATCACATTCCCTACTGAATACAAATGTTTATAATCCAATTTTTTGAGACGTGTCAGTTATTGCTCTCATCGAGGTCCTGGTTAACTAAAACAAGTAACAAGTAACTATCATTTTCCTTAGCAGCTTTCATTCCAAATGTGGACAAACCGAATGCAGGAAATCATAAACTATAGAAAGCGCGGGGATAGTGCTTTTCGAGCTAAAGATTTCACTACAGCCATTCATTATTAAATACAGGTATGCATTTGTCAAGAAGCAACATTTGCACACTCTTTGCCATTAGATATTTATAAACTAGGGGGGAATTGCCATTATGATAGTTATATGCTGATTAAGGGGACCAGATAGAGATTGTTGAAGTGATGAGATAAAGAAATATGGCTTTATATCTTTTCAAGAAATGATAAATAGATGTATGATTGATCTCTTTTCAACAAATGAAAAAAAATATAGAAAAGAAAAGGAATATGGTTTTGTAGTAGAAAAATGTGATGTAAAAATAGGTTAAGACCAACCTTCGAATTTCGTATTTTTGTTAAAAATATAACTGTTCTCATAACCAGGAATAAGTTTTAGAATACTAGTCACTTGTGTGATGGTAGTATTTAGGGTTTATTGCAAAAGTGTCCCTCCAAGTTCCACAAGATTCTAATTTTAACCTTTAACTATCAATTTTTTCAATTGTGTTCCTTTTTTAAAGTCCAAACGAGATTTATTACCGAAAATTGTCATATTTTAGTGTGAGCCATTGAAATGACTTGAAAATTTTATACCATTTTCTTGAATTTTTCGAGCTATATATGATTCGCCTCTATCTTCTCATCATATTAAGTTGTTCTTCTGCATTGTATAGTTTGTTGAGATTGGAACCTTGATCTTGCCTACCGTGTTCGCGAGACGCAGCTTGTGCTACTTGATGAATGACAAGCCCCAAGAAGCTCTTGGAGATGCTATGCAAGCCCAAGTAGCATCCCCTGAATGGGGTACTGCCTTCTATCTTCAAGCAGCTGCCCTATATAGCCTGGGAATGGACAAAGATGCCCGGGAGACGCTTGAGGATGGTTCCTCATTAGATGCCAAAAGGAAAAGATACTGAAATTGTAAAGTTTTCCTTGTGCCTTTTTCCACTATGAGAAAACAAACTCTTATTCTTGTATTTTTGTCTTAATTATCTATGGGGCCGTTGAGTTTTGTTGAACCTAAGGAATAAAGGATTGATTGTGATATTGATTTGTAATTGGTATAAATTATGTTTGTGATATTTTCCTACTTTGAGAAAATATTTTGTTTGTGCTTCGTAAGAACGTCATATGGTTTAGTATTCTCACAATTAAATATATTTGAATATGAGAAAATTAATATATATATATATATATATATATATATATATATATAAAATATCTAGCAATATCATTATATCAATCAAAAATATCATTTAACCGCGCAATACGTCATTGAACTAAAAAAACATTGCAATTAACCAATTGAATTTTTTTTTGCAATCTACCTACTCCGTTCAATTAATCAAACGGCCGGCTAAATCAAGTGTTTTTTCCTTAGTGGCCAGCTGAAATAAAAAGAAAAATGATGTGGAAAACACATTCAAACCAGATGAATATATGACCCAATAGGAAAGTTAAGTGAATGAACTAAAAATAAAAAAGCAAAATAAAATAAAAATATCATCCATTTTTTTTCTAAATCTGATGTTTTGGTAATCAAAATAAAAGCCCATACCTTAAGCTTTTGTGATTTTAGCTATTGCAAATGAAATTTCAAAAAGTATTTTTTTCAATCTAAGATAAAGAAATAAGAAGCAACCCATGTCAGCCATGGAGTCATGATGGAGATGGAGATGAGAGGGAAAGAAACAAAAGACATAGCAAGGAAATAATATAAAAGAAAATGAGTTGGAAACTATTAATCTTTTAATTAAAAAAATCCCCCTTTTTCTAGTTTTTTATTTTTTATTTTTTCACGTAATTGTTTTTAATTTTTTAATATTTTTAGCTGCCACGTTGAAAAAAAGATAACTTCCATCCAAATAATTTGACAGAATGATATAATTTCACAATTTTAATTAGTTGAATCTAGTAAGTACAGTTTTTTTAAAGTTTAATGGACTATTACAAAAAACTTGACAATTACAATGGTTAAAAACATTAGTTATACCCACCTAGGTCATGTATATAATACTTCATTCGTTTCAAATTATATGATCGTTATTGGCTTTTAAAAATCAATTCTTGAAACAATTTTAAACTAAAAATTAAGATGATTCATTAAAAATTATGAAATAATAGAACTTACAACGAGTAATACTTTTTAGATAATTTATAATATTCATTAAAATTAAAAGAATGTAAGTCAATTTTGAGTTTAAAATTCTTTTAAATTGACTTTAAAAAATCAACAATGTTCAAATAATATGAAACAAAAGTAGCATGATTTATCTAAGGTCATTCAAATATGAAGTGGTTTTGATCTTCACTTAAAAAGTAAAATCGTACGGATGCAAAGATCATGCAAAAATATGAAAATATGTAAAAGTGTTCTTCTTTTGTTGACTTAATTATATTTGTATAATTTTATTAATTTTCTGCTACCTATATTTGATGAACATAATTTAGTTTTACGGGGAAAAAAATCTGATTGCTGTATTTCAAGGGAAATTAAAGAATTCTATTCATAATATTTTTGGTGCTTTAGTTTTTCCTATATGATCCATTTTGCTTAAATGGTATTTCTTCTGATTTTTTCCTGTATAATGTGTACGTTACAGCTCATAATTTCATCTCATACTGAAAGAACAGATATGATATATCCATCAAATCATTTTTGTATATTTAAAATCTGAAATGACTATTCTACATTGTTCTGGAATAGCACGAGTAGTTCAGAACTGAACTTCATGGTGAGTGAAGTTGAAGTTTCTTCAAGTAATCATCCTTCATGTTTCTCTTCCAGTTTTATTCTTCGCGGTATTGATTGTCTTGCTATGAAATGGAATGTTTAGTTTCTAATTTTTTTTCGATCGCTAGTGCTTGAAGGAAGTGTATTTTTCCTATATCTCGCAGGCCAAGTGTGACATTCTGCGGGTACAGTATTCCTCATCCTTCAGATGCTCGTGTAAATATAAGAGTCCAGACCACTGGTAAAGCTTACATCCTCTATCTTTAGCTGCATTTCTAGATTCTTTTGCAGTTGCAATGATATTTTCCTCGATGATTCTGTTTAGTTTCTATGTCCACGGCTTTCATTTATGCTATGTTTGAATTGCAAGAATCAAGGTGGGAATGGAATGTCTCATTCCTAAAAAAGTGTTTTTGGTTGTTCATTGGAATGGAATGAACAATTCCTATTCTTGCAAAATTTGTGAATTTTATTTCTTAGGTCAGGGTATGGAATGACTTATTCTAGTCAAGAATGGAATGAATCATTCTTCAGTAATTCCATTCCTCAAATCCAAGCGATGCAATAGTGTCTATATTGTAGACATGATAAATGGACGCATCCTGGGCCTGATATTTGAGGGGTATTCACTCTGTCCATGGACAACTATCATTGCAAATGTTGTGTGTGTGCTTGCATGCTTGTCAGTTGTACGCAGTATGTCATTACATTAATTGAGGAATACGACAGTAGGTTGTGCCGTGGTGGGCAAGAGTATTCACAATCTTTGCCTCCAATCTAATTAAACTTGATTCTGACCTTACATACTTATAATTTGTTAAATCTTATATAGCCCCTGTAACACTCATTCTGTTTTCCTTATCCTGCCATAGTGGAGGAAATGTTATCAAGTCTAGCACCTGGGCTGATATTTGGTTAAGATTCACATTATTTTAAAATATTTACTTAAATTCGTCACTCTGCAATATTTAATTTTCTCCTAGGAACTTCAAAAGGAAAGTAGAATGTTCCCAAAGTGCATTCGTTATAATTCATCTGATCATGCTTCCACTCAATTTCTATATTCGTGTCTTGCTTTGAAATTTTGTAGGAGACCAAGCTAGTGAAGTGTTGAAGGATTCATGCCAGGTTCTAATGCTGATGTGCCAGCATGTTAGGAGCACCTTTGACCAAGCTGTTCTTGATTTCAGAAATGATCAAGCTCTCAAAACCATGAACATCAAACAATGAAGAATTTTATTTTCAACCCCCTGCTATTTTAAGCGATTTTGTTAAACTTAATGTAGCTGATGGCGACGGAATCTTATATATTATTGTTGACAAAGTGACTTGGTATTTATGAAATTTATGCTATCAAGTCATCACCATTTTTATTTTTGTCTACAGTCAGTTAATTTGCAAGTAAAACTGTATCTTACTATACTATGTACTATTGTTGTAAAAATGTAATTTTTTTTGTTCCTTATTTTGGGGACCATGTATCACTGGATGGAGAGAGCCTACCATTTACAATAATCTTGGGTATGAGTTTTTAAGTAAACCTCATATATTAACATTGCATAAGTATGCATGCATGTTTTGGTCATTTTGTAACATTTCACCCTTGCCGGTTTTGTTGTGAAAATATTATTTTCTGTTGTGGATTTATTAGTTTCTTAAATATAACACACTTCGACTTAATTTTTTGAAATTTGAAATGAACTGAGATAGAATTCACAAGAAATGATAGGTTTTTCATTTTTGTTAATAGAAAAGAAGATTTTAAGTGGACATACAGCATATATGTCATTCAATAGTTTTACTAAGATAAAGATTCTTCTTCTAATTAAATTCATTGTGTATAACATGTTTCATCAAACTATTTTACATGACATGTTTCATATTTATATACAATAATAATAGACAATTCTCTGATACATATTAAATTTCTCTTATAATATAACAGTAGAAACATAACAAGAAGGCTTGATTACATGAAAGCTGGAGCACTAGCAAAAGAGCTAGAGCTTGGACCTTCTGCAGCAGAGCTTGGACCTTCTACAGCGGAGATTGAACCAGCAGCTGCAACAGAAATTGAACCAGAAGCTGCACCAGAACTTAGAAGCTGACTCATTACACGTCTGGGCATGGTTCTTTGTACCTTGCACAAATCTGGTAAAAACACTCCTACAGACATATGAAAATGTATACTCCTTAGAATAAAGTTGAACACTTCTAAGAAAACAAAATGTTACTCCTAAGTACCACAAAAAAAGTCTCATTTGTAAAATTTAAGGATATATTATCGTTTCGTGTTTACCCTGAAATTCCTCGAGTGTTTAGTCAAATAGTGATGAAATGATAATGAACTTTGATGGTGAACTAGAGTGTCATATTATCCTATCATGAGTCTTCTATTGGAACAATTTTTTTGGGGCAAATGAGACTCTTTTTTGTGAAAAAGAGGGATTACTAAAAAGAAATTTTAAATAGTAAATAGTTATGTATCAACTTTGGATCGGTTCAAAATGGACAGTCTGTATAAACAAGTTGCATATATAGACTGCCCAAATAGATTACCAATTTTGAACTGTATGGAATTTAGAATCCATCAACTTTGTATGATTAAGCTGAAGGCTACTAAAGTACCTTCTCCTGAAGCTAAATGGTAGTAGAGGTCTACAATATTGGGACAGTTTTGGTAGCAGACTGATGAGCAAAGCTTGGCAGTGAAATGAGGCTCCATTAGGAAATCAGAGGAAATCCCAACAGACTTCCTGTCAACCCCACATGAACTCACACACTTATCACTCTCAATCCATTCAGCCATATTTTTCACAACCACCTCCGAGGTTTTGCACTGGAATTTCATGTTTCCATCATTCGTCGCGTATGTCTCTAGCAAGCATCGCTTCCCAGAAGACGCGATAGAAAAAGAGCACATCTCTGTAGGCAATTCGTTGCATACAATCTCACCTACAAAGTAAAAAAGAACTTAGTGAGGATCAAAAGTTAAATGAATCACGTCAAATTTGAGTTTGAAAATATCTTAAGTTGAACTTGAAAAGTAAAACTTAATTGTATATTTTGGGACGGAGGGAGTATAAAACTAGAGAAAAAAAGTGTAGTGGGGTTACCAAGAGCTCCATGGAGAAAGAGAGAAAAAACAAGGAAAATGATCAATGCCATTTTAAAGAAGAAGAAAAAAAAGCTTTGTGATTTTTGAAAGTTGACGAATGAATGAATGAGTGTTTGATATGAAATAATGATTAGAGAAGGTGGTATTTATATAGAGAATAAATTTGTTGAAAATTAGTATAAAATAACAATGGATAGTATAATATTGTTTAAGAGGTTTTGACTTGTAAATTGAATTCTCCTCCTAATTTTAACATTAATTTTGTTTTTAAGATTATGACAGTATTTAAGAAGGCTGTAAACGAGCCCAACGGTTCGGACTCGATTCGGGCTCGACTCGAAAAAATACGAGCGAGACTCGGATTCGTTAATAATATGATCCAAATCTGAGCATTAAAAATAGTTCGAATAAAAATATGAGTAGAATCTGAGCAAAGTTATACTCGACTCGTTTAAGATTCAAACTATTCGAATTCTTGAGTGTGATTCGATACATGCTCGATTGATACAAATTCGATTAGATACTCATACATTCTCTTATAATATATAAAATTTAAATCAAATTAGAATAATTAATTAATATTATTTTTTAATTTTAATTATGATTTTATATTTGTAAAGTGTAATAGTAAATATATTTTCTCATTTCTAAGTAAAATAACAAATTCAATTTATAATTATATTTATTATAAAATTAGTTATTATGTAGAGACTCGAATTCGAGCTTGAATTTGAAGCTCGCGAGTAGTTTGACTATAATTCGAGCCGAGTCGGATCGAATTCAAGTAGTAAATATTCGAGTCGAATCGAATCTGAGTAGAATTTTTCAAATACAATTCGAATTCGAGTCGAATTCGAGTACGAATTTATCATTTCGAGTCGAATCCGAGTAGCTCTTTGTTCGCTTCGATTCGACTCGTTTACAACCTTAGTATTTAAGACGTAGAAGGTTTGAACAGAATTTTAATGTCTGAGACCAAAAGGTAAGCTACCTTTTCTTGTTGTTTTTTAAGGTTTTCTCCTTGAATGTTGGATTTGTAGCTTGTATTATACTGGATTCATCCGAATTGCTAGTTTTGGTTTTAATACATTTTTTTTTTCGGATAAAGAATAAATAAAATAATGTCTACATGAGCTGAACGCTTTCTTGGCTCCGCATGGAGTATATTTAAAAGATACTTTCATTAAGCTAGTTAACCATATATTGATATTTACGTACTTACACCTAGGGCTAAGCAAGGAATTAAATTGTCTCCGAAATCACATTAAAAATCGCACAAATCGCATCAATTAAAATCGCACCAACCGTTCCGGCGTATGTGACGGTTTTAGATGGGTGAAAAAACCGAATTTACAATTCTGATATATGATCCAAAACTCAGTGCAGTTTGGGGGATCACCGAATGATGACCCCAATGATCACCTTATTAGTTCTTAGAAATTTGCAATACATTCAGATTCAGTGGGGTGTCGGAAGATGCAGTAAGGCTGAGGCTATTTCCATTCACATTGAGATATAAAGCCAAGAGTTGGCTACAGTCATTGCCATCGGGTTAATCACAACATGGAATGATTTGGCGCAATTTTTTTTGTTAAGTTCTTCCCACTAGCAAAGACGACCAAAATGCGGAACGACATTCTCTCATTCAGACAGTTTGATTCAGAGTCATTATATGAGGCTTGTGAGAGGTTCAAGGATCTAATTCGAAAATGTCTACATCATGGGCTACCTTTATGACTTCAGGTGCATACCTTCTACAATAGCCTCGATAGTCAGTTGAGGACCAGCATCGATGCCGCTGCAGGTGGAGCTTTGTATGCTAAAAGTTGTGAGGAGAGCTATAACCTGTTAGAAACCATGGCGGCAAATAATTACCACTGGCCAATGAGCATGATGTCTCAACCGAAGGTGGCAGGGGTATTCGAATTGGACGCTGTGACAGCACTGCCAGCACAGGTAACAACTCAGATTTTCGCTTTGACAAAAATGATTGACGCATTGGGCGTACAGAATGTTCAGAAAGTGGAAGTGATATGCGAGTTATGTGCGCGGAGGGGGGGGGGGGGGGTTCAACCATCGGATCAATGTGCTATCAACACCGAATCAGTGCAGTTTGTGGGAAATTTCGGTAAGTAGTAGTATGGGGTAAATTCGAATAGCTACAATTCGGGGTGGAGAAATCACCCAATTTTTCATGGAGCAACAATCAAAATCCACCCCAAGCTCAACCACAGGCATCCCGACAAGCAGCACCGCCTAGATTTCAAGCTAGACAGCAACAACCTCCACAACAAGAAAGGAAACAGGAACTTGAGGAGTTATTGATAAAGTACATCAAGGATAACGAGACATGGAAGAACACTCATGAAGTAACTGCGAAATATTGAGAATCAGATCGGGAAGTTGGCAACAACTATGAACACTCGTCCTCAAGGATCACTGTCAAGCAACACAGAAACGAATCCAAGAGATGGAAAAGAGCACTGTAAGGCAATTACTTTGAGGAATGAGAAAACTTGGAGGAGTCGACTGAAGACAACTCAACTCGTAAGCTTAATGTGGAAGCAGATAAAACAACGGATAAAGGCAAATCAGAAATAAAGGAACCCGACTCCTATGTGCCACCAGTCCTCTACCCAGGTAGACTCCGTAAGGCTAAGGAAGAGAAACAATTTTCAAAATTTCTAGAGGTGTTTAAAAAGTCGCATATCAATATTCCGTTTGCAGAGGCTATCAAACAAATGTCGAGTTACGCAAAATTCATAAAAGAGATTTTGTCGAGAAAAAGAAAGTTGGAAGATTTCGAAACTGTTGCACTTACGGAAGAGTGTAGTGCGATTCTGCATAAAAAGTTACCACCAAAGCTCAAGGACCCAGGCAGCTTCACCATACCTTGCACAATTGAGGATAAATTTTTCCGAAAAACATTGTGCGACTTGGGGGCAAGTATCTATTTGATGCTGTTATCCATCTACTCTCAGTTGGGTCTACCGCAAGTAAAGCCTACCAATGTAACTTTTCAACTAGCAAATCGGTCTCTAACTTACCCACGGGGGATAGTGGAGGATATATTGGTAAAAGTCGGCAAATTTATTTTCCCAGCTGATTTCATAATACTCGATGTCGACGTCGGGAAAATTTTGGGTTCCCTTTTCTTAAGTGTTTCTACCCTTTATATTTTATATTTGGTTTTGTTTGATCTGAAAGGTGAATTTTCAGGAAAAGGCCGACATATAATGTCGACGATTTGAAAAGTTTGATTTTATTGGTCCGAATTAGACAGAGCCGCCAGTTGGTATGAGTTAAAATGGTTATACCAACTCAACCGAGTTTTGAAAGGTTTTGCAATATGGCCCAATTATTGGACTTTGTTTAATTGGTCTTTGAAACCGAGATTTCATAGAGTTCGGGGGCTTGATTAAGAGGGGGAAGGTGTTAGGCACCCCCCGACTTCCGTGAAACACGATTACCGCGCTTTTTATTCCCTAATCTGTGTGTACGCGTGTGTGTGCTTTGAAGTTAATTGAGCCTAAGTGTTTTATTTGAAAGTAGTGATGTACTTCGTTGGACCTATTTGATTAAAATGTCCATTTTTAGACATAAATGTAAAAATGATGTTTTGAAGAGCGGTTTTCAAACCCTTTCGCTCGCATAGGAATTGAAGCCCTTTGATACTTCCATTTTATTCCATATTTGACTTATTTTGATTTTATTCTCGGGATGCGAGGCATCCTCGGCAAAGTAATATATATATATATATATATATATATATATGTGTGTGTGTGTGTGTGTGTGTGTGTGTGTGTCGGGCTCCTTATGGGCATGAAAGCCATCAAAGTATGCCCGAGCACTACATAAAATATTTTCATTATTACGGGGACCTTAAATCCGGATAACCGTTTTAAGATCCTATAATTACAAGTACAAAATTTACAAGCTGGCTGTACAACTCAACCAGGTCCATCATGGGAATCGGATCTAGATCCATGAGTTGAATCGTAGATCCTGTAGCTCCTAGGCTCATAGGAAATCAAATAAACAGCCTGCATAATGAATATATTGCAATAAAACGTAAAACTATACTAGATGTTGCTAAACAAAAGATTCATCAGTCAAATCTTCGTGCGCGCGTAGCTTATAGCTTCCAGTTTCCTCTAGATAAAAATCTAGGGTCACGTGATCGCTAAATATTTACAAAAACTAGAAAGAAAATTAGATCTGTACAGATCTTAGCCATTCTGGCTTCCAGGTTCAAGTTTTACAACTTTTGAACCGGTTAAAAGCAAGATCTGGCTAGATCCAGTACAGATCTAGTCAATACAACTTAAATATTGACTATTTACAAGAAATGGACAGTGAAAAACTCAGATCTGGTGAATATTGGAAGTTAAAAACACACACATATATATATATATATATATATCGTTTATATACGTATTAGAGTAAGCGAAGAAGGCAGATCTGAAGAAATCTTATAGTATATAGCAAAAACAGCTCTCAAACGGCTTTTGATGCTCCGATACTCGTTTCCCACCGGTCTAAATTTGATATGTTGTAGTATATATGTGCGTGAACGTTTACAAAGAGATTTTACAAGAATCGAAGCACGTATGAGCCTCCGTTTGACCTTCCTAGCATCTATTTCTCTCGCCGCGACCCTTTCTTCTTCTTCTCTCTCTTTTTTCATAAGCTAAGAGGAGAGGCCACATATATAGACCCGATGGTCGCAGGTCTACCTGCGGATGGGCCTGGTGGGTTCCGCTGTATTAAAGTACGTGCACTCTGACCAACGCGCTGTCTGCTTGAAACTTCATAACTTTTAATCCGAGAATCCGATGGAGGCATGCTATGCCTTTCCGAAAATCCCTTTCCGAGAGCTACACAATGACATGGGGCTTAACCTTTTTTGAGTCCGGGAAGACGGGTCCATGACCAGATCTTCGAGCCTTTGCAGTCAGTCCGTTGAGCTATCTTGTGCTGTTTTCACTCGGGATTGCTGTTATGGTTCTGCATGACATTTTTTATGGTAATTTGACTTGATTTGATGTTGAGTTGGCAAAATTACCCTTTTGCTCTTTCGGGTTGGTTCCAGGCTTGACGTGGCTGCAACTGTCTTTCTCAAGGTTGTCTCCGGGGTTGGACTGCTGTTGACTTTTGTCTATCTTCAGGGCTGTCACTGAAGTGGATTTGATGATTCCCAGGGATGTCTCTGGGGATATTGATTTGATGATTTCCTGGTGTTGTCTCCGGGGGTCTGGTTTGATGATTTTTCGGTGTTGTCTTTGGGGGTCCGGTTTGATAATTTCCCAGTGTTGTCTCCGGGGGTCTGGTTTGATGATTTCCTGGTGTTGTCTTCGGGGAGATTAATTTGATCCTCCAAGGTTGTCTATGGAGTGCTTAAAGGCGCTTTTGCCCTCATACAATGTTAGTAACAGGAATGCAAAATTTCGAGTGTCTACAGATGCCCCTCTTTATCATGTTTATGCAATGCAATGGAATGAACATGATAAAGATTGCTAGACACTAGAAATATGATAAAATACAAATGTAATGCAATGCATGATATGATATGTCATGAATACAATATGCCTATGCGGTGTTAGCTGCCACAGATTGTATCAACGTCCATTCCCTATCCTCTGTTGGGGATGGATTTTATGGCTGATACCACTGTATCTTTCTGAATTTGATGTTGGGGTTGTCGCCAATGCTCTTTCTTCCATATACGCTTTCTGGTTCTACCTCCGTTGGGTATATTCCTCTACTCACGAGTGAACTCAGTGGGGATTCCTGATGCTTATCTTGATGATAACTTGCACCAGTTTATATCATTGGATCTTTCCTGATGCTAAGCTGGGGCTGTCACCAACGGTTTGGATTTCTATCCGATTGATTCCGACAATCCTGTCGGGGATAGGATCTTTGATGCCTACTCAAACGGTAGTTTACAACCGTTTGACCATCATCGAACCTCCTCGATGCCTACTCTAACGGTAGTTTACAACGGTCGGTTGAAGTGATTTAATGCCTACTCAAATGGTAGTTTGCAGGGTTGACCATCATCGAACCTCCTCGATGACTACTCGAACGGTAGTTTACAACGATCGACTAAAGTGATTTGATGCCTACTCAAACGGTAGTTTGCAAGGATGACCATCACCGAATCTCCTCGCTGCCTACTCGAACGGTAAGTTACAACGGTCGATTGAACTGATTTAATGCCTACTCGAACGGTAGTTTGCAAGGTTGACCATCACCGAACCTCCTCGATGCCTACTCGAATGGTAGTTTACAAGGGTCGATTGAACTGATTTAATGCCTACTCGAATGGTAGTTTACAACGGTCAATTGAACTGATTTAATGCCTATTCGACTGGTAGTTTGCAAAGTTGACCATCACCAAACTTTCTCAATGCCTACTCGAACGGTAGTTTACAATGGTTGATTGAACAGATTTAATGCCTACTTGAACGGTAGTTTGCAAAGTTGACCATCACGGAACCTCCTCGATGCGTACTCGAACAGTAGTTTACAACGGTCGATTAAAATGATTTAATGCCTACTCGAACGGTAGTTTGCAAGGTTGACCATCACCGAACCTCCTCGATGCCTACTCTAACGGTAGTTTACAACGGTTGATTGAACTGATTTAATGCCTACTCGAACGGTAGTTTGCAAGGTTAACCATCACCGAAGCTCCTCGATGCCTAATCGAACGGTAGTTTACAACGGTCGGCTGAATTGATTTAATATCTCTGCTGGAGATTTCGTGTATAACAGATTCCATCATCGGTCCTTCTCAATGAAGATAGTTTCACACAGTCGTTCCTGCCAGGTGTTTTAGATGTCATGCTGGGTTGATGCCTGTAACGACCCCAAAATTCATACAATACAACTCTCGACATCGGTTGTTAACAGTGCATCCTTATTCAGACTTTACATCATTAATCAATGATACAATCACTAAAAATACGGAATATTTAAAACTTTTATATTATTCCTTCTTTATTTTCCTGAATCTCAACCTTTATCATTACATAACTTTGATTCAAATTTATTTCATGAATCGCTTTGTCAGAGTTATTATAAACTAAAACTTACAACCAGATTCAATAACCTTTATACATCAGATAAAATTTAAACTGTACAACTCCACATCGGTTAACCATCATACATTCTCAAATACATTATCCAAAACCTTAAACAAGTTCCAAAATAATAACAATTCAGCCAAAGTATATAAATCTTCATGCATTACATCTGATTCATTTCTTTCAAGTAGCACATAGCGTTACCTTGAATCCTTAACCTGCAAAAGTGATTATTTGCAAGAATGAGCTCGACAGCTCAGCAAGATCTAACAGCTTTCATGCATCACATAGCACATAAATACATGCTCAACATACATCTAATAATAATTAAAGTAACATGGCATACATGCTTTACTTCACATAACAAATATAAAGATTGAGTTCTTTACTCAATCGACATACTTTAATCAATCAATGTAGCCATAAATTGACTTTAACATTTCATGCTTACAACATATATACAACATATCATGCTCTTTGCAAAATAATTTAAAAACAGTTCATCATCAAGTTCACGTAGAAAATAAGAACTGAAAGACTTGCCTTGATCGTTGTTTACCAATAACAGTTTAACAGCTTATAGATATCTGCACTTCACGATCCCTACACAATTATATAATCATGCAAATCAATTATTAGTCATATAGCAATGCATATTAGTTGTAATGTAAACTTTACTGTACATCTCATAAACCTTCCTATTATCAATACACAATGTTCAATTTGATTGTGTTAACTATCGACTTATATTTCACTATATTTCTTTTTTGTAATATTCAAAATTCATTCAAGTGTTTAAGTCTTGCTAGGACTACTTATTGGTTTTATACTAACCCCATTTCATATCTTATAATGTTCATTTCATTTGACTTAAAACACTTTTTACATTTATTAACACTTGTCACGGCGTTTCGACGTTCATTCGTCACCCGCCCGAATTGTCTCTCTTGTGCATGCTTAGTGTGCTTATACAACTAATCTAATACATCATTTATTAATGTTAAATATCATTATATTTACTAACATTCATGTTTCATAACTTATAACAACATCTATTATCGTCGACAGCACATACTTGCTTATGTGCATATCTGACGCCCTCCGATTGCCTCCGAATACGCATTAGTCACAAAGATGACCATTTTAACCCTAGCTAACGACTTCAAATTGAAAAAGTTAAAGAACAAAAGTTGTAGGTCTACTCGTTCTCGTTCTGGATCATCTTGAATCACCTCAATTCGAGTCCGTATAAGAAAGTTATGGCTGTTCTACCACTGCAAGTCAAAATAGTGTTTGTTTGTTTATTTTTTTCTGACCATGACCGGCGCAGCTGCGTCCCAAATGGCCTTGGGGGCTGCGCAGCTGCGCCACAAGGGGTGGAGGGAGGTTCCAGGCTTGGTTCTTTGCGAATTTCTGACCCTTTCCTCCTTCTAATCTTCATAAATCAAGCTACGCATATCCGATTGAGTCCGTTTTCGACTCTATGGATTCGTAATTCATAGAACTACACATCTACATGATAATTATAACACTTCAAAAACATTAGCGATCTATTATAAGCGTTCCAATTTAGTATTCATGCTACTTTTTTATGTTTTACACATATTTAGCGAATTCATTCACCACGGATTCGTTATTCAACCAAATCGATCCGTTTAACTTCCATTGTTTTTTTTATTTCAACGTATTAACAACATCCATCATCAATTTACATTTTAGAGTATGAATTCAAAACTAATTTTAACTCCAAAACAGATCATGTAATATATATAAAAACCAAAACTTAAATTCTTCACTTTCAAACATGCTTTCATGAATTCGATACTTCAAAAATCATCTATAGACAACATATAACAGATTATGTAATTCCAATACACATAAAACTAATTTCTTAACAAATTAACCATAGAACTTCAATTATAGAGAACTTAGAAAATAAAACTAAGAACTCGAAACTTTAAACTAGATTGTTTACCTTTAATTAGCTAGATGATTAGAGAAGCTTGATTAATATTCTTCCTCTTCTTTGATTCTCAGAATTTTCTTCTCAATTTACAGAAAATTCTCTCAATTTCTCTATTCCTCTCTTCGATGTTCTTAACCTTAGAAAAATAAGTTACGTATATTTACTTAGCCCTCAGTTACACAAACCAAGAGTCTTCGCAGTTAGAAAATACAAAGGGTCTCTAGGCCATGTTTGGCTAGAACCCAAAATTCCTTTTTAATTTATTTTAATATTCCTCTATTATATGGTACATTTGTCACATATAACCAAACCAATCTTATAATTTCATATTAAGTTACATTGGGTTTATTAATCATTTAATTTATCAAATCACTCCTTATCAACATAATAAATTTATTTAATAAATCATCCATCCTCTAATATAATTATTTAATTAAATTAGAGCATTGTCATTCCATTAGCGTAATAAAATACGCACCGATTATAAAATTATTTATCATCAATTTACTTAATATCATCATACATGAATAAATTATTCCATAATAATTTTTATCAAATATTTACTTTATTTAATAAATATCTCAACTAAAATATTTATTTTACTCGATAATTATCTTAACTATTTACGAAATTCTCAATCAAATTACATTAACATATTACATTTATATGTAACACATTACCCTCTCATTTTATTAAAATAAATATATTTACATTAATTCACTATTTTAATTAAGCGAATTACTCTCATTATTTATGAAATTTAATTCATAACAATTATAGTGCCAACAACGCATAATAATCAAATTATATTATCCAATAATATAACTTTCAACTTAATTAACTTAATTCCCTTTTCAAACAATTTCGTTTCCCTTCTTTAATAGTTAAAATAAATTAACTACTAAACCTCATTCCTCTAACCTATGAATATATATATATATATATATATATATATTCTATATTCACACCACATCATATACTTCACCACATATAACACATCTATACACATATCCAAACTCAAAACATCTCGTAATAAGAATTTTATTTATTAAATTCTTATTATAATAATTTTTAAAAATCCAGGTTGTCACATCCTTCACTTCTTATAAGGATTCCGTCCTAGGAATCACCGAAACCCTACCTTACTCAGGTTTTCATCAAATCTCTTTAAAAATATTTATCGTTGAATAACTTCAACACATTACCTTAGTATAGGTTTTATGTTTCCTACTATATTCATTTCTTCAACAAATTCTAGGTTTTATTTCATACCTTTCACTTGAACTCAATTATATTTTGAGTATTATATATTCTTTAACCCGTTCATTTTCTTTCCAAGGATTATTACCATATACCTTACTCATCGAATTCATATACTTCATAATTCACTATCTTATAAGTGTTCGGGTTATCACATTCACCCATTCTTCTAAGAATTTCGTCCTTGAAATTTTTATTAATCTTCATTCGTTCAATCTATCAAAATAGATTCTACGTTAATCTTTATTCACTGGATTAAAGCGTTCTACAACTACTTCTTTCTAAGACTGTTCTTCTTATCACATTCACCTTCAGAATAATAAGAATCTTCTACAATTGTTCAATGATTGGGAAGCAATATGAATAACAGGAATTTAAAAGATTTCAATTCACGCTGAGGGGTCATAAGACCTTGAACTCTTCTCCAGGTTTAATAGTGCATCACCAATGTAAACCATCTTTAACAGAATGTTTAGCAATCACACAGACTGAAAACACTCTCTGCAAGTACTCTAGGTGATCAGCCTATAGTACCCATACGTCGTACATAACGTATTACATCTTAACATCGTAACGACTATATGCGTTACTTTCGGAACTATTGTCTCCGATAACATATCTCCTTTTACAGGGTTGTTCACCTCAGCTTCTTAACATTTGAATCCACACCAAAACAATTTGGTTTGGTATAGTTTGATAAAGAATGCTTGAATTTCATAAACATCTTTCAATATTCGTCTAGCTGAATCAAGTAGCATAGACTTCTAGAAATAAATCGGACATCAATCGATATATAAATATATATATATATATATATATATCTTTAACCAACTCAAAATATATATATATTTTTTTCATTTAAAGAAACTAAAAGTAAATAAATCCACTTTTTTTTATAGTTTAAGGAAACTAAAAATAAATGAATCTTTTCATAATATCCTGATACCGTACCGTAACGTTGAGGATTTCTTCATTACATGACGCCGTCATACTACATCATACCATAGTGGCTGACAATCATACGATCACATCCAACACTAGGTTTAACTGCATTGATAACTTCCTCGATTTTTTTTCTACACCATATCAAATGATGTATAGAACACATAAAATACATTTTGAAAATTTAAAATTATTTTTGTCTAGCTAAAGCAATTAGCATAGACATGTGAATAATATCACTATTTTAATAAAATTCATTGGTTCCATCATTTGATCCAATGTTTTTCAAGAAAACAGAAGTGCAACATCAGCACGAAGTCAATAAATTTTGAAAATCTAGCAAAGCGAGGAGATTTAGAATATAAAAATTTCTCCATCAATTAAAAATCTTTACTCCATCATTACTTAATCATTCTATCAATCTTAAACAACATCAATGCTTTCTATACCATAACCTTTCTATACCCAGTATAGTTCATCGAACTTACCACACTTTGGAAGTTTAGGAACTTGCCACAATAATATGAGTTTAAGAACTTGTCCTAGCAATACGTAGTCAAAGAACTGATCAGAGACTGTCCATATGCTTAGGGGTTCAGAACATACATACGATTATGAGTCACGAACTTACCATAAGTATGAGTTTTAAGAACTCGCCTAACCTTAAGATCATCTAATGTAATCTTAATATCATCTAATCTAATCTCTATTAACTCTAACTATCAAATATAATATGAGAAAAGAATCACCTTCTCGTCATATATATATCGATAGCGCGACACCAACCTTCCAATGATTATCAATATGATAAGCCAAGTGTAAGCACAAAACTCTGCCCATACAAAGATTTGTACAACTCAACCACCACATGAGTCCTCAGTTGAAATCCCACTTAACTCTATCTTACTCATAACTTCTCTATGCTCGATACAGACTTTTTGTATCTCATCATTTATAACTCCTCGTAAGTTAATCTCGTACTATATTATAGTACATTCTCGTTATAGCATCAAACTATAACTATTCAATCATTACTGACCAGCTGTCTTTCATCTTTAAAAGATCACGTCGTGACCTTATTCTATAATCATCTCCTTTATGATTCTTTCTTATCTCATTATCGTTTTGTTTTAAAACTTCTTATCTTTTTCTTTCATCATGTTATATCATGACCTCATTATGATTTAATCTTATAGACTTCGTCTATTCATCGTTATTCATCATCTTTATTATTGGAGTTAGGTAACTCCTAATTCTCATCTTTATATCTCTTCAAGATTTTTCTTTGAATCTTCTTGTTTATTTATTAACTCTTCTTTTAAGAATTTCTAACTTCGTTTATAAAGTTTAACATTTTATTCGAGTTTTATTCCTCGTTATTCTCACATTCTTTTTATAATATTTCTAGGACTTAACTCATCTTATACTTCTACGTATGTGAAAGGAATCACCTTTTTGTTATACGTAACCTAACTTCTCATTCTCTAAGGTCATAACCTAAGGTACTCTTACCTAAGGTGTATAACCTGGCTTTGATACCAACTGTAACGACCCCAAAATTCATACAATACAACTCTCGACATCGGTCGTTAACAATGCATCCTTATTCAGACTTTACATCATTAATAATGATACAATCACTAAAAATACGGAATATTTAAAACTTTTATATTATTCCTTCTTTATTTCCCTGAATCTCAACCTTTATCATTACATAACTTTGATTCAAATTTATTTCATGAATTGCTTCGTCCGAGTTATTATAAACTAAAACT
This sequence comes from Panax stipuleanatus, assembly GCA_020205555.1. Lineage (NCBI taxonomy): Eukaryota > Viridiplantae > Streptophyta > Magnoliopsida > Apiales > Araliaceae > Panax > Panax stipuleanatus. Next base: position 31,668,208 of record CM035115.1, read on the forward strand.
TACAACTAGGTTCAATAACCTTTATACATCGGATAAAATTTAAACTTTATAACTCCACATCGGTTAACCATCATACATTCTCAAATACATTATCTGAAACCATAAACAGGTTCCAAAATAATAACAAGTCAGCCAAAGTATATAAATCTTCATGCATTACATCTGATTAATTTCTTTCAAGTAGCACGTAGCGTACCTTGAATCCTTAACATGCAAAAGTGATTATTTGCAAGAATGAGCTCGACAGCTCAGTAAGATCTAACAGCTTTCATGCATCACATACCACATAAATACATGCTCAACATACATCTTATAATAATTAAAGTAACATGGCGTACATGCTTTACTTCACATAACAAATATAAAGATTGAGTTCCTTACTCAATCAACATACTTTAGTCAATCAATATAGTCATAAATTGACTTTAACATTTCATGCTTACAACATATATACAACATATCATGCTCTTTGCAAAATAATTTAAAAATAGTTCATCATCAAGTTCACGTAGAAAATAAGAACTGAAAGACTTGCCTTGATCGTTGTTTACCAATAACAGTTTAACAGCTTACAGATATCTGCACTTCACGTGCCCTGCACAATTATATCATCATGCACATCAATTATTAGTCATATAGCAATGCATATTAGTTATAATGTAAACTTTACTCTACATCTCATAAACCTTCTATTATCAATACATAATGTTCAATTTGATTGTGTTAACTATCGACTTATATTTCACTATATTTCTTTTTCGTAATATTCGAAATTCATTCAAGTGTTTAAGTCTTGCTAGGACTACTTATTGGTTTTATACTAACCCCATTTCATATCTTATAATGTTCATTTCATTTAACTTAAAACACTTTTTACATTCATTAACACTTGTCACGGCGTTTCGACGTTCATTCGTCACCCGCCTGAATTGTCTCTCTTGTGCATGCTTAGTGTGCTTATACAATTAATCTAATACATCATTTATTAATGTTAAACATCATTATATTTACTAACATTCATGTTTCATAACTTATAACAACATCTATTATCGTCGACAGCACTATACTTGCTTATGTGCATCTCTGACGCCCTCCGATTGCCTCTGAATACGCATCAGTCACAAAGATGACCATTTTGACCCTAGCTAACGACCTAAAATTGAAAGAGTTAAAGAACTAAAGTTGTAGGTCTACTCGTTCTCGTTCTGGATCATCTTGAATCACCTCAATCCGAGTCAGTACAAGAAAGTTATGGCTATTCTACCACAGCAGGTCAAAATAGTGTTTGTTTGTTTGTTTTTTTCTGACCATGACCGGCGCAGTTGCGCCCCAAATGGCCTTGGGGGCTGCGCAGCTGCGCCACAAGGGGCGAAGGGAGGTTCCAGGCTTGGTTCTTCTCGAATTTCTGACCCTTTTCTCCTTCTAATATTCATAAATCAAGCTACGCACATCCGATTGAGTCCGTTTTCGACTCTATGCAGCTCCCATTTAGTTGCATTTGCAATGTTTTCACCGTAAATTTACAATCAAGTATGTTAACTACAGCAATATCTGACTTTGCTCATGCGGCCAGTTCTTAATTTTTTAAGTACTGGATATTTGTATACGAAGAATATGTCAATTCCAGAGTCTACTTATGTTTTTATTACTTGAAAAATCCAAGTTAGAACATAAAGATAGAATCTTAGATGTTCAAATTTGTTAACTGAGTGGTTCTTATAATCAAATCCCAAAGTGATACTAAAGGATACGTTAGTTGTCATATCATCGTACTGTTCTTACCTATTCACTTGCGCTAACCGCTACATCTATTTGTAAAAATTATGGGCGAGATAGAACTATTTGTTCTAATTTATTGCCACTATGGACTATTTTACCTCATGATTAGTCTGTTATATAATCTCATGGACTATGTTTTGTCATTTCTAAGGTCATTTGATGTTGAATTATAATCCTAAGTGGAAGGTGGTATTATATAATCCGCTTTGAGGTATCAAATGACCTTAAAAATGATAACAAATAGTCCATGAGATTCACTAACGGACTAATCATGAGATAGAATAGTCCATAATGGTTTGAAGTTGGTGCAAATAATCGTATCTCATCCATCATTTTTGCAAATAAGCGTAGCCTTGGTATAATAATGCATTTGAAATGTAATGTCCCAGACTGTTCATCACATTCCCTACTGAATACAAATGTTTATAATCCAATTTTTTGAGACGTGTCAGTTATTGCTCTCATCGAGGTCCTGGTTAACTAAAACAAGTAATAAGTAACTATCATTTTCCTTAGCAGCTTTCATTCCAAATGTGGACAAACCGAATGCAGGAAATCATAAACTATAGAAAGCGCGGGGATAGTGCTTTTTGAGCTAAAGATTTCACTACAGCCATTCATTATTACACACAGGTATGCATTTGTCAAGAAGCAACATTTGCACATTCTTTGCCATTAGATATTTATAAACTAGGGGGAATTGCCATTATGATAGTTATATGTTGATTAAGGGGACCAGATAGAGATTGTTGAAGTGATGAGATAAAGAAATATGGCTTTATATCTTTTCAAGAAATGATAAATAGATGTATGATTGATCTCTTTTCAACAAATGAAAAAAAAATATAGAAAAGAAAAGGAATATAGTTTTGTAGTAGAAAAATGTGATGTAAAAATAGGTTAAGACCAACCTTCGAATTTCGTATTTTTGTTAAAAATCTAACTGTTCTCATAACCAGGAATAAGTTTTAGAATACTAGTCACTTGTGTGATGGTAGTATTTAGGGTTTATTGCAAAAGTGTCCCTCCAAGTTCTACAAGATTCTAATTTTAACCTTTAACTATCAATTTTTTCAATTGTGTTCCTTTTTTAAAGTCCAAACGAGATTTATTACCGAAAATTATCTTATTTTAGTGTGAGCCATTGAAATGACTTGAAAATTTTGTACCATTTTTCTTGAATTTTTCGAGCTATATATGATTCGCCTCTATCTTCTCATCATATTAAGTTGTTCTTCTGCATTGTATAGTTTGTTGAGATTGGAACCTTGATATTGCCTACCGTGTTCGCGAGACGCTGCTTGTGCTACTTGATGAATGACAAGCCCCAAAAAGCTCTTGGAGATGTTATACAAGCCCAAGTAGCATCCCCTGAATGGGGTACTGCCTTCTATCTTCAAGCAGCTGCCCTATATAGCCTGGGATTGGACAAATATGCCCGGGAGACGCTTGAGGATGGTTCCTCATTAGATGCCAAAAGGAAAAGATACTGAAATTGTAAAGTTTTCCTTGTGCCTTTTTCCACTATGAGAAAACAAACTCTTATTCTTGTATTCTTGTCTTAATTATTTATGGGGGCGTTGAGATTTGTTGAACCTAAGGAATAAAGGATTGATTGTGATATTGATTTGTAATTGGTATAAATTATGTTTGTGATATTTTCCTACTTTGAGAAAATATTTTGTTTGTGCTTCGTAAGAACGTCATATATAAAGGAAGTTGAGACAAATCAGGAAAATTAAAGGAAATAAAAAACAGAAGATATAGCCGAGATACATGGAAAGTAAAAATCATCTTAAAGCCTTGAAGATCTCCATGTAATCACCTGAAGATTTATTTGTAATAGTTTGTATATTTTTGAATTTCAAAATTAATGTAGGTGATTAAGTCTAGGAGATATTGTTTGTATATAAATTAACATTACATAATCAATAAAATATGTTTTTTGAAGTTTCTTTCATTGAGAGGTACTCGTCATATTCTCTATATGGTATCAGAAGTTTAACTCTTCACAGAGAGTAGATCCTATTTTTCACTCATGTCTTCCTCAAGCACTCTGTACACTCAACCATTCTCCTCCATTGATACACCACTTGTTGCTTTTAACATCATTGCCCAAATCAATGAGAAACTTACATCCTCAACCTTTCCACAATGGCGTGCCCAATTTGAAGCTTTATTAATTGGGTATGATTTAATGGTCTATGTCAATGGTGACTCTGTGTGTCCCATATCTGATGATACTCCATCCTCCCACTCAAAAAAAACTCACTGGATCCGACAAGACAAACTTATCTTAAATGCTATTCTTGCTTCCACATCACCCACCATCAGTCCTTTAATCGCCACCGCTAAGACCTCTCATGAGGCTTGGGAGAAATTACGTAATATGTATGCAAGTAAATCACGTACAAGAGTCATGCAACTCAAGGAAGATCTCACCTTGCTCCAGCGCGGGAATCGATCGATTCCAGATTATCTTCACTCTGCCAAAGCTCTAGCTGACGAAATTGTATTGATTGATCATCCAATTTCCGATAACGATCAAACTCTTTACGTTCTCGATGGTTTGGGTCCCGATTTTAGGGACATTGCCGCTCCAATTCGTGCAAGGGAGAAATCTCTTGCATTTGAAGAATTGCATGATTTGCTTGTAGGGCATGAGAGTTACCTCCGCAGAATGGAAGCTGCCACTCAGCAGCTTGTTGCAACGGTAAATTACTTAAACAGAAGAACAGGTTCTGGAGGGCAGCAATCAAAAGGAAATCATAAGTACAATGGGTCTTCCAAACAGCAGCCTTATACTCGAAATTTCTAAGTTCCATCCAAAGACCAGCGACGACCAAATTCAACTCAACGCAAATATCAACCAAAATGTCAATTTTGTGACAGGTTGGGTCATATAGCAAAAAATTTTCCCCAGCTTCACCAAGCCGAGGTCACTGCCAATTGTGCTACAATATCAAATGGCAATGAAAGCAAATGGCTCCTTGACTCGGCGGCATCTCACAATATCACTGGTGATCTTCAAAATATATCTGTTCATTCAGAATATGATGGCACTGACGAAGTCGTTCTTGGTAATGGTACAGGTTTGGAAGTCACCCATATTGGTTCTTTAGCCTTAAATTCTCCACAAAAGACTTTTTTTTTGCGTGAAACACTATGTGTCCCAAATATTCATAAGAATTTAATATCTGTTCATCACTTCACCAAACAAAATAATGTCTACATTGAATTTCACCCATTTTATTTTCTTGTGAAGGAACAGAGCCCGGGGGAGATATTACTCAGATGTGCATGTGAAAACGGTGTCTACATGTTTCCGACATCACCGGTTGGTTCTTATTCGAAAATGGTTGCTAATGTGCATGAATGAACTTCAATTGATGGATGGCACAAACGTCTTGGGCATCCTTCAATTAAAATAGTTTATAGTCTTGTTAATCATTTTTCCCTTCCGCTTGCAAATAAAATGTCCTCTTTATGTACTTCCTGTTCTATTAATAAAGCTCATCAACAACCATTTCGTGCCACAAGTTTTAAAAGCAATTCTCCTCTTGATCTTATATATACTGATGTTTGGGGCCCTGCACATGAAACTGGGCTTGATGGTTCACGATATTATCTCCTTCTTGTTGATCACTACACAAAATACATGTGGATTTATCCTATGAGTGCAAAATCGAGTGTGTCTAGCATTTTTCCACAATTTAAGCATCTCGTGGAAACACGCTTCAATTCAAAAATTAAAAGTTTGTACTCTGATAATGGTCGTGAATTTACTGGCTTAAAACATTATCTATCATTTCATGGTATTAGTCACTACACCACTGCACCCCACACGCCACAACAAAATGGTGTTTCTAAACGTCAACATCGTCACCTTGTCGAAACAGGCCTCACTCTCCTTCATGATGCCTCTCTTCCTCTCACTTATTGGCCTCATGCGCTTCAAACCGCAACATATCTCATAAATCGTCAACCAACTCCACTTCTTCAAAATAAGTCTCCTTTTGAATTTCTTTTTAATCAAAGACCCAACTATCTCAAATTAAGAAAATTTGGTTGTCTTTGTTTCCCTCTGACCAAGCCTTACAATACTCACAAACTTCAACAGAAATCAAAACCGTGTTTGTTTCTTGGGTACTCTCAAACACAAAATGCATATAAATGCCTGGATCCAACCACTAACGGGATTTATTTGTCAAGATATGTCTTATTTGATGAATCCCGAAGTCCAATCCAAAGTCAAGACTCACTCCAAAATGATAGCCAAAACACTCCTACGGCAGCATCACTTTTCGATCTCCAGATTCTCCCAAACGCATGTACCTCGTTCGCTAACCCTTCCTCATCTCCAATCGTGCCTTCGTCTCCGTTGTTGTCGCCGGCGATCTCGGAAACAGTTGTCGTTGCATCCATGTCACCACGAGGTAACATCTCTTCCTCCTCTATTCATGTACATCGTAACTCTCCTGTTGTCCAAGTCTCACATGATTTAAATTCGTATGCATCACATTCTAATTTAAATCATAATTCATCTTATCAATCCTCGTCTCCTCCTGATAATTTAATTTCCACAGAAAATCCTTCTTCTCGCACCCATAGGATGGTCACTAGGTCAATGAACAATATTTTCAAACCCAAACAACTTCACACAGTCACCAAACATCAAATTCCATCCCCTCTTAAACCAACATGTGTGACCCAAGCTGTATTAGATCCTAAATGGCGTGAAGCCATGTCAAGTGAGCTCACAGCTCTAATGAGACATGGCACTTGGGAACTAGTGCCTCCACCATCAAATTGTAATCCAGTAGGATGTAAGTGGGTGTTTCGAATTAAACGGAAAGCTGATGGTTCCATAGATCGGTTCAAAGCTCGTCTTATAGCAAAAGGGTATAATCAACGCCCTTGACTTGATTATAAAGAAACCTTTAGCCCTGTGGTAAAGCCAGCTACAATACGAACTGTCTTAAGCATTGCCATTATAAATGGATGGGAGTTAAGGCAAATGGATGTAAATAATGCTTTCTTGCATGGAACATTGATTGAAACAGTGTTTATGATGCAACCTCCTGGGTTTAAAGACATGTCAAAACCAGATCATGTTTGCAGATTACAAAAGGCCATTTATGGTCTTAAACAAGCTCCAAGGGCATGGTATTCAGCCTTTAAAAATGCTCTACTTCAGCTTGGTTTTTCAAACTCTAAAGCTGATTCTTCTCTTTTTATATATCGCCATAATTCTATTATGTGTTATTTTCTGGTTTATGTTGATGATCTTATCATTACAGGAAGTGATCAAAAATTTGTGAATTTGGTTGTTCATAGCCTTGGTGCTCAGTTTTCAATTAAAGATATGGGCAATCTTCATTTCTTTTTAGGAGTGGAGGTCATTCCAACTGGTGCAAGGTTGTTTTTATCACAACATAAATATGTTCGTGATCTTTTGGAAACAACTAAAATGGATGGTGCAAATGAGGTTTCCACTCCCATCTCCACCACCACACCTCTACATCTAATGGATGGTACAGCTGCCTTTGATAGCACAGAGTTCCGAAGAGTTATAGGTCGCGTGCAATATCTCTCCTTTACTCATCCCGACATCTCTTTCGCAGTCAACAAGTTGTCCCAATTCATGCACAAACCAACTATCACCCATTGGGCAGCCACTAAGAGACTTCTTCGTTATCTTAAGCAAACCATTTATCATGGTGTCCATCTAAAACATTCAAAAACTCCTTACCTAATAACCTATAGTGATGCTGATTGGGGTGGTAATATTGATGATTGGACGTCCACATCAGCATACATCAGCTTCCTCGGTGAAAATCCCATCTCATGGCGTTCAAAAAAACAAAGAGCTGTTGCCCGCTTATCAACGGAAGCTGAATATCGAGCTCTTGCAAATGCGGCATCAGAAACTATGTGGCTTCTTTTTTTACTTCAAGAACTCGGTTTTCCACTCAAGGCGCAACCATCTCTACTTTGTGACAACCTTGGAGCAACTCATTTAAGCTTCAATCCAGTCCAACATTCACAGATGAAGCATATTCAGATTGATCTTCACTTTGTACGTGATCTAGTTCAGAAAGGAACTATTACTGTCCGTCATGTCCACACTCAAGAGCAACTAGCTGATCTGCTGACCAAGCCCTTGTCCAAGAAGCGCACACACTTTTTACGAAACAAGATTGGTCTTGCTGATGGCAGCTCAATCTTGCGGGGGCGTATAAAGGAAGTTGAGTCAAATTAGGAAAATCAAAGGAAATAAAAAACAGAAGATATAGCCGAGATACATGGAAAGTAAAAATCATCTTAAAGCCTTGAAGATCTCCATGTAATCAGCTGAAGATTTATTTGTAACAGTTTGTATATTTTTGAATTTCAAAATTAATGTAGGTGATTAAGTCTAGGAGATATTGTTTGTATATAAATCAACATTACATAATCAATAAAATATGTTTTTGAAGTTTCTTTCATTGAGAGGTACTCGTCATATTCCCTATAGGTTTAGTATTCTCACAATTAAATATATTTGAATATGAGAAAGTTAATATATATATATATATATATATATATATATATATATATATATATATATATATATATATATATATATATATATATATATAAAATATCTAGCAATATCATTATATCAATCAAAAATATTATTTAACCGCGCAATACGTCATTGAACTAAAAAAACATTGCAATTAACCAATTGAATTTTTTTTTAAAAAATTGCAATCTACCTACTCCGTTCAATTAATCAAACGGCCGGCTAAATCAAGTGTTTTTTCCTTAGTGGCCAGCTGAAATAAAAAGAAAAATGATGTGGAAAACACATGGAAACCAGATGAATATATGACCCAATAGGAAAGTTAAGTGAATGAACTAAAAATAAAAAAGCAAAATAAAATAAAAATATCATCCATTTTTTTCTAAATCTGATGCTTTTGGTAATCAAAATAAAAGCCCATACCTTAAGCTTTTGTGATTTTAGCTATTGCAAATGAAATTTCAAAAAGTATTTTTTTCAATCTAAGTTGAAGAAATAAGAAGCAACCCATGTCAGCCATGGAGTCATGATGGAGATGGAGATGGAGATGAGTGGGAAAGAAACAAAAGACATAGCAAGGAAATAATATAAAAGAAAATGAGTTGGAAACTATTAATCTTTTAATTAAAAAAATCCCCCTTTTTTCTAGTTTTTAATTTTTTATTTTTTCACGTAATTGTTTTTAATTTTTTAATTTTTTTAGCTGTCACGTTGAAAAAAAGATAACTTCCATCCAAATAATTTGACAGAATGATATAATTTCACAATTTTAATTAGTTGAATCTAGTAAGTACAGTTTTTTTAAAGTTTAATGGACTATTACAAAAAACTTGACAATTACAATGGTTAAAAACATTAGTTATACCCACCTAGGTCATGTATATAATACTTCATTCGTTTCAAATTATATGATCGTTATTGGCTTTTAAAAATTAATTTTTGAAACAATTTTAAACTAAAAATTAAGATGATTCATTAAAAATTATGAAATAATAGAACTTACAACGAGTAATACTTTTTAGATAATTTATAATATTCATTAAAATTAAAAGAATGTAAGTCAATTTTGAGTTTAAAATTCTTTTAAATTGACTTTAAAAAATCAACAATGTTCAAATAATATGAAACAAAAGTAGCATGATTTATCTAAGGTCATTCAAATATGAAGTGGTTTTGATCTTCACTTAAAAAGTAAAATCGTACGGATGCAAAGATCATGCAAAAATATGAAAATATGTAAAAGTGTTCTTCTTTTGTTGACTTAATTATATTTGTATAATTTTATTAATTTTCTGCTACCTATATTTGATGAACATAATTTAGTTTTACGGGGAAAAAAATCTGATTGCTGTATTTCAAGGGAAATTAAAGAATTCTATTCATAATATTTTTGGTGCTTTAGTTTTTCCTATGAGATCCATTTTGCTTAAATGGTATTTCTTCTGATTTTTTCCTGTATAATGTGTACGTTACAGCTCATAATTTCATCTCATACTGAAAGAACAGATATGATAAATCCATCAAATCATTTTTGTATATTTAAAATCTGAAATGACTATTCTACATTGTTCTGGAATAGCACGAGTAGTTCAGAACTGAACTTCATGGTGAATGAAGTTGAAGTTTCTTCAAGTAATCATCCTTCATGTTTCTCTTCCAGTTTTATTCTTAGCGGTATTGATTGTCTTGCTATGAAATGGAATGTTTAGTTTCTAATTTTTTTTCGATCGCTAGTGTTTGAAGGAAGTGTATTTTTCCTATATCTCGCAGGCCAAGTGTGACATTCTGCGGGTACAGTATTCCTCATCCTTCAGATGCTCGTGTAAATATAAGAGTCCAGACCACTGGTAAAGCTTACATCCTCTATCTTTAGCTGCATTTCTAGATTCTTTTGCAGTTGCAATGATATTTTCCTCGATGATTCTGTTTAGTTTCTATGTCCACGGCTTTCATTTATGCTATGTTTGGATTGCAAGAATCAAGGTGGGAATGGAATGTCTCATTCCTAAAAAAGTGTTTTTGGTTGTTCATTGGAATGGAATGAACAATTCCTATTCTTGCGAAATTTGTGAATTTTATTTCTTAGGTCAGGGTATGGAATGACTTATTCTAGTCAAGAATGGAATGAATCATTCTTCAGTAATTCCATTCCTCAAATCCAAGCGATGCAATAGTGTCTATATTGTAGACATGATAAATGGACGCATTCTGGGCCTGATATTTGAGTGGTATTCACTCTGTCCATGGACCATGGACAACTATCATTGCAAATGTTGTGTGTGCTTGCACGCTTGTCAGTTGTACGCAGTATGTCATTACATTAATTGAGGAATACGACAGTAGGTTGTGCCGTGGTGGGCAAGAGTATTCACAATCTTTGCCTCCAATCTAATTAAACTTGATTCTGACCTTATATACTTATAATTTGTTAAATCTTATATAGCCCCTGTAACACTCATTCTGTTTTCCTTATCCTGCCATAGTGGAGGAAATGTTATCAAGTTTAGCACCTGGGCTGATATTTGGTTAAGATTCACATTATTTTAAAATATTTACTTAAATTCGTCACTCTGCAATATTTAATTTTCTCCTAGGAACTTCAAAAGGAAAGTAGAATGTTCCCAAAGTGCATTCGTTATAATTCATCTGATCATGCTTCCACTCAATTTCTATATTCGTGTCTTGCTTTGAAATTTTGTAGGAGACCAAGCTAGTGAAGTGTTGAAGGATTCATGCCAGGTTCTAATGCTGATGTGCCAGCATGTTAGGAGCACCTTTGACCAAGCTGTTCTTGATTTCAGAAATGATCAAGCTCTCAAAACCATGAACATCAAACAATGAAGAATTTTATTTTCAACCCCCTGCTATTTTAAGCGATTTTGTTAAACTTAATGTAGCTGATGGCGACGGAATCTTATATATTATTGTTGACAAAGTGACTTGGTATTTATGAAATTTATGCTATCAAGTCATCACCATTTTTATTTTTGTCTACAGTCAGTTAATTTGCAAGCAAAACTGTATCTTACTATACTATGTACTGTTGTTGTAAAAATGTAATTTTTTTTGTTCCTTATTTTGGGGACCATGTATCACTGGATGGAGAGAGCCTACCATTTACAATAATCTTGGGTATGAGTTTTTAAGTAAACCTCATATATTAACATTGCATAAGTATGCATGCATGTTTTGGTCATTTTGTAACATTTCACCCTTGCCGGTTTTGTTGTGAAAATATTATTTTCTGTTGTGGATTTATTAGTTTCTTAAATATAACACACTTCGACTTAATTTTTTGAAATTTGAAATGAACTGAGATAGAATCCACAAGAAATGATAGGTTTTTCATTTTTGTTAATAGAAAAGAAGATTTTAAGTGGACATACAGCATATATGTCATTCAATAGTTTTACTAAGATAAAGATTCTTCTTCTAATTAAATTCATTGTGTATAACATGTTTCATCAAACTATTTTACATGACATGTTTCAGATTTATATACAATAATAATAGACAATACTCTGATACATATTAAATTTCTCTTATAATATAACAGTAGAAACATAACAAGAAGGCTTGATTACATGAAAGCTGGAGCACTAGCAAAAGAGCTAGAGCTTGGACCTTCTGCAGCAGAGCTTGGACCTTCTGCAGCGGAGATTGAACCAGCAGCTGCAACAGAAATTGAACCAGAAGCTGCACCAGAACTTAGAAGCTGACTCATTACACGTCTGGGCATGGTTCTTTGTACCTTGCACAAATCTGGTAAAAACACTCCTACAGACATATGAAAATGTATACTCCTTAGAATAAAGTTGAACACTTCTAAGAAAACAAAATGTTACTCCTAAGTACCACAAAAAAAAGTCTCATTTGTAAAATTTAAGGATATATTATCGTTTCGTGTTTACCCTGAAATTCCTCGAGTGTTTAGTCAAATAGTGATGAAATGATAATGAACTTTGATGGTGAACTAGAGTGTCATATTATCCTATCATGAGTCTTTTATTGGAACAATTTTTTTGGGGCAAATGAGACTCTTTTTTGTGAAAAAGAGGGATTACTAAAAAGGAATTTTAAATAGTAAATAGTTATGTATCAACTTTGGATCGGTTCAAAATGGACAGTCTGTATAAACAAGTTGCATATATAGACTGCCCAAATAGATTACCAATTTTGAACTGTATGGAATTTAGAATCCATCAACTTTGTATGATTAAGCTGAAGGCTACTAAAGTACCTTCTCCTGAAGCTAAATGGTAGTAGAGGTCTACAATATTGGGACAGTTTTGGTAGCAGACTGATGAGCAAAGCTTGGCAGTGAAATGAGGCTCCATTAGGAAATCAGAGGAAATCCCAACAGACTTCCTGTCAACCCCACATGAACTCACACACTTATCACTCTCAATCCATTCAGCCATATTTTTCACAACCACCTCCGAGGTTTTGCACTGGAATTTCATGTTTCCATCATTCGTCGCGTATGTCTCTAGCAAGCATCGCTTCCCAGAAGACGCGATAGAAAAAGAGCACATCTCTGTAGGCAATTCGTTGCATACAATCTCACCTACAAAGTAAAAAAGAACTTAGTGAGGATCAAAAGTTAAATGAATCACGTCAAATTTGAGTATGAAAATATCTTAAGTTGAACTTGAAAAGTAAAACTTAATTGTATATTTTGGGACGGAGGGAGTATAAAACTAGAGAAAAAAAGTGTAGTGGGCTTACCAAGAGCTCCATGGAGAAAGAGAGAAAAAACAAGGAAAATGATCAATGCCATTTTAAAGAAGAAAAAAAAAAGCTTTGTGATTTGTGAAAGTTGATGAATGAATGAATGAGTGTTTGATATGAAATAATGATTAGAGAAGGTGGTATTTATATAGAGAATAAATTTGTTGAAAATTAGTATAAAATGACAATGGATAGTGTAATAGTGTTTAAGAGGTTTTGACTTGTAAATTGAATTCTCCTCCTAATTTTAACATTAATTTTGTTTTTAAGATTATGACAGTATTTAAGACCTAGCAGGTTTGAACAGAATTTTAATGTCTGAGACCAAAAGGTAAGCTACCTTTTCTTGTTGTTTTTTAAGGTTTTCTCCTTGAATGTTGGATTTGTAGCTTGTATTATACTGGATTCATCCGAATTGCTAGTTTTGGTTTTAATACATTTTTTTTTTCGGATAAAAAATAAATAAAATAATGTCTACATGAGCTGAACGCTTTCTTGGCTCCGCATGGAGTATATTTAAAAGATATTTTCATTAAGCTAGTTAACCATATATTGATATTTACGTACTTACACCTATGGCTAAGCAAGGAATTAAATTGTCTCCGAAATCACATCAAAAATCGCACAAATCGCATCAATTAAAATCGCACCAACCGTTCCGGCGTATGTGACGGTTTTAGATGGGTGGAAAAACCGGATTTACGATTCTGATATATGATCCAAAACTCAGTGCAGTTTGGGGGATCACCGAATGATGACCCCAATGATCACCATATTAGTTCTTAGAAATTTGCGATACATTCAGATTCAGTGGGGTGTCGGAAGATGCAGTAAGGCTGAGGCTATTTCCATTCACATTGAGAGATAAAGCCAAGAGTTGGCTACAGTCATTGTCACCGGATCAATCACAACATGGAATGATTTGGCGCAAAAATTTCTTGTTAAGTTCTTCCCACTAGCAAAGACGACCAAAATGCGGAACGACATTCTCTCATTCAGACAGTTTGATTCAGAGTCATTATATGAGGCTTGTGAGAGGTTCAAGGATCTACTTCGAAAATGTCTACATCATGGGCTACCTTTATGACTTCAGGTGCATACCTTCTACAATAGCCTCGATAGTCAGTTGAGGATCAGCATCGATGCCGCTGCAGGTGGAGCTTTGAATGCTAAAAGTTGTGAGGAGAGCTATAACCTGTTAGAAACCATGGCAGCAAATAATTACCACTGGCCAATGAGCATGATGTCTCAACCGAAGGTGGCAGGGGTATTCGAATTGGACGCTGTGACAGCACTGCCAGCACAGGTAACAACTCAGATTTTCGCTTTGACAAAAATGATTGACGCATTGGGCGTACAGAATGTTCAGAAAGTGGAAGTGATATGCGAGTTATGTGCGCGGAGGGGGGGGGGGGGGGGTTCATCCATCGGATCAATGTGCTATCAACACCGAATCAGTACAGTTTGTGGGAAATTTCGGTAAGTAGTAGTATGGGGTAAATTCGAATAGCTACAATTCGGGGTGGAGAAATCACCCAAATTTTTCATGGAGCAACAATCAAAATCCACCCCAAGCTCAACCACAGGCATCCCGACAAGCAGCACCCCCTAGATTTCAAGCTAGACAGCAACAACCTCCACAACAAGAAAGGAAACAGGAACTTGAGGAGTTATTGATAAAGTACATCAAGGATAACGAGACATGGAAGAACACTCATGAAGTAACTGCGAAATATTGAGAATCAGATCGGGAAGTTGGCTACAACTATGAACACTCGTCCTCAAGGATCACTGTCAAGCGACACAGAAATGAATCCAAGAGATGGAAAAGAGCACTGTAAGGCAATTACTTTGAGGAATGAGAAAACTTGGAGGAGTCGACTGAAGACAACTCAACTCGTAAGCTTAATGTGGAAGCAGATAAAACAACGGATAAAGGAAAATCAGAAATAAAGGAACCCGACTCCTATGTGCCACCAGTCCCCTACCCAGGTAGACTCCGTAAGGCTAAGGAAGAGAAGCAATTTTCAAAATTTCTAGAGGTGTTTAAAAAGTCGCATATCAATATTCCGTTTGCAGAGGCTATCAAACAAATGTCGAGTTACGCAAAATTCATAAAAGAGATTTTGTCGAGAAAAAGAAAGTTGGAAGATTTCGAAACTATTGCACTTACGGAAGAGTGTAGTGCGATTCTGCATAAAAAGTTACCACCAAAGCTCAAGGACCCAAGCAGCTTCACCATACCTTGCACAATTGGGGATAAATTTTTCGGGAAAACATTGTGCGACTTGGGGGCAAGTATCTATTTGATGCCGTTATCCATCTACTCTCAGTTGGGTCTACCGCAAGTAAAGCCTACCAATGTAACTTTTCAACTAGCAAATCGGTCTCTAACTTACCCACGGGTGATAGTGGAGGATATATTGGTAAAAGTCGGCAAATTTATTTTCCCAGCTGCTTTCATAATACTTGATGTCGACGTCGGGAAAATTTTGGGTTCCCTTTTCTTAAGTGTTTCTACATTTTATATTTTCTATTTGGTTTTGTTTGATCTGAAAGGTGAATTTTCAGGAAAAGGCCGACATATAATGTCGACGATTTGAAAAGTTTGATTTTATTGGTCCGAATTAGACAGAGCCGCCAGTTGGTATGAGTTAAAATGGTTGTACCAACTCAATCGAGTTTTGAAAGGTTTTGCAATATGGCCCAATTATTGGACTCTGTTTAATTGGTCTTTGAAACCGAGATTTCATAGAGTTCGGGGGCTTGATTAAAAGGGGAAAGGTGTTAGGCACCCCCCGACTTCCGTGAAACACGATTACCGCGCTTTTTATTCCCTAATCTGTGTGTATGCTTTGAAGTTAATTGGGCCTAAGTGCTTTATTTGAAAGTAGTGATGTACTTCGTTGGACCTATTTGATTAAAATGTCCATTTTTAGACATAAATGTAAAAATGATGTTTTGAAGAGCGGTTTTCAAACCTTTTCGCTCGCATAGGAATTGAAGCCCTTTGATACTTCCATTTTATTCCATATTCGACTTATTTTGATTTTATTCTCAGGATGCGAAGCATCCTCGACAAAGTAATATATATATGTGTGTGTGTGTGTGTCGGGCTCCTTATGGGCATGAAAGCCATCAAAGTATGCCCGAGCACTACACAAAAGATTTTCATTATTACGGGGACCTTAAATCCGGATAACCGTTTTAAGATCCTATAATTACAAGTACAAAATTTACAAGCTGGCTGTATAACTCAACCAGGTCCATCATGGGAATCGGATCTAGATCCATGAGTTGAATCGTAGATCCTGTAGCTCCTAGGCTCACAAAAAATCAAATAAACAGCCTGCATAATGAATATATTGCAATAAAACGTAAAACTATACTAGATGTTGCTAAACGAAAGATTCATCAGTCAAATCTTCGTACGCGCGTAGCTCATAGCCTCCAGTTTCCTCTAGATAAAAGTCTAGGGTCACGTGGTCGCTGAATATTTACAAAAAACTAGAAAGAAAACTAGATCTGTACAGATCTTAACCATTCTAGCTTCCGGGTTCAAGTTTTACAACTTTTGAACAGGTTAAAAGCAAGATCTGGCTAGATCCAGTACAGATCTAGTACAGATCTAGTCAATACAGCTTAAACATTGACTATTTACAAGAAATGGACAGTGAAAACCTCAGATCTGGTGAATATTGGAAGTTAAAAAATGTATATATATATATATCATTTATATACGTATTAGAGTAAGCGAAGAAGGCAGATATGAAGAAATCTTACAGTATATAGCAAAAACAGCTCTCAAACGGCTTTTGACTCTCCGATACTCGTTTTTCACCGGTCAAAATTTGATATGTTGTAGTATATATGTGCGTGAATGTTTACAAAGAGATTTTACAAGAATCGAAGCACGTATGAGCCTCCGTTTGACCTTCCTAGCATCTATTTCTCTCGTCGCGACCCTTTCTTCTTCTTCTCTCTCTTTTTTCATAAGCTAAGAGGAGAGGCCACATATATAGACCTGATGGTCACAGGTCTACCTGCGGCTGGGCCCGGTGGGTCCCGCTGTATTGAATTATGTTTACTCTGATCAACGCGCTGTCTGCTTGAAACTTTATAACTTTTAATCCGAGAATCCGATGGAGGAATGCTATACCTTTCCGGAAATCCCTTTCCGAGAGCTACACAATGACATGGGGCTTGACCTTTTTTGAGTCCGGGAAGACGGGTCCATGACCAGATCTTTGAGTCTTTGCAGTCAGTCCATTGAGCTATCTTGTGCTGTTTTCACTCGGGATTGCTGTTATGGTTCTGCATGACATTCTTTATGGTAATTTGACTTGATTTGATGTTGAGTTGGCAAAATTACCCTTTTGCTCTTCCGGGTTGGTTCCGGGCTTGACGTGGCTGCAACTGTCTTTCTCAGGGTTGTCTCCGGGGTTGGACTGCTGTTGACTTTTGCCTATCTTCAGGGCTGTCACTGAAGTGGATTTGATGATTCCCAGGGCTGTCTCTAGGAGATTGATTTGATGATTTCCTGGTGCTGTCTCCAGGGAGATTGATTTGATGATTTCCCGGTGTTGTCTCCGGGGGTCTGGTTTGATGATTTTTCGATGTTGTCTCTGGGGGTCTAGTTTGATAATTTACCAGTGTTGTCTCCGGGGGTCTGGTTTGATGATTTCCCGGTGTTGTCTCCAGGAAGATTGATTTGATCCTCCAGGGTTGCCTATGGAGTGCTTAAAGACACTTTTGCCCTCCTACAATGTTAGTAACAGGAATGCAAAATTTTAAGTGTCCACAGATGCCCCTCTTTATCATGTTTATGCAATGCAATGGAATGAACAGGATAAAGATTGCTAGACACTGAAAATATGATAAAATGCAAATGTAATGCAATGCATGGTATGATATGTCATGAATGCCATATGCCTATGCGCTGTTAGCTGCCATAAATTGTATCAACGTCCATTCCCTATCCTCTATTGGGGATGAATTTTATGGCTGATACCACTGTATCTTTCTGAATTTGATGTTGGGGTTGTCGCCAACGCTCTTTCTTCCACATACGCTTTCTGGTTCTACCTCCGTTGGGGATATTCCTCTACTCACGAGTGACCTCAGTGGGGATTCCTGATGCTTATCCTGATGATAACTTGCACCAGTTTATATCATTGGATCCTTCCTAATGCTAAGATGGGGCTGTCACCAACGGTTTGGATTTCTATCCGGTTGATTTCGACAATCCTGTCGGGGATAGGATCTTTGATGCCTACTCGAACGGTAGTTTACAACGGTTTGACCATCATCGAACCTCCTCGATGCCTACTCGAACGGTAGTTTACAACGGTCAGTTGAAGTGATTTAATGCCTACTCAAACGGTAGTTTGCAGGGTTGACCATCATCGAACCTCCTCGATGACTACTCAAACGGTAGTTTACAACGATCGACTAAACTGATTTGATGCCTACTTGAATGATAGTTTGCAAGGATGACCGTCACCGAATCTCCTCACTGCCTACTCGAACGGTAAGTTACAACGATCGATTGAACTGATTTAATGCCTACTAGAATGGTAGTTTGCAAGGTTGACCATCACCGAACCTCCTCGATGCCTACTCGAATGGTAGTTTACAACGGTCGATTGAACTGATTTAATTCCTACTCGAACGGTAGTTTACAACGGTCAATTGAACTGATTTAATGCCTATTCGAATGGTAGTTTGCAAAGTTGACCATCACCAAACTTTCTCAATGCCTACTCGAACGGTAGTTTACAACGGTCGATTGAACTGATTTAATGCCTACTTGAACGGTAGTTTGCAAAGTTGACCATCACGGAACCTCCTCGATGCGTACTCGAACAGTAGTTTACAACGGTCGATTGAAATGATTTAATGCCTACTCGAACGGTAGTTTGCAAGGTTGACCATCACCGAACCTTCTCGATGCCTACTCTAACGGCATTTTACAACGGTCGATTGAACTAATTTAATGCCTACTCAAACAGTAGTTTGCAAGGTTGACCATCACCGAAGCTCCTCGATGCCTACTCCAACGGTAGTTTACAACGGTCGGCTGAACTGATTTGATGTCTCTGCTGGAGATTTTGTGTATAACAGATTCCATCATCGGTCCTTCTCGATGAAGATAGTTTCACACAGTCGTTTCTGGCAGGTGTTTTAGATGTCATGCTGGGTTGATGCCAGTGACTTGTAATGTCAAATCTGCTGATCTTGGCAGAAATAGCTTTTCAACAGTTTACATCATAGATCTTTTCCCAATGCTACGCCGGGGTTATCGCCAACAGTTTTGCAACATCAGATGCTGTGGTCTTCACTAAAGTAATCCTTAATGGCTTATACCACCGGGCCATTCCCAATGCTACGCTGGAGTTATTGCCAACGGTTCACACTGTTAGGTATTCAGATCTTCGTCTTAACGGTTTTCATCATCGGACCCTTCCCTGATGCTACGCTGGAGCTTTTACCAACTGTTTGAATCACCAGATCATTCCCCGATGCGACGCTAGAGCTGTTACCAACGGTTTACAGAACCTTTCAGACTTTGAAGTTTGACGCCTTGTTTCAGGGTTTCAGGCCCTTTCTACTCAATCGCGTAGAATCTTTTTTTGCCAATTTGACTTTTTGGCCTTAGGGGACTCTGCTGTGACTTAAATTTGATCAAGATGGAGGGGGTGGGACCCACCCTAGGCTTCCATAGGTCTACCTGCGGCTGTCGCAGGTAGATTCGCGATAGACCGTGGGTGGATTTATACCCCCTGGCCTTTGAAAATTAAGTTTCAACTTGAAACAACTGAAAAATCCAGAATTTCTCTCAGATCTACTCAGTTCGGGCTGCTTTTCTCGAATCGGTCACAGTACAAGCGTTCTTCACAACTCCGGTAACGTTTACATCCTTTCTTTTCAAGTTTTGACCGTTAGAACTTTAGTTTTCATGTAATATGAATTTAAACGCAATGTATCAAATATGTATGCATAAATGACTTGATAAAAATGAACAGACCTAGTAAGTATGTGTATTTTACTATGTTGAACATTCTGGTGTGAAAAATTTTCATTTTCGGGACAGTCAATTGGCGACCTTTTTGGCTGATTTATTCATCCTATTTGAGGATAAATGAGTCTGGATTTTCAAATAAAAATGCACATGGTAATTTAGCTGCCATGCTGAGTTTGATTTTGATGTTCATATATATGAAATGATCATGATTTTGGGTTGGTGTGCTACTGAATGGCCACCTAGTCATGCCTATGTGCATGCTGATAGTCCGTTTTACAAAGGAGACTCTGGCAAAAAAAATTCACGAGTCTGAGCATTTAATAGGCATGAAATTTTAACTCTACTGGGGTAGTATGTTAAACTAATGCATGTTTTCACATGAGCTATGCATGATGCAATGATTTGAATTTAATGGCTTTAATTTTGAAGTGTACCTCACCCTTTCTGAGGCAATTTGGAGATTCTGTTCAGGTTATGGACCTAGATAGATCGAGCAGTTCTCGCTGGGTTTCTTCAGGTGTCAGGAGGAGGGCTTCTGACATCCCTTTGCCTCGTCCGGCTCGGCAGCCTTGTCGGTTGATCGAGTCAGTGATTTATCCCATTCAGATGGATAGGGCGGAGGCTATAGACGAGGAGGATGATGTTCCTTTTGAGGATCCCATCCCTCCTGTTTCTACTCCTCGTAGAGAGCTTCCTGCTATTAGCGTGATGATTCCAGATTTGTTGGATGATTTGAGACGACATCTGTTTATTTATCTTCACGCGAACGAGGTAATAGCAGTTTTCACTTTTCCTTTCCTATTTTTCCACTTTTGGGGCAATGGTTTGATCTTGATTCTGAACTTGATGCTGGTTTCTAGCTTTACTCAGCCCAGGGGGAACTGGTTCAGCGTTCACTCTTTGTACCGGACCCTTCATTCGGAGTACCAGGCCGTCGTCCACTCTTGGGGCTTTGAGGCCTTCTTTTCCATTCCACCCCGTCGCTGCCCATGGGGTTATCTGAGGGCTTTGTCTGAGCGTTGGTCTCACCATACTCAGTCACTCCATCTACTGTACTGCGAGGTGATGATAACACCGATGGATTGGTAGTTCATCACAGGGATGGAGTTTACAAGGGAGCCGGTGCCTTTGGTGGTGAATATTTCTCCGGCTGCAGTTTGATCCCTCTTGGGAGTTCCTGCTACGGCCCTCAAGGGTTGGGCTATCCGTTTTGGCCCTTTGAACATGGATGTTATGAACGGAGTTTTGTCAGCGCCTCTGCCTGATGATCAGAGGGATAGAGATCGCATCCTTCGGTGATTGTTCTTGGTCATCATTAAGGGTTGTTTCCTAGCAGACAACTCCTCGACAGTTTCTTTCGCTTTGGTCAGCGCCAGTCGGGATATGGATCGTATCAGAGAGTTTGATTGGGGCTCATTCACCTTTGCCTACTTCCTTAGAGGGGCACGTCTACGCTCAGAGCGCATGACCGAGGCTTGGCTAGGCTTTTACCCATTTCTGCTGGTGCGTAATTTCTCCTTTATCTTTTAATTTCCCTTATTCGGGTCGTCGATCTTTATCACTGAGGACATTTGATCTTTGTATTTCCAATTTTGGGCATATGAGAGGCTCCATTGCTTACGCCCAGTTACTACTTTAGGTCTGGAGACCTATCTGCGAGGATGGCGATGATATTATTCCACCTTTACAGAGGTCTCTATCGCAGAGGGGTTTACCCATTCCCGTTTGTAGTTGGAGTTGTTGACCGTCGATTCCGTCACATGGGTTCTTTACACCCCTGATCATTTGACAGTCAATTTTGAGAACGGTTTTTTGACTAGGATGAAGTATACATTATCCACTCGTCGGATCCCTCTCTTGACGGAGGGAGGCTGGGAGCTCTACTTGGGAGAGCGTGCCATCAGGAGTATTGTAGGGGAGATTCTTTAATCTTTATCTCAGGCGATCACAGAGATTCCCCTGGCGGGTTTGGATGGCTTTACATTGTCAGAGGGCCCTTATACCTAGGAGGCATTTTATCGCTGGTGGACTCCTCGCACCATTGGGGCTTAGACTCATGCCACTTAGTTCTTGGCAGACATGGTTTCTGAGTCTGTGATGATGACAGACTGGATTGCCTGTGTTCGAGAGCCTACTCATTTGGAGCAGATTTTTAGCTTGACCCAGCAATTGGACCGGGCACATTTTTTCATCAGGTATTTTGGCAGAGATCCTTCAGTAGCAGATTCTTTTGATCCGTCTAGCTCTGGTGTTGGCCCCTTAGGTGGCCCATATTCTGACAGCTTTAATGGAGCAGATCCCCCACTATACCGACCCAATATCCCGTCTGGAAGAGATACAGTGACTCAGGCATAGTTACAGCAGGTTGATCGGCTAGATGTAGACATCATAGATTTCTTTTGATAGGCTCGTTATCTCTTTTGATAAGCCTCCGTTAGATATTGGGTGGATGTGCCCCATTTCCTTGTATATTTTATTTTTTTAGCTTTCAGATAGAGATGATGTATTAGATGATAATGTATTTAGGAATGTATGTATAATGCTTTCTATTCATTGCATCATATTGTCATTCATTATTGTCATTTATTATGATGCATGCATTATATGTCATGGATATGCATGTATATTGCTGAGTTTAGCATTGACCCCTGGATGGTATCATGATACGGTTCTAGAGATGTCGTCATCCACGGTTAGCCGTATTAAGCACAGTCCTCTGACTTTGATAGTTTTGTCTTTGAGGTCGTGGTATGGTGGTCTGCCTCATTTAGATCGTGTGGCAGTTGATCGTATGTTGGGGCATTCCATGGCCCTTCTGTCATTCCAGGTCCCAGTGGGTTTTGCAAAGGGCATGATATCGAGCTGGATCTCTGAGAGACAGGTTTTTAGATTTTGGATCGATGAGCTGAGTACGACATTGGAGGAGTACGAGCGTATCACTGATTTAGCTCAGGATAGGCAGTGTGCTAGAGCAGCTGTGGGCCAGTCGCGACAGCAATTTATGACCATAACAAGTCTGCAACGCACAGTCATTTTGGACGAGATCACATCTGGGCATGTAGTGTCCATGGACTTCTTGATTGACAGCTTTGGGTCTGCAAACAGCTATTTGGTGCATTCAGAGGATTTTACCATTTCTGAGGATGCTTGGCGGGTTGCCAGGGTGGACGCTTTCTTGATGTGCATCATAACATATTTGTATATACCACTGTATATGGATAATCTTGATATTGACCTGGTCACCGTAGTTAGTGCCCTTAGGTAGGGTCATGTTGGGTTTGTACGTAACGCAATCATGCAATCAAATCACATAAATAGGGCGGAAGCGTAAAAACTAGGTTTTCAAAAATTTATACAAATCCATAACCATGATCATTCTTGTGCATCAATTATCAGTGAATATAGAGGGGAAAAAACAGAATTATACCTTTGAAGATCCAAGCTTCCTCAGGTACAAGTTCTACTCCTTTGATTCCTTTGATTCCTCTGTAGTGGCTCCTTCCCTTGATCAATGTCAGCCACCCAAATGTTTGGCCTCTAACGGTGATCCACCAAGGAAGAAGAAGAACTCAGGAAGATGGGTTATTGGCTTAACCCTTGTTTCTATCTCTGTAGAATATGTGTACTCCCAACTCTTGGAAAAATTCACGTGTTCCTTATTTCTGATATAAGACTCTCTTATATAGATATTAGGTTAACCCTCCTAATCTAATTAGAATAGGATTTTATTTAATTAATTAATTAAATACTTTTAATTAATTTATATCCTAATCTTATTAGGATTGAGAGAGAGTACTGATATTATATTAATTCCTAAACTCCTTTATAATTAAAATAATAATAATAATAATAATATTAATAAGACTCCTCTTATTAATTTATATTTAATTTTTCTAAAATATTAAATAATAAACGTTAAGCTATTTAATTTATTCTATCACCATAGATTAAATTAATTATACTTAATGCATTATTACTATCCTGCCATTTTTTTCTTAAATAATTCTTCTTCCTTTTATGGTGTGACCCTTTAGGTTCTCCATATTAAACCGGTTGTGAATAAATCAATTAGAACAATTCTAATCTTATTTAAATAAATAAATTAAACTAATAATCTATTTAAATAAATAACATTTATTCTACAATAGGGATAAGCCTCCCTAGCGATCTACGACTTTTTAGATAATATAGATTTCAACATTAATCATAAAAGAACTTGTGAGTTAATAGTTACCGTACAATTCAATCCTTCCACCATACAATGTCCCAATTAAATATAAGACATGGATTTACTGTCAAGTTTTAATTTATTTAATCATATGTATTTCGATTAGAAAATGCACAACTCCAAATAATGCAAATTAGAAACCTCTTTCTAATTTCATTCTACCTTGGCCAAGGATTCCTGGGTTGTCATTTAACGAATCACATAGGACATATCTCCTCTTTTACTAGAGGTGGTAGATTCTTTATTGATCATACATTATCTCCATATGCAACTCATTATACCCAAGCATACCCTATATATATGCCTTAAAAGGCCTTAAGGAATAAGTCAAAGTATAATTTGTTACATACAAGAGACTATGATGATCTCAAGTCCAAGGATCACTTGTACTACTATCACATTAGGAATTCCTATTGACAGGCGAGTAAAACTCCATTAGGTATTCCATAGCGAGTCACATTCAGTGAACTTCTTCTCTAATAAGCACATACATACTTGATTTAGTGTCTCCACACAAATGACCATGAGATCAGTCATCCTCATCTAATGAGCAAACAACATATGTACCAATCTATCCGGATTTACTAATCCCCATTTTAGTAATCCCATAATTGGGAACTATTTAAGTTTTTAATCTTTCTAAGAATTTAGATCTCATTAGCATGATCTCATCATGATTCTAAAAGCATTGCTTAAAACTATGGGTTATTTACATATTATAAGAACAACACCATGTAGATAATTCAATGCCTTAAATGAATATTTTATTAATAAATAAATAAGATTATTTACAAAGTATGTGTTTTCTCATCATACATGATTGGCTTGTATGCACACTACTATCAGGTCAGACTATCCTACCGATGATATTAGCTGAGACGTTGATGTCTGCCACTTTCTGCCGTACTCACCCTACTGAGTTCTTTAGAGGTAGCGCTGTATTGTTATACATCTGGGTTGTGATGTATTCGAGACCGATCGGTATCTTCAGACCCCATGGATATTGTTTGACACATGAGATATATACATCTTATTCTTTTCGACCGACTGACTGTGTAGATACAACGTCTTGATTTGTCTTCTTGGCCATGATTGAGGATCCTTTCTCCATTTTGCATTATTCAGGATTCAGCTCCCCTTACAGCTTTGTCACTCATGCCTTAGGTATGGACTTTCTGCCCTTGGCTGGTCTGAGAGGGGTATGACGTATCATCCTTTGGCTGTCATGGGATAGTTTGATCAGTATCAGGATGTTCATGCTTTGATAGAGCTTTAGGTCAGCGGTCATCAGCCTCATCTTTATCAGAGGATGACCTAGCCAGAGTTTATAATTATTGAACCCATAGGGAGAGGGCTAATTTTTCATCAAGTCACCCGGGTCGTTCCTCGGAGTATTCTGCATGGCTAGAGGCAGATATTGCATCATTTATGGTTGTTTATTCAGAGCCTAGCACTGATTTCTATGAGTAGGAGCCTAGGGAGGATCCTGTGTCTCCTACTGAGGATGAGCTATTTGCTGGTTTGACAACAGCCCTGATCAGTGACATCCCTAGTTCTTCACCTGTAGCTGCCCCACCTTCTGTAGAGTCTTTGGAGCAGGTGATACAACTTTTGACCTTTGAGAGAGATCAGACTAGAGCCTTAGTGTTGACGACCCTTTCCAGATGAGATGCTGCTTTTGCCGAGAGAGATGAGGCTCGGACTTCCAGGGATGCTTCTGTTGTTGAGAGAGATGAGGCTCGAGCTACCAGGGATGCTTTTGTTGCTAATAGTACGACTCTCAGATCATACACAGAAGGCATTATTATAGATATGAGTGCCTTTATGGATGACAACGGCAGCACCTTGCAGATGGCTGTAGATCTTTTAGCTCGTATTGAGGCTGCAGGCTAGGAGCTCAGAGATGCGCCTTCATCTCCAGAGAGGGATGCTATGTTGGATTTGCTATCCCATTTAATCGCGGGCTTATAGACTAGCTTTTATTTTCATGCATAGACTAGATTAGCCATTTTTGTCATGTACAGGAGACATTGTATATATTAAACGGTATTATATAGTAAGAAAATATATTTTGATTCACTTCCCTTTTGCAGATGTCTTGATCTTTGCTTGATGATTGCCATTTTCCTTATGACTGGCTGTCTTGATGTATCATGAGCTCTTCTATAATGGACTGACATTAAGATGTCGAAAGGTCTCTCAGAAAGGTTCGTTGATTGTAGAGGCTTTATGAGATTTGGATTTTATATAAGGTTTAGTGTCTTGAGACTGGTATTTAATTGGATATTTGAATGTATAGGTAAAGTACTTGTCTTTTCTTTTGAAAGTTAGATCGCACCATAGATGGCTGCCTATGTACTCCTGTGCGAGGAGATCAGGTCTTTCGTAGTTCAGGTTTGGCCTGAACGGTTGAAAAGTGTTTATTTAGGTTTGAGTTTGGTTTGAGGGGTTTTCGAATTTTTTTGTTTGGTTTGACAGCACCATAAATGGCTGCTTACGTACTTCTGTGCGAGGAGATCAGGTCTTTTGTAGTTTAGGCCTTGTAGTAAAGACCTGAATTGATTTGATTTAATTCTTTTCCAAGACCAGAATGGTGGTTTACAAGCAACTCAGATATAGTACCTTTTCACGGTGTCTGAATTGATAAGTTGGGGAAATTCCTCCCCATCCATTTCTTACAATCTGAGGGCTCCTCCTGTCAACACTTCCTTGTTGATGAAAGGGCCTTCCCAGTTTGGGGCAAATTTTCCTCTGGCTTTATTTTGATTGGCGAGGATCTTCTTCAGCACCAAGTCATTTTCTTTGAATTGCCTAGACTGGACCTTCTTGTTGTAGGACCGAGCAATCCTTTGCTGATATAACTGACCATAGAAGATGGCTGCCGCCCTTTTCTCATCAATCAGAGACAAGTGGTGGTATCTCTCTTGTATCCATTGGTCTTCTTCCATTTGAGCATCTATCAATACTCTTAATGATTCCATTTTTACTTCTATGGGGAGTAAAACTTCCATGCCATAGACTAATGAATAGAGGGTAGTCCTAATAGAAGCGCGCATTGACGTTCTGTAGGCTAACAGAGTCAGAGGCAATAAGTCAGGCCATTTTTTGTGATTGGCGGACATCTTTTGCATGATCTTCTTGATATTCTTATTGGCTGCTTTGACAACACCATTCATCTTGGGACGATAGATGACGAAATTAAGATGTTTGATATGGAATTTGTTGCATAATTCCTTCATTATCTGGTTGTTCAGATTCTTAGCACTGTCTGGTACGATCACCTCCAGTTGTCCATATCGACAGATTATGTTGTTTCTGATGAAACCAATTATCACCTCCTTAGTGACTTTGGGAAAGGAGGTAGCTTCAACCCATTTGGTGAAGTAGTCGATCATGGTGAAGACAAACCAATGACCATTACTGGCTTTGGGATCTATTAGCCCAATCACGTCCATCCCCCATATGGAAAAGGGCATGGCAAACTCATATTATGCAGTTTTTTTGGAGGAGCATGGATGGCATTTCCATGGATTTGGCATTGATAGCATCTCTTGACATGATCATCACAGTCGGCTTTGAGGGAGATCCAATAATGCCCTGTTCTTAATATCTTCTAGGCAAGTAAAGAACCGCTCATATGGGGACCACATACTCCACCGTGGACTTCATCTATGAGTCTTCGGGCTTAGTCTTTTTCTAGGCACCTTAGCAGGCCTATTCCAGCATCTCTTTTGTAGAGTGCATATTCGCTTAGGTAGAACTTCATGGCTATTCTATGGATCCTCTTTCTTTCAGCTTGGCTTGCCCCAGTGGGCGTAGATCCATCTCACAGATATTCTTTGATGTCCTGATACCAGGGCTATTTGATGGGAGGTAGTTCACCAACGTAATTTCCATAGGTTGGTGCCTTCTAGCTTGCAAATTTGATATCAGGGATTCCTCTCATATCGAATATGTGGATTAAGGAAGCCAGAGTTGCTAATGCATCCGCAAAATCATTTCTATTTTGAGGGATGTGGATGAAGGCTATTTCTTTAAAATCCATAGCCATCTTGATGACATGCCGATGATAGGGCAACAAATGCAATTCCTTGGTGTGATATGCCCCGGTGGTTTGTCTGATGATCAACTCGGAATCTCCAAAGACTACTAACCGTTGGATACCCATGGATTGGGCCAGTTTTAATCCCATTATACAGCCTTCATATTCAGCTGTGTTGTTAGTGTTGACAAACTGTAGTTTGATAGCCACGGGATACTGTTCTCCCATGATGGATACAAGGACTACCCCTGCTCCTGCACCTCCCATGTTTACAGCCCTGTTGAAGTATATTTTCTAGAATTGGCCGGTATTTTCTCGAGGGTTTTGCTGAATTATCATTTTTCCATCATCTAGGAAATAAGTTTCCAAGGGTTCAAAGTTCCCTGATGGTACTTCGGCCAATTGATTTGCAATTCCTTGACCTTTGATGGACTTTTGAGTCAAGTAGATGATATCGAATTGCTGGAGGATCAATTTCCATTTGAATAATCGGCAATTCAACATGGGCTTGCTGAATATAAACTTTAGAGGATCCATGTGGTATATGAGATAAGTTGTGTGTCCATGAAGAAAATGTTGTAATCTCATGGCGGCCCATACTAAAGCATAACAGGTCTTTTCAATCAAGGTGTACTTCTGCTCACCGTTGCTGAATCTTTTAATGAGGTAATAGATAGCTCTTTCCTTGCCTCTATCATCTTTCTGCCCCAGCATACAGCCCATAGCGTTGGCATTGACCAATATGTACATGAATAAGGGAACTTTGTCCCTTGGTGGTACCAAAACAGGAGCTTCCACCAGTTGCTTCTTGATGGTGAGGAAGGCTTTTTGACAGTCTTTATTCCATTTTCCGGAGGAATTTTTCCTTAACAGCTTGAATATGGGCTCACAAGTTGCTGTGAGTTGGGAGATGAATCTGCTTATGAAATTGATTCTCCCAAGAAATCCCTTTATTTTCTTTTCTGTTTGGGGTACAGGCATCTCAATGATGGATTTAATCTTGGTGGGATCCAACTTAATGCCTCTGTTGCTTACTAAAAATCCCAATAATTTGCTGGATTTGACACCAAAAGCACACTTGGCTGGATTAAGCTTCAAGTTGTATTTGCGAAGCCTATTGAAAAGCTTTCTGAGATGGTTGATGTGGTCATCTTCCCTTCGGGATTTGACGATGATATCATCCACATACACCTCTATCTCCTTATGCATCATGTCATAAAAAAGGGCCATCATGGCTTGTAGATATGTGGCGCCGAAATTGATAAGGCCGAAAGACAACCGCCTGTTGCAGAAGGTTCCCCAAGGGGTGATAAAGGCTGTTTTTTTCCTTATCTTCTTTGGCAACCATGATTTGGTGGTATCATGGGAAACAGTCAACAAACGAGTATATTCCATAATACGTTGTGTTGTCTATCAGTATGTGGATAAAAGGAACTGGAAAGTCATCTTTGAGACAAGCTTTGTTCAAATCCCAGTAATCCACGTATACTCGTATCTTCCCTCCGGGCTTAGGTACAGGAACTATATTGGACTACCATTCAGGGTAGGTTGAGACCATGATAATACCTGCTTTGAATTGCTTGACAACTTCTTCTTTGACCTTCAGACTCCACTCGGGCTTTAGTCTCCTGAGTTTTTGTTTGACAGGCTTGAATCCCTCTTTGATGGGCAGTCGGTGAATGACAATGTCAATAGACCGACAGACCATGTCTTCATGTGACCATGCAAACACATCCTGGAACTGGGTTAGGAGTTCAATCAGGTCTGTTATTTGGTTTGGGGTAAGGTCGTTGCTTATTTGGATTTTTTAAGGATTTTTAGAGGTTTCGATATTGATTGTGGTGGTTTGATCGAGGTTTGGTTTGGGTTTATCTTCGACCCATTCTTTGATCTCCTCAAGCACCTCATAGTCATCTATCTCCTCTTGATCAATCCCCATCAAGTTAAAGTCCAGTTCTACATCAAAGTTGTAGTCACCGCTGAGACTTGGTAATTCATCGGCAAGGTTAGACAAATCTAAATTTGGATTCCTTAAACCAAAATGCCTTCACTTAATATATGATATTGTTTAATCCTACAAAGCAGCAATGAAAGCATGACAAAAGTAACTGTTAGTACTATGCAACAAAAGTAAGCAGTATATAATATCTACACTTCAGGGCAGATGGATTTTCAGCCCTTTTACCCTTTGTGACAGATGCAAGGAGTGCTGCTCCAGTTGTCCAGGGTTAGGTCCTTATTGACTGAGATGATGGAGGGGTTGTTGTTATCCTCCTCCTCTTTGATGATGACCATGAATGAATTCTCATAAAGGTTAGTGCTTTTCTTTGAACAGTTCTTCTTAGCTCTATTGATGCTAGGGATCCAGATTTGATTTTTTGAATAGTCATCATCTGGGATATTGTCGTTCATACCCTCAGTATGTGCCAGAAAATATATCTTTGCAAATCGACCTTGTATTTCTTGTAGGAACCTTTCATTCCTTTCCCTATTTTCCTTAGCAAGAATCTGGATTTCTTTCTCACCGGCCGGTTTAACCTGAGGAATTAGCATGCCTTACACAGAAGCAGGGACTTTCCTTGTTGGCTTCACGAATCTAGCATCCGTGAGATTTGGTAATAGAATGGTGGATGTCTGAACCGACTGATGCTTGTGCCGGTTCTTGTGATTTAATCCACAGGAATAACCTAATCCAGCCTTCCCAGCTTGGCTAGGTATTTGAATTGGATGTTTGATCCCCTGTTAATTTTTTCCTAGCTCTTTGTTGGTTTAGAAATCCAAAGATATCATTTCTTTACCGACAGACATCACTTCGGAAGAAATTTTTGGCTTTAAGGCTGGAGCTCCAATAGGTCGATAGTGTGTGTTGCTTACTTCGAAGGCTTGAAAAATGGCTATCTTAACTCCTTCGTTGAGGCTGATCACAGGCATATTCCCTTGTACATAGACATGATATTCTGGTTTGGCATTGACAGTGACCAGATTTCATTGATAATGTACTTGACTTGTTGATGAAGAGTGGATGGGACTGCTCTTGCCTTATGGATCCACGGTCTTCCTAATAGTAAATTATATCCCGTGGTGATGTTCAGCACTTGGAAGGATACGTAGAATGTATGTGGACCAATCTCCATATGTAGTTCGATTTCTCCTACAACATTTTGTTGAGACCCATCGAAGGCTCTTATGACTATATGGCTGCTTCAGATTTGATTTTGACTGATCTTCATTCTTTCCAAAGTGTCATAAGGACAGATGTTCAAGGAGGATCCTTCATCGATCAACACTCCCCCTATCACGTATCTAGAGGACATCACTGCTATACGCAATGATTTGCAATGGCAAGTCCCTTCAGCTGGTATGTCATCGTCAGTAAAAGATATCACATTGCTGTTGAAAATGTGCTCTATCAAGTGACGAAACTTTTTTGTGTCTACTGCCTTGGGTAGATGTGCTTCTTCCAGCACTTGTATTTAGATTTTTTGATGATCTTCTAAAGACAAGAACAAATCCAGAATGAGTATTTATCGAGGTGCCTCTTTTAATTTTTGCACCACCTTGGCTTCATTATACCCCATTTTGCTGAGGAATTCTTCAATCTTTTCCTCGGGCACTCTACCATTGTCTTTGGTGACTGGCTTTATCACTCGTTGAGGTAGATACATCGGGTTTTCTTTTGATATAACAGCCGTTTTATCTGATGTTGACCCCTCATTCATCCCATAGTTCCATGGGATTATTTTTAAGCTGATCAAGGGATACTGCGGTCTGAATGGCAACATCAATGGTTCTGGTGCAGCCACTTTCAAAGGATTCTTTCCCCCTTTGTCCCCCTTTCCTTGAATTGTCAGGGGTATAGCAGTTGTGTCCTTTTCATAGGAAATGACTGTTGAAATTTCCTTTAGACTCCATGACATAGGAGGAAATATCGCTTCTTCATCAGGAAAGCCATTGTCTGGACTTGTTTTTAGCAATTCACTACTTTCAACCAGGTTCTAGATTATGTGACGAAGTCCCCATCATTCTTCTGTATCGTGCCCTGGAGTGTTAGAATGATATTGACATATTTTAGACGGATTGAACTTCATTGATCGAGGGTCCACTGGAGGTAACAGCTCGGTGACTTTTCCCTAATTGATAAACATCTGGAGAATTTCTTCCATAGGCTGATTCAAAGCTGTGAACTTTCTCTTGAAAGCAAACTCTATGTAAGTTCGGACTCTTTCTTCCCTAACAACTTTGTCTACCCAGGTTTCGTGTTCGTGGAACCGATAGTGATCCTTCCTTGCAATTGAAAGAATTTTGGGCGTGGGAGGATTCGTTCTCCTTTGGTTGACTTGAGTTAGCAACTGTCACATCACTTGGTGCTGGTATACCATCAGCTCTGCCAGCTAACCAATCTGATCCTTGATAGACTTGGTTTCTCGTTCTATCAGGAAGAAGCATTCTTAATAGTCCCATTTGTCAGAGTTATCCTTGCTTGTTTATGGAGAATCCCCTACATATTTGAGGTACTTGGAACCTTTTACATTCCCTATACTGATCATGTTGACTACCTCCTCATTGTGCTGAGGCAAATGGTTATCTTGAACATGTGGATGTTCTGGTTTTGTCACCACGATCTCACCATTGTCTATCAGGTCTTGGATCTTGTGCTTTAGAGACCAACATTCTTGGGTGTCATGGCTAGGAGATTCAGAAAGCATATTTCTTGCTTGGGTCAAAATTCTTCCCACTTGGATTGGCTGGTGGAAGGAGCTGAGCAATTTTCTTCTGTGTTGTCAAAAGCTTGAGTGTATTCTCAAGTGAACCCCCTAAGGGTGTGAACGTTCTTCGACGTTTAGCCTCTCTAGTTCTTTGGAACGTCGAATTTGTAGGTTGTATAGATGTTTAAAAAGAGGAATAATTTTTCCTTTGAATAGGCAAGTTTTGGTTGCCTCTTTGAGTTTGACCTTGTAGTACCAAGGATACATCCTCTTCTTTCTTCTTATGAACTCTTCAAGGATTACTTCCATAATTTCCAGCCTGAATGTGCTCAGCCACGGCTTCTAAAGCAGTAAGGTCTTTGATCTTTCCAAACTTCAGTCCCATCTCTACCATTTCTCCATGTTTGATCATTTCTGAGAATGGTTTTCCTATGCCTGCTAGGACCCTTTCATAGAATAGAGCTTCTTGTATGTCGATGAATGTCATCACCATTTCAGTATCTGTCATTGATGGGATGACTTGAGCAGCTAGATGCCTCCATCTTTGGGCATATTCTCTGAATGACTTAGTGTTCTGCTTTTTAACTTTGGTAATTTGATATCTGTCCGGAGCCATTTGTGACTGCAAGCTGTATTGATTTAGGAAGGCACGAGCTAACTCTTCCCAGCTATGGATCTTGGAATTGTCCAGTCGAGCATACCAGGCTCTGGCCTCTGTAACGAACGAGAATTTTGTAATTTATTTTAAATATTTATTGAATTAAATAAATATTTTGTGAATTTATTTATTGAGTTAAATAAATATTTGATGGAATTGTGGTAGATTAATTTAATTAAATGTGTTATATTGATTAAATTAATGTGGAGTAATTTTATAGTTCAAAGTGCAAATTTAATTGAGATTATTTAATTAAATGAGTTGTTATTAATTATAATTTTATTCTAATTAATTTAATAATTAATTAGAGATTTAATGATTTGTCATAATTAATAAACGAGAATTTTAATTATGTAATGATGTGATTTAATGTGTAATATCACATTTTATTTTATTTAATTTAAATGATATTATTTGATTAATTAAAGTGTGACATATAAACTATATAATAAACAAGGTAATTAAAATAAATGGGAAAAGAGCTTTTTATGACAAACCAAACGGAGCCTTATGATCATGGGAGCTGTTAAAACCATTATAGGATTAACCGACACCAATGATCTCTTCAGTTATATCATATACGTATTATAAGATATATTAGTCAGTTCATTCATACTATATTCATCAGTTAGATAAAAACTCATAGAAAAAGAGAGATTTGGGAGAGAAATTGTATATTGAAGAAGAAGTAGGAGAATTAAGGATTTCTTTCATCTAATCAAACAAGAAAGCAAAGGGTAACTTTCTTAATCCCAAGTCTCAATCCATATTTTTAAGTTTTCTCCATTAACGTATATTTTAAGTTCTCTATAATTGAAATTTTTGATGATTGCTGGAAATACGGTTGCATATGTGTTAATAAATGCTTATAACATGTCTCATATCAATTATAAACTGTTTTAGAGTAATC
Source organism: Panax stipuleanatus (assembly GCA_020205555.1). Classification (NCBI taxonomy): domain Eukaryota; kingdom Viridiplantae; phylum Streptophyta; class Magnoliopsida; order Apiales; family Araliaceae; genus Panax; species Panax stipuleanatus. The sequence continues at coordinate 31,702,854 of CM035115.1, forward strand.
AAATTCGTGTAATCATGTTTAATTGGAGTTTTATAAGTTACAGAGTGTTAACTCATGAATATGGCTTATATGTACAAAAATTCATGCTTTAATTGTACATTAAATCAAAAATTGTTGATTGAATATGATTATGCATATAAAAACAAAGAGAACGAAACTTAAACGGGCTGATCCGGTATTATAACAAATCTGTAATGTATGATTTAATGAAAACTAACGAAACTATGAAAAATATCAAGAATATAAAAATTATGTGTTCTAATTTTATTGTTTAGGTGATTTAAGTTGTTAAAAGCATGCTAAGAATGTCATATGTTATTTCTGTTAAGTTCAGAATGTATGGGTAACATTAAATTTGATGTCTGAGTATGATTTTGGCGTAAATTGGCTTATTTCTGTGTTCTTCGCGATTTCTGTCAGACTTCACTACGTCACGACGCCGATTCTGTGAAGAAATCAGTGCTGGCTGACGTGGCACGACGCCGCAACGCCGGTTCTGTGAAGGAACCAAGCATTACCGCGCTAGGCCAGCAGCCGACTGACGTAGGCTCAGCACTGCAGCACCGGAGCACCGGCCCCCAGTGCAAACTAGGCGCTGCAGCGCTATCTAGCAGAATGGCCCAAAGAATTTTTTTTAAGTGTTTAAAGTTTAGAAATGTATTTAAAACCTAATGTAATGAACATGATAACGTGTTGATTATATATTGAGATGTTAAAACAAATTGTTAACTTGTCAATGATGTTTTACATGATTAATTGATAAGTAAATACGTGGTTTAAACTCGTTATTCGTGAAGTTTAATAACGTGTTCAAGAACTGATGTTTGTGATTCGATGAGTATAATCATACTTAGAATTAATTGATATTGTGAATGTAAAAGGTATGCAGAATTAATTGGAGAACGTGATTTATAATTGTAGCTTACGGACAAGGCACGTTTCTAAACCTTACTTTTACATTACGAAAGTTTTCTTATTCCATCTTGATTACATTTACGCAAGTTATAAACCCTATCTCTTTATTGAGCAAGTTCTTACTCTTGTTTATTCAAGTTCAAGATTCCATATGAGATTCTTAATTCTTTTGAAGTAATACATCGGTTATACAATGCTTATTCAATTGTATACCCTTGAGATTCCTTATTTGATTTAAGTATCATTTATTGTTAAACCTTGAATGACTAGCGAACCCTTATTGATTCGACTAGTCCATAGTTGACGAGCGTTCTAAATTATGGATCTGTTATTGAGCTAATCAAAACTAAACTTCCTTTGGTGCGGACTCTGATGTCAAAATGAGATGAACAACACATTATAATGGGATTATTTACACATTTGCGTTGAGATGATGTGCACATACATGGTACTAAGGGCTGATCCCCCTAAGTACGAGAAGTAGAGTCCATATAGTCTTACGACTGTTAAAGGTTTAAAGTAGAAATACTTGATAACCTGGGCTATAGTTCTTGGTCTTATGACCCTCAGATATACTTTTGTTTCTTGTTATTCGTTCTTGATTCAAAAGTCGAGCTTTCTATTATTCAGAACTCATTGATTTCTCGCATGTTATTATTTTTATTATATTGTTATACTTGTGGGCAATTGTTGCTCACTCTTGTATAATAACATTTCAGCTAAAATTGAAAGAACTGAAGAGCCTTCCACTAGTAAAGGCAAGGAAAAGATGAACAAGTGACGAAGACTTGTTATTTATTTGAGAATGTTTTTATTTAATACTTATGATGTTATGTTAGGACTTAACTGTTTATTTATGTTTTCGCACTTGATGTTTAAGGTTAGTTAACCTGGGATTTATTCGTTCAGATGTTGTAACCCATTAAGGGGAGGATTTCAATTTATTTATAAGTTTCATTTATTATGGGTAGATAGATGTGTTATTATTGGACAGTGAACATAAATCCTGTGGAATTTGTGACACCCCCAAATCCGGGTACTTCAATTTTCACGGGATTTGGTGTTCACTGTACAAACATCACAAATATATCTAACCATAATAAATGCGGAAACATAATTAAATAAAAATCCTCCCTTTAAAGAGTTACAACATCTGAATAACTGAATCCCAGGTCATACTAACCTTAATACATCGAGTGCGGAATAAAAGAAACAAATAAGTCTTAACATCTCATCATAGTCTTAAAATAACTCAATCTCAAATAAATAATAAGTCTTCATCACTTGTTAACTTTGCCCTTGCCTTTGCTAGTAAAAGGCTCGTCAGACCTTTCGTTCTTAACTGTAATGTTATTATGCAAGAGTGAGCACAGTTGCCCACAAGTATAAAAATATAATCGTAATAATAACATGCGAATAAGTCAAAGAGTTCTAAATAATAGAAAGCTCGACTTTTAAATCAAGAATGAATAACATGAATCAAAAGTATGTCTGAGGGTCATAAGACCTTGAACTATGTCCCAGATTGTTAAGTATTTCTACTTTAAACCATTAACAGTTATTAGACTATATGGACTCTACTATTCGTACTTAGGGGGATCAGCCCTTAGTACCATACTGTGCACAATATCTCAACGCTAAAACATAAATAATCCCCTATAACAGGGTTGTTCATCTCAGTTTGGCATCAGAGTCCGCACCAAAAAAAGGTTGGTTTGGATAAGCTCAATAACAGTTCTAGAATTTAGAACGTTCATTAACTATGGACTAGTCGAATCAATAAGGGTTCGCTAGTCTTACAAGGTTCAACAACAATTGATAATCAAATTAAAATAATGAATCTCGAGGGTATACAATTGAATAAGGATTATATACTGAAGTAATACTTTAAAAATGATTATAATATCTCATACAAAATCTTAACTTGAATAAACAAGAATAAGAACTTGATTGATATAGAAACATAAGTATAGAACTTGCTCAATTAATAACTTTGAATTTAGAAAGCTTGCTCAATAAACGTTTGAGTTTAGAACACTTGCGTAACGTAAGAGTAAGGTTTAGAAACTTGCTCAACAATAGTAAATTAGGGATAGAACACTTACCTCGTGCAAAAGCTACAGTTATAATTACAATTCACTTCCTAAACGTCCTACACATTACATTACGTATATAATATCAATTAGTTCCATTACCACTACGTTTAACTGTTGACCTTTTCACTTAAGTTCATCTTAACAACGTGGTTCGTAATCTTAACTTGTTACCTAACCACATAACGAGAATCTGAACCCACAACATGCATACAATATATTATGAACTCTTAAATGATCATAATCAACCTTACGACAACAATATTCAAGCTCACACATAGCTTGTTAACATGAAGCTTCAAATTATCTTATGCATGTCAACAACATGTTATAGTATTGTATTACATGCTCATCATGTTAGGTTCATTATGTTAAACTAACTTGTCATGTTATGGATTAACACGCAAAAACCAAAAATTATTTTTCTCTGTACCCCCTGTCGAGGCGGGGGTGTGCTCGGTAGGTGGCCCGCTAGGGTGGGGGTTTGGGCCCGCTGGGGTAGGGGTCCATACTATGAGGAACATCAGTTCGCGAATTTCACAGTTCGTAGCCTAAATAAATCCAAATTAAACCAACATGACAATTTTTAATGTTACCCATGAAGTATAAACTTCACAGAAACATCATACAATGATTCTAGCATGCTTTTAACACTTTAGATCGCATAATCACTCAAATTAAAACACTTAAATTCACTGTTTTTTGGTATTTTGCAAGGTTTCGATAGAAATCATAAAATTTAACATTACAGATTTGTTATAACTCCGAATCTGTCCGTTTGAATTTTGTTTTGTTTGTTTAAAAATGCATAATCATAATCAACTATCAATTTAAAGTTAGCTAAACAATTAGAGCATGATATTTTGCACATAAGGGCCATATACGTGTTCTTCATACTATGTAACTTTTAAATTCTAAATTAAACATAATTATATGGTTTTGATTGTTTTAAAACATACATAAGTGATAGAAAACATGTTATGAACATATATTAACATATATACACACATATAATCAATAATCATTGATAACTTTAGTCATAGAGAACTCAAAATTAATTTTTTCATGATGAAAACATAAGAACGTGTAATTAAAATCTTGGGTTGAAGAATCATACCCTTGCTAACTCTGTTTGATGATGATATGACTTTAGAATCTACAACTCTTCTTAAATTCTCAATTCTCTCTCAAATTCTCTCTTTTCTCTCTGAAGTGTATCTCTGATATAAGATATATGACAATACGTACTTAACTGATATATATTATATAAGGTATAATACATATACATATACGTATAATATATATATATATATATATATATATATATATATATATATATATATATATATAACTATCAGGGGTAGTGGGGAGCAGTTAATTCAAATTAACTGACACTCACTCCCTTAAGGGCATATTTGGTTTGTCCTTTTTTTTTCTTTGCTATTATTTTAATTAAAGTGTTATTATATAGTTTAATTGTCACACTTTAATTAATCAAATAATTTTATTTAATTTCAATTAAATAAAATATAATATTCCACATTATATCACATCAATTCTCATTTATTAATTATGTCAAATCGTTAAATCTCTAATTAATTATAATAACATTATCCTTATTAAATAATTTATTTAATCAAATAAACTCAATTAAATTTATACTTTGAACTATAAAAATTCTCCACAATAATTTAATCAATGTAACACATATAATTAAATTAATCTACCACAATTCCATCATATAATTATTTAACTCAATAATTAAATCATCAAAAATATTTATTTAATTCAATAAATATTTAAATTAAATTACAAAATTCTCGTTCATCACATCTTTTCCCCTTAATAGGATTCTGTCCCCAAAATCACGGTTCAATTAAATTCGTCCCGTTACATTCTCCCACTTATAAAGATTTTGTCCCCAGAATCGCTTACACATAAATTAAGCAAATAAGTGTGGGTAGGTCTTCATCATGTGTTCTTCGAGTTTCCACGTAGCTTTTTCAGCGTTGTGGTTCCTCCATATTACCTTAACAGAAGGTATTACTTTATTTTTAAGAACTTGATCTTTCCTGTCAACAATTTGAACATGAACTTCTTCATAGGATAAGTCTTTCTCAAATTGCAGGGGTTCATATTCAATCACATGTTTGTAATCGGGTTTATATGGTCGTAACACTGACATATGGAAGACGTTGTGGGCATGCTCTAGCGCCGGAGGTAAGGTTACCTCATATGCGACTTCTCCGATTCTTCGCAGCAACTCAAAGGGTCCAATGAACCTCGGGCTCAATTTTCTTTTTTTGTCGAATATGATCTTTCCCTTCCAGGGAGAGACTTTTAAGAAAACAAAGCTACCCGATTCAAATTCTACATTCTTGCGGTGTGGATCGGGGTATTTCTTCTGCCTATCCTGAGCAGCTACCAATCTTGTCTGGATCACCTTGACTATCTCGGCTGTCTGTTGTACCAATTCTGGACCTAGCAATTGTCTCTTACCGACTTCATCCCAATACAGTGGAGTTCTGCACTTTCTGTCATACAACGCTTCGTAAGGCGGCATGCCAATACTTGCGTGGTAACTATTGTTATACCTGAATTCTACGAGTGATAGGTGATCATCCCAATTTCCTTTAAAATCCATGATACATGCACTTAGCATATCTTCCAATGTCTGGATCGTACTTTCACTCTGCCCGTCTGTCTGAGGGTGATACGCCGTACTCATTCTCAACTGTGTCCCCATGCATTCCTGTAGGCGTTTCTAGAAATTCGATGTGAAGAGCGGATCTCAATCGAAAATAATTGACACTGGAACTCCGTGCCTTGAAACAATCTCCTACACATACAGTTTTGCCAACTGCTCCAGGTTAAATCTGATCTTGATCGGTAGGAAGTGTGCTGATTTTGTTAGTCGATCAACGATAACCCATACTGCGTCGTAGCCTTTTTGAGTCGTTGGAAGGCCAACTACGAAATCCATTGTAATGTGCTCCCATTTCCATTCTGGGATCTCTAGTGGTTGTAGCAACCCACTCAGCCTCTGATGTTCTGCTTTTACTTTCTGACAAGTCAGACACTTGGCAACACAATCAGCAACGTCTCGTTTCATATTCGGCCACCAGAAATGCTGTCGGAGATCCTGATACATCTTGGTACTCCCCGAGGTGAATGGAATACCGTGAGCTATGATCCTCGCTCAAAATTTCTTCCTTAATCTCTGGAACTGGCGATACCCAAACTCTGCTCTCGAATCTTAACAGCCCTTTACTGTCCACCTTAAATTTCAGTTCATTCCTTTCAGATATCCTCTTCCTGATCTTCTCACAGTCTTCATCCAGAAGTTGTGCTTCCTTAACCTTATCTAGTAAAGTTTTACCAGCTCCTAGCTGGAACAGTTTCTCGTCAGAATCCATTGGATATCTCACCTCCAATTCCAGCTTCTCCATCGCTAAAATTAGCTCCTCCCGGGCAGTCAACAATATTAATTTCTCTCGACCCTTTCTACTTAAGGCGTCGGTGACCACATTCGCGTTCCCCGGATGGTATAAGATCTCGCAATCGTAGTCCTTTATCAATTCCAACCATCTTCTCTGGTGCATATTCAAATCCTTCTGTGTAAAAATATATTTCAGACTCTTGTGGTCTGTATATATTTCACACTTCTCCCCATAGAGATAGTGTCTCCAGATCTTCAAAGTAAATACCACCGCAGCTAACTCCAAGTCATGGGTCGAATGCCCCTTATCGTAATCCTTTATCTGTCGTGGTGCATACGCAATAACCTTGCCATTTTGCATAATCACACAGCCTAGTCCTTTATGCAATGCATCACTATACACCACAAAATTTCCTATGCTATCTGGAAGAGATAACACAGGTGCCGAACTCAACCTCTTCTTAAGCTCTTGGAGGCTTTCCTCACACTTCTCCGTCCAAATGAATTTCACTGATTTCCTAGTCAAATTCGTCAGCGGAGTTGCAATCTTAGAAAAGTTCTAAATGAATCTTCTATAATATCCTACCAATCCAAGAAAACTTCTCACTTCTGACGTTCTCTTCGGCTGATCCTAGTTCATCACAACTTCTAACTTGGAGGGATCTACCGAAATTCCGTCCTTCTCGATCACATGTCCAAGAAATTACACCCTTTCAATCCAGAATTTGCATTTCAAAAACTTGGCATACAACTTCTCTCTTCGCAATGACTCCAATGTCATCTTCAGATGCTCTACGTGTTCCTCTTTGGTCTTTGAAAAAACCATAATGTCATTGATAAATACCACCACGAATTTGTCCAAAAATGGTTTAAACACTCTGTTCATTAGGTCCATAAATGCTGCAGGAGCATTCGTTAGACCAAATGACATAACTAGAAATTCGTACTGACCATATTGAGTCTTGAATGCTGTCTTTGGAATATCCTCTGTTCTCACCTTTAACTGATGGTAACCACTTATCAGGTCTATCTTCTAGAAGTATCTTGCTCCTTTAAACTGATCAAACAAGTCGTCGATCCTAGGCAATGGATACTTAGTCTTGATTGTGACCTTGTTCATTTCTCTATAATAAATGCGAAGTCGCATCGTCTCATCCTTCTTTTTAACAAATAACACCGGCGCTCCCCACGGCGATACGCTCGGCTGAATATATTTTTTGTCCAAAAGCTCTTATAGCTGCACCATCAATTCTTTCATTTCTACCGGAGCCATTGTAACGACCAGGAATTTTAGGCTCCTTATTAATTTTATTTATGATTTAAAATTTTTGAGAGTTAATTTTTTAAACTTATTTAAACCTTATGTGGTTATGTGCTAATGTGATTTAACCTATGCTAATAAATGCTAGAATTTTTATTAAAGGGAATCACTACTGGTTATTTAAATTAGTAGATTAACCTTGAGACTTTTATATCAGAATATTGATAAAAGTGTTAGTAATTATATATTCAAATTTTTTGAGTATAGTGTAGAGAGTTAATCATGATTAATTATTTATATTTGAGTAATTAATTGATAACGTATGAAATTATTATTGTTGTTGATTTATAATTATTATGAATAAATAATAATTAATAATTAATAAGTAAGATATTAATAAATATAATAATATTATATTTAATTGATTTATTATTTTATACAAGCATGTGATATGTAAACCTATAATATATGGTGGATTACCCTTATATTATATAATGCAAGGTGGCATGTCAATATGACTATACGTTATATATATTGTGACACCCCCAAATTCGTGTAACATCGATTACAGGACATGGTGCTCACGATACAACATACATCATCATCTATCTAAGTAAACTCCAATAATAATAATAATAATATTATAACTATTACATACTTACTCAAAATAAAATCCCAAGTCTTTACAACCTTTAATAAACCACAACTTAAACTTAGCGTTAATCGCTATATTACATCATATGCGGAAATATAAACTTATTAAATAAGGTAACTAGCATCATTTCATCTTAGACTTCCCCTTGTCCTTGCCCGAGCCCTCAGCCTTCTCATCCTTAACTGAAAGGTTTAAGCAAGAATGAGCACAAATTGCCCAGCAAGTATATAAAGTAGTTTGAAAACATACACCAGGAGTAGAAACATTTGAATAGCTATAACAGTTGAAAGAATTATCAAGTGTTAAACAGGAATATCAAGAATAAGAGTTTCAGAATTCTCAATATCATACTAAGGGGTGTAAAATACCCTGAATATTACTTTGTTTCATCGAAAACCATCAGACGGTTTAACAATCAAATAGATTGTAAACGGTCTCTGCAAGTACTCCAGGTGATCAGCCTATTGTACCCTACATTGTGCACAAGTATAAAGTTTAAACTGCATAAGCATAAATGGGACTATATGCCCGACATCTGTTTGCCCGTTTACTCGGGTTGTTCATCTTAGTATTCCTGCGAGACCGCACCAAAACAATTTGGATTGGTAAACATTAAATAGCTTCAAAAGATTTGAATTAAATCATTTTCCATCAATAATAACTAGCCGAAAACAAAGGCCAGGAAACATACTTAGAAACAGTTCGATAATGACATGAAGCTTATAAGCATAGCTGTTAGAATAATAACTGAGTAATCATCGATAAGCTTGCAAGATAGTTGAAGTTGTATAACCTCACAATAAAGGAACTTGCACGAATAAATAACTAGCACAAGTCCAATACTTACCCTTACTGTGATAAAAATGAATAAGGATTGAATAAATGCCCAATAGAAATTAGGGTTAGGAAACTTGTCTGATACGTCTTCTACAGTTTAAGCTATCAATTAGTCCTTCACGTAACCTAATCACATATGTTACGTTGAGCAATTAGGTCCTCGAACTCTAATTTGAAAGTAAAGGATTTCCTTTTTATTTAATTTTATTATTAAACTACCATGTATGCTATCATCAAGCTAATTTAATCATATAACATGTTGCGTCATATAGGTAAAGTGGTTCAGTATAAGATTCTGAGCAAAAATAAGTTTCTGACATTTTTCTGACCCGACCCTATAAACAGGATTACAAGCATGTAATAGAGTATGAACCCATCCAATTTGAAAAGAACTTAACCTATGAAGAGGTTCCAGTACAGATAATTGATAGAAAAGAACAAGTGTTGAGGAATAAGATAATACCTTCTGTTAAGGTAGTATGAAGGAACCACAACGCCAAAGAGGCTACGTGGGAACTCGAGGAGATAATACCTTCTGTCAAGTGTTCTATGCATCATTTGATATGGTGTAGAGGCAATAATCGACGAAGTTATCAATGCAGTTAAACCTAGTGTTGGATGTGATCGTATGATTGTCAGCCCACTATGGTATGATGTAGTATGACGACGTCATGTAATGACGAAATCCTCAACGTACCATTATTACGGTACGGTATCATGATATTATGAAAAGATTCATTTATTTTTAGTTTTCTTAAAATATAAAAAAAAGGACGGGATTTATTTACTTTTAGTTTCTTTAAATGAAAAAAAAATATTTTGAGTTGGTTAAAGATATATATATTTATATATCTCGATTGATGTCCGAGTTATTGTTAGAAGTCTATGCTACTTGATTCAGCTAGACAAATATTGGAAGATGTTCATGAAATTCAAGCGTTCTTTGTCAAACTATACCAAACCAAATTGTTTTGGTGTGGATTCAAATGTTAAAAAGCTGAGGTGAACAACCCTGTAAAAGGGGACATGTTATCGAAGACAATGGTTCCGAAAGTAACGCATATAGTCGTTACGATGTTAAGATGTAATACGTTGTGCACGACGTAGGGGTACGATAGGCTGATCACCTAGAGTACTTGCAGAGAGTGTTTTCAGTCTGTGTGATACCTAAACATTCTGTTAAAGATGGTTTACAGTGGTGATACACTATTAAACCTGGAGAAGAGTTCAAGGTCTTATGACCCCTCAGCATGAGTTGGAATCTTTTAAATTCCTGTTATTCATATCGCTTCCCAATTATTGAACAATTGTGGAAGATTCTTATTATTCTGAAGGTGAAGGTGGCAAGAATGATATTCCCTAGAAAGAAATAGTTGTGGAACACAACAAGTTAGTGAATAAGATTAACGTAAAATCTACTTTGATAGATTGAATGAATGAAGATAATAAAAATTTTGAGGACGAAATTATTAGAAGAAGGGGTGAATGTGATAACCCGAATACTTATAAGATAGTGAATTATGAAGTATATGTCTTCGACGAGTAAAGTATATGGTAATGATCCTTAGAAAGGAAATGAACGAGTTAGAGAATATATAATATTTGAAACATAATTGTGTTTAATTGAAGGTTATGAAATAAAATCTAGAATTCGTTGAAGAACTGAATGTAGTTGAATATATATATAAAACCTATATTAAGGTAATGCTTTGAAGTTACTCAACGATAAATGTTTTTTAAGAGATTTGATAAAAACCTGAGTAAGATAGGGTTTCGATGATTTCGAAGACGGAATCCTTATAAGGAGGGAAGGATGTGACAACCTGAATTTTCAAAAATTTATTATCATAAGAATTTAATAAATAAAATTCTTATTACGGGATGTTTTGAGTTTGAATATGTGAATATATGTGTTATATGTTGTGAAGTATATGATGTGGTGTGAATATAGAAGATATATATATATATATATATATATATATATATATATATTCATATGTTGGAAGAATGGTGTTTAATAGTTAATTTAACTTAACTGTTGAAGAAGTTAAATGAAATTATTACGAAAAGAAAATTAACTGAATAAGATTAGTTAATTTAATTAAGTTGATATTATATTATGAAATAATATAATTTGATTATTATGCCTTATTGGCACTATAATTGTTATGAATTAAATTTCATAAATGATGTGAGTAATTCACTTAATGAAATAATGAAGTAATGTGAATATATTTGTTTTAATAAAATGAGAGAGGAAGGTATGTTACCTATAAACGTAATATGTTAGTGTAATACGATTGTGAATCTCGTAAATAATTAAAATATTTATCAAATAAAATAAATATTTTAGTTAAAATATTTATGGAGTAAAATAAATATTCAATAAAAATTATTATGGAATAATTTAGTTACGTATGATGGTATTAAATAAATTGAATTAATAATTAAGTGGTGATTAGATGTATGGATTAAATAAATTGTATTGAGACAATTTATGTGAGAAAAAGGAATGAAATGATTATATATAATAATTGTATAATTCATTTGAGTTAACTAAAATAATTAGTGGAATAAATATTAACTATTTTAATGGAAATATTTATTCTAAAAGAGATGTTTATTTTAGTTACAAAGGTAATTTCATAATTTATAGTGTAGTAATTATACATGTTATAATTGCATAATTACTTAATGTGGCTAAATAGCTTAACAATAAAATGAAGTGTGACATATATATCATATAGTAAGGGAGTTGTTAGAATAAATGGATAAGGAGATTAGGAGTTCTAGCCAAACATGGCCTTGTGACTCTTTGCCTTTGTAACAGATGGGAGTCCTTGGGGTTTTTTAACTGATAGACTAAATAAAAAATACGTTAGTTGTGCTAAGTCTGAAAAAGAAGAATAGAGCAGAGAAGAGAGAAAATGGAGAAGAGGGAGTTTAGAGAAGAAATTCTCTGTAATTGAAGAGGAGTTTCAGAAACAAAGAAAGGAGAAACAAGAAATTGTTCAAGCTTTATAGCAAATCAAAGGTAAAATTTTTAGGTTTCTAGTTTATGGTTTTGTTTGCTAAATTCTCTGTAATTGAGTTTTGTTGATTGAATTTGTTGAGGTATGGTTTATATATGTTTTTAGATAGATACAATCTGTTAATAGTCATCTAGAAACAATTTTGGAGTGTTCAAATTCATGAAAATTATGTTAAGGATGAAGAGTGTGAGTTTTGTTTAATATATGTATTTTGGATTTGTTTTGAGACTAAAATTGGTTAGGAGTCTATGTCATAATTATAAAATTGGTGATGGATTGTGTTAATACGATAAGAAACGAGAAGAACCCAAGTTGAATGAGTCAAAACGGATGTAAAACGAATTCGTAGTGAATGAATTCACTAAATATGTGTAAAACATGAAAAATTAGCATGAACACTGAATTGGAACCCTTAAAAAGAATTGTTAATATTTTTGAAATGTTATAATTGTTATGTAGATAAGTAGTTCAATGTTTCACGAATCCATAGAGTCGAAAACGGACTCAATCGGATGTGTATAGCTTGATTTATGAAGATTGGAAGGAGGAAATGGTTAGAAAATTCGCCAGAACAACAAACTGGAGAAGAAAATCGCGTAACAGGCTTCCAGTGGCGCAGCTGTGCTGGCCCCATGGCTGTTTGGGGCGCAGCTGCGTCGGGAGGAAATTTTAGTCCGGAACTATTTTGACCTCCTGTGGTAAAACGGCCATAACGTTTTCATACGGACTCGAATTAAGGTGATTCAAGATGATCCGGAACGAGCACGAGTAGGCCTACAACGTTTGTTCTTTAATTTGTTCAATTTGAGGTCGTTAGCTAGGGTCAAAAGGGTCATTTTTGGGACTGATGTGTTTTTAGAGGCAATCGGGGGGCGTCGGGCATGCACGTAAGCACATGTAATGCTCCCGACCATGTAAAATGATGTTCTAACTTCCATAACAGGACTATTAGGTATTATAATGATACTTAGCATTAACCCTTGAGTATTAGACAATTCGGTTGGGCGTGCTAAACGGGCGCAAATGCGTGTCGTTTGGGCGTTCGAATAGGTAAGTTTGGCGTACGGACGTGCAAGCGTCTCAACGCCGTAAAGAGTGTGTATGACCTTGTTTAATATTATGTTTTTATAAGAGTGAAACATTATGGAGTAATGTAACCCAATATAGGAGCATGCAAAGCACATGCAAAAGAGGCGAGTTAGGCGTGTGACGTATAAACGTCGAAACGCCGTGTAATGTGGTAATACACTTAAATAGTATTTCGATTATAATGAAACGAATATTATAATATATGAAATGTGGTTAATATAAAACCAATAGGTAGTCCTAGCAGGACTTCATCACTTGAATGAATTTCGAATATTACGAAAAAGAATTATAGTGAAATATAAGTCGATAGTTAACACAATCAAATTGAACATTGTGTATTGATAATAGGATGGGTTATGAGATGTAGAGTAAAGTTTACATTACAATTAATATGCTTTGCTATGTGACTAATAGTTGATGTGCATGATTATATAATTGTGTAGGGCACGTGAAGTGCAGATATATGTAAGCTGTTAAACTGTTATTGGTAAACAACGATCAAGGCAAGTCTTTCAGTTCCTATTTTCTACATGCACTTGATGATGAACTATTTTAAATTGTTTTGCAAAGAGCATGATATGTTGTATATATGTTGTAAGCATGAAATGTTAAAGTCAATTTATGACTACATTGATTGATTAAAGAATGTTGATTGAGTAAGGAACTCAATCTTTATATTTGTTATGTAATGTAAAGCATGTATGCCATGTTACTATAATTATTATGAGATGTATGTTGAGCATGTATTTATGTGCTATGTGATGCATGAAAGATGTTAGATCTTGCTGAGCTGTCGAGCTTATTCTTGCAAATAATCACTTTTGCAGGTTAAGGATTCAAGGTAACGCTATGTGCTACTTGAAAGAAATGAATCAGATGTAATGCATGAAGATTTATATACTTTGGCTGAATTGTTATTATTTTGGACCCTATTTAAGGTTTCAGATAATGTATTTGATCATGTATGATGGTTAACAGATGTTGAGTTGTAAAGTTTAAATTTTACCCGATGTATAAGGGTTATTGAACGTGGTTGTAAGTTTTAGTTTATAATAACTCTGACAAAGCGATTCATGAAATAAAGTTGAATCAAAGTTATGTAATGATAAAGGTTGAGATTCAGGGATAATAAAGAAGGAATTATATAAAAGTTTTAAATATTTCGTATTTTTAGTGATTATATCATTGATTAATGATGTAAAGTCTGAATAAGGATGTATTGTTAACGACCGATGTCGAGAGTTGTATTGTATGAATTTTGGGATCGTTACATATATTGACTATATGGTAAGAGTAATTTTATTATGTGAGTGACATAATAGTATGACTTATGTAACATGATATGTGTGGATAGAATTTTAATGAACACCATATTATCTTATATTAACATCATTTACGAAAGAAAATAACATCCCTTACCTCAAAAGAATAGTACTTCTGGCTGGAATATCGGATATAATACCGAAGGAAACTTGCACTGAATAGTAATACTCAAAGTATCTAAATACTCACAAAAATACGCTCGATATTATAGAGAGAGAAAACTTTTAATTCTGGTGTGATTTTCAATTATAACCTCAGCACCCTATTTATAGGAATAACATAGGATGCCAAAGTAGACTTTTTAATAAAATAATTTTTTTTTTAAATTTTTTCCGCCGCCTGGCTGCTAAGAAATCAGAATTATTCAACAAAAAAACAAAAGTGGGGCCCACCCATGTTTTTAATAAAAATATTTATTTATGAAACTTCAATAATTCATAATAAATAGCCCTTTTGTCAGAAAAATACAAATTCTATATCCTTCTATAGGAAATTTAATTCTCTACAACTTTGTAGAAGGAAGTTTTTCCAAATTCCAAACATAAATTATCCGAAATCCACAAACGGATGATTTTTCACAACAAAATACTGATAAAAACACATCAGCACTAATTCCTTCTTTAATATCCACAAAATAAATATTTCCTTATCATATAAATCAATAATTAATTATTCACAAATAATATTACAGAACTACAATATTGACAACCAGGTCGTTCCTAAGAAAGAGGGGGCCTTCCGATAATGACTTCTCCTTACTGGCGCGTAATTAAATAACCTCTCCTAGACAGAACTTCCTTAGACATTGTCAATAATGCTATTAATAATATTATTCAAATAATATGAATTATTGAGTTGATAATGTGAAATACTGTGCAGTGACAATTATTGAATCAATAATACAAAATATCAACTGTAGCCATTATTGAATCAATCATATAAAATAACAACGTAGCAATTATTGAGTCAATAAAATATCAATGTAACAATTATTATGTCAATAATATAAAATATCAACGTAGCAATTATTGAGTCAATAATATAAAATATTGAACAGTAATTACTGTAACAATAATTGAGTAAATGCCTTCTCACGTAAGAATCAATAATTCGAAATACTGTGCAATACCGTGTGCTACTGCGCAACACCGCGTATTATTGTATTTTAACCACCGGGTATTTCAACAGTACTAACGGTAACAACTACGCCGTTATTTTATAAAAAGGTTATTTCTGTCGCTTTCTATATCCGACAGTTATTCCGTTGTGGGGCCCACAAATAGCTGCGCCGTCGTACGAATATTCCCCGACAACAAGAATATTCCACGACCAAACGAATATTTCTCGAAAACAATGAATATTTTATAACCACTTGCTCATTTTAAAATATTTGCACATTTCACCCATAACTTTTCACATTTATCAAATCAACACCTTACTATTTCAAAATAATATATAAAGAAAATTAAATCTTTATTCATAAAAGTTGGGGTCTTACAAATAACACCCCTGTTTAAGAAAGATTTGTACCTTCTGGACCTCAAATGCATCGAAAACGTTAAGCAAAGGTTAAGGCAAAAGCACTACAGTTGAATGCGAAGACATAGAAAAACATAAGCAAATAAAATTTAGTGCTTCAACTAAGACCCAATTGCAACCAATTCAGACCATGCCGGCATAAATCTTCTCTCCTCAACAAAGAGCTTTAGGGGCTAGCTTTGCTTCAGAGAAGAAGGACATGAAAGGAAAAGCAAAGTAGATTAGCAGAATTAAGACATTGCAATCGGTATAATTATAAGCAAAAACCGGTACCGTACCGGTTCCGAACCTATTTTGTGTGATTTACAAAAGATGGAGATAGAGTTCAAGACTCCGGGGACCCATGAGATGATGTCAAGTATACGCGTAGAACCAGCTTTGATTAATAAAGTTAAAACTGCTCAAGCTACAGACCTGGAGCTGATGAATATGAGGAAGAAGGTGCAAGAAGGTGTTATTCCAGAAGCAAGGATTGATGAAGAAGGAATACTTCGAGTCAACTCCAGACTTTGTGTTCCTGACGATTCTGATTTGAAGTATAGAATCATGATGGAGGCACACAACACACCGTTTGCAATCCATCCTGGAAGTACCAAAATGTATCGTGATCTTCGACATACATTTTGGTGGAACAATATAAAGAGAGAGATCGCGGAGTTTATCTCGAGGTGTTAACTTGTCAACGTGTAAAGGCGGAGCATCAAGTGTCAAAGGGTCCATTGCAACCACTTGAGATTCTGAAATGGAAGTGGAAACACATTACTATGGATTTCATTACGGGTCTTCCCAAGGTTTCTCAAGGCATAGATTCGATTTGGGTTATTATTCATAGATTAACCAAGTCTGCTCATTTCTTGCAGATACGAGAAGCTTATTCCCTTGAACGTCTTTGTCGTATGTTCGTGAATGAGAATGTGAGATTGCATGGCATGCCAGTATCCATAGTTTTGGATCGTGACCCAAGATTCACTTCACGATTTTGGGTCAGCTTGCAGAAAACTGGGGGCGTCACAGTTGGTATCAGAGCTTAGGGATATGATCTCTGGCGGAGATCGGGGAATAGAACTAGGAGGGGAGAGATAAGTAAATCCTTTACTATTATGTCCTACCTAAGCTTATGTGGTATTTAATTGGTCAGTCGGAGCATAGGTTTAATATGTGATATGTTAATTTGTTTAATTAACCCTTATTTTATGGCAATATTTGAGAATGGCAGCTGAGGATGTTAACAATGGAGTGAATGAGACCGTGGAGACACCTTTAATCACCAACCAGGAGAACGTGCAACAGGAAGGCAATGTTCATCCTGAAAATAACACAGATCAGACGATAAACGATGAGATGTTTAGAAGCTTTTTGCAGTTCATGCAAAACAAGACGAGGGAGACTCGTGTGCAAAATACAGGTGGAGATAATAACAACACGCGAATTGTCACTGCCAAGCAGTTCAAAGAGTTGGGACCACCAGAGTTTCAGGGAAAGCCAGATCCAATCAAGGTAGAGACGTGAGTTAAGCAAATTACCAAGATATTTGATGTCTTGGGATGCACGGAGGAACAGAAGGTTCCATTCGCCACCTTTATGTTTCGTGGAGAGGCAGATTACTGGTGCGAGTCAGTGAAGCGTACCCAGCCTGCCGCACTCAAGATGTCTTGGGAAGCATTCTAGAAACTGTTCAATGACAATTACTTTCCTGAAAGTATTCGTCATATAAAGGAGGTAGAGTTTATCAGACTAGAACAAAATAACATGATTGTGTTCCAGTACGAGGCTAATTTCGCGGAGTTGTCCAGGTTTGCACCTCATTTGGTAGAGAATAAGGAACGTATAACGCGGATGTTTCTGAGAGGTTTGAAACCCAAAATACGTCAATACCTCATTTCTCACAAATTTTCTTTATATTCAGATGTTGTGAACAGGGCTCAATTATTAGAGCGGGATAATGAGTATGTTCAACCGAGGGACCACAATCAGGGTCGTACTGGTGGCAGCAGTCATTGGAGCAATGACAACCAGCGGGGAGAAAAGTATGACAGAAGCGGTAACCACTCCGGTGGTAATCGTGGCCATGATAGTAGGAAAAAAAAATCAGGGGGAGATTTTAAGAAGAGAAGGTACAACAATGAGAACGTGAAGACGTCGACATCAGCACCGGCATCAACTATTTCTAGGGGAGGAGAACGACCACCGGTCGTATGCTATAAATGAGGGAAAGAGGGACACATCAGCCCAAACTGCCCACAACAATTCAAAGCATGCTATAACTATGGAAAAGAAGGACATATAGCTCGAGATTGTCCTGTAGTGAAACCAAGTCCAGCGGGGGTGGTGATTCCAAAGGCGATTTCGGTCAAGTCAAAGTCGGTGGTTCTTGAAAGAGAGTTTGTCGTGACAGCCCAAAACGCGAGGAACCCACAAGAGGTGATTACGGGTAAGCTAATCATAAACTCTTGTGAAGTTTACACCTTATTAGATACCGGTGCTACCCATTCTTTTATTTCACCGGCTTGTGCTCAACGATTAAATTTGACACCTGAGAAGTTAGACTTTGACTTACCTTACCTTACCTGTTGATCTTATATCTTTGAAAAAACTTACATTTGATGTGATTTTAGGAATTAACTGGTTAACCACTTACCATGCCAAAATTGATTATTTTCTTAAGGTTGTTAGTTTTTATATTCTTAACCAACCTGTTGTGCGAATCCAAATAACTAAACCACTAAAATCAGTCAATGTCATTTCAAGTCACAAAGCTATTCATTTATTGAAAAATGGATGTCAAGCTTTCTTAGCTCATGTCACTGATCTAAACCAAAATACGTCAGATTTGAATAATATTTCTGTTGTTAATGAGTTTTCTGATGTATTTCCCCAAGAATTTCCCGGTCTACCCCCAGAATGTGAAGTTGAATTCTTTATTGACCTTGACCCCGGTACAAAACCCATTTCTAAAACTCCATATTGAATGGCTCCTATTGAACTTCAGGAGTTAAAGGTCCAACTACAGGAGTTGTTAGACATCGGTTTCATTCGTCCTAGTACGTCTCCTTGGGGTGCTCCTGTTTTATTCTTAAAGATGAAAGACGGGAGTATGCGACTTTGTATTGACTATCGGGAGTTGAACCATGTCACCATCAAAAATAGGTATCCGCTACCTCGTATTGATAACTTGTTCGACCAGTTGCAAGGAGCACAATTCTTTTCAAATATCGATCTTCGTTCTAGATATCATCAGCTGATGATTAAAATCGAGGATATTCCGAAGACTGCCTTCAGAACTCAGTACGGGCATTATGAGTTCTTAGTCATGTCTTTTGGATTGACTAATGCTCCTGCTGCTTTCATGGATATGATAAACCGTGTATTCAAGGAATATTTAGATCAGTTTGTGGTTGTCTTTATTGATGACATCCTCATCTATTCCAAAAGTCGTGAAGATCATGAGCACCACTTAAAGCTGGTACTTCAAAGACTTCGTGAAAATAAGTTATATGCTAAGTTGAAGAAATGCGAGTTCTGACTTGAGGAAGTAGCATTCCTTGGGCACGTGGTATCGAAACATGGAGTATCTGTTGACCCGGCGAAGATTGAAGCAATACAAAGTTGGGAGTAACCAAAGTCGACGACCGAAGTGCATAGCTTTCTGGGATTAGCTGGTTATTATCGGAGGTTTGTAGAGGGATTTTCTCGAATCGCTACTCCATTAACTCAGTTGACTCGAAAAGATACAAAATTCGTTTGGAGCAAGGAATGCGAGAAGAGCTTTCAAGAGCTCAAGAGGAGACTTATCTCGGCACCTGTTCTGACAATACCATCTGGTTTGGATGGATTTGTTATCTACAGCGAAGCTTCGGGCAAAGGGTTATGATGTGTTCTCATGCAACATGGGAAAGTCATAGCCTATGCCTCGCGACAACTCAAGAAGTATGAGAGGAATTATCCTACTCATGATCTAGAGTTGGCAGCAGTCATTTTTGCTTTGAAGATCTGGAGACACTACCTATACGGGGAGAAAGTGGAGATTTATACGGATCATAAGAGCCTTAAATATTTTTTCACTCAGAAGGAACTCAACATGCGGCAACGACGTTGGCTTGAGCTGTTGAAAGATTACTATCATACCATCCAATACCATCCGGGAAAAGCGAACGTAGTAGCTGACGCGTTGAGTAGAAGATCATATGCGGGAACGAGTGCGATGATGTCAAGTATACGCGTAGAACCAGCTTTGATTGATAAAGTTAAAGCTGCTCAAGCTACGGATCCAGAGCTGATGAAGATGAAGAAGAAGGTGCAAGAAGGTGCGGTTTCAGAAGCAAGAATCGATGAAGAAGAAATACTCCGAGTCAACTCCAGACTTTGTGTTCCTAACGATTCTGATTTGAACTATAGAATCATGATGGAGGCATACAACACACCGTTTACAATTCATCCTGGGAGTACCAAAATGTATCGTGATCTTCGACATACATTTTGGTGGAGCAATATGAAGAGAGAGATCGCGAAGTTTATCTCGAGGTGTTTAACATGTCAACGTGTCAAGGCGGAGCATCAAGTGCCAAAGGGTCCATTGCAACCACTTGAGATTCCAAAGTGGAAGTGGGAACACATTACCATGGATTTTGTTACGGGTCTTCCCAAGGTTTTTCAAGGCATAGATGCGATTTGGGTTATTGTTAATAGATTAACCAAGTCTGCTCATTTCTTGCCGATACGAGAAACTTATTCCCTTGAACGTCTTTCTCGTATGTACGTGAATGAGATTGTGAGATTGCATGGCATGCCAGTATCCATAGTCTCGGATCGTGACCCAAGATTCACTTCACGATTTTGGGTCAGCTTGCAGAAAGCTATGGGCACGAATTTACAATTCAGTTCGGCATATCATCCACAAACGGACGGGCAATCGGAAAGGACTATCCAAACTCTTGAAGATATATTGAGACTCTGTGTTCTAGACTTCAAAGGGAGTTGGGATAAGTACCTACCATTGGTGGAATTCTCCTACAACAACAGTTATCAGGCAAGTATAGGCATGGCTCCATTCGAGGAGTTGTATGGACGAAAATGTCGTTCTCTAGTATGCTGGGACGAGGTCAGTGAAGCAACATTGTTGGGACCGGAGTTAGTACGTATGACTACGGAAAAGATTCAAATGATCCGGCAACGTATACAAACTACACAAGATCGACAAAAGAGTTATGCTGATCTTCATCGAAGGGACGTGGAGTTTAATATCGGAGATCATGTATTATTATGTGTTGCTCCATGGAAAGGAGTTACGAGATTCGAAAAGAGAGGAAAGCTCAACCCACGATTCATTGGTCCATTTGAAATCCTTGACCAAGTAGGAAATGTGGCCTATAGACTTGCCTTACCTCCAAGCATGTCTCGTGTTCATAACATTTTTCACATATCTGTGCTTCGTAAATATGGGAAAGATCCAAACCACATTATTGAGTTAGAACCAGAAGAGATAGCTGAAGATTTAATATACGAGGAGGTACCTGTTAAGATCTTGGATAGGAAGGAACATGTCCTACGCTCAAAGGTTATACCTCAAGTTAAAGTTTTGTGGAGGAACCATGATATCGAGGAAATGACCTAGGAGTTAGAATCGGAAATGAAAACGAGGTATCCTCACCTTTTCGACATACCAGGTACATACGTCAATTTTGAGGATGAAATTTCATAAGGAGGGGAGGTTTTAAGACCCCAAATTTTATGAATAAGATTTAATTTTCCTTATATATTATTTTGACGTAGTAAGGTGTTGATTTGATAAATGTGATAAGTTATGGGTGAATGTGCAAAGTTTACAAAGTAAGCAAGTGGTTATAAAATATTTATTGTGTCGGGGAATATTCATTTGGTCGAGGAATATTCTTTTTGTTGAAGAATATTCATACGACGGCGTAGTCATTGGTGGACCCTATAACGGAATGAATGTCAGATATAGAAAGCGACAGAAGTAACCTTTTTATAAAAATAACTGCAAAACTATTACCGTTAGTATTGTTGAAATACCCGGTGGTTAAAATACAGTAATACGTGGTGTTGCACTGTAGCACACGGTATTGCACAGTATTTTGAATTATTGATTCTTACGTAGGAAGGCACTTACTCAATTATTGTTACAGTAATTACTGTTTAATATTTTATAATATTGATTAAATAATTGCATAATATTTTATTGGTTCAATATTTGCTACGTTGATATTTTTATCAATAAGTGCTACTTTGCTATTTTATATTATTGATTCAATAATTGTCATTGCACATTATTTCAAATTATCAAATCAATAATTCATATTATTTGAATAATATTATTAGATAGCATTATTGGCAATGTCTAAGGAAGTTCTGTCTAGGAAAGGGGTTGATTAATTGCGCGCCAGTAAGGAGAAATCCTTATCGGAAGCCCTCTCTTTCCTGGGAACGACCTGGTTGTCAATATTGTAGTTCTGTAATATTATTTGTGACTAATTAATTTTTTATATATATGATAAGGAAATATTTATTCAATGTGGATTTAAACGGAGAAATTTTTAACATGTGACATTTATTGAAAGTTGGTATTTTATCTTGTCCGATAAAATAATTCATTCAAATATATTATTATAATATTACATTATAGTAGTATGATGTGATAATATAATAGTATGATTTTTATAATTTGAATGGTAACATTATTATAGTAAATTCAAGGTATAAAAGTTAAACGAGGTGGAAGAGTGCAAATTAAATTTGAACTCTTATGATGCAAACAATGATGTCATCGGAGCGATGAGGTAAGCAGGGATGTCATCGGAGCAATGAGATAAGTAATGATGTCATAGGATCGATGATGTAAGCGATGATGTCATAAATTATGGCAAAAAGACTATTTTACCCTTACTCTGTCGAGCCTATAAGTAGAAGCTCATTTCTTCAATATTTCTCACCAATTCACTAAAGCTATAGAGAGAGAAAGTATAGAGAGAATAAGAGAGAAAGAAGAAGAGTATTCTGCTATTACACTAGTGCAGTCTCTAAATTTTTAAGGTAAGGGGTATTATTTCTTTCGTATTCATGAAGAGAATTATTTTCTTTCAATATTCGTAAGGGTTGTTATTCCATTCTTTATTATTCTGTTGGAATAACCTGTCTATGCAGACTACCGCATGCATGGTGAAATTCAGTTGTTATTCCATTCTTTATTATTTTGTGGGAATAACCTGTCTACGCGGACTACCGCATGCCTGGTGAATAACCCTTCGTATTCAGTTGTTATTAAATTGTGAAAATAATCTGTCTGAGCGGACTACCGCCAGACGGGTGAAAATCCAATTGTAGTTTCGTATATTGTTTCATTTCAGATTCCTAACTCTAAACTTACTATAGTAAATATTGCTTCTAGAATTCCTGAAATGATCAGAAATTCCTTGAGTTTTGCGCTTCATCTAATATTATTTCACTGGAATATTGGCCTGAACTTTCTTGTGAATTTTTATCTTTTTATGTCGAGTTACTGTTCACGAGTTACTATTCACGAGTTACTATTTATGGGGTACTATTCATGATAAAAAAAATATTTTTGTTCTTTCCAAATCATCTTTGATTGTATCCAGGTTTTGATTTTCATTCTTGAACTCTGGATAAATTCTCTAATATTTGTCCTTTATCTCACTGGATTCGTTATTCATATTGTTTTCATCATCCTCAGTCCTAAATGGTGATATAACTGAATATATTTGGCCTGTAGTGTAAAGATGAATGATTACTTGACGAATATCTTTGGCCTGTAGTGCAAAGATGAATGATTACCTGATGAATATCTTTGGCCCGTAGTGCAAAGATGGACAGGTGTTGAGATGAACATGACCAACTGGTGATACAAATGAATATATTTGGCCGTAGTGCAAAAGATGAATATTTGATTCGAGATGAATATTGATTGATGTTATAGGGATAAAATATTGATGATGAACTTTTAAATTATAGAAGATAGTAGACATCATTCTCTACTTAACTCTTCTAATGAATTGTCATTTTCGCTGCAGTTGTTGATCTATTTGAACGTAATGTGGACATTACTTGTTTTCAGTTAAAGGGGTCATCTGTTTTGTTCTGCATTCATTGTTATTTGTGATTATCTATTTGCATAGTAGGTTGCATGAGTAGATGTTAATGGTCTTGTTATTCATACATGCGTAAAAAAACCAAAAATTTTTATTTGCATAATCCATTCTTGTAGGAGTTGTGTTCGTAGATGTGACAAACTAGAATTTTGTAATTTCAAGTAAATATTTATTGAATTAAATAAATATTTTGAAGATTTATTTATTGAGTTAAATAATTATTTGAAGGAATTGTGGTTGATTAATTTAATTATATGTGTTACATTGATTAAATTGATGTGGAGAATTTTTATAGTTCAAAGTATATATTTAATTGAGTTTATTTAATTAAATAAATTATTTAATAAGCTTAATGTTATTCTAATTAATTTAATAATTAATTAAATACTTAATAATTTGACATAATTAATAAATGAGAACTTTTTTATTATGTGATAATGTGATTTAATGTGGATTATTATATTTTATTTAATTGAAGTTAAATAAGATTTTTTGATTAACTAAAGTGTGACAAATAAACTATATGCCAAACACTTTAATTAAAATAATGAGAAAGGATGAATAAGAGGACAAACCAAACAGGGCCTTAAGGGAGTGGGAGCAGTTAATCCATAGTGGGGATTAACTGACAACCATTACATCGTCAATTTTATATTATACGTATATATATATATATATATATATATATATATATATATATATTATATGAAGTTCCTTAGATCCTATATTAGTGTTCATATATTCATATCAGAGAAATAACTTAGAGAGAAAATTGAGAGAAAATTGTGAGGGAAGAAAGAAAAGTGAAGAATTGAAAGTTCCTTTCATCATTAAACAGAGTTAGCAAATGTATGATTCTTCAACCCAAGTTTAAATTCACGATTCTTACATTTCTCCATGAAAACCAATTTTTGAGTTCTCTGTAACATATATTGTTTATGATTATTGACTATATGATTCTATGTATGTTAATATATGTTTATAACATGATTTCTATCATCTATGTATGTTTTTAAACAATCAAAATAAGATAATTGTGCTTTAATTAAAGATTTGAAAGTTATAGAGTATGAATATGGTCATATGTACAAATTTGCATGCTTTAATTGTTTATCTAACTTGAAATTGATAGTTGATTACGATTATACATGTTAAAATGAACAAAACAAAATTCAAACGGATAGATTCAGTGTTATAATGAATCTGTAATGATGAATTTCATGATTTCTCTTGAAACTTTACAAAAATACCAAAAATAGTGAAATTAAGTGTCCTATTTTGACTAAATATGTGATCTAAGTTGTCAAATGCATGCTATATATGTTACTACATATTCTGTGAAGTTTACAGTTCATCGGTAGTATTAGAAATCGCCGTGTCAGTTTAATTTGGCATTTATTTGGCCTTACTCTGTGTTCTTCGCGAACTGTAGCAATTGTTGTCTGCCCAGTGGCGCGGCCGCTCCGCTACAAAGCATAAGTGGAGCGCGCCCGAACCATGCAGTGCGCACGCGCCGTTCCAAGGCACACTTGGAGCGCAGCCGCGCCTATCATGCAGATTGCCCAAAATTTTTTACTTAAGTGCTCAAAGTTCAGAAATGTGCTTTAAAACTTAATGTAATGAACATGATGACATGTTAAGCATATAATGAGATGTTAAAACAATTTGGTAACTTATATTATGTGGTTAATTAGTAAGTTAGATACGTGATTTAAACCCAACATTTGTAAAGTCTTATAACATGTTCAAAGGTTGATATTGTGATTCGATAAGTATAATCGAACTTAGAATTAATTGGTATTGTGAATGTGTTGATATGTAGGATTAATTAAGGGACGTGAATTATAATTGTAGCTTGTGCAAGAGGCAAGTTTCCTAAACTTTATTTTTCATTGAGCAAGTGTTCTAAACTCAAAACTTTCAGTAAGCAAGTTCTAAACTTATGTTCTATATCAATCAAGTTCTTATTCTCGTTTATTCAAGTTAAGATTTCGTATGAGATATTATAATCGTTGTACAACATTACTTCAGTATACAATACTTATTCAATTGTATACTCTTGAGATTTATTATTTTAATTTGATTATCAATTGTTGTTGAACCTTATAAGGCTAGCGAACCCTTATTGATTCGACTTGTCCATAGTTGATGAACGTTCTAAAATTCTAGAACTATTATTGAGGTTATCCAAACTAAACTTCCTTTGGTACGGATTCTGATGTCAAACTGAGATGAACAACCATTTTATAGGAGATTATTTACGTGTTAGCGTTGAGATGTTGTGCACATTCATGGTACTAAGGGTTGATCCCTCTAAATACGAGTAGTAGAGTCCATATAGTCTTATGACTATTAAAGGTTTAAAGTAGAAAGACTTGACAACCTGGGATATTGTTCTTGGTTTTATGAACCTCATATTTAAGTACGAGAAGTAGAGTCCACATAGTCTTATGACTGTTAAAGGTTTAAAGTAGGAATACTTGACAACCTGGGACATAGTTCAGGGTCTTGTGACCCTCAGATGTATCTTTGATTCTGTAATCCATTCTTGATTCAAACGACGAATTTTTTATTATTCAGAAAACCTTGATTCACTCGCATGTTATTATTACCGTTATATTGTTATACTTGTGGGTAATCGTGCTCACTCTTGCATAATAACATTGCAGTTGGGAACGAAAGGTCCGGCGAGCCTTCCACTAGCAAAGGCAAGGGCAAAGTTAGCAAGTGATGAAGACTTTCTATTCGTTTATGATATTGTGATTAAGACTATGTTGTTGTCTAAAACTTATTTATTTGTTTACGTTTCCGCATTGAGATTTAAGGTTATTTAAACCTGGGGTTTTATTTATTAATTTAGATGATGTAACCCTTAAGGGGAAGTTTTCTATTTATTTCATGGTTTACATTTATTATGGGTACATAGAATTGTGATATTTGTACAGTGAACACTAAATTCTGTGGAAATTGAAGTACCCGGATTTGGGGGTGTCACAAGTTGGTATCAAAGTTGTAGGTTATGAACCTTAGGTGGTGGAAAACCTTAGGGTAGTAGCCTTTTTAAGAGATCGATAACATAGTAATGATAAACTCTTATCAAGTTCTAAGAAAGATAACAAATTATCTTATGTGATATGTGTTTATATTTATGTACTTGCGAGAGTATCGATTAACATCACGTAATAACTAAAACTTAAAATTATGATTGTCAAGATGTCGGATGTTGGAGAATCCAGTCAGCCTAGGGAGGTGGTACCCCGAGTAGCTATTGAGGAGTTCCAAGACATTCATACAGTCTGAGAGCAGTTGGTTCGAAGAGAGCCATCTCCATTGATCACTGTTGTTGGCCAGGAGCATGAGCCAGTGTTTGATTCAGAGGAGGACTCTGAGGAGATTGAGGTCAAGGCTCAGGCAACCGAGGAGGAGGATGAGGACCCTGATGAGTTCCCACCAAACTCTATCAGTGCCGAGATGTATGACGAGCTCTATGACCGTAACATAGAGTTACAGGATGCTGTTCGGGAGCTGAAAGAGCAGGCGGTTGCACAGTGGACTATCATCGAGCAGAAGGATGGTGTGATTGAGACTCTGGATACACGTCTTGGAGACATGGAGTGGGAGTTGGTCTATGAGAAGGGCCAAGGTGAAGAAAAGTCAGCTGAGATAGAGAAGCTGAAGAATGATTTGCGAGAGGAAGCATTCAGAGTTGGGGGAGCACCTAATGATGACCCCAATGATCACCTTATTACTTTCTTAGAAATTTGCGAGACATTCAGATTCAATGGGGTGTCAAAAGATGTAGTAAGGCTAAGACTATTTTCATTCACATTGAGAGATAAAGCCAAGAGTTCGATACATTCATTGCCACCGTGGTCAATCACAACACAAAATAATTTGGTGCAAAAATTTCTTGCCATGTTCTTCCCACTAGTAAAGAATACCAAAATGCGGAACGACATTCTCTCATTCAGACAGTTTGATTCAGAGTCATTATATGAGGCTTATGAGAGGTTCAAGGATCTACTTCAGAAATGTCCACATCATGGGATACCTTTATGGCTTCAGGTGCATACCTTCTACAATAGCCTCGATAGTTAGTTGAGGACCAGCATCGATGCCGCTCCAGGTGGAGCATTGAATGCTTAAAGTTGTGAGGAGAGCTATGACCTGTTAGAAACCATGGCGGCAAATAATTACCAATGGCCAATGAGCAGGATGTCTCAATTGAAGGTGGCAGGGGTATTCGAATTGGAAGCTGTGATAACACTGTCAGCACAGGTAACAACTCAGATTTTTGCTTTGACAAAAAAGATTGACATTTTGGGCGTACAAAATGTTCAGAAAGTGGAAGTGGTATGCGAGTTATGTGCGGGGGTTCATCCATCGGATCAATGTGCTATCAACACCGAATAAGTGGAGTTTTTGGGAAATTTTGGTAAGAATTAGTATGGGGTAAATTCGAATAGCTAGAATCTGGGGTGGAGAAATCACCCAAATTTTTCATGGAGCAACAATCAAAATCCACCCCAAGCTCAACTACAGGCATCCCAATAAGCAGCACCCCCTGGATTTCAAGCTAGACAGCAATAACCTCCACAACAAGAAGGGAAACCTGAACTTGAGGAGTTATTGATAAAGTACATCAAGGATAATGAGATATGGAAGAACACTCATGAAGTAACTCTAAGAAATATTGAGAATCAGATCAGGAAGTTGGCTACAGCTATGAACACTCGTCCTTAAGGATCATTGCCAAGCGACACAGAAACGAAACCAAGGGATGGAAAAGAGCACTGTAAGGCAATTACTTTGAGGAATGGGAAAAGCTTGGAGGAGTCGACTGAAATCAATTTCACAGGCAAAAACATCCGTTGAAGAACCTCCAGTATTAGAATTGAAACAATTACCGAGTTACCTCAGGTATGCCTACTTAAGAGATTCTTCTACTGTGCCAGTTATCATCTCAGCATCACTTACTGAATCACAAGAAGAGAAGCTATTGAGAGTGCTTCGAGAGTTTAAAACTGCTATTGGGTGGATGATAGTCGACATCAAGGGAATCAATCCCTCGTTTTGTATGCACAAGATTTTATTGGAAGAAGATGCTAGACCAGTTGTGGAACAATAACGCATATTAAATCCGATAATGAAGGAGGTTGTCAAGAAAGAAATCATTAAATGGTTAGACGCCAGAATCATCTCCCCATATCTGATAGCTCATGGGTTAGTCTAGTACAATGCGTACCGAAGAAGGGGGGATGACAGTGGTAGCAAATGAAAACAACGAGGTGATTCCAACGAGAATTGTAACGGGATGGCAGGTGTGCATGGATTACAGAAAGTTGAATAAATCAGCTCGTAAAGACCATTTCCCATTGCCGTTTATTGATTAAATGCTTGATAGGCTAGTAGGGCGTCAGTTCTATTGTTTGTTGGATGGATATTCAGGCTACAACTAGATTGTTATATCACACGAAGATCAAGAAAAGACTACTTTCACTTGCCCATGTGGAATGTTTGCGTTTTGACGGATGTTTTTTGGGTTATGCAATGCGCCAACTACTTTCCAACGTTGCATAATGTCAATCTTTTCTGATATGGTAGAGCACAACGTTGAGGTATTTATGGATGATTTCTCAGTATTTGGAGACAGTTTTGATCTTTACTTGGAAAATCTGATATTAGTGCTTCAGCGGTGTGTGGAAACTAACTTGATCCTTAAATGGGAAAAATGTCACTTTATGGTCAAAGAAAGGATCATATTAGGCCACCAGGTTTCAGCGGAAGGCTTAGAGGTTGATTGAGCGAAAATTGAAACAATTGAGCATCTACCTCCTCCAACATCGATAAAAGGGATCCAAAGTTTCTTGGGTCATGCAAGGTTCTACCGCCGATTTATCCGAAATTTCTCAAAAATCACAAAACCTCTGTGTGCCTTACGAGAAAAAGATGACCATTACAAATTTGATTCGAAATGTCTAACGGCGTTTGATTTGTTAAAAAAGAAGCTTATCACCGCACCGGTCATCATTGCACCTGATTGGACTCTCCCGTTCGAACTCATGTGTGATGCAAGCGATTACACCGTAGGACCTATTTTGGGTCAGAGAAAGGACAAGGTGTTCCACACAATTTACTATACAAGCAAAACTCTGAATGATGCACAAGTAAACTACAGAACAACAGAGAAAGAGCTTCTTGTCGTATTGTTCGCGTTCGATAAGTTCCGGGCTTACTTGATAGGTACAAAAGTGGTTGTATTCACAGATCACTAAGCTATTAAATATCTCATCTCAAAAAAGGATGCCAAACCACGACTCATTCGTTGGGTTCTTCTATTGCAAGAATTTGATCTAGAGATTCGAGATAGGAATGGAACTGAAAATCAAGTAGCTGAACACTTATCAAGATTGGAGAATGAGCAACAACAGGCAACAGATAAAACCACAATCAATGAACTTTTTTCGGATGAACAACTATTTGTTGTGGCAACGGAAACTCCTTGGTATGCAGATTATGTGAACTACATTATCAGCGGGATTGTGCTGTATGATTTTCGTTTTCAGCAGAAGAAGAGGTTCTTGTTTAAGGTAAAACAATACATGTGGGATGATCCTTTTCTCTTCAAACAGTGTGCCGATCAGATGATACGGAGATCCGTGGCTGCAGCAGAAATTGAAGGAATTCTTCAACACTGTCATTCTTCTTTGTATGGGGGACACTATGGAGGAGATAGGACAGCCGCAAAGGTACTCCAATCGGGCTTCTTTTGGCCAACGTTGTTCAAAGATTCTTATGCATTCGTCAAAAGATGTGACAGGTGCCAATGAGTGGGGAACATAACGTGTCGCCATGAGATGCCACTTAATACAATGTTGGAAGTGGAATTATTTGATGTATGGGGCATTGAATTCATGGGACTGTTTCCTTCCTCCTTCAATAATAAATACATCTTAGTTGTCGTGGATTATGTCTCCAAATGGGTGGAGGAAGTGGCACTACCTACGAATGATGCCCGGGTAGTTCTGAACTTTCTCCAAAAGAACATCTTTACAAGATTTGGGACTTCGAGAGCGATCATCAATGATGAAGGTACACATTTTTGTAACAAGTCTTTTGCGGCTCTCTTGGCTAAATACAGAGTTCGGCATAAGGTTGCCATAACTTACCATCCCCAAACCAACGGTCAAGCTGAAATATCTAATAGAGAAGTCAAAAAGATTCTGGAAAAGATAGTGAATCCATCACGGAAGAACTGGGCAAGCAAATGGATGAAGCATTGTCGGCGTATAGAAGTGACTTATAAATCTCCAATCGGCATGTCCTCATATCGACTGGTGTTTGAAAAATCTTGTCATCTGTTGGTAGAACTAGAACACAAGGCTTATTGGGCTATTAAGAAGCTAAATCTTGATCTTGAAGCTGCCAGTGAAAAGTGAATCTTGCAACTGAACGAGCTGGATTAATTCCGAGTGCAAGATTATGAGAACGCCAAGATTTACAAGGAGAAGACCAAAAGATCGCACGATAAGCGAATTTTCCAACAATTATTTGAACTAGGTCAATCAGTGTTACTATTCAAATCTCGGTTCAAACTCTTCCCGGCAAGCTGAAGTCAAGATGGTCCGGTCCGTTCACGATCATCAAGGTTTTTTCGTATGGAGCTATAGAAATTCATGACCCGAGCAGTCAACAACAGGTTACAGTCAATGGAAAAAGGTTAAAACACTATTTGGGTGGAGAAATTAATCGACAAAATACCTCGATCACCCTCGAGGAACAAAACTGAGCCAAGAAACCAAGTCGGGCTGACGACTCTAAACCAAGCCCTCGTTGGGAGGCAACCCAAGTTCTAGCTACTTCTTTAGTTTTCCATTTATTTCATTTAGTTAAAGTCTAGAATTTTCTTTGAGTAAATTTTCAAGGTTAATGAGATTATTGTTTAATGTTTACTTGGTAGTAATCTCAGTGGAGTATAGGAAGAAAATAATCAAACAAGTTATTTAAAGGATGTAGAGTGGCGCGGGGCGGGCCATCAAGCAAGCTCTCACAGCGCGGGGTTCGCTACCCTCACAGATTATTCAAGGCAAATTGCAACAGAATGGTGCGGGGTGCACTTTCCAAGGCACGAGGCGCACTAGTAATCCAGACATTCTGTATACCCAGTGCAGGGCGCGCCAAAAACAAAGGAAAAGGGGTGCGGGTCGCGCTAATTGGCTGATCCATTTTTAAATAAGGGTTTCAGCCCTTTAAACTCCAACTCAACCTCACCCTTCCAACATCCTCTCCGAATCAAAATCCAACTCAACTTCACCCTTCCTTTCACCCACTACGAATTGAATTCATAAGCCTTTATATATTAATCCACCCTAAATACACTACTCCCAATCCATTAAAACCTCAACTTCCTAAATCGAATCTAACTACCATTTAATTTTCGCTTCTCAATCCGAATCTCGCTTCTAAACCCAATCAAGATCAAATTGTGCATTAAAGAGTGAGTCTCTTAGCATCACAAATTGGTGGCTATAATCCTCCATAAGGTAAAAGGTTTAAGTTATTTTTGTTTTTGTTGATCTTGAGCTTTCATTGACTAATTTGAATTGGGGTATCATAGCATCAATTCTGTGATTGTATTAGGATACCTTGGGTTACTGATGGCCCAAGGTTTGTATTGAATTGTTCTACTTCTGGAGATAGTTATTTGATACACCAAGGATTTAGTTTGAGGGAAGGTTGGCATTCGCCCACCACGTGTTTGATTTATTGCCTGAACGCCCTTCACCTGTGACAACCTGAAAATTTATAAGATTTTAAATAATTAAATTAAAGGTTAAAGAATAAAACCTAGATTGGAAATAGAGGATTAATTAAAATTTTTAAGGAACCTATGTGGTTTGATTTGAATTTTTAGCAATGTAAATAAATTAAATGAGAATGATAGAAATTTTGAGAAGTAAGAAAGAGATTTATTTTATTATCTCAATTTATTGGGTTATAAAATTAGATGTACATGAACAATCATTTAAATTTTAAATGAATGGAATAGAAACTCTAATTAAATAATTAGGATAAGATAAAAATTTATGAGTTGGACCATGCTATTAGTATAGCCCAAAACAAATTTATTTGAGAGCCCAAACCATTAAGGGATTGGCCCAAACTATTACCCAAATGAATTGGGTCTTCTAAATAATTGAGTGAGTAAATAAAATAAAATAAAGGTTTTTGGACCATGCTATTTTTATATGGACCATGCTATTAATTTTTCATAGCCCAAGCAATTAAAATAGAGAGCCCAATCAATAAATCAAATGGCCCAATTTTTAGCCATTTGTTAAGGGACATTTTGGTTATTTGATTAAGCAAAATTAAGCATTAAAAATAAACCAAAAATGAAGGAAATGGGGGAGTATAGCCGGCCCATCAAGGGCAATATGGGGAGAAAGAAAGTAATTTCTTGGCTTGTTCAAAAACTTGGTAATAATCTACCTACTCCAAGTTATGTGTTACTTTGTGAGCTTGCTAACAATTTTAGCATGTGTGCAAGCAATCTAAGGGTGAGATATTGGAAGATTAAGATAGATATACATGGTATATCTACACTTAATCATCAAATAACTTAACCTTTACACATTTGGTAAAACACCCACCTTTAGTTCATTTTATCTTTTATTTCCAAGAGAGCTAGCAAAGCAAAAATATAGTGAGAGAGAGAGAGACCCTAGATATTCGGCAGCTTCAAGTGTGGGAGGGGAGGGTCTTGAATCTCATATACTCTAAATTCCTAAGCCACTTTGAAGGAACAAGAAGGATTGCAAAAAGAAAAGGTAAAGAAAAAGATTTTTTTTCTTTCTAGATTTAGTTAAAGTTTTATGTAGCTTTGCACTTTTATTTTTGATCCATGAAATTGTATGAACTTGTTGGGTTAACCTTATGAAAAGGTTAGATCATAAAGTTATTGTGGGTATCATGTATATATATGTGGATCTATGTTGGAAAGATTTGAGAAAAGTTGAAGTTATTAAGGTTTTCGGAAAATATTTAGATAAAGTGAGATCTATGTGTTTTATTTTGAAGATCTATGTTTGGTATTTGTGATTTGTTATGGGGGTATGCTAGATCTATGAGATATGTGAATAATCCCTTTTGAATGACCCAAAAAATGTTGTGGGATGAATAAGTTATGAAATTTTTAGTAAAACACATCCTTGACGGAAAAACAAGAAAAACGAGGTTGCTGACCCCCTGTTTCGGGACTGTTTTCCGGGACATAAACTGATCCAAATGATGTGTTTGATAAATGAAAATTATAGTTCAAGAAAATGCGAATCCAACGCCTCCGGCGGAACTTAATTCCGAGTTGTATATTTCGTTTTACAAGCGTTTCCATAAAGGACGTCGAATCTGAAAATTTTGGGCGAGAATGGCAGTATTGTAATTAAGTGGAAAGTGAATAATTATTATAAATAATTTTTAAAGTCATTAAGTGGTTAGCAAATTAATTACATATAAGATTAAATATAATTAACTATTTAATTATTATTTAAGTGATATTAAATGATAATTAAGTAAAGTTAGTGTTAATAAAGTAAATAGTTATTATTTAATTAAAGATTAAATGATAATTAGAGTTAAACAAATGATTGATTATTATTTAATTAATATTAAATAATGATTAAAGAATGTTTAAGTAAGATTAAGTAATTACTTACTTACATTAACATAAAAGGTTATAATTATTTACTATTTTAATTAAATAATAAATAAAGACAAGTAATAATTAATTATTCTTAACTTTAATAAGAAAGAATAATTAAAGATTTATAAGATGAATTAATTATTTATTATTTAATTAATATTAAATAATAAATAAGGGCAAATATTAATTAATTATTGAATAATAATAAGAAATAATTAAAGACTAATGAAGTAAATAAATCAATTATTTACTATTTAAGGATAAGGAATTAATTAATTATTAATTATAATAATTAAAGGCAAATAATAATTTGATTATTCATTTTTTGATTACCATTAAATAATAAATAGATCTAATTGGCTATTATTTATTAATTAAATAATAACTAAAGGTAATTAATTAATATTAAATAGTAATCAAATGAGGGTATAGATTAATATTATGATAATAAAGTTATTTAATAATTGTATTAAATAAATTATGTAAAAATAGTTTTAATATTTTAAAAATGATTTAAAGGTTATAAAAAATATTTTAAGTTATAAAATATAACTTTTAATATTTTGTCATGAATTACATTAATATTTTAATATTAATGACAGCTATTTAATAATGGTTTTAAATATTTTAAATTCATTTAAAGGCGATATTAAGGTATTAAAAATACTTTGAAATATTATAAATATCTTATAATATTATGTCATGTATTTTATTAATATTTAAAATTAAATAAATATTAATGATAATAGAATTATTTAGTATTTAGATCATTTAAAAATGATATTAAGGATTGAAAAATCATTATAACTGATAATAATTTTTTTAAAAATTATTATGAGCTATTAAAAAATATTTTGATTAAGTAATAAAATATTTAAGATAATACCAAAGCGTTTAAGTAGAGTCTTATTGATAATAGGCTCGATAAATATCCAATTAGGCAATCAGGATGTCGAAATAGTACCGAACTCAACTCATACTGAAATAGTTTGATTTGATACCGAGTCTTATGTGTTTTATTAATTATTAGGAATATATGATAATGTGTTTAGGTTATTTTATAACTGTAATTAACAAAAGTTAATGTGGTGATATTATTCTAATTGAGAGATCGATATTATCAATAATAGGTCTTTCAACTGAAGCTAAATTAGATTGCGTAGCAGTAATCAACGGTACAGACAAGTTTCCTAACTCGAACTCGAGTTGTTATTGTAAAGCATGTTCGTGATTAATCATTGTTGATTATATCACATCTATGATTTAATGATTCGCACGTTGTGCATATTGTATATGTTCATCAGGTATGAAAAGCTGATCACCTTCATTACCATATTGTTCAGTTGATTTTATTCATGTTCATTGTTGACTATTCAGCATTATTGATTCATGTTCTTTCACAATTCTTATATTGTTGAAAGTTTGTCAGCTTATTATTCATTCTTTCAATTATGATATATCCTTGTTGTATTTAAAACTTGCTGGGCAAACTTGTTGCTCACCCTTGCTATATCATGATAAACATTTCAGATTAAAGCAAAACTTCAGACACGGGCAAAGACAAGTTCCAGGATGGAATTATTATACGGTTAAAATGGTAACAATATTGAAGGCATATGACATTGTATGTTGTATAGGATATTGAATACATGTATTAAGTTAAGGTTACAGACCTTGGGATTATGTTATAAAAGATATTGTATAAACAATTTATGTTTATATCTTCCGCAATAGTTATAAAAATGATGTATCGTAACGTACCAGGTCCGAGGTTCTGGGGACCCAAATTTGGGGGCGTCATATCACCACCAGTTTTGACATAAAATCTTGAGCCCTTACCCAATATGGCCTCCAAACGACAAAGGGCTTCATCCTCTAGAGCTATGCCCCAATTTGATGTGTCAAAATTTGTTAGCGAGGCTGTCGAAACACGATTCATGTTTATGTGTGCTGGACATGGGCACTCACTTGATCACGAATTGAAACTAAGCATTAGTTAATACATAAGTTTGGGGAAATTTTGGTTCCGTATAAAAAAAACATAGAGAAAAATCCAAAACTTAAAAAAAATATAGTTACTTAAGGAATAAAGGGTGGCTTAGTTCAACTTCGTGGCCTCTGTTACTCGGACAAGTACGCCCTAGGGATGTCTCTACACCCAGTGCCCTAAAATCATCTGGCTTTGGAGTTATTGGTCGAAAGTCCACTACATAGGTAACTTTGAAAAGCCTAAGGAGGTTGGACGTTGCACAAGTCAGATGGAGAATTATTGGTGGAATGGAGCATTAAAATGCACCCGCGAAGCTTGAGTACTTTATGATATACATTTATTTTCTTTAAAACCGGGTTCCCTTATTTCTTATGTGGATGCTAGGCTTAGTGCATATCTGTGGAAAGGGTGAGTGAACAT
Source organism: Panax stipuleanatus (assembly GCA_020205555.1). NCBI lineage: Eukaryota > Viridiplantae > Streptophyta > Magnoliopsida > Apiales > Araliaceae > Panax > Panax stipuleanatus. The sequence continues at coordinate 31,740,272 of CM035115.1, forward strand.
GAAGTTAATCCCATAAATAACTTTGAAACTGCTGATAAAAAATTGGACACACACACACACACGAAAAGAGGCTAGAGATGTGTTAGTGAGGTGAGAATGTGAGAGGTTATAACTATACATGTTGCTAGATTAACTGTGGATTACGTGTTTATCTCTGAGGTAGATACATTGTTTAACTACTGTGGCTATTGCTCGATTTTGTTAACTGCATTCATTTTGTTTAGTTGTGATAGCATAGTGTGTTTGATTGAGGACAAACAATGTTCAAGTTTGGGGGAATTTTATGAATAGGTTGAAAACTTATGAATTGATTACTTTTAGCTTGATATATTGTGCGTTTTTGAGTGTTGTTCATGTTACTGATTATGTTTTGTGTTAATTTTCAGGAAAGTAGCATGGATGGGCTAAAGGGATGAAAAGAGAAGAAACTAAGAAGAAGTTGTCATTCTGTCCTAGTGGCGCGGGGCGCGCTGCAGGAAGCTTGGATATGGCGTGGGCCGCGCCAGGATGAGAGAAGCATACTGCATAAGCAACGCAGGCCGCACCGTTTAGTGAAAGAACCGGGCGCGGGGCGCACCGGTCTGACAGAATTAATGCTGATTTGGTTTCCTTTTATGCAGAAGTTAATTCAATTATGGACTTTGACTTCCCTTATGTAATAGGGTTTTGCTAGGCTATAACTAGGAGTTATTTTACTTAGTTTTAGACATCTTTTGACCTGATATTCATTGAAAATCACTGGTGGAGATTTGGAGATTACATTGGAGAGCATCCAAGGTGGTGATTAAAGCTTGGAGATTGAAGATTTCTCGACAGAGTTCTTCTTCCTCTCTTATTTTAATTATTTATACTCATGATGCTATTTAATTTTAATCTTCTAGTTTCTTTCATGATGATGAACTAATATCTTAATTAGGAATACAATGGAACCTTTTCCAAAGCTTTAATTTAATTATTATTATTGTCACTTGATGATTCCTTTGAGTTGATTATTATATTATATGATTCATTAAATAATTATTTGGCCAACAGTTAACCTTATATCTTTGATTGAATTGAAAAAGAAAATCTTAGATTAGTTCTGAATATAATAACGCATGAATTTGTTGATTCTTTTTAAGGATAGCATAACAGTATATAAGACGAAAGTACTTGTATGCCATGCGTAACTTTGTTTGGAGTTTGCGCTTAATGAATCCGTTTTAAGTGACAAATGTGTTCCTTTTTGACCGACCCGATATCCCATCTGGAAGAGATACAGTGACTCAGGCATAGTTGCAGCAGGTTGATCGGCTAGATGTAGACATCATAGATTTCTTTTGATAGGCTCGTTATCTCTTTTGATAAGCCTTTGTTAGATATTGGGTGGATGTGCCCCATTTCCTTGTATATTTTATTTTTTTAGCTTTCAGATAGAGATGATGTATTAGATGATAATGTATTTAGGAATGTATGTATAATGCTTTCTATTCATTGCATCATATTGTCATTCATTATTGTTATTTATTATGATGCATGCATTATATGTCATGGATATGCATGTATATTGTTGAGTTTAGCATTGACCCCTGGATGGTCTCATGATACGGTTCTAGAGATGTCGTCATCCACGGTTAGCCGTATTAAGCACAGTCCTCCGACTTTGATAGTCTTGTCTTTGAGGTCATGGTATGGTGGTCTGCCTCATTTAGATCGTGTGGCAGTTGATCGTATGTTGGGGCATTCCATGGCCCTTCTGTCATTCCAGGTCCCAGTGGGTTTTGCAGAGGGCATGATATCAAGCTGGATCTCTTAGAGACAGGTTTTTAGATTTTGGATTGATGAGCTGAGTACGACATTGGAGGAGTACGAGCGTATCACTGATTTAGCTCTGGATAGGCAGTGTGCTAGAGCAGCTGTGGGCCAGTCGCGACAGCAGTTTATGACCATAACAGGTCTGCAACGCACAGTCGTTTTGGACGAGATCACATCTGGGCATGTAGTGTCCATGGACTTCTTGATTGATCGCTTTGGGTCTGCAAACAGCTATTTGGTGCATTTAGAGGATTTTACCATTTCTGAGGAAGCTTGGCGGGTTGCCAGGGTGGACGCTTTCTTGATGTGCATTATAACATATTTGTATATACCACTGTATATGGATAATCTTGATATTGACCTGGTCACCGTAGTTAGTGCCCTTAGGGAGGGTCAGACTATCCTACCGATGATATTAGCTGAGACATTGATGTCTGCCACTTTCTGCCGTACTCACCCTACCGAGTTCTTTAGAGGCAGCGCTGTATTATTATACATCTGGTTTGTGATGCATTTGAGACCGATCAGTATCTTCAGACCCCATGGATATTGTTTGACACATGAGATATCTACATCCTATTCTTTTCGACCGACTGACTATGTAGATACAACGTCTTGGTTTATCTTCTTGGCCATGATTGAGGATCCTTTCTCCATTTTGCATTGTTTAGGATTCAGCTCCCCTTACAACTTTGTCACTCATGTCGTAGGTATGGACTTTCTACCCTTGGCTGGTCTGAGAGGGGTATGACGTATCATCCTTTGGTTGTCATGGGATAGTTTGATTAGTATCACGATGTTCATACTTTGATAGAGCTTTAGGTCAGCGGTCATCAGCGTTATCTTTATCAGAGGATGACCTAGCCAGAGTTTATAATTATTGGACCCATAGGGAGAGGGCTGATTTTTCATCAAGTCACCCGGGTCGTTCCTCGGAGTATTCTGCATGGCTAGAGGCAGATATTGCATCATTTATGGTTGCTTATTCAGAGCCTAGCACTGATTTTGATGAGTAAGAGCCTATGGAGGATCCTATTTCTCCTACCGAGGATGAGCTGTTTGCTGGTTTGACAACAGCCCTGATCAGTGACATCCTTAGTTCCTCACCTATAGCTGCCCCACCATCTGTAGAGTCTTTGGAGCAGGTGATACAACTTTTGACCTTTGAGAGAGATCAGGCTAGAGCCTTAGTGTTGACGACCCTTTCCAGATGAGATGCTGCTTTTGCCGAGAGAGATGAGGCTCGAACTTCCAGGGATGCTTCTGTTGTTGAGAGAGATGAGGCTCGAGCTACCAGGGATGCTTCTGTTGCTAATAGTACGGCTCTCAGATCATACACAGAGGGCATTATTACAGATATGAGTGCCTTTATGGATGACAATGGCAGCACCTTGCAGATGGCGATAGATCTTTTAGCTCGTATTGAGGCTGCAGGCCAGGAGCTCAGAGATGCGCCTTCATCTCCAGAGAGGGATGCTATGTTGGATTTGCTATCCCGTTTAATCGCGGGCTTATAGACTAGCTTTTATTTTCATGCATAGACTAGATTAGCCATTTTTGTCATGTACAGGAGACATTGTATATATTAAACAGTATTATATGGTAAGAAAATATATTTTGATTCACTTCCCTTTTGCAGATGTCTTGATCTTTGCTTGATGATTGCCATTTTCCTTATGACTGGCTGTCTTGATGTATCACGAGCTCTTTCGTAATGGACTGACATTGAGATGTCGAAAGGTCTCTCAGAAAGGTTCGTTGATCGTAGAGGCTTTATGAGATTTGAATTTTATATAAGGTTTAGTGTCTTGAGACTGGTATTTAATTAGATATTTGAATGTATAGGTAAAGTACTTGTCTTTTCTTTTGAAAGTTAGATCGCACCATAGATGGCTGCCTATGTACTCCTGTGCGAGGAGATTAGGTCTTTCGTAGTTCAGGTTTGGCCTGAACGGTTGAAAAGTGTTTATTTAGTTTGAGTTTGGTTTGAGGGGTTTTCGAATTTTTTTGTTTGGTTTGACAGCACCATAAATGGCTGCTTACGTACGTCTGTGCGAGGAGATCAGGTCTTTTGTAGTTCAGGCCTTGTAGTAAAGACCTGAATTGATTTGATTTGATTCTTTTCCAGGACCAGAATGGTGGTTTACAAGCAACTCAGATATATTACCTTTTCACTGTGTCTGAATTGATAAGTTGGGGAAATTCCTCCCCATCCATTTCTTACAATCTGAGGGCTCCTCCTGTCAACACTTCCTTGTTGATGAAAGGGCCTTCCCAGTTTGGGGCAAATTTTCCTCTGGCTTCATTTTGATTGGCGAGGATCTTCTTCAGCACCAAGTCATTTTCTTTGAATTGCCTAGACTAGACCTTCTTGTTGTAGGACCGAGCAATCCTTTGCTGATATAACTGACCATAGAAGATGGCTGCCTCCCTTTTCTCATCAATTAGAGACTAGTGGTGGTATCTCTCTTATATCCATTGGTCTTCTTCCATCTGAGCATCTATCAATACTCTTAATGATTCCATTTTTACTTCTATGGGGAGTAAAACTTCCATGCCATAGACTAATAAATAGAGGGTAGTCCCAATAGAAGCGCGCATTGACGTTCTGTAGGCTAACAGAGTCAGAGGCAATAAGTCAGGCCATTTTTTGTGATTGGCGGACATCTTTTGCATGATCTTCTTGATATTCTTATTGGCTGCTTTGACAACACCATTCATCTTGGGATGATAGATGACGAAATTAAGATGTTTGATATGAAATTTGTTGCATAATTCCTTCATTATCTGGTTGTTCAGATTCTTAGCACTGTCTGGTACGATCACCTCCGGTTGTCCATATCGACAGATTATGTTGTTTCTGATGAAACCAATTATCACCTCCTTAGTAACTTTGGGAAAGGAGGCAGCTTCGACCCATTTGGTGAAGTAGTTGATCATGGTGAAGATAAACCGATGACCATTACTGGCTTTGGGATCTATTGGCCCAATCACGTCCATCCCCCATATGGAAAAGGGCATGGCGAACTCATATTATGTAGTTTATTTGGAGGAACATGGATGGCATTTCCATGGATTTGGCATTGATAGCATCTCCTGACATGATCATCACAGTCGGCTTTGAGGGAATCCAATAATGCCCTGTTCTTAATATCTTCTAGGCAAGTAAAGAACTGCTCATATGGGGACCACATACTCCACCGTGGACTTCATCCATGAGTCTTCGGGCTTGGTCTTTTTCTAGGCACCTTAGCAGGCCTATTCCAGCATCTCTTTTGTAGAGTGCATATCCGCTTAGGTAGAACTTCATGGCCATTCTATGGATCCGCTTTCTTTTAGCTTGGCTTGCCCCAGTGGGCGTAGATCCATCTCACAGATATTCTTTGATGTCCTGATACCAGGGCTATTTGATGGGAGGTAGTTCACCAATGTAATTTCCATAGGTTGGTGCCTTCTAGCTTGCAAATTTGATATCAGGGATTCCTCTCATATCGAATATATGGATTAAGGAAGCCAGAGTTGCTAATGCATCCGCAAAATCATTTCTATTTTGAGGGATGTGGATGAAGGCTATTTCTTTAAAATCCATAGCCATCTTGATGACATGCCGATGATAGGGCAACAAATGCAATTCCTTGGTGTGATATGCCCCGGTGGTTTGTCTGATGATCAACTCGGAATCTCCAAAGACTGCTAACCGTTGGATACCCATGGATTGGGCCAGTTTTAATCCCATTATACAGCCTTCATATTCAGCTGTGTTGTTAGTGTTGACAAACTGTAGTTTGATAGCCACGGGATACTGTTCTCCCATGATGGATACAAGGACTACCCCTGCTCCTGCACCTTCCATGTTTACATCCCTGTTGAAGTATATTTTCTAGAATTGGCCGGTATTTTCTCGAGGGTTTTGCTGAATTATCATTTTTCCATCATCTAGGAAATAACTTTCCAAGGGTTCAAAGTTCCCTGATGGTACTTCGGCCAATTGATCTGCAATTCCTTGACCTTTGATGGACTTTCGAGTCAAGTAGATGATATCGAATTGCTGGAGGATCAATTTCCATTTGGATAATCGGCAATTCAACATAGGCTTGCTGAATATAAACTTTAGTGGATCCATGTGGTATATGAGATAAGTTGTGTGTCCATGAAGAAAATGTTGTAATCTCATGGCGGCCCATACTAAAGCACAACAAGTCTTTTCAATCAAGGTGTACTTTTACTCACCGTTGCTGAATCTTTTAATGAGGTAATAGATAGCTCTTTCCTTGCCTCTATCATCTTTCTACCCCAGCATACAGCCCATAGCGTTGGCATTGACCAATATGTACATGAATAAGGGAACTTTGTCCCTTGGTGGTACCAAAACAAGAGCTTCCACCAGTTGCTTCTTGATGGTGAGGAAGGCTTTTTGGCAGTCTTTATTCCATTTTTCGGAGGAATTTTTCCTTAGCAGCTTGAATATGGGCTCACAAGTTGCTGTGAGTTGGGAGATGAATCTGCTTATGAAATTGATTCTCCCAAGAAATCCCTTTATTTCCTTTTCTGTTTGGGGTACAGGCATCTCAATGATGGCTTTAATCTTGGTGGGATCCAACTTAATGCCTCTGTTGCTTACTAAAAATCCCAATAATTTGCCGGATTTGACACCAAAAGCACACTTGGCTGGATTAAGCTTCAAGTTGTATTTGCGAAACCTATTGACAAGCTTTCTGACATGGTTGATGTGGTCATCTTCCCTTCGGGATTTGACGATGATATCATCCACATACACCTCTATCTCCTTATGCATCATGTCATAAAAAAGGGCCATCATGGCTTGCAGATATATGGCGCCGAAATTGATAAGGCCGAAAGACAACCGCCTGTTGCAGAAGGTTCCCCAAGGGGTGATAAAGGCTGTTTTTTTCCTTATCTTCTTTGGCAACCATGATTTGGTGGTATCATGGGAAACAGTCAACAAACGAGTATATTCCATAATACGTTGTGTTGTCTATCAGTATGTGGATAAAAGGAACTGGAAAGTCATCTTTGAGACGAGCTTTGTTCAAATCCCAGTAATCCACGTATACTCGTATCTTCCCTCCGGGCTTAGGTACAGGAACTATATTGGACTACCATTCAGGGTAGGTTGAGACCATGATAATGCCTGCTTTGAATTGCTTGACAACTTCTTCTTTGACCTTCAGACTCCACTCGGGCTTTAGTCTCCTGAGTTTTTGTTTGACAGGCTTGAATCCCTCTTTGATGGGCAGTCGGTGAATGACAATGTCAATAGACAGACAGACCATGTCTTCATGTGACCATGCAAACACATCCTGGAACTGGGTTAGGAGTTCAATCAGGTCTGTTATTTGGTTTGGGGTAAGGTCGTTGCCTATTTGGATTTTTTTAGGATTTTTTGAGGTTCCGATATTGACTGTGGTGGTTTGATCGAGGTTTGGTTTGGGTTTATCTTCGACCCATTCTTTGATCTCCTCAAGCACCTTATAGTCATCTGTATCCTCTTGATCAATCCCCATCAAGTTAAAGTCCAGTTCTACATCAAAGTTGTAGTCACCGCTGGGACTTGGTAATTCATTGGCAAGGTTAGACAAATCTAAATTTGGATTCCTTAAACCAAAATGCCTTCACTTAATATATGATATTGTTTAATCCTACAAAGCAGCAATGAAAGCATGACAAAAGTAACTGTTAGTACTATGCAACAAAAGTAAGCAGTATATAATATCTACACTTCAGGGCAGATGGATTTTCAGCCCTTTTACCCTTTGTGACAGATGCAAGGAGTGCTGCTCCAGTTGTCCAGGGTTAGGTCCTTATTGACTGAGATGATGGAGGGGTTGTTGTTATCCTCCTCCTCTTTGATGATGACCATGAATGAATTCTCATAAAGGTTAGTGCTTTTCTTTGAACAGTTCTTCTTAGCTCTATTGATGCTAGGGATCCAGATTTGATTTTCTGAATAGTCATCATCTGGGATATTATCGTTCATACCCTCAGTATGTGCCAGAAAATATATCTTTGCAAATCGACCTTGCATTTCTTGTAGGAACCTTTCATTCCTTTCCCTATTTTCCTTAGCAAGAATATGGATTTCTTTCTCACCGGCCGATTTGACCTGAGGAATTTGTATGCCTTACACAGAAGCAGGGACTTTCCTTGTTGGCTTCAGGAATCTAGCATCCGTGAGATTTGGAAATAGAATGGTGGATGTCTGAACCGGCTGATGCTTGTACGGGTTCTTGTGATTTGATCCATAGGAATAACCTAATCCAGCCTTCCCTGCTTGGCTAGGTATTTGAACTGGATGTTTGATCCCCTGTTAATTTTTTCCTAGCTCTTTGTCGGTTTAGAAATCCAAAGATATCATTTCTTTACCGACGGACATCACTTCAGAAGAAATTCTTGGCTTTAAGGCTGGAGCTCCAATAGGTCGATAGTGTGTGTTGCTTACTTCGAAGGCTTGAAAAATGGCTATCTTAACTCCTTCGTTGAGGCTGATCACAGGCATATTCCCTTATACATAGACATAATATTCTGGTTTGGCATTGACAGTGACCAGATTTCATTGATAATGTACTTGACTTGTTGATGAAGAGTGGATGGGATTGCTCTTGCCTTATGGATCGACGGTCTTCCTAATAGTAAATTATATCCCGTGGTGATGTTCAGCACTTGGAAGGATACGTAGAATGTATGTGGACCAATCTCCATATGTAGTTCGATTTCTCCTACAACATTTTGTTGAGACCCATCGAAGGCTCTTATGACTATATGGCTGCTTCAGATTTGATTTTGACTGATCTTCATTCTTTCCAAAGTGTCATAAGGACAGATGTTCAAGGAGGATCCTTCATCGATCAACACTCCCCCTATCACGTATCTAGAGGACATCACTGCTATATGCAATGATTTGCAATGGCCAGTCCCTTCAGCTGGTATGTCATCGTCAGTAAAAGATATCACATTGCTGTTGAAAATGTGCTCTATCAAGTGACGAAACTTTTTTGTGTCTACTGCCTTGGGTAGATGTGCTTCTTCCAGCACTTGTATTAAGATTTTTTGATGATCTTCTAAAGACAAGAACAAATCCAGAATGAGTATTTATGGAGGTGCCTCTTTTAATTTTTGCACCACCTTGGCTTCATTATACCCCATTTTGCTGAGGAATTCTTCAATCTTTTCCTCGGGCACTCTACCATTGTCTTTGGTGACTGGCTTTATCACTCGTTGAGGTAGATACATCGGATTTCTTTTGATATAGCAGCCGTTTTATCTGATGTTGACCCCTCATTCATCCCATAGTTCCATGGGATTATTTTTAAGCTGATCAATGGATACTGCGGTCTGAATGGAAACATCAATGGTTCTGGTGCAGCCACTTTCAAAGGATTCTTTCCCCCTTTGTCCCCCTTTCCTTGAATTGTCAGGGGTATAGCAGTTGTGTCCTTTTCACATGAAATGACTGTTAAAATTTCCTTTAGACTCCATGACATAGGAGCAAATATCGCTTCTTCATCAGGAAAGCCATTGTCTGGACTTGTTTTTAGCAATTCACTGCTTTCAATCAGGTTACATGACGAAGTCCCCATCATTCTTCTGTATCGTGCCCTGGAGTGTTAGAATGATATTGACATATTTTAGAAGGATTGAACTTCCTTGATCGAGGGTCCACTGGAAGTAATAGCTCGATGACTTTTCCCTCATTGATCAACATCTGGAGAATTTCTTTCATAGGCTGATTCAAAGCTGTGAACTTTTTCTTGAAAGCAAACTCTATGTGAGTTTGGACTCTTTCTTCCCTAACAACTTTGTCTGTCCAACTTTCGTGTTCGTGGAACCGATAGTGATCCTTCCTTGCAATTAAAAGAATTTTGGGCGTGGAAGGATTCATTCTCCTTTGGTTGACTTGAGTTAGCAACTGTCGCATAACTTAGTGCTGGTATACCATCAGCTCTGCCAGCTAACCAATCTGATCCTTGATAGACTTGGTTTCTCGTTCTATCAGGAAGAAGCATTCTGAATAGTCCCATTTGTCAGAGCTATCCTTTCTTGTTTATGGAGAATCCCCTACATAATTGAGGTACTTGGAACCTTTTACATTCCCTATACTGATCATGTTGACTACCTCCTCATTGTGCTGAGGCAAATGGTTATCTTGAACATGTGGCTGTTCTGGTTTTGTCACCACGATCTCACCATTATCTATTAGGTCTTGGATCTTGTGCTTTAGAGACCAACATTCTTGGGTGTCATGGCTAGGAGATTCAGAAAGCATATTTCTTGCTTGGGTCAAAATTCTTCCCACTTGGATTGGCTGGTGGAAGGAGCTGAGCAATTTTCTTCTGTGTTGTCAAAAGCTTGAGTGTATTCTCAAGTGAATCCCCTAAGGGTGTTAACGTTCTTCGACGTTTAGCCTCTCTAGTTCTTTGGAACGTCGAATTTGTAGGTTGTATAGATGTTTAAAAAGAGGAATAATTTTTCCTTTGAATAGGCAAGTTTTGGTTGCCTCTTTGAGTTTGACCTTGTATTACCAAGGATACATCCTCTTCTTTCTTCTTATGAACTCTTCAAGGATTAATTCCATAACTTCTAGCCTGAATGTGCTCAGCCACGGCTTCTAAAGCAGTAAGGTCTTTGATCTTTCCAAACTTCAGTCCCATCTCAGCCATTTCTCCATGTTTGATCATTTCTGAGAATGGTTTTCCTATGCCTGCTAGGACCCTTTCATAGAATGGAGCTTCTTGTATGTCGATGAATTTCATCACCATTTCAGTATCTGTCATTGATGGGATGACTTGAGCAGCTAGATGCCTCCATCTTTGGGCATATTCTCTGAATGACTTAGTGTTCTGCTTTTTAACTTTGGTAATTTGATATCTGTCCGGAGCCATTTGTGACTGCAAGCTGTATTGATTTAGGAAGGCACGAGCTAACTCTTCCCAGCTATGGATCTTGGAATTGTCCAGTCGAGCATACCAGGCTCTGGCCTCTATAACGAACGAGAATTTTGTAATTTATTTCAAAAATATTTATTGAATTAAATAAATATTTTGTGAATTTATTTATTGAGTTAAATAAATATTTGATGGAATTGTGGTAGATTAATTTAATTAAATGTGTTACATTGATTAAATTAATGTGGAGTAATTTTATAGTTCAAAGTGCAAATTTAATTGAGATTATTTAATTAAATGAGTTGTTATTAATTATAATGTTATTCTAATTAATTTAATAATTAATTAGAGATTTAATGATTTGTCATAATTAATAAACGAGAATTTTAATTATGTAATGATGTGATTTAATGTGTAATATCACATTTTATTTAATTGAATTTAAATGATATTATTTGATTAATTAAAGTGTGACATATAAACTATATAATAAACAAGGTAATTAAAATAAATGGGAAAAGAGCTTTTTATGACAAACCAAACGGAGCCTTATGATCATGGGAGCTGTTAAAACCATTATAGGATTAACCGACACCCATGATCTCTTTAGTTATATCATATACGTATTATAAGTTATATTAGTCAGTTCATTCATACTATATTCATCAGTTAGATAAAAACTCAGAGAAAAAGAGAGATTTGGGAGAGAAAATGTATATTGAAGAAGTAGGATAATTAAGGATTTCTTTCATCTAATCAAACAAGAAAGCAAAGGGTAACTTTCTTAATCCCAAGTCTCAATCCATATTTTAAGTTTTCGCCATTAACGTATATTTTAAGTTCTCTATAATTGAAATTTTTGATGATTGCTGGAAATACGGTTGCATATGTGTTAATAAATGCTTATAACATGTCTCATATCAATTATAAACTGTTTTAGAGTAATCAAATTCGTGTAATCATGTTTAATTGGAGTTTTATAAGTTACAGAGTGTTAACTCATGAATATGGCTTATATGTACAAAAATTCATGCTTTAATTGTACATTAAATCAAAAATTGATGATTGAATATGATTATGCATGTAAAAACAAAGAGAACGAAACTTAAACGGGCTGATCCGGTATTATAACGAATCTGTAATGTATGATTTCATGAAAACTAACGAAACTATGAAAAATATCAAGAATATAAAAATTATGTGTTCTAATTTTATTGTTTAGGTGATTTAAGTTGTTAAAAACATGCTAAGAATGTCATATGTTATTTCTGTTAAGTTCAGAATGTATGGGTAACATTAAATTTGATGTCTGAGTATGATTTTGGCGTAAATTGGCTTATTTCTGTGTTCTTCGCGATTTCTGTCAGACTTCACTACGTCACGACGCCGATTCTGTGAAGAAATCAGTGCTGGCTGACGTGGCACGACGCCGTAACGCCAGTTCTGTGAGGGAACCAAGCATTACAGCGCTAGGCCAGCAGCCGACTGACGTAGGCTCAGCACCGGCCCCCAGTGCAAACTAGGCGCTGCAGCGCTGTCTAGCAGAATGGCCCAAAGAATTTTATTTTTAAGTGTTTAAAGTTTAGAAATGTATTAAAACCTAATGTAATGAACATGATAACGTGTTGATTATATATTGAGAAGTTAAAACAAATTGTTAACTTGTCAATGATGTTTTACATGATTAATTGATAAGTAAATACGTGGTTTAAACTCGTTATTCGTGAAGTTTAATAACGTGTTCAAGAACTGATGTTTATGATTCGATGAGTATAATCATACTTAGAATTAATTGGTATTGTGAATGTAAAAGGTATGCAGGATTAATTGGAGAACGTGATTTATAATTGTTGCTTACGCACAAGGCACGTTTCTAAACCTTACTTTTACGTTACGAAAGTTTTCTTATCCCATCTTGATTACATTTATGCAAGTTATAAACCCTATCTTTTTATTGAGTAAGTTCTTACTCTTGTTTATTCAAGTTCAAGATTCCATATGAGATTTCTTAATTCTTTTGAATTAATACATCGGTTATACAATGCTTATTCAATTGTATACCCTTGAGATTCCTTATTTGATTTAAGTATCATTTATTGTTGAACCTTGAAAGACTAGCGAACCCTTATTGATTCGACTAGTCCATAGTTGACGAGCGTTCTAAATTCTGGATCTGTTATTGAGCTAATCCAAACTAAACTTCCTTTGGTGCGGACTCTGATGTCAAACAGAAATGAACAACCCATTATAATGGGATTATTTACACATTTGCGTTGAGATGATGTGCACATACATGGTACTAAGGGCTGATCCCCCTAAGTACGAGAAGTAGAGTCCATATAGTCTTACGACTGTTAAAGGTTTAAAGTAGAAATACTTGATAACCTGGGATATAGTTCTTGGTCTTATGACCCTCAGATATACTTTTGTTTCTTGTTATTCATTCTTGATTCAAAAGTTGAGCTTTCTATTATTCAGAACTCATTGATTTCTCGCATGTTATTATTGTTATTATATTGTTATACTTGTGGGCAATTGTTGCTCACTCTTGTATAATAACATTTCAGCTAAAATTGAAAGAACTGAAGAGCCTTCCACTAGTAAAGGCAAGGGAAAGATGAACAAGTGACGAAGACTTGTTATTTATTTGAGAATGTTTTTATTTAATACTTATGATGTTATGTTAGGACTTAACTGTTTATTTATGTTTTCGCACTTGATGTTTAAGGTTAGTTAACCTGAGATTTATTCGTTCAGATGTTGTAACCCATTAAGGGGAGAATTTCAATTTATTTATAAGTTTCATTTATTATGGGTAGATAGATGTGTTATTATTGGACAGTGAACACAAATCCTGTGGAATTTGTGACACCCCCAAATCTGGGTACTTCAATTTTCACGGGATTTAGTGTTCACTGTACAAACATCACAAATATATCTAACCATAATAAATGCGAAAACATAATTAAATAAAAATCCTCCCTTTAAAGAGTTACAACATCTGAATAACTGAATCCCAGGTCATACTAACCTTAATACATCGAGTGCGGAATAAAAGAAACAAATAAGTCTTAACATCTCATCATAGTCTTAAAACAACTCAATCTCAAATAAATAATAAGTCTTCATCACTTGTTAACTTTGCCCTTGCCTTTGCTAGTAAAAGGCTCGTCGGACCTTTCGTTCTTAACTGCAATGTTATTATGCAAGAGTGAGCACGGTTGCCCACAAGTATAAAAATATAATCGTAATAATAACATGCGAATAAGTCAAAGAGTTCTAAATAATAGAAAGCTCGACTTTTAAATCAAGAATGAATAACATGAATCAAAAGTATGTCTGAGGGTCATAAGACCTTGAACTATGTCCCAGATTGTTAAGTATTTCTACTTTAAACCATTAACAGTTATTAGACTATATGGACTCTACTATTCGTACTTAGGGGGATCAGCCCTTAGTACCATACTGTGCACAATATCTCAACGCTAAAACATAAATAATCCCCTATAACAGGGTTGTTCATCTCAGTTTGGCATCAGAGTCCGCACCAAAAAAAAGTTGGTTTGGATAAGCTCAATAACAATTCTAGAATTTAGAACGTTCATTAACTATGGACTAGTCGAATCAATAAGGGTTCGCTAGTCTTACAAGGTTCAACAACAATTGATAATCAAATTGAAATAATGAATCTCGAGGGTATACAATTGAATAAGGATTGTATACTGAAGTAATACTTTAAAAATGATTATAATATCTCATACAAAATCTTAACTTGAATAAACAAGAATAAGAACTTGATTGATATAGAAACATAAGTATAGAACTTGCTCAATTAATAACTTTGAATTTAGAAAGCTTGCTCAATAAACGTTTGAGTTTAGAACACTTGCGTAACGTAAGAGTAAGGTTTAGAAACTTGCTCAACAATAGTAAATTAGGGATAGAACACTTACCTCGTGCAAAAGCTACAGTTATAATTATAATTCACTTCCTCAACGTCCTACACATTACATTACGTATATAATATCAATTAGTTCCATTACCACTACGTTTAACTGTTGAACTTTTCACTTAAGTTCATCTTAACAACGTGGTTCGTAATCTTAACTTGTTACCTAACCACATAACCAGAATTTGAACCCACAACATGCATACAATATATTATGAACTCTTAAATGATCATAATCAACCTTACGACAACAATATTCAAGCTCACACATAGCTTGTTAACATGAAGCTTCAAATTATCTTATGCATGTCAACAACATGTTATAGTATTGTATTACATGCTCATCATGTTAGGTTCATTATGTTAAACTAACTTGTCATGTTATGGATTAACACGCAAAAACCAAAAATTATTTTTCTCTGTACCCCCCGTCGGGGCGGGGGTGTGCTCGGTAGGTGCCCCGCTAGGGTGGGGGTTTGGGCCCGCTTGGGCAGGGGTCCATACTATGAGGAACAGCAGTTCGCGAATTTAACAGTTCGTAGCCTAAATAAATCCAAATTAAACCAACATGAAAATTTTTAATGTTACCCATGAAGTATAAACTTTACAGAAACATCATACAATGATTCTAGCATGCTTTTAACACTTTAGATCGCATAGTCACTCAAATTAAAACACTTAAATTCACTGTTTTTTGGTATTTTGCAAGGTTTCGATAGAAATCATGAAATTTAACATTACAGATTTGTTATAAATCCGAATCTGTCCGTTTGAATTTTGTTTTGTTTGTTTAAAAATGCATAATCATAATCAACTATCAATTTAAAGTTAGCTAAACAATTAGAGCATGATATTTTGCACATAAGGGCCATATACGTGTTCTTCATACTATGTAACTTTTAAATTCTAAATTAAACATAATTATATGGTTTTGATTGTTTTAAAACATACATAAGTGATAGAAAACATGTTATGAACATATATTAACATATATACACACATATAATCAATAATCATTGATAACTTTAGTCATAGAGAACTCAAAATTAATTTTTTCATGATGAAAACATAAGAACGTGTAATTAAAGTCTTGGGTTGAAGAATCATACCCTTGCTAACTCTGTTTGATGATGATATGACTTTAGAATCTACAACTCTTCTTAAATTCTCAATTCTCTCTCAAATTCTCTCTTTTCTCTCTGAAGTGTATCTCTGATATAAGATATATGAAAATACGTACTTAACTGATATATATTATATAAGGTATAATACATATACATATACGTATAATATATATATATATATATATATATATATATATATATATATATATATATATAACTATCAGGGGTAGTGGGGAGCAGTTAATTCAAATTAACTGACACTCACTCCCTTAAGGGCATATTTGGTTTGTCCTTTTTTTTCTTTTCTATTATTTTAATTAAAGTGTTATTATATATTTTAATTGTCACACTTTAATTAATCAAATAATTTTATTTAATTTCAATTAAATAAAATATAATATTTCATATTATATCACATCAATTCTCATTTATTAATTATGTCAAATCGTTAAATCTCTAATTAATTATAATAACATTATCCTTATTAAATAATTTATTTAATCAAATAAACTCAATTAAATTTATACTTTGAACTATAAAAATTCTCCACAATAATTTAATCAATGTAACACATATAATTAAATTAATCTACCACAATTCCATCATATAATTATTTAACTCAATAATTAAATCATCAAAAATATTTATTTAATTCAATAAATATTTAAATTAAATTACAAAATTCTCGTTCGTCACATCTTTTTCCCTTAATAGGATTCTGTCCCCAAAATCACGGTTCAATTAAATTCGTCCCGTTACATTCTCCCACTTATAAAGATTTTGTCCCCAGAATCGCTTACACATAAATTAAGCAAATAAGTGTGGGTAGGTCTTCATCATGTGTTCTTCGAGTTCCCACGTAGCTTTTTCAGCGTTGTGGTTCCTCCATATTACCTTAACAGAAGGTATTACTTTATTTTTGAGAACTTGATCTTTTCTGTCAACAATTTGAACATGAACTTCTTCATAGGATAAGTCTTTCTCAAATTGCAGGGGTTCATATTCAATCACATGTTTGTAATCGGGTTTATATGGTCGTAACACTGACATATGGAAGACGTTGTGGGCATGCTCTAGCGCCGGAGGTAAGGTTACCTCATATGCGACTTCTCCGATTCTTCGCAGCAACTCAAAGGGTCCAATGAACCTCGGGCTCAATTTTCTTTTTTTGTCGAATCTGATTTTTCCCTTCCAGGGAGAGACTTTTAAGAAAACAAAGCTACCCGATTCAAATTCTACATTCTTGCGGTGTGGATCGGGGTATTTCTTCTGCCTATCCTGAGCAGCTACCAATCTTGTCTGGATCACCTTGACTATCTCGGCTGTCTGTTGTACCAATTCTGGACCTAGCAATTGTCTCTTACCGACTTCATCCCAATACAGTGGAGTTCTGCACTTTCTGTCATACAACGCTTCGTAAGGCGGCATGCCAATACTTGCGTGGTAACTATTGTTATACCTGAATTCTACGAGTGATAGGTGATCATCCCAATTTCCTTTGAAATCCATGATACATGCACTTAGCATATCTTCCAATGTCTGGATCGTACTTTCACTCTGCCCGTCTGTCTGAGGGTGATACGCCGTACTCATTCTCAACTGCATCCCCATGCATTCCTGTAGTCGTTTCTAGAAATTCGATGTGAAGCGCGGATCTCGATCGAAAATAATTGACACTGGAACTCCGTGCCTTGAAACAATCTCCTACACATACAGTTTTGCCAACTGCTCCAGGTTAAATTTGATCTTGATCGGTAGGAAGTGTGCTGATTTTGTTAGTCGATCAACGATAACCCATACTGCGTCGTAGCCTTTTTTTAGTCGTTGGAAGGCCAACTACGAAATCCATTGTAATGTGCTCCCATTTCCATTCTGGGATCTCTAGTGGTTGTAGCAACCCACTCGGCCTCTGATGTTCTGCTTTTACTTTCTGACAAGTCAGGCAATTGGCAACACAATCAGCAATGTCTCGTTTCATATTCGGCCACCAGAAATGTTGTCGGAGATCCTGATACATCTTGGTACTCCCCGGGGTGAATGGAATACCGTGAGCTATGATCCTCGCTCAAAATTTCATCCTTAATCTCTGGCACTGGCGATACCCAAACTCTGCTCTCGAATCTTAACAGTCCTTTACTGTCCACCTTGAATTTCAGTTCATTCCCTTCAGATATCCTCTTCCTGATCTTCTCACAGTCTTCATCCAGAAGTTGTGCTTCCTTAACCTTATCCAGTAAAGTTTTACCAGCTCTTAGCTGGAACAGTTTCTCGTCAGAATCCATTGGATATCTCACCTCCAATTCCAGCTTCTCCATCGCTAAAATTAGCTCCTCCCGGGAAGTCAACAATATTAATTTCTCTCGACCCTTTCTACTTAAGGCGTCGGTGACCACATTCGCGTTCCCCGGATGGTATAAGATCTCGCAATCGTAGTCCTTTATCAATTCCAACCATCTTCTCTGGTGCATATTCAAATCCTTCTGTGTAAAAATATATTTCAGACTCTTGTGGTCTGTATATATTTCACACTTCTCCCCATAGAGATAGTGTCTCCAGATCTTCAAAGTAAATACCACCGTAGCTAACTCCAAGTCATGGGTCGGATACCCCTTCTCTTAATCCTTCAGCTGTCGTGGCGCATACGCAATAACCTTGCCGTTTTGCATAAGCACACAGCCTAGTCCTTTATGCAATGCATCACTATACACCACAAAATTTCCTGTGCTATCTGGAAGAGATAACACAGGTGCCGAACTCAACCTCTTCTTAAGCTCTTGGAGGCTTTCCTCACACTTCTCCGTCCAAACGAATTTCACTGATTTCCTAGTCAAATTCGTCAACGGAGTTGCAATCTTAGAAAAGTTCTGAATGAATCTTCTATAATATCCTACCAATCCAAGAAAACTTCTCACTTCTGACGTTGTCTTCGGCTGATCCTAGTTCATCACAGCTTCTACCTTGGAGGGATCTACCGAAATTCCGTCCTTATCGATCACATGTCCAAGAAATTACACCCTTTCAATCCAGAATTTGCATTTCAAAAACTTGGCATACAACTTCTCTCTTCGCAATGCCTCCAATGTCACCTTCAGATGCTCTACGTGTTCCTCTTTGGTCTTTGAAAAAACCAGAATGTCATTGATAAATACCACCACGAATTTGTCCAAAAATGGTTTAAACACTCTGTTCATTAGGTCCATAAATGCTGCAGGAGCATTCGTTAGACCAAATGACATAACTAGAAATTCGTACTGACCATATTGAGTCTTGAATGCTGTCTTTGGAATATCCTCTGTTCTCACCTTCAACTGATGGTAACCACTTATCAGGTCTATCTTCTAGAAGTATCTTGCTCCTTTAAACTGATCAAACAAGTCGTCGATCTTAGGCAATGGATACTTATTCTTGATTGTGACCTTGTTCATTTCTCTATAATAAATGCAAAGTCGCATCGTCCCATCCTTCTTTTTAACAAATAACACCGGCGCTCCCCACGGCGATACGCTCGGCTGAATATATTTTTTGTCCAAAAGCTCTTATAGCTGCACCATCAATTCTTTCATTTCTACCGGAGCCATTGTAACGACCAGGAATTTTAGGCTCCTTATTAATTTTATTTGTGATTTAAAATTTTTGAGAGTTAATCTTTCAAACTTATTTAAACCTTATGTGGTTATGTGCTAATGTGATTTAACCTATGCTAATAAATGCTAGAATTTTTATTAAAGGGAATCACTAATGGTTATTTAAATTAGTAGATTAACCCTGAGACTTTTATATCAGAATATTGATAAAAGTGTTAGTAATTATATATTCAAATTTCTTGAGTATAATGTAGAGAGTTAATCGTGATTAATTATTTATATTTGAGTAATTAATTGATAACGTATGAAATTATTATTGTTGTTGATTTATAATTATTATGAATAAATAATAAATAATAATTAATAAGTAAGATATTAATAAATATAATAATATTATATTTAATTGATTTATTATTTTATTATTTTATACAAGCATATGATATGTAAACCTATAATATATGGTGGATTACCCTTATATTATATAATGCAAGGTGGCACGTCAATATGACTATACGTTATATATATTGTGACACCCCCAAATCCGTGTAACATCGATTACAGGACATGGTGCTCACGATGCAACATACATCATCATCTATCTAAGTAAACTCCAATAATAATAATAATAATAATATTATAACTATTACGTACTTACTCAAAATAAAATCCCAAGTCTTTACAACCTTTAATAAACCACAACTTAAACTTAGCGTTAATCGCTATATTACATCATATGCAGAAATATAAACTTATTAAATAAGGTAACTAGCATCATTTCATCTTAGACTTCCCCTTGTCCTTGCCCGAGCCCTCAGCCTTCTCATCCTTAACTGAAAGGTTTAAGCAAGAATGAGCACAAATTGCCCAGTAAGTATATAAAGTAGTTTGAAAACATACATCAGGAGTAGAAACATCTGAATAGCTATAACAGTTGAAAGAATTATCAAGTGTTAAATAGGAATATCAAGAATAAGAGTTTAAGAATTCTCAATATCATACTAAGGGGTGTAAAATACCCTGAACATTACTTTGTTTCATCGAAAACCATCAGACGGTTTAACAATCAAATAGATTGTAAACGGTATCTGCAAGTACTCCAGGTGATCAGCCTATTGTACCCTACATTGTGCACAAGTATAAAGTTTAAACTGCATAAGCATAAATGGGACTATATGCCCGACATCTGTTTGCCCGTTTACTCGGGTTGTTCATCTTTGTATTCCTGTGAGACCGCACCAAAACAATTTGGATTGGTAAACATTAAATAGCTTCAAAAGATTTGAATTAAATCATTTTCCATCAATAATAACTAGCCGAAAACAAAGGCCAGGAAACATACTTAGAAACAGTTCGATAATGACATGAAGCTTATAAGCATAGCTGTTAGAATAATAACTGAGTAATCATCGATAAGCTTGCAAGATAGTTGAAGTTGTATAACCTCACAATAAAGGAACTTGCACGAATAAATAACTAGCACAAGTCCAATACTTACCCTTACTGTGATAAAAATGAATAAGGATTGAATAAATGCCCAATAGAAATTAGGGTTAGGAAACTTGCCTGATACGTCTTCTACAGTTTAAGCTATCAATTAGTCCTTCACGTAACCTAATCACATATGTCACGTTAAGCAATTAGGTCCTCGAACTCTAATTTGAAAGTAAAGGATTTCCTTTTTATTTAATTTTATTATTAAACTACCATGTATGCTATCATCAAGCTAATTTAATCATATAACATGTTGTGTCATATAGGTAAAGTGGTTCAGTATGAGATTCTGAGCAAAAATAAGTTTCTGACATTTTTCTGACCCGACCCAATAAACAGGATTACAAGCATGTTATAGAGTATGAACCCATCCAATTTTAAAAGAACTTAACCTATGAAGAGGTTCCAGTACAGATAATTGATAGAAAAGAACAAGTGTTGAGGAATAAGATAATACCTTCTGTTAAGGTAGTATAGAGGAACCACAACGTCGAAGAGGCTACGTGGGAACTCGAGGAGATAATACCTTCTGTCAAGTGTTCTATGCATCATTTGATATGGTGTAGAGGCAACAATCGACGAAGTTATCAATGCAGTTAAACCTAGTGTTGGATGTGATCGTATGATTGTCAGCCCACTATGGTATGATGTAGTATGACGACGTCATGTAATGACGAAATCCTTAACGTACCATTATTACGGTACGGTATCATGATATTATGAAAAGATTCATTTATTTTTAGTTTTCTTAAACTATAAAAAAAAGGAGGGGATTTATTTACTTTTAGTTTCTTTAAATGAAAAAAAAATATTTTGAGTTAGTTAAAGATATATATATTTATATATCTCGATTGATGTCCGAGTTATTGCTAGAAGTCTATGCTACTTGATTCAGCTAGACAAATATTGGAAGATGTTCATGAAATTCAAGCTTTCTTTGTCAAACTATACCAAACCAAATTGTTTTGGTGTGGATTCAAATGTTAAAAAGCTGAGGTGAACAACCCTGTAAAAGGGGACATGTTATCGGAGACAATGGTTCCAAAAGTAACGCATATAGTCGTTACGATGTTAAGATGTAATACGTTGTGCACGACGTAGGGGTATGATAGGCTGATAACCTAGAGTACTTGCAGAGAGTGTTTTCAGTCTGTGTGATTGCTAAACATTCTGTTAAAGATGGTTTACAGTGGTGATACACTATTAAACCTGGAGAAGAGTTCAAGGTCTTATGACCCCTCAGCATGAGTTGGAATCTTTTAAATTCCTGTTATTCATATCGCTTCCCAATTATTGAACAATTGTGGAAGATTCTTATTATTCTGAAGGTGAAGGTGGCAAGAATGATATTCCCTAGAAAGAAATAGTTGTGGAACACAACAAGTTAGTAAATAAGATTAACGTAAAATCTACTTTGATAGATTGAATGAATGAAGATAATAAAAATTTAGAGGACAAAATTTTTAGAAGAAGGGGTGAATGTGATAACCCGAATACTTATAAGATAGTGAATTATGAAGTATATGTCTTCGACGAGTAAAGTATATGGTAATGATCCTTAGAAAGGAAATGAACGAGTTAGAGAATATATAATATTTGAAACATAATTGTGTTTAATTGAAGGTTATGAAATAAAACTTAGAATTCGTTGAAGAACTGAATGTAGTTGAATATATATATAAAACCTATATTAAGGTAATGCGTTGAAGTTACTCAACGATAAATGTTTTTTAAGAGATTTGATAAAAACCTGAGTAAGATAGGGTTTTGATGATTCCGAGGACGGAATCCTTATTAGGAGGGAAGGATGTGACAACCTGAATTTTTGAAAATTTATTATCATAAGAATTTAATAAATAAAATTCTTATTACGAGATGTTTTGAGTTTAAATATGTGTATATATGTGTTATATGTTATGAAGTATATGATGTGGTGTGAACATAGAAGATATATATATATATATATATATATATATATATATATATTCATATGTTAGAAAAATGATGTTTAATAGTTAATTTAACTTAACTGTTGAAGAAGTTAAATGAAATTATTACGAAAAGAAAATTAACTGAATAAGATTAGTTAATTTAATTAAGTTGATATTATATTATGAAATAATATAATTTGATTATTATGCCTTGTTGGCACTATAATTGTTATGAATTAAATTTCATAAATGATGTGAGTAATTCACTTAATGAAATAATGAAGTAATGTGAATATATTTGTTTTAATAAAATGAGAGAGGAAGGTATGTTACCTATAAACGTAATATGTTAGTGTAATACGATTGTGAATCTCGTAAATAATTAAAATATTTATCAAATAAAATAAATATTTTAGTTAAAATATTTATGGAGTAAAATAAATATTCAATGGAAATTATTATGGAATAATTTAGTTACGTATGATGGTATTAAATAAATTGAATTAATAATTAAGTGGTGATTAGATGTATGGATTAAATAAATTGTATTGAGACAATTTATGTGAGAAAAAGGAATGAAATGATTATATATAATAATTGTATAATTCATTTGAGTTAACTAAAATAATTAGTGGAATAAATATTAACTATTTTAATAGAAATATTTATTCTAAAAGAGATGTTTATTTTAGTTACAAAGGTAATTTCATAATTTATAGTGTAGTAATTATACATGTTATAATTGCATAATTACTTAATGTGGCTAAATAGCTTAACAATAAAATGAAGTGTGACATATGTATCATATAGTAAGGGAGTTGTTAGAATAAATGGATAAGGAGATTAGGAGTTCTAGCCAAACATGGTCTTGTGACTCTTTGCCTTTGTAACAGATGGGAGCCCTTGGGGTTTTTTAACTGATAGACTAAATAAAAAATACGTTAGTTTTGCTAAGTCTGAAAAAGAAGAATAGAGCAGAGAAGAGAGAAAATGGAGAAGAGGGAGTTTAGAGAAGAAATTCTCTGTAATTGAAGAGGAGTTTCAGAAACAAAGAAAGGAGAAACAAGAAATTTTTCAAGCTTTATAACAAATCAAAGGTAAAATTTCTAGGTTTCTAGTTTATGGTTTTGTTTGCTAAATTCTCTGTAATTGAGTTTTGTTAATTGAATTTGTTGAGGTATGGTTTATATATGTTTTTAGATAGATACAATCTGTTAATAGTCATCTAGAAACAATTTTGGAGTATTCAAATTCATGAAAATTATGTTAAGGATGAAGAGTGTGAGTTTTGTTTAATATATGTATTTTGGGTCTGTTTTGAGACTAAAATTGGTTTGGAGTTTATGTCATAATTATAAAATTGGCGATGGATTGTGTTAATACGATAAGAAACGAAAAGAACCCAAGTTGAATGAGTCAAAACGGATGTAAAACGAATTCGTAGTGAATGAATTCACTAAATATGTGTAAAATATAAAAAATTAGCATGAACACTGAATTGGAACCCTTAAAAATAATTGCTAATATTTTTGAAGTGTTATAATTGTTATGTAGATAAGTAGTTCAGTGTTTCACGAATCCATAGAATCGAAAAAGAACTCAATCGGATGTGTATAGCTTGATTTATGAAGATTGGAAGGAGGAAATGGTTAGAAAATTTGCCAGAACAACAAACTGGAGAAGAAAATTGCGTAACAAGCTGCCAGTGGCGCAGCTGCGCTGCCCCCAAGGTTGTTTGGGGCGCAGCTGCGCCGGGAGGAAATTTCAGTCTGGGACTATTTTGACCTCATGTGGTAAAACGGCCATAACATTTTCATACGGACTCGGATTGAGGTGATTCAAGATGATCTGGAACGAGCATGAGTAGACCTACAACTTTTGTTCTTTAAGTCTTTCAATTTGAGGTGGTTAGCTAGGGTCAAAATGGTCATTTTTGGGACTGATGTGTTTTTAAAGTCAATCGGGGGGCGTCAGGCATGCACGTAAGCACATGTAATGCTCCCGACCATGTAAAATGATGTTCTAACTTCCATAACAAGACTATTAGGTATTATAATGATACTTAGCATTAACCCTTGAGTATTAGACAATTCGGTTGGGCGTGCTAAGCGGGCGCAAATGCGTGTCGTTTGGGCGTTCGAATAGGTAAGTTTGGCGTATGGACGTGCAAGCGTCTCAACGCCGTAACGAGTGTGTATGACCTTGTTTAATATGATGTTTTTATAAGAGTGAAATATTATGGAGTAATGTAACCCAATATAAGAGCATGCAAAGCATATGCAAAAGAGGCGAGTTAGGCGTGTGACGTATAAACGTCGAAACGCCGTGTAATGTGGTAATACACTTAAATAGTGTTTCGATTCAAATGAAATGAATATTATAATATATGAAATGTGGTTAATATAAAACCAATAGGTAGTCCTAGCAGGACTTAATCACTTGAATGAATTTCGAATATTACGAAAAAGAATTATAGTGAAATATAAGTCGATAGTTAACACAATCAAATTGAACATTGTGTATTGATAATAGGATGGGTTATGAGATGTAGAGTAAAGTTTACATTACAATTAATATGCTTTGCTATGTGACTAATAGTTGATGTGCATGATTATATAATTGTGTAGGGCACGTGAAGTGCAGATATCTGTAAGCTGTTAAACTGTTATTGGTAAACAACGATCAAGGCAAGTCTTTCAGTTCCTATTTTCTACGTGCACTTGATGATGAACTATTTTAAATTATTTTGCAAAGAGCATGATATGTTGTATATATATTGTAAGCATGAAATGTTAAAGTCAATTTATGACTACATTGATTGATTAAAGAATGTTGATTGAGTAAGGAACTCAATCTTTATATTTGTTATGTAATGTAAAGCATGTATACCATGTTACTATAATTATTATATGATGTATATTGAGCATGTATTTATGTGCTATGTGATGCATGAAAGCTGTTAGATCTTGCTGAGCTGTCGAGCTCATTCTTGCAAATAATCACTTTTGCAGGTTAAGGATTCAAGGTAACGCTATGTGCTACTTGAAAGAAATGAATCAGATGTAATGCATGAAGATTTATATACTTTGGCTGAATTGTTATTATTTTGGACCCTGTTTAAGGTTTCAGATAATGTATTTGATAATATATGATGGTTAACAGATGTTGAGTTATAAAGTTTAAATTTTACCCGATGTATAAAGGTTATTGAACGTGGTTGTAAGTTTTAGTTTATAATAACTCTGACAAAGCGATTCATGAAATAAAGTTGAATCAAAGTTATGTAATGATAAAAGTTGAGATTCAGGGATAATAAAGAAGGAATTATATAAAAGTTTTAAATATTCCGTATTTTTAGTGATTGTATCATTGATTAATGATGTAAAGTCTGAATAAGGATGTATTGTTAACGACCGATGTCGAGAGTTGTATTGTATGAATTTTGGGGTCGTTACATATATTGACTATATGGTAAGAGTAATTTCATTATGTGAGTGACATAATAGTATGACTTATGTAACATGATATGTGTGGGTAGAATTTTAATGAACACCATATTATCTTATATTAATATCAATAAACATTATTAATTGATAATGTTTTCCCATAAGTTATTATTATAATAACAGTTATTATTATAAACAATAATGAAACACAATTATATTATATTCAGTGTTAATATAATGTACATGGATTATATGTTGATATATTTTTGGTGTACCCTTATTTGATACATGATATTATTGATTTCTTATTTGGAGTAACATTGGGACTTAAATGTATTTATAATAAATACATATAACCTAAGTATATACTATAGGTATACATATATGACCTTAGTATGTGAGAAGCACGTTGCTGAGAATTGTGTCCCATAAGTAAAGCTCATCCTCAATTCCCTCTCACGTGAACAAACAATAAGCTACTACACTACTCTATATTTTCTCAATCTCAGCAATGTAGCCATAATCATTATGAGGGAGTGGGTTTCATAATTTGATCCACCAACTCTTCACCAACTTCTTTTTATCCATTATGTAATCTTGCTATCCCTTGTTTTGAATTGGTGAACAAAAGCATTAACTGTGTATTGAAATTGCCTATATAAGAGCTTCTCCTTCTCATTTTGAAATGCTGAGATTTTCATGTTAGTATAGAATTGCTAGTAAGTTATTATAAGTTATTAACGAGAGAGATTGTTATATAGCAGCAAGTATAGTTCATATTAACAGAGGTACATTTCACATTCTTGTTCTTCCATGTCAATTCATTGATTATGCTATTTGAATGTTAATTGGATTATGAAGTATGTTGTTTGAAGTGTTAAATAAGTTAGTAATCATGCTAGAACTGTATTATGTCTGGAGCATGAAGGAATTCGTATGAATTTTCTGGGTTTGGGCTAAGTTTCTGCCGAAGCAGACAGTTCCTGGATGGCCCAGGCAACTGCGTTGCTGCGCCAGTGTTACATTGGCCAGAGGCGCAGCTGCGCCAGGCCTGCTCCAGACCCTTGCCTTCTGTTTAAATTCTGATCATGATAGCTTAGTTGTACCACTTTAGGCAGGCATGAATACTGATTTACTTATTATATATGTGTCCTTTAATATAACGTACGTATTTGTGACCATGCTAGCACATATTAGGGAAGGAAACCTCATGATTATAAAATAAAACTTATGGTTTCAAACATGAATTTTGAGACATGTGTGTGTCATATATGCATTCTGCTTTCGTGAACATGACCGTATGGTCGATATTGATCATAAGTTAAGACTTTCAAAGGAGAAACTTAAGCATTTCAAAGTAAACTTAACCAAGACTCGTGTCTTTAGATTGTGACCACTTAAATACATGTATGTGACTTATTATATGCGTGCTAATACATGTGAGTAACGGTTACGAGATGCTTTACATGTACCGTGTCGTCTTTTTGACTTAGTGTACTTTGCAAATGGAAACTGAGAATGTGGAAGCTAATTAGCATTGATTACCATGTGAATTGTATTATGATCATTCAAGCATGTTTATTAGGATGTCATTATGCCTATAGACGTATTGTCATGAACCTCATTTGTTTATATACAAATTTCACATGTGCATGCTAAATTATAGAAAATGAACTTCAAGTATGAACTATATGATTAAAATATATGTGTGTAGTGTACTCGAGCATATAGTTAGTAGTGATTAGTCTCATTATGAGATAGTATGACCGGAGTAGCGAACCTTTGAAGTATGACCTTGTTTAACTTAAGGCTTACCGGCATGAAAACATATGACTTCAAAATTGGATTAGGACGAGCATGCTAGTTTCGAATGGGAGATTATAACTTGATAATCATGTGTATTCGTTTAATGGCAATAGTTGCATTCTAGAGTTACGCCGGGACACTTTCAGACCCGAACAAATTTGCTTAAGTCGAATTTTAACAGTTAACATATTATGATGCTATAAATGGTATGTTTGATATTGAACGTGGTCTTATGTGATAGAATTATATATAATGATTAGATTCTTGTATGTATGAACTTATACTAATGGGAGAGATTGACTTGTTAATGTTAGGTCGTTCCAACGCAGTTTTATTAAAGCTAGAATTAATTTGTAGCTGAGCAAACAGGCAAGTATTCTAGACCCTTGCACTATTTTATTTGATAAATCTTGTAAGCAAGTTTCCTGACTTATACTTATTATTTGTGCAAGTCTCCCTAACTTTACTCAATTTTATATTGAGCAGGGTATTTTTAGTTTTCCTGAACTACTCTTTTATTTGAGCAAGTTTTTCTTGACTTATACTTATTTATTGTACAAGTATCCGGACCCTATTGTGCAAGTATTCTAAATTCTTGCACTAGTTTATTCAATGAGTCGTGTAAGCGAGTTTCTTAACTTCACTTGTTTTTGGTGAAAGTTTCCTACCCTTCTCATATTGTATTGAGCATGTTAATATTGTATTGTGAAAGTTTCCCGAACTTCACACTTTGGTTATTGCGAAAGTTCCCCGAACTTCACATTTTGAGTATTGTGAAAGTTCCCCAAACTTCAAACTTTGATTATTTTGCAAATTCCCGAACTTCATATCTTTATTATGCAAGTTCTCTAAACTTATACAAACTCGTATATTGTGCAAGTATCTTATCTTTGTGTTTACTTTACTCAAAGAACGTTGTAAGAAAATGTCCTACCCTATGCATTTACTTTATGCAAGGGATCTATTATGGTGAAATTCCCCGAATTTCACTCTTTGATGTTGTAAGTGTCTAAGCCCATGCATTTATTTTATGCAAGGAATCTATTATCGTGCAAGTTCCCCGAACTTCACACGTGGAGTATTGTGCAAGTTCCCCAAACTTCACACGTGGAGTACTGTGCAAGTTCCCCGAACTTCACACGTTGAGTATTGTGCAAGTTCTCCGAACTTACATAAATTCCTATATTGTGCAAATTTTAAACTTCACTTTGTGCAAGTTCTCCATCCTTCTCATATTGTATTGAGTAGGTTATTGTTGAATCGAAAGTTGTTTACTTAATTGCTTGAACTTTATTTTCAAGCATGTTATTTAGTGGTTTAATTAGTTATCAATTATTCCACATTGATATTATTGATGTCCGCACCTAGTGCATTTGAGCTCGTACAGTCTTGGACTTGTACATTATTCAAGGTTCTAAATTTCTTGAACTATGTCAGTAAAAGTCTGAACCTTTGCTCGGTTAGACAAGTGTATGAAGTTTTCTTTGAAGCTATCCAAACCAATTGATGGTAAGGATTCTTAGACGGAACAGAACACCCCTCATATGTAGGAGTGTGCCCAGGTATCTAACATATATGATACGAGTAAGCAGATATAAGTGTTATGCATATTCACGTTGTGCCCGAGGCTGATCTCCTCGAGGTACTAGGTTTCTGTAGCCAGTAGCCAGTAATCCAAAAAGGGTCAATTAGCTATTGAACCCATTGGAAAGTTATAGTTCAGAGTCTACTCGACTATCAGTCATTCTAAAGGCAATTATTATCTTTGCTTTTAATATTCATATTATTGAATTGTTCAGATGTTCATATCATTGAATCTATCTAATGTTCATATTATTGAATCGTTCAAATATTCATATTATTGAATCGTTCAAATATTCATATTGTTGAATCTTTAAGATATTCATTTTGTTGAAATCGTTGTCAGATATTTTTCCATTCATCATGATATATCGTTTATTGTTGTATTTAAACTTGCTGAGCAAACTTGTTGCTCATTCTTGCTATATCATGACTTATATTGCAGTTAAGCCCGAGGCCTCAGGGAAGGACAAGGGTAAAGGAAAGATATAGGATGGTTTGCAAGGAGCAGACTTTGTCTTTATGATTTGTTTAATTACTGTTAATGTAATATGAACCCTAATGTTTATTCTAGGGTATGTTCGTAAGATTTTATTTAAGGTTATTGAATCTTGGGACTAGTAACACCTTTTGAATGAACGACGTACGTTTATTATATTTCGCATTTTTAGTTATCGTATGTTGTTAGAGGTGGATGTTAGTATTGTTTCGTGGCGACCGGACCGGGGTCAGAGGACCCGGATTCGGGGGTGTCACAGCCGTACGGTATGGTGCCTTTGATATTGGAGTCGTTCTTGGCGCCAAATTGATCACAAACTCTACTTCCCTATCTGGTGGATGTCCTGGCAAATCATCCAAAAATACGTCCACAAAGTCACTCACAACTGGTATCTTGGGCTCTCTTTACGACTATCGACTATGTAGGCTAAATATCCTAGACAACCTTGTCTCAATAACTTTCTGGCCTGCATCCTCGTCAGACAACTCGCTTGTCTAGGGGACTTGCTGCCATAAAACACAACCTTTGATGGAGTCATAAGGTTAATACACTTCTTCTGACAATCAATTATCGCCCCATAATTGAATAGCAACCCATTCCTAAGATAAAGTCGACTTCTCCAAGTCTATTCGGAATAAGATCTACGTTAATCACATTACCCTTATTATCCACCATACAGTTCTTGTGTACATACTTAACATGAATCACTTTCCTATTCGCAATCTCTATGTTCATAGGGTATTCTAACTCATCCTTATGCAATTCTAAGTTCTTAGCAAAGTTGTTGGATATAAATGAGCAAGTAGCACCTGAATTAAATAATATATAAGTATTAACTTTATTGATCGGAATGATACCTGACACCACATCGCGAGACTGCACAGCATCTTGCACTGTCATGTTAAAAGTGTTGGCAGTAGGTCAGTTTGTTGCGGTTGGTCCTGTTATCGTCAGAGCGTTGCCACCATTGCTTCCCCAATTCCCACCTGCTCCTGCTCCTCCAGATACTTTCTTGGGACAATCCCTAACCAGATGGTCTTTCGACCCACATGTGAAACAGGCGCCCTTCTTAGGGTTAGGGTAGTTAGGTACTATGTGGCCTTCCTGACCATAATTGTAGCAGACTCGTTTTCCCTTCATACAGACCTCCAGGTGGTTCTTTTCGCAGGTTGGACATGCTTCTACCCTCTTCTTCTGGTTTCCTTGCTGATTCACGGTTGATGTGTTGTCATTCTATCTTCTCTTTTGATTACTGCCTCCACCAGTGTTGCTACCACTCGCCTTGTTACTTCTTCTTCTTCTTCTTCTTCTTGGTTGTATTTTGTCATAGCGTCGCTTCCACCCTCAACAATGATAGCCTTCTCTAATACTCCAGCAAAAGTGTTCAACTGGAATATCGACACCTTGCTATACAAGCAGGGCTTCAGTCCCTGTTCGAATCTTCTGGCCTTCCTTTCATCAGTGTGCACTTCATATGTGGCAAACCTAGCCAGCTCATTGAATCTCGCCGCATAGTCTGGCACAGACATGTTTCCCTATTTTAGCTTCAGAAAGTGAACCTCCATTTGGTTTTGTGAGCTTGTAGGGAAGTACATCTCGAAAAACATTTCTTTAAATCTCTCCTAGGTGATCACACCTTGTCCTCCCTCTGACCTTGTTTGCCTGCCACCAATAACTAGCCTTTGCCTTTAGCATAAATGTTGTATAAGCTATTTTCTAATCCTCGCTGACCCTAGCAATGTCAAAAACCTTCTCCATTTCCATAACCCACGTGTGTGCTTCTATTAGGTTCATGGATCCCTTAAATTCTGGCGGTCCCACCGCCTTGAAGTCCTTGAACGAGTGTTTGGTGGAGCTTGCTGCTGGTTATTCAAAGCTTCAGTCAAAAGATTCACCAACTGCTGAACGGGGTTGGCGTTGGCATTGGCGTCGTTATTATTAGTCGACCCTTCTTGGGCTGGTTGACGGTTAGGGCGTCTTCTCGGCGGCATATTTTTGTTAAGATATACGCTTATTAGATCTTTATTCAATCCTTAAATATTTAAGACTTAGCTTAAATATTTTAAAATAATCAATTAACACATATAATCTCAAATAAACTTTGATATTTTATTCAATCAAAAGTTTAAACAAAACAAGATAGCTTCACTGCTATTTACATCAACTATCCCGAGATAAAGAATCTTCAGCATTTAAATCATCATCATATTCCGTTGTTTATAAACACATTGGAATTTACATTATTAACTAATAAAGAAATATTCACATAATCATACTATTCCTATCATGGCCTACTAAGGCGTTGAACAGCTTTGCTGCATTCTTCCTCCATATTGTGGAACATCATCCTGCGATCCAGTATATACCAAGGTAAATCTTTGAACTGAACTGGATAACACATAACCCGATTCTGGGACTTATCAATTGCAGTCTAAAACGTATAGTCTGTCTCGTTGATCTATGCTTTCTTTGCCCGATTGTTATCCTCGGCAAGATCTGCACGTCGTAACGCCCTCATCCAAGCATCCTCTGTTGTGGCACGCTTCGCTGATTCCTCTTGTAAATCATTCTTTAGCTTCTCTATCTCTTCTGACTTCTTCTCACTTTGGCCCTTCTCATGAACCAACTCCCATTCCACGTCTCCAAGATGTCTATACAGAGTCTCGATCTCGCCATCCTTTTGCTCGATGGTAGTCCGCTGAGTAACTGTCTCCTCCTTCAGCTCCCGAATAGTATCCTGTAATTCTATGTTACGGTCATATAATTCGTCATACATCTTAGCACTGATAGAGTTCGGTGGGAACTCATCAGGGTCTTCATCCTCCTCCTCAGCTGCCTCAGCCTCAACCTCAACCTCAATCTCCTCAGAGTCCTCCACAGAATAAAATATTGGCTCATGCTCTTGACCAAAAACTGTGATAAAAGGATTTGGCTCTCTACAAACCAACTGCTCCCAGACTGTGTGAATATCTCGGGGCTCCTCCTCAATAGCTACTCGGGGTACAACCTCCCTAGGCTGACTGGATCCTCTAACATCCGAAATCCTGACAATTAAAATTTTAAGTCTTAGTTATTACGTGATGCTAATTGATACTCACGCAAGTACATAAATATAAACACATAGCACATAAGGTAATTTATTATCTTTCTTAGAACTCGATAAGAGTTTATCATTACTATGTTATCGAAGGCTACTACCCTAAGGTTTTCCCCCACCTAAGGTTCATAACCTACTGCTCTAATGCCAACTTGTGACACCCCCAAATCCGGGTACTTCAATTTTCACAGAATTTGGTGTTCACTGTACAAATATCACAAATATATCTACCCATAATAAATGCGAAAACATAATTAAAAAAAATCCTCCCCTTAAGGGGTTACAACATCTGAATAACTAAATCCCAGGTCATACTAACCTTAATACATCGAGTGCGGAATAAAAGAAACAAATAAGTCTTAACATATCATCATAGTCTTAAAACAACTCAATCTCAAATAAATAACAAGTCTTCATCACTTGTTAACTTTGCCCTTGCCTTTGCTAGTAGAAGGCTCATCGGACCTTTCGTTCTTAACTGCAATGTTATTATGCAAGAGTGAGCACAATTGCCCACAAGTATAACAATATAATCATAATAATAACATGCGAATAAGTCAAAGAGTTCTGAATAATAGAAAGCTCAGCTTTTAAATCAAGAATGAATAACAAGAATCAAAAGTATGTCTGAGGGTCATAAGACCTTAAACTATATTCCAGGTTGTTAAGTATTTCTACTTTAAACCTTTAACAGTCATTAGACTATATGCACTCTACTACTCGTACTTAGGGGGATCAACCTTTAGTACCATACTGTGCACAATATCTCAACGCTAAAGCGTAAATAATCCCTTATAACAGGGTTGTTCATCTCAGTTTGACATTAGAGTTCGCACCAAAGGAAGTTTGGTTTAGATAAGCTCAATAACAGTTCTAGAATTTAGAACGTTCATCAACTATGAACTAGTCGAATCAATAAGGGTTCGCTAGTCTTACAAGGTTCAACAACAATTGATAATCAAATTGAAATAATGAATCTCGAGGGTATACAATTGAATAAGGATTTTATACTGAAGTAATACTTTAAAAATGATTATAATATCTCATACAAAATCTTAACTTGAATAAACAAGAATAAGAACTTGATTGATATAGAAACATAAGTATAGAACTTGCACAATGAATAACTTTGAATTTAGAAAGCTTGCTCAATAAACGTTTGGGTTTAGAACACTTGCGTAACGTAAGAGTAAGGTTTAGAAACTTGCTCAACAATAGTAAATTAGGGATAGAACACTTGCCTTGTGCACAAGCTCCAGTTATAATTACAATTCGCTTTCTCAACGTCCTACACATTACATTACGTTTATAATATCGATTAGTTCCATTATCACTACGTTTAACTGTTGAACTTTTCACTTAAGTTCACCTTAACAACATGGTTTGTAATCTTAACTTGTTAACTAACCACATAACGAGAATCTGAACCCACAACATGCATACCACATATTATGAACTATTAAACGATCATAATCAACCTGACGACAACAATATTCAAGCTCACACATAGCTTGTTAACATGAAGCTTCAAATTATCTTATACATGTCAACAACATATTATAGTATTGTATTACATGTTCATCATGCTAGGCTCATTATGTTAAACTAACTTGTCATGTTATGGATCAACACGCAAAAACCAAAAATTATTTTTCTCTGTACCCCCCGCCAGGGCGGGGGTGTGCTCGGTAGGTGGTCTACTGGGGAGGGGGTTAGGGCCCGCTGGGGAGGGGGTTAGGGCCCGCTGGGGCGGGGTTCCCTACTATAAGGAACAATAGTTTGTGAATTTCATAGTTCGTAGCCCAAATAAATCCAAATTAAACTAACACGACAATTTTTATTGTTACCCATGAAGTATAAATTTCACTGACACATCATACAATGATTATAGCATGCTTTTAACACTTTAGATCGCATATTCACTCAAATTAAAACACTTAAATTCACTATTTTAGGTATTTTGCAAGGTTTTGAGAGCTATCATGAAATTTAACAATACAAATTCGTTATAACTCTGAATCTGTCGGTTTGAATTTTGTTTTGTTCTTTTAAACATGCATAATCATAATCAACTATCAATTTAAAGTTAACTAAACAATTAGAGCATGATATTTTGCACATAAAGGCCATATACGTGTTCTTCATATTCTGTAACTTTCAAATTCTAAATTAAACATAATTACATGATTTTGATTTTTTTTAAACATACACAAGTGATAGAAAACATGTTATGAACATATATTAACATATATACACACATATAATCAATAATCATTGATAACTTTAGTCATAAAGAACTCAAAATTGATTTTTCATGGTGAAAACATAAGAACGTGTAATTAAAGGCTTGGGTTGAAGAATCATACCATTGCTAACTCTGTTTGATGATGATATGATTTTAGAATCTACAACTCTTCTTAAATTCTCAATTCTCTCTCAAATTCTCTCTTTTCTCTCTGAAGTGTATCTCTGATATAAGATATATGAATATACGTACTTTACTGATATATATTATATAAGGTATAATACATATACGTATTATATATATATAACTGTCAGAGGTAGTGGGGAGCAGTTAATTCAAATTAACTGACACTCACTCCCTTAAAAGCATATTTGGTTTGTCCTCTTTTTTTTTTCTTTTCCATTATTTTAATTAAAGTGTTATTATATAGTTTAATTGTCACACTTTAATTAATCAAATAATCTTATTTAATTTCAATTAAATAAAATATAATATTCCACATTATATCACATCAATTCTCATTTATTAATTATGTCAAATCGTTAAATCTCTAATTAATTATAATAACATTATCCTTATTAAATAATTCATTTAATCAAATAAACTTAATTAAATTCATACTTTGAACTATAAAAATTTTCCATAATAATTTAATCAATGTAACACATATAATTAAATTAATCTACCACAATTCCATCAAATAATAATTTAACTCAATAATTAAATCATCAAAAATATTTATTTAATTCAATAAATATTTAAATTAAATTACAAAATTCTCGTTCGTCACAGAATTGAAGTACCCGGATTTGGGGGTGTCCCAAGTTGGTATCAAAGCTGTAGGTTATGAACCTTAGGTGGGGGAAAATCTTAGGGTAGTAGCCTTTTTAAGAGATCGATAACATAGTGGTGATAAACTCTTATCGAGTTCTAAGAAATGAATTCCTGAATTCGTTGAAGATAATAAAAGACTTTATGTGCTTATGTGATTACTTATGTTCTCGCGAGTATCGATTAGCACCACGTAGTAACTAAGAACTTAAAATTTTAATTGTCAGGACGTCGGATGTTGGAGGATCAAGTCAGCCTAGGGAGGTTGAGCCCCGAGTGGCTAGAGAGGAGGAGCCCCGTGACATTCATACAGTTTGGGAGCAGTTGGTTCGAAGAGAGCCATCTCCATTGATCATATTCATGGGTCAGGAGCATGAGCCAGTGTTTGATTCAGAGGAGGACTCTGAAGAGATAGAGGCTGAGGCTGAGGCTGAGGCTGAGGAGGAGGATGAGGACCCTGATGAGTTTCCACCAAACTCTATCAGTGTCGAGATGTACAACAAGGTGTATGACCGTAACATAGAGTTACAGGATACTGTTCGAGAGTTAAAGGAGCAGACTGTTGCACAACGGACTACTATAGAGTAGAAGGAAGGTGAGATCGAGAACCTGGATATACGTCTTGGAGACGTGGAGTGGAAGTTGGTTCATGTAGAGAACCAAAATAAAGAGAAGTCAACTGAGATAGAGAAACTGAAGAGTGACTTGCGAGAGGAGTCGGCGAAGCGTGCTAGAGCAGAGGATGCCTGAATGAAGGCTTCTCGACGTGCAGATCTTGTCGAGGGCAACAATCCGGAGAAGAAGGCTAAGATTGAAGAGACGAACTACACATTCCAGACAACGATCGATAGGGCCCAGGATCGAGTTATCTACTATCTAATTCAGTTCGAGGACTTACCTTGGTACATGTTGGATCGTAGGACGATGTTCCGTATTATGAAAGAAGAGCGCAGAAAAGCTGTTCGACGCCTTAGTAGGCCATGATCCGAACAATATGATTATGTGAATATTTCTATGGTAGTTAATAATGTAAATTCTAATGTGATTATGAACAACGGAATATGATGATGATTTAAATCCTGAAGATTCTTTATCTCGGGATAGTTGATGTAAATAGCAGTGATGATATCTTATTTTGTTTAAACTTTTTGAATGAATAAAATATTAGAGTTTTATTTGAGATGATATGTGTTAAGTGATTTTCTTAAAATGTTTAAGTTAAGTCTTAAATATTTAAGAAATTTAGTAACGATCTAATAAGCGTATATCTTAAACAGAAATATGCCGCCAAGAAGACGCCCAACCCATCAACTAGCCCAGGAAAGGTCAACCAATAATAATGACTCCAATGCCAACGCTAATCCTGTTTAGCAGTTGGTCAATCTCTTAACGGGAGCACTTGCCAATTAGCAGCAAGCTCCACAGAACACGACATTTAAGGATTTCAAGGCGGTAGGACCGCCAGAGTTCAAAGGATAACCCAATCGAAGCTCAGACATTGGTATTGGAGATGGAGAAGGTATTTGACGTCGCAAGGGTTAACGAAGATCAGAAGACCGCCTTTGCAACATTTATGCTGAAGGCAGAGGCCAGATACTGGTGGCATGCGACTAAGGTCTGGGGAGGATAGGACGTGATTACCTGGGATAGGTTGAAAGAGATATTTTTTGAGATGTACTTCCCAATGAGCTCTCAGAACCAGATGGAGGTTCAATTCCTGGAACTAAAACAAGGTAATATGTTTGTGTCGGATTATGCTGTGATGTGTAATGAGTTGGCTAGGTTTGCAACTTACCAAGTGAATACCAATGAGAGAAAGGTTAGGAGATTTGAACAGGGACTGAAGCCTTGTTTGTATAGTAAAGTGTTAATATTCCAGTTGAACACTTTTGTGGGAGTGTTGGAGAAGGAAATTATCGTAGAAGGAGGAAGTGATGCTCTGACCAAGAGCTTAAGAAGAAGAAGAATGAAGGTGAAAGCAACAAGACTAGTGGCATCAATACTGGTGGTGGTAACAGTCGAAAAAGAAGACGGGATGACAGTACATCGACTGGGAACCAGCAAAGGAATCAGAAGAAGTGGGTGGAGGCTTGTCCGACATGCGAGACGAATCACCTGGGGGTCTGCATGAAAGGAAAGAGAGTCTGCAACAATTGTGTTACCACCAAACTGCCCTAACCCTAAGCAGGGCGCTTGCTTCATGTGTGGGTCAAAGAACCGTCTGGCCAGGGATTGCCCCAAGAAGGTATCAGGAGGGGCAGAGGCAGGTGGAAATAGAGGCAGCAGTAGCAACACTCTGACTATTATGGGATTGACGCCAACCAGCCGACCTACCACCAGGACTTTCAACATGACCATTCAAGTTGCTGTGCAGTCACGCGATGTGGTGTCAGGTATCATTCCGATTAATAATTTTAATGCTTACGTGTTATTTGATTTGGGTGCTACTTGCTCATTTATATCCGATGATTTTGGTAAGAATTTAGAATTGCCTAAGGACGAATTAGAAAATACCCTACGAACATAGAAATTGCGAATAGGGAAGTGATTCCTGTTAAGTCTATACACAAGAACTGTAGGGCGGACATTAAAGGAAATGTAATAATCATAGATCTTATCCCGATTAAACTTGGGGAATTTGATGTTATTTTGGGGATGGATTGGCTATTCAATTATAGGGAGATAATTGATTGCCAAAAGAAGTGTATTAACCTTATGACCCCATCAAAGGTTGTATTTATGGCAGCAAGTCGCCTAGCCAAGCGAGTTATCTGACGATGATGCAGGCCAAGAAGTTGTTGAGACAAGGTTGTATAGGATATTTAGCCTACATAGTCGATAGTCGCAAAGAGAGTCCGAAGTTAGAGGAGATACCTGCCGTGAGAGACTTCGTGGACGTATTTTCGAATGATTTGCCAGGAATTCTGCCAGATAAGGAAGTAGAATTCGTGATCGATTTTACTCTGGAACTGCTCCAATATCGAAGGCCCCGTACCGCATTGCTCCGGTGGAGATGAAGGAATTAATGGTACAGCTGCAAGAGTTATTGGATAAAAAGTATATATAACCGAGCGTATCATCGTGGGGAGCGCCGGTGTTATTTGTAAAGAAGAAGGATAGAACGATGCGGCTCTGCATTGATTATAGAGAGTTAAACAAGGTTACGATTAAGAATAAGTATCCGTTTCCTAGGATCGACTATTTGTTTGACCAGTTGAAGGGAGCTAGGTACTTCTCAAAGATAGACTTGAGAAGTGGTTACCATCAATTGAAGATGAGAAAAGAAGATGTTCCAAAGACAGCGTTCAGGACTTGATATGGTCACTACGAGTTTCTGGTGATGTCATTTGGTTTAATGAATGCTCCTATAGCTTTTATGGACCTAATGAACAGGGTGTTTAAGCTGTTTTTGGATAAATTCATGGTGGTATTCATCGACGATATTCTGGTGTATTCTAAGACCAAGGAAGAGCATGTAAAGCTTCTTAAGGTGACGTTGGAGGCATTGAGAAGAGAGAAGTTGTATGCCAAGTTTTCAAAATGCGAATTCTGGATAGAGCGGGTGCAATTTCTTGGACATGTGATTGATAAGGATGGAATTTCGGTAGATCCCTCTAAGGTTGAAGCTGTGATGAAATGGGATCAGCCGAAGACATCGTTGGAAGTGAGAAGTTTTCATAGATTGGCCAGATATTACAGAAGGTTCATTCAGGACTTTTCCAAAATCGCGACTCCGCTGACAAATTTGACTAGGAAATAGGTGAAATTCGTTTGGACGGAGAAGTGTGGGGAAAGCTTCCAAGAGCTGAAGAAGAGGTTGAATACTGCACTTGTGTTATCTCTTCCGGTTAGCACAGGAAATTTTGTAGTGTATAGCGACGCGTCACATAAAGGATTAGGCTGTGTGCTTCTGCAAAATGACAAGGTTATTGCGTATGCATCACGACAACTGAAGGATTATGAGAAGGGGTATCCGACCCATGATTTGGAATTAGTCGCGGTAGTATTTTCTTTGAAGATCTAGAGACACTATCTCTATGGAGAAAAGTGTGAAATATATACAGACCATAAGTGTTTGAAATATATTTTTACACAGAAGGATTTGAACATGCTCCAGAGGAGATGGTTAGAATTAATAAAGGACTATGACTGTGAGATCTTATACCATATGGGTAAAGCGAATGTAGTTGCCGACGCATTAAGCAGAAACGGTCGAGAGAAATTAATGTCGTTAACTGCCCAGGAGGAGCTAATTACAACGATGGAGAAACTGGAATTGGAAGTGAGATATCCTAAAGAGTCTGAAGAGAAACTGTTCTAGCTAAAAACTGGTACAACTTTAGTAGATAAGGTTAAGAAAGCACAACTTCAGGATGAGGAATGTGAAAAGATTAGGAAGAAGATATCTGAAAGTAATGAACTGAAATTCAAAGTGGACAACAAAGGACTATTAAGATTCGAGGGAAGAATTTGGATACCGCTAGTGCTAGAGGTTAAAGAAGAAATTTTGAGCGAAGCTCATAGTTCAAGGTATTTGATTCACCCGGGGAGTACGAAGATGTACCAGGATCTCCGCCAGCATTTCTGGTGGCCAAATATGAAACGAGACATTGCCGATTGTGTGGCCAAGTGCCTGACATGCCAAAAAGTGAAAGCAGAACATCAGAGGCCGAGTAGGTTGCTACAACCGTTAGAAATCCCAGAATGGAAATAGGAGTATATCACTATGGACTTCGTAATAGGCCTTTAGATGACTCAGAAGGGTTTTGATGCAGTGTGGGTTATCGTAGATCGATTGACGAAATCAACACACTTTTTACCAATCAAGATTAGATTTAACCTAGAGCAGTTGGAAAAGTTGTATGTCAAGGAGATTGTTTCAAGGCACAGAGTTCCAGTGTCAATAGTTTCCGATCGAGATCCGCGTTTCACATCAAATTTCTAGAAACGACTATAGGAATGCATGGGGACGCAATTAAGAATGAGTATGACATATCACCCTCAGACCGACAGACAGATTAAAAGAACGATCCAGACATTGGAAGATATGTTAAGAGCATGCATCATGGATTTCAAAGGAAATTGGGATGATCACCTACCGTTAGTGGAATTCGCCTACAACAACAGTTATCATGCAAGTATTGGCATGCCGCCTTACGAAGCATTGTACGGCAGAAGTCCAGAACTCCATTATGCTGGAATGAAGTTGGCGAATGTCAATTGTTAGGACCAGAATTGGTATAACAAATAGCCAAAATAGTCAAGGTTATCCGGACAAGATTAGTAGCTACTCAGGATAGGCAAAAGAAATACGCCGATCCACACCGCAAGAATATAGAATTTGAATCGGGTAACTTTGTTTTCTTGAAAGTTTCTCCCTAGAAGGGGAAGATCAGATTCGACAAGAAGGGGAAATTGAGCCTGAGGTTCATTGGACCCTTTGAGGTGCTGTGAAGAATTGGAGAAGTTGCATATGAGGTAGCCTTACCTCCGGCGTTAGATCACATCCAATACGTTTTTCATGTTTTAGTGTTACGACCGTATAAACCCGATTACAAGCATGTCATAGAATATGAACCCCTACAATTTGAGAAAGATTTATCATATGAAGAAGTTCTTGTTCAGATTGTTGATAGGAAAGAATAAGTTCTCAAAAACAAAGTGATACCTCTTGTTAAGGTAATTTGGAGGAACCACAACGCTGAAAAAGCTACGTGAGAACTCGAAGAACACATGATGAAAACTTACCCACATTTATTTACTTAATCTATGTGTAAGCGATTCTAGGGACATAATCTTTCTAAGGGGGGAGGAGAATGTAACGGGACGAATATATTGAATCGTGATTCTGAGGACAGAATCCTTTTAAGGGGGGAAAGATATGACGAACGAGAATTTTATAATTTATTTTAAATATTTATTGAATTAAATAAATATTTTGTGAATTTATTTATTGAGTTAAATAAATATTTGATGGAATTGTGATAGATTAATTTAATTAAATATGTTACATTGATTAAATTAATGTGGAGTAATTTTATAGTTCAAAGTGCGAATTTAATTAAGATTATTTAATTAAATGAGTTGTTATTAATTATAATTTTATTCTAATTAATTTAATAATTAATTAGAGATTTAATGATTTGTCATAATTAATAAACGAGAATTTTAATTATGTGATGATGTGATTTAATGTGTAATATCACCTTTTATTTAATTGAATTTAAATGATATTATTTGATTAATTAAAGTGTGACAAATAAACTATATAATAAACAAGGTAATTAAAATAAATGGAAAAGAGCTTTTTATGACAAACCAAACGGAGCCTTATGATCATAGGAGCAGTTAAAACCATTATGGGATTAACCAACACCCATGATCTCTTCAGTTATATCATATACGTATTATAAGTTATATTAGTCAGTTCATTCATACTATATTCATCAGTTAGATAAAAACTCAGAGAAAAAGAGAGATTTGGGAGAGAAATTGTATATTGAAGAAGACGTAGGAGAATTAAGGATTTCTTTCATCTAATCAAACAAGAAAGCAAAAGGTAACTTTCTTAATCCCAAGTCTCAATCCATGTTTTTAAGTTTTCTCCATTAACGTATATTTTAAGTTCTCTATAATTGAAGTTTTTGATGATTGCTGGAAATATGGTTGTATATGTGTTAATAAATGCTTATAACATTTCTCATATAAATTATAAACTGTTTTAGAGTAATCAAATTCATGTAATCATGTTTAATTGGAGTTTTATAAGTTACAGAGTGTTAACTCATGAATATGGCTTATACGTACAAAAATGCATGCTTTAATTGTACATTAAACCGTAAATTGATGATTGAATATGATTATGCATGTAAAAACGAAGAGAACGAAACTTAAACGGACTGATTCGGTATTATAACGAATCTGTAATGTATGATTTCATGAAAACTAACGAAACTATGAAAAATATCAAGAACATGAAAATTATGTGTTTTAATTTGATTGTTTAAGGTGATTTAAGTTGTTAAAAGCATGCTAAAAATGTCATATGATGTTCTGTTAAGTTCAGAATGTATGGGTAACATTAAATTTGATGTCTGAGTATGATTTTGGCGTAAATGATCTTATTTCTGTGTTCTTCACGATTTTTGTTAGACTTCACTGCGTCGCGGGGCCGCTACGCCGGTTCTGTGAAGAATCCGGCCGCTGCAGCGCCAGGCCAGTGCTGACTGACGTGGCACGGCGCCGCAAACGCTGGTTCTGTGAAGGAACCAAGCATTGCAGCGCCAGGCCAGCAGCCGACTGACGTAGGCTCAGCGCCACAGCGCCGGTCCCCAGTGCAAACTGGACGCTGCAGCGCCGTCCAGCAGAATGGCCCAAAGAATTTTATTTTTAAGTGTTTAAAGTTCAGAAATGTATTTAAAACCTAATGTAATGAACATGATAACGTGTTGATTATATATTGAGATGTTAAAACAAATTGTTAACTTGTCAATGATGTTTTACATGATTAATTGGTAAGTAAATACGTGGTTTAAACTCATTATTTGTGAAGTCTAATAACGTGTACAAGAACTGATGTTTGTAATTCGATGAGTATAATCAGACTTAGAATTAATTGTTATTGTGAATGTAAACGGTATGTAGGATTAATTGAAGAACGTGATTTATAATTGTAGCTTACGCACAAGGTAAGTTTCTAAACCTTACTTTTTTGTTACACAAGTTTTCTTATCCCATATTGATTACATTTACGCAAGTTATAAACCCTATTCTTTTATTGAACAAGTTCTTACTCTTGTTTATTCAAGTTCAAGATTCTATATGAGATTTCTTAATTCTTTTGAAGTAATACTTCGGTTATACAATGTTTATTCAATTGTATACCATTGAGATTCCTTATTTGATTTAAGTATCATTTATTGTTGAACCTTGAAAGACTAGCGAACCTTATTGATTCGACTAGTCCATAGTTGATGAGCGTTATAAATTTTAGAACTATTATTGAGCTTATCCAAACTAAACTTCTTTTGGTGCGGACTCTGATGTCAAACTGAGATGAACAACCCTTTATAAGGGGATTATTTAAGCGTTAGCGTTGAGATGATGTGCACATACATGGTACTAAGGGCTGATCCCCCTAAGTACGAGAAGTAGAGTCTATATAGTCTTACGACTGTTAAAGGTTTAAAGTAGAAATACTTGATAACTCGAGACATAGTTCTTGGTCTTATGACCCTCATATATACTTTTGATTCTTGTTATTCATTCTTGATTCA
Organism: Panax stipuleanatus; assembly: GCA_020205555.1. Classification (NCBI taxonomy): domain Eukaryota; kingdom Viridiplantae; phylum Streptophyta; class Magnoliopsida; order Apiales; family Araliaceae; genus Panax; species Panax stipuleanatus. The sequence goes on from CM035115.1 coordinate 31,784,829, forward strand.
AAAGCCGAGCTTTCTATTATTCAGAACTTATTGATTTCTCGTATGTTATTATTGTCATTATATTGTTATACTTGTGGGCAATTGTTGCTCACTCTTGCATAATAACATTGCAGCTAAAATTGAAAGAACTGAAGAGCATTCCACTAGTAAAGACAAGGGAAAGAAGAATAAGTGATGAAGACTTGTTATTTATTTGAGAATGTTTTTATTTAAGACTTATGATGTTATATTAGGACTTGTCTTTTTGTTTATGTTTCCACACTTGATGTTTAAGGTTAGTTAACTTGGGATTTATTCGTTCAGATGTTGTAACCCCTTAAGGGGAAAATTTTCATTTATTTAGAAGTTTCATTTATTATGGGTAGATCGATGTGTTACTATTGGATAGTGAACACAAATCCTGTGGAATTGAAGTACCTGGATTTGGGGGTGTCACAGCCTCTCCAGTCAGACTTTTCTGAAATAATTTCATTATCAGCTTCTCGTCCTTTGTATAGGATCTGAGTTCTCCAATAAATACTTTCAAATGGGAGTAGGGATCTCCCAATCCGTTGTATTTTTCAAAATTCAGGATCTGTAATTTGTCTGGATACCGAGCCCCGGGAAATATGCAAAGGTCTGAGTAGTTAACACTTCCGTAGGATCCAGTCCCCTTGATTGACTGGATAGTTTCTTCCATTTGTTGGGCTTTCTTTTGGATATCCCTAGTCTCTCGATCTTCTTTGAGATTGATGATTTCAGGGATTTTGTTGGTCTTTTTATTATTTCGAGGATCAAGTATCTGAGCTTCCTTTTTCTTGTCAGTACCGTTACTGCCACCTTGTTCGGAGGACTCTATTTGATTGGATATCTGTTGACCCTGAGTACTTTTGCTCCGTTCTTTCAAGAAAATAGTCAATTCTGTTTTCTAATTTCTGAGACCCTCGAATTCTTCTCGAGACACGAAGCCTGTCCCTTGTTGGGTACTTTCTTCCATGCTAGTGGGTAGGCTTTTTGCCTTCTTAGATTTGGATCTGGTAGTGGGACCAATCTTGCCTACAATAAAAGTAGGTCATTTAGTCTTGATAAACCTGAACAGTATGTATGCTATGTAATGTGTCAGGTTTAGGGGTTTTTTAATATTTTCTTGTAAAACTGAGATTAGTTATTTTGATGACAGGATATCATGACAAAATTTGATATTTTATAATAAATTTGCAAGAATTTACAATTTACAATATTTGACAGGAATTGATATTTACAACAATTGATATTTGACATGGAATTGAAAGGAAAAAGTATGAAGAGCCTTCCCTTTGCGTTTAGATTATCAAAGGCTAACCTATATTAGGTTTACTCTCATGAGCTTTTCGGAATAGAGGTTCCCAGATCATCGTAATCTACTAGATGGGAAGCTAATCCAATCTTTCAACTGGAGCGGATCTGAGTGGTACCTTTCCTAAGCCTCACTTGGACTTAATCGCCACCAGAGTCCAGTAATCAATGACCGACGGGTTCGCCTCCTGGTGGAGGAACACACAACATACATTCATCGTGTGACACCCCCAAAATAGGTCCACACAACCCATTCTAAGTCGCCAAAATAACACTATAGAATTCAAATACAAACTTCCTATTTACAACTATTACTCTATCGTGTACAATACGATCACACATAAACTGTGAGTTTCAATACAAATATTATACTGAATATAATACGACAATATACACACCCAAATTAAAATTCCATATAAAATAAAGCAACAAATATTTCAAGTCCTCAAAGGAACACGAGAAGATTTCTGTCCTCTTTATTCTAATGGGGTGTATTTTTTTGACGCTTCCAAATTCCAGTTCACCTCACTCTATTTGGTTCACCAAAATCAACTGTTAAATGACGTATAAAATATAACACACACATTTAAAGTTCTCAATACAATTATATATTGTCATGCTATTTTATAATGTATTGAGAAACTTCAACAGTCACCGATCATCACTCTATTCTCTTGTTATCCCCGCTCGACCCAGCTACACTCTTATTACCTGAAAGAAATTGTGAAGGAAAAGGGTGAGCACAAATAGCCAGTAAAGAATATTATGACTAACGATAATTAAATTATCAATAGCCTTCATCAGTAATGAATCAGATATTTAGAACATATGGTAGATGAAAATAGTTTTCAACCATAATTGCAGCGGAATCAACAATCCATTAGAAGAGTCAAGTAGAATATAATGTCTACTATCTTCTCTAAATTAAAAATCCATTATCAATATTTTATTCCTGTAAAACCAATAAACAATTCTTCGTTGTACCCAAGATAAAGAGAACTTTCACCACCTGTCTTTACCTGAAACACCAAAGATCATGGTTATACCAAATCACAGTTCCTATTCATAATCATGCTAATAAATTATTCTTTGCACTCATGCTAAAGATATTCATTTGTAACATCAATGGTCATGATCATACTAGCCTACAACCTTTAGTCATAATCATGTTAGTCAATTCATCTTTGCACTACGGGCCAAAGATATTCAACAGTAACATCAATGGTGTCGACGTCGGGAAAAAAAATGCGGGTCGGGTTGAACCCGAATCTTTCTCTCTTCCTAAGTTTTGTCTACCCTTATTCTTTTTATTGTGAAAAAGGTTTTAAAGGGTTTCTTAGGAAAAGGCCAACATGTATCATGTCGACGATTTGAACGTTTTACAAAGTCGTCAGTTGGTAGTTTTAAAATGGTTGTACCAACTCAACCAAATTTGTTTGAAAAGAGGCCCAATTTGCTGGACACTGTCGAAACTTGATCTTTGAAACCAAAGTTCTAAGTTCGGGGGCTTAGTTAAGTGTGGGGAAGGTGTTAGGCACCCCACAACTCCCGTGAAAACACGATACCGCATCCTTTCAATATTTCCCTTTTAAATCTGCAATGTGTGTATGAATGCTAGAAGAAATTAGGCCTATATTTGATTTAAAAGCAAGGACGTGCTTCGTTGAACCTATATACGAAGGGTTTGATTTGATTTGCAAAAGTCTCTTTTTTAGATAAGATTTATTAAATGATGTTTTGAAAGCAGGTTTTCAAACCCTTACGCTAACATAGGAATTGAAACATATCGATACTTCAGTCTTATCTTTTCAGCCTTTTAGCTCAATTTGAATGGTGATTGTCGAGCTGCGAAGCATCCTCGACCACAGAAATATATACAAGTGTCGGTCTTCTCATGGGCATGACAGCCATCGAAGTGACTCTGACACGACAAAATATATTTTCAATATAGTAAGACCTTAAACCCGGATAACTGTTTTAAGGTCTTTTGGATGTACATTTTTATAAAAAATTGGCAGGGTACATTTGTAAAGTGGAGTTTGACCATCGTGGGAATCAGATTCAGATCAATTTGATCGTGAATCCCACGATTCCTAGGCTCACAAAGGGAAACCAATAAAACCTGTACAGCTCAAATATGCACAGAAAATATATATTTACATCCAGATGTCGCCAGAACCAAGGATTCATCAGTAAATCCTTGCTCGCACATAGCCAAAGCGTCTCATTCCCACTAGATAGCGATCTAAGGGTCGCAAGGTTGCTTTCAGAACTTTAACTAGAAAAAATGCTAGATTTAAGTAAATCTCAGCCATTCTAGCCTGTCGGTTCTGTCTGGACCAATTTTGAACCGTTTGAAAGCTAGAGTTGGCGAGATTTAAAAAAATCTAGTTCACCTGCAGAAATGTCAGTGCCAATTCATATCAAATGAATATTTAAAGTAATAATTTAAACAAAATGAGTAATAACATATATATAGGGGCTATATGTAGCTACACAGCTGTGTAGCTACACAGTAGGCTATAGCGACGGTTTTCTAGGGCTATAGCGACGATTTGTCTGTCGCCATAGATATTCTGTCTATAGGGACAGATAAACCATCGCTATAGCCCTGAAAAACCGTCGCTATAGCCTACTGTGCACTACACAGCTGTGTACTTATATTTTTCCCATATATATAGTTATATATATACGAAAGCTGTAGAGGGCGATGGGTTTGCATTCCGATGCCCGGACTAGAATATAAATATATATATTTATAAAAGCTGTAAAAGCCACGAAATAATCTAGGCTTGACAGAATGAAAATATATATATAAATGCTATAAAGGGCGGTGGATTTTCAGTCCGATGCCCGGACTGAAATGGAAATATATATATATTTATAAAAGTTGTAAAAAGCCACAGAGTAATCCAAGCTGGACAGAATGTAAATATATATATAGAAAAGCTGTAAAGGGCGACAGACATTCTATCCTTTGCCCGGACGGAAATGTAAATATATATATATATACAAAAGCAGTAAAAAGGCCACAGAATGATCCAGGCCAAACTGGAATGTACATAATAATATATATAGTTAATATATATATATTAAAGCAATAAAAAGGCCACGAAGTATAAATCCAGACCCAAATAAGTCAGATAAAATTATATATATAGTTATATGTATAAAAAAAGTTAACTACCACGGATTTGACATCCGGGCTTGACAGAATTGAAAAGTTAGTATATATACAGTTAAATATATACATTAAAAAGCCAAACCCGGACTGGGAAGATAACCTAGTCCGGCGAAGTTGCTAGAAACAAAGATATATGTATATGAAAGCTGTTAAAAGTGACGGATCGTCAATCCGAGTTATAGAAATGCCAGAAAATGCGTTTATGTACTAAAATGTACAAAAAGTAAGCAAAAACGGCTGCGGAACTGAGTTCCGGGCATAATCAGAAAGTGAAACTTAATGTGCAAGTGTATAAAAGTGCAATGAAGTAATATAAACTTTCTGATCGTAAAAATACTCACAATGGACTGCTACACGGGAATTTTGCCAAATCGTAGGCTTTAAACGTCCGTTTTTACCGTTAATTTTTGATATCTGGTAGTATATGAGTATATCTACGTATTAGAGTAATAAAGTTTAGGTTTCGAGTACAAGAGTAAGGCTGAGAAACTAAACGTGCAGAGGTTCAGAGCGATTTTCTATATAAAATGAGCTGGGGGTCACCTCATATATTTGACCCAGGAGAAGTGGCTCTACCTGGGGCAGCCGAAGGTAGAGGTGTGGCTCCACGTGATAGGGCCCATGTGGCGGTCCCATTTCATTGAAGTACATGCACTCCGAGCAATGCAATGTCAAATTCGAAACTTTCTAACTTTTGATCGGAGCGTCCGTTTGAGGCGTGCTGTACCTTTCTGAAAAGCTCTCTCCGAGAATGTCGCAATGAAATGGGAATAAACCTTTTCCAAGTCCAAAAAGACCGGTTCATAACCAGGTCTTTGATTCCTCGTAGTTTTTTCGTTGAGCTGTCTTGCGCTGTTTCCACTCGGGGATCATTGTTATGGTTCTTTCTGACCTTAGTGTCATCAATTCAGCTCAATTTTGACCAAATCAGCTTTATGTTGCTAAAATTACCATTTTGCCCCTTCTAAGATTGCCTTCAGTGCTGGCATGGCCTTCGACTGACTTTTTGGGGTTGTCTCCGAGGTTTGGATCCCAGCCGATTCTGTTTGTCCTCAGAGTTGTCTCCGAGACTGACTTGGTTCTTCCAGGTTTATCTTTGGAGATGATGTGAGGCTTCGGGGTTGCCTCTAAAGTTGATTTGGCCTCCCGGGTTGTGATCGGAGCTCGACCTGACCTCCCGAGTCGAGACCGGGGATGAACTGTACTTCCCGGGATGAGACCGGGGCTGACCTGTACCTCTCGGGTTGAGACCGGGGTTGACCTGTAACTCTTAGGTTAAGATCGGGGCTGACCTGTACCTCCTGGGTTAAGACCGGGGTTGACTTGTACCTCTCGGGTTGAGATCGGGGCTGATTTGTACATTCCGGGTTGAGACCGAGATTAACGTGTAATTCTCAGGTTGAAACCAGAGCTGATCTGTACCTCCCAGGTTGAAACCGGGATTGACCTGTACTTCTTAGGTTGAGTTCGGGGCTGACCAGTACCTCTCAGGTTGAGACCGGAGCTGATCTGTACCTCCCGGGTTGAGACCGGGGCTAACCTGTACATCTCGGGTTGAGACTGGGGATGACCTGTGCCTCCTGGGTTGAGACTGGGGCTGATCTGTACTTCCCGGGTTGAGACCGGGGCTGACCTGTACTTCCCCGGTCGAGACCGGGATTAACTTGTACTTCTCAAGTTGAGACCGAGGCTGATCTGTACCTCCCGGGTTAAGACCGAAATTGACTTGTACTTCCCGGGTTGAGACCGGGGCTGACCTGTATCTCCCTGGTTGAGACCTGGGCTGATCTGTACCTCCCGGGTTGAGACCGGAGATGAGTTAAAATAGACGGTTTTGCCCTCCTGCCGGATTAGTAATAGGAATGCCAAATTTTGAGTGTCTACAGATGCCCCTCTTTATCATGTTCATGCAATGTAGTAGAATGAACAGGATAAAGATTGCTAGGCACTAGAAATGCAAATGCAAAGGCAAGGAAATGCACAACACGATATGTAATGAATGTTAGATGCCTTTGAGGGGTTAGGGTTATCATATTGGATGTTTACGTTATTTTCTACTGGGGATAACATCATTCATGATAACCCTTGGGGCAGCACTGCCAGGCGATTACTGGTAGGATATCACTGATATGTTATCAGAGTTAGGCTATCACAGATTGTTCTCGTCTCTTTCTCTTGGGGATGACGTTATCCATGATGGACCTGTCGACTCTGATGGGGATGATATTATTAATGCTACCTTGGTGTGAGACCAATGGTTTCCCCCGTCTGTCAATACTATCCGTAGGGCATATTTTTCTTCGACTGATGCCATTGTACATTCTGAAGGCTCCTCTGTTGTGGGACATATCTCGGTTACCAAGCTACCATAGTGGGTGCTTCCGATGCTTATCCTGACGATAATTTACACCGGTGGTTTGCAACGAGGGGTTGAATCACCAATCCTTCTTGGTGCTTCCTCTGAGGATGTGTATAACAGATTCCATCATCTATCCCTTATGGGGATAGATTGGTATACTGTTTTCGCCACTGGATCATTCCCGATGCTTCGCTGGAGTTGAGCCAACGGCTGAACTGTCATCGGTCTATACCCGACGCTTCGCTGGTATTGTGCCAACGACTGAACTGTCATTAGTCAGTACCCGAAGCTTCGTTGGGGTTGTGCCAACGGCTGAACTGTCACCGGTTAGTACTCGATGCTTCGCTGGGGTTGAGCCAACGGCTGAACTGTCATCGGTCAGTATCTGACGCTTCGCTGGGGTTGAGCCAACGGCTGAACTGCCATCAGTCAGGACCCGACGCTTCGCTGGGCTTGTGCCAACGGCTGAACTGTTATCGGTCAGTATCCGACTCTTCGCTGGGGTTGATCCAACAGCTGAACTGTCACCGATCAGTAACCGATGCTTCACTGCGGTTGAGCCAACAACTAAACTGTCATCGGTTAGTACCTGACGCTTCGCTGGGGTTGTGCCAACAGCTGAACTGTCATCGGTCTGTACTCGAAGCTTCGCTGAGGTTGAGCCAATGGCTGAATTGTCACTGGTCAGTACCCGATGCTTCGCTGGGGTTGTGCCAATCACTGAACTGTCATCGGTCAGTACCCAACGCTTCCCTGGGGTTGAGCCAACGATTGAACTGTTATCGGTCAGAACCCGATGCTCCGTTGGGGTTGTGCCAATGGCTGAACTGTTATCGATCAGTACCCAATGCTTCACTGGTGTTGTGACAATGGTTGAACTGTCACCGATCCGTACCCGATGCTTCGCTGGGGTTGTGCCAACGGCTGAACTGTCATCGATCAATACTCGACGCTTCGCTGGGGTTATGCCAACGGCTGAACTGTCATTAGTCAGTACCCGACGCTTCGATGGGGTTGAGCCAACGGCTGAACTATCATCGGTCAATACCCGACGCTTCACTGGGGTTGAGCCAACGACTGAACTGTCATCGGTCAGTACCCGATGCCTCGAAAGTGGCAGTTTTTGGCAATTTTTTAGTAGTTTTCATTATTAGTCCCTAGATATTGCTTTGGGATGAATACCAAGGGCTTTCATGAAGTTCCTCTTTCTGTCAATAATTCGCTGCTTAAACGCAGGATTTTAGGACAAACCGCTCAATCGTGTAGAGATTTTTTCTCAGATTTGACTTTTTAGCTCATATAAACTCCATTTCAACTCTAACTAGACAGAGCCGAAGAGGGAGGGACCCACCCTGGGGAGCCGTAGATAGAGGTGCGGCAGCCATAGGTGGGCCCGCTCTTTCCTGCGATTTTAAAATGGGCAGTGGGAGCTCTAACAAGTTATTTTTAGTTTTGATTTTCTATAAAAATTTGATTTTATTTTTAGATCTACGGAGTTCGGGTAGCTTTTTTTAGATTCCGTCAGCGGCCACGCATTCTGCACATCTCAGGTAACATTTATATCATTTCTTTTCAAGTTTTGACCGTTAGAAGTATGTAAACCACGGAGGGTGCTTTTGAATGCAATGTATCAAAAATGTATGCTTATATGACTTGCTAAAAATTTTCTGACTTCATAAGTATGCATATTTTACTGCAATGCACGTTTTGATGTAAGAAATTTTGGATTCTGAGACAGTCAATTTTTGCTCTTTTTTGATCAGTTTACTCATCTTTTTTGAGGCCTAGTGAGCCTAGATTTTCAACTAAAAAAATGTCCATGGTAATTTGGCTACTATGTGATATTATTTTTGATTTTTCTTCATAAATATGAACTGTTTCTATTTTTGGGAAGGTGTGCTACTGAATGGCCACCTAGACATGCTTATGTGTATGCGGACAGTCCATTTTACAAAGTAGACTCTGGAGAAATTTTTTCAAAAGCTTGAACATTTAATAAACATGCAACTTTGACTCTATTGGGGATTTTGACTGACCTATGCATGTTTTAGGATTTCAAAATGCATAAAATACTAATTTAAATTAATAAGCCACAAGTTTTAGGCTTCCTCACCCTTTCTAAGGTGATTTGGAGACTTTGTCCAGGTGTTGGACCGAGATAGACCAGGGAGTGCTAGCAGGGTCGTTTCAGAAGTTAGACGGAGGAGAGCCTCCAATGTTCCTCAGCCACGGCCAGCACGGCCGCCTCATAGACTGGATGAGTCAGTGATTCGTCTGATCCGGACTGAGTCGCCGGTAGATGTATATGATGAGGAGGCTCCATTTTCTACTCTTGCCTCAGCTCAGGCTCCACCTGCGGAGCTCCCAGGCATTGTTGTGCCAGTTCAAGATCTGCTGGGAGATTTAAGTCACCATTCATCGAGGTTCCTTAACGCCAACGAGGTGACCGAAGTTTCCTTCTTTCTGGATTTTCTTTCTTTTTCCATTCTCGGGGTACATGTTTGATATGGCTTGGCTTTTGATGCAGGTTCCTAGTTTCACCCAGCCTCGAGGGAACTGGTTTAATGTGCATTCTCTTTACCATACTCTTCACTAGGATTATAGGGACATTGTTGACACCTGGGGGTTTTAGGCATTCTTTTCTATCCTTCCCCGTCGTTGCCCCTGGGGTTTCATAAGGGCTTTGTCCGAGAGCTGGTTCCACCAGACTCAGTCTCTCCACTTGCTGGATTACGAGGTGATGATGACGCCGATGGATTGGAGGTTCATTACCGGGATAGAGTTTGAGGGTGAGCCCATGCCTGTTATGACTAACATTACACCTACTGCCGTCCGGTCACTGATGGAAGTTCCTGCGATGGCGATCAAGGGTCGGACGATTCGATCTGGTCCCTTGAGCGTAGATGCCTAGAGTGGGGCTTTGCTTTAGCCTCTTCCTGATGATCAAAGGGCTTGGGATCGCATCCTGCGGTGATTGTTTCTGGTGATCATCAGGGGTTGTTTCCTTGCGGACAACTCAGTAACGGTGTCCTTTTCCCTGTTCAGTGCCATTCAACATGTGGAGTGCCTCAGTGACTTTGATTGGGGTACCAATACCTTTGCCTATTTTCTTCGAGGTATATGCATGCGGTCGGAGGGTATGACGGAGGCTTGGTTAGGGTTCTACCCATTCCTACCAGTGAGTATATCTTTCTTGTACCTTTTGGATTTCTGCATTTACATTTATCAGTTTTGGTCACTGAGGACTTTTGATTTTACATGACCAGTTTTGGGCATATAAGAGGCTTCCTTGCCTACGTCCTGCCACTACTTTGGGCCTGGAGACTTATCCCCAGGGACGGCGTTGGCACCACTCCACACTGACAGAGGTCTCTGTAGCTGAGGGATTCAGCCATTTCTGCCTGCAGGTTGAGCTTTTGACAGCAGGGTCGATATCATGGGTACCGTATACCTCATATTTTTTAATAGTTGGATTTGAGGGCGGTTTCCCCACTGGTCGGGAGTATGCATTATCTACCCGCAGAGTCCCATTTTTGACAGAGGGAGGTTGGGAACTCTATTTAGGAGAGCGTGCTATCAGGAGCATTACGGGGCAAATTCGCATTTCCATTGCTCCTCTTGCTTGGCATCATTGGCCACTAGTTTAGCCACTCACAGACATTCCGATGGAGGGTGTAGATGACTTTACCCTGTTAGAGGGTCGCTACAACCAGGAGGCATTTAGCAGCTGGTGGAGTCCTCGCACTATTGGGGCTCAGACTCGTGCTACCCAGTTTATGGCAGATATGGTGCCGGGGTCTGTGATGATGACAGACTGGATAGCGTGCCTCAAGGAGCCTACTCACTTGGACCAGATTACAGGACTGACCCATGAGTTAAAGAGAGCTCATTTATTTATCAGGCATCTTGGCAGAGATCCATTAGAGGCATATTCTTTTAATCCTTCCTGCTCTAGAGCGGGCCCTTCCATAGGTCCATTTTCTAATAGTTATACAGGGGCTGATCCTCCCTTGCACCGCCCTGACATTCCTGATGGCCGAGACTTTGTGTCTACGGAGGAGATGGAGCAGGTTAACAGCCTGAGTGTAGATATTTTGGATCTTTTTGGATAGCTATTATAGATATATCTTTTGATAAGCCACTGTTTTGGCTGTTGGGCGGCTGTGCCCCATTTTGATAGGCCACTGTTAGTAGTTGGGGGGTTGTGCCCCATATCCCTATACTTTTTATTTTGTACTTTATTAGCAGACAGAGATGATGCTTGCAGTAGATAGTTTATTGTAGATATGCATGATATTTTCTATCTATTGCATCATGTTTATCATTGTCATTATGCATGTATTATATCATGGATATGCATTTAGACAGATGAGTTCAGATTTGACCCCTGGATGGTCTTGTGATACGGTGATACAGATGTTATCGTCGACAGTTAGTCGCATCGAGCATTTACCACCATCTGCGGTGGCATCGTCATTGAGGTCGTGGTATGATAGCCTGCCCTTCCCAGCCAGAGGGACAGTGGATATGATGTTAGGGCATTCATTAGCCCTCGTGGACTTCCAGGTTCCATATAGATTTCTAGATGGCCTCTTATCCTGTTGGATACTTGAGAGGCAGGTTTTTCGTATCGGGTGACATGAGCTGACTCCGGCTTTAGAGGAGTACAAACGGCTTACTAGTTTTTTGGCGTTGGACTTGCCTTGCACTCGTATTGCTATTAGTGATATGAGGAGATCGTTCCAGCGGATGTCAGAGTGTAGTTACGGACGAGATTATTTTCGGACAGGTGATCTCAATTGACTTCTTGATAGATCATTTTGGTAGACTGGATAGCTACGATCGACATGCAGGGGATTTTATCTTCTTAACAAAGGCGTAGCATTCAGCCAGGATATATATTTTGCTGATGTGCATCGTGGCCTATGTATACATGCCACTATATTTGGACCATTTGGACCTAGGCTTGATGGTCGTGGCCCGTGCCCTTAGACAGGGTAGCACCATCCTGCTGATGATACTGGCCGAGACATTGAGGTTAGCTACCTATTGCAGCACCCATCTAGAGGGATTTTTTAGAGGTAGCTCTGTCCTTCTGTATATATGGCTCATGACCCATTTGCGTCTGATTGGCTTCTTCAGACATCAGGGGTACTGCTTCTCCCATGAGATAGCTATGTCTTACTCCTTCCAGCCAGCGAAGTGTTCGGATGTAGAGACCTGGTCAGCTTTTTTGTCAGATATTGAGCATCTTTTTTCGATTCTAACATGCTTAGGGCTAGTTTCCCCTTATAGCTTCATCACCCATGCATCTGGCATGGACTACTTGCCCCTAGTCGGATTGAGAGGGGTGACCACTTACCATCCATTGGCAATTATGGGTCAATTTTATCAGTTCCAGAGCCTGCACCAGTTTCAGGGGGCTATTGATCAGCGGATGTCAGCTTCTTCTATGTCATCAGCCGACCTGATCAGGATTTATGAGTGTTGGACTCATAGGGAGAGGGATAATTTCTCTACTAGCCACCCGGATCGTTCTCCAGAGTACTTGGCATGGTTGGAGGCCGATATAGCATCAGCTGCATTCATCCAGTCAGTTCCGATTGTGGATTCAGAAGAGGAGGAGCCTATGGAGGATCCTGACTCTCCTATGGAGGATGATTTGTTCATAGGTCTGACAGCAGCCTTAGTTAGTGACCCGCCGATCACTCCTGCAGCGACAAATCCAGCTTTGGCAGATTCATTAGCTAGGATGACTTTCGAGCGAGATCAGGCTAGGGCGCTGATGTTTACTACCTTGTCTAGCAGAGATATAGCTTTTGCGGATAGAGATGAGACTCGAGCCACTCGGGATACGGCATTGATTGAGGGAGATGAGGCGCGATCTTCTTGAGATGCTGCTTTTCCCGAGATTGAGGAGACTTTGATTGCCCGGGATGCTGTTTTTGTAGAGAGGGTGATGTAAGACTCCAACGTTTTATGAATAAAATTGAATTTCCTCTATATATTATTTTGGAATAGTAAGGGGTTGATTTGAATGATGTGGTAAGTTAGGGGTAATAGTTGCAAATATTTCAAAGTAAGCAAATGATTATAAAATATTCATTGTTGTCGGAGAATATTCGTTTGGTCGTGAAATATTCTTGTTATCGGGGAATATTCGTACGACGGCACAGCCATTTAGGGGCCCCATAATGAAAAACTGTCGAATGAAGAAAACGACAAGAATGAGTTTTCTAAAAATAACGGCGTAACGGTTACTGTTAGAACTGTTGAAGTACTCAGGGGTTAAAATAAAATAATACGCATTGTTACACAGTAGTACACGGTATTGCACAGTATTTTATATTATTGTTGATTCAATAATTGTCACTGCACAATATTTTACATTATCAAATCAATAATTCATATTATTTGAATAATATTATTAGATAGCATTATTGACAATGTCTAAGGAAGTTCTGTCTAAGAAAGGGGTTAGGTAATTGCGCGCCAGTAAGGAGAAATCCTTATCGAAATGCCCCCTCTTTCATGGGAACAACCTGGTTGTCAATATTGTGGTTCTGTAATATTATTTGTGAATAATTAATTATTGATAAAGATGATAAGTAAATATTTATTCATTATGGATATAAACGGAGGATTTTTTTAGCAAAGGAGACAATTATTGAGAAATGATATTTTATCTTCTTCGATAAAATAATTCATTCAAATATATTAGTATAATATTACATTATAAGTGTATAATGTGATAATATAATAATATAATAATAGTGATATTTTTACAATGAATGTACGATATATGAATAAAATAAGGTGAAAAAGAGAAAATGGAATTAGAATTATAAATATTTTAATATATATATATATATATTTGTGTGTGTGTGTGTGTGTGTGTGGTAGAAATGGTGGTGGTGAGAGAAGAAAATCGGGAGAGAGAGTTAATGGGAATTGGTGGGGGAAAAGGGAAGGAAGAAAGAAAAGAAAGGAAGAAAAGAGAAAAAAAAGAGAGAAAAAAAAAAAGAAAGGAAAAAGGAAAGAAAGAAAAGAATGTTAAATGTGTTGGTGGGCCCCGTTTTTGACTGAAGTTTGATTATAGCCTGCAAAATCATCCGTATGTGAATTCGGTCATTTTTCGTTCTGAATTTGGAAAAACTTTCTTCTACAAAGTTGTAGAGAATTAAATTTTCTATAGAATGGACATAAAATTCGTATTTTTCTGATAAAAGGGCTATTTATTATGAATTATTGAAATTCCGGAATATTGGTTCTAAATTAATTTTTGGGGTTATAAATAATTTTTTTTTTAAAAAACATTTTTTGTTGGTGGGACCCACTTGTGTGAGCTGATGAATTGGTCAGGAGGTGGGCGTGAATTTTTTTTTAAATAATAATATTTTATTAAATTTTTTGCTTTGGCGTTCTAAGCATTTTCCTATAAATAAGGTGCTTAGTTTAGAATTAAAAATCACACCAGAATCAGAAGTTTCTCTCTATAATATCGAGCGTATTTTTGTGAGTATTTCAATACTTTGAGTATTGCTATACAGTCCAAGTTTTCTTCAGCATTATATCCGATATTCCAGTCAGAACTAATATTATTTTGAGGTAAGGGATGTTATTCTTCTTGTAAGAGATGTTATTTTTTCGTAAATGATGTTATTTCTTTCAATATCGTTACACTGAAATATTGGTATAAATTTTATTATAAAATTTTTACCTTTTCATGTCGAGGTTACTATTCATGTATACGATACTATTCACGTATACGGTACTATTCACGAATACGGTACTATTCACGAAGTATAATTTTTCTTATAAAATTTTTACCTTTTCATGTCGGGATTACTATTCATGTATACGGCACTATTCACGTATACGACACTATTTATGAATACGGTACTATTCACAGAAAAATTAAATTTTCTTTTCTTTGTCCAAATTGTCTTTTATGGTTCCTATCTTTGATTGGATCCATATTTTGAACTTTATTCTTGAATTTTGCTACACAATTGATTATTATGGAGTATTCTTCAACTTGGATAAACTAATTTACGAATCCCTAATCTTGTCCTTTATCTCACTGGATTTGTTATTAATATTATTTTTTATCATCTTCAGTCTTAAATGGTGATATAAAAGAATGTCTTTGGCCTGTAATGCAAAGATGAATGGTTACTTGATGAATATCTTTGGCCTGTAGTGCAAAGATGAATGATTATTTGATGAATATCTTTGGCCTGTAGTGCAAAGATGAATGATTACCTGATGAATATCTTTGGCCTGTAATGCAAAGATGGACAGGTGTTGAGATGAACATGACCACTAGTGATACAAATGAATATCTTTGGCCCGTAGTGCAAAGATGAATATTTGATTTGAGATATATATTAATTGACAGGGATAAAATATTGATGATGGACTTTTAAATCATAAAAGATAGTAGACATCATTTTCTACTTAATTCTTCTGATGCATTGTTATTTCCGCTGCAGTTGTTGATCTAAAACTTGTTGTCCATCATATTTTATCTGATTTGTTGAAGACTAACGATAATTTATTTTCCATTATCTTAGTCATAATATTCTTTACTGGGCTAGTTGAGCTCACCCTTTTATTCTATTGTCCTCATCAAGAAATGAGAATGTTGCAGGCACTAGTCGGGGAACGGAGTGATGGGCAGAGTTAGATCAGTAGAAGTCCTCACTATTTTTGTAAAATAGTGTGATAATTATTATAATAAATGAAATCTGAATTTGAGCGTTCATATTTCGTATTATATACGATTTGTATTGAAGCTCACAGCTTATGGGGTCGTTTTTCTTACGACCGTTTGATATAAAGTTTGTATTTGGATTCTGTACAATATATTTGGCGACCCATAATGGGTTGGGTTGACTGTACCTATTTTGGGGGCGTCACAGATGAGGCCATAGCTTCCCGAGATTTCTACATTACCGACAGTACTGCTCTCCAATCATATACTCATGGCCTGGTTGCCGATATGAGTGTTTATATTGATGATTATAGTGCCACTATGCAGATGATTGTGGATGTTTTGGCCCGTATGGAGGCTGAGGGTATTGCGCTTGTAGCGGCTCCTCCATATTCAGAGAGAGATGCCATGTTGGCACTGCTGTCCATAGACTAGCTTTTTTTCCTGCACATACTAGATCAGCTATTTTTGTCATGTACAGGGCACATTGTATATATCAAACAATATTATATATCAGAGAAATATATTTTGATTCATTTCCCTGTTTGAATATGTATTGTCATTACTGAGTGATTACCACTTCTTTCATGACTTGCTATTGTTGATGTATTACGAGCTTCTCCTTGACGGATTGACATTGAGATGTCAAAGAATATCTCAGATGGGCCCGTTGACCAGGGAGGCTTGATAGAATTTAGATTTTATCGGGTTTCGGTGTCTTGGGACTGGTTTTTATTGGTTTTTGTATTTTCTTGAAGGTCAAACCGCACCATGAATGGCTGCCTACGTACTCTCGGGTTGAGGGAGATCAGGTCATCCGTAGTTCCATTTTTTATGGGAGAGAGGCTTGAGAAGTGTCTCTTTTGAGTTTGGTTTGATGAGTTTTTGAGTTTTTGTTTGGTTTGACCGCACTAGAAATGGCTGCCTACGTACTCTCGGGTTGAGGGAGATCAGGTCACTCGTAGTTCCGTTTATTAGTGAAAACCAAACTAATTTGATCGATTCGCAGAACTAGGAGACTAGTATGCATGTGTCTCAGACATAGTACCTTTTCACGGTGTCTGAATTGATGAGTTGGGGAAATTCGTTCTCGTCCATCTCTTGCAATCTTATAGCTCCTCCTGTCAACACCTCTTTGATAATGAAAGGGCCTTCCCAATTTGGGGCGCATTTTCCTTTGGCTTCGTCTTGATTGGCAAAAATTTTCTTCAGCACCAAGTCTTTTTCTTTGAATTGCCAGATTTGGACTCTCTTGTTGTAAGATCGAACAATCCTTTGCTGATATAACTACCCTTGAAAAATAGCAGTAGCCCTCTTTTCATCTATCAGGGACAGCTGGTGGTACCGATCTATCAACCACTGGTCTTCCTCCACGTGAGCGCCTATCAACACTCTCAAGAACTCCATTTCTAGTTCTATGGGAAGTACTGCTTCCATGCCATAGACCAATGAGCAGGGGGTAGCCCCAGTAGAGGTACGCATTGACGTCCCTGTATGCTAATAGGGTTAGAGGCAACAGGTCAGGCCATTCTTTGTGATTGGCAGACATTTTCTGAATGATCTTTTTGATGTTCTTGTTGGTCGCTTCAACATCACCATTCATCTTGGGCCGATAGATGACGGAATTGAGATGCTTGATGTGGAACTTGCTGTATAGTTCTCTCATTATCTGATTGTTTAGGTTCTTGGCGTTATCGGATACGATCACATCCGGTTGTCCATATCGATAGGCGACATTGTTTCTGATGAAACCAATGTTGACCTCTTTGGTGACTTTGGCAGCTTCAACCCACTTGGTAAAGTAATCGATTATGGTGAAGATGAATCGATGTCCATTGTTAGCTTTGGGTTCTACTGGACCTATCACATCCATTCCCCACACGGAGAAAGGCCTTGGTGAACTCATGTTGTGAAGCTCATTCGGAGGAGCATGAATGACATTTCCATGTACATTGGCATTGAAAGCATCTCTTGACATGATCGTCGCAGTCAGCTTTAAGAGAGATCCAATAATATCCTGTTCTTAATATCTTCTTGGCCAGCAGATGACCGCTCATGTGTGGACCACAGATTCCGCTGTGGACTTCATCCATCAATCTCTGGGCTTGCTCTTTATCAAGGCATCTTAAGAGTCCTATTCTAGCATCCCTTTTGTAGAGTGCATCTCCGCTCAGATAGAATTTCATGGCCCTTTGTGAATCCTCCTTCGTTCAGCTTGGCTTGCCCCAGCGAGTGTAGATCTATCTCGGAGATATTCCTTGATGTCTTGATACTAAGGCTTTTTGATAGGAGGTATTTCATCTAATAATTTTTCAATGTAATTCCCGTATGTCGGAGCCTTCTGGCTTGTGAATTTGATGTCGGAAATTTTTCTACTACCCGATATGTTGATCAGGGAAGCCAACGTTGCTAATACGTCAGCGAAGTCGTTCCTTCCCCGAGGGATGTGGATGAAGGTTTTGTCTTCAAATTCCATGGATATTTTGACGACCTGCCGATGATTAGGCAGCAAATGCAGTTCTTTGGTGTGATATGCCCCAGTGATCTGTCTGATAACCAATTCAGAGTCTCCAAAGACCAATAGACGTTTGACACCCATAGATTGGGCTAATTTCAACCCCATTATGCAGCCTTCATACTCAGCTGTGTTGTTAGTGTTGACAAACTGCAGCTTAGTGGCCACAGGATATTGTTCTCCTGTACTAGAGGTAAGAACTGCCCCAGCTCCGGCACCTTCCATGTTTACTACTCCATCGAAATACATTTTCCATGGTTGGACTGCATTTTTTTGAAGACCTTGCTGAATTGTCATGATCTCATCATCCGAAAAATAAGTTTCCAGAGGTTCAAACCCTCCTGATGGTGCTTCGGCTAGTTGATCTACAATGCCCTGACCTTTAATGACTTCTGAGTGACGTAGACAATGTCGAACTGCTGGAGGGTCAACAGCCATTTGGACAACCGACAATTCAACGTTGGCTTGTTGAATACGTATTTCAGCGGATCCATATGGGATATGAGGTAGGTTGTGTGCCTATACAAATAATGTTGTAACCTCATGGTGGCCCACGCTAACGCACAACAGGTTTTCTCAATCAGGGTGTCCTTCTATTCACCACTGCTGAATCTTTTGCTGATGTAGTAGATGACTCTCTCCTTACTACTATCATCTTTCTATCCCAACATATAGCCCATGGCGTTAGCATTGACGGACAAGTACATAAATAAGGGAACTCCGTCCCTTAGGGGTACCAATACTGGTGCTTCGATCAACTGCTTCTTGATGGCAAGGAAAGATTTTTGATAATCCTCATTCCATTTGGTGGAGGAATTCTTCCTTAGTAGCTTGAAGATGGGTTCACAAGTTGCTGTGAGCTGGGAAATGAATCGGCTTATGAAATTGATCCTTTCTAGGAACCCACGTATCTCCTTCTCTATTCGAGGTACTGGAATCTCAGTGATGGCTTTAATCTTGGAAAGATCTAGTTCAATGCCTCTGTTGCTCACTAGGAATCCTAATAGCTTGCCCGATTTGACGCCAAAAGCATATTTGGCGGGATTCAGCTTGAGGTTGTACTTGCGCAACCTATTGAACAGCTTCTTGAGATGGTTAACGTGATCGTCCTCCTTTCGGGATTTGACGATGATGTCATCCATATAGACCTCTATCTCCTTATGCATCATGTCATGAAACAGGGCCATCATGGCTCCCTGATATATGGCCCCGGCATTAATGAGGCCGAAGGATAGTCGTCTGTAGCAGAAAGTTCCCCAGGGAGTGATGAAAGCTATTTTCTCCTTGTCTTCCTCAGCGACCATGATTTGATGGTAACCAGCAAAGCAATCCATAAAAGAATACATGTCATACTGGGCCGTGTTGTCTATCAGGATGTGGATGAAAGGTACCGGGAAATTATCCTTTAGGTAGGCTTTGTTCAAATCCCTGTAATCTACACATACTCGTACTTTCCTTTCGAGCTTAGGAACGGGAACTATGTTTGACAGCCACTCCGGGTATGTTGATACTATGATGATGCCAGCTTTGAATTGTTAAACGACCTCTTCTTTGACTTTCAGACTCCATTCAGGTTTCAATCACCTGAGCTTCTGTTTGACTGGCTTGAATCCATCTTTAATGGGCATTCGATGGATGAAAATGTCAGTAGACATGCCAATCATGTCTTCATGTGACCATGCAAACACATCCTAGAACTGTGTTAGGAGTTCAATCAGGTCGGTTTTTTGATCTTGGGTGAGGTCTATGCCTATCTGGATTTCTTTGAGGTTTTCTGAGGTTCCGATATTAACAGTGGTGGTTTGCTCAAGGTTCGGTTTGGGTTTGTCTTCGTCCCATTCTTTAATCTCCTCGGGCACCTCATCGTCATCTTGATCCTCTTGACCAACTTCCATCAAGTAGAAGTTCAGCTCTACATTAAAGTTGTAGTCACTGTGACAGGTTGGCATCTCATCAACAGGGACCAACAAATCCAATCTTGGAGTCCTGAAAACAAAATGCTTTCACTTTAATATATGCGACTGTTTAAACATACAAAGCATTTGGCAAAGCATGACAAAAGTTACTGCTATAGCTGTGTAATAAAACAAGCAATAAATGAAACCATGTTATAGGGCAGACAGATTCTCTGCCCTTTTACCATTTTTGAATGAGGCAAGGGATGATACTCCAGTTATCCAGGGTCAGATCCTCATGAACAGGGAGGATCAAGGAATTGTGCTCATCTGCCTCATCTCAGATGATGACTAACACATCCTTCCAAATAGGGTCGGGGTTTTTCTTTGAACTGCCCCCTTTCTCTTTCTTGATGCGAGGAATTTGAATCTGATCCTCATTGCCACTGTCTGGGATATCATCATTCATCCCCTCATAGTGTATAATAACACTCATTTAGCAAATGGGTCTCGTCCTTCGTACACGAACTTTTCTTTTCCCTTTTTGCTCTCCCCCTCAAGCTTTGGGGTCTTTTTCTCACATACCGGTATGATTGAAAGAAACATCATGGATGACACAACAGCAGGGTTCTTCCTCATTGGTTTCACAAATCCAGCATCAATGAGATTTGGAAATAGTATAGTGGTAGAATGAGCTTTTGGATGCTTATATAGGTTCCTGTGGTTTGACCCGGATGAATAACCCAATCCGGCTCTCCCTGACTGACTCGGGATCTGCACTGGACTCTTGATACCTTGCTGATTCTTTCCTAACCCTTTTCCAGGGAGGAAACCCCCAAATACCATCTCATAGCCAATTATCATCACCTCAGGAGAAACCTTTGGTTTCAGAGCTGGTGCCCCAACTGGTAGATATTGAGTATCACTCACCTCCAAAGCTTGAAAACTAGCAGGTTCAATCCCTGCATCCAGGATGATCACCGACATGTCTCCCTATATGTAGACAGGGTATTCTGGTTTTGCATTCACCGTGTTTAGGTTGCCATTGATAATGTATTTGAGTTACTGATGAAGGGTAGATGGAATGGCTCCTGCCATGTGGATTCATGGTCTGCCCAGCAATAAGTTTTATCCCGTGGTGATGTTGAGCACCTGGAAAGATACATAGAAAGTGTGTGGACCAATATCCAAAGGAATTTTAATTTCTCCCATGGCCTCTCGACGAGATCCATCGAAAGCCCGGGTGACCACATGACTGGTTCTGATCCGGTTTGGGTTAATCTTCATTCTCTCAAAGGCGTCGTAGGGACAGATGTTTAGGAATGACCCTACATCTATAAGCACACCTCCGATCACATATCCTGATGACATCACTGCTATATACATGGACTTGCGATGACCCATCCCCTCTGCAGGTATATCATCATCAATAAAAGATATCACAGTGCTGTTAAAGATGTGTTTTATCACATGACAAAATTTCTCGTTATCCACTGTCTTTGGCAGATGGGCTTCTTCCAGTACTTTCACTAGAATGTTGCGATGATCCACCTAGGATAATACCAAATCTAGGATGGACATCTGCTTAGGTGCATCTTTTAGGCTTTGCACCACTTTAATTTCATTGTGTCCCATTTTGCTGAGGAACTCTTCGATTTCCTCTTCAGCCACCTTCTCTTTGGCCTTGATGACTGATTGAACACCCGTTGAGGCAGATACAATGGATTCTCCTTTGGTACGATGACAATGTTGTTTGAGGTGGAACCTTCATCATTCCCGTAGTTCCATGGGACTCTTTTTAGACTGATCACTGGATACTAGGGTCTGAATGGTAATATTAAAGGTTCAGGTGCGGCCACCTTCACAGGATTTTGTATTTCTTGGCCCCCTTTCCCTGGTAGCATTAGGGGTGTGAGGACTGGCTCCTTATCACAGGAAATAACAGCCACTATATCATGACTCCACGCAGTGGGAATAAAGAGAGTTTCTTCATCTGGGAGGCCATAATCCTGATTCCCCTTGATCAGTTCACCGCTTTCAATCATATTCTGAATCAAGTTACGAAGTCCCCAACAATCTTTAGTGTCATGACCGGGTGCATTGTAGTGATATCGACAGATCTTGTCAGGCTAGAATTTCCTGGATCGAGTATTTATCGGGGGTAATAAGTCTGCAACCATTCCCTCAT
Organism: Panax stipuleanatus; assembly: GCA_020205555.1. Lineage (NCBI taxonomy): Eukaryota > Viridiplantae > Streptophyta > Magnoliopsida > Apiales > Araliaceae > Panax > Panax stipuleanatus. The sequence goes on from CM035115.1 coordinate 31,807,000, forward strand.
TAATTAACATCAGGAGAATCTCTTTCATAGGTTGATTCAAGTTGGTGAAATTCCTTTGAAAGGCAAATTCCCGACCAGCCTGGATCTTCTCTTCCTTGGCCACCTTGTAGGCCCAGGGTTCATGTTCATGAAATCGATAATAATCCCTCATGGGAATGGGACTGATCTCCGGTGTGGGAGGATTTACGTCAGACTGGTTGGTCTGGTTTATCAGCTGTCTGGTGATCTGATGTTGATATACAACTAGCTCTTCTAACTGTCCAATTTGTTCTTTGATAGACTTAATCTCTTATTATATCAGGAATCACCTTTCTGATAACTCCCAACTATCTGTGCTGGATTGAGTTGATTCTTCGACGTATCGGAGGTATTTGGATCCTTCTCCATTTTGTGTGCTAATCATGTTGACACCTTCCTCTTTGTGCTGTGGGAGGGGATTGTCTTGTACGTGCAGTTGCTCAGGTTTGGTCACCACAATCTCTCCATTGACAATCAAGTCTTGGATTTTGTGCTTGAGAGACCAACAGTCTTGTGTATCATGGCTCGGGGATCCGAAATGGTAAGCACACTTTTTACTTTGGTCAAAATTTCATCCACCGGTATTAGTTGGTGGAAGGAGTTGCACAATCTTCTTCTGTGCCATCAACAATTTTAACACATTCTCGAGTGAATCCCCTAACAGAGTGAACGTTCTTTGACACCTAGCCTTAAAATTTTTCTGGAATGGCAATTTGAAGGTTGGGCTAAAGCTTGAAAAGAGGAATAGTTTTTTATTTGAATGGGCATGCTGTTCGACTCACTCCTCTGATTCTGTCCTTGCAATACTAAGGAAACTTCTTCATCTTTCTTCTTTTGTGGCCTCCTGGGATTATTCCCATAACTCTCGGATTAAATATGCTCGGCCACAGCTTCTAAGGCGGTCAGATCCTTTATCTTCCCAGATTTGAACCCCATTTCTGTCATTTCGCCGTGTTTGATCATTTCTGAGAATGGCTTTCCTATGCTTGCTAAGACCCTTTCATAATACGGAGCTTCTTAAATGTCGATGAAGGTCATGACTATCTCAGACTCAGTCATAAGTGGAGTGACTTGTGCTGTCATTCGTCTCCAGTGTTGAGCATATTCTCTAAATGACTCAGTGTTTTATTTCTTGATTTTAGTTATTTGATATCTTTCTAAAGCCAGTTGAGACTGAAAACTGTATTGATTGAGGAAGGCATGTGCCAGTTCTTTCCAGCTATGAATTTTAGGGTTGTCCAGAAGGGCATATCAGGCTCTAGCTTCTCCGGTCAAACTTTTCTAGAATAACTACATTCGGAGTTTCTCATCCTCTGCAAAAGATCCAAGCTCTCCAACGAACACCTTTAAGTGAGTGTAGGGGTCTCCCAATCCATCGTACTTCTCAAAATCAGGGACTTGAAATTTTTCAGGGTAACGAGTCATAGGGAAAATGCGTAAGTCAAAATAATTAACACTGCCAAATGCCCCAGTCCCTCTGATGGACCGGATGGTTTCTTCCATCTGTTCGACTTTCTTCAGAATGTCACCAGATTCCTGCTCTTTGTTAAGGATGGTGATTTCAGGGGTTTTGTTGGTCGAATCCTGATTCTGTGGTCCAGGAATCTGAGTATCTATTTTTTCGATCTCTTGACTGCCACCGGGTGTTCCTGGTTCTGTGTGACCCTGTGCTTCTGTGTGACCCTGTGCTTGTTTTCCTTTAAGAGCTTTACTTTGCACTATCAAGAAACTGGCCAATTCTGCTATCTAGTGCTTCAGTCTTTCAAACTGAAACTGGGCAATTCTGCTATCTAGTGCTTCAGTCCTTCAAACTCTTCCCTAGAGACAGGGGTGGATTATGGTTGAGCACTGGAAGTTATATCCAGAGCTGGACTAAGTGCTTTCTTAGACTTAGATCTAGTGACAGGACTAATTTTTCACCTACAACAAAACGTAGGTGTGTCAATTTCTTGAGCTATATATGGATAGGATACATGCCATGATGTGTTTTTATGGTTTTTTATTCTTATCCTGCAAAACAGAGGTCAGTTGTTTTGGTGATAGGATAATATGACAGGCTTTACAAAATATGGAATGTACATTTACATTATGATATCTACATTGTGCTATTTACATTGGAAATGAAACTTGACATTGAATTAAAAGAGGAAGGCATGAAGAGGCTTCCTTTCGAATTTGGTTGATCAGAGGATGACCTATCTTAGGCTACTCTCGCGGCTTTTTCGGCATGAAGGTCCCCAGATCATCGCAATCTACTAGAGGGGAAATTAATCCGATCTTTCAACTGGAGCGAATCTGAGTGGTGCTTTTTCATGAGCCCCGAAGACTTAGCCGTCCTCGAAGACATTACTCTGTCACCGACGGGTTTGCCTCGTGGTGGAGGAATCACACAACATACATTCACATACATCGCGTCTCACCGTATGCATATGATGTCATTGGTGCGAAGCACTAATATTTGTGCGAATCACTAATAAAGTAGGAAAGCATTCATTCGCATTCATTTAATGTAAAGACGCATCATTCACGCATTCATTCAATGTAAAGATGCAGAATTCACACATACGAAAATATAAATGGGAAATTTTGAACAGCTTTGAACGCGGCCTAAGCCCTCTACATTCCCCAGCAGAGTCGCCACCTGTCGACGTCGAGAAAATATATGCATGTCGGGTTGGACTCGAATGTTTCTCTCTTCTAAGTTTTGTCTACCCTTATTCTTTTTATTGTGAAAAAGGTTTTGAAGGGTTTCTTAGGAAAAGGACAACATGTATCATGTCGACGATTTGAATGTTTTACAGAGTCGCTAGTTGATAGTTTTAAAATGGTTGTACCAACTCAACCAAATTTTTTTGAAAGGAGGCCCAATTTCCTGGACATTGTTGAAACTTGATCTTTGAAATCGAAGTTCTAAGTTCGGGGGCTTGGTTAAGTGTGGGGAAGGTGTTAAGCACCCCACAACTCCCGTGAAAACAAGGGACCACATTTTTTTAATATTTCCCTTTTAAATCTGCAATGTGTGTGTGAATGCGGGAAGAAATTGGGCCTATGTTTTATTTGGAAGCAGGGACGTGCCTCATTGAACATATATACGAAGGGTTTGATTTGATTTGCAAAAGTCTCTTTTTTAGGCAAGATTTTATTAAAATGATATTTTGAAAGCATGTTTTCAAACCCTTACGCTAACATAGGAATTGAAATATATCGATACTTCAGTTTTATCTTTTCAACCTTTTGGCTCAATTTGAATGGTGATTATCGGGGTGCGAAGCATCCTCAACCACATAAATATATACAAGTATCGGTCTTCTCATGGGCATGACAGCCATCAGAGTGACTCTAACACGACAAACCATATTTTCGCTATATTGAGACCTTAAACCTGGATAACCGTTTTAAGGTCTTTCGAATGTACATTTTTACAGAAAAACTGGCAGGGTACATTTGTAAAGTGGAGTTTGTCCATCGTGGGAATCAGATTCAGATCAGTTTGATCGTGAATCCCACGATTCCTAGGCTCACAAAGGGAAGCCAATAAAACCTGCACAGCTCAAATATGCACAGAAAATATATACTTACATCTAGATGTCGCCAAAACCAAGGATTCATCAGTAAATCCTGGCTCGCACATAGCCGAAGCGTCTCGTTCCAGCTAGATAGCGATCTAAGGGTCGCGAGGTTGCTTTCAGAAATGTAACTAGAAAAAATGCTAGATTTAAGTAAATCTCAGCCATTCTAGCCTCCCGGTTCTGTCTGTACCTATTTTGAACCGTTTGAAAGCTAGAGTTGGTGAGATTTAAAGAAATCTAGTTCACCTGCAGAAATGTCAGTGCCGATTCATATCAAATGAATATTTAAAGCAATAATTTAATTAAAATGAGTAATAACATATATATATATATAGTTATATATATACGAAAGATGTAGAGGGCGATGGGTTTGTACTCTGATGCCCGGACTGGAATGTAAATATATATATATTTATAAAAGCTGTAAAAGCCACGGAATAATCCAGGCTTGACATAATGGAAATATATATATATATATATATATATATATATATATATATATATATATATATAAAAGCTGTAAAGGGCGGTGGGTTTTCACTCCGATACCCGAACTGAAATGGAAATATATATATTTATAAAAGCTGTAAAAAGCCACAGAGTAATCCAGGCTGGACAGAATGTAAATATATATATATAGAAAAGCTGTAAAGGGCGAAAGACATTCTATCCTTTGCCCGAACGGAAATGTAAATATATATATATATATATATATATATATATATAAAAGCAGTAAAAAGGCCACAGAATAATCCAGGCCAAACTGGAATGTACATAATAATATATATAGTTAATATATATATTAAAGCAATAAAAAGACCACGAAGTATAAATCTAGACCCAAATAAGTTAGAAAAAATTATATATATATATATATATAGTTATATATATAAAAAAAAATAAACTACCTCGAATTTGACATCCGGACTTGACAGAATTGAAAAGTTAGTATATATACAACTAAATATATACATTAAAAAGCCAAACCCGGACTGGGAAGATAACCCAGTCCGGTGAAGTTGCTAGAAACAAAAATATATGTATATAAAAGCTGTTAAAAGTGACGGATCTTCAATCCGAGTTGTAGAAATGCCAGAAAATGCATTTATGTACTAAAATGTATAAAAAGTAAGCAAAAACGGCCGCGGAACTGAGTTCCGGGCATAATCAGAAAGTGAAACTTAACGTGCAAGTGTCTAAAAGTGCAATGAAGTAATATAAACTTTCTGATAGTAAAAATACTCACAATGGACTGCTACACCGGTTTTTTGCCAAATCGTAGGCCTTAAACGTCCGTTTCTATCGGTTCATTTTTGATATGTGGTAGTATATGAGTATATCTACGTATTAGAGTAATAAATTTTGGGTTTGGAGTACAAGAGTAGGGCTGAGAAACCAAACAGGCTGAGGTTCAAAGCGATTTTCTATATAAAATGAGCTGGGGGTCACCTCATATATATAGACCCAGGAGAAACGGCTCTACCTGTGACAGTCGCAAGTATAGGTGCGGCTCCACGTGGCAGGGACCACGTGGCGGGTCCCGTCGCATCGAAGTACATGCACTCCGAGCAATGCGATGTCAGATTTAAAACTTTTTAACTTTTGATCGGAGCGTACGTTTGAGGTGTGCTGTAACTTTTCGGAAAGCTCTCGCCGAGAGTGTTGCAATGACATGGTAATAAACCTTTTTCGAGTTCAAAAAGACGGGTTCATAACCGGGTCTTTGATTCCTCGCAGTTTGTTCGTTGAGCTTTCTTGCGCTGTTTCCACTCGGGATCATTGTTATGGTTCTTTCTGACCTTAGTGGCATCAATTTGGCTTAATTTTAACCGAATCAGCTTTATATTGGTAAAATAACCATTTTTCCCCTTCTGGGGTTGCCTTTAGTGCTGGCATGGCCTTTGGCTGACTTCTCGGGGTTGTCTCCGAGGTTTGGATCCCAGTCGATTCTATTTGTCCTCAAGGTTGTCTCTAAGGCTGACTTGGTTCTTCCAGGTTTGTCTTTAGAGCTAATGTAAGGCTTCGGGGTTGTCTCCGAAGTTGATTTGGCCTCCCGGGTTGTGATCAGAGCTCGACCTGACCTCCCAGGTTGACACCGGGGATGAACTGTACTTCCCGGGATGAGACCTGGGCTGACCTGTACCCCCCGGATTGAGACCGGGGTTGACATGTACCTCCTAGGATGAGACTAAGGATGACATGTACTTTCCGGGTTGAGACCGAGGTTGACCTGTACCTCCTGGGTTAAGACCGGGGCTGATCTGTACCTCCCGGGTTAACATCAGGGCTGATTTATACCTCCCAGGTTGAGACCAAGATTGACCTGTACTTCTCGAGTTGAAATCGGGGCTGATCTATACCTCTCGGGTTGAGATCGGGATTTATCAGTACTTCTCAAGTTGAGACTGGAGCTGACCTGTACCTCTCAGGTTGAGACCGGGGGTGATCTGTACCTCCCGGGTTGTGATCGGGGCTAACCTGTACCTCTCGGGTTGAGATTGGGGCTGACCTGTACCTCCCGGGTTGAGACCGGGGCTGAGCTGTACTTCCCGGGTTAAGACTGGGGCTGACCTGTACCTCCCGGGTTGAGACCGGGATTGACCTGTACTTCCCGGGTTGAGATCGGGGCTGATCTATACATCCCAGGTTGAGACCGGGATTGACCTGTACTTCCCGGGTTGAGACCGGGGCTGACCTATACCTCCCGGGTTGAGACCAGGGCTGATCTATACCTCCCGTGTTGAGACCGGGGTTGGGTTGAAATAAACAGTTTTGCCCTCCTGCAGGGTTAGTAACAGGAACGCCAAATTTTGAGTTTCTATAAATGGTCATAATCATGCCAAACACCTGTCCATCTTTGCACTACGGGCCAAAGATATTCAACAGTAACATCAATGATCATGATCACGTCAAACACCTGTCCATCTTTGCACTACGGGCCAAAGATATTCAAGTTTCATATTTCAAAGATAACGATTAAAATTTAATAAGAAGATTTAGGTAAATAAAAATTCAAGTGAAATGATATTAGATGAAATGCAAATCTCAAAGGAATATCGGATTATTTTTGGAATTATAGAAGCAATACTTATAACAATGTTGATCAATTCTCCTTTGCACTTAATCTAAAGATATTCAATTGTAAAATTAATGGTCATGATCATACCAATTAACAATTCAACTTTGCACCCCTAGCCGAAAAGAACCCATGGTCATGATCATATCAATAATCTACCCATCTTTGCACTCAAGTCAAAGAGAACTTTAATCACCATGATTATAAAAATGTTATATATGATGAATAGAAATAATAAGAACAATATGATCAAGGATAAGTATTAGAGATTTGTAATTTAATTTGTCCAAGATCAAGAATGTTCAAATTGTTAACATGATAACCAATTGTGGAGCAAAATTCAAGAATAATATTTAAGATTCACATTTCAAGATAATCTGGACAAGAAAAGAAAATTTAAATTACGTCGTGAATAGTACTCTGGTATGAATAGTACCCTGGATTAATAGTACTCCGACATGAATAGTACCCCGACATGAACAGATTTAAAATTTAATAAGAAAGTTCATACCAATATTTCATTGAAATAATATTCTATACGAGTATGAAAGAGTATACGAAACTGTAAATGGATTTTCACCCGTCATGCGGTAATCCGCATAGACAGATCATTTCCACAATTTAATAAAAATAAAAACAAAGGGTTATTCACCATACACGCGGTAGTCTTCGTAGACAGGTTATTCCCACAGCTTAATAAAGAATGAATACAAAGGGTTATTCACCATGCATACGGTAGTCCTCGTAGACAGGTTATTACCACAGATTAATAAGGAATAGAATGACAACCCTTACGAGTATGAAGTAAAGTAATATCTCGTATGGAAGCAATTGATATTACATACGAGTATTGAAAGAAAACAATACCCTTACGAATACGAAAGAAATAATATCCCTTACCTTAGCAGAAGTTTGGATACTGCAATAGTATAATAGCATAATACTTTTCTTCTTTCTCTATTATTCTCTCTCTATAGCTTCTCTCACTATAGTTTGTGATTATAACTTTGCTCTTCAAAAATAGTAGGAAATAATGAATAGATGGAGGAGTATTTATAGGCTAAAAAAAGGTGGAAAATTATAAGGTTAATTATACTTTAGTACCTTCATCTTTACCTTTATTTTTAATTTAGTCCCTCAAGTATTATCAATCTTGCATAACATCCCCTAATAGTACTTGCATGTGAACCAATAATTCTTTGCATGTGAACCAATAGTAATTAATTGCTCATTTATCTGATTAATTGCCCACTTGGTCAATTTAATATCCAGAAATCAACTATTATCGAAATAAATGTCGATTTTCACTAACATTAATATTCCCAACACAATGGAAATATTTTTTATCAACAATTCATCATTAATATTATAACTCACAATATTGATAACCAGATTGTTCCCAGGAAAGAGGGGGCTTTTCGATAAGGATTTCTCCTTACTGGAGCGCAATTAAATAACCTAACCTCTTTTCTTGACAGAACTTTCTAGACATTGTCAATAATGCTAATAATAATATGAGTAATTGTGTCGTGTCAATTATTAATTTAATAATATAAAGTACTGTGTAGTTTATACTGTAACAACAATTGAATCAATTATATGAGATACTATGCAACAACTACTGTGGCAATTATTAAATGAAACTGAGTGACTTCTTACATAAACATCAATAATCAAAGATACTGTGCAATACCGTGTGCTACTGTGTAATAATGCGTATTACTGTACTTTTATCACCAAGTATTTCAACAGTTTAACAGTAAAAGTTTTGACATTATTTTTTATAAAAAGGTTATATCTGTCGATTTCTATATCCGACAGTTATTTCATTATGGCATCCACCAATGATTGCGTCGCCGTAATAATATTTCCCAACAAAAAGCATATTCCTCGACACAACGAATATTTTATGACAACTTGCTTACTTTATAAAATTTACACATATCACCCTTAACTTTAACCTTTTATCAATTTAACCATTTACTGAATAAAATAATAATTATAAGAAAAATTGAATACTTTTATTTCATAAAATTCGGGGTTTTACAATCTCTCCTCATGAAATTTCGTCCATGAAATTTACGTACCTGGTAATTCGAAGAGGTGAGGATACCTTGCTTTCTTTTAAGATTCTATCTTCCCGGTTATTTCCTCTGTATCAAGATTTTTTCATTGCTCATCTCTTGGATTTCAGATATTATTCCAGAATACAGCTTCAAAACAAAGGTTAATTGACATATCACAATTTGCAACTTATTAAGTAAGAAAATTCAACTTAGGTAAGACACACACTAGCGAATGATATTACTCGTCTCTCCCCTCCTACTTTTAGTCTCAGATCTCCGCCAGAGACCTTATCCCTAAGCTTTGATACCAACTGTGACGCCCCCAAAATTGGTCCACACAACCCATTCTGAGTCGCCAAAATACACTATAGAATTCAAATACAAACTTCCTATTTACAACTATTACTCTGTCGTGCACAATACGACCACACATAAACTATGAGTTTTAATACAAATATTGTACTGAATATAATACGATAATATACACACCCAAATTATTACAATGCCATATAAAATACAGTAACAAATATTTCAAGTCCTCAAAGGAACACGAGAAGATTTCTGTCCTCCTCATTCTAATGGGGTGTAAAATAATTATATATTGTCATGCTGTTTTATAATGTATTGAGAAACTTCAACAGTCACCGATCATCAGTCTATTCCCTTGTTATCCCCGGTCGACCCAGCTACACTCTTATTACCTGAAAGGAATTTTGAAGTAAAAGGGTGAGCACAAACAGGCTAGTAAAGAATATTATGACTAAAGATAATTAAATTATCAATAGCCTTCATCAGTAATGAATCAAATATTTAGAACATATGGTAGATGATAAAAGATTTCAACCATAATTGCAGCGGAATCAACAATCCATTAGAAGAGTCAAGTAGAATATAATGTCTACTATCTTCTCCAAATTAAAAATCCATCATCAATATTTTATTCCTGTAACACCAATAAACAATTCTTCGTTGTACCCAAGATAAAGAGAACTTTCACTGTGATAAACAAGAATTTTGTAATTTAATTTAAATAATTATTGAATTAAATAAATATTTTTGATGATTTATTTATTGAGTTAAATAATTCTTTAGTGGAATTGTGGTAGAATAATATAATTATATGTGTTACATTGATTAAATTAATGTGAAGAAATTTTAGAATTCAAAGTATGAACTTTATTAAGTTTATTTGATTAAATGAATTATTTAATAAGTATAATGTTATTCTAATTAATTTAATAATTAATTAGAGATTTAAAGATTTGACCTAATTAATAAATGAGAATTTTAATTATGTGATGATGTGATTTAATGTGTAATATCATATTTTAATTAACTGATTTAAATAAGAGTATTTGATTAATTAATGTGTGATAAATAAACTATGTAATAACACTTTAATTAAATTAATGGAAAAGAAGTTAATAAATGACAAACCAAACAAGGCCTTAGTTAGTGGGGAGTAGTTAAATCTATTGAGGGGATTAACTGACACCCACTATACCATCAGTTATATTTTATATGTTAACTTATATATTGTATCAGTATTCTATTTCATATCATTCTAGCAGAGAGAAAAGTTCAGAGAAAATTTGAGAGAAAAGATTGAAGAAGTGTTTAAGAAGAAAAAGAAGTTCCCTTTCATTTAATCAGAGAAAGCAAGGGTAATCCCTTACCTAAGTTTTATATTTTACGTCAATATGTTTTCTCCATTAAAGCATATTTCAAGTTCTCTGTAAAAGCCTATTTTGTGATTAATGCATGAAATGATGATATATGCGTTAATAAATGTTCATAACATGTTTCCTATCACTTCTGTATGTTTTAAAACAATCAAAACCATGTAATTATACTTTAATTAGAGATTTAAAAGTTATAGAGTATGAAAAGTATGAATATTGGCCATATGTACAAAATATCATACTTTAATCATTTGTTAAACTTTAAATTGTTAGTTAATTATGACTATGCATGTTGAAACGAAGAAAACAAAATTCAAACGGACAAATTCAGTGTTATAACGAATCTGTAATGATGAATTTCATGATTTCTCTCGAAACTTTGAAAAACACCAAAAATATAATAATTATGTGTTTTAATTTGACCAAGTATGTGATTCAAGTTGTTAAATGCATGCTATGTATGTTACTACATGTTCATGTGAAGTTTATAGTTCATGAGTAATATTAAAATTTGTTGTGTTAGTTTAATTTGGCATTTATTTGGCTTTTCTCTGTGTTTTTCGCGAACTGTAGCAACTCTGTCTGAGCAGTGGCGCGGCCGCACCGCTCCAAGGCATAAGTGGAGCGCGCCCGCGCCATGTGGCGCTGTCGCGTCGTTCCAAGGCATAATTGGAGCGTGACCGCACCGGCTAGCAGTTTCCCCAAAAAATGTTACTTAAGCGTTCAAGTCCAGAAATGTAATTTAAAACCAAATATTATGAATATGATGACATATTAAATATATATTTAGATGTTAAAACAGTTTATTAACTTATTTTACGTAATTAATTGATAAGTTAAATACGTGATGTAAACTCGTTATTCGGAAAGTCTTATAACATGTCCAAGACGGATGTTTGTGATTCGATGTGTATTATCGGACTTAAAATTAATTTGTACTGTGAATGTAATGGTATGTAGGATTAATTGAGAATCGTGAATTAATTGTAGTTTGCGCACAAGGCAAGTTTCCTGATTCTTACTTTCAATTAAGCAAGTTTTCTAATTACACTCTTTAAATTGAGCAAGTGTTCTATTCTTAATTTACTATTGTTGAGCAAGTTTCTAAACTCAAAATTATTCATTGAGCAAGTTCTAGACTTATATTTCTATATCAAGCAAGTTCTTATTCTCATTTATTCAAGTTCAAGATTTCATATAAGATGTATATTTCATTTCAAGTACTACTTCAATTATACAATACTTATTCAATTGTATACTTTTGAGATTTGTTATTTGATTTCAGTATCAATGTTATTGTTGAACCTTGTAAGACTAGCAAACCCTTATTGATTCGACTAGTCCATAGTTGATGAACATTCTAAATTCTAGAACAATTATTGAGCATATCCAAACTAAACTTCCTTTGCGGACTCTAACGTCAAACTGAGATGAACAACCCTTTTATATGGGATTATTTACGCGTTAGCGTTGAGATGCTATGCACATTCATGGTACTAAGGGCTGATCCCCCTAAGTACGAGTAGTAGAGTCCATATAGTCTTATGACTATTAAAGATTTTAAAGTAGAAATACTTGACAACCTGAGACATAGTTCTTGGTCTTATGACCCTAAGATATACTTTTGATTCTTGTTATCCATTCTTGATTCAAAAGTCAAGCTTTCTATTATTCAGAACTCTTCGATTTACTCACATGTTATTATTACTATTATATTGTTATACTTGTGGGCAATCGTGCTCACTCTTGCATAATAACATTGCAGTTAAGAACGAAAGGACTGACGAGCCTTCTACTAGCAAAGGCAAGGGCAAAGTTAACAAGTGTTCAAGACTTTTTATTTGTTTATGAATGTTATATTTAAGACCTGATGTTGTTTAAGACTTATTTGTTTAATTATGTTTCCGCATTTGATGTTTAAGGTTAGTTCAACATGGGATTTATTTATGTATTCAGACGTTGTAACCTCTTAAGGGGAGGATTTTAATTTATTTCATGGTTTGCATTTATTATGGTTAGACAAATATTTAATGATTGGACAGTGAACACCAAATCCCGTGAAAATTGAAATGCTCGGATTTGGGGGTGTCACATTCACCACATGTCTTTACCTGAAATACCAAAGATCATGGTTATACCAAATCACAGTTCCTGTTTATAATCATGCTAATAAATTCATCTTTGCACTTAGGCCAAAGATATTCATTTGTAACATCAATGCTCATGATCATACTAGTCTACAGCCTTTAGTCATAATCATGTCAGTCAATTCATTTTTGCACTATGGGCTAAAGATATTCAACAGTAACATCAATGGTCATGATCATGCCAAACACATGTCCATCTTTGCATTACGGGCCAAAGATATTCAACAGTAACATCAATGATCATGATCACGTCAAACACCTGTCCATCTTTGCACTACGGGCCAAAGATATTCAAGTTTCATATTTCAAAGATAATGATTAAAATTTAATAAGAAGATTTAGGTAAATAAAAATTCAAGTGAAATGATATTAGATGAAACGCAAATCTCAAAGGAATATCGGATCATTTCAGGAATTATAGAAGCAATACTTATAACCATGTTGATCAATTCACCTTTGCACTTAAGCTAAAGATATTCAATTGTAAAATCAATGGTCATGATCATACCAATCAACAATTCATCTTTGCATCCCTGGCCAAAGAGAACCCATGGTCATGATCATACTAATAATCTACCCATCTTTGCACTCAAGTCAAAGAGAACTTTCATCACCATGATTATAAAAATATTATATATAATAAATAGAAATAATAAGAACAATATGATCAAGGATAAGTATTAGAGATTTGTAATTTAATTTATCCAAGTTCAAGAATATTCAAATTGTCAACATGATAACCAATTGTGGAGTAAAATTCAAGAATAATATTTAAGATTCACATTTCAAGATAATCTGGACAAGAAAAGAAAATTTAAATTTTGTCATGAATAGTATTTTGGCATGAATAGTACCTCGGATGAATAGTACTCTGACATATATAGTAACCCGGATGAATAATACCCTAGATGAATAGTATCCGACATGAACAAATTTAAAATTTAATAAGAAAGTTCATACCAATATTCCATTGAAATAATATTCCATATGAGTATGAAAGAGTATACGAAACTGTAAATGGATTTTCACCCGTCATGCGGTAATCCGCGTAGACAGATCATTTTCACAATTTAATAAAAATGAATACAAAGGGTTATTCACCATGCATGTGGTAGTCCGCATAGACAGGTTATTCCCACAGCTTAATAAAGAATGAATACAAAGGGTTATTCACCATGCATGCGATAGTCCGCGTAGACAGGTTATTTTCACAGATTAATAAGGAATAGAATGACAACCCTTAGGAGTATGAAGTAAAGTAATATCTCGTATGGAAGCAATTGATATTACATACGAGTATTGAAAGAAAACAACACCCTTACGAATACAAAAGAAATAATACCCTTTACCTTAGCAGAAGTTTGGATACTGCAATAGTATAGTAGCAAAATACTCTTTTTCTTTCTCTTTTATTCTCTCTCTATAGTTTCTCTCACTATAGTTTGTGATTATAACTTTGCTCTTCAAAAATGGTAGGAAATAATGAATGGATGGAAGAGTATTTATAGGCTACGAGAAGGTGGCAAATTACAAGTTTAATTAGACTTTAGTACCTTTATCTTTACATCCATTTTTAATTTAGTCCCGCAAGTATTATCAATCTTGCATAACATTCCCTAATAATACTTGCATGTGAACCAATAGTTCGTTGCATGTGAACCAATAGTTCCATGCATGTGAACCAATAGTAATTAATTGCTCATTTATCCGATTAATTGCCTGCTTGGTCAATTTAATATCCATCAATTAACTATTACCGAAATAAATGTCAATTTACACTAACATTAATATTCCCAACACAATAGAAATATTTTTATCAACAATTCATCATCAATATTATAACTCACAATATTGACAACCAGATCGTTCCCGGAAAGAGGGGGCTTTCCGATAAGGATTTCTCCTTACTGGCGCACAATTAAATAACCTAACACCTTTCCTTGACATAACTTTCTAGACATTTGTCAATAATGCTAATAATAATATGAGTAACTGCGTCGTGTCAATTATTGATTTAATAATATAAAGTATTGTGTAGATGATATTGTGATAATAATTGAATCAATAATATGAGATATTATGCAGCAGCTACTGTGGCAATTATTAAATGAAACTGAGTGACTTCTTACGTAAGCATCAATAATCAAAGATACTGTGCAATACCGTGTGCTACTGTGCAACAACACGTATTACTGTACTTTTATCATCGGGTATTTTAACAGTTTAACGGTAAAAGTTTTGTCGTTATTTTTTATAAAAGGTTATATCTGTCGCTTTCTATATCCGACAGTTATTTCGTTGTGGGGTCCACCAATGATTGCGTCGTCATACGAATATTTCTCGGCAAAAAACATAATCCCCGACACAAGGAATATTTTATGACAACTTGCTTACTTTGTAAAATTTGCACATATCACCCTTAACTTTAACCTTTTATCAATTTAACCATTTACTGAATAGAATAATAATTATAATAAAAATTGAATACTTTTATTTCATAAAATTCGGGGTCTTACAATCTCCTCTCCTTATTAAATTTCGTCCCTGAAATTTAAGTACCTGGTAATTCGAAGAGGTGAGGATACCTTGCTTTCATTTCAGATTCTATCTTCTCGGTCATTTCCTCTGTATCAAGATTTTTTCATTGCTCATCTCTTGGATTTCAGATATAATTCCAGAATACAGCTTCAAAACAAAGGTTAATTGACATATATCAATTTGTAACTTATTAAGTAAGAAAATTCAGCTTAGGTAGGACACACACTACTGAAAGATATTACTCGTCTCTCCCCTCCTAGTTATAGTCTCAGATCTCCGCCATAGACCTTATCCCTAAGCTTTGATACCAACTGTGACGCCCCCAAAATAGGTCCACACAACCTATTCTGAGTCGCCAAAATACACACTACAGAATTCAAATACAAACTTCCTATTTACAACTATTACTCTATCGTGCACAATACGACCACACATAAACTGTGAGTTTTAATACAAATATTGTACTGAATATAATACGACAATATACACACCCAAATTATTACAATGCCATATAAAATACAGCAATAAATATTTCAAGTCCTCAAAGGAACACGAGAAGATTTTTGTCCTCCTCATTCTAATGGGGTGTATATATATTTTTTTACGCTTCCAAATTCGAGTTCACCTCACCCTATTTGGTTCACCAAAATCAACTGTTAAATGACGTATAAAATAGGACACACACATTTAAAGTTCTCATTACAATTATATATTGTCATGCTATTTTATAATGTATTAAGAAACTTCAACAGTCACCGATCATCACTCTACTCCCTTGTTATCTCCGCTCGACCCAGCTACACTCTTATTACCTGAAAGGAATTGTGAAGCAAATATTGGGTTTGTACGAAATTGTGGCGCAATCAAATTGAAAAATTAGTGACAGCATGGTACATCAGAGTTTTAAAAAATTTCTATAAAACCATTACCCGGATAATCCTTTATGCAAATTATTAATTTAAAACGATAAATAAGAAGTTATGGAATCATACCCTTGTAGAACAAAGCTTCCACATGTATGAGGTCAACTCCTTGTTCTACGTGATCTCCTTAAATTTTTGGGTTAGATTCCTTTTTTTGATCAACGTTAGCCATCCAAGTGTTTGGCCTCTAGAGGTGATCTACTAAGGAAGATGAATTATCAAAAAGGAGGGTAGTTGGCTAAACCCTAGGTTTCTATCCACTATAGAAAAGAAGTACTCTCCAACAATTAAAATTACGTCATCTGATATCTAACATAAGACTCTTCTTATATAGATATTGGTCAACCCTTCTAATCCTATTAGACATAGGTTTTCATTTAATTAATTAAACTCCTTTAATTAATTAGGCTTCCCAACATATTGGAATTTAATTAATTAAACTCATTTAATTAATTTGCCTCCTAATCTTATTAGAAATAAATGAGAGTACTAATATTAAATTAATTCCTAAACTCCTTTAAAAATTAAAATAATTATAATAATATTAATATTAATAAGACTCTTCTTATTAATTTATATTTAATATTTCCAAAATATTAAATAATAAACATTAAGCTATTTAATTTATTCTATCACTATAGATTAAATTAATTACACTTAATGCATTATTACGATTATGACATTACCTTCTTAAATAATTATTCTTCCTTTTATGGTGTGACCATTTAGGTTCTCCATATTAAATCGGTTGTGAATAAATTAATTAGAACAATTCCAATCTTATTTAAATAAATAAATTAAACTAATAATCTATTTAAATAAATAATATTCATTCTACAATAAGGATAAGCCTCCCTAGCGATCAACGACTTTCTAGATAATATAAATTTCAACATTAATCATAAAAGAACATGTGAGTAAATAGTTACCGTACAATTCAATCATTCCATCATATAATGTCCCAATTAAATATAAGACATGAAATTATTGTCAAGTCTTATTTTATTTAATTATATGTATTTCAATTAAAAAATGCACAACTCCAACTAATGCAAATTAGAAACTCCTTTCTAATTTCATTCTGCCTTGGCCAAGGACTACTAGGTTGTCATTTAACGAATCACATAGGACATATCTTTTCTTTTACTAGAAGTGGTAGATTATTTATTGATAATTTATTATCTCCATGTGTAACTCATTATACCCAAGCATATCCTTGGATATACCCTAAGGGTTTTTAATGAATAAGTTAAAGTATAATTCATTATATACAAGATACTATGATGATCTCAAGTCCAAGGATTACTTGTACAACTATCACATTAGGAATTCCTTTTGACAGACAAATAAAACTTCATTAGGTATTCCATAGCGAGTCACGTTCAGTGAACTTATTCTCCAATAAGCACCTACATACTTGTTTTAGTGTCTCCACACAAATGATCATGAGATCAATCATCCTCATCCAAAGAGCAAGCAACATATGTACCAATCTATCAGAATTTACTAATCCCTTTTTTAGTAATCCAACGATTGGGAACTATTTTAGTTTTAAGCTTTCTAAGAATTTAGATCTCATTAGCATGATTAACATCATGATTCTAAAAGCATCGCTTAAAATTATAGGTTATTTACATATTATAAAAACAGCATCATGTAGATAATTAAATGCCTTTAATAAATGGATACTTTTATTAATAAATAAATAAGATCGTTTCCAAAGTATATGCTTTATCATCATACATGATTGGCTTGTATGTAATCTACTTTCAGCAAAAGGGTGAGCACAAATTGTGACAACCCGGATTTTTGAAAATTATTAAAATAAGAATTTAATAAATAAAATTCTTATTACGAGATGTTTTGAGTTTAAATATGTGTATATATGTGTTATATATTATGAAATATATGATTTGGTGTGAATATAGAATATATATATATATATATATATATATATATATAAGTCTATGCTACTTGATTCAGCTAGACAAATATTGAAAGATGTTTATGAAATTCGAGCGTTCTTGGTCAAACTATACCAAACCAAATTGTTTTGGTGCGGATTCAAATGTTAAGAAGCTGAGGTGAACAACCCTATAAAAGGGGACATGTTATCGGAGACTATAGTTCCGAGTGTAACGCATATAGTCGTTACGATGTACTACATTTGGGCCCGACGTAGGGGTACGATAGGCTGGCCACCTAGAGTGCCGATGCGGTTCTATAGTGTGAAGTACCGGGGGTGAAGCACTATTAAACCTAAAAATAAGTTCAAGGTCTTGCGACCACTCAGCATGACTTGGAATCTTTTAAATTCCTGAGTTATTTATATCGTTTTCCAATTATTGAGCAATTGTGGAAGATTCTTATTGTTCTGAATGAGAATGTAGTGAGAAGGATATTCCTTAGAAAGAAGTAGTTGTAGAACTCTTTAATCCAGTGAATAAAGATTAACGTAAAATCTATCTTTGATAGATTGAATGAATGAAGATTAATAAAAATTTCGAGGATGAAATTCTTAGAAGGGGTGAATGTGATAACCCGAATAATTATAGATGGTGAATTATGAAGTATATTAATTCGACGAGTAGAGTATTTGGTAATGATCCTTAGAAAGGAATGAACGAGTTAAAGAATATATTATATTTTATATATGATTGTGTTTAATTGAAGGTTATGAAATAAAACCTAACAATTTGTTCAAGAACTGAATGTAGTTAAATATATATATATATATATATATATATATAACCTATATTAAGTAATGTGTTGAAGTCGTTCAACGACAAATGTTCTTAAAGAGAGTTGATGGAAACCTGAGTAAGGTAGGATTTCGGTGATTCCGAGGACGGAATCCTTATAAGGAGTGAAGAATGTGACAACCCGGATTTTCAAAAATTATTAAAATAAGAATTTAATAAATAAAATTCTTATTACGAGATGTTTTGAGTTTGGATATGTGTATATATATATGTTATATATTGGGAAATATATGATTTGATGTGAATATAGAATATATATATATATATATATATATATATATATATATATATTCATATGTTGGAAGAATGAGGTTTAATAGTTAATTTATTTTAACTGTTGAAGAATTAAATGAAATTATTACGAAAAGAAACTTAATTGAATATTATTAGTTAATTTAATAAATTTAAATATTATATTATGAAATAATATAATTTGATTATTATGTCTTGTTGGCACTATAATTGTTATGAATTAAATTTCATAAATAATGCGAGTAATTCACTTAATGAAATAATGAAGTAATGTGAATATATTTGTTTTAATAAAATGAGAAAGGAATGTATGTTACATATAAACGTAATATGTTAGTGTAAGACGATTGTGAATCTCGTAAATAATTAAAATATTTATCAAATAAAATAAATATGTTAGTTAAAATATTTATGGAGTAAAATAAATATTCAATGAAAATTATTATGGAATAATTTAGTTAGGTATGATGGTATTAAATAAATTGAATTAATAATTAAGTGGTGATTAGATGTATGGATTAAATAAACTGTATTGAGACAATTTAGGTGAGAAAAAGGAATGAAATGATTATATATAATAATTGTATAATTCATTTGAGTTAACTAAAATAATTAGTGGAATAGATATTAACTATTTTAATGGAAATATTTATTCTAATAGAGATGTTTATTTTAGTTACAAAGGTAAATTCATAATTTATAGTGTAGTAATTATACATGTTATAATTGCATAATTACTTAATGTGGCTAAATAGTTTAACAATAAAATGAAGTGTGACATATGTATCATATAGTAAGGGAGTTGTTAGAATAAATGGATAAGGAGATTAGGGGTTCTAGCCAAATATGGCCTTGTGACCCTTTGCCTTTGTAACAGATGGGAGCCCTTGGGTTTTTTTTTTTAACTGATAGACTAAATAAAAAATACGTTAGTTGTGCTAAGTCTGAGAAAGAAGAATAGAGCAGAGAAGAGAGACAATTGAGAGAGAAAAGGAGTTCTCTGTAGAGTTGGAGAAGAGCCTTGGAGATTCAAGGAGAACCAACCTCTTTCATCATCTGATTAAAGCTAAGGAGGGTATGAAGAAATTCTTAAGTTCCTAATCTTTGGTCCTTAATTTCATTGTTAGAAATTACTATGGTTATTTGACCTTAGGAATTGGTGAAGAATCTATGTGTGTTGATTATGTAATGAATTTCTAGTGTTGTTCATATCTAAAATCAAACCAATCAAGTCTAAATTGTGTAAAAGATGGAAAAATTAGACTCTTGGTTATTACATACTATATGGTCTGTTTTGGAGGTAAAAATTTGGTGTAATTCTATGATGTAAGTTGTAAATTGATAGTGGTTTGTTGTTCTCCTCTAAGAAATGAAAACAACCCAATTGGAATGAACTAAAATGGAGTTAAAACGAATTCGTGATGTAAGATTTCGTTAAATATGTTGAAGTATGAAAATATAGTATGAACACTGAATTGGAACGCTTAAAATGAATGGTTAATGTTTTTTAAGTATTATAATTATTATGTAGATGAGTAGTTCAGTTTCACGAATCTATATAGTCGAAAACGGACTCAATCGGATGTGTATATCTTGATTTATGAATATTGGAAGGAGGAAAGGGTTAGAAAATTCGCCAGAACAACAAACTGGAGAAGAAAATTGCGTAATAGGCAGCCAGTGGTGCAGCTGCACTGCCCCCAAGGCTGTTAGGGGCGAAGCTGCGCGGGGAGGAAAGTCAGTCCGGTACTGTTTTGAACTCCTGTGGTAAAACAGCCATAACTTTTTCATACGAACTCCGATTAAGGCGATTCAAGATGATCCGGAACGAGAACGAGTAGACCTACAACTTTGGTTCTTTAAGTTTTTTAATTTGAGGTCAGTAGCAGGTCTCAAAATTGTCTTGTTTAGGACTGATGTGTTTTTGGAGGCAATCGGGGGGGCGTCGGGCATACACGTCTGCACATGTAATGCTCCCGACCATGTAAAATGATGTTCTAACTTCCATAACATGACTATTATGTATTATAATGATACTTAACATTAACCCTTAACTATTAGACAATTCGTATGGGAGTGCTAAGCGTGCGTAAATGCGTGTCGTTTGGGCGTTCGAATAGGCAAGTTTGACCTACGGACGTGCAAGCGTCGCAGCGCCATAACGACTGTGTATGACCTTGTTTAATATTATGTTTTCAATACGAATAAAATATTATGGAGTAATGTAGCCCAATATAGGAGCATGCCAAACACATGCAAAAGAGGCGAGTTAGGCGTGTGAAGTATAAACGTCGAAACGCCGTGTAATGTGTTACTACACGTAAATAGTGTCTCGATTCTAATGAAATGATCATTATAAAATATGAAATGGGGTTGGGATAAAACCAATAAGTAGTCCTAGCAAGACTTAAACACATGAATGAATTTCAAATATTACTAAAAAAGAAATATAGTGAGATATAAGTCGAAAGTTAACACAATCAAATTGAATGTTGTGTATTGATAATAGAAAGGGTTATGAGATGTAGAGTAAAGTTTACATTACAACTAATATGCATTGCTATGTGACTAACAATTGATGTGCATAATTATATAATTGTGTAGGACACGTGAAGTGCAGATATCTGTAAGCTGTTAAATTGTTATTGGTAAACAACGATCAAGACAAGTCTTTCAGTTCCTATTTTCTACGTGCACTTGATGTGAACTGTTTTAAATTATTTTGCAAATAGCATGACATGTTAAATTCAATTTTTGATTACATTGACTGATTAAAGAATGTTGATTAAGTAAGGAACTCAATCTTTGTATTTGTTATATGATGTAAAGCATGAATGTCATGTTAATTTAATTATTATGAGATGTATGTTGAGCATGTATTTAAGTGCTATGTGATGCATAAAAGCTGTTAGATCTTGCTGAGCTGTCGAGCTCATTCTTGCAAATAATCACTTTTGGATGTTAAGGATTCAAGGTAACGCTATGTGCTACTTGAAAGAAATGAATCAGATGTAATGCATGAAGATTTATATACTTTGGCTGAATTGTTATTATTTTGGACTCTGTTTAAGATTTCAGATAATGTATTTGATAATGTATGATGGTTAATAGATGTTGAGTTGTAAAGTTTAAATTTTAACCGATGTATAAGGGTTATTGAACGTGGTTGTAAGTTTTAGTTTATAATAACTCTGACGAAGCGATTCATGAAATAAAGTTGAATCAAAGTTATGTAATGATAAAGGTTGTGATTCAGGGATAATAAAGAAGGAATAATATAAAAGTTTTAAATATTCCGTATTTTTAGTGATTGTATCATTTATTAATGATGTAAAGTCTGAATAAGGATGTATTGTTAACGACCGATGTCGAGAGTTGTATTGTATGAATTTTGGGGTCGTTGCATCTATCTTTGATAGATTGAATGAATGAAGATTATTTAAAATTTCGAGGACGAAATTCTTAGAAGAAGGGGTGAATGTGATAACCCGAATAATTATAGATGGTGAATTATGAAGTATATTAATTCGACGAGTAGAGTATTTGGTAATGATCCTTAGAAAGGAATGAACGAGTTAAAGAATATATTATATTTGATATATGATTGTGTTTAATTGAAGGTTATGAAATAAAACCTAAAAATTTGTTGAAGAACTGAATGTAGTTGAATGTATATATAAAACCTATATTAAGGTAACGTATTGAAGTCGTTCAACGACAAATGTTCTTAAAGAGAGTTGATGAAAACCTGAGTAAGGTAGGGTTTCGGTGATTTCGAGGACGAAATCCTTATAAGGAGGAAAGGATGTGACAACCCGGATTTTCAAAAATTATTAAAATAAGAATTTAATAAATAAATTTCTTATTACGAGATGTTTTGAGTTTGGATATGTGTATATATGTGTTATATATTATAAAATATATGATTTGGTGTGAATATAAAATATATATATATATATATATATATATATTCATATGTTGGAAGAATAAGGTTTAATAGTTAATTTATTTTAATTGTTGAAGAATTAAATGAAATTATTACGAAAAGAAAATTAACTGAATATTATTAGTTAATTTAATAAAGTTAAATATTATATTATGAAATAATATAATTTGATTATTATGTCTTGTTGGCACTATAATTGTTATGAATTAAATTTCATAAATAATGCGAGTAATTCACTTAATGAAATAATGAAGTAATGTGAATATATTTGTTTTAATAAAATGAGAAAGGAATGTATGTTACATATAAACGTAATATGTTAGTGTAAGACGATTGTGAATCTCGTAAATAATTAAAATATTTATCAAATAAAATAAATATGTTAGTTAAAATATTTATGGAGTAAAATAAATATTCAATGAAAATTATTATGGAATAATTTAGTTAGGTATGATGGTATTAAATAAATTGAATTAATAATTAAGTGGTGATTAGATGTATGGATTAAATAAACTGTATTGAGACAATTTAGGTGAGAAAAAGGAATGAAATGATTATATATAATAATTGTATAATTCATTTGAGTTAACTAAAATAATTAGTGGAATAGATATTAACTATTTTAATGGAAATATTTATTCTAATAGAGATGTTTATTTTAGTTACAAAGGTAAATTCATAATTTATAGTGTAGTAATTATACATGTTATAATTGCATAATTACTTAATGTGGCTAAATAGTTTAACAATAAAATGAAGTGTGACATATGTATCATATAGTAAGGGAGTTGTTAGAATAAATGGATAAGGAGATTAGGGGTTCTAGCCAAACATGGCCTTGTGACCCTTTGCCTTTGTAACAGATGGGAGCCCTTGGGTTTTTTTTTTTAACTGATAGACTAAATAAAAAATACGTTAGTTGTGCTAAGTCTGAGAAAGAAGAATAGAGCAGAGAAGAGAGACAATTGAGAGAGAAAAGGAGTTCTCTGTAGAGTTGGAGAAGAGCCTTGGAGATTCAAGGAGAACCAACCTCTTTCATCATCTGATTAAAGCTAAGGAGGGTATGAAGAAATTCTTAAGTTCCTAATCTTTGGTCCTTAATTTCATTGTTAGAAATTACTATGGTTATTTGACCTTAGGAATTGGTGAAGAATCTATGTGTGTTGATTATGTAATGAATTTCTAGTGTTGTTCATATCTAAAATCAAACCAATCAAGTCTAAATTGTGTAAAAGATGGAAAAATTAGACTCTTGGTTATTACATACTATATGGTCTGTTTTGGAGGTAAAAATTTGGTGTAATTCTATGATGTAAGTTGTAAATTGATAGTGGTTTGTTGTTCTCCTCTAAGAAATGAAAACAACCCAATTGGAATGAACTAAAATGGAGTTAAAACGAATTCGTGATGTAAGATTTCGTTAAATATGTTGAAGTATGAAAATATAGTATGAACACTGAATTGGAACGCTTAAAATGAATGGTTAATGTTTTTTAAGTATTATAATTATTATGTAGATGAGTAGTTCAGTTTCACGAATCTATATAGTCGAAAACGGACTCAATCGGATGTGTATATCTTGATTTATGAATATTGGAAGGAGGAAAGGGTTAGAAAATTCGCCAGAACAACAAACTGGAGAAGAAAATTGCGTAATAGGCAGCCAGTGGTGCAGCTGCACTGCCCCCAAGGCTGTTAGGGGCGAAGCTGCGCGGGGAGGAAAGTCAGTCCGGTACTGTTTTGAACTCCTGTGGTAAAACAGCCATAACTTTTTCATACGAACTCCGATTAAGGCGATTCAAGATGATCCGGAACGAGAACGAGTAGACCTACAACTTTGGTTCTTTAAGTTTTTTAATTTGAGGTCAGTAGCAGGTCTCAAAATTGTCTTGTTTAGGACTGATGTGTTTTTGGAGGCAATCGGGGGGGCGTCGGGCATACACGTCTGCACATGTAATGCTCCCGACCAT
Organism: Panax stipuleanatus; assembly: GCA_020205555.1. Taxonomy (NCBI): domain Eukaryota; kingdom Viridiplantae; phylum Streptophyta; class Magnoliopsida; order Apiales; family Araliaceae; genus Panax; species Panax stipuleanatus. Next base: position 31,831,949 of record CM035115.1, read on the forward strand.
GTAAAATGATGTTCTAACTTCCATAACATGACTATTATGTATTATAATGATACTTAACATTAACCCTTAACTATTAGACAATTCGTATGGGAGTGCTAAGCGTGCGTAAATGCGTGTCGTTTGGGCGTTCGAATAGGCAAGTTTGACCTACGGACGTGCAAGCGTCGCAGCGCCATAACGACTGTGTATGACCTTGTTTAATATTATGTTTTCAATACGAATAAAATATTATGGAGTAATGTAGCCCAATATAGGAGCATGCCAAACACATGCAAAAGAGGCGAGTTAGGCGTGTGAAGTATAAACGTCGAAACGCCGTGTAATGTGTTACTACACGTAAATAGTGTCTCGATTCTAATGAAATGATCATTATAAAATATGAAATGGGGTTGGGATAAAACCAATAAGTAGTCCTAGCAAGACTTAAACACATGAATGAATTTCAAATATTACTAAAAAAGAAATATAGTGAGATATAAGTCGAAAGTTAACACAATCAAATTGAATGTTGTGTATTGATAATAGAAAGGGTTATGAGATGTAGAGTAAAGTTTACATTACAACTAATATGCATTGCTATGTGACTAACAATTGATGTGCATAATTATATAATTGTGTAGGACACGTGAAGTGCAGATATCTGTAAGCTGTTAAATTGTTATTGGTAAACAACGATCAAGACAAGTCTTTCAGTTCCTATTTTCTACGTGCACTTGATGTGAACTGTTTTAAATTATTTTGCAAATAGCATGAAATGTTAAATTCAATTTTTGATTACATTGACTGATTAAAGAATGTTGATTAAGTAAGGAACTCAATCTTTGTATTTGTTATATGATGTAAAGCATGAATGTCATGTTAATTTAATTATTATGAGATGTATGTTGAGCATGTATTTAAGTGCTATGTGATGCATAAAAGCTGTTAGATCTTGCTGAGCTGTCGAGCTCATTCTTGCAAATAATCACTTTTGGATGTTAAGGATTCAAGGTAACGCTATGTGCTACTTGAAAGAAATGAATCAGATGTAATGCATGAAGATTTATATACTTTGGCTGAATTGTTATTATTTTGGACTCTGTTTAAGATTTCAGATAATGTATTTGATAATGTATGATGGTTAATAGATGTTGAGTTGTAAAGTTTAAATTTTAACCGATGTATAAGGGTTATTGAACGTGGTTGTAAGTTTTAGTTTATAATAACTCTGACGAAGCAATTCATGAAATAAAGTTGAATCAAAGTTATGTAATGATAAAGGTTGTGATTCAGGGATAATAAAGAAGGAATAATATAAAAGTTTTAAATATTCCGTATTTTTAGTGATTGTATCATTTATTAATGATGTAAAGTCTGAATAAGGATGTATTGTTAACGACCGATGTCGAGAGTTGTATTGTATGAATTTTGGGGTCGTTGCATCTATCTTTGATAGATTGAATGAATGAAGATTATTTAAAATTTCGAGGACGAAATTCTTAGAAGAAGGGGTGAATGTGATAACCCGAATAATTATAGATGGTGAATTATGAAGTATATTAATTCGACGAGTAGAGTATTTGGTAATGATCCTTAGAAAGGAATGAACGAGTTAAAGAATATATTATATTTGATATATGATTGTGTTTAATTGAAGGTTATGAAATAAAACCTAAAAATTTGTTGAAGAACTGAATGTAGTTGAATGTATATATAAAACCTATATTAAGGTAACGTATTGAAGTCGTTCAACGACAAATGTTCTTAAAGAGAGTTGATGAAAACCTGAGTAAGGTAGGGTTTCGGTGATTTCGAGGACGAAATCCTTATAAGGAGGAAAGGATGTGACAACCCGGATTTTCAAAAATTATTAAAATAAGAATTTAATAAATAAATTTCTTATTACGAGATGTTTTGAGTTTGGATATGTGTATATATGTGTTATATATTATAAAATATATGATTTGGTGTGAATATAAAATATATATATATATATATATATATATATATTCATATGTTGGAAGAATAAGGTTTAATAGTTAATTTATTTTAATTGTTGAAGAATTAAATGAAATTATTACGAAAAGAAAATTAACTGAATATTATTAGTTAATTTAATAAAGTTAAATATTATATTATGAAATAATATAATTTGATTATTATGTCTTGTTGGCACTATAATTGTTATGAATTAAATTTCATAAATAATGCGAGTAATTCACTTAATGAAATAATGAAGTAATGTGAATATATTTGTTTTAATAAAATGAGAAAGGAATGTATGTTACATATAAACGTAATATGTTAGTGTAAGACGATTGTGAATCTCGTAAATAATTAAAATATTTATCAAATAAAATAAATATGTTAGTTAAAATATTTATGGAGTAAAATAAATATTCAATGAAAATTATTATGGAATAATTTAGTTAGGTATGATGGTATTAAATAAATTGAATTAATAATTAAGTGGTGATTAGATGTATGGATTAAATAAACTGTATTGAGACAATTTAGGTGAGAAAAAGGAATGAAATGATTATATATAATAATTGTATAATTCATTTGAGTTAACTAAAATAATTAGTGGAATAGATATTAACTATTTTAATGGAAATATTTATTCTAATAGAGATGTTTATTTTAGTTACAAAGGTAAATTCATAATTTATAGTGTAGTAATTATACATGTTATAATTGCATAATTACTTAATGTGGCTAAATAGTTTAACAATAAAATGAAGTGTGACATATGTATCATATAGTAAGGGAGTTGTTAGAATAAATGGATAAGGAGATTAGGGGTTCTAGCCAAACATGGCCTTGTGACCCTTTGCCTTTGTAACAGATGGGAGCCCTTGGGTTTTTTTTTTTAACTGATAGACTAAATAAAAAATACGTTAGTTGTGCTAAGTCTGAGAAAGAAGAATAGAGCAGAGAAGAGAGACAATTGAGAGAGAAAAGGAGTTCTCTGTAGAGTTGGAGAAGAGCCTTGGAGATTCAAGGAGAACCAACCTCTTTCATCATCTGATTAAAGCTAAGGAGGGTATGAAGAAATTCTTAAGTTCCTAATCTTTGGTCCTTAATTTCATTGTTAGAAATTACTATGGTTATTTGACCTTAGGAATTGGTGAAGAATCTATGTGTGTTGATTATGTAATGAATTTCTAGTGTTGTTCATATCTAAAATCAAACCAATCAAGTCTAAATTGTGTAAAAGATGGAAAAATTAGACTCTTGGTTATTACATACTATATGGTCTGTTTTGGAGGTAAAAATTTGGTGTAATTCTATGATGTAAGTTGTAAATTGATAGTGGTTTGTTGTTCTCCTCTAAGAAATGAAAACAACCCAATTGGAATGAACTAAAATGGAGTTAAAACGAATTCGTGATGTAAGATTTCGTTAAATATGTTGAAGTATGAAAATATAGTATGAACACTGAATTGGAACGCTTAAAATGAATGGTTAATGTTTTTTAAGTATTATAATTATTATGTAGATGAGTAGTTCAGTTTCACGAATCTATATAGTCGAAAACGGACTCAATCGGATGTGTATATCTTGATTTATGAATATTGGAAGGAGGAAAGGGTTAGAAAATTCGCCAGAACAACAAACTGGAGAAGAAAATTGCGTAATAGGCAGCCAGTGGTGCAGCTGCACTGCCCCCAAGGCTGTTAGGGGCGAAGCTGCGCGGGGAGGAAAGTCAGTCCGGTACTGTTTTGAACTCCTGTGGTAAAACAGCCATAACTTTTTCATACGAACTCCGATTAAGGCGATTCAAGATGATCCGGAACGAGAACGAGTAGACCTACAACTTTGGTTCTTTAAGTTTTTTAATTTGAGGTCAGTAGCAGGTCTCAAAATTGTCTTGTTTAGGACTGATGTGTTTTTGGAGGCAATCGGGGGGGCGTCGGGCATACACGTCTGCACATGTAATGCTCCCGACCATGTAAAATGATGTTCTAACTTCCATAACATGACTATTATGTATTATAATGATACTTAACATTAACCCTTAACTATTAGACAATTCGTATGGGAGTGCTAAGCGTGCGTAAATGCGTGTCGTTTGGGCGTTCGAATAGGCAAGTTTGACCTACGGACGTGCAAGCGTCGCAGCGCCATAACGACTGTGTATGACCTTGTTTAATATTATGTTTTCAATACGAATAAAATATTATGGAGTAATGTAGCCCAATATAGGAGCATGCCAAACACATGCAAAAGAGGCGAGTTAGGCGTGTGAAGTATAAACGTCGAAACGCCGTGTAATGTGTTACTACACGTAAATAGTGTCTCGATTCTAATGAAATGATCATTATAAAATATGAAATGGGGTTGGGATAAAACCAATAAGTAGTCCTAGCAAGACTTAAACACATGAATGAATTTCAAATATTACTAAAAAAGAAATATAGTGAGATATAAGTCGAAAGTTAACACAATCAAATTGAATGTTGTGTATTGATAATAGAAAGGGTTATGAGATGTAGAGTAAAGTTTACATTACAACTAATATGCATTGCTATGTGACTAACAATTGATGTGCATAATTATATAATTGTGTAGGACACGTGAAGTGCAGATATCTGTAAGCTGTTAAATTGTTATTGGTAAACAACGATCAAGACAAGTCTTTCAGTTCCTATTTTCTACGTGCACTTGATGTGAACTGTTTTAAATTATTTTGCAAATAGCATGACATGTTAAATTCAATTTTTGATTACATTGACTGATTAAAGAATGTTGATTAAGTAAGGAACTCAATCTTTGTATTTGTTATATGATGTAAAGCATGAATGTCATGTTAATTTAATTATTATGAGATGTATGTTGAGCATGTATTTAAGTGCTATGTGATGCATAAAAGCTGTTAGATCTTGCTGAGCTGTCGAGCTCATTCTTGCAAATAATCACTTTTGGATGTTAAGGATTCAAGGTAACGCTATGTGCTACTTGAAAGAAATGAATCAGATGTAATGCATGAAGATTTATATACTTTGGCTGAATTGTTATTATTTTGGACTCTGTTTAAGATTTCAGATAATGTATTTGATAATGTATGATGGTTAATAGATGTTGAGTTGTAAAGTTTAAATTTTAACCGATGTATAAGGGTTATTGAACGTGGTTGTAAGTTTTAGTTTATAATAACTCTGACGAAGCGATTCATGAAATAAAGTTGAATCAAAGTTATGTAATGATAAAGGTTGTGATTCAGGGATAATAAAGAAGGAATAATATAAAAGTTTTAAATATTCCGTATTTTTAGTGATTGTATCATTTATTAATGATGTAAAGTCTGAATAAGGATGTATTGTTAACGACCGATGTCGAGAGTTGTATTGTATGAATTTTGGGGTCGTTGCATCTATCTTTGATAGATTGAATGAATGAAGATTATTTAAAATTTCGAGGACGAAATTCTTAGAAGAAGGGGTGAATGTGATAACCCGAATAATTATAGATGGTGAATTATGAAGTATATTAATTCGACGAGTAGAGTATTTGGTAATGATCCTTAGAAAGGAATGAACGAGTTAAAGAATATATTATATTTGATATATGATTGTGTTTAATTGAAGGTTATGAAATAAAACCTAAAAATTTGTTGAAGAACTGAATGTAGTTGAATGTATATATAAAACCTATATTAAGGTAACGTATTGAAGTCGTTCAACGACAAATGTTCTTAAAGAGAGTTGATGAAAACCTGAGTAAGGTAGGGTTTCGGTGATTTCGAGGACGAAATCCTTATAAGGAGGAAAGGATGTGACAACCCGGATTTTCAAAAATTATTAAAATAAGAATTTAATAAATAAATTTCTTATTACGAGATGTTTTGAGTTTGGATATGTGTATATATGTGTTATATATTATAAAATATATGATTTGGTGTGAATATAAAATATATATATATATATATATATATATATATATTCATATGTTGGAAGAATAAGGTTTAATAGTTAATTTATTTTAATTGTTGAAGAATTAAATGAAATTATTACGAAAAGAAAATTAACTGAATATTATTAGTTAATTTAATAAAGTTAAATATTATATTATGAAATAATATAATTTGATTATTATGTCTTGTTGGCACTATAATTGTTATGAATTAAATTTCATAAATAATGCGAGTAATTCACTTAATGAAATAATGAAGTAATGTGAATATATTTGTTTTAATAAAATGAGAAAGGAATGTATGTTACATATAAACGTAATATGTTAGTGTAAGACGATTGTGAATCTCGTAAATAATTAAAATATTTATCAAATAAAATAAATATGTTAGTTAAAATATTTATGGAGTAAAATAAATATTCAATGAAAATTATTATGGAATAATTTAGTTAGGTATGATGGTATTAAATAAATTGAATTAATAATTAAGTGGTGATTAGATGTATGGATTAAATAAACTGTATTGAGACAATTTAGGTGAGAAAAAGGAATGAAATGATTATATATAATAATTGTATAATTCATTTGAGTTAACTAAAATAATTAGTGGAATAGATATTAACTATTTTAATGGAAATATTTATTCTAATAGAGATGTTTATTTTAGTTACAAAGGTAAATTCATAATTTATAGTGTAGTAATTATACATGTTATAATTGCATAATTACTTAATGTGGCTAAATAGTTTAACAATAAAATGAAGTGTGACATATGTATCATATAGTAAGGGAGTTGTTAGAATAAATGGATAAGGAGATTAGGGGTTCTAGCCAAACATGGCCTTGTGACCCTTTGCCTTTGTAACAGATGGGAGCCCTTGGGTTTTTTTTTTTAACTGATAGACTAAATAAAAAATACGTTAGTTGTGCTAAGTCTGAGAAAGAAGAATAGAGCAGAGAAGAGAGACAATTGAGAGAGAAAAGGAGTTCTCTGTAGAGTTGGAGAAGAGCCTTGGAGATTCAAGGAGAACCAACCTCTTTCATCATCTGATTAAAGCTAAGGAGGGTATGAAGAAATTCTTAAGTTCCTAATCTTTGGTCCTTAATTTCATTGTTAGAAATTACTATGGTTATTTGACCTTAGGAATTGGTGAAGAATCTATGTGTGTTGATTATGTAATGAATTTCTAGTGTTGTTCATATCTAAAATCAAACCAATCAAGTCTAAATTGTGTAAAAGATGGAAAAATTAGACTCTTGGTTATTACATACTATATGGTCTGTTTTGGAGGTAAAAATTTGGTGTAATTCTATGATGTAAGTTGTAAATTGATAGTGGTTTGTTGTTCTCCTCTAAGAAATGAAAACAACCCAATTGGAATGAACTAAAATGGAGTTAAAACGAATTCGTGATGTAAGATTTCGTTAAATATGTTGAAGTATGAAAATATAGTATGAACACTGAATTGGAACGCTTAAAATGAATGGTTAATGTTTTTTAAGTATTATAATTATTATGTAGATGAGTAGTTCAGTTTCACGAATCTATATAGTCGAAAACGGACTCAATCGGATGTGTATATCTTGATTTATGAATATTGGAAGGAGGAAAGGGTTAGAAAATTCGCCAGAACAACAAACTGGAGAAGAAAATTGCGTAATAGGCAGCCAGTGGTGCAGCTGCACTGCCCCCAAGGCTGTTAGGGGCGAAGCTGTGCGGGGAGGAAAGTCAGTCCAGTACTGTTTTGAACTCCTGTGGTAAAACAGCCATAACTTTTTCATATGAACTCCGATTAAGGCGATTCAAGATGATCCGGAACGAGAACGAGTAGACCTACAACTTTGGTTCTTTAAGTTTTTTAATTTGAGGTCAGTAGCAGGTCTCAAAATTGTCTTGTTTAGGACTGATGTGTTTTTGGAGGCAATCGGGGGGGCGTCGGGCATGCACGTCTGCACATGTAATGCTCCCGACCATGTAAAATGATGTTCTAACTTCCATAACATGACTATTATGTATTATAATGATACTTAACATTAACCCTTAACTATTAGACAATTCGTATGGGCGTGCTAAGCGTGCGTAAATGCGTGTCGTTTGGGCGTTCGAATAGGCAAGTTTGACCTACGGACGTGCAAGCGTCGCAGCGCCATAACGACTGTGTATGACCTTGTTTAATATTATGTTTTCAATATGAATAAAATATTATGGAGTAATGTAGCCCAATATAGGAGCATGCCAAACACATGCAAAAGAGGCGAGTTAGGCGTGTGAAGTATAAACGTTGAAACGCCGTGTAATGTGTTACTACACGTAAATAGTGTCTCGATTCTAATGAAATGATCATTATAAAATATGAAATGGGGTTGGGATAAAACCAATAAGTAGTCCTAGCAAGACTTAAACACATGAATGAATTTCAAATATTACTAAAAAAGAAATATAGTGAGATATAAGTCGAAAGTTAACACAATCAAATTGAATGTTGTGTATTGATAATAGAAAGGGTTATGAGATGTAGAGTAAAGTTTACATTACAACTAATATGCATTGCTATGTGACTAACAATTGATGTGCATATTTATATAATTGTGTAGGACACGTGAAGTGCAGATATCTGTAAGCTGTTAAACTGTTATTGGTAAACAACGATCAAGACAAGTCTTTCAGTTCCTATTTTCTACGTGCACTTGATGTGAACTGTTTTAAATTATTTTGCAAAGAGCATGAAATGTTAAATTCAATTTTTGATTACATTGACTGATTAAAGAATGTTGATTAAGTAAGGAACTCAATCTTTGTATTTGTTATATGATGTAAAGCATGAATGTCATGTTAATTTAATTATTATGAGATGTATGTTGAGCATGTATTTAAGTGCTATGTGATGCATAAAAGCTGTTAGATCTTGCTGAGCTGTCGAGCTCATTCTTGCAAATAATCACTTTTGGATGTTAAGGATTCAAGGTAACGCTATGTGCTACTTGAAAGAAATGAATCAGATGTAATGCATGAAGATTTATATACTTTGGCTGAATTGTTATTATTTTGGACTCTGTTTAAGATTTCAGATAATGTATTTGATAATGTATGATGGTTAATAGATGTTGAGTTGTAAAGTTTAAATTTTACCCGATGTATAAGGGTTATTGAACGTGGTTGTAAGTTTTAGTTTATAATAACTCTGACGAAGCGATTCATGAAATAAAGCTGAATCAAAGTTATGTAATGATAAAGGTTGTGATTCAGGGATAATAAAGAAGGAATAATATAAAAGTTTTAAATATTTCGTATTTTTAGTGATTGTATCATTTGATTAATGATGTAAAGTCTGAAAAAGGATGTATTGTTAACGACCGATGTCGAGAGTAGTATTGTATGAATTTTGGGGTCGTTACAAAAATAGCCCAGTAACGAATATTATGAGTAAAGATAATAAAATTTTCAATAGCCTTCATCGGTAATGAATTAGATATTTAGAACATATGGTAGACGATAAAAGATTTCAACCATAATTGCAGCGAAATTAACAATCCATTAGAAGAGTCAAGTAGAATATAATGTCTACTATCTTCTCCAAAAAAAAAATCCATCGTCATTATTTTATTCTTGTAACACCAATAAATAATTCTTCGTTGTACCCAAGATAAAGAGAACTTTCACCACCTGTCTTTACCTGAAACACCAAAGATCATGGTTATACTAAATCACAGTTCCTATTCATAATCATGCTAATAAATTCATCTTTGCACTAAGGCCAAAGATATTCATTTGTAGCATCAATGGTCACGATTACAGCCTCTAGTCATAATAATATCAGTCAATTCATCTTTGCACTACGGGCCAAAGATATTCAACAATAACAACAATGGTCATGATCATGCCAAACACTTGTCCATCTTTGCACTACGGGCCAAAGATATTTAACAATAACATCAATAATCATGATCATCCCAAACACCTGTCCATCTTTGCACTACGGGCCAAAGATATTCAAATTTTATATTTTAAAAATAACGATTAAAATTTAATAAGAAGATTTAGGTAAATAAAAATTCAAGTGAAATGATATTAGATGAAGCACAAATCTCAAAGGAATATCGAATCATTTCAGGAATTATAGAAGCAATACTTATAACCATGTTGATCAATTCACCTTTTGCATTTAAGCTAAATATATCCAATTGTAAAATCAATGATCATGATCATACCAATCAATAATTCATCTTTTCACCCCTGGCCGAAGAGAACTCATGGTCATGATCATACCAATAATTTACCTATCTTTGCACCCAAGTCAAAGAGAACTTTCATCACTATGATTATAAAAATGTTATATATGACGAATAGAAATAATAAGAACAATATGATCAATGATAAGTATTGGAAATTTGTAATTTAATTTATCCAAGTTAAAGAATGTTCAAATTGTCAACATGATAACCAATTGTGGAGGAAAATTCAAGAATAATATTTAAGATTCACATTTCAAGATAATCTGGACAAGAAAAGAAAATTAAAATTTCGTCGTGAATAGTACTCCGGAATAAATAGTATCCCGGATGAATAGTACAATGACATGAATAGTACCCCGGATTAATAGTACCCCGACATGAACAGATTTAAAATTTAATAAGAAAGTTAATACCAATATTACATTGAAATAATATTCTATACGAGTATGAAAGAGTATACGAAATTGTAAATAAATTTTCATCCGTCATGCAGTAATCCGCGTAGACAGATCATTTTCACAATTTAATAAAAATGAATACAAAGGGTTATTCACCATACATGCGGTAGTCCGCTTAGACAGGTTATTTCCACAGATTAATAAGGAATAGAATGACAACCCTTACAAGTATGAAGTAAAGTAATATCTTGTATGGAAGCAATTAATATTACATACGAGTATTGAAAGAAAACAACACCTTTACGAATACGAAAGAAATAATACTCTTACCTTAGCAGAAGTTTGGATACTACAATAGTATAGTAGCAGAATACTCTTCTTCTTTTTCTCTTATTCTCTCTCTATAGTTTCTCTCACTATAGCTTGTGATTATAAATTTGCTCTTCAAAAATGGTAGGAAACAATGAATGGATGGAGGAGTATTTATAGGCTAGGAAAATGTGGCAAATTACAAGGTTATTTATATTTTAGTACCTTCATCTTTGGATCTATTTTTAATTTAGTCCCTCAAGTATTATCAATCTTGCATAACATCCCCTAATAGTACTTGCATTTGAACCAATAGTTCCTTGCATGTGAACCAATAGTTCTTTGCATGTGAACCAATAGTAATTAATTGCTCATTTATCCAATTAATTGTCCGCTTGGCCAATTTAATATCCAAAAATCAACTATTATCGAAATAAATGTCGATTTCCACTAACATTAATATTCCCAACACAGTGAAAATATTTTTATCAACAATTCATCATTAATATTATAACTCACATAATTGACAACCAGATCATTTCCAAGAAAGAAAGGGCTTTCCGATAAGGATTTCTCCTTACTGGCGCGCAATTAAATAACCTAACTCTTTTCCTTGACAGAACTTTCTAGACATTGTCAATAATGCTAATAATAATATGAGTAACTGTGTCGTGTCAATTATTGATTTAATAATATAAAGTATTGTGCAGATGATACTGTGACAATAATTGAATCAATAATATAAGATACTATGCATCAACTACTGTGACAATTATTAAATGAAACTGAGTGACTTCTTACGTAAGCATCAATAATCAAAGATACTGTGCAATACCGTGTGCTAGTGTGCAACAATGCGTATTACTGTACTTTTAACACCGGATATTTCAACAGTTTAACGGTAAAAGTTTTGCCGTTATTTTTTATAAAAATGTTATATCTGTCGCTTTCTATATCCGACAGTTATTCTGTTGTGGGGTCCACCAATGATTGCGTCGTCGTACGAATATTTCTTGACAAAAAGTATATTCCCCACACAACGAATATTTTATGACAACTTGCTTACTTTGTAAAATTTGCACATATCACCTTTAACTTTAACCTTTTATCAATTTAACCATTTACTGAATAGAATAATAATTATAAGAATAATTGAATACTTTTATTTCATAAAATTCGGGGTCTTACACATCGCGTCTCACAGCATGCAAAATGATGATATTGTGCGAAGCACTAATATAAAGCGTGGTAAAAGAGACATTCACATCCATTCAACGTAAAGACGTTATTTCACACACATGCACACAGAAGAGAATTGAAAAGTTTAAAAATGTGGCTTAAGCCCTCTATTGTCCCCAACAGAGTCGCCACCTGTCAACGTCGGGAAAATTTTGGGTTCCCTTTTTCTAAGTGTTTCTACCCTTTATGTTTTCTATTTGGTTTTGTTTGATCTGAAGGGTGAATTTTCAGGAAAAGACCGACATATAATGTCGAAGATTTGAAAAGCTTAATTTTTTTGTTCGAATTAGACAGAGCCCCCAGTTGGTATGAGTTAAAATGGTTGTACCAACTCAACTGAGTTTTGAAAGGTTTTGCAATATGGCCCAATTATTGGACTCTGTTTAATTGGTCTTGAAAACCGAGATTTCATAGAGTTTGGGGGCTTGATTAAGCGGGGGGGGGGAGGTGTTAGGCACCCTCTGACTTCCGTAAAACACGGTTACCGCGCTTTTCATTCCTTAATCCGTGTGTATGTGTGTGTGCTTTGCAATTAATTGGGCCTAAGTATTTTATTTAAAAGTAGTGTTGTGCTTCGTTGGACCTATATACGAAGGGTTTGATTTATTAAAAAGTCCATTTTTGGACAAGAATGTAAAAATGATGTTTTAAAGAGCAGTTTTCAAACCTTTTCGCTCGCATAGGAATTGAAGCCCTTTGATACTTCTATTTTATTCCATATTCGGCTTATTTTGATTTTATTCTCGGGATACGAGGCATCATCAACAAAGTAATATATATATATATATATATATATATATATATATATATGTGTGTGTGTGTGTGTGTGTGTGTGTGTGTGTGTGTGTCGGGCTCTTTATGGGCATGAAAGCCATCAAAGTATGCCCGAGCACTACACATAAGATTTCCATTATTACGGGGACCTTAAATCCGGATAACCGTTTTAAGGTCCTATATTTATAAGTACAAAATTTGCAACCTGGCTGTACAACTCAACCAATTCCATCATGGGAACTGGATTTTGATCCATGAGTTGAATAATAGATCTTGTAGCTCCTAGGCTCACAGGAAATCAAATAAACAGCATGCATAATGAATATATTGCAATAAAACGTAAAACTATACTAGACGTCGCTAAACGAAAGATTCATCAGTCAAATCTTCGTACACGCGTAGCTCATAGCTTCCAATTTCCTCTAGATACAAATCTAGGGTCACATGGTCGCTAAATAATTACAAAAAACTAGAAAAAAAAACTAGATCTGTACAGATCTTAGCCATTCTACCTTCCAGGTTCAAGTTTTACAACTTTTAAACAGGTCAAAAGCTAGATCTGGCTAGATCCAGTACAGATCAAGTCAATACAGCTCAAATATTGACTATTTACAAGAAATGAACGGTGAAAAACATAGATCTGGTGAATATTAACCGTTAAAAACGTATATATATCATTTATATACGTATTAGAGTAAGCGAAGAAGGCAGATTTAAAGAAATCTTACAGTATATAGCGAAAACAGCCCTCAAACAGCTTTTAACGCTCCGATACTCATTCCCCACCGGTTAAAATTTGATATGTTGTGTGTATGAACGTTTACAAAGAGATTTTACAAGAATCGGAGTACGTATGTGCCTCCCTTTGACCTTCCTAGCGTATATTTCTCTCGTCGCGACCCTTTCTTCTTCTTCTTCTCTCTTTTTTCATAAGCTGAGAGGAGAGGCCATATATATAGACCCGATGGCTGCAGGTCTACCTGCGGTTGGGCCTGGTGGGCATTGCTGTATCGAAGTACGTGCACTCTGACCAACGCGCTGTCTGCTTAAACCTTTATAACTTTTAATTCGGGAATTCGATGGAGGCGTTCTATAACTTTTCGAAAAGCCCTTTCTGAGAGCTACACAATGACATGGGGCTTGACATTTTATGAGTCCAAGAAGATGGGTCCATGACCAAATCTTTGAGTCTTCGCAATTAGTCCGTTTAGCTGTCTTACACTGTTTTCACTTGGGATTGCTGTTATGGTTCTACATGACATTCTTCATGGTAATTTGACTTGATTTGATGTTGAGTTGGCAAAATTATCCTTTTGCCCTTTCGGGTTGGTTCTGGTCTTGACGTGGCTGCAACTGTCTTTCTCAAGGTTGTCTTCGGGGTTGGACTACTTTTGATTTTTGTCTATCTTCAGGGCTGTCACTGAAGTAGATTTGATGTATCCCAAGGCTGTCTTTGGGGAGATTTTTTTGATGATTTCCCGGTGTTGTCTCCGGGGGTCTAGTTTGAAGATTTCCCGGTGTTGTCTCCGGGGGTCTGGTTTGATGATTTTTCGATGTTATCTCCGAGGGTCTAGTTTGATGATTTCCTGGTGTTGTCACTAGGGAGATTGATTTGTTCCTCCAGGGTTGTCTCGAGAGTGTGAAAAGATACTTTTACCCTCCTGCAATGTTAGTAACAGGAATACAAAATTTTGAGTGTCTACACTCAACTTTGAGGAAGACAAGGAAATTGCACTCATACTTGGGCGTCCATTCTTAGCAACGGGGAGAACTTTGATTGATGTACAAAAAGGGGAACTCACGATAAGTAGGGGAAGGAATTTATTTTGATTTCTTAGGTAACCGAACCGGTTTGAACCGACCGGTTCGGGACAAAGTGAAATCGATTCGGTACCGGTACATATAACCAGTATATACCGGTTATTCGATACCGGGTTCAGGATGTTCATTTGGGTACCAGTTGTACCAAAATCAAAAAGTTGAGGATTTAGATAATGGCTTACAGCCCTTTTCTTCTTGGGGTGTTTTTCGCCATTGTTACTATCTTAACAACAACTCTCCATTTCTGGTGTTTTTATTGAGTGATGAGAATCATCAACTGGAAGTTTAATCTCTTAAAACTAAGAAAAGAAAAAATTTCATTATATGAAAACCCCCAAAACACTCTACTCCATAACAAGTCCTGCAAACAAAAACCCACAACCAAAAACCATCAGATCAGCACCAGAAAACCATAAAACAAGAAGAAACATCAATGATTTATACAAATAATGTGACGCCCCCAGAATAGGTCCAGTCAAACCAACCCATTCTGAGTCGCCAAATACATGGTACAGAATTCAAATACAAACTTATATATCACACGGTCGTGCAAAATACGACCACACAACTGTGAGTATCAATACAAATCGTATATAATACAAAATATCAACATTCAAATTCATTCCTTATTTATTACAAT
The DNA here is from genome assembly GCA_020205555.1 of Panax stipuleanatus. Lineage (NCBI taxonomy): Eukaryota > Viridiplantae > Streptophyta > Magnoliopsida > Apiales > Araliaceae > Panax > Panax stipuleanatus. The sequence continues at coordinate 31,847,258 of CM035115.1, forward strand.
TATTATCTCACTATTTTACAAAAATAGCGAGGACTACTACTGCTCTAACTCGGACCATCACTCTGTCCCCCAACTAGTTCCAGTAACATTCTCATTTCCTGAAGAGGACAATAGATGAAAAGGGTGAGCTCAACTATCCTAGTAAAGAATATTATGACTAAGATAATGGAAAAATAAATTATCGTTAGTCTTCAACAATTTAGATAAAATATTATTGACAACAAGTTTTAGATCAATATTCGCAGCGGAAATAATCATTCATTAGAAGAGTTAAGTAGAGAATGAAGTCTACTATCTTCTATGATTTAAAAGTCCATCATCAATATTTTATCCCTGTAACATCAATCAATATATATCTCAAATCAAATATTCATCTTTGCACTACGGCCAAAGATATTCATTAGATAATCATTCATCTTTGCTCTACAGGCCAAAGATATTAAGTTATATCACCTGTTAGGACTGAGGATGATGAAAAATATTTTAAAGAACGAATCCAGTGAGATAAAGGACAAAGATTAAGGATTCGTATTTTAGTTTATCCAATTCAAAAATACTTCGTAATAATCAATTGTGGAGCAAAATTCAAGAATAAATCTCAAAACTTAGATCCAATCAAAGATAGGAACCTTAACAAGCAACTTGGACAAATAGAAGAAAATTTAATTTTTCCGTGAATAGTGCCGTATCCGTGAATAGTTCCGTATACTTGAATAGTAACTCCAACGAAAAAAGTAAGAATTTCATAATAAAATTCATGTCAATATTTTGGTATAATGATATTGAAAAGAATAACATCATTTACGAAAGAAAATAGCATCCTTTACCTCAAAAGAATAGTACTTCTGGCTGGAATATCGGATATAATACCGAAGAAAACTTGCACTGAATAGTAATACTCAAAGTATCTAAATACTCACAAAAATACGCTCGATATTATAGAGAGAGAAAACTTTTAATTCTGGTGTGATTTTTAATTCTAACCTAAGCACCTTATTTATAGGAAAAGCTTAGGATGCCAAAGTAGACTTTTTAATAAAATAATTTTTTTTTAAAAAAAAAAAAATTCCGCCGCCTGGCTGCTAAGAAATTAGAATTTTTCAACAAAAAAACAAAAGTGGGGCCCACCCATGTTTTTAATAAAAACATTTATTTACGAAACTTCAATAATTCATAATAAATAGCCCTTTTGTCAGAAAAATACAAATTCTATGTTCTTCTATAGGAAATTTAATTCTCTACAACTTTGTAAAAGGAAGTTTTTCCAAATTCTAAACATAAATTATCCGAAATCCACAAACGGATGATTTTTCACAACAAAATACTGATAAAAACACATCAACACTAATTCCTTCTTTAATATCCACAAAATAAATATTTCCTTATCATATAAATTAATAATTAATTATTCACAAATAATATTACAGAACTACAATATTGACAACCAAGTAGTTCCCAGGAAAGAGGGGGCCTTCCGATAAGGACTTTTCCTTACTGGCCCGCAATTAAATAACCCCTCCTAGACAGAACTTCCTTAGACATTGTCAATAATACTATCTAATAATATTATTCAAATAATATGAATTATTGAGTTGATAATGTGAAATACTGTGCAGTGACAATTATTGAATCAATAATACAAAATATCAACTGTAGCCATTATTGAATCAATCATATAAAATAACAACGCAGCAATTATTGAGTCAATAAAATATCAATGTAACAATTATTAAGTCAATAATATAAAATATCAACGTAGCAATTATTGAGTCAATAATATAAAATATTGAACAGTAATTACTGTAACAATAATTGAGTAATGCCTTCTCACGTAAGAATCAATAATTCGAAATACTGTGCAATACCGTGTGCTACTGCGCAACACCGCGTATTATTGTATTTTAACCACCGGGTATTTCAACAGTACTAACGGTAACAATTACGCCGTTATTTTATAAAAAGGTTATTTCTGTAGCTTTCTATATCCGACAGTTATTCCGTTGTGGGGCCCACAAATAGCTGCGCCGTCGTACGAATATTCCCCGACAACAAGAATATTCCACCACCAAACGAATATTTCTCGAAAACAATGAATATTTTATAACCACTTGCTCATTTTAAAATATTTGCACATTTCACCCATAACTTTTCACATTTATCAAATCAACACCTTACTATTTCAAAATAATATATAAAGAAAATTAAATCTTTATTCATAAAAGTTGGGGTCTTACAAATAACACCCCTGTTTAAGAAAGATTTGTACCTTCTGGACCTCAAATGCATCGAAAACGTTAAGCAAAGGTTAAGGCAAAAGCACTACAGTTGAATGCGAAGACATAGAAAAACATAAGCAAATAAAATTTAGTGCTTCAACTAAGACCCAATTGCAACCAATTCAGACCATGCCGACATAAATCTTCTCTCCTCAACAAAGAGCTTTAGGGGCTAGCTTTGCTTCAGAGAAGAAGGACATGAAAGGAAAAGCAAAGTAGATTAGCAGAATTAAGACATTGCAATCGGTATAATTATAAGCAAAAACCGGTACCGTACCGGTTCCGGACCTATTTTGTGTGATTTACAAAAGATGGAGATAGAGTTCAAGACTCCGGGGACCCATGAGATGATGTCAAGTATACGCGTAGAACCAACTTTGATTAATAAAGTTAAAACTGCTCAAGCTACAGACCTGGAGCTGATGAATATGAGGAAGAAGGTGCAAGAAGGTGTTATTCCAGAAGCAAGGATTGATGAAGAAGGAATACTTCGAGTCAACTCCAGACTTTGTGTTCCTGACGATTCTGATTTGAAGTATAGAATCATGATGGAGGCACACAACACACCGTTTGCAATCCATCCTGGAAGTACCAAAATGTATCGTGATCTTCGACATACATTTTGGTAGAACAATATAAAGAGAGAGATCGAGGAGTTTATCTCGAGGTGTTAACTTGTCAACGTGTAAAGGCGGAGCATCAAGTGTCAAAGGGTCCATTGCAACCACTTGAGATTCTGAAATGGAAGTGGAAACACATTACTATGGATTTCGTTATGGGTCTTCCCAAGGTTTCTCAAGGCATAGATGCGATTTGGGTTATTGTTCATAGATTAACCAAGTCTGCTCATTTCTTGCAGATACGAGAAACTTATTCCCTTGAACGTCTTTGTCGTATGTTCGTGAATGAGATTGTGAGATTGCATGGCATGCCAGTATCCATAGTTTTGGATCGTGACCCAAGATTCACTTCACGATTTTGGGTCAGCTTGCAGAAAACTGGGGGCGTCACAGTTGGTATCAGAGCTTAGGGATATGATCTCTGGTGGAGATCGGGGAATAGAACTAGGAGGGGAGAGATGACTAAATCCTTCACTAGTATGTCCTACCTAAGCTTATATGGTATTTAATTGGTCAGTCGGAGCATAGGTTTAATATGTGATATGTTAATTTGTTTAATTAACCCTTATTTTATGGCAATATTTGAGAATGGCAGCTGAGGATGTTAACAATGGAGTGAATGAGACCGTGGAGACACCTTTAATCACCAACCAGGAGAACATGCAACAGGAAGGCAATGTTCATCCTGAAAATAACACTGATCAGACGATAAACGATGAGATGTTTAGAAGCTTTTTGCAGTTCATGCAAAACAAGACGACGGAGACTCGTGTGCAAAATATAGGTGGAGATAATAATAACACGCGAATTGTCACTGCCAAGCAGTTTAAAGAGTTGGGACCACCAGAGTTTCAGGGAAAGCCAGATCCAATCAAGGCAGAGACGTGAGTTAAGCAAATTACCAAGATATTTGATGTCTTGGGATGCACGGAGGAACAGAAGGTTCCATTCGCCACCTTTATGTTTCGTGGAGAGGCAGATTACTGGTGCGAGTCAGTGAAGCGTACCCAGCCTGCCGCAATCAAGATGTCTTGGGAAGCATTCTAGAAACTGTTCAATGACAAGTACTTTCCTGAAAGTATTCGTCATATAAAGGAGGTAGAGTTTATCAGACTAGAACAAAATAACATGATTGTGTTCCAGTACGAGGCTAAGTTCGCGGAGTTGTCCATGTTTGCACCTCATTTGGTAGAGAATAAGGAACGTATGACGCGGATGTTTCTGAGAGGTTTGAAACCCAAAATACGTCAATACCTCATTTCTCACAAATTTTCTTTATATTCAGATGTTGTGAACAGGGCTCAATTATTAGAGCGGGATAATGAGTATGTTCAACCGAGGGACCACAATCAGGGTCGTACTGGTGGCAGCAGTCATCTGAGCAATGACAACCAGCGGGGAGGAAAGTATGACAGAAGCGGTAACCACTCCGGTGGTAATCGTGGCCATAATAGTAGAAAAAATGAATCGGGGGGAGATTTCAAGAAGAGAAGGTACAACAATGAGAACGTGAAGACGTCGACATCAGCACCGGCATCAACTATTTCTAGGGGAGGAGAACGACCATCGGTCGTATGCTATAAATGAGAGAAAGAGGGACACATCAGCCCAAACTGCCCACAACAATTCAAAGCACGCTATAACTGTGGAAAAGAAGGACATATAGCTCGAGATTGTCCTGTAGCGAAACCAAGTCCAGCGGGGGTGGTGATTCCAAAGGCGGTTTTGGACAAGTCAAAGTCGGTGGTTCTTGGAAGAAAGTTTATCGTGACAGCCCAAAACGCGAGGAACCCACACGAGGTGATTACGGGTAAGCTAATCATAAACTCTTGCGAAGTTTACACCTTGTTAGATACCGGTGCTACCCATTCTTTTATTTCACCGGCTTGTGCTCAACGATTAAATTTGACACCTGAGAAGTTAGACTTTGACTTACCTTACCTTACCTGTTGATTTTATATCTTTGAAAAAACTTGCACTTGATGTGATTTTAGGAATTGACTGGTTAACCACTTACCATGCCAAAATTGATTATTTTCGTAAGGGTGTTAGTTTTTATATTCTTAACCAACCTGTTGTGCCAATCCAAACAACCAAACCACTAAAATCAGTCAATGTCATTTCAAGTCACAAAGCTATTCATTTATTGAAAAATGGATGTCAAGCTTTCTTAGCTCATGTCACTGATCTAAACCAAAATACGTCAGATTTGAATAATATTTCTGTTGTTAATGAGTTTCCTGATGTATTTCCAGAAGAATTTCCCGGTCTACCCCCAGAACGTGAAGTTGAATTCTTTATTGACCTTGAGCTCGGTACAAAACCCATTTCTAAAACTCCATATCGAATGGCTCCTATTGAACTTCAGGAGTTAAAGGTCCAACTACAGGAGTTGTTAGACATCGGTTTCATTCGTCCTAGTACGTCTCCTTGGGGTGCTCCTGTTTTATTCTTAAAGTTGAAAGACGGGAGTATGCGACTTTGTATTGACTATCGGGAGTTGAACCATGTCACCATCAAAAATAGGTATCCGCTACCTCATATTGATGACCTGTTCGACCAGTTGTAAGGAGCACAATTCTTTTCAAAGATCGATCTTCGTTTTGGATATCATCAGCTGAAGATTAAAATTGAGGATATTCCGAAGACTACCTTCAGAACTCGGTACGGGCATTATGAGTTCTTAGTCATGTCTTTTGGATTGACTAATGCTCCTGCTGCTTTCATGGATATGATGAACCGTGTATTCAAGGAATATTTAGATCAGTTTGTGGTTGTCTTTATTGATGACATCCTCATCTATTCCAAAAGCCGTGAAGATCATGAGCACCACTTGAAGCTGGTACTTCAAAGACTTTGTGAGTTATATGCTAAGTTGAAGAAATGCGAGTTCTGACTTGAGGAAGTAGCATTCCTTGGGCACGTGGTATCGAAACATGGAGTATCTGTTGACCCGGCGAAGATTGAAGCAATACAAAGTTGGGAGTAACCAAAGTCGGCGACCGAAGTGCGTAGCTTTCTTGGCTTAGCTGGTTATTATCGGAGGTTTGTAGAGGAATTTTCTCGAATCGCTACTCCATTAACTCAGTTGACTCGAAAAGATACAAAATTCGTTTGGAGCGAGGAATGCGAGAAGAGCTTTCAAGAGCTCAAGAGGAGACTTATCTCGGCACCTGTTCTGACAATACCATCTGGTTCGGATGGATTTGTTATCTACAGCGATGCTTCGGGCAAAGGGTTAGGATGTGTTCTCATGCAACATGGGAAAGTCATAGCCTATGCCTCGCGACAACTAAAGGAGTATGAGAGGAATTATCCTACTCATGATCTATAGTTGGCAGCAGTCGTTTTCGCGTTGAAGATCTAGAGACACTACCTATACGGGGAGAAAGTGGAGATTTATACGGATCATAAGAGCCTTAAATATTTTTTCACTCAGAAGGAACTCAACATGCGGCAACGACGTTGGCTTGAGCTGTTGAAAGATTACGATCATACCATCCAATACCATCCGGGAAAAGCGAATGTAGTAGCTGACGCGTTGAGTAGAAGATCATATGCGGGAACGAGTGCAATGATGTCAAGTATACGCGTAGAACCAGCTTTGATTGATAAAGTTAAAGCTGCTCAATCTACAGATCCGGAGCTGATGAAGATGAAGAAGAAGGTGCAAGAAGGTGCGGTTTCAGAAGCAAGAATCGATGAAGAAGAAATACTCCGAGTCAACTCCAGACTTTATGTTCCTAACTATTCTGATTTGAAGTATAGAATCATGATGGAGGCACACAACACACCGTTTGCAATTCATCCTGGGAGTACCAAAATGTATCGTGATCTTCGACATACATTTTGGTGGAGCAATATGAAGAGAGAGATCGCGAAGTTTATCTCGAGGTGTTTAACGTGTCAACGTGTCAAGGCGGAGCATTAAGTGCCAAAGGGTCCATTGCAACCACTTGAGATTCCAAAGTGGAAGTGGGAACACATTACCATGGATTTCGTTACGGGTCTTCCCAAGGTTTTTCAAGGAATAGATGCGATTTGGGTTATTGTTGATAGATTAACCAAGTCTGCTCATTTCTTGCCTATACGAGAAACTTATTCCCTTGAACGTCTTTCTCGTATGTATGTGAATGAGATTGTGAGATTGCATGGCATTCCAGTATCCATAGTTTCGGATCGTGACCCAAGATTCACTTTACGATTTTGGGTCAGCTTGCAGAAAGCTATGGGCACGGATTTACAATTCAGTTCGGCATATCATCCACAAACGGACGGGCAATCAAAAAGGACTATCCAAACTCTTGAAGATATATTGAGACTCTGTGTTCTAGACTTCAAAGGGAGTTGGGATAAGTACCTACCATTGGTGGAATTCTCCTACAACAACAGTTATCAGGCAAGTATAGGCATGGCTCCATTCGAGGTGTTGTATGGACGAAAATGTCGTTCTCTAGTATGCTGGGATGAGGTCGGTGAAGCAACATTGTTGGGACCGGAGTTAGTACGTATGACTACGAAAAAGATTCAAATGATCCGGTAACGTATACAAACTGCACAAGATCGACAAAAGAGTTATGCTGATCTTCATCGAAGGGATGTGGAGTTTAATGTCGGAGATCATGTATTATTATGTGTTGCTCCATGGAAAGGAGTTACGAGATTCGGAAAGAGAGGAAAGCTCAACCCACGATTCATTGGTCCATTTGAAATCCTTGACCAAGTAGGAAATGTGGCCTATAGACTCGCCTTAGCTCCAAGCATGTCTCGTGTTCATAACGTTTTTCACATATCTGTGCTTCGTAAATTTGGGAAAGATCCAAACCACATTATTGAGTTAGAACCAGAAGAGATAGCTGAAGATTTAACATACGAGGAGGTACCTGTTAAGATCTTGGATAGGAAGGAACATGTCCTACGCTCAAAGGTTATACCTCAAGTTAAAGTTTTGTGGAGGAACCATGATATCGAGAAAATGACCTAGGAGTTAGAATCGGAAATGAAAAAGAGGTATCCTCACCTTTTCGACATACCAGGTACATACGTCAATTTTGAGGACGAAATTTCATAAGGAGGGGAGGTTGTAAGACCCCAAATTTTATGAATAAGATTTAATTTTCTTTATATATTATTTTGACATAATAAGGTGTTGATTTGATAAATGTGATAAGTTATGGATGAAATGTGCAAAGTTTACAAAGTAAGCAAGTGGTTATAAAATATTTATTGTGTCGGGGAATATTAGTTTGGTCGAGGAATATTCTTTTTGTTGAAGAATATTCATACGACGGCGCAGTCATTGGTGGACCCCATAACGGAATGAATGTCAGATATAAAAAGCGACAGAAGTAACCTTTTTATAAAAATAACTGCAAAACTGTTACCGTTAGTACTGTTGAAATACCCGATGGTTAAAATACAGTAATACGTGGTGTTGCACAGTAGCACACGGTATTGCACAGTATTTTGAATTATTGATTCTTACGTAGGAAGGTACTTACTCAATTATTATTACAGTAATTACTGTTCAATATTTTATAATATTGATTCAATAATTGCATAATATTTTATTGGTTCAATATTTGCTACGTTGATATTTTATATCAATAAGTGCTACTTTGCTATTTTATATTATTGATTCAATAATTGTCATTGCACATTATTTCAAATTATCAAATCAATAATTTATATTATTTGAATAATATTATTAGATAACATTATGGGCAATGTCTAAGGAAGTTCTGTCTAGGAAAGGGGTTGATTAATTGCGCGCCAATAAGGAGAAATCCTTATCGGAAGCCCTCTCTTTCCTGGGAACGACCTGGTTGTCAATATTGTAGTTTTGTAATATTATTTGTGAATAATTAATTTTTGATATATATGATAAGGAAATATTTATTTAATGTGGATTTAAACAGAAGAATTTTTAACATGTGATATTTGTTGAAAGTTGGTATTTTATCTTGTCCGATAAAATAATTCATTCAAATATATTATTATAATATTACATTATAGTAGTATGATGTGATAATATAATAGTATGATTTTTATAATTTGAATGGTAACATTATTATAGTAAATTCATGGTATAAAAGTTAAACGATGTGGAAGAGTGCAAATTGAATTTGAACTCTTATGATGCAAACAATGATGTCATCGGAGCGATGAGGTAAGCAGGGATGTCATCGGAGCAATGAGGTAAGCAATGATGTCATAGGATCGATGATGTAAGCGATGATGTCATAAATTATGGCAAAAAGACTATTTTACCCTTACTCTGTCGAGCCTATAAGTAGAAGCTCATTTATTCATTATTTCTCACCAATTCACTAAATTTATAGAGAGAGAAAGTATAGAGAGAAAGAAGAAGAGTATTCTGCTATTACACTAGTACAGTCTCCAAATTTTTAAGGTAATGGGTATTATTTTTTTCGTATTCATGAAGAGAATTATTTTCTTTCAATATTCGTAAGGTTTGTTATTCCATTCTTTATTATTCTGTTGGAATAACCTGTCTATGCAAACTACCGCATGCATGGTGAAATTCAGTTGTTATTCCATTCTTTATTATTCTGTGGGAATAACTTGTCTACGTGGACTACCGCATGCCTAGTGAATAACCCTTCGTATTCAGTTGTTATTAAATTGTGAAAATAATCTGTCTGAGCGGACTACCGCCAGACGGGTGAAAATCCAATTGTAGTTTCGTATATTGTTTCATTTCAGATTCTTAACTCTAAACTTACTATGGTAAGTATTGCTTCTAGAATTCCTGAAATGATCAGAAATTCCTTGAGTTTTGCGCTTCATCTAATATTATTTCACTGGAATATTGGTCTGAACTTTCTTGTAAAATTTTTATCTTTTCATGTCGAGTTACTGTTCACGAGTTACTATTCACGAGTTACTATTCATTAATTACTATTCATGGGGTACTATTCATGATAAAAAAAATATTTTTTTTTCTTTCCAAATCATCTTTGATTGTATCCAGGTTTTGATTTTCATTCTTGAACTCTGGATAAATTCTCTAATATTTGTCCTTTATCTCACTGGATTCGTTATTCATATTGTTTTCATCATCCTCAGTCCTAAATGGTGATATAACTGAATATATTTGGCCTGTAGTGTAAAGATGAATGATTACTTGATGAATATCTTTGGCCTGTAGTGCAAAGATGAATGATTACCTGATGAATATCTTTGGCCCGTAGTGCAAAGATGGACAGGTTTTGAGATGAACATGACCAACTGGTGATACAAATGAATATATTTGGCCGTAGTGCAAAAGATGAATATTTGATTCGAGATGAATTTTGGTTGATGTTACAGGGATAAAATATTGATGATGGACTTTTAAATTATAGAAGATAGTAGACATCATTCTCTACTTGACTCTTCTAATGAATTATCATTTCCACTGCAGTTGTTGATCTATTTGAACGTAATGTGGACATTACTTGTTTTCAGTTAAAGGGGTCATCTGTTTTGTTCTGCATTCATTGTTATCTGTGATTATCTATTTGCATAGTAGGTTGCATGAGTAGATGTTAATGGTCTTGTTATTCATACATGCGTAAAAAAACCAAAAATTTTTATTTACGTAATCCATTCTTGTAGGAGTTGTGTTCGTAGATGTGACAAACTAGAATTTTGTAATTTCAATTAAATATTTATTGAATTAAATAAATATTTTGAAGATTTATTTATTGAGTTAAATAATTATTTGAAGGAATTGTGGTTGATTAATTTAATTATATGTGTTACATTGATTAAATTGATGTGGAGAATTTTTATAGTTCAAAGTATATATTTAATTGAGTTTATTTAATTAAATAAATTATTTAGTAAGCTTAATGTTATTCTAATTAATTTAATAATTAATTAAAGATTTAATAATTTGACATAATTAATAAATGAGAACTTTTTTATTATGTGATAATGTGATTTAATGTGGATTATTATATTTTATTTAATTGAAGTTAAATAAGATTTTTTGATTAACTAAAGTGTGACAAATAAACTATATGCTAAACACTTTAATTAAAATAATGAGAAAGGATGAATAAGAAGACAAACCAAACAGGGCCTTAAGGGAGTGGGAGCAGTTAATCCATAGTGGGGATTAACTGACAACCATTACATCGTCAATTTTATATTATACGTATATATATATATATATATATATATTATATGAAGTTCTTTAGATCCTATATCAGTGTTCATATATTCATATCAGAGAAATAACTTAGAGAGAAAATTGTGAGGGAAGAAAGAAAAGTGAAGAATTGAAAGTTCCTTTAATCATCAAACAGAGTTAGCAAAGGTATGATTCTTCAACCCAAGTTTAAATTCACGATTCTTACATTTCTCCATGAAAACCAATTTTTGAGTTCTCTGTAACATATATTGTATATGATTGTTGACTATATGATTCTATGTATGTTAATATATGTTTATAACATGATTTCTATCATCTATGTATGCTTTAAAACAATCAAAATAAGATAATTGTGCTTTAATTAAAGATTTGAAAGTTATAGAGTATGAATATGGTCATATGTACAAATTTGCATGCTTTAATTGTTTATCTAACTTGAAATTGATAGTTGATTACGATTATACATGTTAAAACGAACAAAACAAAATTCAAACGGACAGATTCAGTGTTATAATGAATCTGTAATGATGAATTTCATGATTTCTCTCGAAACTTTACAAAAATACCAAAAATAGTGAAATTAAGTGTCTTATTTTGACTAAATATGTGATCTAAGTTGTCAAATGCATGCTATATATGTTACTACATGTTCTGTGAAGTTTACAGTTCATGGGTAGTATTAGAAATCGCCGTGTCAGTTTAATTTGGCATTTATTTGGCCTTATTGTGTGTTCTTCGCGAACTGTAGCAATTGTTGTCTGCCTAGTGACGCGGCTGCGCCGCTACAAAGCATAAGTGGAGCGCGCCCGAGCCATGCAGTGTGCACGCGCCGTTCCAAGGCACACTTGGAGCGCAGCAGCGCCTATTATGCAGATTGCCCAGAAAATTTTACTTAAGTGCTCAAAGTTCAGAAATGTGCTTTAAAACCTAATGTAATGAACATGATGACATGTTAAGCATATAATGAGATGTTAAAATAATTTGGTAACTTATATTACGTGGTTAATTAGTAAGTTAGATACGTGATTTAAACCCAATATTTGTAAAGTCTTATAACGTGTTCAAAGATTGATATTGTGATTCGATAAGTATAATCGAACTTAGAATTAATTGGTATTGTGAGTGAATGTGTTGATATGTAAGATTAATTAAGGGACGTGAATTATAATTGTAGCTTGTGCAAGAGGCAAGTGTCCTAAACTTTATTTTTCATTGAGCAAGTGTTCTAAACTCAAAACTTTCACTAAGCAAGTTCTAAACTTATGTTCTATATCAATCAAGTTCTTATTCTCGTTTATTCAAGTTAAGATTTCGTATGAGATATTTTAATCGTTGTATAACATTACTTCAGTATACAATACTTATTCAATTGTATACTCTCGAGATTTATTATTTCAATTTGATTATCAATTGTTGTTGAACCTTATAAGGCTAGCGAACCCTTATTGATTCGACTTGTCCATAGTTGATGAACGTTCTAAAATTCTAGAACTATTATTGAGGTTATCCAAACTAAACTTCCTTTGGTGCGGATTTTGATGTCAAACTGAGATGAACAACCATTTTATAGGGGATTATTTACGCGTTAGCGTTGAGATGTTGTGCACATTCATGGTACTAAGGGTTAATCCCTCTAAGTACAAGTAGTAGAGTCCATACAGTCTTATGACTATTAAAGGTTTAAAATAGAAAGACTTGACAACCTGGGATATTGTTCTTGGTTCTATGAACCTCATATTTAAGTACGAGAAGTAGAGTCCACATGTCTTATGACTGTTAAAGGTTTAAAGTAGGAATACTTGACAACCTGGGACATAGTTCAGGGTCTTGTGACCCTCAGATGTATCTTTGATTCTGTAATCCATTCTTGATTCAAACGATGAATTTTTTATTATTCAGAAAACCTTGATTCACTCGCATGTTATTATTACTGTTATATTGTTATACTTGTGGGCAATCATGCTCACTCTTGCATAATAACATTGCAGTTGGGAACGAAAGGTCCAACGAGCCTTCCACTAGCAAAGGCAAGGGCAAAGTTAGCAGGTGATGAAGACTTTCTATTCGTTTATGATATTGTGATTAAGACTATGTTGTTGTCTAAAACTTATTTATTTGTTTACATTTCCGCATTGAGATTTAAGGTTATTTAAACCTGGGATTTTATTTATTAATTTAGATGATGTAACCCTTAAGGGGAAGATTTCTATTTATTTCATGGTTTGCATTTATTATGGATAGATAGAATTGATATATTTGTACAGTGAACACTAAATTCTGTGGAAATTGAAGTACCCGAATTTGGGGGTGTCACAAGTTGGTATTAAAGTTATAGGTTATGAACCTTAGGTGGTGGAAAACCTTAGGGTAGTAGCCTTTTTAAGAGATCGATAACATAGTAATGATAAACTCTTATCGAGTTCTAAGAAAGATAACAAATTATCTTATGTGATATGTGTTTATATTTATGTACTTGCGCGAGTATCGATTAACATCACGTAATAACTAAAACTTAAAATTTTGATTGTCAAGATGTCGGATGTTGGAGAATCCAGTCAGCCTAGGGAGGTGGTACCCCGAGTAGCTATTGAGGAGTCCCAAGACATTCATACAGTCTAGGAGCAGTTGGTTCGAAGAGAGCCATCTCCATTGATCACTGTTGTTGGTCAGGAGCATGAGCCAGTGTTTGATTCAGAGGAGGACTCTGAGGAGATTGAGGTCAAGGCTCAGGCAACCGAGGAGGAGGATGAGGACCCTGATGAGTTCCCACCAAACTCTATCAGTGCCGAGATGTACTACGAGCTCTATGACCGTAACATGGAGTTACAGGATGCTGTTCGGGAGCTAAAAGAGCAGGCGGTTGCACAGTGGACTATCATCGAGCAGAAGGATGGTGTGATCGAGACTCTGGATACACGTCTTGGAGACATGGAGTGGGAGTTGGTCTATGAGAAGGGCCAAGGTGAAGAAAAGTCAGCTGAGATAGAGAAGCTGAAGAATGATTTGCGAGAGGAAGCATTCAGAGTTGGGGGGGCACCTAATGATGACCCCAATAATCACCTTATTAGTTTCTTAGAAATTTGCGAGACATTCAGATTCAATGGGGTGTCAAAAGATGCAGTAAGGCTAAGACTATTTTCATTCACATTGAGAGATAAAGCCAAGAGTTCGATACATTCATTGCCACCGGGGTCAATCACAACACAAAATGATTTGGTGCAAAAATCTCTTGTTCTTCCCACTAGTAAAGAATACCAAAATGCGGAAAGACATTCTCTCATTCAGACAGTTTGATTCAGAGTCATTATATGAGGCTTATGAGAGGTTCAAGGATCTACTTCAGAAATGTCCACATCATGGGATACCTTTATGGCTTCAGGTGCATACCTTCTACAATAGCCTCGATCGTCAGTTGAGGACCAGCATCGACGCCACTGCAGGTGGAGCATTGAATGCTAAAAGTTGTGAGGAGAGCTATGACCTGTTAGAAACCATGGCGGCAAATAATTACCAATGGCCAATGAGCAGGATGTCTCAATTGAAGGTGGCAGGGGTATTCGAATTGGACGCTGTGACAGCACTGTCAGCACAGGTAACAACTCAAATTTTTGCTTTGACAAAAAAGATTAACATTTTGGGCTTACAAAATGTTCAGAAAGTGGAAGTGGTATGCGAGTTATGTGTGGGGGTTCATCCATCAGATCAATGTGCTATCAACACCGAATAAGTGGAGTTTGTGGGAAATTTTGGTAAGCATTAGTATGGGGTAAATTCTAATAGCTACAATCTGGGGTGGAGAAATCACCCAAATGTTTCATGGAGCAACAATCAAAATCCACCCCAAGCTCAACCACAGGCATCCCAATAAGCAGCACCCCCTGGATTTCAAGCTAGACAGCAATAACCTCCACAACAAGAAAGGAAACTGGAACTTGAGGAGTTATTGATAAAGTACATCAAGGACAATGAGATATGGAAGAACACTCATGAAGTAACTCTACGAAATATTGAGAATCAGATCAGGAAGTTGGCTACAGCTATGAACACTCGTCCTTAAGGATCATTGCCAAGCGACACAGAAACGAAACCAAGGGATGGAAAAGAGCACTGTAAGGTAATTACTTTGAGGAATGGGAAAAGCTTGGAGGAGTCAACTGAAGATAACTTAACTCAGCAGCTTAATATGGAAGCAGATAAAATAGCGGATTAGGGCTAATCAGAAATAAAGGAACCCGACTCCTATGTGCCACTAGTCCCCTACCCAGGTAGACTCCGCAAGGCTAAGGAAGACAAGAAATTTTCAAAATTTCTAGAGGTGTTCAAAAAATTGCATATCAATGGCTATCGAACAAATGCCGAGTTACGCAAAATTCATGAAAAAGATTTTGTCAAGAAAAAGAAAGTTGGAAGATTTCAAGACTGTTGCACTTACAGAGGAGTGTAGTGCGATTCTGCATAAAAAGTTACCACCAAAGCTCAAGGACCTAGGTAGCTTTATAATCCTTGCACAATTGGGGATAAATTTTTCGGGAAAGCACTGTGCGACTTGGGGGCTAGTATCAATTTGATGTCGTTATCCATCTACTCTTAGTTGAGTCTACCGGAAGTAAAGCCTACCAGTGTAACTCTGCAACTAGCAGATCGGTCTCTAACTTACCCACGGAGGATAGTGGAGGATATATTGGTAAAATTCTACAAGTTTATTTTCCCTGCTGATTTCATAGTACTCGACTTTGACGAAGACAAAGAAATTGCACTCATACTTGGGCGCCCATTCTTAGGCACGTCGAGAACTTTGATTGATGTACAAAAAGGGGAACTCACGATGAGGGTTCAAGATCAAGAGGTGACCTTCAATGTGTTCAAGGCAATGCAGTTCCCGAAAGAGGCTGAAGATTGTTTTAGAATTGACTAGGTTGAATAAGCAGTGAACGAATTTTTAGAGATTAATGTATATGGGGATCTGCTGGAGATAGCTTTAGTCAGTTCACATGCAGTAGATTTCCCATCTTCGTTGGAATATTTAAACATATTGAACGCATCTTCTTCGTTTGTGCCATATGGAAAGCGATTTAAAGCATTGGATAGATCTAAGAAATCAATTTCACAGGCAAAAACATCCGTTGAAGAACCTCCAGTATTAGAATTGAAACAATTATCGAGTTACCTCAGGTATGCCTACTTAAGAGATTCTTCTACTGTGCCAGTTATCATCTCAGCATCACTTACTGAATCACAAGAAGAGAAGCTATTGAGAGTGCTTCGAGAGTTTAAAACTGCTATTGGGTGGATGATAGCCGACATCAAGGGAATCAATCCCTCGTTTTATATGCACAAGATTTTATTGGAAGAAGATGATAGACCAGTTGTGGAACAATAACGCATATTAAATTCGATAATGAAGGAGGTTGTCAAGAAAGAAATCATTAAATGGTTAGACGCCAGAATCATCTACCCCATATCTGATAGCTCATGGGTTAGTCTAGTACAATGCGTACCGAAGAAGGGGGGATGACAGTGGTAGCCAATGAAAACAACGAGGTGATTCCAACGAGAATTGTAATGGGATGGCAGGTGTGCATGGATTACAGAAAGTTGAATAAATCAGCTCGTAAAGACCATTTCCCATTGCCGTTTATTGATTAAATGCTTGATAAGCTAGTAGGGCATCAGTTCTATTGTTTGTTGGATGGATATTCAGGCTACAACCAGATTGTTATATCACTCGAAGATCAAAAAAAGACTACTTTCACTTGCCTATGTGGAATTTTTGCGTTTTGACGGATGTTTTTTGGGTTATGCAATGCGCCAAATACTTTCCAACGTTGAATGATGTCAATCTTTTCTGATATGGTAGAGCACAACGTTGAGGTATTTATGGATGATTTCTCAGTATTTGGAGACAGTTTCAATCTTTACTTGGCCAATCTGACATTAGTGCTTCAGCGGTATGTGGAAACTAACTTGATCCTTAACTAGGAAAAATGTCACTTTATAGTCAAATAAAGGATCATATTAGGCCACCAGGTTTCACCGGAAGGCTTAGAGGTTGATTGAGCGAAAATTGAAACAATTGAGCATCTACCTCCTCCAACATCGATAAAAGGGATCCAAAGTTTCTTGGGTCATGCAGGGTTCTACCGCCGATTTATCCGAAATTTCTCAAAAATCACAAAACCTCTGTGTGCCTTACGAGAAAAAGATGACCATTACAAATTTGATTCGAAATGTCTAACGGCGTTTGATTTGTTAAAAAAGAAGCTATTCACCGCACCGGTCATCATTGCACCTGATTGGACTCTCCCGTTCGAACTCATGTGTGATGCAAGCGATTACACCGTAGGACCTATTTTGGGTCAGAGAAAGGACAAGGTGTTCCACACAATTTATTATGCAAGCAAAACTCTGAATGACGCACAAGTAAACTACAGAACAACAGAGAAAGAGCTTCTTGCCGTAGTGTTCGCGTTCGATAAGTTCCGGGCTTACTTGATAGGCACAAAAGTGGTTGTATTCACAGATCACTAAGCTATTAAATATCTCATCTCAAAAAAGGATGCCAAACCACGACTCATTCGTTGGGTTCTTCTACTGCAAGAATTTGATCTAGAGATTCGAGATAGGAATGGAACTGAAAATCAAGTAGCTGAACACTTATCAAGATTGGAGAATGAGCAACAACAGGAAACAGATAAAACCACAATCAATGAACTTTTTTCGGATGAACAACTATTTGTTGTGGCAACGGAAACTCCTTGGTATGCGGATTATGTGAACTACATTATCAGCGGGATTGTGCTGTATGATTTTAGTTTTCAGCATAAGAAGAGGTTCTTGTTTGAGGTAAAACAATACATGTGGGATTATCCTTTTCTCTTCAAACAGCGTGCCGATCAAATGATACGGAGATCCGTGGCTGCAGCAGAAATTGAAGGAATTCTTCAACACTGTTATTCTTCTTTGTATGGGGGACACTATGGAGGAGATAGGACAGCCGCAAAGGTACTCCAATCGGGCTTCTTTTGGCCAACGTTGTTCAAAGATTCTTATGCATTCGTCAAAAGATGTGACAGGTGCCAACGAGTGGGGAACATAACGTGTCGCCATGAGATGCCACTTAATACAATGTTGGAAGTGGAATTATTTGATGTATGGGGCATTGAATTCATGGGACTGTTTCCTTCCTCCTTCAATAATAAATACATCTTTGTTGTCGTGGATTATGTCTCCAAATGGGTGGAGGAAGTGGCACTACCTACGAATGATGCCCGGGTAGTTCTGAACTTTCTCCAAAAGAACATCTTTACAAGATTTGGGACTTCGAGAGCGATCATCAATGATGAAGGTACACATTTTTATAACAAGTCTTTTGCGGCTCTCTTGGCTAAATACAGAGTTCGGCATAAGGTTGCCACAACTTACCATCCCCAAACCAACGGTCAAGCTGAAATATCTAATAGAGAAGTCAAAAAGATTCTGGAAAAGATAGTGAATCCATCACGGAAGAACTGGGCAAGCAAGCTGGATGAAGCATTGTCGGCGTATAGAAGTGACTTATAAATCTCCAATCGGCATGTCCTCATATCGACTGGTGTTTCAAAAATCTTGTCATCTGTCGGTAGAACTAGAACACAAGGCTTATTGGGCTATTAAGAAGCTAAATCTTGATCTTGAAGCTGCCAGTGAAAAGTGAATCTTGCAACTGAATGAGCTAGATTAATTCCGAGTGCAAGATTATGAGAACGCCAAGATTTACAAGGAGAAGACCAAAAGATTGCACGATAAGCGAATTTTCCAACAATCATTTGAACTAGGTCAATCAGTGTTACTATTCAAATCTCGGTTCAAACTCTTCCCGGGCAAGCTGAAGTCAAGATGGTCCAGTCCGTTCACGATCATCAAGGGTTTTCTGTATGGAGCTATAGAAATTCATGACCCGAGCAGTCAACAACAGGTTACAGTCAATGGACAAAGGTTAAAACACTATTTGGGCGGAGAAATTAATCGACAAAATACCTCGATCACCCTCAAGGAACAAAACTGAGCTAAAAAACCAAGTCGGGCTGACGACTCTAAACCAAGCCCTCGTTGGGAGGCAACCCAAGTTCTAGCTACTTCTTTAGTTTTCCATTTATTTCATTTAGTTAAAGTCTAGAATTTTCTTTGAGTAAATTTTTAAGGTTAATGAGATTATTGTTTAATGTTTACTAGGTAGTAATCTCAGTGGAGTATAGGAAGAAAATAATCAAACAAGTTATTTAAAGGATGTAGAGTGGCGCGGGGCGCGCCATCAAGCAAGCTCTCACAGCGCAGGGTGCGCTACCCTCACAGATTGTTCAAGGCAAATTGCAACAGAATGGTGCGGGGTACACTTTCCAAGGCACGAGGCGCACTAGTAATCTAGACATTCTGTATACCCAATGCAGGGCGCGCCAAAAACAAAGGAAAAGGGGCACGGGTCAGGCCAGTTGGCTGAGTCCGTTTTCAAATAAGGGTTTCAGCCCTTTAAACTCCAACTCAACCTCACCCTTCCAACATCCTCTCCGAATCAAAATCCAACTCAACTTCACCCTTCCTTTCACCCACTACGAATTGAATTCATAAGCCTTTATATATTAATCCACCCTAAATACACTACTCCCAATCCATTAAAACCTCAACTTCCCAAATCGAATCTAACTACCATCTAATTTTCGCGTCTCAATCCGAATCTCGCTTCTAAACCCAATCAAGATCAAATTGTGCATCAAAGAGTGAGTCTCTTAGCATCACAAATTGGTGGCTATAATCCTCCATAAGGTAAAAGGTTTAAGTTATTTTTGTTTTTGTTGATCTTGAGCTTTCATTGACCAATTTGAATTGGGGTATCATAGCATCAATTCTGTGATTGTATTAGGATACCTTGGGTTACTGATGGCCCAAGGTTTGTATTGAATTGTTCTACTTCTGGAGATAGTTATTTGATACACCAAGGATTTAGTTTGAGGGAAGGTTGGCATTCGCCCACCACGTGTTTGATTTATTGCCTGAACGCCCTTCACCTGTGACAACCTGAAAATTTATAATATTTTAAATAATTAAATTAAAGGTTAAAGAATAAAACCTAGATTGGAAATAGAGGATTAATTAAAATTTTTAAGGAACCTATGTGGTTTGATTTGAATTTTTAGCAATGTAAAGAAATTAAATGAGAATGATAGAAATTTTGAGAAGTAAGAAAGAGATTTATTTTATTATCTCAATTTATTGGGTTATAAAATTAGATGTACATGAAAAATCATTTAAATTTCAAAATGAATGGAATAGAAACTCTAATTAAATAATTAGGATAAGATAAAAATTTATGAGTTGGACCATGCTATTAGTTTAGCCCAAAACAAATTTATTTGAGAGCCCAAACCATTAAGGGATTGGCCCAAACAATGACCCAAATGAATTGGATCTTCTAAATAGTTGAGTGAGTAAATAAAATAAAATTAAGGTTTTTGGACCATGCTATTTTTATATGGACCATGCTATTAATTTTTCATAGCCCAAGCAATTAAAATAGAGAGCCCAATCAATAAATCAAATGGCCCAATTTTTAGCCATTTGTTAAGGGACATTTTGGTTATTTGATTAAGCAAAATTAAGCATTAAAAATAAATCAAAAATGAAGGAAATGGGGGAGTATAGCCGGCCCATCAAGGGCAATATGGGGAGAAAGAAAGTCATTTCTTGGCTTGTTCAAAAACTTGGTAATAATCTACCTACTCCAAGTTATGTGTTACTTTGTGAGCTAGCTAACAATTTTAGCATGTGTGCAAGCAATCTAAGGGTGAGATATTGGAAGATTAGGATAGATATACATGGTATATCTACACTTAATCATCAAATAACTTAACCTTTTCACATTTGGTAAAACACCCACCTTTAGTTCATTTTATCTTTTATTTCCAAGAGAGCTAGCAAAGCAAAAATATAGTGAGAGAGAGAGACCCTAGATATTCGGCAGCTTCAAGTGTGGGAGGGGAGGGTCTTGAATCTCATATCTCTAAATTCCTAAGCCACTTTGAAGGAACAAGAAGGATTGCAAAAAGAAAAGGTAAAGAAAAAGAATTTTTTTTCTTCTAGATTTAGTTAAAGTTTTATGTAGCTTTGCACTTTTATTTTTGATCCATGAAATTGTATGAACTTGTTGGGTTAACCTTATGAAAAGGTTAGATCATAAAGTTATTGTGGGTATCATGTATATATATGTGGATCTATGTTGGAAAGATTTGAGAAAAGTTGAAGTTATTAAGGTTTTCGGAAAATATTTAGATAAAGTCAGATCTATGTGTTTTATTTTGAAGATCTATGTTTGGTATTTGTGATTTGTTGTGGGGATATGCTAGATCTATGAGATATGTGAATAATCCCTTTTGAATGACCCAAAAATGTTGTGGGATGAATAAGTTATGAAATTTTTAGTAAAACACATCCTTGACGGAAAAACAAGAAAAACGAGGTTGCTGACCCCCTGTTTCGGAAGTGTTTTCCGGGATATAAACTGATCCAAATGACGTGTTTGATAAATGAAAATTGTATTTCAAGAAAATACGAATCCAACGCCTCCGGCGGAACTTAATTCCGAGTTGTATATTTCGTTTTACATGCGTTTCCGTAAAGGACGTCGAATCTGAAAATTTTGGGCGAGAATGGCAGTATTGTAATTAAGTGAAAAGTGAATAATTATTATAAATAATTTTTAAAGTCATTAAGTGGTTAGTAAATTAATTACATATAAGATTAAATATAATTAACTATTTAATTATTATTTAAGTGATATTAAATGATAATTAAGTAAAGTTAGTATTAATAAAGTAAATAGTTATTATTTAATTAAAGATTAAATGATAATTAGAGTTAAACAAATGATTGATTATTATTTAATTAATATTAAATAATGATTAAAGAATGTTTAAGTAAGATTAAGTAATTACTTACTTACATTAACATAAAACGTTATAATTATTTACTATTTTAATTAAATAATAAATAAATACAAGTAATAATTAATTATTCTTAACTTTAATAAGAAAGAATAATTAAAGATTTATAAGATGAATTAATTATTTATTATTTAATTAATATTAAATAATAAATAAGGGCAAATATTAATTAATTATTGAATAATAATAAAAAATAATTAAAGACTAATGAAGTAAATAAATTAATTATTTACTATTTAAGGATAAGGAATTAATTAATTATTAATTATAATAATTAAAGGCAAATAATAATTTGATTATTTATTTTTTGATTACCATTAAATAATAAATAGATCTAATTGACTATTATTTATTAATTAAATAATAACTAAAGGTAATTAATTAATATTAAATAGTAATCAAATGAGGGTATAGATTAATATTATGATAATAAAGTTATTTAATAATTATATTAAATAAATTATGTAAAAATAGTTTTAATATTTTAAAAATAATTTAAAGGTTATAAAAAATATTTTAAGTTATAAAATATAACTTTTAATATTTTATCATGAATTACATTAATATTTTAATATTAATGACAGTTATTTAATAATGATTTTAAATGTTTTAAATTCATTTAAAGATGATATTAAGGTATTAAAAATACTTTAAAATATTATAAATAACTTATAATATTATGTCATGTATTTTATTAATATTTAAAATTAAATAAATATTAATGATAATAGAATTATTTGGTATTTAGATCATTTAAAAATGATATTAAGGATTGAAAAATCATTATAACTGATAATAATTATTTTGAAAATTATTATGAGCTATTAAAAAATATTTTGATTAAGTAATAAAATATTTAAGATAATACCAAAGCGTTTAAGTAGAGTCTTATTGATAATAGGCTCGATAAATATCCAATTAGGCAATCAGGATGTCGAAATAGTACCGAACTCAACTCATACTGAAATAGTTTGATTTGATACAGAGTCTTATGTGTTTTATCGATTATTAGGAATATATAATAATGTGTTTAGGTTATTTTATAACTGTAATTAATAAAAGTTAATGTGGTGATATTATTCTAATTGAGAGATCGATATTATCAATAATAGGTCTTTCAACTGAAGCTAAATTAGATTGCGTAGCAGTAATCAACGGTACAGACAAGTTTCCTAACTCGAACTCGAGTTGTTATTGTAAAGCATGTTCGTGATTAATCATTGTTGATTATATCACATCTATGATTTAATGATTCGCACGTTGTGCATATTGTATATGTTCATCAGGTATGAAAAGCTGATCACCTTCATTACCATATTGTTTAGTTGATTTTATTCATGTTCATTGTTGACTATTCAGCATTATTGATTCATGTTCTTTCACAATTCTTATATTGTTGAAAGTTTGCCAGCTTATTATTCATTCTTTCAATCATGATATATCCTTGTTGTATTTAAAACTTGCTGGGAAAACTTGTTGCTCACCCTTGATATATCATGATAAACATTTCAGATTAAAGCAAAACTTCAGACACAGGCAAAGACAAGTTCCAGGATGGAACTATTATACGGTTAAAATGGTAACAATATTGAAGGCATATGACATTGTATGTTGTATAGGATATTGAATACAGGTATTATGTTAAGGTTACAGACCTTGGGATTATGTTGTAAAAGATATTGTATAAACAATTTATGTTTATATCTTCCGCAATAGTTATAAAAATGATGTATCGTAACGTACCAGGTCCGAGGTTCTGGGGACCCGGATTTGGGGGCGTCATATCACCACCAGTTTTGACATAAAATCTTGAGCCCTTACCCAATATGGCCTCCAAACGACAAAGGGCTTCATCCTCTAGAGCTATGCCCCAATTTGATGTGTCAAAATTTGTTAGCGAGGCTGTCGAAACACGATTCAATACTGTACTAGAAAAGAAGACATTGGTTCTATAAAGGGGTTTAAAGCCAGATGTTACGGAGATATGGCACTTATGATAGCTGAACGCAACTTGTTTTAATTAGTAGAGCAACCTCAGCCTGCTGTAATTAATATTGTCAAGGAATTTTATATGAATGCAATCGAGCGAGTTAGTCATGTGGTGATGGTTAGGGGTAGGCCGTTATCATTCCATGCAACGGCGATCAATGATTACTTTGGGCTGGAAACTCCTACTGATGCACGGTATGAAGATGATCTACCCAACTTGGATGAACTGATAGCACGACTGTGCAAGCCCGGCACGCAATGGACAACGAAGGCAGAGACAAACATGAAAATCAGCTTCCCACATTTCGCTCTTAATATTATGGCAAAGCATGGTATTCGTTCATATGTGCCAGATTGATGCCCACACACCATCAAAATGATGTAACTAAAGAGAGGGCACGACTTCTATACGGCCTTGTGTACCATCACGTGAGCCAACTAAACAAAACTGAAATCCTCGAAGTGGATGTGGGTTTGACTATCCAAGAGTCTATTGAGCGGTTTTTGCAAGGCGATACCACGGGGGGTCTTTTGCACGGCTTTCTCATCACAGACTTATGCCGGAAGGCCGGAGTTCAGTGGCACACATCAGAACAAATTCAGAAGCCCATGGCTATAATTTATCGCATGACGATAGATAGGTATCAGGCATGGAACGGTGCAGTCTCGCACCCACGGGGAGAAAGGTACATCATGATTCCTCCACCGCCACTGCCAGTCGTGGATGAGCCAACGGCTGACGAGGGCAAGGCTAAGCCGTCTATCAATTTTCAAAGACGGATTCAACGAAAAAATTTACGGCTCGCTCAACGCCAATCAACAATGCACGAGTACAATATTGGCACATTCACAGCACTGGCGGATGCATTTTCCTGATTAAGTCCTAATACAGATCCAGTTCATCTGCCCAGTCCACCTGTTCTACCTGCATACCCCTTTTCGAATGACGAAGGCCATGACGACGAGTTTTGACTCGTTACTCAGGGAAGTCCTCTGTTCTAATTTTTTCTATTTGAACGTAATGAGGACATTACTTGTTTTAATTTGGGGGGGGGGGGGGGCGGGGTCATCTGTTTTGTTGTGCATTCATTGTTATCTGTGATTATCTGTTTGCATAGTAGGTTGCATGAGTAGATGTTAATGGTCTTGTTATTCATACATGCGTAAAAAAAACAAAAAAAAAACAAAAAAATTTGCATAATCCATTCATGTAGGAGTTGTGTTCGTAGAAGCATGATTAGAGCATTCTGCATTGAGTTTGAGCATAAAGCCTTGGTAGTTAGATAACGGTCAATGATGAGTCTGATTTACACTTACTTACAGAGAATTGAGTATCATGTACTGATTAGTCTTGATCATAGTAACCTCATAGCACTATTCAGGCCTTCTTTCACATTCAAACACACCTTTTGACTATCAGTAGCGATTAGGAAGTTTATGTGTGCTGGACATGGGCACTCACTTGATCACGAATTGAAACTAAGCATTAGTTAATACATAAGTTTGGGGAAATTTTGGTTCCATATAAAAAAAACATAAAGAAAAATCCAAAACTTAAAAAAATGAAAAAAATATATAGTTACTTAAGGAATAAAAGGTGGCTTAGTTCAACTTCGTGGCCTCTGTTACTCGGACAAGTACGCCCTAGGGATGTCTCTACACCCAGTGCCCTAAAATCATCTGGCTTTGGAGTTGTTGGTCGAAAGTCCGCTACATGGGTAACTTTGAAAAGCCTAAGGAGGTTGGACGTTGCACAAGTCAGATGGAGAATAATTGGTGGAATGGAGCATTAAAATGCACCCGCGAAGCATGAGTACTTTATGGTATACATTTATTTTCTTTAAAGCCGGGTTCCCTTATTTCTTATGTGGATGCTAGGCTTAGTGCATATCTGTGGAAAGGGTGAGTGAACATGAAGTTGATCCCATAAATAACTTTGAAACTGCTGATAAAAAATTGGACACACACACACACGAAAAGAGGCTAGAGATGTGTTAGTGAGGTGAGAATGTGAGAAGTTATAACTGTACATGTTGCTAGATTAACTGTGGGTTAACTGTTTATCTCTGAGGTAGATACATTGTTTAACTACTGTGGCTATTGCTCGATTTTGTTGACTGCATTCATTTTGTTTAGTTGTGATAGCATAGTGTGTTTGATTGAGGACAAACAATGTTCAAGTTTGGGGGAATTTTATGAATAGGTTGAAAACTTATGAATTGATTACTTTTAGCTTGATATATTGTGCGTTTTTGAGTGTTGTTCATGTTACTGATTATGTTTTGTGTTAATTTTCAGGAAAGTAGCATGGATGGGCTAAAGGGATGAAAAGAGAAGAAACTAAGAAGAAGTTGCCATTCTGTCCTAGTGGCGCGAGGCGCGCTGCAGGAAGCTTGGACATGGCGTGGGCCGCGCCAGGATGAGAGAAGCATACTGCATAAGCAACGCAGGCCGCACCGTTTAGTGAAAGAACCGGGCGCGGGGCGCACCGGTCTGACAGAATTAATGCTGATTTGGTTTCCTTTTATGCAGAAGTTAATTCAATTAAGGACTTTGACTTCCCTTATGTAATAGGGTTTTGCTAGGCTATAACTAGGAGTTATTTTACTTAGTTTTAGATATCTTTTGACCTGATATTCATTGAGAATCACTGGTGGAGATTTGGAGATTACATTGGAGAGCATCCAAGGTGGTGATTAAAGCTTGGAGATTGAAGATTTCTCGACAAAGTTCTTCTTCCTCTCTTATTTTAATTATTTATACTCATGATGCTATTTAATTTTAATCTTCTAGTTTCTTTCATGATGATGAACTAATTTCTTAATTAGGAATACAATGGAACCTTTTGCAAAGCTTTAATTCAATTATTATTATTGTCACTTGATGATTCCTTTGAGTTGATTATTATATTCTATGATTCATTAAATAATTATTTGGCCAACAGTTAACCTTATATCTTTGATTGAATTGAAAAAGAAAATCTTAGATTAGTTCTGAATATAATAACGCATGAATTTGTTGATTCTTTTTAAGGATAGCATAACAGTATATAAGACGAAAGTACTTGTATGTCATGCGTAACTTTGTTTGGAGTTTGCGCTTAATGAATCCGTTTTAAGTGTTTTGCATGAAAATAGCAAAAATAAGTGAAATAGATCTTTTTATTAATTATTGAAAGATGTTAGTAAATTGATAGACAATCCTAGTTATCAATTATTTGGATAAATCAAGTGGGAATAAGGTAAGTGGATTATTACAAAGCAACTGGGAAAATTGTATTCCTATGTCTTAATCGTCTGGTAATCAATATTTTTCAGTTTAATTAGTTCTTAATTATTTTGTTTTATTTAATTTTCACAAATTAATCGGAGTGACAGTTTATGTGGATTAAATTAATAGAAATTGGTAATTAGATTAATTGTTAGTAACTGTTTCCTGTGGGTTCGACACTCTTCTTACTTCTTTATTACTTGATTGACTGTGTGCACTTGCGCGTATTTGTCATTATATAAATAGGACAACAGTAGGCAGGAGTATTTTCCATGTTATTCGCAATCTTTTCCTCTGATCTAATTAAACTTGATTCTGACCTTGTGTACTTATAATTTGTTAAGTCTTACATAGCCCCTGTAACACTCATTCTGCTTTCCTTATCCTTCCAGAGTGGAGGAAATGTTATCAAGTCTAGCATTTGGGCTGATATTTGGCTAAGTTTTGGTGCTCTGGTGTCTTCCACTCAATTTCTATATTCGTGTCTTGCTTTGA